>CM028131.1:679572916-680777500 GCA_016271365.2 Neoceratodus forsteri | reverse complement strand
TGAAGGGTATGAACAGAGTAAGCACTGGAAGTATTTTCAGATTAAAAGGTGGAAGGGGAAACCAGTGGGCACAGTCTGAATTTGGAAGGAGACAGATTCAGGTGGGAAATGAGGCACTGTTTCACCGAAAGGGTGGTGGCAGGGTGGAACGTGCTGCTGGAGGAGGTGATATCACTGCAGATGGTGGGCAGCTTCAAAAGGGAGTGGGACAGGTTCAGAGGGAGGGTTCAAACCTTGGGGGGCAGCGGGTTGGGAGTGAAGGATACATGAGCAGAATCAGTGGGGGTTGGGGAGGCAAGGGGAAGGGGCAGCTGCAGTGTGAAAGACTGTAGTGCTGCACACTCGAGCAGACTAGATAGACTGATGGGCCTGTATCTGCTGGCAATTTTGTAAGTTTGTACACACCAGTCCTTTTACAGAAAAACTAGTCTTGGAGGAACTCACAAAACTGAGGGAGGACAAAGTGATGGGACCTGATGATATACACCCAGGATATTAAAGGAATTATGAATGGTGCTAACAGCACCGCTGGCGGCCCTCTTTAGTCACTCAATTCAGGGGTGGTTCCAGAGGATTTTAAGGGGCAAATGTAGTCCCTCTCCACAAGAGTGGTAGCAAGGAGGAGGCAGGAAACTATAGGCCGGTCAGCTTCACCCAAGTAGTGGGTAAGATTATGGAGGCACTGCTTAAGGAAAGGATTGTGGAACACTTGGAAGCCATAGAGCACAGGATCCAAGGCAGCATGGATTCACAGCAGGAAGGTCATGTCAAACAAATCTGAATGACATTTTTGACTGGGTGACGAAGGAGGTGGATCAGGGAGGAGTGGTGGATATCGCCTACCTCGATTTCAGCAAGGCCTTCGACACCGTACCGCATAGAAGACTGGTGCACAAGCTGGGTAGCCTAGGGGTGGGCCATAAAATGGAAAACTGTTAGAAACTGGTTGAGAGACTGGAAGCAGAGTGTGCTAGTAAATAGAATCAAGTCCGAGGAAAGAAGCTTGACCAGCGGGGTGCCTCAGGGATCAGTGCTGGGGCCAGTCCTTTTTAATGTCTTCACCAGGGACATTGCTGGAGGGGAAGGTTTGCCTATTTGCGGTTGATACCAAGATCTGCAACAGAATAGACACTCTCAGAGGGGGTTGAAATGAGGGATCTGGGAAAGCTGAAAAATGGTCACAAGGCAACTAAAATTCAGCGCAGTTAGCGAAATCATGCATCTGGGGGGCTAAGAACCTCATGGAGAACTACAGGATGAGGGGAATTGCTGATAGTTACCAGGGAAAAGAGGGATTTGGGAATAATCATCTCAGATGACTTAAAGGTGGCCAAGTAATGTAGCAAGGCTGTTGGGGGGGCCAGTGGGATTTGGGGGTGCATAGGAAGGGGTGTATCTAGCACAAGAACGGAGACGATGATGTCATTGTTCAAAATGCTGGTCAGGCCTCATCTAGAATACGGTGTTCAGTTTTGAAGGCAGCATTTTCGCAAGGACATAGACAGGGTGGAGGCAGTCCAGAGAAGGGCGACCAAGATGATGCAGCGCTTGCATCAGGAAACATATAAGGACAGATTAAAAAACCTCAATATGTATACACTTGGAGAGGAGGGAACAGGGGGATATGATGGAGACCTTCAAGTATCTTAAAGACTTGAACAAAGTGCAGTGGGTGACATCTTTCAGTACAAGAGTTGTACAAGGACGAGGGGGCACAACATGAGATTGGAGAGGGGCAGGATAAGGGGAAATGTGAGAATGTTTTTCTTCCTGGAGTAGGTTATTCTAGCATCTACCACCCTTTCCATGAAGTGGTGGATGCTAGCACAGTGGGGGGTATTCAAACATGCATGGGATAGACATAAGATAACCCTAGATGTGGAGAAGAGAGGCAAAAGCCAATGACTGAGTAGGGTCAGAGGCCGCTGATGCAGGCAGGGAATGCGGGCAGACTGGGTGGGCCTAGCAGTCCTTATCTGCCGTCAGCTACTATGTAAGTAGTGCTGTGCTGCAGTAAAGTAAAAAAAAAAAAAAATTCAGGACTCGAGACAGAAAGACTATGTCTCTGAAGGGGGAGAAAAGTGTCCCGATCGCACTGGATGACTGCTAGCCTCCGCTGGCTCTGCACCCGATGGCCAGGCGCCTCCCAGAATCTGGATCTGGTTCCGGTGGGTCGAGGGGACTCTCCACCACCCTGCCAGGGAGAGCAAGCCTTGGGGGAATATAGGAGAAGTAAGCCCTAGGGGAGTTTGGGTGACGGGGCTGGGAGCACAGGGCAAAAACGAGGGCCGACCGGGACAGGGGAGCATAAAATAAAACAGCAGGAAAGGTGAGGGAAAAATAAAGAAGGCAGGCAGGGCTCCAGTGTCCCAGCAAGGGGAGGTGGGAGAGGCAGGCAGGGCAAGGAGTGCTGTGCTGAGGTAAGATGGTCCTTTTTGGCCCTGGGGACAGAAAGATAATATAAATGTATAAAAAGGAAAAGAAAAAAGGCAGAAAAAGCAAAGCTTCTCTAAAAAAATAAAAAGGAGAAAGATTCATCCCTGACTTCTGTCCAGGTGCTAAGAAAGATCTAAAAACCCAGTCTTTAATTTTTTGCTCAAAAATTCGAGAGAGGACTCTGGATTAAGCAGAGTCCAGAGAAAAAATATTTCACAGCAGTATACCCTTACCTAGTTTGACAGGAGGAGGCCTCTGTTAAGCAGGGAAAAAAATATTTCACAGCTGTGTGCTGTGAAATATTTTTTCACAGCACATAGTTGTAGGTAGTAATCCAACCTAGTTTGAAAGGAGGAGGCATAGCCTCTGTTAAGCAGGAAAAAATATTTGACAGCTGTACGCCCTAGTCTCCTCTGCCCTAGCATTTGAAAAGGAGATGGAACTTTCATTGTTCTGTATTAAAGCACGTAAAGATATTTGACAGCAGCACCATTACATCCTACCTCGTTCAAAGGGAGGGGTCTCTGTTAAGCAGGAAAAAATATGTGACAGCTGTACGCTGCTGCACTAGCATTTGAAAAGGAGGGGACTCTTCTCACTGTTCTGTATTAAAATAGCAAAAAATATTTGACAGCTGTACACCCTAGTCTATTCTGCCCTAGCATTTGATAAGGAAGGTGAGGACTCTCACTGTTCTGTATTAAAGCGGGAAAAAATATTTAGCAGCAGTACACTCTAGTCTACCCTGCCCTAGCATATATTTTTTTTTCCCCAATTGTTTAACCAGGTGAGACACACTAAGCTGAAAGGTTGTTTACAGGTGCAACCTGGGAGCACAGGGAAGTTAAGTGACTTGCTCAGGGTCACACAGTATGCCAGTGGGGGCTGTGGGATTCAAACCCAGGTCTCCAGATTTGCAGCTCATAGCCTTAAACCACTGCGCTGTACTGCCTATATATACTATACTAGCATTTGAAAAGGGGGGGGACTCTCACTGTTCTGTATTAAAGCAGGAAAAATATTTGACAGCAGTGCTGAGTATGCCCCACCTAGTTCGAAAGGAGGGTGCCTCTGTTAAGCAGGAAAGAATATGTTACAGCTGCATGTGGCTGCTTCTAGCACTTGAAAAGGAGTCTCTCGCTGTTCTGTATTAAAGCAGGAAACCATATTTGACAGTAGTACACCCTAATCTACCCTGCCTTAGCATTTGGTAAGGAGGGTGGGGACTCGCTGTAATGTATTAAACCAGAAAAAATATTTGACAGCAGTAACAACTGAATATGCCCTATCTAGTTCAAAAGAAAGGGGGGCTCTGTTAAGCAGGAAAAAAATTGGGGAGCTGTATGTGGCTGCCCTAGCATGTTAAAAGGAGGGAATTTTCTGTTCTGTATTAAAGCAGGGAAACAAATATTAATACACCCTATTAGTTTGAAAGGAAGAGGTCCTCTATTAAGCAGGAAAAAAGTATTTGACAGCAGTACGCCCTAGTCTGCATTCCTGCCTCAGCATTTGAAAAGAAGGGGACTCTAACTCTTCTGTATTAAAGTTTCTCTGCAGAGCCGCTCAGATAGGAGAGGGTGCCCAAGTGACAAAAGGAGCCATATAGTCAAACAGAAATCACGGCACTCACACTCCAGTTGAAATAAACAGGAATCCATTCAGATACAGTAGCAAAACTTCCTTTTTACTTGATGCAGAAGAATAAAAATCCACAATGGAGGGAGGACAGAAAAATACCTGACCTTTCACCTGTTATAAGCTTTATCTGTCTTTTTCTAGCCCTAGTTAGAGCCTGAGCTTCATATGAAGTCACTTTCTGAGTTTTCCAAGTTTCGCTATCTGGATTTCTGGGAAAAACTCTCAAATGATTCCTGTAAGCAGCGTTTCCCTGATATTTTGGTCTTAGTCATTGTTGGTCTACTGATTACCACACAGACTGCAGTGGTAGAGAGAGGATTCAAGTTTGATGGGCAGAGTTAAGTCTGACTAGAAATCCTGGGTAGGATTTTCAGAGTCCCCAACATTCACACAGCTGCGGGGAGAAAACTGGTGCAAGTGGTGTGCCACTTGCGGAGCTGCAGTTTTTCCCATAGTATTTTCAAAGGTGGAGTTGGTTTATGACCATCTCCATCATTTATGCCTTCTTGCAGGTGCGCCAAAATGTTACGCTTGGTGGGACCAGTTGTAACATCCCTGCAGATATGCTGGTTGAGAATGTAGATCTCCACAGGTGCGGGGATTTCGCCCTACAGTGGGGTAGCTATGGAGTGGGACTCAGTCCCTCAACGGTTTGAAAATCTAGCCCCCTGTCTTTCTCCTTCAACTATATCTGAACTGATGAGTCTTATGCTGTGAGATGCTAGCATTTCTACTTTTGACCCGGATGGATGCCATAACACTATGGTTTCAATCTAGAAAGCAAAAGAGAAGCCTTTATGTGAGACCGTATGGCAGCAGAGATTCAAGTTCTGATTCATAAATAGACTAGAGCGTGTCAGAGACTTGCAAACTAACCCCCAAAACCAAATTTGTTTTCTTTTCTCTTTATAGTTAGTTTTTTTGTAAGATAGTTCAGAATTCATATAAAAATAGTGTAGATGGGTAAAACGTTTGTGGGATGGGCAACATTTACATCCCACCTGTCCCAGGCATTTAAAAAAATGAATTCTAGCCCTGGAGGAAGTATTACTTCATTGAAAGAGTTGTAGATGTCTGGAACAGAGTGCCAGTGGATGTGGTGGAGACGAAAACCAAAGAGGGGCTTCAAGCATGCGTGGAATAGACGTTGGGGGGGATATTAGTAAATAGGCAGGAAGGAGGGAGGTTCACTGGAGACTAGGCAGTGACCATCTGGCCAGACTGGGTGGGCCAGGCGGCACTTTTCTGCCGACAAATATTATGATCTTCCTAGACTAAGTCTCCACCACTCATTCACGCTAATGAGACTACGCGGAAGGCGCTGGGACCCAGTGGGAGCCAAAAATCTTCAGGAGCACTGGTGCCGAGGTAGGACCGTGCATGCGCGGCACCACGAGGCTGGCTCGTGCCTGTATAGGCTATCTCGCCGTCGACCCTCCAACCACCTCAGTTCCTTTTTTTTCCCCCGCCATCGACTGCACTTCAGTTATAACGTCACTCTCCCACCGGAAGTCGTATCTTCACGTCTATACGACAGCAGTTTGTTGTTCAGTATTTGACTAGATTTAGTTATCCTTAATCGTTTTTCTTATTTAAAAAAAAAAAAAAAAAGTAAAGAAGTCTTCAGCCTGCCATTGACTGAGTCGATCATGAACAGGGACGGTAGGGAGACTTCGTTTGAAAGCTGTTCTGGCAGTGGGCCTGGGACTGGCCACAGGCAGTCCAGTGCTCGGGAGGCGGGACGGTCCTTTCGAAAGCACAAAAAGAAGCGGGCCCTATCGTGGTTGGGGACCCGGCACCGCTCCAGCTCTTCTTCCTCCCAGCGGTTGAAGAAGTGGCACTGCTCGAGGTTGCCCTCTGGTATGTCTGCGCAGAGATCGATGGTAGCAGGGGCAGCAGTCTGACTCCGTCAGGGTCTCCTGTGGCCTCTGTCCCCTGGCGGCCACGATCCTCAACTTCGGAGCTCCTTCCCTTCTCCTGGTGGGGCCTCCGGTGAGCAGTGTAATCATTGGGCTGCTCTTATGGAGCAGTGGGTTCAGTGGCTGCCCCTTCCTGTGGACTCGGTCCCTGGGACTTTGGGCCTAGGGGCCGTTAGTCCGCACTTGAGACGGTTGGATCAGGTTGAGCTTGTGGCGTCTTCTCCGCCGCCATCGATGCCGATCCCTCATGCCTTTCTTCCTCACACGGCTGCGGCGCAGGGGCTTTCACAGGTACTGCATTCTCCTTCTCCTCCCTCCTCTTTTCAACACTTACAGGGCGTCTTCAGTGGTGCTGCTGCCTTCGGGCATCCCGGTGGCAGGGTTGAGGACTCCGAATCCTAGCACCAGTGCCGAATCGTCTGCCGGGGTTCTCAGCGCCGATTCCAGGGATGGTGCCTCCGGTGCTCCCTCCTCCCTTTCCTATCTTTGTTAACCCTTCTGGGGTAGAGGGGGACTTTGATGAGTCTGATCCTGACTTAAGCTTGTCAGAGGACATGGACGAAGACTTGTTTTACAGGCTGGAAAGTAAGCCCTCTACATCAGCTGAGACTGTGGTTGAAAATCTTTCTTGTAACTCTCTGCTGAAAAACATGGGATCTACCTTGGTTATTCAGACCTCTGCTGTGGACCCTGAGAATCTTTTGCGCCTTCAATACCTACATGTCCCTGAGGTTCCTGTAGACCTGACACCGTCAGTGCAACCTTCTTTTGAGACCCTTTCACAGGCGGTATGGGACAGACCGGTGCTTATTCCCCTCAATGGCTAGTCTATGTAGTAGAAAGTGCGCCTCTAAAGATAGGCCAGTCCTTGCCTCTCAGCCTTCGGATGCCCTGGTAGTACCAGAGGGAGAATGACAAAGCATTCTCTCCCAAGAGACTGATGTCATGCGGCGTCAGTATAAAGGGGCCGCCCCCCACGCCCGCCTTCCAGTTCTTTCCTGCCGTTAGCTCGTGTCAGAGCCTTGCGGTAAAGTTCAACGCTCGTCAGCTCTGTCGCCAGTAGTATTTACTGTCATTTTTTTTTTTTTTTTTAAATTATTCGACTTAATCGTTAGCTTTCGTTGGTGTGTGTCGTCCCCTACACCCTCCGAGCACAAAATAAGTGCGACTCGTGCGGTGCCCAACTCCTGCACAAGGACGGCCATTCCCAGTGCCTCTTCGGTCTGGGCCCAGACCATCAGGTGGAGAAGTGCCAGCACTGCCTTAAATTTAACACCGCCACCCGCAGACGGAGGCAGCAGTCCCTGGAGGCCCATATGCTCAAGAAGAAGATGTCCTCCTTGGAGAAGGAGTTGAAAAAGCTCCGGCAGGCGTCCATTTCCCCCGAAGGCCATTGTAAGAGAAGGACAAGGAGAAGCATCGGGACAGGGGCTTCTCTTCCTCCGCGACTCCGGCTGGAGTATCCATGCTCCAGGTAACGTCCCCTCCGGGAGACCGCTCCGCGACAGCCGTCTTGGAAGTTTCCAAGGTTGCATCGGCCCGCCTGTCTGGCTCGTGCTCGGGCCCTTCTGGCGCCTCCAGGCTGTTGGAGGCCTCCACTCCTGGTAAAGCCGCCAGTGTGCGGCCTACTGGTTCAGTGGCTCCGGTAAGCCAGGCGTCCGGCTCCTCTGGCGCCCGCACAGAGGCCGGTCGATAAGTGCTCGACCCTTCAGGGCGGCGCACGGCCACTATCCCGACCGACCAGCGCTGCCTCGCCCGCGACCTGCCTCAGGCGATGGGTCCACTAAGTTGGATGCCGGCTCCTCCGACGTCCGCCTGGAACCCGCTGATAAGTCGGACGTCGGCTGAGCCGACGTCGGACCCTCTTGTGTCCGCCGTTCCCGGTTCCCCACAGCCTTCGCTGCCCTCCGGGGATCCTGGGTCTCCTTAGCCTGACCCCAGGAATTTTTCCCCACCACCCCTGGGCAATGCCGAAGTTCCTGCTGCACCCCCGTCAGGCCTCCCTCCCGCTGGGCCGGATGACCTGACGTCGGTTCCCTGGACGCCGGTTCCGACGCCGGTCATACCGACGCCTGGCGACATCCCTCTCCCGGATGCCACTCCAACGCCGGGCCTTCTGCTCCAGGCCTGCCCGCTGGGCTTATCGCTGAGCCGTCTGCTCCGTCAGACCCCCGGGTATCCGGCGCCATCTTACCCGGCTCCGCAGTATCCAACGCTGGCCTACCCGACGCCGCAGTACTCTGTGCCTCACTACCAGACGCTGGGTTACCCGCCGTCAGGTTACGGATACGCACCCTACGGGTACACTCAGTATCTGTATCCCCCTCCTCCACCGCCCCCTCAGGCGCTGGTGGACTTGAAGGAGACTCTGGCCTCCTGGTGGGCTGAGGCCAAGGTTCAGCTCACCAGAGAGGTGGAGAGTCGTCTCCCGGCGACGGTTCCGGCTCCCGTACGCCCCAGACGACAGACTCCCTCCCCACCTCTGGATACCAGAGGCGAGCCTTCTGGTTCCAGGGCGGGCCAGGACACGCTTCCCAGAGGGCTTCGTTCCTCCTCCACGCCGGGAGAAGGAGTCTTCTTCTTCTGCTTCTTCCTCGGACACCTCCGACGGTTGTTCCGACCCGGACAACAACGCACGTTCTCCAACCAAACCCAGGCCTAGGACTCCTCCGGAGGATCCTTCTTTCTCGGAGTTGATGTACAAAATCCAGGAAGTTCATAAGTGCCGCTCTTTGAAGCCGGACCCACAGCGTAAGAAACTCGCTGAGCACCTGGATCTGCCCGAGACTGCTCCGACCTTGGTGCCACCCTGGATTGAGCCTCATGCCGACCTTGTTTCCACCATTTGGAAGCAACCATCGGCATTAGCCCCTCTTCCTCAGAAGTCTAATAGGCTATACCAGGCTCCCGAGGGTATTGACTTCCTTGATTCTCACCCTCGAGCTGACTCGGTTGTGATTAGTGCCGCTCACAGCTGGTCAGCTAATCTGAAGCATTTAAGCTCATCTCCACCTGACAAAGAATCCCATCTTCTGGACCAGTATGGCAAGAAGATCTGTGCTTCTTCCACTCTGGGTATTGGGGCCCTGAACTGTGTCGGCCACATGGGGGATTACCAGAAGGCAATTCTTAGTGAGGTGGAATCCAAGTTAGACTCCCTTCCTGACTCTCAGGTTAAACAGGAAGTGGCTGACCTTGTCCGTTCTGCTCATTTGGCCAGTCGGCACATGCTTCGTGCCACGTACGATGCAGTGGACACTGCTGGTAGGAGCTCGGCTTTCGCCATAGGCTCATGGCGTCATGCCTGGCTCCGTGTGTCAGGTTTGGTCCCGGAAGTGCAGTCCGCTATTCAGGAAGCGCCCTTCCGGGGTTCGGTGGTGATGTCAAGGACATTATCACCGATCTGCAGGAGAAGGGGACTGCACTGAAGTCTGTGGATTCCATGCACAATCCCCCTCCAGCGCAGCGTCATCCCTTTCGCAGGCGGAATTGGCAAAGGGTGAAACCACAGGGAAAGCGGGCCAATAAATTTCGGGGGCCCTCCGGCTGCCAAGCCCCCACTGCCCAAAAAAAGCAGCGGGAGCTTCAGCCGCGACACTGCCACACACCACCTGACTCCTTTCCTCTTCCACAGCCTCTGGCTTTTCCAGAGGAACCGGTAGGAGGGAGGTTTGCCCTCCATCTCCCGGGTTGGGAGAGGAGAACATCAGTTTCATGGGTGCTCCAACTCATCGCAGAGGGACACTCAGTTTCTTCAGAAACCCCCTCGATACCCTCCCCTAAGGTCATCGTACTCACAGGAGCATCTTCTTCTGGTCCAGGAAGAAATTTCCTCCCTTCTCTTGAAGGAGGCGATAGAACCCGTCCCCATTCCTCTTCAGGGAACAGGGTATTATTCCCATTTCTTCCTGGTCCCGAAGGAAACGGGGGACGTGAGGCCGATTCTTGACCTCAGCTCCCTGAACGTGTTCGTGGAGTTCAAGAGGTTCAGGATGCTCTCGCTGCAGAGCCTCCTGCCCCTTCTCCGGCCGGGACAGTGGCTGTGCGCTTTGGATATGCCGGATGCCTACCTGCATATCCCTATCCGCCCTTCCCACTGCAAATACCTTCGTTTTACGTTCCAGGGGGACCACTGCCAGTTTAAGGCCCTCCCATTTGGTCTTTCCTCGGCGCCCCGAGTGTTCGCCAAATGCCTTTCGGTGGTAGTGGCCTACCTGCGCACCCAGGGGGTGCAGATTTTCCCATACCTGGACGATTGGCTTCTGGCAGCCCCATCCAGGGAGGAACTCCTGTGCTTCCTTTCCCTTACCCAGCAGGTCTTTGTCTGCCTGGGTATTACCATCAACCAGGCCAAGTCTCATCTGATCCCGTCCCAGTGGCTCCAATTTTAGCGGGGCGATCCTGGACATGACCTCTGGCATAGCCTTTCTGCCACCGGACAGGGTGGCCACTCTCCAGGCCCAGGTCAGCCTGTTGTCCAGCCGCAGGCGGGTCAGTGCCAGGTCAGTTCTTCGCCTCCTCGGGCTAATGGCGACTGCGATTCTGACAGTCCCTCGCGCTCGGCTCCACATGAGAATCTCTCAGTGGACGCTTCGGTCTCAATGGGATCAGCTAGTGGACAACCTAGATCAACTTGTCCTGGTCTCCACTCCCATGGCTCGGGACTTGCAGTGGTGGGTGGTTCAGGAGAACCTCTGCCGGGGAAGTTCCCTTCGGTCTCCCTCCCCCCTCGCAGACCTTGAGTATGGACGCCTGCGACGAGGGTTGGGGAGCCCATCTCGGTCCTCACAGGACCCAGGGCTCCTGGTCCAAGCTCGAGAAGTCCCTTCACATCAGTGCGCTTGAACTAAGGGCAGTACTGTATGCTCTTCAGGCTCTGCATCTGTATCTGTCTCCCGGTCACTTAGCTGTACAGACAGACAGTATGTGTATGGTCTGGTACATCAACAAACAGGGAGGAACTCGTTCCTACCCCCTTTGCAGAGGCACGATGCGAGTCTGGGATTGGGCAGTGCAGCACAACCTTCACCTCACGGCATCTCACGTCCCGTGGGTTGAGAACACGCTGGCAGACAGGCTCAGCTGGTCATCTGCTCTAGTACATGAATGGGAACTGGATCAGGGGGTCATAGACGACATCTTCCTGCGCTGGGGAACTCCACAGGTAGACCTGTTTGCATCCCCTCAAAACACAAAACTTTCTGTCTTCTGCCCGCTCGCTCCAGGGTGCGGCATTTTTTGGAGAGACGCTCTGTCTCTAGACTGGAAGGGCAGATTCGTCTATGCTTTCCAACCGATTCCACTGATTACGAGGGTCTTGCAGAAACTCTGTTCGGAAGGAGCTCGAATGATTCTGATCGCTCCTTTCTGGCCCAGGCAAGTTTGGTTCTCTCTTCTGCAGCAGTACTCAGAGGAACCTCCTCTTCCTCTTCCCCTTCCTCTGTTGCCATTTTTGCTGACCCAGGATCAGGGGACTCTGGTCCATCCAGGTTTCAAGTCCCTTCAGTTGCGTGGCTCCTGCAGGCGTAGCTCAAGTCCGATTCCCCCTCAACCAGATCTGCTTATGCCATGAAATGGAAGCGGTTCTTTATTTGGGCCGCCTCCAGTGATGTTGAGCTCTTCTCGTGCATTTTCGGCCGACTTCTAGATTACCTGCGACACCTCTTCGATCTGGGTCTCAGCCATTCCTCCTTAAAGGTTCACATGGCGGCCATTTCGGCCTATCATGTCCCCTTTGCAGACAGAACGTTTGCTCAGCTGGATGTCTTTTAAGACCTTTTTGAGAGGGGTCCTTCACTTACGACCCCCTATCTGGGTTCCTGCCCCTCCTTGGGATCTGAATTTCCCATACTGGCCTTGACAGATATGGTTCCCATTGATCAATAGATTGTCGGAAGTCCTTCTGAGGCAACTTCCTCTACAAACGGACCTCCTAACATAGGGACCTGTAGTCCATACCAGCCTGCACTCCCTCAATCTCCATACCTGGTTCCTGAGGAGATAGAAGTGGGTAAGTTTAGCGTCTCTCAAAGAATCTCAGAAATCCTCTTAGCAGCGCGTAAGCCATCC
The DNA here is from genome assembly GCA_016271365.2 of Neoceratodus forsteri. NCBI lineage: Eukaryota > Metazoa > Chordata > Ceratodontiformes > Ceratodontidae > Neoceratodus > Neoceratodus forsteri. Next base: position 680,765,438 of record CM028131.1, on the reverse strand, counting down.
GCTAGGAAGACTTACACGGCAAAGTGTAAAAAATTTTCCATTTGGTGTGCAAAGTCCGTCCTGGACCCCTTTGTTTGCCTGAGTAAAGTGTTGGAGTACCTCTTGGATCTGTCGAATGCAGGTCTGCAATACTCGACAGTGAAGGTACACCTCTGCGCGATTTCTGCCTACCATGAGCCAGTGCAAAATATGTTGGTGGCTCAGTTGCCGCTAGTCGGGAGAGTCCTTAAAAGCATCCTGCACACTAGGCCCCAGATCAGGAGACCGATGGCCGCATGGGATATCAACCTCGATTCTAGAACATGTCACCAAGCAAGCTGCCTGAGCCTCTAGCAACCTAAGTACTTGGAAGTTTCTGACCTGGAAGGCTGCCTTCCTAGTGGCCATTACCTCCGCTCACAGAGTCTTTGAAATACATGCCATGGTCATAGAACCCCCGGATACGATATTTCACAAGGATAAGGTGGTTCTCAGAACTCACCCTAAATTCTTACCAAGGTGGTTTGGAGTTTCACCTTAACCAACCCTTGGTCCTTCCTACCTATTTTGTCAGCTTCCATAATAAAGAGGAATGCACCCTTCACTCTGTGGATGTCAAGAGGGCTTTGCGATTCTACATTTACGGATCGAAAAAGATTTGCAAATCCAAGCAACTCTTTGTATCACTCAGCATGGCGTGGCTGGGTCAGCCTGTTGCCATCCAATGCATTTCGGCATGGTTCGTGGCATGCCTTCGCCATTGCTACTCGATGGCACAGGTCAAGTTGGAAGGCCGGGTTTATGCCCACTCTACCAGAGCGGTTGTGGCATCCCTGGCAGAGATTCAGAATATGCCCATCACAGACATTTGTAATGTGGCAACTTGGAGCTCTGGTCACACCTTTGTGAAGTCTACGCTCTAGATGTCCATGCCAGACAGCATCCTTCTTTCGACAGGACAATCCTGAATGAGGTGTTTTTTTACCTACCGCCTTACTGGGGGGTTGATTTCAGCTCTGTACTCTCTCATTAGTGTGAATGAATGGTAGAAACTTTTAGTCCAGGATGATATGGAAATTATGTATGTACCTACCATAATTCTTGATCTTTTTGGACAAAGTCTCCACCACTCATTCACATACCCACCCACCATCCCCTGAGCTCACTTACTCTGTTTTTGGTCTTCACTCCCTCATTGGCCTAGGCTGTGAAGACGCTGTTGAGTTGACCCTTCTTACATGGGTCATACAGACTATCTTATCTCCGGGTTAGGTTAGTTTACACTGCACCTCCTCGGTGAAAAAGGTACTAAGGCAGATGGAGGGTCGACACCGAGACAGTCTATACAGGCGCGAGCCAGCCTCACATGCACGGTCCTTCCTCGGTGCTGGCACTCCTGAAGATTTTTGGCTCCTGCTGGGTCCTAGCACCTCCAGGTTAGTCCCATTAGTGTGAATGAGTGGTGGAGACTTCGTCCAAGAAGATCAGGAATGATGGTAGGTACATAATTTCCATTTTGTGCGTGTCTTTGTTGAAGGATAGAGTCTTCCTTTCTATACTAGGGGATGCTGAATTGTGGAGGAAAAGATCTGTAAATTGTGTGTACACTTGGCTCTTGTCTATGGCTCTGTTTTAAAAGGTTTCCACGCATTTAAGGTAACTGGCACCTCCCTTCCTTCCCTGGATTTGTTTGACACTGGTACTTTGATTTTCTTTTTCCCAAAAGATGGGGATACAAGTGCAACAGAAAGTGGAGATGAAGTGCCTGTGGAGTTATATACTGCATTTCAACACACCCCAACTACTATCACCTTGACTGCTGCAAGAGTTACCAAAGTCACAGATAAAAAAAGGAAAAAAAGTGGGGAGAGAGAACAAAATGCTTCAAAACCTAAAAAGGTAGGTACATTGGGAGATGTGTATCATTAGTCTACATGGGGTAAGGCAGTCGACCATCACCCCTCATTAGATAGAATATATGAAAAAATTAAATAGAAAGGGAACTGTGTAATACACCTGGAGGTCCAGTCACCTCATTTTCTGCACAGCAGTCCCTTCAAGGGCCTTTTTTCCCCATATTTGAAAATAGCCTAATGGGTTACATACAGGTGCCCACCTCTTTCTGCTTGTTCTGATGTGCCAAAATTCAGACTGCTTACATGGCAGGCCTCTGAAACCGTGAATTGTGCTTTAAAAAGAATTTGCAGCTATTTGCCATATTTTTTTGTCTATGATTTCTGGAAAACCGAAAGAGTACATTACAGTAAAAAATACACGAGAAAAATATTTTACACAACAAAAGACATAGAGGATAGTGTATGATTGCTCATACACAAGGATATTTTTTCACTCGAGGTTAGCATGGTAACAGGAGACCTCGAGAGTGCAGCTAGAGAGGTCCGTTAGCACGGAAACATCGACAGTGTTAAAATAAATAAATCCTTGGAGTGTATGAGCGATCATACACTGTTTTTTATAGTGCATAGTCGCTCATAATTGTAAAGGGAGTCTTTTTTTTTTTTTTTTTTTTAAATCACAGCTTGCCTTCCTGGAGAGGTCTCACTGCTGCGGACGTTTCCCGAGGATCATAGGTCACCAGTATGTGCATGCATGACCTCGTTCTGAGTTATGCTGCACTAGCCTACATATCTAGTGCAGCATAACAATGTTTTTGGAGGAATGGATTTCCATCCTTAACAACGTTCGACCATACACTATAAGTAAATTACAGCCACAGATACAGCATCACCAAAGCAAATCAGTAGTAGTCATTATTAGTCCTAAAAGCCTTCAAAAGGAGGTGGGAATTTAACAGTCATTTGAAGTCACCCATTGAGTTTGCAGTGCTCACTCTGGCATAGGGAGTTCCCATAATTGTGGTGCTGACTGACTTCAACTGAGATACAGGTGCTTCTGACAGATTGTGGAGGACCTGACATTATGGGACATGTCTCACTAAGAGAGATGCAATACAGGGAGATCCAAAACGGCTTAATCTGGTTCATTGTACTTAGTTTCCATCTGTATCTCTTCCCCTTCCAGGGATGAGGCTGAGAATAGGCAGAATTGTCTAGTCCTCCTTTCCTGGTCAACAAAAACCATGCAGTACTGGAAATGTAAGTCACAGCACCTTGAAACAAACTTGTCATCTGATAGGCAGCTGATGCAGGGCCATCAATACAGGAGAACCATGCTTGTGAGGACCCACCACCATTGGTAACCTCATAGCAGTATTCTTCATGTGTGTAGGCAGAATGTTTAAAGATAAGACCCTGTGACTTTACTGATTGTTTCTTTTTTGATATTATAAATTTTATTTTATTTATATTTTACTAAGAAAGTGGACTGGATTAAAAGGATCCGTTTTCAGACACGCCTGGGGGAAAGGGTACAACGCGAGGGAAATCACAAAGCATACAGAAATAGACAATAAGCATAATAATTAAATCATGCTGTCATTCTTAGCCAGTCTGGAGTATTTATTTCTAAACACTGTAACAGCCTCAGTAATGCAGAACTGTCAAAAAGCAGGTAACCTACATTATTTTTTAGCAGCAAGAGTTTATTAATGATGGCATGTGAAATTGCATTATCTCAGCTCTGAGTTGTTTCTTGCTAGTGGAATTTTAGAACATTAAAAGTTTTAACTCTGCAGTATAGTCGTGCGTGCCCAGCGTTCTAATAGCAGATCTATTTCTCCTCTGAAGAGGTCAAACACCTTGGAGTCCTGTTCCCATTTTAGTGGCTAAGCGTCCTTAGATCTTACTTTGAGATAGAGCTCTTGCAGCAGGCTATAACAATTAGGACTATGCCGCAGGCACTAGGACCACACGGAAAAACTTCTGCCAGCAATACCAGTGGGGGAACGCCCCTGATGCCGGCCCCGGCCCGACGTCGATCAGGGTACAAGAGGGGTGGACCCAGCTCCACCTCAGTTCTTTCCCGCCGTGTACCACACACGTGAATAGCTGCTGCCTGTGATTCACCAGCGAGAAAAGGATCTACAAGCAAGCTTTTTTCGACGGTTTTACCGTTTTTTCTTCACCGCGACCAACGCCTGTACGGTTTCCGCTAGTGGGCTCGGTTTTTCCAGTGTCCGTCGTACTTTGCCTCGGTGTTTACCGCCGTAGGTACCGACGTCAGTACCGAAATTACTTCCCGTGGGTTCGATGTCTTCCCGGGCGTCTGTTTCCCCAGACCACCTAAACAAGTGCAAGTGCGGCCGGCAAATTCCCGCCAAAGACGGTCATTTGCGGTGCGTTTTCTGCTTGAGCCCGGACCACGACACCGCTAACTGCGCCGACTGCCAAGCTTTTACAAGCCGGACTCTCATCTGACGCCTGAAGGCCCTGAAAGCCTACCTTTTAGAGAAGAAGATGGACCTGCACTCGTCCGAGGGGAAGAAGGAGGAGAAAAAGCGTCATAGTAAAGGCGCCAGTTGGTCCCACGTCACGGTCGGTCTCGGTCCCTTCGCGACCTTCCCAAAGAAGGCCCGTCCGCCGGGCTTGGGTAGTCGCCGTGTCGCTCTCAGGCTAAGGCACGGCCGCGCCGGGAGCAGCCGCCAAGCCGAAGGTGACTCCGATCAAAGTCATCACCAAGTCTGTGGTGGTACCTGCCTGACCCTACCAACCGCAGCACGGCGCCCTATACCTCACCCGTCGTCGGTTGCGGTACGGCCTTCGGATTGAAGAGAACCAAGGACCGGGGTGATCGTTGTCCAGCCGACGTCCCTGTCGCCCAAGTCCTCCTCCCCCCTGGGTCATCAGGAGAGCTCACCGTCGCGACCCGCCGCTCAGGAGACTTCTTTCCCGCAGCGGGCGGCTGAAATAGTCTCCCCAGACAAGCGTAAACGATGTCGGTCAACGCTTCGTCGTCGGTCCAGGGACCGGAGTCGGTCTTCGGACCGTCGTTGGTCCCCTGCATACCGACGTCAGCGTAGGCATGGACATGAGGCAGAACCAGACTACTCTCAAGTCGGATGGTCAGTCCTCCTCTTCCTCGTCATCCTCTTCGTCTTCCCTCAGCCTCAAGCGCTCCCCTGAGGAGAAGGACATGCCTCGCTTGCCTCCGAACGATCCCACATTCATGGACGTCATGAGGCATATCCAGGCTTCCAATGAGTGGGACACGGAAGACCTGGACCCGGAACTCCGGAGATTGGCCAGATACCTGAGGCAGAAGGAGCCAAAGTCTTTGGTCATTCCTCCTCTGGTGGATACTTTTCAGGACCTGACTAGATCCACCTGGCTGCGCCCAGCCTCCATCCCAGCGGTTCCCCAAAAGTCGGACAGGCTTTACAAGGCTCCGAGAGCTGAACCCTTCTTGGCAGAACACCCTCAGGCAGATTCCACTGTGATCACGGCCGCTCATGACAAATCTCGACAGCCGTGGCACCTCAGCTCCCAGGCTCCCGACTTGGAGTCCCATTACCTGGATCAGGTGGGCAAGAAAGTTTATGCTGCCTCCACCTGCTCCATTCGATCCCTGAACTTCCTCACGCATATGGTGCAGTTCCAGAATGCGTTGTGGGAACGGGGTCTTGAGCTGGCACAGGCCATGCCAGACTCCGACAAGAAGACGGAGCTCCTGGCCCTCTTACAGTCGGGCTCAGACGTAGGCACTCGTGTTCTGAGGGCCTCATATGATACTGCAGATACGGCAGCCAGAGCGGCCGCCTCTGGGGTTTGTCTCAGGCGCCATGCCTGGTTGAGGCTTTCGGGCCTTCACCAGGATCTGCAGTCCGGTATCCGGAACCTGCCGTTTCAGGGTACCATTTTGTTTGGGCAGGAGACGGAGGCCTTGATCTCCCGTCTCCAGGAATCGAGTAAGTCGATCTGGTCGGTCCGCCAGATGTACTGTGGCGACCAGCGATGCCCCCATCGCCGTTGGCTTTTTCGCAAGTCCTCAGGCAATCAGACTTCAGCCCGAGGTTCCCAGGAGGGGCAGAGAGGTGGCTTCCGCCGGAGATCCGGAAACCAGCAGTCTGGTGGACTTTCCACCCGTGGCCCAAGTCCTCCATGCCTCTCTCCCCACCCCCGGTTCTGCCCAATGACTCCCTTCCGCGCCCCCCCCGTGGTCAGATGTCCAAGGGAAACCGGTTGGGGGCCGCTTCTCCCTTCATCTCGAAGGGTGGAGCTCTATTACCACAGATCAATGGGTCTTGGACGTTATTCGGAGAGGACACACGTTGGAGTTCACAGAGTTCCCTCCATGTACTCCGTCAAAGCTCTCTCGTTATCCTCCTTCTCACATTCCACTCTTGGAAGGAGAAATTCAGGCCCTCCTGCAAAAGAGAGCGATAGAAAGAGTTCCCATGGAGCAGTGGGGTCAGGGGTTCTACTCCCACTTTTTTCTGATCCCAAAAAAGACGGGGGACCTTCGTCCCATTCTGGATCTCCGTCTGTTAAATCTCTTTATAGAGTACAAAAAGTTCAGGATGGTGACTCTTCAGGGTCTCCTTCCTCTGCTGCACCAAGGGGATTGGCTCTGTTCTCTCGACATGCGTACATGCATATCGGGGTCTTTCCTCCCCACAGGAAGTTTTTGAGGTTCCACTTCCTAGGGGAGCATTATCAATTCCGGGTGCTCCCGTTCGGCCTCTCTTCCGCTCCACGAGTCTTCACCAAATGCCTAGCAGTGATGGCTGCGGCTCTAAGGCGATCAGGCCATTATGTTTTCCCTTACCTCTACTACTGGCTTCTCACAGCCCCGTCAAGGGACGGTCTCTTACGCTGTCTCGGAGATGCCTATACTCTATTCCGAGAGCTGGGGATCACCCTGAACTTGAAAAAGTCATCCCCAGAGCCCAGCCAAACCCTCGCCTTCGTTGGAGCGACTCTGGACTCCGTCCAGGGCATGGCTTTTCTCCCACAGGACAGGGGAAGTCGCCTGCCAAGTTTGGCCGAACGGATCTCCATAGCGCCTCGGGTTCCGGCTCGGAACTTCCTCAGTCTATTGGGGCATATGGCAGTGGCCATCCCAGTAACACCCTTGGCCCGCCTCCACATGAGAATCCCACAGTGGATACTCAGGGTGCAGTGGGATCAATGCTACGACGACCTGGACGCCTTAGTCAGGATCTCGGAGCCAGTCAGGAGAACGTTGCTTTGGTGGTTGGACCCCAGCAATCTGGAAAAAGGGGTCAGCTTTCGTCCGGAGCCTCCAGGTCAGACTCTAACAACGGATGCATCAGACCTGGATTGGGGGGCTCATCTCGGTGTTCACCGAAGCAGGGGGTTTGGTCACCCGAGGAACAGTCCCTCCATATCAATGTCTGGGAAATGCGAGCGGTCCTATACGCTCTTTAGGCGTTTCAAGAGGACCTGGTACCCGGCTCTCTTTTGGTTCAGACGGACAACATGGTGGTCGTCTTTTACATCAACAAGCAAGGAGGCACCCATTCATATCCTCTTTGCCGGGAGGCGATGAGAGTCTGGTACTGGGCGCTGGAACGGGGCATTCATCTGTCGGCTATGCACGTTCCAGGAGTCCTGAACACGCTGACCGACAACCTCAGCAGGTCGTGGGCCAGAGCGCACGAGTGGGAATTGCTTCAATCCATAGCGGATCAGCTCTTCGGAAGGTGGGGCCTTACCAAGCTAGATCTCTTTGCATCACCACGCAACGCCAAACTGCCACAATTTTGCTCGCGAGAGCACGTGCCTGGCGTTTTTTGGCCAGGACGATATCCCTTTGTTGGGCGGGAGGTTTCTTTATGCCTTCGCCTCTTCCTCTCATCAGAGGGTTCTGCTCAAACCACAGGCAGAGGGGCACGCATGATTCTTGTGGCCCCAATTGGCTCAACAGATTTGGTTCCCACTCCTGCAGCGGTTGTCCCAGGAACCTCCAATCCCGCTGCCCATTTGCTCGCAACTGCTGTCCCAGGAGCAGGGTTCTCTGGTTCACCCAGATCTCAGATCCCTGCACCTTCATGCTTGGCTCCTCCAGACGTAGCTAGTAACAGATACGGGGTTTCCCCGGAAGTAGCTGAGGTCTTAGTGTCCGCCAAGAAAGCCCTCTACTCGCTCCGCTTACGCTATGAAGTGGAAGCGTTTCTGTCTTTGGGCCTTGCCACGGCATTTGGACCCGGTCACCTGCTCTGTGAACTCCGCTTTGCAGTATCTCCTTTCCTTGTACGAGAAAGGCCTGAGCTATTCCTCTATCAAGGTGCACATGTGGGCGATCTCGGCCTACCATGCTCTCATGGGAGAGAGAGCATTGGCCCACTTGGAAGTGGCCCGTGCCTTCCTTAGGGGGATTATTCACATGAGTCCTCCCATCAGGGACCCTGTCCCACCCTGGGACCTCCTTTTTGTGTTGGAGAAACTCACCCTTCCCCCTTTTGAACCCGCTGCGATACCTGTCTTGGAAGGTATGTTTTCTGGTTGCCGTTACTTCTGCTAGAAGAGTTTCCAAGCTGCAGGCTCTGATGTGTAAAGAGCCCTATTTGGTTTTTCATAGGGAAAGGGTTTCCCTCAGAACTAATCCTAAGTTTCTTCCCAAAGTGGTCTCGGAATTGACCCTCAACCAGTCGGTTGATCTTCCAGTTTATTTTCCTTCCCCTTCCAATAGAGGGGAGGCTGTCCTCCACACATTGGATGTCCACAGGTCCCTGAGGTATTACCTCAATAGAACGGTTCAACACCGTAAATCGGAGCAACTCTTTGTGGCTTTTGTGCCACAACGCTTGGGTCAACCGGTGTCCAAGCAGACCATCTCCAAATGGATAGTCCATTGCATCTCGTTTTGCTACGAGCATCACAAGAAACCCCTGCTGGGTCCGGTTAGGGGTCACTCCACCAGGGGAGTGTCAGCTTCTTTTGCCGCGATGCGGAATGTCGTCATTCAGGACATCTCTACGGCCGCGACCTGGAATCGGTGCATACCTTTGTCAAGCATTACAGCTTGGATATCATCTCAGGCCGCTGCTGGCTTGACCTAGCGGTTTGCAGAACTCTTGTCCTGAGAGGCCTCTGAGTCAGCATATTCCTCCTCGAGTCGGCTTCCTCTTTGCTATGGGACTGCTTGGGACTCAGTCCTGAATGTTATAGCCTGCTGCAAGAGCTCTATCTCGAAGTAAGATAGTACAGTTACGTAAGAACTTACCGTAACATAGATCTGACTTCAAGAAGGCTCTTGCAGGTAATACATAGGACTGGCGCTCGCCCGGCAGGACCCCACGGAAAATTTCTAGCTAGCGGTCCTGGCGGGAGCTGCCCCCACGCCAGGTGACCGGCGTCAGACAACTTCGGTATAAAGGGGCGGTCCCAGACGCCCGCATTCCAGTTCTTTCCCGCCGTCAGCTCGTGCAGCGTCTCGTGAAGTTCATAACGCTCAGTCCTGTTGTTTCGTCGGTTTTTCCGAAAAGTATCAGTATTTTGTATTTTCTTCGTCAGTTGAACGTCTGTATATGTCGTCCCCTTCAATAAATAAGTGCGACTCGTGCGGCGCCCAACTGCCTCACAAAGACGGTCATTCCCTCTGCCTTTTCTGTTTAGGCCCCGACCACGTGGTCGATAAGTGTCCGCACTGCCTTCATTTCAATGCGGCCACCCGCAGACGACGCCAGCAGTCTCTCGAAGCCCATCTCCTCAGAAAGAAGATGTCCGTGATGGAGGAGGAGTTGAAGAAGCTTCGGCAGGCATCGACCTCCCCTGAAGGACACAAGAAGCGGGACAAAGAAAGGCACCGGGAGAAGGCCTCCTCCTCCGCGACTCCGGCGGAGCCGCAGCCAAGGTAACGTCCCCTCCGGGGGATCGCCCGACAGCAGCCTCCAAGGCTTTGGAGGCGTCGTCGGCCCGCCCGTCGGGTTCGCGTTCGAGCCCCACGGGTGCCTCTGGGCAAAAGGAGGCTTCGGCCCCCAGTACCGCCCGGGCTTCTGCGGCTACTGGTCGTGGCGCCTCCCATAAGCGGTGGTTGGCTCCTCCGGCGTCCGCCGGGAAAAGGCCGCTAAGGCGCCGACCCTTGAGCGGTGCCACAGCAGTCCTCCTCGGACCGGGCCTCTTCACATCCTCGGCCCGCCTCCGGCGAGGATCCCAAGTCAGGCGCCGGCTCCTCTGGCGTCCGCGGGACTCGGCCCCTAAGTCGCACGTCGGGAGGCTTGAGCCCACGGCAGACCCTGCTCCGCCTGTCGTCCCAAGTTCCCCACACCCTCGCTGCCGTCTGGGAGCCTGAGTCTACCACCTGCCCCGGGATTTTCCCAGGCGAGTCTGGGATGCTGGTCACCGTCCGATCCTCTTCCTACAGAGCCGGATCTGGCGTCGGCTACCTGGACGCCCGGCTCCGGCGCGGCGCCAGCTCAACTCACGCCCCGCCGACACCGGTTCCGGCGGCAGGGGATATTCCTCTTCCATCGGGCCCTCCACCCCATGGGCCTATCACGGTTGATCCGCCCGTGGAGTTCCCTACTGGGCCGTCTGCTCCGGCAGCTCCTCCGGTGCCTGGGTATCCGCCATTTTATCCAACGCCGGTTTCCCAGGTCCGCGGTATCTCTTACGCAGTACCGGCGCCGACTCACTGACGCCGCGGTACCAGGACGCACGCAATACCCAGCTCCAGTATTCCGCGGCCGGTTACGGATACTCTCTACGGTTTCATCCATACAACTATCCCCCTCCTCCTCCACGCCCCTAGGCCGCGGTGGATCTCAGAGACTCTGGCCTCTTGGTGGGCTGAGGCCAAGGCTTAGCTCACCAAGGAGGTCGAGAGCAGTCTTCACGGCGGTGCCACCCGTAAATGCGCCCAGGCGGCTACCTCCTCTGCCTCCGGTTCGGGCTCTGCCTCGGGATCCAGAGAGCAGGAGACGCGTCAGGATCCCCCCTAAGGAACCCGTTCCTCCCCTAGACGAGCTAGGAGTCTTACTCTGCTTCAAATTCCTCTTCTTCTTCTCTCTCGGACTCTCGGTTCTCCAGTGGTTGTTCCGAGAAAGTCGACAAACCATGCTCTCCGTCCAAGCCCGGCTGAGATTCCTCCAAGTCCCCTCGGAGGATCCTTCCTTCATGGAGTTGCTCAGGAAGATCCAGGAAGTCCATCAATCGTTCCTTAGAGCCAGATCCTCAGCGGGTTAAACTCGCGAACATCTGGACTTGCCCTTAGCCCTCTCTCTAGTGCCACCCTGGATCGAGCTTCACGCCCACCTTGTTTCCACCATTTGGAAACAAACGTCTGCTTTAGCCCCACTTCCTCGGAAGTCCAATAGACTATACCAGGCTCCGGAAGGTGTAGAATTTTTAGACTCTCACCCCCGTGCAGACTCGGTTGTGATTAGCAGCACACCCAAAACACTTGAGCTCGTCTCCCCCGGATAAGGAATCTCGCCTTCTGGATCAGTATGGAAGGAAGATCTCTGCTTCTTCCACACTGGGAATTAGGGCCCTAAATTATGTAGCACATATGGGGGATTTACCAGAAGGCTGTCCTTACCCAGGCGGAATCCAAGATTGACTCCTTCAAACAACATGAAGTCTTGCTATATTATGACATATGCAGTATAACCCCAGGTTAGAACTGCTCCGGAGGTGAAAGAGTTAACTTTCCATGCAGGGCATGGAACCTTGAGCGCAAGCTTGGTTGAACACTCTGTCTGTTGTAGCTCAAACTTAAACTGTCAGATTCTTTACTCCGCCTCACTGAACAGTCGCTCTGGAGATTTCTCCTGCTGCTCGGTTCGTTTGTCGGTTAAAAAGTGTAATTCTCGGTTTATTTTACCAAAATTAACCGCAATTGGTCGGTTCAAGCTCTGTCTGTGACATTGTAAGTAATAGATAGGCTTATTTTATTGTCTTCTGTGTGGAACTTGTAAACGTCTTTTTCGGTTCGGTTTGAACCGATCAGATGGGTTTTAAATTAACTTTCTAGCCCTTTAGAGTGCGGTTCCTGGTTCTTATCGGTTCTACCACCTGTGTATATTGTCTGGGGTTTGAGCACCTCAGTGCAGACTGCCAGATTCGTAAGAATTTTCCTGCTGCCACTGTGGAAAGGAGAGTTGGTAGAGCTCAGGAAAGGAGGCAAAGTCCGCTGACCGGGATGGCCAGGCCGGTTGAGGTTCACTTGAACCTGAGGGAGTGCCCTCTGACCAGGCGATACTTCCCCGGCAACGAAGAGCCAGCTCTGAGGAGCCGGGTTCCAACTAAAGGGCTAGAAAGTCAGCTAGTGTGGAGCCAAAAGTCTTTCTCTCCAACCGCTGAGGAAATAGCTAAAGCTATTCAAATTGTCAGTCTCTTCTGGTTCGTCAGCACCATAGGAAGCACTGGTTCACAGATTCACTGGTTCAAGATTATGATTTTAGGAACCGAGGAACGGGAAGGAGGAGGGATGAGGAGAGTGAATGTGATTTTGAAAGTCTGGATGTGCCCATTGAACCGGACATCTCCAGACAGACCTTCAGAGTCGTCCCAGGCTATCTGAGTCCCTTCTCATTTTATGTTCTATAAGAAAGTTGCTGAAACTCTCCAACTCCCTGTTGAGGAAGCTGTTGATGACCAAGAAGAGCCTGATTATGTAGAAATGATGGATATTTCAGAGTCTAGGAGACTGTCTATTCCTTGCACAAATCTTTAGGAAACAGACAGTAAAATTCTAAAACTCCTCCTCTATCCTTCCTGTTGATAAAAGGATGGACAAAAGGTATACATTATCAGGCTCTGATACGGAGTTCCTCTCTCAGCAGTGCAGCCATGTGGGGGTAGTGCAGGCTGCAGCCTGTGACAAGGCTAATATTCCTCTAGCCTCTCACCTTCTTGAAAAGGATTCCAGTAGGATGGATGCCATGGCAAAGAAACAGTACATGGCAGCATCTTTAGGACTCAGACAGGCGAATTATATGGCTTATGCAGCTAGGTACCAGAAATCCAGATGGGATACTGTGCTGGCACTAACAAAACAGCCCCTGATCAGCTTGCCAGGAGCTGGAGCAGGTGGCTGCAGATGGTATTGAGGCATCCAGGTGCAGTTTCATGCGCAGTAGACTCTAATGATGTTTCATCAAGAGTCATGGCTACATCTGTGTCTCTTGCAGAATGGCCTGGCTCAGATGTACTGCCCTGTCACAGGATACCCAGTCTAAGGCTATGGATTTTCCTGTGGTGGGCAATTCTCTGTTTGGGGAGCAGACAGAGAATTATATGAAGAAAATGGATGAGTATAGGACCACCTATAGGAGTGCACAGGCCAAAGAAAGGCAAGTCACTCCCCAAAGGCAGCATGTCAGGGGCAGGGGCAGGCCTTTTCATAGGCCTTTTTACCAAGCCCAGACCTCCTCTTCTGCTTATGCCCAGAGGGGGTTCTTTAGAGGAAGAGGCAGAAGGGGTTCTAGTAAGCCTGCTTCTACCCCTCAACCCAAAGCCCCTGCAAAACAGGCCCCCTGATGGGGTGGCCAGGGCCGATTCTCCACTACTGGTAGGGGGCAGGCTGGCTTACTTTGTCCAGGGCTGGAAGTCTGTACCATCAGACAAGTGGGTCCTGGAAGTAGTAGTCCAGGGACTGGTTCTCAGCTTCAAAAAATTTCCGAAGATGAGAACCAGGTCCTTTCCACCTGCAAATCCATCAGAGGCACTTGCCCTAGAAACAGAAATTTCTTCCCTCCTGGCTCTCAAAGCTGTGGAAAGGGTTCCACCCCTATACCAGGGCAAAGGGTTGTACTCCAGGTACTTCCTTACTCCAAAAAAGACAGGAGAATGGCGGCCCATCCTGGATCTCAGGTATCTAAACAAGCACCTTTTAAAACCAAAGTTCAAAATGGTGAGACTGGGAATTATTTTACCCTCTCTAAGGCCAGGGGACTGGTTAGCCTCCCTGGACCTCAAGGATGCCTACTTCCATGTTCTCATCAGAAGCTCCCATCGAAAGTACCTCAGATTCGAACTGCCCTCAGGCCATTACCAGTTCAGAACAATGCCCTTCGGCCTCACCTCTGCCCCAAGGGTGTTCACAAAATGCCTGGCAGTAGTAGTTGCCCACTTAAGAAGGCAAAAGATTGCCATCTTTCCTTATCTAGATGACTGGCTCATTGTAGGCCAGTCTCCAGACCAGGTCAAACTACACCTACAAGTAACTCAGCAACTTCTTACATCTTTAGGTTTCCTTCTCAATCTTCCAAAGTCAGTTCTGGAGCCTGTCCAGCTTCTTACCTCCATAGGCGCAGAACTGAACACAAAAGAAGCCAGAGCCTTCCTCCCTCTGGAAAGAGCAAGGACTTTGGTCTCTTTGGCCTCTTCTTTCACCCTGCAGGTCTCTCGACCAGCAAGGCATTTTCTACAGCTCCTGGGGCACATGGCTGCTTCTACAGCAGTAGTGCAGGGAGCAAGGTTTCAGATGAGGGACATTCAGTTCCATTTGAGAGCCTTTTGGTCTCAAAGGGCAGATCCTCTAACCAAATTGATCCCAGTGACTCGAACCCTGATCCAGGCCCTCCAGTGGTGGCAGGACCAGAACAATTTGAGACGGGGATTCCCTTCATTCCCTAGTCTCATTCCTTGACCCTTACTACAGATGCATCCCTCTTGGGGTGGGGAGCTCACATGGGCGACCTTACTACCCAGGGGTTGTGGTCCCCTCAGGAATCTCTGCTCCACATCAATTTGTTGGAACTCAGAGCAGTTTTCTAGCACTCAAGTTTTTCCACATCTGTTCAGAACAAGGTTGTTCAGGTCAGAACAGACAATACCACTACAGTGTGGTACATCAACAAGCAAGGGGCACTCGGTCTCAGGCTTATGCACAGAAGCAATGAAGTTGTGGTCTCTGGCTTATTCTCTGAACGCCTTCCTTACGGCAGTTCACGTCCCAGGCAAGGACAATGTCCTAGCGGATGCTCTCAGCAGGATTTCCCAGGGCCATCACGAATGGGCACTGGATCCCCTAGTACTGGAGGTAGTATTTGCCAGATGGGGCACGCCTCAGATAGATCTCTTTGCAGCCCCAGACAATCACCAACTTCCCTTTTTGCTGCAGGCCCCAGTGTTGGGCTCAGTCCCTCTGGATGCCTTCCTACTCAGTTGGGAAGGAAGTTTCTCTATCTTTCCCCCTTCCTCTTCTTTTCAAGTGCTAGTAAAAATCAGGTCTCAACCCTGCAGGATGATCCTGATTGCTCCAGATTAGGCCAGGCAGCCCTGGTACCCACTCCTCATGTCCTTAGCAGTCCACCTTCCCTCTGTCTTCCCAGGAATCACAACCTGTTAACCTGTGCCCAGGGAGAGTTTGGTATCAGAACCTCAAATCTCTCAATCTCAAGGCATGGCTCTTGAAGAGTTAAGTTTGTGACCTACACCTTTCCCAAGGCGTATTGAAATCTTGAAGGCCTCTGGAAGCCTTCCACCAGAGCTACTTATAATTCAAAATGGAAAAGATTTTCCTTATGGTGTTCTGGTAAGCATATTTCCCAGAATCGGCTGACGTGCCCACGATTCTGGATTATTTAGTGCATTTGAATTCTTTGGGGCTAAGACCAGCTACCTAAAAGTGCACTTGGCAGCTGTGTCTGTCTTTTTATCAACAGGTAATAAGCCCTCTTCTTTTCAGCTCACCCTGTGTTCTCCAAGTTTTTTAAAGGGTTGCTTCACACCAACCCTCCGTTCAGGGACCCTGCCCCTGCTTGGGATCTTAATATTTGCATTGCCCAGCTTATGCAACCCCCTTTTGAGCCATTGTCTTCAGCAGAGCTTAAGTACTTGACTTGGAAAACTGTGTTTCTGGTAGCCATCACCTCTGCCAGGCGCGTAAGTGAGCTACAAGCATTGTCAGTGGAGTCTGATTTTATCTCCTTTCACAGAGATAAGGTGGTCCTCAGGACTAACAGAAAGTTTTTGCCTAAGGTGGTTTCAGACTTCCACCTTAATCAATCCATGTCTCTTCCTGTGTACTTCACTGACCATTCCTCCTGTGGCGAGAGGAGATTGCACTGTTTAGATGTCAAAAGAGCCCTTAGTTACTATATAGCACGTACCAAGGGTCATAGGTTTGAATCCCTTCAATTGTTCCTCACTTATGGTGAGGTTGGTAAAGGGAAACCTGCCACTAAAAGATCCATTGCCATGTGGATTGTCTCTTGTATCCAATTTTGCTATGAAAAACTGGGTAAGATTCCTCCCTCAGGCCTGAGGGCTCACTCTACCAGAGGTACAGCTGCGTCCCTGGCTGCTGCCAGGGACATCCCTATCCTACAGGTATGTCAAGCAGCTACCTGGAAAACAGTTCACACTTTTACTAAGCATTACTCCCTGGATATCCAGGCTAGGAGTGATGCTCGATTTGGCACAGCTGTGCTTCAGAGCCTATTTCCTAAGTAGGTTCTATCCCTCCTCCATGGAGGTACTGCTGTGTAATCTGCATATGTCATAATATAGCAAGACTTCATGTTGTTTGAAGAAAAAATTACTCACCTTAGTAATGTTGTTTCTTCTAATGGAGTCTTGCTATATTATGACCTCCCAGCCTGCCCCTCTCAGAACCTCTATTTTTGGGATGTGGGTGGGCAGTGCAATGTTGGCACTTCATAGATGCCCACTTTATTTTTCACCCTTTCTTAGGGTGCTTAGGTGTTAGGTTTATTTTTATTTCTTGAATCCCTGACTTGAGTCTTTTATTTTGGGATCAAGAACAAAATGTGTTTTATGATTAGTAGCCAGTGGGCTGAGTGTAGGTTCTGGCTTCCACACAGAACCTTAGTGAGTTTTGCTCGTAAAGATCTGTCAGTTTAAGTTTGAGCTACAACAGACAGAGTGTTCAACCGAGCTCGTGCTCAAGGTTCCATGCCCTGCATGGAAAGTTAACTCTTTCACCTCCGGAGCAGTTCTAACCTGGGGTTATACTGCATATGTCATAATATAGCAAGACTCCATTAGAAGAAACAACATTACTAAGGTGAGTAATTTTTTCTTACCTGACTCCCAATTCAAGCAGGAGTTAGCCGACCTGGTCCGTTCTGCTCGTTCAGCCAGTCGTCACATTCTGAGGACGACCTACGACGCAGTGGACACCGCAGGACGGAGCTCTGCGTTCGCCGTAAGTCTTCGGCGTCATGCATGGCTCCGTGTGTCAGGTCTGGTCCCAGAGGTGCAGTCAGCAATCCAAGAAGCACCTTTCAGGGGTTCTGTGCTTTTTGGTGGTGATGTCAAGGACATCATCACTGACTTGCAGGAGAAGGGGACGGCCCTTAAATCTGTTGATTCAATGTACCGTCCCCATCCCCCACAGCGCCGTCCACTTTTGCAGATGCAGCCGTCCTCAAGCGAAACCTCAGGGAAGGTGGGCCACTAAACGTCGGGCCCCCACAGCTGCCAGGGCCCGCCGCCCAAAAAAGCAGCGGGTGCCCCAGCTGCGGCGCTGCTTCACACCACCTGACTCCTTTCCTCTCCCACCACCTCCGGACACCCCGGAGGAACTGGTAAGAGGAGAGTCTCCTCCACCTTCCGGGTTGGGAGAGGGTGATAGCAGTTCATGGGTGCTTCAGATCATAGCAGAGGGCACTCCATAGGTTTTTGCAAAAACCTCCCGTCACCCCAGACTCCTCTTTCTCAAAGGGACCATCTTCCTTTGGTCAAGAAAGAAATCTCTGCTCTCCTTGCGAAGCAGGCCATAGAGCCCGTCCCCTCACCTTCACGGGACGGGTTACTATTCCCATTTCTTCCTTGTACCAAAGAAGATGGGAGATCTCAGACCCATTCTCGATCTCAGCTCCCTGAACCTATATGTGGAATACAAGAGGTTCAGGATGCTCTCCCTTCAGACCCTCTTGCCCCTGCTTCGGCCGGGCCAATGGCTTTGAGCACTGGATATGCAGGATGCGTACCTGCACATCCCCTTTCGCACCGAAAGTACCTCAGGTTTGCATTCCAAGGGGACCACTACCAATTCCGGGCACTCCCTTTTGGTCTTTCCTCGGCTCCCCGAGTCTTTACCAAATGCCTGGCGGTGGTAGCTGCCCACCTGCGTACTTTGGGAGTTCAGGTTTTTCCCTACCTGGACGACTGGCTCCTGGCGGCCCCGTCCAGGGTGGAACTCCTGCATTTTCTCTCCCTCACCCAGCAGGTTTTTACTGGCCTGGGTATCACTATCAACCATTCCAAGTCTCACCTGGATCCTTCTCAGAGACTCCAGTTCATCGGGGCAATCCTTGATACAACAATGTGCAGGGCCTTCCTGCCTCCGGACAGGGGGGCCTCCCTCCAGTCCCAGATTTCCCTTCTATCGGAATACAAGAGGGTTCTGGCGAGGTCAGTGCTCCATCTCCTGGGGCTTATGGCAGCTGCCATCCCGACGATTCCGCGCACGCGCCTCCACATGAGAATCTCTCAGTGGACTCTCCGCTCGCAGTGGGATCAACTGGTAGACGACCTAGATCATCTGGTACTGATCTCCTCGTCGATGGTAAGCGACTTGCAATGGTGGATGGTCCGAGAGAACCTGTTCTGGGGGGGTTCCCTTTTTTCATCCTTCCCCCGCTCAGAGTCTGACCACAGACGCTTCAGGCGAAGGTTGGGGAGCCCATCTGGGTCCTCACCGAACCCAGGGCTTATGGTCAAAATTGGAGTTAGTTCTCCACATCAACGTGCTCAAGCTTCGAGCAGTGCTGTATGCTCTCCAGGCCCTTCACCAGTACATCCTTCCCGGTCACCTAGCTGTCCAGACAGACAACATGTGCGTGGTGTGGTACATCAACAAGCAGGGAGGGACTCTGTCCTACCCGCTGTGCAGGGAAGCGATGAGAGTTTGGGAATGGGCAACGCTTCACAACCTTCACCTCACGGCGATCCATGTTCCGGGAGTCGACAGTGTCCTGGCAGACAAGCTAAGTCGTTCGTCGGCCCTGCCACACGAGTGGGAACTAGACGAAAAAGTTCTAAAAAGCATTTTCCAGATTTGGGGAACTCCACAGATAGACCTGTTTGCTTCCTCCCAAAACGTAAAGCTTCCAGCCTTTTGCTCGCTCGCTCCATCTCTAAGCTGGAAGGACAGATTCGTCTATGCTTTTCCCCCAATTGCTCTGGCCCCTCGTGTGTTGCAGAAACTTGCATTGGAAGGAGCGAGAATGATTTTGATCGCTCCTTTCTGGCCCAGGCAAATCTGGTTCTTTCTCCTACAACAATACTCAGAGGTTCCTCCTCTTCCTTTATCTCGAGGATTGCTGACTCAGGATCAGGGGACTCTGGTCCATCCGGGACTCGAGTCCCTTCAACTTCATGCATGGCTCCTGCAGACCTAGCCCAATCTCGCTTTGGCGTCCCTCCTAAGGTGGCAGAGATTCTGGTGGAGGCTAGAAAATCCTCCACTAGGTCTACCTTCGCCATGAAATGGAAAAGATTTTCCATTTGGGCAGCGTCCAGGAATGTGGAGCCTTTTTCCTGTCCTGTAGCCGTTCTGCTTGATTACCTGCGTCATCTTTTCGACCTGGGTCTCAGTCACTCCTCTTTGAAAGTCCATATGGCGGCTATTTCAGCCTACCATGTCCCTTTCGCGGATAAGGCATTTGCCCAACTGGAGGTATCCAAAACTTTTCTCAGAGGGGTCCTTCATCTCAGTCCCCCTGTCCGGACCCCAGCTCCCCCTTGGGACTTGAACTTTGTCTTCAAGAAACTTATCCTTCCTCCCTTTGAGCCTGCGGCTTCCGCAGACTGAAGTTTTTATCGTGGAAGACGCTCTTCTTGGTGGCCATTACTTCTGCTCGCAGAATTTCCAAGCTCCAGGCCCTGATGTGCAAAATCCCTTATCTGATTTTTCACAAAGAACGAGTAGCTCTTCACACGAATCCTAAGTTACTTCCAAAGGTGGTAGCGGAATCTACCTTAAATCAGTCTATTGAATTACCTGCCTTTTTCACGCAGTACTCCAGCCAAGGAGAATACTTGCTCCATACCATGGATGTCCACAGGATTCTGAGATACTACACCGATAGGACGAAGGATCTCAGAAAGACTGATCAGTTGTTCGTCTCTCTTGCTCGCAAAAGAGAAGGCAATGCTGTTTCTAAGCAATGCCTATCAAAGTGGTTGGCTCATTGCATCACTTTCTGTTATGACAAGTACAACAAAACCCTCCCGGGTCAAGTCAGAGGTCGCTCCACTCGTGGAGTAGCAGCCTCTGCGGCTTGTTTCAAGAACGTGTCTGCGGCAGACATCTGTGCTGCCGCCACTTGGACTTCTGTCCAGACCTTTACTAAACATTACAGTTTGGACATTGCCTCTTGCCGTAGAGCAGGTTTCGGGTTAGCTATCTTGCAAGGCCTCCTTTCTTGAGGCTTGCAAGACTATTTGCTACTTTCTGGAGTAGTTCCTCCTCCCGGTGCCTTTCATTTGTTCCAGACTGCTTGGGATTCTGTCCTATATGTAATTACCTACTGCAAGAGCCCTCTCGAAGTAAGATAGTACAGTTACGTAAGAACTTACCGTAATAGTAGATCTTCGAGAGAGGCTCTTGCAGTAGGTAATATCTTCCCCTCCATCCCCCTAGGCTTTTTCAGCTCCTTTTCCATTGAGGGAAATATCTGCTTCTCTCTCATCCGGGCCTGTGGCGGGAAAGAACTGGAAGACAAAGCGTCTGGGACCGCCCTTTATACCGACGTCGTCTGGCGCCCGGTCACCTAACGTAGAGCGGTCCCGCCAAGGGACTACTAACTAGAAATTTTTCCGCAGGGTCCTGCAACGTCAGCCCTATATGCCAGTACCTGCAAGAGCCTCTAGAAGATCTACTGTTACGGTAAGTTCTTACGTAACTGTACTATCTTTGAGAGGAGCTCTTGCAGCAGGCGCTGTTTTCCCTCCCGCCTTCCCCCTCGGACTGTGCAGGTCTATTTTCTTTTCTTATCGATGGTAGGCTTCGCCTCCTTCTCTTGTCAGGCCTTCTGCTGGGTACTGGCGGGAGAACTGAGGTGGAGCTGGTCCGCCCCCTCTTGTACCCTGACCGACGTCGGGGCGGTCCCCCGCTGGTATTGCTGGCAGAAGTTTTTCCGTGTGGTCCTAGTGCCTGCGGCATAGTCCTAATTGTTATAGCCTGCTGCAAGAGCTCCTCTCGAAGATCTACTGTTACGGTAAGTTCTTACGTAACTCTACTTTTCAGATGATCATGTTATGATGTTCCATGTCTCAGTAGTACTCTGCGCCAGTTTATCTTGTTTTTAATAAAATTTATTGCATTTTAGCGGTTTTCTTTGTTTCAGGATGGTTCCCGGAAGTGAAAAACTGCAGTTTGCATCGATTCTGTTTTGTAAGGGCCACCTCAGAGTTGCCCAGTTGCTGGTGTGGAAGGGGTTGGGCATCATTCTGCGACTGGGGGACTTTCCCCAGGTCCCACCATGTGTGTTTTGCACATTATGTACGTACTGCGGCTTCCATGGAGATGCCCCTGGAATCCTCTGTGTGGAGTCCGTCTCCCTGCTGCGCTGTTGCCCGTATTCCTCCAGGTAGCAGATGAACAGTGGTATACTGTCATCCCCCCCTCCCCGATGGACAAGAGCTATCCTAGGGTCTCTCCATCTTCCTTTCCCATGCTGGCCTCCTGAGTGACCTGGGACTTTCCGAACCTGGGTTGCCAGCGAGGCAGGAGGTGAGGTGACCAGCGTGTTGGCTCTTCATGCCACTGCGCCAGTCAGGGTTTCAAGTTTTAAATTGTTTAAATAATTTGGTAAAGATTGACTTGTTTCTTTAAAATGGTTGTATTTTGCTCTACATGTGTAGCCACTTTTAACAATTTTAGTGCACTTTCTCTGTCATACTGGCATGATAGGACTAAAGGGACAGGCCCACAGGATTTTAATTTTTTTATTAAAGGGAAACGTCCATGTCACTACTCACCGATTAACATTTTTGCCCCGTGTTACAAAAATTCTGATACCTACTTTTGAAGTAATTCTGTTTTACCTGGTTGATCCTGCTGTCCCTTCTGCCGGCATTTTGAATGCAGCACCTTTAGCAGTGCATCCCACAATCACCTGTGGCTGACGTCACAGCCAGGGAGCAGCTGCGGAGTGTATATAGCATAAGCCTATGGACAGAGCTATTAACAGCTCCGGTTTGCCACTTAGAAGTCTCGGTGCTGTACCAAGACCAAGTATAGAGTGACAGTCGACTGACAGTGGGATGGCTGCTAGAGGCGCTGCGTTCAGAATGCTTGTGGGAGGAACGGCAGAATTACTTCAAAAGCAGGTACCAGAATTTTTGTAACTCTGGGCAGAAATGCTAATCGAGGTGTGCTCTTCAGTGAGGTATGGGGCATAGTGACCTGGACATTTCCCTTTAATCTTGGCCACAGCAGTTGGTCAAAGCAGATGGTTGTGACCTTTGCTTTGTTTTTATTGTTTAAAGTCGTTTCCCATTTCTTTGGTATTGTGAACCCGGCTAAGTTTTTCTACCATGAAATGAGAGGGCAGCTAAACGGCAGTCGTCATCTGCATCAACTTGTAACATACAAGAGTGCTGTGCTGTATTAACACACACATAAATAATTGGGGAAAGTTCCACTGAAGATGGAAAGTACACCTCAGATGCTGCTTCCCTCCACTGTGGGCTCTAGCACTGAAGGTGACTTGCACCTGGAACAGACTGCCCGCAGAAGTGGTGGAGGTGAAAACAGTGGGGGGCTTCAGGCATGTGTAGAATAGACATGAGGGGGTGATTTAATTGGTGAAGAGGGGGAAGGGTTGCCTAAGACTAGTTGGGGTCTGCACGGGTAGATTAGGCAGAGACCATCTGGGCAGACTGGGCCAAGTGGTCCTTTTCTGACAACAAATTCTGTGTTTCTGTGTTACTCATTCCGATGTTGGCTTTTTTGTCAAAAAATCTGTCACTTCCTTAAGGCAGGACCTTCTGTCTCTGCCTCAATGGAAAGTGTTTGATTCAGCTCTCAGAGCTCTCCACCTGAAAGTGGTTCCTGAAGAGCTAGGATTTGTAGACTGAAACATTTCCACCCAGGGAGTGGAAGTTCAGAAGTGTCCAGAAGACCGGCTGCAAGGAAAACCTGTTCCTCCAAGTGTGAATGCTTTTCTGTTTTGTGCAAAAATAATAGGATTTCCCCAGATAGCTGTTTGTAAACATTCTTGACTGTTTTTTGTACCTTAAAGCAAAAGGTCTACAACCTTCTTCCCTTAAGGTACATCTGTCTTCTGTGTCAACTTGTGAAACTAAACAAGTTAAGAAGTCGCTCTTCTATGTTAACTATTTTTAGTACCCAGCACTTCAGTTTGGATCGATTACCATGCTGAGGGCATTCTCAAATGTCATGTTGGTGCCAGCGGCCAACGTCTGGGAGAGTGGCATAGTGAGATGATCTCTCAAATGGTGACCAGTGCAGATGAACGTGACTCTGGGAGTGCCTATACATAAATACAACGGCTGATCCTCACAGCAGTCACCAGCCTTTCGGGTTGGGGAGCAGTGCTAGGCATGGTATCGGGTCTAGAACTTCATCTGGCAAGCTGACGAGACAAGTTGACAGAAGCTTGAACCCGGGAGTGGGAACTCAAATAGGAAGTTCTTCACTTGATTTGCTGGTGCTGGGGAAATGCCGATTCTGAATCCTGTGGCCTCTAGGTCCCATATAGATACCAAGGTACTGGAGCAGATACTGGGAACGCCAGTCGCTGGAACTCTAATGCTTCTCCCTGTCATGGCTGGATGCCCCGTATCAGCATTCTTTCTGTGGCCTATGATATCAAAGGGTCTTGGACAGCCACAAAGGAAATAGTCAACACTGACCCTTATTTCCGCCCCGATTGCCTTGAAGACCATGGTACTTTCAGCTGGTGCACTTGTGCTGGGCGAACTACTCCCACCTCTGAACAGACCAGGCCTCCTCCACCAGGGCAGATTCTTCATCTAGAGCATCAGGAGATTTTGTGATAGGAGACACTCAGCAGGAGTTGCTCACACCTTGATGGCAATCCAGGCAAGTCTTTATGAATAAGATCAATAGAAGAGTCTGGGCTGTCCTTCTGGTGCACCCATTTTCATATTAAGATTTAGCTACCCCTCTGTCCAGTGTCTTGGCCTTTATGCTGCAGGGCCTAGACAAAGGGTTGTCAGTTACTCTCTATGTAAGTGGCTGCCTTTTCGGCTGTCAGGGAATCTGTGGGATCATGCTCCTTGGTGTCTTTTCTGAATGTTGTCCACTTCTTCAAAGTATGTCATAAGCTTCACTCCAGAAACACGTATGTTCCACCTTTTAATTTTAGCATATCACTGTTTACGCATGTAAGCCCCATTCAGTAACTGCCCCCAAAAGCTCTGACACCCGAATTACCAGGGCTACCTTATTTCCGTCAGAGCGGTGCTCATGAGGGTCTGGTATCATCCTGCCTCTGGGTGTTTTTCTCCTCCGTTTCTTCCTGTTACCCAGGGCCCCAGGAGTAGAGACGCATGCGCATGGAGGCGCACATGCGCTCTACAGCCCCGGCAACAGCCCCTTCCGCCCACCCATTGGTCTAGTGCCGTTGCACCCCTCTGGCTTGTACTGCAGCATGGCCTCCACCAGGAGGCAGACCATGGCCAAGGGATGCAACTCCACCACCCTGGAGAGGATAGCTACCTTTTGGCCACTTCTACCAGCTCCGTGCCATGTAGGGCGCTATTCTGGGCTTTTTTACTGCAATAAATTTGGATACTTGAATCTATCAGAACTTTGTGCTTATGTGGAATGAGTACTGTGTGTTCATTTGCTCGGATCCTCAAGGTGCTTGGCTCTGTCTATCCCTGGTTCCTGTTGCATCCTAGCCTTGTACCCCATCCCGGTGGGGAAGGAGGAGCGTGTCCCACTTCCTGCCTGCATGAACAGTCAGGCGGCTGCTCGATCCACCGGGGCCATCGTCACTTTCAGCAGCTGTTTCTTTCCCCCCTTTTTTCTTCCCTGTCCCCAGAGACGTAGGCACACATAGGAGGTCCGAGGAGCGTGTGCATGCAGTCTGCTGCTCCAGACCCCTGGCCTGCATTTCCATCTCCTGCTATTCTTTCGATTGCAGTGCCACCTGCAGTCCCCTGGAATGTTTGATCCTTCCTCTGATCAACCCCAGTGATCTGAACTTGTTCCTGAACTCTGGTTGCTGCATCACGAGCCGTTCTTACTATGGATGTCTGGGCAGTAGAAGCTGTGATGCACATATATTCTACTCCCCACTTCTCACTAATCTCAATGTATTACCCATCATATATCTGTCTAAGTTTGACTTTAACAAGCACTTTATTTTGTCTCTCTGGAATATCATTCCACATACCATCTAGATGTTCATGGCTCTTCTGATACTGCGTTTGGCAGGCGAGGTGAACTCATACAGCATTGACCCTCCCAGTTTAGGAACTGCTTCTTAGGGCTCAGACTGACTGCCTATAGGAGCTGACACATGAAGGGGGAATTGTATTTCCTTACTGGTAATTCCGGTTTTGTGTAAGCTCTGTTCATAGGCAGGCAGGCCCTCCCAGTTTATAGTGCTGTACATTCCCTGTGGTACATTCTGTCCTGTATTGCATATATGTAGTCTCCTTAGTCTTGATGATTAACATCTGATGTTGGCTGTTTAGTTTTGCTTCCTATCTTTAAGCAGTGTTTTACTACAAACTTGTGCAGAAGGTTTGACTGAGGGAGGCTGGGAAGTGGCATATGCTAAAACCTCTGACTGTTAGCAGAGGAGGACAGCCCATACCAGCTAACTGATGGTGCACGAGGCTACACAAAACTGAAATTACCAGTAAAGAAATATAATTTTTCTATATCTTACCAAAGCAGGAAGGCAGGGCGAGTAATGCTAATCAGATAAAAAAAACTGATTAGAAGAACCCTAGTTTAAAGTAACATCCTGGACCGGCAGTGCAAACCCATGTCCTTACATGGTAAGCAAGAATGCTTCCAACTAGGCCTTAAAGACAGCCATGCAAAAAATAATTTAGTTGAAAGTGTGCCACCTCTCTGTGGGGTGGTGTTGATTGTATTCATTTCAAAGTTGGCCCTTCTATGCCCTATGAAAGGCAATCAGTACACTGTTTGTATAAAGCAAAGTATTGCATCTTATGGACAAGCAGTGGCAGTTTGGAGACAAAATACAGTAAGTCATGACATTAGGCAGCATGTTCTATTTTAAATTGCTGAATGACAGGATTGATAAGTGTCCATAACCTGTGTATTTCAGGCCTTCCGTGAAGGATCTAGGAAATCCTCAAGAGTTAAGGTAGGGTGTCTAAAATTTGCATTTCTGATTTTTCTAAGGGAGCAAAGTTGTAGGGTACTTGTGCAATTCTAATCTCTAAACTAAAAACATTTCATGAGGCAGTCTGTTCCATCAGGAAATTTTATTCCATGGTGTAATTCAGTTAGTGGAGAAGTGTGCAACACCATCATGATCAGATGAAACGGTTTGACCTTCTTATAGGACAGCTCGTTAATGGCTGTTATACAGAGAAAGCAAATGCAATATAATACATTGGTTAGGCCTTTTCCCTACAGAAAAATTGGCAGACTTACCACCCCATAACTTATGACAGTTAAAACATTGTGACTTCGTCAGTTAGCCATCGTAATAATTAGATTGACTAAAAGGTTTAATTTTAAATTACATCGACTTATAAGGTATATGACTTTCAGTTACACCCAGTTGCACATGTGCAGCTCACTGCCAAAAGTTTGACCGTTCAACGCTTACTTGACCTCCCAGTGCAGCAGTTCACCCAGCTGAGAAAATAGGTAAAACGCAGGATTCCAGTGAATATAAGATCTTGAATCTCAGTAAGGGTATTAGACTAAACAGAGATCTTACTTCGAGAGGGCTCTTGCAGTAGGTAATTACAGATAGGACTGAAGCCCGGAAGGCATCAGGACCCCATGGAAAAATTTCTAGCTAGCAGTCTCTGGCAGTGGACCGCCCCTACGTCAGGTGACCTGACATCAGGCGATGTCAGTATAAAGGGGCTGTACCTCACGCCCGCTTTCCAGTTCTTTCCCGCCGTTAGCTCATGTAGCGCCTCACGGTTAAGTTCACTGCTTCGCAGTCTGTCGTCGGTGGTTTTACTATCTATTCTCGCTTTTTTCTTCAGAATTTCGTCAGCTTTTACCTCAGCTGCGGTATATGTCGTCCCCAACTCCCTTCGAGCACAAAAACAAGTGCGATTCCTGCCGCACCCAGCACCCACACAAGGATGGACACTCGCAGTGCCTTTTCTGCCTAGGCCCGGACCACCCCGTGGAGAAGTGCCAGCTTTGCCACCAGTTTAACGCGGCCACCCGAAAACAGAGGCAGCAGTCCCTGGAGGCCCATGTTCTCAAACTTAAGATGACCTCCATGGAAAAGGAGCTGAAAAAACTCAGGCGGGCCTCTACTTCTCCAGAGGGCCACTGCAAAAAGAAGCACCAGGACCGGGACTCCCCTTCTACGGTTGCGGTCGCGGTGCTGTAGGTAATGTCCCCTCTGGGCGACAGTTCCGCGACGGCCGACTTGGAGGCTTCCAAGGCGGCGTTGACTTCCATCAGGTTCGCGCCCCTTGGGAGCCTCCAGGTCAAAGGAGGCAGTCGCTCCCAGTAAGGCCACTACCGAACAGCCTTCTGGTCCAAGCGGCCCCGGTAAGCCGGACGTCTGCTCCTCCGACGCCCACCCAGGTAAGGCCGATAAGACACCCCTGACCCTTTGGGGCAGTGCGCGGCCTCCAAAGCGCCCACCAAGGCCGGCCCTCCATTGCGGCCTTCGTCGAGCGTAGGGTCCGATAAGTCTGACGCCGGCTCCTCCGACGTCCACCAGGATCCCGCCGGTAAGCCAGACGTCTGCTCTTCCAGTGGCCGCTCAGCGTTGGAGCAGACGCCGGACCCTTCGGGCCTATCCGTTGTCTCGAGCTCACCGCAACGTTCGTTGCATTCCGAGGCCCAGCGTCTCCCTTACTGGACCCTGGGCATGGTAACCCCTCTTCCCCGGGCAACACGGAGGATGTTGGCACGCTGCTGTCGGCTCTCCCTCCCGCTGGGCCGGATGACCCGACGTCGGATCCTCGGACGCCGACGCTGGCCTACCTGACGACCGATGACATCCCCTTGCCGGCCGCCGCCCCTACGCCGGGTCCAGTGCCCACCGGGCCTCCTGTTCTGGGCCCGCCTGCTGGGCCATTTCCAGGGCCCTCTGCTCCTACAGAGCCCCTGGTACCTGGGTATCCAACCCCGTCGTATCAGACGCCGTCATACCCAGGTCCGCAGTATCTTGCACCCCAGTACCCGACGTTGGCCTACCTGACACCATAGTACACTGTGCCCCAGTACCCAACGCCGGGCATCCCGCCATCGGGTTACGGATACGCGCTGTACGGATACCCCCAGTATCCGTACTCCCTCTCCTCCACCGCCCCCTCTGCCGCCGGTGGATCTGAAGGAGACTTTGGCTTCCTGGTGGGCTGAGGCCAAGGCTCAGCTCACCAGGAAAGTAGAGAGCAGTCTTCCGATACCGGATCCAGTTCGGGACTCCCTGTGTCTGAGACTCCCTCCCCCCTCCTGACACCAGAGGCGAGCCCTCCGGTTCCAGGGCAGGGGAGGATACGCTTACCGGAGGGTTTCCCAAGGGGTCTGTTGCACCCCGTGCCGGGAAGAGGAGGAGTCCTCTTCTTCTTTATCCTCCTCGGATGACTCAGACGGCCGCTCCGATCTGGATGACGAACCACACACTGCAGACAAGCCCAGGCGAAGGACTCCTCCGAAGTTCCCTTCAGCGGATCCTTCTTTCCTGGAGTTGCTGCGTAAAATCTAGGCTGTTCATCAGTGGCAATCCTTGGAGCCAGATCCACAGCGTAAAAAATTCACTGCACACCTGGATCTGCCCGAGACCGCTTCTACTCTGGTTCCACCCTGGATTGAGCCTCATGCCGACCTTGTGTCCACCATTTGGAAGCAACTGTCTGCTTTAGCCCGCTTTCCGAAGAAGTCAGGCAGGCTATATCAGGCTCCGGAGGATGTTGACTCCTTGAATTCACACCCCGGTCATGATTAGTGCCGCTCACGGCCGTTCGGCTAACCCCAAGCACTTGAGCTCGTCACCACCCGACAAGGAATCCTGCCTTCTGGACCAGTACAGGAAGAAGGTCTATGCTTCTTCCACTCTGGGAATCAGGGCCCTGATTTACGTTGCTCATATGGGGGATTACCAGAAGATGATCCTTAGCGAGGTGGAAACTAAATTGGAATCCCTATCTGAGTCTCAGACGAAGCAGGAAGTGGCTGACCTACTCCAGTCTGCGCATTCGGCCAGTCGGCACATGCTTCGTGCCTCATACGACGAGTGGACGCCTGCCTAGTCAGAGCCTCGGCCGACATGGGGCTGCGTGCATCATGCCTGGCTTCGGGTGTCAGGTTTGGTCCCGGAGGCGCAGTCTGCTATCCAGGACGCACCCTTCAGGGGTTCAGTGCTGTTCGGTGGCGATGTCAAGGACATCATCACCGATCTGCAGGAGAAGGGTACCGCACTTAAGTCTGACTCCTTGTACAGGCTCCCTCAAGCCCAGCGTCGTCCCTTTCGTAGATGTTCTCGGCCCAAGTCGAAACCTCCGGGCTGCCAAGTGCCCCCGCCCAAAATGTCTGCGGGAGCTTCAGCCGCGATGCTGCCTCACACCTCCTGACTCCTCTCCTCTCCCACAGCCTCTGGGCCTCCCAGAGGAACTGGTAGGAGGGAGATTCTCCTTCCATCTACCTGGTTGGGAGAGGATCACTTCAGACACTTTGGTGCTCCAGCGGATTGCAGAAGGACACTCAATAGAGTTTCTTCAGAAACCACCTTGAACCCCACCCCCCACCCCGGATCGTCTTACTCCCCAGAACACCTTATTCTGGACTGGGAAGAAATATCCTCTCTTCTTCTGAAGGAGGCGATAGAGCCCGTCCCATCCCATCTTCGGGGGACGGGTTACTACTCCCATTTCTTCCTGGTCCCGAAGAAGTCGGGACACGAGAGGCCGATCCAAGACCTCAGCTCCCTGAACTTGTTCATGGAGTACAGAAGGTTCAGAATGCTCTCTCTGCAGAGTCTTCTGCCCCTCCGTCGGCTGGGACAGTGACTATGCGATCTGGACATGCAGGAAGCCTACCTGCATATCCCTATTCACCCTTCCCACTGCAAATACCTGCGTTTTTTGTTCCAGGGGGACCACTACCAGTTCAAGGCCCTCCCATTTTGTCTTTCCTCGGTGCCCTGAGTGTTCACCAAATGCCTCTCTGTGGTAGCGGCCTACTTGCATACCCAGGGGTTTCAGATTTTCCCGTACCTGGATGACTGGCTCCTGGCGGCCCCGTCCAGGGAGGAGCTCCTTTCCCTTACCCTGCAGGTTTTCACCAGCCTGGGTATTGCCATCAACCAGGCCAAGTCCCATCTGATCCCGTCCCACAGGCTCCAGTTTATCAGGGCTATCCTGGACACGACCTCTGGCATGGCATTCCTGCCACTGGACAAGGCGGCAACACTCCAGGCTCAGGTCAGCCTGTTGTCCTGCTGCAGGCGGGTCAGCGCCAGGTCAGTCCTTCGCCTCCTTGGGCTCATGGGCGGCTGCTATTCCGACAGTCTCTCGTGCTCGGCTCCACATGAGAATCTCTCAGTGGACGCTTCGGTCTCAGTGGGACCAGTTTGCGGATGACCTAGATTAACAGGTTCTGGTCTCCAATCCTATGGTTCAGGACTTGCAATGGTGGATGGTTCAGGAGAACCTTTGCCGGGGTTTCCCTTCTGCCTGTTCCCCCGACGCTGACTACAGACACCTCGGGCGAGGGTTGGGGAGCCCATCTGGGGTCTCTCAGGACCCAGGGCTCCTGGTCCAGGCTCGAACAAACACTTCACATCAGTGTGCTTGAGCTTCGGGCCGTGCTGTATGCTCTTTGCTCTTCAGGCTCTGCATCTGTATCTGCTGCCCGGGCATCTGGCTGTCCAGACAGACTTGTGTAGTCTGGTACATCAACAAACAGGGAGGAACTCGTTCCTACCCTCTCTGCAGGGAGGCGATGCGAGTTTGGGATTGGGCAGTGCGGCACAACCTTCACCTCACGGCAAGTCACTTCCCGGGGGTCAAGAACACATTGGCAGACCACCTCAATCGGTCGTCTGCTCACGAGTGGGAACTGGATCGGGGGTAGCAGACGATATCTTCCTACGCTGGGGAGCACCACAGGTAGACCTGTTTGCATTTCCTCACAACGCAAAACTTCCCGCCTTCTGCTCGCTCACTCACTCCAGGGTGCGGCATTTTTTGTAGAGACGCTCTGTCTCTAGACTGGAAGGGAAGATTCGTCTATGCCTTCCCCTCGATCCCCTTGATTCCGAGGGTCTTACAGAAACTCAGCTCAGGATTAGGTCGCATGATCCTAATAGCTCCTTTCTGGCCCAGGTAAGTTTGGTTCTCTCTTCTGCAACAGTATTCAGAGGAACCTCCTCTTCCTCTGTCACAGCTTTTGCTGACCCAGGATCAGGGGACCCTGGTCTATCCAGGCATCAAGTCCCTTCAGTTGCACGTGTGGCTTCTGCAGACGTAGCTCAAGCCCGATTCAGGGTTTCCCCGCTGGTGGCTAAGATTCTGGTGGAGGCCAGAAAGCCCTCCACTAGATCTACCTATGCCATGAAATGGAAATGGTTCTCTATTTGGGCCTCTTTCAAAGATTTCAAGCCATTCTCTTGCTCTGTTGGGCGGCTTCTGGACTACATGCGCCATCTGTTTGATCTGGGTCTTGGTCATTCCTCTCTGAAAGTTCACATGGCGGCCATCTCCGCTTACCATGTTCATTTTGGGGACAGAACTTTTGCGCAGTTGGAAGTCTCGAAGACTTTTCTTGGAGGGGTTCTCCACTTGAGACCCCCTATTCGTGTTCCTGCCCCTCCTTGGGATTTGAATTTTATTCTTGAGAAGCTTACTGTGCCTCCTTTCGCGCCGACAGCCTCAGCAGACCTAAAGTTCCTTTCATGGAAAACCCTCTTCCTAGTGGCCATTACTTCTGCTTGAAGGATTTCTGAGTTCCAGGCCCTCGTGCAAAATCCCGTATTTGATTTTCCATAAGAAACGTGTGGTTCTGCGTACCAACCCTAAGTTTCTCCCTAAGGTGGTAGCAGAATCTATGCTGAATCAATCCATTGAGCTGCCTGCTTTCTTTATGCAGCACTCCAATCAAGGGGAGTACCTCTTGCATACTTTGGATGTTCACTGAATTCTGAGATACTACACCACCAGGACAAAGGATCTCAGAAAGACTGATCAGGTTTTGTCTCTTTTGCTCATAAAAGAGGAGGCAATGCTGTTTCTAAGCAATGCTTATCTAAATGGTTGGCTCATTGTATCACTTTCTGTTACGACAAGTACAACAAGACCCTGCCGGGTCAAGTCAGAGACCACTCCACCAGAGGGGTCGCTGCCTCTGCTGCTTGTTTCAAGAATTTGTCAGCGGCAGACATCTGTGCAGCCGCAGTTTGGACTTCTGTCCATACCTTTACAAAACATTACAGTTTGGACATTGCCTCTTGCCGTAGAGCTGGCTTCGGGTTGGCTGTTCTGCAAGGTCTTCTTTGCCAAGACCTTCACAGCTAGAGAGTCTACATTTGGGTAGTTTCCTCCTCCCGTTTGCTGCTTCTTCCAGACTGCTTGGGACTCAGTCCTGTCTGTAATTACCTACTGCAAGAGCCCTCTCGAAGTAAGATAGTACAGTTATGTAAGAACTTACCATAACAGTAGATCTTCGAGAGAGGCTCTTGCAGTAGGTAATACCTTCCCGCCCTCCATCCCCCTAAGCTTTTTCAGCTCCTTTTCCAGGGAAGAAAACATCCGCTTCTCTTTCTCGTCTTGCATTTTTGGCCTTTGGCGGGAAAGAACTGGAAGGCGGGCATGGGGGACCACCCCTTTATACTGACGTCGCCTGACATGGGGGCTGTACCCTGCCAGAGACTGCTAGCTAGAAATTTTTCCGTGGGGTCCTGATGCCTGCCGCCTTCAGTCCTATCTGTAATTACATACTGCAAGAGCGCCTCTCGAAGATGTACTGTTACGGTAAGTTCTTGCATAACTGTACTTTACCATTGTAAAAGGATGACAGAACATATTGCAAGTAGTTCAAATCCCCCTCCCCAACAAACTTCATAGTGAAGCTGACCCATCTGTCATGCCATCATAGCGTGATTTAAAATGCACAAAATGCAGGAATTATGCAAATTGAGGAAATAGGTAAAAATCAAGACACAGAAACACATGTTGCGTCACATCTCTGAGCTTTATTATGTAAGTATTTATTCTCCTCGGCCTGCTGGCAAGCTTCTGTCCTCCTTTAGTCCACAGTTGCCCCCTAGCATCCCCCATACCCTGTGCGGATTACCCCCAGGAGGAGGCACGTCCACCCAGTACATGTCCGTGGCGGGCCTGGGAGTTCCTAAGGCAGCAGCGGCAGAGTACTGGAGGGGCTTCCATAGAGCCGGCATGTGTTTCTCTCTTTGCTTGGTCCTCCTCACTGCCGTGGAACGCCAGCGAGGGATCACAGCTGACACTACTTGTCTCCCTAGTTCAGGCGCTAACCGCCATCCTCCACCGGAGGCAGCCAAGGAGCGGACAGCATACCAACCTATCCTCGGGAGAGGAGAGTGTCACGGATCTTCAATCCCCTGTCACCCTTCGCAGCCCATGCTTGTTCCTGAACACGATTTGCTGGCATGGCACGAGGTGTGGCGTCCAGCTCCTTAACCCTCCGTCTGACATCTCTGAGCTTTCAAACGGTTACTCCAGTCAAAACACAGTTAAAATAAGAGTCATTTCGATTCACCATGAAACACGTTTGGACAGAAAATAAAGCCTCTGATGTGGCACAGTCACTTTAAAACTCAGAAATTCAAAAAGCTCATTGAGACAGCAAATTCACAGAAAGAAACAGATTAAATCTTGGTCTTACTGCTGCACACCATTTGTTTACCAAATTCCAGTACTATTCAAAGTTAACAATCAGCACCCGCAGCAACTATGAACACAGTCTTTAATCCACAAACACCATAAACAAGAAACAATCGGCACTCCTCACCAATTCCTTAACAAGCTTTTTTTTTCATCTTTAACCAAAGAAAAACATTTTACGGTCGAGCCGTATTCATCTAATGAAAGGTTAAGGGAAAAAAAAAGTGCTATTAAACTTTTAAAATAATACCATCTCGTGGTCAGACAGACTAATAAACCCACTTGGACTTTGGCCTTGTGGTTTATTAGCTTGCTTGACCACTTGATAGAATTATTTGTTCACTTCCACTTTTCTAGCATTTATTCTATATATAGGCATTGTGTAGCACTTGATAAAGATCGTCCGGTAATCTCGGTGTGCAACACCAGAGACTTTGATTCCTGTCTTTTGTGGACTAGAGTTGCTCTAAAGATGTATGCAGAGGGGCTGCCTGATGTCCAAGAGTTAAGCTCATTGCTGAACATGCAGGCCACATGGGTTTGTGCTCAAAGCCAAGAACCTTACACATCAGGCAACAGAGGTCTTGGCAGGTGTCTGCTACAGGTTATTTCTTGCCATGGTGAGGGAGTCTTGCAGGCAGAAACATCAGGCACCACAGAGTATATTATGGTGCTGGCACAGGCTAGGCTACCCAGTATCAAACTGCAGAGGCACAGACTTCCAGGCCTGGGGTTGCGTGCCTTGTGGTCATGGTGGAGTGTGGATGGTTGTGCCCAGCTTCCGAGTGGCTGGCCTAGAAGGAACATCCTACACAGTGGCCCCCATGGAGAGCACTGAAATTGGGGTTCTTATCGCTGGTTGGTCAGAAGGAGGAAATCCCTTAAACCCCCACACCCATCAGGACCATACTAATGTTTTCAAGCCACCTGTCACAGTGTCCTCTTCTCCATTCCTGCCTCAGCTTGAGTAGGAATTGTCCCCTCGGGGAATGGTTGTATGCCCTAGAGACTATGCTGTAAGGGTAAATTTACAGACAGAATAATTGACAGAATGATATAGCAGAGGCATGAGGTTGGGCTAGAGGTGCTATGCTAGGAAAACTACGGCAAGCAGCAGTGTCTTGGGTGATAAAAGGAGGTCCTGGTGTGGCCACTCACTGGTCCAGAGGCAGGGCATCGAGGTCTGTGCTCAAGATCTGGGATCAGACTGTGGTGCTTGGAAGATGACCAGTGCTGGGAGATAGCGCTGCTAATGGCAGAGCCTCCAAACCTGGGGAGGGAAGGTGATGGCGTCACACGCGACAGTGCATCATTCCCTGCGGTGGAAACTTGCTCCCCCTCCAGGGACATCACTGTGGTGCCTTAGTCCACTATATGGTGCTGTTTAGAGAGTGGAGAGAGAGGATGAAAGCAGCACAGAAAAAGCCAGTCCTTATCTGAATGACATAACCTGTTCGCTCAAGCCCCAGACCTTGAAGTCTGCTGCCAAGATGCTGTCAGGTTTGTGTGGTATGGGCTTGGCTCATTGCCAACACCCAAGTCAGAATGACAGAATCTATATGGAGAGAAAAGAATGAGGTCCTGGCCTGGCCGTGGAAAACAGTGGGTATGAAATGCAAAGTTTAAAACGGACTGCATAATAAGTGATGCCAACAGAGATTGTACATTGGGTTGTAAACATATAATTTTGAAGTGAAATTGGAATTGCATGTTTGCCTATTTACATCTTAATAATCTGATTTTTTCCTTTTATTAACTGTACCCGGTTTATGGTATTTGACAGGGTTCACCGCCAGATGCCGATCCCTCTGAAAATTCTAATTTCACTTGGGAGAATAAAATAAAGGTATGGGTGGACCAGTACGAAGAAGCCAGTAGTAATCAGTACAGTGAGGATGTCCAACGGGAAGCACAACGTCTAGCACTTGGATTGGGGGAAGGAAGCGATGGAAAAGAAATAAACAGTAAATCAGACTTGAACAGTGATATCTCCATGTTCAAGCCACCAGTGGAGGTGAGAATAGTATTTTTATACTGATATTTAGGTTTGTGTTTTCCTCTTTCAGAGTCTGTGATCTTTACTTACTATTTAGTTTGTTTTTTTTAACTGTTCTCCAGTAAAAACATGTTGAGCTGCACGCAGCTAATTTTCTGGTAGCTGCCATATACTAATTGTGAGCTTGCAGCACACACAGAACAATGTGTGGATAACCATGCAAGCAACACTTCCGTCAAGGGGTTCTAATGACGTGACAGACCTCGGGCCAAGCTTAAGAGATTTCTGATGTCATCAGAACCCCAGAGATGGAAGCACTTGTTGTGCAAGGTAACTTGTACTGTATTTTTTTTCCCTATTGTACTTTTTTTTGTTTATAAATGCTTCCATCCCTGCAAACACTCATCACTGTGTGCCTTTTTTTTTTTTTTTTTTTTTTATGAAACCCAGTGCCCAGCTAATATGTAGCCACTATCACCACCCAACTATGTCCCAAACAAACAGTTACTGGTGT
Source organism: Neoceratodus forsteri (assembly GCA_016271365.2). Taxonomy (NCBI): domain Eukaryota; kingdom Metazoa; phylum Chordata; order Ceratodontiformes; family Ceratodontidae; genus Neoceratodus; species Neoceratodus forsteri. Next base: position 680,729,110 of record CM028131.1, on the reverse strand, counting down.
ACGAGTGTGAGTGTGTGTGTGTGTATATATGTATGTGTGTGTGTGTGTGTGTGTGTATATATATAAATATACACACACACACACACTTTGCAAAAAACTATGTTAATGCAAACATTAGGGTTGTAAAACGCAAAGGACGCGAAGATGGGAAATGAAAAACATTAGGATTTGGGTATCCGGAGTATTGACAAATCAGTGGTGGGATCTTACTTGGGGTTGTCAATACTAATGCCCACCCTGGCTTCCATGCCAAGAAATGCAAAGTTATGCATACTGGAGCCAAGAATCCCAGGACAGAGTACTACCTGGGTGGATCCAGATATCTGCATCAGAGGAGGTGAAGGACCTGGGAGTGATGATCACTAGTGCCCTGAAGCACTCTACGCAGTGCAAGAAAGCAGCAGCAAAGGCAAATAAGATGCTGGGATGCATATCTAGGAGGATCAGTAGTAGGCGGAGAGAGGACGTTATACTGCCCTTGTACAGGTCACTGGTAAGGCCGCATCTAGAGTATGGAGTTCAGTACTGGTTCCCACACCTCAAAAAAGGACATTAACCTGCTGGAGAAGGTCCAGAGCAGAGCTACAAAGATGATAGTGGGTCAGCAGGGTAAGGCATACAAGGAGAGGTTGAGGGCACTGAACATGTACTCCCTGGAAGACAGGAGAGAGAGGGGACATGATTGGGACCTTCAAGTACTTGAAAGGGATAAATAAGGTTGATAAGGAGAGTCTCTTTAACCTGAGTGGCAACCATAACATGAGGGGGCACAGTCTTAAGCTGGACGGTGGGAAGTTTAGGAGGGTGTTCAGGAAGCACTTCTTCACAGAGAGGGTGGTGGATACTTGGAATGTGCTGCCAGAAGGGGTCTTCTCATTGGAGAGTGGGCAGCTTTAAGAAAGGCTGGGATAGGCATAGGGGAAAAATAAGGAGCATGGGTAGGGAGAATGGGAGGAGTGGAGAGGGGGCAGGGACAGTAGCTCAAGCTGTGGACCCTGCAATATGAGCAGCCTTGATAGACCAAATGGCCTTCTTCTGCTGGCTTCTTCGTATATCCTGTCTTTGTGTGCTTTGCATTTTACAACTCTTAATATCTGCATTAATGTAGTTTTTTGCAAATATTTTCCCTTCTATTTATGATCATGGAATCGTATCCTCATTTGCACAGGTCCCAAAGGGACCTGCGCAAAATGAGATTAATGCAGTATTGGAGACAGTGCTGAAGCTGTGCATTGGCCCAGCAAGCCATGGCACACCTGTCGATACCTTGTGGGTGAGGTTCCCTGACGTACCACACAGTGTGGCGTCTGTGCCAAAACACTGCTCTGTCCCTACCCAGGCCGGGGCTGGTGCTGCATGATGCAGCACCTTCTCCATCAGCCTTGCTCCAGTAAACTGGCTCACCGAGTTCACACCTGAACTCAGCTCACTGGCACAGTAAGGCAGTGTGTTCCTCAGTAGTGCAATGGACATCCTTGCAAACAATGTTACTTAATATATTTTGTTTTTTAATATTTTGACCCCAAACTTTCAACATAGTTTTCTTATGACCCCACCTTATCAACTTTGTAGGAGTAAGTTTTCAAATCCATGCCGAAACGCCATTCCATGGCACAGGTGCAAAAACACATTTTGGACAGGATGTGAAAAATAACTGTACTGTTCATGAGATGGTGTAAAAAAAAAAAAAAATGGCTATGTTGAAAATCTGGAGTCAAAATATTGAAAGTTACCAAAGTTATGTGCCTGCGTAGAAAACCGTTAACGAACGCTCGTAACTTGGCAATTTTTAGGAATTTTTTTTTTATAAAATTTTCAACATTGCCGTTTTGAGACCCCATCTCTTGAACACTGGTGGTGAATTTTCATTACTTGGTCCTGAAAGGTGATTTCTTGCAGTGACTGCAAAATCACCTTCCGGCCCTGATTAACAAAATGACGGCCACAGTGTTCATGAGGTGGGGTCCCAAAAAGCCCATGTTGAAAATTTGGAGAAAAAATCCTAAAAAATGGCAAAGTTATGAACCGAAGTTCAAAACGTCATTGAAATACATTATACAGCATTTACCTTGATTCCTCAATTCACGGTTCAACTTTGAAGAGTGCAGACCTGTGTCAGTCCACAGAGGGATAGTATTGCACAACCTCTGATAGTAAGTATAGTGTGTGGGGGTGCTTAGTGGGAGAGGTCGGGATGGCGGAGGGGGACAGCGGTGATGACGAGGAGGGGCCTGTTTTATTTTTCAAGTTTAAATTAAAAAAAGACATCTGGGACGGTTTTCTTTTTTGCAGGTATACATATAAAATTAATCTATTTTGGTACACCGGGGGTTGGCTCCTCAGTGTCCCACTCTGCTGGGGGGGGGTTGAATTAGATGAAACAACAGGGTGCAGGGGGCATCCAACACCGGAGGTAGGCATCCAGGTGTTGGAAAATTAATAAATAAAATACACTGCCACTGGGGATTGGGGCCCCCAGTGTGCAGATATGGTTGAAGGCACAACACAGTCAAGATGGTGGGGCTACAATGAGAGTAGTCCTGTCCCTGACCTACGAGTCACGACACCAGCAAGAGTTGCACGTTATAACACAGCTGTTGTTTATTAAAGACAGCTGCGTCGTATAGTGCCAACTGCTGCTTTTGCAAAAATTCAGTTATGACTAGAACGTTGATGTTTTTTTTTTTTAACTGTGCATGCTCAGAAACTGAACATTTTTGTTAAATAATTCAAAAACTACTTAACAGTTGAACCTAAAAAGCAAAAAAGAACATAGAAGTTGACGGCAGATAAGGACCGCAAGGCCCATCAAGTCTGACCATTTCTTTTTCTACCTTATGAATGTGCCATTGGCTCTGTCAATGGCCTATCTATTCATACTCATCTGTATTGCTCCCTTATGCCTATCCCGTGCCTGTTTGAAGCCCTGCACTATATTCATATCCACTACTTCATGCGGTTGGCCGTTCCATGCATCCATCACCCTTTCTGTGAAAAAGAACTTCCTCACATTACCCCTTAATTGGCCTCCCTCTAATCTCATGCTTGTCCTCTTGTCCTGCTATTTTTCTTATATTGAGACATGTAGGACTTTTTCACCTTGTTAATGCCCTTAAGGTGTTTGAATGTTTCAATCATATCACCTCGCTCCCTCCTTTGCTCTAGGGTATACATAATGAGCTCAGTTAATCTGTCCTTGTATGTTTTCTGATGCAGTCCCCGCACCATTTTGGTTGCCCTTCTCTGGACTTCCTCAGTTTGGTTAATGTCCTTGTGGAGGTGTGGCCTCCAGTACTGTACGCAGTACTCCAGATGGGGCCTAACCAGTGTCTTGTAAAGAGGGATTATTACCTCCCTCTTCAGACTTGTGATACCCCTACTAATACACCCCAACATCCCTCTAGCCTTACCTACTGCTTTAGTGGTCTGCTTGGATGATTTCCGGTCATACATTGGACCAAGCTTTATCAAACCTGAAAGTTTCAGGTTTGAAAACCTCCTATTTGTTTAGTTATCTGAGGGCAAAAAAAGTCTTAAAATTGTCAAAAAAAAATGGGACTTTTAAGGTTTTCTGCACTGCTGTAACTTTGCCCCCACTGAACCGATCTATGTGAAATGCACAAGAGCAAGAGATCCTGGCAGAGAGGCTGTGCTTTCCAAATTTCATGTAAATCGGTTGAATGGGGGAAAAGTTATTAAGGTGAAAAAATGTGGGTTTAACATAGACATGCTTATGCAATCCTAATATACAGGCACTACCGTGCCTGTATAATAAGTATTTACATAGTTAGACAGATGCAATAGCCATGGAACCAAATGCTGTGTGATAAATGTGTTTATCTGAGCTACTGTGTGATACAGCTACAGTCTTGTATCTTATTCACATAATACTCATCACATAAAGAAAACTCGTCAACACTGCCACCGTTGGTACTTTTTCCTCCAACTTTCACTGCCTCCCATACCCCTTCCAGTTGCTGCCATAGTAGCCGTTAGCCTCAGACAAATTTGCTTCCTTTAGGAAACCAGTGACGTCCCCTCCTTTAAGTACAAAAAGCACCTTTTTTTTTCTTCCCTCCTCACACTGCGGCTTGTTCCACTCGCTCCACTCACAGTATCATCTGGCATGCCTCTGACAAAAGGCTGCCGTACCTTGCTGCTGGTTACATAGAAACACTATAACACTCACTGATTGGTTACAACTGCCTTATGCAAGTATTCGGTGTGCTAACTTATTTAAAAAGTGTTTGTTTACCAGGAAAGGCACACTAAGATGTGATAGCTTATTTCTAGGTGTGTCGGGGGGGGGGGGGTAGCTTACATATACCTGTTTATGAAATGGGTCTGGAGATTTCTGAGTCCTGATTGACTGAGAGGCACCTCTGGCCATGTCCTTATCAGGGCATATTGTGCTGACCGGCACCTCTTCAGCCAGTCAGGACTCATTGAAACAGAAATCACTGTGCCAAAGAGTCTGCTTTTGAGCTGGAGTCTCCCAGAGCTCCGTCGGTACTTGCCGACCTGCAGCCCCCGGCCCCAGCAACATAACGCCCGTTACTTTTCACACTGCACATCACCTCAGTATGGGGTCAATGGAGAAAATTTTTATGGCCTTCCCTAGATTTAAACATAAAAATCTGACCTGTGCTCCTTCTGAGAAGCTGCCCTGGATCCAGTGAGTGGTGCGTTTGCCGCGAGGACTTGGCTTTCAAGTTACAGCGGAAACCCACTCCTCTGTCCTGGCTATGTCCTTCTATAATAAAATGTAAATACAGCCCAATATGGTGAGTGCACAAAAGTTACAGTGAGTGATGATCTCTCTAGCATTGCCATGGCACTGAGTGTGGGAAAGCGCTACCAAGGAAAAGCACTAGCTACGGCAGCTATTATGGGACACGCTCGCTTCCACTCACTGTCACTGTAAGTGGGCACTCCAGCAGTCGTCAAAAACAAAGTAAGGCATGTGGAAATTAAAAATACTAAAAGAAGCAGATCTCACTTTGAGGGGGAGCTCTTGCAGCAGGTAATACCATTAGGACTAAGGCCGCCAGGCATTAGGACCCCATGGAAAAAACTTCCAGCTAGCAGTCTGTGGCGGGGGACCGGCCCTGACGTTGGTTCCACCCCGTCAGGTGTAGTATAAAAGGGCGGTCCCCCGGAACCACCTCAGTTCTCTTCCCGCCGTCGACCTGTTAACATCGGATTCACGGATGCCATCGCTGCAGTCGACCGCCATTTTTTCGTGTCTCGTGCTTTTTTCTCACAGTTAATTTTTTACTTCTAAAAATGTAGTTAAAGTGCATGTCTTCATCGACAAAGCGGCAAAAGTCGAAGTGTGCCTGCGGGAAGCTGATCCCGGTGAAGGACGGCCACTCTGCCTGCCTGATCAGCCTAGGCCCAGACCACTGCCCGCACTGCCAAAAGTTTAATAATAAAGCTCACATTCGCCGCACCAGTACTCTCGAGGCCTGTCTACTGGAGAAACAAGTGGCCGCCATGCCGAAGGCCCCGTCGGGACATAGTTTGTCCTCCTCAGCCAGGGAGTCTCTCTGCAACCCCCCCCCCCCCACAAAGGAGAACAGATCAGGAGGGAAACACCATCATCGGGAAGAGGAGAGCCAGATTGGAATCCCGCCCAGAGTCCTCTCACAGGACTTCTGCTACCTCGAACTTCGGCAGGAGGTTGGAGTTGGTTCCCCCAGGTACCACATCAGTTTCGGGGGTCACTCAAAAGAAGACCACCGCCTCTTCGGATTCAAAAGGTAGGGAGTCTTCATCCTGGAGCATTCATCTGCTCAAGTTCCCTTGGCCCACTGACCCCACAAACCTTTGCATGGGTCGACCCAAGAGGGACAGGCGTCGGGCAAACCCTCGAAACATGGTGTCCGTAAGCACTCTGGTTTGTCCGAGAGACACAAAAGGTTGGTTGACTCCACCAGACACCAGGAGGTCATCAGGTACCAGATGCCTCCTCCACCCGAAGAAAGGGTGATGTCAGCCTCTGAAGGAAGGCAGACTACCGGCCACTCCGACTCTGTGTCGGAGATGGATCAGGTGCCGCCAGTCAAAGAGCATCCATCAGCCCAGGCGACCAAGGCCCCAAAGGCAGGGGCACAGGACGCTCAGGTGCCTTCTTCAAAGGAGCCGGGCGCCAGACCACAAGGGGGTTCGGCTCCACCAGAAAAGGTGATGCCAGAGACACCTATAGAGAAGGTGTCCGAGGACCAGACGCCGGGACCTGAAGGTCCACAAGGTCAGACACCGGACCCCTCCAGCGTCCCAAACCCCAGTTTTCCTACTGGCTGAGGTGGGAGTGTGCCTTAACGCCTGGTGGAACACCGTAAAAGGGGATCTTCTCCCAAAATCCAGGGACCCATCCCCGGTCTGGCCACCGCCCAGGGACCAGTCACCTCAGCGGCTCCTCCTGCCAATAGAGCATCTGATGCCACGTGAAGAAGACAGGTGGATGCCTGGGTTGGGCGCTAGGAAAGGGTACCTATCGTCCCGTCCACTGGTAGACGCCCGCCATCGACTTCAGGGGAGGACGCTTGAGATTCTTTATCTGTCTACTCCTCTGAGAACGAGTTGCTTGTCCCATCTCCAGATCCAAGAAGAGACTCACTGAGGTCACCTCCGGATGACCTGTCCTTCTTGGACATCATGAGGCACATATAAGCGCTGTACCAGTGGGACACTGAAGAATTGGACTCTGAAAGGTGCCGTTTGGCAGAATTTCTGGGGGCCACCGACACTAAACCCTTGGTCATTCCCCCATTAGTAGAGCCATTTCGGGATGTCACCAGGTCAACTTGGAAACATCCAACCACCATGACTGCAGAAACTTGGAAAGCAGATGGGCTAAAGAGGAGCCTTTTCTGGGTGAATATCCGAAAGCCGACTCAATGGTACTGACGGCTGCTCACGGCAGGGCACAACGACTACGACACAAGTGCCCAGCCCCCAGACCCAGAGTCCAAAAAGTTGAACCAAATGGGCCGTAAAGTATATTCATCCGCAACCTGCACTGTCAGGTCCTTAGACTTCCTTGCCCACATGGTAATGTATCAGAAGTCTCTGTGGACAATGGTTCTGGCCAAGGCCCAGCCAGATTCGGAGGGTAAGGCAGAACTTCTCGCCGACATACACAGTCCAGTATGGACGTAGGCAAGCACGTCCTAAGGAGCTCTTATGACTCCGCTGACACGGCTGCAAGAGCAACAGCCACTGGTGTTTGTATGCAGAGGCATGCCTGGCTCAGAGTTTCTGGCTTCCGCCAGGATTTACAAGATGCCATTTTGGACGCTCCCTTTCAGGGACCAGTCCTGTTCGGGCCGGAGACTGAGAAGATTATAATAGGACTGCAAGATTCTGGCAAAGCAGTATCTGAAGTCCACAGAATGTACAGGTCAGAGCCACAGGCCACCCGATGCCATCCCTTTCAAAAAAAATCAGGGACAGCAGGGAAGACGCCAGACTCATCTTAAGGGAGGCTTTAAAAGAATAGGAGTCCTTGTCCCTTCAGGCGCCCAGGGCCCCAAAAATCCCAGGGTGCCCAGACCTACCCTGCCTACTCCCTCCACAATAGCATGACTCCCCCTCCACCGGAGGACATGCAGGGGGAGGCGGTAGGAGAGATTCTCCCTTTACCAGTCCGGATGGTCCAATATCACATCAGATCAATGGGTCCTCCAGATAGTGGAGAGAGGATACTCCATAGAGTTTACCCAGATCCCACCGGACAATCCATCAGTCCCCTCAGACTGCTCACCCTCCCGTGCACTTCTCCTGCGGGCAGAAATACAGGCCTTGTTAGACAAGAGAGCCATCTAGGAGGTCCCCTATGCTCAAAGAGACAACGGGTTTTACTCCCGTTTCTTCCTTGTCCCAGAGAAGACAGGAGACCTCCGTCCCATTCTGGATCTGAGTCAGCTGAACACTTTCATCGAATACAGAAGGTTCAGAATGGTGACATTAGTGAGCCTGTTGCCCATGCTCCATCAAGGAGACTGGCTTTGCTCCCTGGACATGCAGGATGCATACATGCATTTCAGGATCCTGCCATCCCACAGGAAGTACCTTCACTTCACCTTCCAAGACAGGCACTACCAGTTCAGGGTGCTGCCATTCGGGCCTTCATCAGCACCAAGGGTATTCACCAAATGCCTGGCAGTAGTGGCAGCGGCTCTCTGGAGAGGGGGTCACTTTTTTTACCCCCTACCTGGACAGTTGGCTTCTTACAGCTCCAGCGGAAGTCGAATTGAACAGGACACTAAAGGAGACTTTCAGTCTGTTCCAGACTCTGGGCATTACCCTAAACATGCCCAAGTCACACCCATGGCCCGCTCAGAGGCTGCAATACATAGGAGCAGTTCTGGACACTGTCCAAGGGAAAGCCTTTCTTCCCGAAGATCGGGCATCCAGACTGAGAAGTCGCTCACAGGGTGATGGACTCAGACTTGGTCCTGGCGAGGGTGGTTCTGCAGCTTCTAGGTCATATGGCTGCAGTTCCCCCTCACACGTTTGAACATGAGAATCCTGCAGTGGCGCCTCAGAGTACAGTGGGACCAAGGCACAGACGAGCTAGAGGAGCCCATCCAGATCTCCAACACGGTCCGTCAGTTCCTGACGCGGTGGGTCACCTCAGTCCATTTGGCCATAGGAGTTCCTTCCAGCATACTACCCGGGTGGTAGGAGGAGGAGTATTGCTTAAAGATGTTCTGGTGAATCAGCTCTTAAGAACTGCCATTGTGTGGACGTGAACTATATACCACTCCTAGAACTACGGTTACAGGTGAGTAACCTATTTTTCCATGATGAAGGCAGAGCCCTAGTCATCACTAGCATGTTAGCTTCGCTTATTAAAGATCATCATTAAAATAAGTGTTTATTAAAACAGTAAGGTGACAAAAATGATTGAGCCAAAGCTAATTTTCAGTGGTGTCCTAGGATAACAGTATTACACTTTGCATTGTTCCACAAAGCAGGTAATTGAATAGTCCTATGCCTGTGTTGAGTCAGTCCTATTGGTTAAGTTGCATGGTTTCCTTCTATTTGAAGTAGAATAGTTTTCTATAGGACATTGTCTTATATATGTAGAATGTACTTGTTCAAGCCCCAGGAAATCTTACTGTATTCTGATATTTGCATTATTATCCTTCCATTGTGCTGCCCCGGAGCCGAAATGGCTAATCGAACCTATGCTGATGATGGAACATTAGGCTCGAGATCGGTTTTCAAATCCTCCACTTGACTAGTACAGATGCCTCAGAGAGTCGTCCTTCATCTTTCATGAAGAGTTTATTTTTTCGGTTTTCCTGAAGTAAAATTTATTTCTGTTCGTTTTGAGAATCATTGTCCTTGGTCTACAGGTAGATTAGTCTAGATTTAATTGTATTCCAGTAAGTTTCCTGTTTCTTTTCGGTTCTTTTAACCGGGAGGAAACTGTTTTTTTTTTATCTTGATTTAGTCTTTAAGGAAGCCCGTTTAGGGTCTGGTTGGTTTATTAAAAGGATAATTATTGTTTTTTCTTCGGGTTGCTAAACCGACCGTCTTTGGGGGGTTAGACTTGTTTTAATCCACTGTCAGTGGGTATGTCACTACCTAAAAGAGAACCGCCCAACGGGTTTTCAGCATTGCACAGAGTGGGAACTGTTTGCCAAAGTGAATCCCCATTTAATTTGTGTCCTCTGTTTGGGTTTTGATCATTTAAAGGCCGACTGTGATATCGGTAAGAACTTCCCTCAGTCAGTGCTGGATAGGCGTTTAAATCGGCTGAAGGAAAAAAATGTCCGAAACAGCTGATGACCCAGCAATGGACAAGGCCTCAACTTCTCAGAAAAAGAAATTTTTTGAACCAAGTGAGTAGCCCTCTGACCAGGGCGATGGTTCCTCAACCAGAAAAATCTGCAGAAACTACTGCTGAACCGGCAGGTTCTGCCAAAAAGAAGAGGAAAGAGAAGCACTCAACCAAGGAACCGCAACAGACAGTTCCAGCGGTTCATAGCGCAGAAGTTATAGCAAGTGCCATTAGCCACTTACAGGCGTTGCAAACCGGTACCACAGTATCAGTTCAGCGCCTCAGTTCACAGTTATCGGTTCTTGGCTCGGGTTCCCTTTTGGTTCCTTGTAAAAAATCAACTGACATCTTCCCAGATGAGGAAGATGATTTTGATGGTGAGAATGAGTTTGGAGAACCCATAGAACCCGAGGTTTCTCCAGACCCTCATGGGACTGAGTACCCAGAAAAGGCAACAGAGGATTTTTCTTCCCACTTTGCCTTTTTAAAGCAAGTGGCACAGACATTGGACCTCTCCACTCAGGAGTCCACAGAGGAGGAGGAAGAGGAACAAGATTATATGGAAATGATGGATGTCCCAGCAACACGAAGGCTTCTGTTGCCCATCCATAAATCTTTAATGAGACAAGCCAGAAAAATTTTAAAGACACCTACTTTCATTCCTCCAGTGGACAAGAAAGTACTGGGTTGCCAAATCAGGGGCTGAATTTCTGTTCTGACATCCCAGCCATGAGAGAGGTGGTGCAGGCTGCTGCCTGTGATAAGGCAGGCATCCCTTTGACATCACACCCACCTGAAAAGGACTCCAGGAGGATGGACTTCATAACAAAGAAGTCATACCCGTGAGCCTCCCTAGCTATCAGCAAGCCGATTATATGGCTTCTGTAGCTAGGTATCAGAGGAGTCAGTGGAACACAGTGCTAGAAATGGCAAAGGCATGTCCTACCCCTATGGCATCTGACCTTTCAGAGGCATCTAAAAGGGGCATGGAAGCTTCTAAGTCCCAGTTTCGCATGGCAGTGGATGGCAACGACATTGCTGCTAGGCAGATGGCTACCTCGGTGTCCCTGAGGAGGTTTGCTTGGCTGAGAACAAATTTGTCTCAGGATACCCAGACAAAAGCTGTTGACTTTCCTTGTGAGCCTACTTCCCTGATGAGCTGAGTAAAGCGTACATGAAAAAAATGGATGACTACAAAGTTGCTTACAAGAGTGCTGCAGCCAAGGAGAAGGCAGCAACTCCACAAAAGTTCCAGGCAAGAGGCAGGGGTAGGACCCATTACAGGCCTTTCTTCCTGGCACAAGCCTTGCCCTCCTATCAACCCCAGAGGGAGTACTTTAGAGGCAGAGGCAGAAGAAGCAGCAACAGGGCCGGACCCAGTACCCAGACTGCTGCTCAGGCAAAACAGACTCCCTGAGAACCCTGTCAGGGTCGCCTCCCTACCCCCAGTAGGGGGCAGGCTGGTTCACTACATCCATGCTTGGAAATCCACCACAGAGAGGTGGGTCCTGGAGGTAGTAAGCCAGGGTCTTGCTCTCAGCTTCAAATTCTTGTCCAAGCTGAGAGCAAGGCTATTCAGACCTGCCAATCCATCAGAGGTCTCCCTGCTGGAAGAGGAAGTAGCCAAAATCATGCAGGATCAGGCAGTAGAGCCTGTCCCCTTGACTCAAAGGGGAAGGGGTCTCTACTCAAGATACTTCCTCACGTTAAAGAAAACAGGGGAGTGGTGTCCCATTCTGGATCTAAGACACTTGAAGAAACATTTGACAGAGCCAAAGTTCAAGATGGTCACTCTGGCTATCATTCTCTCTTCTCTAAGGAGAGGAGACTGGCTGGCATCTCTAGACCTAAAGGATGCACACTTCCATATCCCTATCAGATTGTCACACAGGAAGTACCTCAGGTTCAGGTTGCCATCAGACCACTACCAGTTCAAGGCCATGCCTTTCGGCCTCTCATCAGCCCCAAGGGTGTTCACCAAGTGCCTAGCAGTAGTGGTGGCACATCTACGAAAACGGGGTTGCAGTCTTCCCATAGCTGGACGACTGTTTAGTGGTAGGTCAGTCCCCACAGTAAGTGGAAAGGGCATTGACCATCACTGAGGATTCGCTAGGTATGCTAGGTTTCCTGGTAAACCAGAAAAAGTCAGTCCTCTCACCAGTTCAGCTCCTGGAGTTTATAGGAGCAGAATTGGATACCCTGAATGGAAGGGCATTCCTCCCACAGGGCAGGGTCGACAGCTTGGTGCAACTAGCAGATTCCTTCCAGCTGCATACCCCCAGACTGGCAAGGCACTTCCTCCAGTTGCTGGACCACATGGTGGCATCAACAGCAACAGTGTTAGGGTCAAGATTCCAGATGAGGGACATCCAGTTCCGTCTCAGAGAAGAGACTCCCTGTCAAAAATGGAACCAGTCACAGGAACCCTGCTTCAAGCTCTACATTGGTGGCAGGAAAAGAGCAACTTCGGGGAAGGTGTGCCTTTCCTCCAGCTGCCACCAGCAGCAGTTCTGACAACAGATGCCACCCTCCTAGGGTGGGGTGCCCAGCTAGGGGAGCATAGTGCCCATGGTACTTGACTCCAGCAGGAATCCCTGCTTTACAGAAATGCTGGAACTCTGGGCAGTTTTTCTGGGATTCAGTCCTTCGCCTCCATGCTGCAGGGCAAGGTGGTTCAGGTCAGGACAGACAATACAACCACAGTGTATTACATCAACAAGCAAGAGGGCACAAGGTCCTCTCCTCTGTGCACAGAAGCCATAAAGGTATGAAATCTGACTTACTCCCTGGGAATCTCCCTCTCTTCAGTCCACCTGCCAGGAAAAGACAATGTCCTAGCAGATGCCCTCAGCAGAATCAACCAGAACCACCTCGAGTGGTCACTAAACAGGCAGATCTACAGGTGGTGTTCAGAAGGTGGGGGCACTCCAGAGGTGGACCTCTTTGCCGCCCCAAACAATCACCAGCTTCCGCTGTTTTAATGCAGGCCTCTAGCAGTGGGCACAGTGCCACTGGATGCACTCCTGAGGGACTGGACAGGGAAGTTCCAGTAAGTCTTCCCACCATTTCACTTGCTGCTCAGGGTGCTGAACAAGCTCAGGGCCCAGTCAGCAACTATGATCCTCATTACTCCAGACTGGGCCAGGCAGTCTTGGTACTCAGTGCTACCGACCTTGGCAGTCTCCAGACCAGTCTCCCTACCCAGGAGGCACAACCTGCTGACGTCCTACCAGGGCAGGGTCATGTACCGCAATTTGCGGTCCTTCAGAATCAAAGTTTGGCTCTTGAGGACCTAGAATACACCGACTTACACCTCTAAGAAGTGGTGTTAGAGGTATTGAGGGTGTCCAGGAAACCTTCCACCAGAAAAACTTACTCATCTAAGTGGCAAAGGTTTTCTGTTTTGTGCGGACAGAGACAGATAGACCATCTCCAGGCCAGTCTGCCAATAGTCTTGTACTATCTAGCACATGTACACTCTCTGGGCCTTTGGCCCTCCACCCTGAAAGTGCACTTGACAGCTGTCTCTGCTTACTTCTTTGCTGGAAAGAGAGCATTCCTGGCTGCTAACCAGGTATTCGGAAAGTTCTTCAAAGGGCTACTGCACTTGCATCCCCCTCATAGGGAACCCACTCCCACGAGACCTTAACATATGTATTGGCCAGTTGATGCAGCCACCATTTGAATCCCTGTCATCAGCTGACCTTAAGTGTGTGACATGGAAAACAGTGTTTCTAGTAGCCATTACTTCAGCCAGAAGGATCAGTGAGCTACATGCCTTGTCCATAGAGCCAGACTATATAGCAGTCCACAGGGACAAGGTGGTTTTGAGAACCAATAGGAAATTCCACCCTAAGGTGGTATCAGACTTCCACCTTAACCAGTGTGTGATCTTGCCAGTCGTCTTTACTGACCTTTCAACCTCTGGAGAGAGAAGGTTACGTAGTCTTGATGTCAACAGAGCTATAAGCTACTACGTGGATCACACAAAATGGCGTAGGCAGGATAGGACTCAGCTTTTCCTGACCTGTGGAGAAGTGGGCAAAGGCAGACCCGCTTTAAAAAGAACCATTGCCCGCTGGATTGTTGCCTGTATCTAATTTTGCTACAGCAAAGTGGGCAAACTCAGGCCCACTCTGCAAGGGGTACAGCTGCTACTATAGCAGCTGCAAGAGATATCCCTCTGCTGGAAATTTGCAGAGCAACTACCTGGAAAACAGTTCACACCTTCACCAAACATTACAGCCTGGATACTCAGGCTAGAAGTGATGCCAGGTCTGGCACAGCAGTACTGCAGAGCCCATTTCCTAAATAGGTTCTCTACCCCCCTCCAGAGGTACTGCTTGTGTAGTCTGCATATGTCAGAATACTAAGATTTCCTGGGGCTTGAAGAAAAAAATACTACAATAATCTTGTTTCTTCCTAGGGAATCTAACTGTATTCTGGGCTCCCACCCTTCCTTCCGTGCTAGAACCTATGGGCACTGCAACAGAGCTGTTTTGTTGTTCAACCCTAGGGGCAGTTTCTGTTTGTTGGGCTTAGTGACCCGAGTCTTAACCAGACCACATTGTTAATTAGAGAAAGAAAAAGGGGAATAGTGTTAAATGGTTGCTAAATTGTTAGCTTATTATTATTATAGTTAGATAGCTTGTCATTAGTTTTTGCTCCTTAAGAAGCTGACGGTTGCAGAGTGTTGACCAGGGACAGTGGTTTGAAAACAGAACTCGAGCCCAACGTCCCATCATTAGCATAAGTTCAATTAACCATTTCGGCTCTGGGGCAGTACAATGGAAGGACAATACTGCGTATGTCAGAATACAGTAAGATTTCCTTGGAAGAAACAAGATTACTGTGGTAAGTAATTTTTTCTTTGCAGGTAACATTTTTATTTGGCATGTTTCCAGCATCTTGTTGTTTCATGTCCTGAATGCTTAGGTTGCGATGAAGCAGGTCATAATAGAGAAATACAGTAGTAATTACCTTCTAGTTGAACAGTCTCTGCTTTTTGTGATTTCTGAAGGGTGCCGCTTTTTCTGTTTTTTCCAGAATCCATTTTTGAAATACCATTATAAAGATTTTGTTAGTAATGTGATGTAGCATTCAAAGTCAATGTGGTTTGTTGTTTCCGCATATGTTATGCTTCATGATCATTAGAAAATGGTGTTGTTAAAAGTGGTTGATACTGGTGTACTAATTATGGTTGTTGATTGCAGAGCCATTTGCAGAAAAACAAGAAAATCCTGAAAGCTGCCAAAGATCTGCCTCCAGATACACTTATTATTGAATATAGAGGGAAGTTCATGCTAAGAGAACAGTTTGAAGCGAATGGTTATTTCCTTAAAAGGTATATTGTGGATGAATTTTTGGCCCCATTTATTTTTTACCATGTTCATATGCTTTTCCGTTCTTGCCATCATATAGCATTTGTTTGACTATGCATTCATAGATGTGTTTAATATTAAGCAGTATAATTACTTTGAAGCAATCCATTACCTTACCCCCTCCCCACAAATAAAATCCCTGGTGTCCCAATTCCATTTCAGTGGTTTGGCCATGTAAAACGTTATGCAGTAATTTAAGCATATTGGAGACCGTAAATGGGAGTGAGGGAGGCAGAACTCCTTACTGCTGAGTGGTGCTGGCATCCCAGATATCCTGCAGAATTTTTGGCCAGGAATGGCACAGTGAGCAAAAGCTAATTTCCTGGTGTGCCTGTTGAGTACAGGGAGGTAAAGATCTTACTTCGAGATGGCTCTCGCAGTAGGTATTCACATACAGGACTAAGCCGCCAGGCGTCAGGACCCCACGGAAACATTTCTAGCTAGCAGTCTCTGGTGGGGGACCGCCCCCACATCAGATGACCGGCGTCATGCAACATCAGTATAAAAGGCGGTGCCCCACGCCCACCTTCCAGTTCTTTCCTGCCTTCAGCTTGTGAAAGTTCCTCACGGTAGAACAGCGCTCGTCCGTTCATTCCGTCCCAAAATTTTAAACTTTTTCAACCTTTTTTTTTCTATTTGTTTTCTCGATTTTCCTTCAATATCTGCTGTGTATGTTGTCCCTGACGCCCTCCAAATCGTATAAAAACAAGTGCGATTTGTGTGGTTCCCAGGTTCTACACAAGGACGGCCACTCCTTGTGCCCTGTCTAGGCCCCGACCACCCCATGGAGAAGTGCCAGCACTGCCAGAAGTTCAGCTCGGCTACCCGCAAGAGAAGGCAGCAGTCCCTGGAAGCCCATCTCCTCAAGAAGAAAATGTCGTCCATGGAAAAAGAGTTAAAGAAGCTTAACCAGGCGTCCACTTCCCCTGAAGGCCACAAAAAGCGTGACAAGGAGAAGCACCGGGAGCGAGAGTTGTCTTCCACAGCAGCTGCGACTTCAGCTGGAGTTGCGGCCCTAAAGGTAACATCCCCTTCGGGGGCTCGCTCCTTGACAGACATCTTGGTGGCTACCAAGAAGGTGTCGCCCCTCCTGTCGGGCTCGCACTCGGGGCCTTTGGGTGCCTCCAGGGCAAAGGAGGCCTCTGGTGCTGTTAAGGCCACTCCTCTTTCATGGCCTTCTGGTCAGAGTGGGTCTGGTAAGTCGGACATCGGTCCCACCGACGCCTGGACAGAGCTGCTAAGCCGCTCACCTCTTCGGGTGATCGCCCAGCCAAACCCCCTTCCGACAAGGCCGCCACTCCTTCATGGCCTTCCTCGGATAGGGAACCCGATAAGTCAGATGCCGCTCCTCCGACGTTCGCCCGGACACTGCCGATAAGATGGCCTCCGGCTCCTCCTCCTCCGACTGCCCGGTCAATAAGCCTGCGCCAGACCCTGTCGTCACGTGTGACGCTCCAGGCTCTCCGCAACAGATAACCCCGTTGCTTACTGAGGCCCCTGCGTCCCCTCGGTTTACACCCGGGGATTTCAACCTTCCTTCCCTGGTTGAGACCGACGACCTCGGGATGCTGCTGTCAGGGGTCCCCCCTCCTATGCCGGACCCTCAGACACCGATTCTGATGCTGGCTGACCCGACACCACCCTCCGGCGTCCCTTTGCCCAACGGAAGAACTATTCCTCTGTCAGGACTGTTGAACCCGCTCGATGGTATACCTGTACCGGGCCCAACGCCCATGGGGCCGACACTCCCTCCGTCCAGCCCGCCAGTAGGGCCTTTGCCATGTCCTTCTGCTCCGTTGGAGCCCCTGGCGTCAGGGTATCCGACACCACAATACCCGGTGCCGCAGTACCCAGCCCCTTGGTATCCGACGCCACAGTACCCGACACAAGGCTTTCTGCCGTCTGGCTATGGATACTCCTATTACGGGTACCCACACTACCCGTATCCCCCACCACCTCCTTTTCCTTCTCTGCCCACTCCACAGCCGCTGGCGGATCTGAAGGAGACCATGGCCACCTGATGGACTGAAGCCAGGGCTCAGCTCACCAAGTAGGTCGAGAGTCGTATCCCAATGTCGGTCCCTATACCGGACCCTCTACGTCGGAGACTCCTTCCCCTTTACCCGATGCCAGAGGAGAACCTTCTGGCACACGAGGTAGGGAGGACACGCGCGCCCCCAGGAGCTCCCCAGAGTGGTCGTTCCTTCCCCCCTCCCATCAGGGAGGAGTCGTCTTCTTCTTCCTCAGAGACATCTGACTCAGACTCTTGAGTCCTACCACTCTGACCATGGAGACGAGCCCCATACTCCAGAACGTCCCCTCTGGAGGACCCTTCCTTTCTGGAGCTATTAAGGAAGATCCAGGAAACACGCCAGTCGCAATCAGTGGAGCCAGACCCACAGCGTAAGAAACTCGCTGCTCATTTGGATCTGCCCAAGACCGCTCCTACACTGATTCCACCCTGGATAGAGCCTCACGCCGATCTTGTTTCCCCCATCTGGAAACAACCTTCCACGCTAGCCTCCCTTCTGAGGAAGGTGGATAGGCTATACCAGGCTCCGGAGAGTGTAGACTTTCTCAGCCTTCACCCCAAGGCGGATTCGTGTTTCATCAGCGCTGCCCACGGCCGCTCCGCCAACCCTAAACTTCTGAGCTCGTCCCTGCCTGACAAGGAATCCTGGCTTCTGGATCAGTACGGGAAGAAGATCTTCTCCTCTACTACACTAGACATCAGAGCCCTCAACTACATCGGCCATATAGGGTATTTCCAGAAGTCCATCCTTAGCCAGGTGGAATCAAAGTTGGAGTCCCTACCTGATTCGCAAACTAAGCAGGAACTGGGAGACCTAGTCCATTCCGCTCGTTTGGCCTGTAGGCACATGCTTTGTGCCACTTACGATGCGGTGGACACAGCTGGAAGGAGCTCGGCCTTCGCTGTGGGCCTACGGCATCATGCCTGGCTCCGTGTGTCAGGATTGGTCCCTGAGGTACAGTCCGCTATACAGGATGCTCCCTTCAGGGGCTCGGTGCTGATGTCAAGGGCATCATAACAGAACTGCAAGAGAAGGGCACTACACTAAAGTCTGTCCAGACTTTGTACAGACCCCCTCAGGGGCAGCGATGTCCTTTTCGTCGCCAAACCCGAGAAAAACCAAAGCCTCAAGGAAAGCGCGCCAACAAACATCGGGCCCTTTCAGCAACCAAGACTCCCCCCAGCAAAAAGTCCATGGGAGCCTCGGCTGCTGCACTGTCCCACACCTCCTAACTATCTGCCTCTCCCTCTACCCCTGGCCATTCCAGAGGAACCGGTAGGGGGGATATTCTCCTCCCATCTGCCGGGTTGGGAGAGGATAACATCAGATGCTTGGGTGCTTCAGCTAATATCGGCAGGACACTGAGTAGAGTTTCTGCAGAAACCGCCCCAGAAACCATCCCTTCAATTGTCTTACTCCCCGCAACATCTTCCTCTGGTCCTAGAGGAAATCATCTCCCTTCTCTCTCGAAGGCGGCAATAGAGCCAGCCCCCACTCATCTTTGGGGGACGGGTTACTATTCCCATTTCTTTCTAGTTCCAAAGAAGAAGGGAGACTTGGAGCCCATCGTAGACCTCCGCTCCCTGAACATGTTCATGGACTACAAATGCTTCAGAATGCTCTCCTTGCAGAGCCTTCTACCATTACTCTGGCCAGGACAGTGGCTATGTGCTTTGTACATGCAGGATGCGTACCTGCATATCCCCGTATGCTCTTCCCATCGCAAATACCTCAATTTTTGTTTTCAGGGGGACCACTACCAATTCAAGGTCCTCCCATTTGGTCTCTCCTCGGCTCCCCGAGTGTTTACCAAATGCCTGTCGGTGGTAGCGGCCCACCTGCGTACCCAGCGCGTGCAAGTATTCCCGTACCTGGACGATTGGCTCCTAGCAGCCCCATCCAGGCAGGAACTCCTGCACTCCCTTTCCCATACCCTGCAGGTTTTTACCAGCTTGGGTATCACTGTCAACCAGGCCAAGTCCCACTTGGTCCCTTGCCAACGCCTCCAGTTTATAGGGACAGTTCTGGACACGACCACAGGCAAAGCCTTTTTGCCTCCAGACTGGGTCGAGACCCTTCAGAACCAGGCTCATCTTCTGTCCGGTCGCAGGAGGGTCGGAGCCAGGTCAGTTCTCTGGCTCCTTGGGCTAATGGCGGCTGCCATTCCGACAGTCCCGTTCGCTCGGCTCCATATGAGGATCTCTCAATGGACACTTTGGTCGTAATGGGACCAGACCATGGACGGTCTGTTTATTTATTTAATAGCTTTTGGTAACCGGGTAAGTGCACTAGGCAACAATCCTGCCTATTTTCAGGCACGACCCGGGAGAGTACAAAAATTGAGAATACAGATATGAACAGTTGAAAAACATTCACATAAGAAATAAATACAAATACAAGGTAAAATCATAATAGTATAGGTTGAGATACATCAGGCGGTTGATAATGCATTCAAGTCATATACACTCAAAAATGTGAAAAGTAAATGAAGAGTTTTGGCAGTGGAAGGAGCACTCTCTTATCAGTCCTAAGCCAAGCTTAATGAGGCACACAAATTATATTCCATGAGGAGAGATTCAGCTTATGAGCAGTTACAGTTACTTAGGGCATAAAGGTGAGAGAACAGTGAGCGCTTAAGAGAAATGGGAGGTGGCATTTTTAACCTGTGGGGGGAGCGAATTCCAGAGTTTAGGAGCAAAATGTGAGAATGCCTGTTCACCCATTTTGGTCACACAGGTCTGTACTGAGAGCATTGGGACACAAGAGGACCGAAGGGTGCGGGAGTGGGAGACAAGGGTAATCAAGTCAGCCAGAGGCTGGGCGAGGTGATCTAGTTAGGGAGTCAACAAAACACCCAAGGGTATATGCCCGGAGGTCTTTGGGAGACAACCAGTTTAGTCCAGAGTAGAGAAGGCAGTGGTGGTATTTAAAATGGGGATTACAAGAACAACAGAATTATGCATTAAGCAGGTTAGCAAGAGGAAAAGGAAGAGGAGAACATTATGGTTTTCCAGAGAGGTAGCAAAGAAGGTGAAAGCCAAAAAGATTGCATTCAGGCAGTACAAAAAGACACAGGCAGAAGGGGATAGGGAGAAGTACCAGGAGAAGCAGAGAGAGGCAGGGAGGTCAGTAAGGGAAGCCAAAGCTCAGACAGAAGAACACATTGCAAAATCAGTGGGTAGAGGGGACAAAACCTTTTACAGGTACATAAGTGAAAAAAGAAAGACAAAGGGAGGGATAGTGAGACTGAAGGGGAGAATGAGGGCCGTGGGAGGATGACAACAGTAAAGCTGACATATTGAACAGGTATTTCTGCTCAGTCTTTACTGAGGAAGAGGAGGGTAATGGGTCTGAAGGAGTACAAGGGGTGAGAATGGTGCAGAAATGGACACAAGTTCCTTTACACAAGAAAGGGTCCTGAAGGAACTGGAAGTAATAAGAGTTGATAAAGCAATGGGGCCAGATGGGGTGCACCCCAAGGTCCTTAAAGAACTGAGAGAGGTGGTGGCTGAACCTCTGGCTATCCTGTTTAGCCAATCACTGGAAGCAGGGGAGGTACCCAAAGACTGGAGGACAGCAGATGTAGTCCCCTTATACAAAAGTGGGAACAAAGAGGAAGGGGGAACTACAGACCAGTCAGCCTCACCTCGGTAGTGGGGAAGATCATGGAAGCACTACTGAAGGAGAGATTGGTGGAACATCTGTTGTCAATGGACCACAGGACCCAAGGCAGCATGGTTTCACCAGGGGAGGTCATGTCAGACCAACCTTGTTGAATTTTTTGACTGGGTGACTAGGGAGGTGGATCAGGGGAGGGCAGTGGACATGGCCTATCTGGACTTCAGCAAGGCCTTTGACACGGTGCCACATAGAAGACTGTTACACAAACTGGGGAATATGGGTGTGGGCAGGACAGTAGTGTGGTGGGTAGGTAACTGTCTGGGTGGCAGGACACAGAGGGTGGTGGTAAATGGCTGTCACTCCACAGAGGGAAGAGTGACCAGTGGGGTACCACAGGAATCAGTGCTGGGACCGGTCCTATTCAGCATCTTCATCAGTGACATTGCGCAGGACCTAGAAGGCAGAATTTCACTGTTAGCTGATGACACAAAGCTCTGTAACAGAGTAGACACACTAGAGGGTGTAGACAGAATGAGAAGGGACCTGCAGAAACTTGAAGAATGGTCAGGGTTTGGCAGTTGAAATTCAATGCAAAGAAGTGCAAGATAATGCATATGGGGCACAAAAACCCTGGCACAATATATCAGTTGGGGTGAGGATATAGCATGCACCAAGCAGGAAAAGGATCTTGGGGTTATCATCTCTGATGACCTCAAGGTAGGAAACAGTGTGACAAGGCAGCAGGTAAAGCAGATAGGATGCTGGGATGTATGAGCAGGGACATCACCAGCAGGAAAAAGGGAGGTCATAATTCCACTATACAAGACACTAGTGAGGCCCCACCTGGAGTACAGTGTACAGTTCTGGAGACCATACCTACGTAAGGACATAGACAGGGTAGAGAAGGTTCAGAGGAGGGCAACAAAGATGGTGCATGGATTGCATCACAAGTCCTATGAAGACAGGTTGAAGGAACTGAACATGTACTCCTGGAGGAGAGGAGGGAGAGAGGATATGATAGAGTCATACAAGTATCTTACAGGGAGGAACAGGTGCAGGAATACACTATTTTAAGCTTAAAAAGATGTTCCAGGACTAGAGGGCATGGGATGAAGTTGGAGGGAGGACGATTCAGAGGAAACGTGAGGAAGAATTTCTTCACAGAACGGGTGGTGGACAAGTGGAACACCCTGCCAGAGGAAGTGGTGGGGGCTGAAACAATCATGGGATTTAAGAATGCATGGGATAGACATAAAGGAATTCTGGAGGTCAGGGGTAAGGGGCAGCAGACTTCTAGGAAAACATAAACTGATCTTACAAGCTCAAATGGGCAGACTGGGTGGGCCATAGGCCCTTATCTGCTGACACTGTCTATGTATCTATGGTGAGTAAGGCACGGGGCTGACAGGGCGAACTTACAGATATTATTGTAGGAGGTGTCCCACTTGCAGAGCACACTGGCATTGGCGGGGTAAAGGACTGGGAGGGCATAAAGGAGACCAAGAGGTGCTAATATCGGCTCCCATGACCAGGGACTTGCACTGGTGGATGGTTCAGGAGAACCTATGTCTGGGAGTTCCTTTCTGCATCGCTCCTCTTTCCCAGATGTTAACAACAGATGTGTCAGTGGGAGGCTGGGGTGCCCACCTAGGGCCTCACGGGACTCAGGGCAGCTGGTCCAGGTTCAAACAAAATCTGCACATAAATGTGCTCGAACTGAGGGCAGTCCTTTATTCCCTCCAGGTTCCTCTTCCCTTCATTCTTCCTAGTCATCTCCTCATCCAGTCAGACAAACGTGCGTAGTCTGGTACCTCAACAAACAGGGAGGAACATGGTTCTACCCCCTGTGCCGGGAGGCGATGAGAGTCTGGTATTGGGCAGCCCAGCGCCACCTTCACCTGACCGCAGTTCACGTTCCGGGAGTGAAAACACACTGGCAGACGAACTCAGTCGGTCCTCAGCCAGGTCTCATGAATGGGAGTTAGATCAGCAGGTCATAAACAACATCTTTTGGCGGTGGGGGAAGCCTCAGGTAGATCTCTTTGCCTCTCCCCAAAATGCAAAACTTCCTGCCTTTTGCTTGCTCGCTCCAGGGCGAGACGCTTTCTGGCGGGACGCTCTGTCTCTCTGTTGGAGGGACAGATTCGTTTATGCCTTCCCTTCCATTCCTTTGATTCTGGGGGTCCTGAACAAACGCAGATCGGAAGGAGCTCGAATGATTCTCATCACCCCTTTCTGGCCCAGGCAAGTTTGGTTCTCTTCTCTGCAACAGTTTTCAGAGGGAACCACCTCTTCCTCTGTCGCAACAGTTGTTGACCCAGGATCAGGGGACCCTTGTTCATTGAGGCCTCAAATCCCTTCATCTCCATGCTTGGCTCCTGCAGACATACTGTAGCTAAAACCCGCTTCAGAGTCTCTCCATTAGTAACGGACATTTTGGTAGAGGCGAGGAAGCCTTCCGCCAGGTCCACCTACGCTATGAAGTGGAAACAGTTTTCCATCTGGGCAAACTCTAAAGACTTTGAGCCTTTGTCATGCCCAGCCAACAAAGTCCTGGACTACATGCGTCACCTCTTCGACCTGTGTCTCAGCCAGTCCTCGTTAAAGGTCCATATGGCAGCTATTTCAGCCTACCATATTCCCTTTGGAGACAGGACTTTTGCTCAGTTGGAAGTCTCTAAGACTTTTCTTAGAGGGGTTCTCCACTTGAGACCCCCCCATTTGCATTCCTGCCCCTCCATGGGACTTGAAGTTCATCCTGAAGAAGCTCACACTGCCTCCCTTCGAGCCCGCAGCGGAAGCTGATTTAAAGTTCCTCTCTTGGAAGACGCTCTTCCTAGTGGCCATCACTTCTGCTCGGTGCGTTTCCGAGATCCAGGCCTTGATGTGTAAAATTCTGTATTTGATTTTCCACAAGGAACGTGTGGCTCTACGCACCAACCCTAAGTTTCTTCCTAAGGTGGTGGCTGAATCTCTGCTGAATCGATCTGTTGAGCTACCCGCTTTCTTTACGCAACACTCCAGTCAAGGGGAGTACCTCTTGCATACTTCGGATGTTCACAGAATCCTGTGATACTACACCAATCGGACTAAGGATCTCAGGAAAATTGATCATTTCTTTGTCTCTTTCGCTCACAAAAGAGAAGGCAATGCTGTTTCTACGCAATGCCTCTCAAAATGGTTGGCGAAATGTATGACTTTCTGTTTCAAGTACAACAAGACCCTTCCAGGTTAAGTCAGAGGTCACTGCTGCTTGTTTCAAGAATTTGTCAGCGGCTGACATCTGCGCAGCCGCAACTTGGACTTCTGTCCATGCCATCACAAAACACTACAGTTTGGACATTGCCTCTCGTCGTAGAGCAGGCTTCAGGTTGGCTGTCCTACAAGGTCTTTTCTCATGAGACCTGTTCAGCCCTGAGGTTTTATGTTATGGATGACAGTCCTCCTCCCAAGTGTTTTTACTTATTCCAGACTGCTTGGGCCTCAGTCCTATATGTGAATAACTTTTGCAAGAGCCCTCTCGAGGTAAGGTAGTACAGTTACATAAGAACTTACCGTAACAGTAGATCTTTGAGAGAGGTTCTTGCAGTTGGTATTGCCTTCCCGCCCTCTGTCCCCCTAAGTTTCTTTGCTTCATTTCCATTGGGGGGGGGGCTGAGGACTTATTGTGAGCAAGTCAGCTGAGAGAGGGGGCCGGACATCTGCCCATAAAGCTCGTGTTGCTCGTTACGGAGAACAGACGCCAGTGGCTGAAACCTGCATTCCTCCAGGCAGGTTTGTAAGAATATCAGTTGGATACATTTGGGGCATGGACCTGTGAGTAGTAATCCCAGCAGGGGTATGTTACTGGCTGTGCTTCTAACTATAGTAAGTGGAGATGTGGAATTAAATCCGAGCCCTACCCAGCAAACCATAACAAATTTAATTTGATTAGCACATGATAATGCCAGAAGTTTGACAGGTAAACAAGCATTGTTTGAACACTGGATTCACATTGGAAACTATGATGTTGTAGGTATTTCAGAAACATAGAATTTGACGGCAGATAAGGACCGCTTGGCCCACCCAGTCTGCCCATTTCCCTACCTACTGGATAAGCTGCAGATCCTAGTTAACCAGCAGCCTACTTCTTCCTACCCCCAACCCCCAGAACTGCCTTATGACTATCCCATGCATGCCTGAATTCCACCACTGATTTTGACTCCACAACTTCCTCCGGAAGGCCGCTCCATGCATCCACAACCTCTCTGTGAAAAAATACCTTAAAATTACCTCTGAGCCACCCCCATCTATCTTCAAATTGTGCCTCTTGTTCTTGCACACCTCTTTTGAAAGATGCTACCCTCTTGGACTTTGTTGATTCCCTTGAGGTACTTGAAAGTTTCTATAATGTCCCTCCTTTCCTCGAGGCTATACATATTAAGCTCCTTAAGTCTCTCTTCATATGTCTTCAGTGTGGACCCTGCACCATTTTAGTTGCCCTCCTCTGGACCTTCCATCCTGTCTGTGTGTTTATGGAGATTTGGTCTCCAGAACTGCACACAGTACTCCAGATGGGGTCTCACCAGCTGTCTGTACAGTGGATAATAATCTCCTGTTTTCTACTGGTGATGCCTCTCCTATGCATCCCAGTATCCCCCAGCCTCCTTGCTGCCGCCTCACATTGCTTGCCCATCTTTAGGTCATCTGATATGACTACCCCAGGTCCCTCTCCATTTTGTTGTTGTTAGTATCTCACCCCCATTGTGTACTCTTCCCCTGGGTTTTTGTTTCCCAGGTGCATTACCTTGCTCTTCTTAGCATTGAATCTAAGCTGCCATACATTTGACCATTCCTCTAACCTTGCCAAGTCCCTTCTCATCCTTTCCACCCCACCCTGTGCATCAACTCTGTTGCAGATCTTAGTGTCATCTGCAAAGAGACATACTTTTCCTTCCAGTCCTTCTGCAATGTCGCTTATAAAGACATTGAAGAGGACCGGTCCTAATACTGAACCCTGCGGTACCCACTAGTAACCCTCCTTTCTTCTGATTGGACTCCATTTACTATTACTCTCACATGGCTTACAAAAAAGCATCCAGACACTAAGCTAGCCATCAAGGATTATACTTCTATATAGGCATGGTAGAGTACATAGAAGTGTGGGGGGTCTTGTTTGTTAAAGATAGTTTAAAACAAAACAAATGTTTTCAGGTAATATAGAAGGTATTGGTGCATGTCCCTAAGTTAAAATTGTGTGTTGGTGTGGTCTGTTCACATCCCAAAGTAAAAATCACAGCATTTGAACAGATTGCATTAAAATGAACTGCTATTGCTGAACAGGACATAGTGTTACTGGGTGTTTTTTTTTTAATTGTACTTGGGGAGCAGCAAGGAGACAAAAATTGGAAAAGGAATTACAACCATTGGGTTTAACCCAGATTATAAAATTGCCCACAAGGAAAAGTCAGTTTCAGAGTAATGGGAATATATTAGTCTTAATTTTTGTGACAGCTGGGCTGCACACACAGAATGTTAAGGTGGGAGCACCTAACTTAAGGGATCATTGTCACGGAGTGTGAAATAGTGAGGAAACATAGACAACTGGACCCACCAAAGGTTAAATATATCAGGGATTATAAAAAGTTCAGTAGGATAAAATTCCAACATGACTACTGCAGTTAATTGGGGGCGTATAGACTGTATTCCAGTAGTTGATTTGGCAGCAAGAATTTACTGATACCTTTGTAGCTATTTGTAACATAAATGCTCCTTTTAAACAAATAAAGGAAAGAAAATTCCATCATCCCTGGATTGATGACAAAATAAAAAAAAAACAGATTAGATGGAAAGATAGATTATGGAAGACGTCAAATCAGACACCAAAATCCTCAGATTGGGAGTTGTTTAAAAAAGTATGGAACAAATGTAAAAGCCTGATTAAAAAAGCTAGGAAACTGTATTCTAAACAGAAAATTGAACAAACCAAAAATCCTGCTCATTATTGGAAATTGATAAAACAGTTAAGAGGGAAAGTCAAGTCAGGACTTGGATATAGATATGCATGACAAAGATGAGGTTGAGTTAAATGTAAGCCAGATTGCAGGAAACTTAAATAATAATTTTTGCACAATTCCAGATTTGGATATATCAAATAAAAAGATCTCTGCTCCTCCTTTAACTATTTCTGGTCATGATAATATGAAAATGCCACAGTTCTACTTTAGGGAAATTAAGTGCAAAGAGGTTCAAAAACAAACAAACTGAATTCACAAAAAGCTATGGGGTTGGATCAGGTGGAAATAAGATTCTTAAAAGATGCTGTTAAACAGATGACTCCAACTTTAACCAACTTGTTTAATTTTAGCTTGCAGCAGAAAACATACCCAGATAGCTGGAAAAATTCTAAGATAATACCTATATTTAAAGGTGGAGACCGAGATACTTTAACAAATGACTGACCAATTGTCCTACTGTCTGTAATATCGAAGGTTTTTGAGGGATTGGTCTCAAATCAGATTCGGGAATTTTTGGAGAAGTATGGCTTACTAATTAATAGCCAAGCTGGATTCAGAGTTGGGAGGTCGACTGACTGCTCTTGCGGACCTCCTTGATACAGTCTCAAATGGACTGGAGTGGGGGAGTCCATGGGAGCAGTGTTCGTCGACCTCTCAAAAGCCTTTGACTTGGTGGACTATAGTATCCTGATAGAGAGGCTGACTTTAGTGGGAATGTCACAATTGGTAAAAACCTGATTATTGTCATATTTGATGGAACGAACCCAGCAGGTTAGAGTGGGGGAACATTTATCTGAGAAGAAAGGGACATATAGGGGTGTTCCCCAAGGTTCGATACTGGGCCCTCTTATGTTCCTAATTTATGTAAACCCAATTCCACAAGTTATAGTTAAATCACAAATTTTTCTGTATGCTGACAATATGGCTCTGATAGCCAGAGCAAATGCTATATCAGAATTAGAACATAAGTTGCAATCTGATTTTGATTCCCTGCAATATTGGCTGACCACCTCTAAAATTATATTAAGTAAGAAAAAACTCAAGTAATGTTATTTCAAACAAGAAATGTTGTTGAATCATTAAGTCAGGAGATAAATATAACTACACTAGATGGAACCAGTCTGCAGGTAGTGTCTGAATATAAATATATGGGGGTACTTTTAGATTGTAGCTTTAATTTTGGTAAGCATGTAGAAAGTATAGTGAAAAAAGTGAATATTAGACTGGGAGTTGTTAGAAGGAAGGCATAATTTTTGGCAAAAGAAAACAGAAATAGAGTAGCATTGCAACTCTTAATGCCAATATTGGAATATGGGAGTTTATTTTATCAGCAAGCAACCAAGTCCTCTTTGGAATGCCTAAACAAAGTATATTTAAGCAATATACAATGACAGGGAGTGGGTATATTGGTGGATTTACCACGCCTGGTGTGGTTCGGTCACGAGGCACAGCGAGTGACTTAACCACACCAAAGTGTGAAATCCACCCATTCCCACTCCCTGTCATGGTATATTGTTACTATACAATGTTCAAATTGTTTTTTTTTATTTTTATAGTGATATAAAACTTTTACAGTGGGTATACCAGAGGATTTATCACAGTCATGTGATGCGTTTTGACCAATGAGGTTACAGGATTTTCATACCCCATTGTATAATATAAAATAGCTAGGTATGTTCTACAGTGTCCTAGAAATACTCATCATTGTACTATACTACAGAATTTAGACTGGGCTATGCTAGAGATACTGAGAAAGAAAAGATTGGGGCAGAAGGCTTTTATGGCATATAGGGATGGAAATGAAATACTATGTATGCCTATATTAAAGAGTAAATACTCCTTGAGGGTTATCCAAAATAGAGGTCTGAAATTACCATTAGTGAAAAATCGATGTAGTCAGATGCAACAGAGTTATTTACCAAAAATTTGGAATGAACTGAAACTGGATGTTAGAAATGCAAGTAGCTTGGGTCAGTTTAGGAGAGGCTTGGCATTAATGTGGAAATTAAATTGTCAGTGTTTAGAATCTTAAGGAAATCGAATTGTGATTTATTGTGTTTGTTGGTTATTGAATGCGTTTTATTTGTTATTGTATTTATGTATTGTGTTTGAGTTATGTCGTTGTATTGTTAATTATGAAACCATGTCAAGTTTCGTACCTTGTAACCATAATCTACACAGGACAATCTTGTAAACAGGGCATAATAGTCCTAATGATTAACTCCTGTCAAAAAATAAACATTTTTATCTATCTATATATAAAATATCCTCTTCTCGCCTCTTTTGGCCTTTGGTGGGAAAGAACTGGAAGGTGGGCGTGGGGGACCGCCCCTTTATACCGACGTCACATGACGTCAGTCACCTGACATGGGGGTGGTCCCCTGCCAGAGACTAATAGCTAGAAATTTTTCAGTGGGGTCCTGACGTCTGGCGGCTTAGTCCTATATGTGAATACCTACTGCAAGAGCCTCTCTCGAAGATCTACTTTTACGATAAGTTCTTACGTAACTGTACTTTTCTTGCTCAGGGTCCCACAATATGGAAGTGACGATAATGGGTTTCAGACCCAGGGCTGCTCTGTCTCCAGGTTCACAGCTTGATGCTCTAACCTTTAGGTTATACTGCCATAGAATGAAGGGGAACAGTCAACACCAAGGGCCCCATACCCAAGTGTGGATCTGGTTGCAGTGTGCAAACACATTTTGGTTTGCTTATTTACGAAAATATAGTAGATTGTATCAGACTAATTTTGCTTGCTTCTAGACTGATGATATCTGTAAAAAGAAATCCCAGAGTCCCCTGCTGCTGACATCAGAGCAGTACTACAGCAGTGGGAGATTCAATAGCCTACAGTTTATATTAGCTCTGATCTTTTGTTTGTTGCTCCTGCTGTCCTCCCAGGGCTAAGTAGAGTCCCAGAGGACTATACTTGGGGAGAACTGGAAAACGTGATCAGTGATTATAAAAGCTCAGGCATGCACTGCTGGCTGTGGAATCTTCCAGCTGCTGCAGCGCTGCTCTGATATCTGCTGCAGAGGCTTCTAGGATTTGTAGTTACAGAAGATGTCAGTCTAAAGTAAGTAAAATTAGTCTGATACAGTCTGCTTATACTACAATAAACATTAAGTAAGCCAACATGTTTTTGAACACAGAGTGCACATTGGGACCAGCTGAGCCCCCTCACTTAATTGTGGTCTCCTTTGTGCTGACTGTTACTCTTTTTACGTTGGAGAGTGCTACAGTGCTCTGCATATAGTTCGGATGGGGGCATTTACTGATTAGCTTTTACTAAAGTCTGGTTTCTGCTTTAGTTTAAGTAACCATGCCTTTAGAGAAGGGGATTTGCTCTTCTGTTAGGTGAGGATCTCATCTACCAGAACCAAAATACTCTTTGCCTCTTCGATTTCAGAGCTCTACATCTCCTTGTTTAATTCTGGAGAAATTGGGAAGATTTCGGTTTCTTTCATTCACAGTGTGCATGGCTTCAAATGGGACTGCTTCTGTTATGGTGGGTGTAAAGGATTCTCCCTGTTGTCCTTTCCCACTTGTTTGATCTAGGAATATTTTATGGATCTCAAAATCTAAGCCACAGGCCTTTTCCGTAAGCATCCATCTTGTGGCTGTCACAGCTTTTTAGGGAAAAGGGAAAGAAGAAATTGTTTAACCAGGAAAGACACACTGAGCCAAAGCTTGTTTCCAGGTGCGACCTGGGAGCACAAAGAAGTCAAGTGATTTGCTCAGTCTCTCACAGGTATGCAAGTGGGGGCAATGGGGATTCAAACTCAAGTGCTTTCAATTGCTGTTAAAAGGAAAAACTGATTTGGTCTAAGAAGAACATAGTCATGAAAATGGAATTGCCTTTTACATTATGTATTCTCATTCATTTTATTCTTTTTTTATTGGTTTCTTTCTAAATTTAAAATGTTTAGCTGGTGTAATTAAAACACATTGTGGAAGTGTGGGTTTGCAAATCTGTTAAACGGCATTCCAGTCTGATGCCAGTAGAGGGCAGCAAATTACATCAGCACTACCACGATCACCACAAGCAGCAGTAAGTATTGTGCCATTGAATTTCTGGAGGAAAGTAGAATATGATTTCATGGCTTTTATAGCTGTAGCTTCTTTAAAGAGCAGCTTCTTAGTTTAATTGTAGCCTCTCACCTAAACATACATGTCGGCTGACCTGGCCAGGAGTTGCTGGAGTCAAATCTTTCTTCAAACTTCTTCCATGTTAAAAAGTTATTTTACTCGTAATTTTATTCCCAGACCTCGACGACAAAAACAGAGCAACTTCCCTATACTGGAACCATGCCCCCACGCGCAGCCCTGTTTTGTGATGTCAGTAAACGAAGGCTGTGTGCGCATGCCCCGTTGATTTGAATGGGGCTGTTTTCTGATACATATTAGTACTATTTATCATTGGGATTTTAATAAATCAAAGCGACCGCTCGACTAACAGGGACCCTTGACCATTCTTCAAGCTTCTGCAGGTCCCTCCTCATTCTGTGTACACCCTCTGCCATGCCCACTCTGTTACAGAGCTTTGTGTCATCAGTGAACAGGGAAATTCTGCCGTCTAGGTCCTGCGCAGTGTCTCATGAAGACGTTGAATAGGACCGGTCCCAGCACTGATCCCTGTGGTACTCCACTAGTCACTCTTCCCTCTGTGGAGTGACAGCCATTTACCTCCACTCTCTGTGTCCTGCCACCCAGCCAATTACCCACCCATTGCACTACTGTCCTGCCCACTCCCATATTCCCCAGTTTGTTTAATAGTCTTCTGTGTGGCACAGTGTCAAAGGCCTTTCTGAAGTCCAGATAGGCCACGTCCACTACCCTCCCCTGATCCACCTTCCTTGTTACCCAGTCAAAAAATTCAATGAGGTTGGTCTGGCATGACCTTCCCCCGGTGAAACCATGCTGCCTTGGATCCTGTAGTCTGTTGGCAACCGGATGTTGCACCAATCTCTCCTTTAGTAGTGCTTCCATGATCTTCCCCACTACTGAGGTCAGGCTGACTGATCTGTAGTTCCCCGTTTCCTCTTTGTTCCTGCTTTTGTATAAGGGGACTACATCAGCTGTTCTTAGTCTTTTGGGTACCTCCCCTGTTTCAAGTGATCAGCTATACAGGATTGTCAGAGGTTCAGCCACCACCTCTCTTAGTTCCTTTAGGACCCTGGGGTACACCTCTTCTGGGCTCATTGCTTTATCGACTCTTATTCCTTCCAGTTCCTTCAGGACCCTTTCTCATGTAAAGGGACTTGTGTCCATTTCTGCGCCATTCCCACCCCTTGTACGCCTTTCAGGCCCATTACCCTCCTTTTCCTTAGTAAAGACTGAGCAGAAATATCTGTTCTAGGAGCGTGGATATGTTGTTCATCCACACTGTCTGGCATTGTTCCTTCCCCTTTAAATCTTGCCGGAAGTCTTCAGGCTGGCTCCTCCCACCCACCCAGGTGGTAAATACCTTGGCTCCGCCCCATGACACCAGATCTTCCTTTCCGCTGGAAGATACAGGTTCCCTCGTGCTTTTCTGCAGCGATTGAGGCCCTGGATTCAATTCGACGGTTTTCACCGCATCTTCTCGCTTTGAAACTCGTAAGAGTTTACGACTCTGATTCGGTCATAGATGGACAAGTCGTCCCCCGGGTTTCGCCGGTGTCCTTGCGGACAGAAAATGTCGCGACACCCCACCTCGTGCGTTTACTGCCCTCGGTACTGTTCATGATACCTGCTATGTACCATTTGTGCTTCCTTCCATCTGACCCGTTTTGGAGGATTGTCAGAGTGGCGCCTGAAGCTGGGGAAGACGGGAGGCTTCGCAATCCACAGTAAAATCTAAGAGAGGCCAGGTGGGCGGTTTCGAGCCGCAGGATCTGCCGAGCAGCTCGAGCAAATGGCGGCCTTCGAGGAGGAAGCCGCCCATGCTTCGGCCAGCCAAGGCTTCTTCGTGCCGCTCAACTTGGGCTCCACTTTTTCAGGATCCTTTTGGGATTTGTGCCAGCCTCTCCCTATCAAGGGTGAGGCGCCCTCGAGCTCGCACTCCTCCCGTTCTAGGAAAAAGGATCCAAAACCACCACCTTTGAGTCGAAGAAGACGCTCCTGGGGTCTGGAGCAGTCCGAGGTCTCTACTACGGTCGAGATCGCCTCCTCGGCTGCCGGTTTTTCAGACCTTCCGTCTGGACCAGGCACAGAAGTCGAGGCAGCTGAACGAGCGAGATTTCTCTCGACCCTGCTCTCGAAACCGTTGTCACCGACACCTGTCGATGATTCTTTGGAAGGCAGCCTATTCTCTCCTTCCCGACGAGAGACCCGTCCCGCGGGCCTCCCGATCGAGGGACAGGAACCGGATCCTCGGTTTTCGCCGAGTTCGGTTTCTCCTGATCGACAAAGCCGACACCGTCGGTCTCGATTGAGGAGTAAGTCCTCTTCAGTCGATCGACCCAAGAAAGGACACAAACACTCCCGGAAGAGGCGCCGCCACTGTTCCTCATCCTCCTCGGATGCGGAGAGGCTTCGACAGAAGATCCGTTGACGCTGTGAGGATCTCATGTGGCAGCAACTCCTGCTAGCAGGCCAGAAGCCGGCTCCCTCGGCGGTCCCGGATATCACTTGGCCTTAGCCTGTTCTGCCTACTCTGACACCAATTCCTTTGGCACCGGCCCCTTCGGGGGCTTCGGCGCGGCCGGTTACAGGCTCCCCACCAATATTGGTGGAACCTCCACCAAAGCTGCCCCTTGGAAGGGTTCCCTCCAAGGAGGACCGGCAGTCTCCGGGTCTT
The DNA here is from genome assembly GCA_016271365.2 of Neoceratodus forsteri. NCBI lineage: Eukaryota > Metazoa > Chordata > Ceratodontiformes > Ceratodontidae > Neoceratodus > Neoceratodus forsteri. The sequence continues at coordinate 680,695,502 of CM028131.1, read as the reverse complement.
CCTCACAGACTGTCGATTACAGTCACCCCTGATCGCCCTAGGCGTATCGAGGGAGATTTAGGTGGACAGCCTTTGTATCTGGACTCCTCCGATTCCGATAATACAGGCCTTCATTCTCACGATGAGCTATCGGTGTCAGGCATGGAAGAAGGGCCTTCCTCCTTCCAGGGCATCCTCTGGCTCATTTCCGAGTCCACGGGGATGTCCCTGCAGCCTATTCAGAAGAAGGCAGAATATCCCCTTACGGATATTCTTAAGAGGGGGGATACCCCTACGGAGGCCTTTCCAGTTGCCGAAGCCATAATTGGCCCGGCTCTGGAACTCTGGCAGCGTCCTGCCTCCTGCCCAGCTCCATCTGCCCGCATGGCACGCAAGTACACAGTGCCCACAGGGTCCTTGGCGGGGTTTACCGAGCACCCCTCGGCGGAAAGCCTGGTGACTGCCTCAGTGTTCAGGCGGACGGGCAGCTTGGCGGATGACCGCCCTCCGGACAAGGAGTCCAAACTTATGGACCACTCGGCCCGGAAGGTCTATGCAGCATCTTCCTTGGGCCTTCGTCAGGCAAGCTCAGCAGTGATTATTGCACACTTCTCTCACGCCCTTTTGGGGTCGCTGGACGAAGTTCTTCCTCACCTCCCAGCTGACATGCAGATCACGGTCAAGCAGGTCAGGGACCAGGGCAGGGCTGTTGCTAAACAACAGCTCCAGACTGCACTGGACATGGGTGATTCCTGTGCCTGTTCACTAGCTGTAGCAGTATCCACTCGCTGCAGGGCTTGGCTGAGGTTATCCTCCTTTCCCGTGGATACTCAGCACAAGCTGGCTGATGTGCCCTTCCTTGGCACCGACCTCTTCGGGCCAGGAGTGGCAGGTCATCTGCAGCACATCGAACAGTCTAATGCCACCTTAGATGCCACCTCTGCTAAAAGTTCTTCAAGTAAGAACCAGCAGAAGCGCAGGAAGAAGCCCTTTCGACATTCTTCCCCTGTGGTCAGACAGCCACCCTTCCAGGGGGGTCAGCAACAGCAGCAGGCTCAGGCTTGGCGCCCTAGGCCTAAGCAAGGTCCCCCGCAGCCCTGCAAAGGAGGCCGAGGCGCTGGTCCAGGTGCCTCCTCCTCCTCCTCTAAGCCTGCCCAGTGACAGGACGGGGTGGCCTCCACCGCATCCGTCACACCAGCTCTGGGTCCTCCCGTTGGGGGCCGGCTCTGCCATTTCCTTTCCGCCTGGTCCGGTATCACTTCGGACAGGTGGGTTCTAGAAGTGATCGGGCAGGGTCTGCCCCTAGAATTCGAGCAGTTCCCTCCTAGCCGAGCCCGTGCCCCACGAGAGGAAAGGATCTCAGTCGCCCAGTCTGCCCTTCGGGACGACATTGCGCTACTCCTCCTCAAAGAGGCGGTGGCCCGAGTGCCGGATCCTCCTTCAGACCCAGGCTTTGTCTCCAGGTATTTCCTGGTGCCCAAATGGACGGGGAGTTGGCGCCCCATTCTAGATCTGCACGACCTGAATCGGTATCTCAGGTCTCTCACCTTTCGGATGGTAACTCTGAACCAGATCATACCATCTCTGGAGCAAAACATGTGGTTCTGCACACTGGATCTTCAGGACGCTTTTTCCACGTCCCTATCCGTCCGTCCCATCAGCGGTTCCTCTGCTTCAGGGTCGAAAGGACCCTGTATGAGTTCAGAACCATGCCGTTCGGCCTGTCATCGGCCCCAAGGGTCTTCACCAAATGCATTGCAGTGGTGGCAGCCCATCTACGGCGCCAGGGGGTTCGTATTTAACCCTACCTAGACGACTGGCTCCTGGTGGGTTCCTCCCTTCAGGAGGTGGAGAGGTCCAGGGACCTGACCCTCCGAACCTGCACACACTTGGGCCTTCTGATCAACGAGGCCAAATCGGAACTCGTACCTTCTCAGGTGATGAGCATCATCGGGGCAGAGCTCGACTCTCGTCAAGCCAGAGCTCGGCTCCCGGTGGACAGGGCGGAGGTTCTGTCCTCCTTTTGCCAATCATTTCTGGTTGGGCACTCGCGTCCTGCCCGGGACTTTCTGCGCCTCCTGGGTTACATGGCGGCGTGCACTTCAGTGGTCCACTGGGCCAGACTGCACATGCGCCCCCTTCAGTGGGAGCTGGCCGCCCAGTGGTCTCAGCGTCAGGGTCTTTTCGACCAGCTGATCAGTCACCCAGAGGATGTGGGACGCTCTCCAGTGGTGAACCATCCCGAGTCATCTGCAGGAAGGAATCCCGTTTGTCCGCTTGAGCCGACTTTCGTCCTTACGACCGATGCCTCTCTCATGGGCTGGGGAGCCCACATGGGGGACTACAGGGCCCACGGCCTCTGGACCCCTGAGGAGTCCCGATGCCACATCAGCCTGCTGGAGCTCAGGGCAGTCAGACTGGCTCTGTCAGCTTTCGCTCCTCAGCTCCGGGGTCAAGTGGTTCAAGTCCAGACGGACAATACCACAACCCTGTACTACCTCAACAAACAGGGCGGCACGCACTCCCATCTGCTATGCAAGGAGGTGCTCCAGATCTGGACCTTCGTCAGCTGGCTGGAGGTGGATCTCCTAGCCATCCATGTGGCAGGAGCCGCGAACCAACTGGCGGATGCTCTCAGCCGCTTAGGCCAGACATCCCACGAGTGGTCTCTCCATCCAGAGGTAGCTTACGACCTGTTCTCTCATTGGAGCAAACCGTTGGTGGACCTGTTTGCCTCCAGGGAGAACACCAAGCTGAGGCTGTACCATGCCCGCCCCCCTCAGCAGGGTTCGCTGCAGGGGGATGCCTTCTCGAGGCCTTGGACCCCAGGCCTCTTTTACGCCTTTCCCCGATTTCCCTTGATCCACAAGGTGTTACTCAAGGTGAGGAGGGACAAGGCGAGGGTGATCCTGGTAGCCCCAGATTGGCCACGCCAGTTCTGGTATCCAGATCTCCTCAGCCTCAGCTGCAGGGCCCCGGAGTGGCTGTGTACACGCCCGACCTGATATCAGTGAACCAGGGAAGGTCCTTCATCCGGACCTTCAATCCCTGCACCTCACAGCCTGGTTCCTGAGCTGCTAGAGTTCCAGGCTTTGGGTCTTTCAAGATGTCTACACCGTGGTTGAGGCATCTCGAAAAGCATCGACCAAGAAATGTTATGCCTTCAAATGGAAGAGATTTTCCATTTGGTGTCAGGGCAAAAGCCTGGACCCCTTATCCTGCTCTGTGGCTAACATTCTGGACTACCTTTGGTCCCTCTCCAAAGGGGGTCTTCGGTCATCGACCCTCAGGGTGCACCTAGCAGCCATATCGGCTTACCGGGCACGGGTCGCTCAGCCGATGTTGGCTCAGGAAAAGGTGATCGGGTGCTTTTTCAAAGGCCTGGATCACATATCCCCTTCGGTGCGTGAACTTCCACCTCCGTGGGATCTTTTGCTGGTTTTGGCAAAGCTCATGGGCAAGCCATTCGAACCCATGCACAAGTCTGCGCTTTCGCACTTGTGGAAGATGGCCTTCTTGGTGGCTATCACGTCAGCCAGAAGGACAGGGGAGCTCCAGGCGCTTTCAGTGGACTCCCCCTATCTGGTCTTTCACAGGGACAAAGTTGTCCTGCGCCCCCACCCGAAATTCCTTCTGAAGGTGGTGTCAGAGTTTCACCTAAAACAGGTGTTGCCTCTGCCGGTATACTACCCTAACTACACCTCAGATGCCGAGTACAGGCTCCATACTCTGGACCTCAGGTGTGCTCTCTCCTTCTATAAGGAGAGGATGGCGGAAATTCATGGAGAGGTTCACCAGCTGTTTGTCACTTACGCTGAAGCCACTTCTGGCAGACCTGCAGCCAAGCGGACTATTGCGAGATGGATTACATCATGCATAGGTTTGTGCTATGAATTGGTGGGTAAGGAGCCTCCCAAAGGGATAAGGGCTCATTCCACCCGCCATACTGCTGCTTCGGTGGCTGCTTCCAGGGACATCCCTATCCAGGAAATCTGTCGGGCCGATACCTGGAAGTCAACAAACACCTTTATTACCCATTACCACATCGACCTAGAGTCACGCCGGATGCTGGTTTGGGGCCTCTGTTCTCCAATCTCTGTTCCCTAAGTAGGGGTGTGCCTTGTCTCTCTCCTCCCGGAAAACTGCTTGGAGTCTGCCAGACAGTGTGGATGAACAACATGTCCACGCTCCTAGAAGAACAGGTTACTCACCTGTAACAGTAGTTCTAGGAGTGGTATATGTTGTTCATTCACACGCCCTACCTCCCGGCTTTGGCGCACAACCTGGCTTCCAGCGGGCTAGATCTGGTGTCACAGTGGGGCGGGCAGTGTTACCACCCGGGTGGGTGGGAGGAGCCAGCTTGAAGACTTCGGCAAGATTTAAAGGGAAGGAACAATGCCAGACAGTGTGGATGAACAACATATACCACTCCTAGAACTACTGTTACAGGTGAGTAACCTGTTCTCGGTATGTCAGCTTTACTGTTGTCATCCTCCACGCAGCCCTGTCCTCCCCTTCAGTCTCACTATCCTCCTTTCCCTTCTTTTTCATGTATGTACCTGTAAAGGTTTTGTCCCTCTACCCACTGATTTTGAAATCGCTGTACTGTCTGAGCTTTGGCTTCCCTTACTGACCTCCTGCCCCCCTTGCTTCTCCTGGTACTTCTCCCTATCCCCTTCTGCCTGCGTCTTTTTGTATTGCCTGAATGCAGTCTTTTTGGCTTCCTTTTCCCCTTGCTAACCTGCTTAATGCATAATTCTGTTACTCTTGTAATCCCTGTTTTAAATATTTCCCACTGTTCCTCCTCCCCATTCCCATTAGTGCCTCTTTTCAAGCATGTCCCCTTTTTTCCAAAGTCTGCCCTCCTAAAATCCAGGATACACATGTTTGTGCAGTTTGGTTCTGCTCCTTCTGTGATTTCAAACCACAGTGACCGGTGGTCACTGTTCCCCAGGTGCTCCCCCTCTGTTACCCCTATCACACTGTCCCCGTTTGTGAGCACGAAGTCCAGTATTGCCTTCTGCTGAGTTGGTTCCATGACCAGTTGCTTAAGGAAGGAACCTTGAAGGGAGTCCAGGATAAATCTGCTCCTGGTTGATGCTGTTGCTGGGAGACTCCAGTTCACATCTGGAATATTGAAGTCTTCCACCAGTACCACCTCCTCCTTGTCTGCCATCCTTTGTATGGCTAGCATTAACTCACTATCTGTCTCGTCCTCCTGGGCTGGTGGTCTGTAGACCACCCATGTGCTGATGGCTGACCCCATTTTCCTTTCTAAGCTAACCCACAGTATCTCGCCCCCATTTTGTTCCTTCTGGATCTCTGTGGCCTTTATACCATCTTTGACTGATCCCTCAATAGACCCCTCCCTCCTTCTCTCTCTCTCTCTTTCGTGGTTTCATAAAGATTTGTATATCTCGCTGTGGTCTTACCCATAGTGGTAGGAGAGTTCATTACAAATCTTCAGTTGTGGTAAATTTTTGTCCTCTTCTGCATTCTTACCTGGGTGAATTCTGGATGTAGTGTTGGCAAAAGAAGAGCATTCCCAACCCCTGAGAGTGCTGCTGTCTGCACACAGACGGGAGGGGGGATGGGGGACGCACTCAACATCCACTATACCTGATAAAGATATATTTATTGATGCAAATCATGCGTACAAATTGCTGGTCAGCTGCCCTTATGTATCGCCACGGCAGTGTGGCTTCTATGAGAGGGAGCCACATAGCCATGGCGCTATGTAGGAGCAGTTGACCAGAAATTCGATGCATCTTTTGCATCATGCTTATAAAATGGGTCAAGATGGTGACCTCAAATACTGCACTCTGATTGGACGAACCAGGTCACCTGCTGTATATAAACACATGCACACATGTATAGATGGTGCAGCATTTTCTAAGCTACATGTCTGCCTGGTCTTTTTATTAGCACAGTAACACTCCTGGGTGCTGCATTCTTTGGGAGACATAAGACACTTCTTTTCCTACCGCTTTTTGCCGCAGCACACACTGGAGGAGTGAGTGCCTGTCTCTCTCAACAAATGCACCACCCTGTCCTGTGTTATTGCCCACGTACTGTAGCACTCTTTACTATTGAATTCCATGATTTCACAGCTATATTATAAGAAAGTTATAAAAGCTATAAAAAAGTTTTAAGTAAAACCCCTCATTTTTAGTTATGGTTCAAACGTATTGTCGTTTCAAAGCAAGTGGCAGTTCCATTTTATCTCTCAGGAAATCGTGACAGGATTCTGCACTGCACATTTAAATAGATAACATCTGAATATTAAGGATGAAATGGTGGGCTTCATATCATGGGCTTAAAGAGGTAACGATAAATGATAAAATATATATGTATATAGGCTACAGACTGAAGCATCAGTAGTCTTTATAGTATGATCCAAGTACCTTATAGCCCTGATCTCAGATTTAAAAAAACTTAAGGTTTTTGATGTTGCAGCAGTCACTGGTATAATAAAATTGGCTTCAGAACTCAAAAGTTCACATGCAGACATTTTGGTATTTCCTTTATCTTCCCTGCTTACCATTGATTTTTTTAATGGACATTCATAATTATAACAGCAGGGCCGGTCTCATTCTCCACTCTGCTGTTCCTTTCTCTTCTACTTGTTTCTGTTTTTATTTCTGCATGTTTTTCCCCCCTCACATCTGTTTCATCCTTTGTTTCCATTGTCTTTCTAAGTTTTCTCTCATGTCTGTTTCATCCTTTGTTTCCATTTTTCTTCTAAGTTTTCTGCCTGTTACTCCTATCTGTATTACTTTATCCATCCTCTTCTTGAATTGAGATACTGCCTTTATGTGGCAAATACTAGAGTGGGGATAAATACATCAGTCAGCTTCATAGATGAAATGTTGCAGGGACTCGAAAACTTTTTCCGTCATTGGCCTCAGTCCGGTGGCAGTTTCTTATTGTCTCTATCCACTTGCACTTCTAAAGGCGTATCTTTGAAGCAACTCTAAGACCTCAAACTGGTAGAAGTTGTTGAATCCACCACAGTGGATTTCTTTTGTGTAGGAGGACTGTCCCCCATATGTTTGGGGGATCTTTATAGGTGTTAAGTTCCCCCTATCCATCATAGGATTTTAACCATACATGTATACCAGTATGTGTCCTTTATTGGGTCCCTTTTTTTTTTCTAGACCATATCCCTTTGTTTTATTTTATTCTAAATTTCATGGACTGGAGATGTGTGTGGATGCAAGGACCTTTGGAAATGAGGCTCGCTTTATCAGACGGTCCTGTATACCTAATGCGGAAGTAGGTCTGACTGTATAGTTAATTGGTATCTACTTCACACACTGATTAAGTTGGAAATATTAATATCTTTGAACTATTTTCCTTGGCTGCAGGTGCGTCATGTGGTAGAAGATGGAACAATCCACCTTTATATCTACTCTATCCAAAGTATTCCAAAAGGAACTGAAATTACCATTGCCTTTGACTTTGATTATGATAGCTGGTAAGTATTATTGGGAAATGTCCCTTCTCCAAAAGACTGCATCTACAGCTTTCTGGTTAGTGCTGCAGAAAACTGTTTATAAATGGGATGTTATCACTTAACTGTATATTTATTTTGTAGACATGACAATATCACATAATCTAATCAGGTAACAGATGCATCCCTCTTGGGGTGGGGAGCTCACATGGGCGACCTTTCCACCCAGGGGCTGTGGTCCCCTCAGGAATCTCTGCTCCACATCAATTTGCTGGAACTCAGAGCAGTTTTTCTAGCACTCCAGGTTTTTTCCACATCTGTCCAGAACAAGGTGGTTCAGGTCAGAACAGACAATACCACTACAATGTGGTACATCAACAAGCAAGGGGCACTTGGTCTACAGCCTTGTGCACCAAGCAATGGAGTTGTGGTCTCTGGCTTATTCTCTGAACGCCCTTACGGGCAGTTCACCTCCCAGGCAAGGACAGATGCCTAGCGGATGCTCTCAGCAGGATTTCCAGGGCCATCACTTAATGGGCACTGGATCCCCTAGTACTGGAGGTAGTATTTGCCAGATGGGGCACCCCGTAAATAGATCTCTTTGCAGCCCCAGACAATCACCAACTTCCCCTTTTTTGCTGCAGGCCCCCAGTGTTGGGCTCAGTCCCTCTGGATGCCTTCCTCCTCAGTTGGGAAGGGAAATTTCTCTATGCTTTTCCCCCCTTCCCCCTTCTTTTCAAAGTGCTAGTCAGAATCAGATCTCAATCCTGCAAGATGATCCTGATTGCTCCAGATTGGGCCAGGCAGCCCTGGTACCCACTCCTCATGTCCTTAGCAGTCCACCCTCCCCTCTGTCTTCCCAGGAATCACAACCTGTTAACCTGTGCCCAGGGGAGAGTTTGGTATCCAAACCTCAAATCTCTCAATCTCAAGGCTTGGCTCTTGAAGAGTTAGAGTTTGCTGACCTACACCTTTCTCAAGGTGTATTGAATATTTTGAAGGCCTCTAGGAAGCCTTCCACCAGGGCTACCTATAATTCAAAATGGAAGAGATTTTCCATACGGTGTGCTGGTAAACATATTTCCCCAGAATCTGCTGGCGTGCCCACGATCCTGGATTATTTGGTGCATTTGAATTCCTTGGGGCTGAGACCAGCTACCCTAAAAGTGCACTTGGCAGCTGTGTCTGTCTTCCTATCAGCAGATAAGCCCTCTTCTTTATCAGCTCACCCTGTGTTCTCCAAGTTTTTAAAGGGTTGCTTCACAAACCCCGTTCAGGGACCCTGTCCCTGCTTGGGATCTTATTATGCATCGCTCAGCTTATGCAACCCCTTTGAGCCATTGTCTTCAGCAGAGCTCAAGTACTTGACTTGAAAACTGTTTTTCTGGTAGCCATCACCTCTGCCAGGCGCATAAGTGAGCTACAAGCCTTGTCAGTAGAGCCTGATTTTATCTCCTTTCATAGAGATAAGGTGGTCCTCAGGACTAACAGGAAGTTTTTGCCTAAGGTGGTTTCAGACTTTCACCTTAATCAATCCATGTCTCTTCCTGTGTACTTCACCGACCATTCCTCCTCTGGTGAGAGGAGATTGCACAGTTTAGATGTCAAAAGAGCCCTTAGTTACTGTACAGAACGTACCAAGGGTCACAGGTTCGAATCCCTCCAATTGTTCCTCACTTATGGTGAAGTTGGTAAAGGGAAACCTGCCACTAAAAGATCCATTGCCCGGTGGATTGTCTCTTGTATCCAATTCTGTTATGAAAAACTGGGTAAGGTTCCTCCCTCAGGCCTGAGGGCTCACTCTACCAGAGGTACAGCTGCGTCTCTGGCTGGTGCCAGGGACATTCCTATCCTAAAGATATGTCAAGCAGCTACCTAGAAAACAGTTCACACTTTTACTAAGCATTACTCCTTGGATATCCAGGCTAGGAGTGATGCTCGATTTGGCACAGCTGTGCTTTAGAGCCTATTTCCCAAGTAGGTTCTGTCCCTCCTCCATGGAGGTACTGCTGTGTAGTCTGCATATGTCATAATATAGCAAGACTTTATGTTGTTTGAAGAAAAAATTACTCACCTTAGTAATGTTGTTTCTTCTAATGGAGTCTTGCTATATTATGACCTCCCCCCCAGCCTGCCCCTCTCAGAACCTCTCTTTTTGGGATGTGGGTGGGCAGTGCAATGTTGGCACTTCATTGATGCCCACTTTATTTTCACCCTTCTAGGGTGCTTAGGTGTTATGCTTAATTTTTCTTTCTTGAATCCCCCGACTTGAGTCTTTGTTTTGGGATCAAGAACAAAAAGGTGTTTTTGTAGTTAGTAGCCAGTGGCTAGTGTAGGTTTACGGCTTCCACACAGAACCTTAGTGAGTTTTTGCTCGTAAAGATCTGACAGTTTAAGTTTGAGCTTCAACAGACAGAGTGTTCAACCGAGCTTGCGCTCAAGATTCCATGCCCTACATGGAAAGTTAACTCTTTCACCTCCGGAGCAGTTCTAACCTGGGGTTATACTGCATATGTCATAATATAGCAAGACTCCATTAGAAGAAATAACATTACTAAGGTGAGTAATTTTTTCTTCCAGATGAGGGACATCCAGTACAACCTGAGGGCCTACTGGTCCCAGAAAACAGACTCCCTATCAAAGCCAGTCCCAGTCACAGAGATGCTTCTGCAAGCTCTGGACTGGTGGAAAGACGCTCAGAATCTCAGGGAAGGGGTTCCCTTCCAGCTGAAGGAGCCCTCCAAATTCCGCACCACAGATGCTTCCCTCTTAGGCTGGGGGGGGGGGTGCTCACCTAGAGGATTAGTCTGTAGGCGAGGTATGGTCCCCCACAGATTCCGCATACCATATAAATCTCATTGAGTTCAGAGCTGTGTAACTGGCCATAGAGGCCTTTGCCACTCTGCTCAAATGTCATTCTGTCCAGTCAGGACAGACACTACCACCATGTTTTATATCAACAAACAAGGGGTACACAATCCTCAAAACTTTGCACAGAGGCAATGAGGATTTAGTTGCTAACTTACTCCCTGCACATACAGCTAACTGCCTTTCATCTGCCAGGCAAAGACAACATCCTTGCAGAGTCTCTGAGCCGCATCAGTCAGGGCCATCATGGGTGGACCCTGAACAGCTAGGTACTAGCTACAGGTTTTCAGGAGATGAGGCACTCCAGAAATAGACCTGTTCACTTCAGAGCTCAGTTATTAGCTCCCCCTATACTGTTGCTGTCTGTCCCCCAGCACTGGGCACAGTGCCGGTGGATACCCTGCACTTTGACTGGTCAGAGAGGTTCCTGTATGCTCTTCCCCCTGATTCTCAGAGTGCTCTTCAAGCTCAGGAGGCAGCCTGCAACAATGATTCTGATAGCTCTGGACAGGGCGAGGCAGCCAGGGTGTCCCCAGCTTCTCCGCCTGTCAGTCTGGTGACCTATTCGTCTGCCTAACAACCACAGTCTCCTCACACTGTCTCAGAAGGCAGCGCCATACCCCAGTGCCCGGCCACTTCATCTCAAGGCCTGGTACTTGAGGAGCTTAAGTTCTCTGACTCTCAGTATTCAGTGCAGGTCCTGAAGATCCTCAGGCTAGCAAAAATGCCTAGCACCAAGAAGTCTTGCGCCTTGAAATGGAGATTTTCTTTCTGGTGTAGGGATAAACAAATTGATCCCGTGCACTCAAGCCTTTCCTCTGTTCTGCATTACTTGATGCACTTGCAGGCATCGGGTCTGAAAGTTCACCTTGCAGCAGTTTCAGCTTACATTTCCATGGGCAAACAGAAATCCCTCATTTCTCATCCCATTTTTAAGAAGTTTTTCAGAGGTCTGCTACACCTCCAACCCCCGCTTAGGGAACTGGTCTCTCCCTGAGACTTGAACCTGTGTATAGCCATGTTAGTGGATGCCCCATTTGAGCCCATGGCTACAGCAGACTTAAAATATATCACCTGGAAAACCATTATCCTTGTAGCAGTCACTGCTGCCAGGAGAATTTCAGAGCTGCAGGCTCTTTGTACGGAACCCTCTCACCTCCCTCCTGCCATTCCACCCCCCCTCTCCCGTTCCTCTCCTCCTGTCTGCCTCTCCCTATCACCCTATCTCTTGTTGTTCCACCCCAGACCACCTAGCACTTATCTTTCTGTTCTTGCACTTACGACAGTGTCAAATCCTTGCCTGCCTACCCCCTTCCCCTCTTATTCCCCCCCCTTACTCCACTTGTGTCACCCCTAGGATGGTTTTCATTTGTATCTGTGTCTTGCAATATATACACCCGTATTGTTAATTGCGCATTATTTGCCACTGACTGTTTGCTACTCTGCTAGTCTATTCACATGTACTGTCTTTTGCTACTACGTTAACCTCCTGACCTGTATTGTATCTTACCACCGTTTTGCTTGCACCCATTGCTATCACGGAACTTTCGTAAAAGAACCCTTGGTTCAAAGGCATTTGTAATCCTAGTAATTAATAAAAAAAATAAAAAATAAAACCCAACTACATTGTCTCCCACAGGGACAAAGTAGTTCTCAGAACCAATAGGAAATTCCTTTTCCTATTGATTCTTTTTGTCCCCTTATCGTCTTCTAAAAGAATCTGAACAGCAAACAGCAGAACCTGCAAGGCTGCAATCTCTTACTGCAATTTTATTGGCAGTTTATTTTTCTCATTTACATAAACTCCGCCGGGACCAGCTGAACCCAGCTGGCTGACTGAATATGTCAAGGATACTGAGGGATCCCCTGGAAGAAACAATATTGCTGACGGTGAGTATTTTTCTCCCCCACAACCTACATATAGGTTTGCTGTTGAGGAAAATGTTGCTCTATAGCTGTTTCTTTTATTTGGCAATAAAAAAATATTCATAAACGGGAACACACTGGCATTTCAGAACAAACTCCATTAATTTAAGTAAAAAATCAGTTTCTGGGCTTGTATTTTGTTTCCTCATATTCAAAAAAATGGGCTACTGCATCCAGTGCCCCCGAGTCCTCTATACACCAACATCACCCATGGAGGGGCACTGGATACAGTAGCTCAATTTTTGAATATGAGTGAACAGAAATGGAGGGTGGCTACATACTTGGTGTCCAGTCACCCTTTTAAATGTGAATTTATACATATTCATTCCTACATTGGCATAATGCTCTGCCCTAATGGCAATCAGCATGAATTCATTTTTTAATAGGCATTCTGATATCACAGTAGTTACTCTAGTGCACATACCTCCACTTATATAGACATCACTTTCTAAATATTCACATGTTAAATAATAAAGCAGTATAACAAATGATGCTACAGTTTTAGCTAACCTCTTTCTTCAATACAGAGAGAGGTTATTTTTAAGAAAAAACTAATCACTAATTCTTTACAAGATTCAGAAGTTTTTAAGTTCATTCAGCACTAACAACCATGACAATTTACTACACAAACAGGGCTGAGTTAGTTTTAAGGCTCACTAACTGAAATGGTACAGTGCCCAGTCCAAAGTCCCAAATTTAGTTGTTTGAGCCAAACTTTATAACTCCTCAGTCCATCCTGTAAGGTTTTTCTGAGGATGGGTGGGGAGTATTCCATGTTGCTCTAAATTATTGTTTAATGTTAACTATTCCTTCTTGTTGTGCCTACAAGAAATCAAGACCTAAATTTGCAGGGTGTTCTACAGTACAATCTATTTAAATGGTATGTGATAGGAACATTTTTTTGATACCATCAACACCAATCTTGTTGCTTGTTAGTCTAGCATGGTCAGTGGAACAGTGACTTGTGTATTCTGACCTCCACCCCAACCCTGAAAACCAAACGTGTGGACCTTGAAATTTCTGTAGCCTAACTCCAAACTAATGTTTGCCAGTACATGAAAGTTTTAAAATAATATCTGCAGTGCAGCTGCATCTTCCATTATTTCACTGAACTCTGGTACGAATATGTAACACAATTTTTTCCCCCTAGTAAATACAAAGTTGAGTGTGCCTGCCTCAGAGGGAATCCAGACTGCCCAATTCTTAAACATAATTCAGAACCAACAGAAAACATCAACAGTGGGTATGAGACCAGAAGAAAAAAAGGAAAAAAAGGAAGAGATACTTTAAAAGACAAAGAAGTGCAGAATCAAAACATCACATTGGATGCTGAAGGAGCAACTAGTAAAACAAAGTCATCAGAAAACAAGCAAAGAAGACTCTCTCCTCTCAGACTGTCTATATCTAATAACCAGGTATTAAAGAAATGTATTTCCTAATTTACAAGTTACTTACCCAGTGAACCCAACTGAGATGCCAGTATTTTATAATTTATTCATAATTTTTGTTCAGTTTAACAGCAGGATGGGCTGAAGCACAGGAAGGTCAGGTGACTTGCTTATGGTCACAGAAAGTGAATGATGGGATCCAAACCTGGGTCTCCTGTTTCATAGGTTCTGTGTTGTTTAAAACAGGATCATGCTGCCTTCAAACTTCCTCAACGAATCTTACATTTCATATACCAGTGGCATTGCTTCTGTATTTACGCCTAACCTGACGGCACTGTTAGTACTGACGTAGTGGTCTCGTACGCATTCTTAGGGTATAAGAATCACAAGGGGAAAGTGAGCAATTCTAACACCCTAAGAATGCAAGTGATACCACTCTCTTACACTGCTAAGAGTGCCATTGGGGGAACTTAAAACTATTTTATTGATCGAGATCAGTTAATAATAATAAACTCCCCAGAATGGGCTGGTTTGCAGGGCTATGAGTGTGTCACACACAGGGGAAAGGAGCCCTCTGATTTGGTTGGGAGTGCAAACTTTATCTATACTATAAAACTTGATAGATTAACCAGATCCTCTGGAATCAGTCTTCTCCAGAGTCCCCCTTCTGGTTTTGGTGCTAGAGGCCACAGTACCCCACAGGAGCCAGGGCTTTTTGTACTGACAGTGTTTGCATAGCATTGATGCACAAAGTCATCCTCATGCCTGCAGGGTATATGGTGGTGACAGTCCCATTCACCTTAGTTCCTTTTTTCCGTGCAATGGAAGTGCAGTGCTTTCCTCATCTGGAATCAGAACAGCAGTTTGTATACCAGTAGCACTGTAGTCTAGTTTGTTCCATTTCTTTCTTTCTTTCTTGTTTTTGCCATTGCCCTGAGCTCTGCCACCAGCCTCATGCTCAGGATTTCCCCTCTGAGTGGGGCCGCCGAAGCAAACACTTTCTTGGCCTAGAGGGAACGGCAGCAGAGCTGGCATTATTGATGGGGCCGGCATTTTCTTCATGCTGCAACCTGGGGAGGGGGGCCTGCAGTGATGACCAGCGTCTGCCCCGTACGTTATGGCGCCGTTCGCAGCAGATCCCCTGGCCTCCACCAGGGGTCTGTAATGCTCTGGACACTCCACCCCCTGGAGAAGGAGAGCAGTCCACTGGATGCTCAATCCTTGCGCCTCCTGGCTGGCCATCCAATTTCCCGGGTCCGTTCCCAAACCCAGGTCGCGGCGTCACAGACTGACGCCATCTCTCTGTGCCAGCGAGCAGCCCAGTTTGTTCCATTTCTATCACCATATATAACTACTTCTGTTGTTTTTTTATATCAGTTTTAGTAAATTGTCAAGTTTTCTCACAGCCCTACCTCATTCAGTGACATTTGAAAACTATTACGGCAGGCAGGGCACCTAAAAAGACTATTTGCTCCGTCACCAAGGTTGTCTGACCACCACTCCTCTCTGGTCAAGTGTTCTGGTACTGAGCAGGCTCGTGACTGAGGGGATATGTGGTCATGCTTGGCTTCGGGTTCCAAGGACATTTTAACCTCTACATCATCCTCTCATAACAAGAATGAAGAAAAGCAATAAAAAAGGGCTAGATCTTCACACTTACGGGTCTAGGGCCAGAGGTACTAGGACCCTGCGGGAGCATTTTCCTACTGGGATGGAACTGACACCAGGCACTGATGTTGCACGCGCACCTCACGTGGTGCCATGCTTGCTAGTCAGTAATAGTCTGCTCCCTCATGCATCTCAGTTCTGTTCTTGCTGTTGTTGAGCACGCACCATGGGAGCAACAACACCTCAGATCAATCATCGTCAAAAGAATTTCTTCTGAGTCACCGCCGAAAAGTCTTCCTGTTCGCAGTGCCACCTCTCATTCTGCAGTGTCGAAGTATGAGAAAAAGGGTGGTAATAAAGACAGACACCCCCAAGTGTGCATCGTTGCCGCTTTGGGAAACCAGTCTTGGCAATGGACCGACATCAAGTTTGCTGGGCCTCCCTTGGTCCAACTCATGGTATGGATGCACGCGACACTTGCTTCTTCATGGACCGCCACACCCTCTTAAGTTTGCACGTTAAAGTGGGGTCGCCTGATTCCTACCTTTGTAGACATGCAGTACACACGTGAGGCCAAGGACGGGTCTAAGGGCCCTTACCCTTGGTCCTTTACCAGTGCCTCTGGTACTGAGGAAGTACAGGGTCCTCCTGTGCCAAGCTGAGGCAGTGGGGGGGGGTGTTGGGATATGGTGAACAGCCAGCTCCTTCCTGGGTGGCTGGCTGTACCCAAAAACTCTGTCTGCCTTGGATACCTAGGTGGTGTGGCCTGGTGCTGCCCTGGCTCCTGGTACTGTCCACAGTGTCAGTGAGCAGGGTGGTGACTGCTGAGATGTCTGGCCCCTCATGGTACCGTTCACGGTGCTGGGAGTGAGACTAGCACAGACTCTGGGCAGCGTCCAGTCACTGAGGTGGAGGTGGCAATGTTGATCTCTTCCCCCAAGCAGCCAGTGTGGCTCTGTGGAGAAGGCTGATAACTGCCTTTGGTAATGGATGTGGCACAGGTCCTGGTATCAGTTCTGTGCCTGACTTTGGGTGCGGTGCCTGTGACAGTACCTGCTTTAGGTTTGTCCCTGGTTCCGGTCCAGCTTCTGCATCTGAGATGAACCTGGGGTCGGTTTCGATACTGGGCCCGGCTCTGTTGGTGGTGCCGAGTGCTGGGCCATGGGGGAATTCACGTCTTGGCCAGTCCAGCGGCGGCACTTGCTTAGAGTCTGAGGATGGCTGGGGCATGGAGTTCTCTTCAGAACCCGAGGTGAGCCCATCACAGGCAGGGACCAGAGCTGCCTCAAGGGCACTGAACAGTTTTGCTTTCCTCATTTGCGGGTCTCCTACTGCAGGCTCTAATTTTTGTCATTCATCTTCCGCACATCGACCTTGTTCAGGCAGTTTCACCAGGACCTCCCCATAGGTGATATCCATTGAGTGTTCCTGCAATCCTGGTGTAGGCCCTAGAGCATCTGGTTCCTCCTTTCTGCCAGGGCCTATACCATCTCTTCCTGAGCTTTTAGGATTATGGGCCTTCTGAGGCCAGTACCCGGTTTGAGTTCCATACTGGCGCCCTGGCACCACCCACTTCTCATGTCCAGCACCACCTGTGTTGACATTGTCCTCTGAGTGCATGGAATCTTCCTTTCTCATGTACTCAGCCTCTGAGTACTCCCTCTTCTGAGATTCCTGGCAGACGTGTTGCATGCGGTGAATATTGGTACCATTGCTACCTGCTGTACTTTGTCCTTACAGCTAGGACTCCAAGATCCTTTCAGCGATGCCCACTGTCATCCTTCCCTAGATCAGACCTTTCGTGTAATGCTGTAGGACAGTTTGGAGACGTCCCTTTCAGGGCTCTCGGGGATCTGGGCGCCCGCATCCTTTATGCACATTTTGCTCGTCGGGATACACTGACTTTTTTCGCAAAAGTCCCCAAAACGCTCAGCCACCAAACCCCGGGAGTCACTTTAGGGCATTTTTTTATGTTACAGAGAGGGAGTTATAACAAATTACAGCCACTGCTCAACTAGCAAAGCCCTTGTTAGTTGAGCAGTGGCCATAATTTGTTTGAATACACCCTCTGAAACATAAAAAAATGTAGATTAAAATGCCCCGATAGAAACTACAGTAAAAGCAGTGCTGGCGCAGGGGTGCGGCGGACAAGTCCTCAGGGAAACACTCTTGTTGGGAACTGGCCCAAGACCATCCACCCCGGTGGTATCCCTATCCCGTTAGATTTCTCTCCTCTTCTCCAGGGTCGCACCTTGAGTGCTTGGTGTCAGCGCCTCTCACTGTGCAAGCCTTGGCTACTGTCAGACCCCCCATGGAAGAGAGTTCTCCCAGCGTTCTTAGGGCTGCGGAGGGGCCATTGACCTCTGGGACATTGGCTCCAGCCCCGCTGTGAGACCTCTTGAATTGCAAGGTCCATAGGTGCTGGGCTTTACTGCCTCTACTGTTGCTAGTGTGGTTCATCAGAGTTGGGTTCCTCACCCTCTCTGTCGATACCTGTGTCGACGATGCTTCCCTATCCTGCCTTCCACTTTAACGCCATTCTGACTTCCATAACCTCGGCTCTCATTCAGCAGTTTGTTCCATGGCTTGGGCCTTCGTTGCCCTTGCCGTTGGGTGCTACTCCAATGTCGACACCTATTTGACCTGTTCACCCTGCGCCTTCTAGAGAGCTGTCGGTTCCAGAAAAGGCCGACAGTGATGAGGAATATTGACCTGATCTGATTCTCCCTGAGGAAGAGGATAAGGAGGAAGAAATTGAGGTTGACTGCTCTGACAGATCTACTGCCTCCTGCTGGAGAGAGGATTTGGTCAAACACACCCAAAGCCCCGAGGACCCCATTTTCTTCAATATTATGAAGCAGCTCTCCTACACTATGGGGTTCCAGACTGAGGAAGAAGATGTCACCAGGAAGAACCTGGTGGATTCCTTGGAGATCCCAGAATCTCCACCCAAATTTATTATTCCTCTGCTTCCAGCATTGAATGATATTACCAGTGTTGCCTGGCATAGGCCCAACCAGGTACCAGCCATGCCCAGAAAGGCTGATAAGCTTTATCAGGTACCCTTGGGGCACCTTTCTATGCAGTTCAGCCAGAAACAGACTCGGTAATAGGGCCGCTCAAAACAGGTTTAAGTTGCCGAAGCACCTTAGTTCCTTCCCCCACTGACAGGGAATCTCAGATGATTGTCCACTGGCGCAAGAGGACTTTTGCCTCAGCCACTTTAGGCCTCAGAATTGCCAACTATTTAACTCATTCGATTAAGCACCTGAATACCCTCTGAAAGAAGGGGCAGGCTGCCGCTCAGACACTTCCTGAAGGTTACCAGAGACAAGAACTTATAAAGAGTCTCCAGACCTCGGAAGATGTCGGTAAGCATCTCCTCATAGCCACCTATGCTATGGCTGATACTATAGCCAGGGCATCTGCCACTGGCATTTGCTTTAGAAGGCACTCCTGGCTTAGTGTGTCTTTCTTCGCAGCTGATGTCCAGCAAACAATGTTGCATGCCCTTTTGTTAGTCACAAGCATTTTGGTCCTGATGTGTAGGATATTATTAATGACCTGCAGGTGTCTGGCAGGCCTGTTAGATCTGTCCACTCCCTTTATCATACCCAGCCCAAGAGCAGATCGAGGGCCTCCTTTCATAAGGTCTCTCAAATCTGGCTCAAGCACCAAGCTCCAGGGCAAACGCAGGGCCAGTTCTGCCTTGCCTGCCCCCTTCTCTACCATGGTCCCTCTGCCAAGCATTTAGGGAAGGAGGAGCGGCCCTGGCCACTGGCTCTGCTTCAGCGTGACTCTTTGCCAGATCCCCTCCTCTTGTTCCAGTCCAGGAGGTGGTAGTCGGGGGTTGGTTCTCCCTCCAACTGCCCCAGTGGAGAACCATTACTACAGATGTTTGGATCCTGTGGATAATAGAACAAGGTCATGCTCTAGAACTGCTGGAACAGCCTCCAGATGTTCCCCCAGTTCCCACATCTTATCCTCCTGATCACACAGCGGTGCTGCGGGAGGAGGCGCTCAACCTACTACGCAAAAGGGCCATAGAACCAGTTCCCAGGTGACAAAGGAACAAAGGGTTGTACTCCCGGTTTTTACCGGTTCCCAAATGAATTGGGGACTTGAGGCCCATTCTAGACCTCCAGGAGGTGAATCTTTTCATCCAGTACAGAAGGTTCTGGATCGTAACCCTACATGGCCTCCTTCTTTGCTCAAGCAGGGTGACTGGCTATGCTTCCCCGACATGCAGGATGCCTATCTGCATATTATGGTTTATCCCCTCACAAGTGCGGTACCTGAAGTTCCTCTTCCAGGGGAGCATTACCAGTTCAGGGTGTTGTCCTTTGGCTTATTCTCTGCACCACGGGTATTTACCAAGTGCTTAGTAACTGTAGCAGGAGCCCTCTGGCGAGAAGGCCTTCATGTGTTCCCATATCTGGACATAGAAACATAGCATTTGATGGCAGATAAGAACCGCTTGGCCCACCTAGTCTGCCCGTTTCTCAACCTGATGGATAAGCTGCAGATCCTCGTTAATCAACAGCCTACTTCCTCCTACCCTGCCACTAGAATTGCCTTATGTCTGACCCATGCATTCTTGAATTCCCCCACTGTTTTTGACTCCATGACCTCCACAGGAAGGCTGTTCCATGCATCCACAACCCTCACCATGAAAAAAAACTACCTCACTTTACCTCTGAGCCACACACCCCAATCTTCAGATTGTGCTTATGATCTTCCCTTTCAATCTTCACGTTCATTACTGTTGGGTGTCAGCCGGAGGCACGCACCTCCACAGGAGTTTTTTTTTTTTTAAAGAGGAGTTTGTGTGTCAACGGGCGTCAGCCTCTTCTAGAGTGACGCCCGCCCATGGAGTGTGAGGGGTGGCTGCTAGGCGTCGCAGACTCCTCCTCCATCCCAGTTCTGTTTCTCCCGCCATCGAGGCTGCACCTGCTGCACGGAGTTGTTCGTAGTACTGCATCATAGACCGCATTTTCTCTCGAAGTTTCCAAGCTCCTTCATCCCGGTTTTTCTCGACATCGACTGGTAAGACCGTTCTTTTTCTATATTATTTCGATGACGCCGAGACTTTTCTGTGTTTTTTCCTCAATTATTTAGCATCATGTCTGGTTCGGGAGCAAAGCGTAAATCTAAGGCGGGCTGTGCCCCTATGCGTCGGTGCCCCTGTGGCCGGCAGTTTTCCGTCACGGACCGTCATGATGTTTGTCTCCGGTGCCTGGGACCCTACCATGATATGGATCATTGCGATGCCTGCTTCTCCATGGATCGCGGTGTTTTGGAAGTCCGCGCGTTTCGAGTCGGGCGAGCTCCACTGACTTTCGGAGGACTACGTCGCCCTGGGGCTTCCCAGGCCAGATCTCTCGACCCTTCCTCCGGGTCTCCTCCTGGGTCCATACGGCCCGGCGAGGAGGAAGCCTCCTCCACTTCCAGCCTTGCCGAGGAGGAAGTTTCTTCTTCGGCGTCGGAGGGACGGTGTGATTCCTCCCGGGGTCGCGCCGTCCCAGCAGTCACCTCCGTGGAGGTGCAGGCTCCCCCAGTGTCGCGGCCTCCGGTTGTGGGGCCCGACTCTGGTGGGCCCTCGTGCCCATCTGTCCTCATCGTGGAGTCTGGCGCAGCTCACAGCGCCAGTGATGCGGGCAGGCTGGCGGTGCTGTTTTGGGTCTCGACACTGTTCGCTGCGATGGGGACTCGAGTGGTGCCGCCGACACTGTCGTACTGGGTCGTGGCACCGTCGGCGTTGCTGCACTGCGCCGGGGACTTGGGCAGCGCCGTTCGCAGTGCCATGCTGGGTCTCTGTGCCGTTTGCGGTGTCGGGGAATTTCGGGCGGTACCATTATGTGCGTGCACGGGAACCTGGCACCGCTAGGGGTGCAGTAGATGACCAGCAGACGTGGTAGTCATCGCGGCCTACGGCGGTACCAGGCCTGGTGCCACCTCGGGGCAGGTTCCTGCAGCTGTTGGGATGGAGTGTTCCCTTGTCGACCCCTCCTCTGAGGGAGACGATTCAGGTGAGAGGACCCAGACCAGCGGCTAGATTCTTCTGGCTCTGAACCTCCTGTAGGCCACAGGGCTAGATGGTCCAGTGTTCCTCTCCCAGACTCCCTGGAGCTGGTTAGCCTGGATCATTTCATGGTTAGTGGTGGCCTGGAGTCTTCCGTGGTGGACCCTTCGGATGTCCAAGAGAGGATACCCTCTTCTCGCAGGTCCCAAGCAGCTGCCGTTCCCGGTGCTGCTTGTGTCCTTCAGCAGAGGGAAGAGGACTCTGCTTCAGTGGGTGCCCTTCGGGGTCTTGCTCAGCGGGGACCTCCGACACTGGTTACGAGGAAGAGGGCTGCTTCGGAGTCTGAAGGATTGAGGGGTAGGGATCAAGAGCAGCAATGAACCCCCACCGCCCTGCGGGATGCGGGGAGGAGTCGTAGCGCTGTTCCTCGCCTCTCTCTTAAGGTCTCTAAAGCGTCTTCTGATGGCGGTTCTGAGGGTTGCCCTTCTGGACTCATGCAGTCCCAGGCGCGTCACAGGGGAGATTCCCCTTCAGGGCTCTTTCCGGAGTTGTCTCTTACCCTTTCTACTATGCAACCTGGCACGATCTCGGGGTCCCCGGTCTTGGCGGCATCGCTACCTGGATCCCAGAGCCCTGGCGGAGGTCGGGCACTTCGCCCATCCCTCTGCAACCACCTCCCTCCCTCTCTCCCAGGCCATGTGGGGCCCACTGGGCCATTATCTTGGGAGACGTTCAGAGCTACTGCGGTGGCCTTCCCGTCCTATGTTAGGGCCATGGACGAACAGGTCTTCCGCCTGTCACCCCCGCCGCAGGAGTCTTCTGGGCATTCGAGCTCCACTTCCTCCTCGTCTTCCTCAACTGAGGAAGAGGAACCTTCGGTCCACCTTTCCTCTGACGCTGACTTCACCAACTATTAGCGTTTCCTCTCGAGGATGGTTTCGGAACTTCATATTTCCTACATCCGTAGGGACAATACCGAGCGGCAGACGCGTGCTTTCCTTAGTGAATTCAGCGCCCGCCATTTGGTGGTGCCTTCCTGGCCGATTCCCTTCCAGGAAGTGTCTGTCCGCACCTGGCAGTCTCCAGCCACTCTTTCTTCAGCCCCAGGAGACTGCAGGAGACAATGTGTGCCCCACGAGTCTCTAGGTTCTCTACCTCACCCACCTTCAGGTTTGACATCCCTGGATACTCATTCCGGGCCTCGACGCCTGGCGCACGGCAGGCCTCTGGATTCGGATTCTGCGGAGTTCGACAGGTGGGGACAAAGAGTCTTCTCTTCTGATCATGCATTGTTGTGCATTTCTTCCCATCAGGCTCACCACGCTGCTTACAGCAGGCATCTGTGATCGATGCTGGCTCAGGTCTTAGCCCTGCTTCCTGACTCAGAGCAGTCTAGACAAGCCATTGTCCTCTCTGCGCAGGGTCTGGAGCTCGCAAGGCTCCAAGCGAGGGCATCCTACGATGCCAACGGGGTGGCATCCAGACTAGTGGGGACAGCGATCTGCATTAGGCGGGTGGCATGGCTTCGTCTCTCCTGACTGCCACTCATGGCCCGGCATAGGGTGACTGGCTCTGCCTTCCGTTGGACCCGCCTTTTTTCCCGAAGGCGTCTTCAGGGGCAGCCCCCCTCCCACAGACCCTCAGGGGCGCCTCCTCCTCCTCACCCGCCTTAGACTTCCTAGTCTATTGGTTAGGGTCTTCCCCTCTCTACTTGTCACCAGTAGGAGGCTGAGGGATCTGTTCCCTCAGGGTTTACTCATACCCCCTTGGGGAGGGGGGCTTGGTACTCACCCAACAGTAATGAATGGTGAAGCTTGACAAGGGAAGATATGAAAATTACATACATACCGTAATTCTTGATCTTCTCTTGTGTATCTTCACCATTCATTACTGAATCCCGCCCACCATCCCCTCAAGGGCCTCCTGCTCGTTCCTCCCCCTTCTCCCTTGGCCGTTAAGCCAAAAAAATGTTCATGCTTTTCTTCCGTTCTTCTGAACGGATCCTTCCCTCTGAGAATAGGAGGAACGAGCTAAAATTTATCTGTCCTGAGGGAACTCTTGGGCATCTCTTGGCTCTTCCCCAGCCATTTTTTTCAATTCACAATTAAAAAGACGGTCCCTTAAGTGGCTCGACTTCTCTTCTCCAGGCCCCTTCTGGCAGGCCCTGATCCTGTTATGTCAGCCTCTACTGGTTTGGTGCTGTTCCGGCACTTCAGTTTCCTTAAGGGGTGTTCTCTGCCTTGCCTCTAGGGAGTCCGATTGAGTTCCCACTCTGTCTGTTTAGTATAGGGGTGCCCCCTGCGGGGGGCCCCCCCACCTACCACCTTTCACATGCTACTGTGTTATCACTTAACAAGGTGCTAGGGGGCTACTTTCCCTTTCTAGTTGGCCGCTCTCTTTTGGAACAGATTTTCCCCCTTAGTAGTTTGAGAGCTCCCAGCTGGAGTCTGGAGGCTAAGCTGTGCGAGAGGTTCGGTTGAGCCTCACTCCGAATTTTTCAAATGGGATCCTTGCTCCCTTGTTTGTGGTTCCGAGCTTATAACCCTAAGCCAATTTCTCAATGGCAGAATTCTCCCCTCCTAGCATCTCCCCTTTTTTTCTCTCTTCTTCTCCTCCTCCCACCCCCCTCTTATTTCTCCTCTCCTCTCTATCTGTTCCTCCCTTAGAGCCGCCCCAGAAGTGAGGCCCTTCGGTCCCTTAGGGTAGGCATTTTCCCCTCTCTCTTTTCTGTCCTCTACCGGCTTATTCCTTTTTCAGTTTATATCCTTTCCTTTTTTCTATCCCTCGGCTCTCCTGTCTCCCTCTCTTTTCTTATCCTTATTTCGACTCTCCGGCTAACAGAACTGGGATGGAGGAGGAGTCTCGACGCCTAATGGGCGCCCTGCGCTCTCATGAGCGTCACTCTAGGGGCAGCTCCGTCGATGCAGACTCCTCTTAAAAAAAAAAAAAAACTCCCGTGGGGGTGCGCGCCTCCGGCTGACACCCAACAGTAATGAATGGTGAAGATACAAGAGAAGATCAAGAATTACGGTAGGTACGTAATTTTCATTTCTTGCACATCTCTTTATCGGAAAGATGCTACCCTCTTGGACTTTGTTGATTCCCTTGAGGTACTTGAAAGTTTCTGTCATGTCCTCCCTCTCCCTCCTTTTTCTCGAGGGTATACATATTAAGCTCCTTTTGTCTCTCTTTGTATGTCTTCTGGTGCAAACCCTGCACCACTTTGGTTACCCTCCTCTGGACAGCCTCCACTCTGTCTATGTCTTTGCGGAGATGGGGTTTCCAGAACTGCACGCAGTACTCCAGATGGGGTCTCACCAACTGTCTGTACAGAGGGATAACAACTTCCTGTTTTCTACTGGTGATGCCTCTCCCTGTGCATCCCAGTATCCCCAGCCCTCCTTACTGCCTTCTCACATTGCTTGCCCACCTTTAGGTCATCCGATATAACTACCCCCAGGTCCCTTTCCATTTTTGTTGTTGTTAGTATCTCAACCCCCGTTGTGTACTCTTCCCCTGGGTTTTTGTTTCCCAGGTACATTACTTTGCACTTCTTTGTATTGAATCTGAGCCACCATATAGCTGACCATTCCTCCAACTTCTCCAAGTCCCTTCTCATCCTTTCCACCCCACCTTGTGTATCAGCCCTATTACAGATCTTTGTGTCGGCTGCAAAGAGACATACTTTTCCTTCCGGTCCCTCTGCAATGTCACTTATAAAGACATTAAAGAGGACTGGTCCCAGTACTGAACCCTGCGGTACCCCACTAGTAACCCTTCTTTCTTCACTGTGGACTCCGGTTACTATTACCCTCTGCGTCCTGTTGTCCAGCCAGATTTTTTATCCAGGCTACCACCTTGGGACCCACTCCAAGGCTCGCTAACTTGTATATTAATCTTTTGTGTGGGACTGTGTCAAATGCCTTGCTGAAATCTAGGTAGGCCATGTCCACAGCCCCTCCCTGGTATTCTACTTTGGTCACCCAATAAAGGAAATCTATTAAGAGTCATCTGACATGACCTTCCCGCTGTAAAACCATGCTTCTTTGGGTCATGTGCCCCGCTGGCCTCTAGGTACTCGACAAGTCTTTCCTTCAGAAGTGATTCCATTATTTTCTGTACCACTGAGGTCAAACTAACTGGTATTTAGTTTCCTGCCTCGGCCCTGTTCCCACTTTTGTGAAGTGGAATCGCATCTGCTGTCCTCCAGTCCTCAGGTACCACCCCATCCTCCCATGATTTGTTAGAGCGTAGTCAGTGGTGTCACTAGTTCTACCCTTAGTTCTTTTAGAATTCTAGGGTGAATCACATCAGGCCCCATTGCTTTGTCCATCTTCAGTTTTAAGAGTTCTTTCAGAACCCTTTCTTCTGTGAATGGACTGGTATCGACCCCTCTATCCAGAGTGTTTCTCTTGTTTGGTTTAGGTACCTCCCCCTCCTCTTCCTTTGTGAATACTGAGCAGAAATATTTGTTCAGTATCCCTGCTTTTTCAGTGTCATGCTCTGCCTACATTCCCTCCCTTTTATTAAACCTCAGTATCCCCTCCCTTGGTCTTTCTTCACTCCCTAATGTACCTATACAAGGTTTTATCCCCCTTCTTAACAGAGTTGGCTATCTTTTCCTCGGTTTGGTCCTTTGCTATTCTGACTGCCTTCCCTGCCTCCTTCTCCTTTAACTGATAAAGTTCTCTGTCCTGCTCCTTCTGTGTTTCCTTAGATTTCCTGCATGCTATCCTTTTCTCCTTAACCTTCCCTGCCACCTATTTTGAGAACCATAGTGTTTTTTTGTTTTGTTTTGTTTTGTAGATTTGCTTCACACAAAGGCTTGTTGCCTCTGTGATGGCTGTTTTGATTATTCCCCATTGTTCCTTCACCCCTCCTTTTTGCCCGTTTGCTATTGCTTTTCTGAGGCACTCTCTCATTTTCCCAAAGTCAGCCCTCTTAAAGTCCAAATACTCTCTCTTTTTTATGGCTTGACTCTATGGTTGTGTTTATCTTGAACCACACTGTTTGATGGTCACTTGTTCCCAGATGGCTACCCACTTCTAAATTCGAGATCCTTTCTTCATCCCCGTTTTGAGAGTACCAGTTATAAGACTGCTCCCTCCCGAGTGGGTTCCAGTACTAGCTGTCTGAGGCATGCCCCCTGTAGGGCATCAAGAATGACCCTGCTCTTGGATGTGCCTGCAGCAAAGGTGCTCCAGTTAACATCTGGCATATTCAGGTCCCCCATAAACAATATCTCCCTTTTTTCTGCCATTCTAAGGATGCCTTCTATAACAACTGGTTACTGAAATCCCAGTCCAAGGAATGTCTGACCTTACTTACAGAATCGCTCTTGCAGCAGGTAACACCTTTAGGACTCGGGCACCAGGACCCCATGGAAACTTTGTAGCTAGCAATACCTGATTGGGGCCCGGCCCCGACGTCATATCTGGTATAAAAGGGGTGGTGAACCAGCCCCATCCCCAGTTCTTTTCCCGCTGTTGACCGCGCTAGTTGGACCTCTGCAGACGCTTTCAGCTTGTTGACTGCCATTTTGACTTGTGTTTTCAACACTTTTTTTTATTTTCCTTTCTTTACAGTTTTCAACGGATTGTGCATGTTGTCATCTTCTCCAGCGTCGTTGATTGAGAAGCCTTTCAAAGTGTGCATGCGACAATCGGATCCCACATAAGGCCGGCCATTCGGCCTGCTTATTCTGCCTGGGCCCGGACCACAACAATCCAGGCCTGCCAGCACTGCCGCGACTTCAATCAGCGCACGAGGCTCTGGCGACAGAAGAACATTGAAGCTTTCCTTTTGAAAAAGCAGATCTTCCCTTGTCAATCTTCACCATTCATTACTTCCTGGGTGTAAGCCGGAGGCGCGCACCCGTCACGGGAGCTCTTTTTTTTTTTTAAAAGTTGCCTAACTGCCCGCCCTCGAGGCGGCGTCATGCGGCGGCGTTAATAACAACGACTCCTCCTCCAACTCAGTTCTGTTTCTCCCTTGCGTCGAGGCAGCACCTGTTCGCGGTAGCTAACGAAAAGTCGTATCCGACTCCTTTTTCTACACTCGGCCTTCTCACGGTAAGACTGTTCTTTTTCTTTTCCTTTATGCAGTAGCAGTGTATTTCCAACTATGTTTAATCTTGTTTATTTGGCGTTATGTCCGGTTCTGGGCGAAAGCGTTCTTCTAAGACGGGCGTGCCCTATCGTCGGTGCTCCTGCGGCGGCATTTCTCCGTCTCGGACCCGGCATGGCGTCTGTCTTCGTTGCCTGGGACCCAACCATAATGGATTAGATGCGGCGCTTGTTTCTCGATGGACCGTCGCGTCCTCGAAGTCTCTTGGCGATACAAGCTCGGCAAGGCCCTCCGACTTGAGGAGACTGGCGTCTTCGCTTGAGGAATCTCGGGCGAGATCCTTAGGCCTTTCCCCGGGTCCCCTCCGGGCCTATTCTGATCCGAGGAGGAGGTCTCCTCTTCCTTCTTGCCGAGGGAGGCCCTTCAGCGGTGTTAGGGGGCGTCGTAGCCCCTCCGGGGCATGGCGCAACACCGCCTCGGCAGTCACCTCTTCCGGAGGTGCAGGCTCCCCCCATGTCGAGGCCCTTGGCTGGGCCCAGCTCGGGTGGACCCTCGACGTCGCCTCGCGGCGCCGTTTCGGATCGGCGCCGTTACGCGCCGGTGATCAGGCGTCGCCGTTGGCGGTGCCGTTTTAACCTCGGCGCCGTTCGCGGTGCCGATGAGCCTGGCGCCGCCCGGTGCCGCTTAAGCCTCCGGCGCGCCAGCGGCGTCGGTAACCCCTCAGGCGGTGCGGGTCTGCCAGAACCGCTGGGGTGTGAGGTTGGGCCTTCATGCTGCCGGCGTGCTGGGAGGCGGCGGCGTCGCACTCGGTGCGGGGCCGTTCGCGGCCCGTGGCCTCGGGGACCCCTGGGGTGGCCAAGCATCGAGTCCTGCTGGTCTCGTCCTCCTCGGGAGGCGATGACTCAGATGTGGACCCATCCTGGCATCCCCATTCTTGGAATCTGGGTCCTCGGTGGCTGGGGTACCAGGCAGGCAGCGAGCCCCTCCTCTGTCCCCCTTGCCGTCGTCTCCTGAGGGTTCCTCGGCTGGGGTGGCCGAGAGTCGGGGGCAGGCGTGGGGGTGATGGAGGGCTCCCCTCTCTGGAGGTCGGTGACAGCTACCCCGGGGTGCTGTACCTCCTCTGGGGTTAGAGAGCGTTGCAGTCGGGAGGGGGCCTCTCAGGAATCCGAGGGTTGAGGGGCAGGCGTCCTGCTGCTCGGTCTTCTTTAGCCACCTCAGGGGGTGGCCAGGAGCATGGCGCGGGGCCCGCCCCTCCCCAGGGTTCTGGGGTGTCCTCTGGCGGCGTTTGTGCGGACTGCCCTTCTGGATCCATGCAGTCCGGCGTCGTCACAGGGGAGTTTCTCCCCCAGGGCTCTTCCAGGTTCCGCTTCCCCAGAGTTCCGTTCTGCGGCCTGGTTTGATATCCGGGATCCCTCCTACTAGAGCTCCTTCCCGGATTCCAGAGCCCTTGAGAGCAGTTGCCTCCTCGGAGGTGCCCCTCTCCCATCTCTCTGCCTTCACCACCCCGCTCCCAGGCCATGTCGGTCCCCTGGGTCCGTTATCCTGGGAGCAGTTCAGGTTCTGCCTTCCCTCATATGTTAGTTACATGCATGAGCGGGTCTTTCGACTCTCCCACGCGCAGGGAATCCTCTGGACATTCCAGTTCCCCATCATCCTCGTCTCCCTCCTCTGAGGAGAGAACCCCTGCTCATCTGTCCTCCGATGCTGATTTCACAGAATATCAGCGTTTCCTCGAGGATGGTGAGGGATCTTGGATTTCCTCGTTCGGAGAACAATACCGAGCGGTGGCGTGAATTCCTTGGTGAATTCAGTGCCCAGCATCTGGTGGTACCTTCCTGGCCTATCCCTTCCGGGGCGTCTATCCGGTCCTGGCAGTTCCCTGCCGTTTCTTCCCAGCGGACTGCCAGCGTGGGTATTGTGCCCCTCTGAGTCTCTAGGTTCCCTTCAACCCGTCCTCAGGTTTGGTATACCTGGATACTCCTTCTGGGCGCCGTTGCCTGGCGCGACCGCCCACAGTTCGGACTCTCCAGTTCGACCGTTGGGAAGCGAAGAGTGTTCTCTTCTTCACGTGCGAGTGCATGTATTGCATCACATCAGGCTCACCGCTGCCTACAACCGGCATCTGTGGTCGATGATGTCCCAGCTGCTGGCATCTATGCCTGACACGGAGCAAACCAGACAAGCCGTTGCCCTCTCGCGGTAGGCCTGGAGCTGGCAACACCAAGCAAGGGCATCTTATGGCGCCAGTGAGGTGGCTTCCAGGCTTTTGAGGACAGCGATCTGCATCAGGCGGACGGCATGGCCCGTCTCTCCAGGTTGTCACCCCTGGCCCGGCGTAGGGTGATGCGCTCCGCCTTCCGGGGGACCCGTCTTTTCTCATCCAGAGCTAGGAGACTTTTACAGGGGCTCCCTCCGTCTCCTCGTCCTCGGGAGGCACCTCCTAGCTCTTCTCCCACTTAGGCTTTCTGAATAAGCCAGGGTCTTCTCCTTCTGTTTCTCACCAGCAGAGGCTGGGGTCTTGTTCCCCTCAGGGTATGGCCTCTTCCCCTCCTGGGAAGAGAGCTTAGTACTCACCCAGGAAGTAATGAATGGTGAAGATTGACAAGGAAGATAGGAAAATACGTACCTACCGTAATTCTTGATCTTCTCTTGTATCTTCACCATTCATTACTACGCTCCTCCCACCATCCCTCAGTGGCCTCTTCCTGTGGCTTCTCCACCTCCGTCTCCTTCCTCTCTCTGCATTATATAAAATATAGGAAAATTGCTTCATTTCCCCCCAAAAAAAACAAAAGTAAAAAAAAAAAAATCTTCGGGGGTTTAAAAATCCAGAAAAATTATTTACTCTAAGATTCATGGGCCATCTCGCGGATTGCATTGGCGATCAGACTGCACAACTATCTCTTGCTATTCTTATGGCAAGATACCTCTGGGTTGTTTGGCCTGGCTCAGGCTATTCAGTTTTGATCCTGCAATCCCGTGTTCAGGTAGTTGCCCTGAAATCTAATCCCCCTCTATTCTTGCCTTGCAGAGCAGAGGAGCAATACGTCTGTTCCTTTCTCTTCTAAAAAAAAAAAAAAAAGTGCTGAGGAACTCTCTCCACTGCTATAGGCATCTTGGTATCTGGGTCATGCATCTAGTTAAAAATTTTTTTTTTTCTATCTGTAAAAAAAAAGAATAGGAGAAATCAAACAAGAAGGCAAATGAGAAGGTAGGCTATCCTTCTCGCTGTTTTGCTAAGTGGTTTCTCCCTTTAAGTGTCCTCCTGGACAATTTTTACAGTAGAGCTCTGCTGACCATATCCAATCTTAGCCAGCCTAAGCCTTGGCCGGCCTTAGCCAGTCAGTCTGAGTCCGTTTCTATCTTGGAACGCCTGAAAGGCTTAAATTTTCCATTTCTAAACCCCTGAGCAGCGCTCTCATGCTGCTGGGGTTTCTTCCCTCCTCAGCTGTCCTCCAGTTAAAGGCCTTCAGCGGCCAGGAGCCAAGGTGGGTGTCAAGAGCTAATGGCATGTTGAAGATGAGGACTATGCCCTCCTGAGTCTGTCTAGCGGGTTCGGTGAACCTTCTCTTCCAGCTCTATCTCCCGAGTTCTTGCTTCCCCTTTAGTCGAGCCTTCAGCTACAAGCTAACTATGCTCGTTGGGCATTCTGGTCCCTTCAACATCCCATCTCTCTCTTCTCTTTCTTCTTCTTCTTCTATTTTCTCATTTCCTTACTCATCTCTCCTCCTAGAGTCGCCCAGTTAAGGAGGCCCTGCACTCCCTAGGCTAGGGATGTTCTTATCTCCTCTGTCCTTCCTCCATCGGCTTATTCCTTTTTCAGTTCATTCTTCCTTGCTTTGCTATCCCTCGGCTATCTTGCCTCGCTATCTATATTTTCTGCTTTCATTTTTGCCTCTCCGGCTCACAGAACTGAGTTGGAGGAGGAGTCATACTAACGCCGCCTCGCGCTTTGCGTCTCTCGAAGGGCCGCTAGGGGCAATCTTTAAAAAAAAAAGTTTCCTGGTGACGGGTGCGCGCCTCCGGCTTACACCCAGGAAGTAATGAATGGTGAAGAAACAAGAGAAGATCAAGAATTACGGTAGGTACGTAATTTTCCTATATCTGCCATGGAGAAAGAACTCTACCGCAAGAGCTCTTCATCCTCTCCTTATTCAGAGTCTTCTCTCAAGGAGAAG
This sequence comes from Neoceratodus forsteri, assembly GCA_016271365.2. Taxonomy (NCBI): domain Eukaryota; kingdom Metazoa; phylum Chordata; order Ceratodontiformes; family Ceratodontidae; genus Neoceratodus; species Neoceratodus forsteri. The sequence continues at coordinate 680,664,014 of CM028131.1, read as the reverse complement.
AAATTGAGCAGCAAACACAAGTACTGAGATGAGGAGAAATCCTGGGCAGAAGACCGTTCTCGGTCCCCGACCAAGTCGGCAACCTCCTCCTCCTCCGGGTTTGCCTCCAGGCTCCTGGTCTCCAAGACTCCCTTCATCATAACAGTCATTGGAGAAGGCTTTTCGAGGCATGGGATGTCCTCCCACACTTCCCAGCTGCTTAAGCCCATTACCCCTGGGGGCTGTAAGCCTAGTGGCTCTGCCGGAGTTTCTTAAGGCGCCAGGCCACTGTCGGTCACCCTCCCTGCCAGGATGTCTGCCGAGTCCGCCCTGTCATCAGGGGCCGACGCTGGCAGGCGGCACCGGGACAGTTGCTCTCTTCCTCCGGGAGCAATGGGCGTACGTTTCATTCAGGAGATAATCCTTTCCCGCAGGCGTCCGCCACCTACACTGGCGACGCCTCAAATGCCAGTAACCTCCGGCATCCCTATTAGACCGACGCTTGAGGACCTGACGTCCGATGGCCAGACAAGATGCCCTGAGACCTCCAATGCCTGAAGGTACACCTGGGCTCCTGATGCCAGATGATGGGGCCCAGGCTGTTCTGATGCCAGAGCTACCCCAACCTGACGCCGGGGGCCGTCCAAACTGGCCCCGTGATGCGAGATGCTCCGGCTGTGCCTAAAGATTCTCCGCAGGGTTGGAATGAACTGTTTGCAACCTGGTGGGCCTTCTTTAAAGATAAACGGGCCCCCTCGGCTCCGGTTCTGCTAGTGCCCCAAGGGTCTTCCCCAATTGAGCCCTTGGGTCGTCCACCTACTCCACTTCCTAGGAGGCAGACACCAGACAACAACCTTCCCTCCCCAAGGGGATCATCCCTGTAGGCCACCAAGGTTGCCTTCTCCTTCCCCTGACTCAGAGGTCTCAGAACCAGATTCCTAGTCCACCTCCAGCTGTGGGGACTCAGACCCTCCGTTTGACCCCAACGTCAGGAAAGACACTCCCCGATCCCTGCCAGACCTGTCCTTTATGGATGTGATGCGTTGCATTCAAAAATTGAATGGCTGGAACTTGGAAGACATCAACCTTTAAAGGAAGAGGTTAGCGGCATTACTTCGGAAAAAGGATGCCCTCCCCATGGTCATTCCTTCAGTGGTCGACTCATACAAGGGCACCAACAAACTGGCATGGAAACACCCTGTTTCGGCCCCGGCAGTTTCCCAAAAGTCAGACCGGTTGTACACCATCCTCCGGGATGACCCCTTCTACGGGGAACACCCGGAGGCAGACTCTAAGGTGCTGAATGCCACACATGACAGGTCCAGATATCCGCGGCAGCTCAGCACACAACCCCCAGATATGGACTCTAAACAGTTCAACCATCTGGCCAGAAAAGTCTTTTCCTCCACTACTTGTGCCATCCAGTCACAAAACTCCCTTGCCCACATGGTACAATGCCAGAATGCCCTGTGGGACTAGAGCTCATTCAGGCCATGCCAGACTGAGCCGGTCGGGCAGAGCTCATGGCGATTTATGAAGTCCGGTTCAGACATTGGCAGTCGCGTCTTGCGGGCTTTTTATGACACTGTGGATTCAGCGGGCAGAGCTGTGGCTTCTGTGGTCTGTATCCACCGTTACTCTTGACTGAGGGTCCCTAGGTTTGCCCAGGAAGTCCAGTCCAAGATTATGGATGCCCCCTTCAGAAGGCCGGTCTTGTTTGGGGAAGACATCTAAGCTATCATTACTCGTTTGCAGGAAGCCGGGAAAGCGGTTAGATGGGTACAAACCATGTACAAGCCTAAGCAGCCTCCTAAGCAGTCCTTTTGTAGACCTGGAAGACAGCAATTTCGAGGTTAGCAGCAACAGGCTGGCTTCAAGCACAAGGTGACTACCCGTGCTACCGGAGGTTCTGCCCCTTGAGCCCCTGGAACATTTCAGCCTGCACTCCCCCTCCCTAACTCCTCTGCCTGTCTGGCTGTCCCACCCTCCTTCTTCAGAAGAGTCTGCGGGGAAAATGGTGGGGGGGTCAGTTTTCTTTGCACACCGAAGGGTGGCGTTAGATGACATCACACCACTGTATCCTGCAGCTCATTGAGGTAGGGCATACTCTCGAGTTTACAGAGACCCCTCCAGACAACCCTCCAGTACCATCTCAGTACTCAGGCCCACAGTGCCCTCATAGCACAAGAAATCCTGGCTTTCCTTCATAGGAAGGCCATCGAGCAGGTACCCCCGGAGCAGTATGGAACAGCATTCTACCCCCACTTCTTCCTCGTACCCAAAAAGACAGGGGATCTTCGTCCATTGTTAGATCAAAGCCATCTGAACCAGTACATACAGTACAAAAAATTTAGGATGGTCACCCTAATATGCATGGCCCCTAGAATTCGGTGGCTGCAGAATTTTGCGCAGAACTTGCAACCTACTGCAGAACTTCTGCATTGCCGCAGAATTCACTGTTCTTGGTGATTCTTTATTAATATTTCTGTTTATCCATAGAACCAGATTCCCTTCCCCTCTTTTTATATCCAAAATCCCTCTGTTCAGAATGTGATATCATCAGTGCTATAACATCATACATTAGCTAATGAAATGGCTGCATTTGCCACAGAAATAAATAGTCACTTATCTACTACAGCTCCCACTGCCTGAGGCGGTGTCACAGCACACCAGGCACCGTGATATTTGCTCAACCTGCACTACAGCCTAATACAATTTTCAGTCTTATGTTATTACACCAGGGCCAACTTAAACAAAACTTTGACAATAGTATAGACCTTTTAAGTCCATACCTTACTTTGTACAGACTTATTTGTACCTTTAAGGTACAGAGATGCCATCTGAAATGAATAACTGGTAAAATGAATTAACCTGTCATTTTTAAGAAAAATAAAGTAATTATGCCCAGAAAAATGGAATATAATAATGTGTAGACCTGTTGAAAGAATAGACCTGTTAAACAGTTGTGCTGTATACATTTGTGCTAGGGTTATTGATTACATATTGTCATTGGTTGACGGAATCACCTAAATGTTATGGAGAAATGTGTGCAGGGCCAGCTGTTGGGCCAGAGGGTAGCAGGTTGTGTTCCCGTGCTGGCAACTCAGGTTCAGAGACAAGCTCTGGGAGTTGGCTGGGCAGCACAAGGATTGGGGGAGCACACCCCTGCTCTGAGCCTGGAAAGGTATGGTGCAGTGTTCTGTCACATGAGGGACACATTGTGATGGGCTGGAGAGCTTTATCTCACATTTGGTTCACATGCATGTCATGGCCTGATGGTGTTACGTAGTGTGTCAGGGGAAGTGGGTTGGCATGAAAAATTAGTTTTGCAGTATTTCCTTTATTCTGTTTATTCCATTTCCGAAGGGACCTTATCAATGAGGATACAATTTCATGGAAATTAAAAAAAATATATATATGTGTATGTGTGTATATATGTATGTATATGTGTGTGTGTGTGTGTGTGTGTGTGTGTGTATATATATATATACACACACACATATTTGTATGTATGTTACAGATTGAATATAAATATATGTGATACACAGTGGGGACCTCTTGAGTGGTGTAGACAGCACATGTAAATATGTAAGTGATGCACAGTGGGGACCTCCTGAGTGGTATAGACAGCATGAGTATAGAATGCCTTATTTATCACATAAGGGTCCCCTTTGCGTATTTCATTTATGCATTAGGCTAGAACCTTAAGGGATAGTGTTTTTTTTTTTTTTTTTTTTTAATTCTGTTATTTTTTGAACTAGTGTTACTGTGCTTTCCCCCATCCTGATTGCTATAGCCATTGCCATGGACAGGAAGTCAGGATGACAAGCTGACACTGTGATGTGGTAGTTCATTAGTGCCGCAGAATTACCACAGAAATTACAAACCACCGCCGCAGAAATTCTGCGACAAATGGTAATCTTGCCGCAGAACTTGGTCCCAATATACCGCAGAAAAGTAGGGGCCTTGCTAATAGGCCTCCTGCCCCTGTTACATCAAGGGGACTGGTTCTTCTCCCTGGGCATGCAGGATGCATACCTCCACATTCTGATTTTCCAACCACACAGAAGGTTTCTGCGCTTCCACTTTCAAGGCCACCGTTACCAGTTCAGGGCCCTGCCCTTCGGCCTGTCCTCAGCACAGAGGGTGTTCACCAGATGCCTAGCCGTGGTAACTGCAAATCTCAGGAGGCAGGGGCATTATGTCTTCTCCACCTCGATGATTAGCTTCTGACCACTTCCTCTTGGGACCGGCTTACAGAAACCCTCTGAGACACATTCTCCCTCTTTCAGGACCAGGGGGTTACTCTAAACCTCCCCAAGTCCTTTTTGGCCAAGTCAGTGGCTTCAATATATAGGGGCCATACTGGACACCGCACAAGGCAAGGCCTTCCTCCCCCAGGACAGGGCAAAACACTTCCAATCCCATGCATGGCAGCTGCTCATGGCTCGCCAAGTAGAAGCAAGGACAGTTCTTCGGCTACTGGACCTTATGGCAGCGGCTGTCACCACAGTCCATATGGCACGGCTTTACATGAGAGTGAGCCAGTGGAACCTTCGGGTTCAGTGGGATCAGAGGTCAGACGACCTGGACCAGCCGGTCCTGGTATCAAGCCTAGCCAAGCAGTTTCTGGCATGGTGGCTGGATCCTCACAACCTCTCCAGAGGGGGTTCACTTCCGGAGAGAATCTCCCACCCAGATCTTGAACACTAACAGGTCAGGGTTGGGGTGCGCATGTAAACACTCGCCAGACTCAAGGGTCCTCTGAGCAGGAGCTTCATCTCCACGTCAGTATTCTGGAGATGAGGGCAATTCTCTATGCCCTACAAGCCTTCCAGACTGTCCTTCAGACTGGCCCCCTGCTAATATAGACAGACATGTCTGTGGTATTCTATATCAACAAACGGAGAGACTCACTCTTACCCTCTTTGCAGAGAGGCCATGCGAGTGTGGTCTTGGGCAGTAGATCACCAGCTGGAACTCTCAGTGGTTCATGTTTCAGGCATTCACAGTTCCCTGGCCGACAGTCTCAGCCAGACTTGGTCCAGGATGCACAAGTGGGAGCTACTCCCCTCAGTGGCGGAAAGTCGTTTAGCCTGATGGGGTCGCCCCAGAATCGACCTGTTTGCCTCCCCATGCAACACAAAATTGCTCAATATTTGCTCGCTAGATCCAGGGCCTGATGCTTTCTGGCAAGAAGCATTGTCCCTCTCCTGGGCGGGGAGGTTTATTTACATGTTCCCCTTCCTTTCCCCTTCTGCAATGGGTACTCATCAAGTTGCAGTCGGAGGGAGCAGAAATGATCCTGGTGGCTCCATTCTGGCCTCGTCAGATTTGGTTCCCACTGTTGCAATAACTGGCTGTGGAACCTCCGGTGTCCCTGCCCCTCAGGTCCGACTTGCTCTCCCAGGAACAGGGCTCACTGGTACATCCGGATCTCCGATCTCTGCATCTCCATGCGTGGCCCCTGCAGACCTAGCTGTCTCCAGGTTCGGGGTCTCCCCGGGGGTAGCGGATGTCTTAGTGGCAGCTAGGAAACCCTCCACTAGGGCGACCTACGCTATGAAATGAGAGGTTCTATGTTTGGGCCACTGCCAGGAGTTTAGATCCTTTTACTTGCCCAGCCAATTCGGTACTGGAGTACCTCCTTTCTCTCTCTCTCTCTCTCTCTCTCTCTCTCTCTCTCAGATGCAGGGTTCTGCTACTCTTCATTAAAGATGCATCTGTCTGCCATTTCCACAGATCATCTGCCTGTTGAGGGCACATATATTGCCCAGCTGGACCTTCCTTGCATTTTTGTGCGGGACATGCTTCACTTAAAGCCTCACGTCCCGGCTTGGGACCTTTTGTTTGTTTCAGAGAAGCTCACTCTGCCTCCCTTTGAGTCTGCTGCAAGTTACGCTTTCTGTCGTGGAAAGCATTATTTTTAATTGCATTACTTGTGCTTGAAGAATTCCCGCGCTTCAGGCCTTGATGTGTAAGGAGCCTTGGATTTACTGGATTTATTGGATTTGATTAGGACAAAAGAAGGCTATAAAAGCCCATCGAGATTGTCCTCCCACATATGTGCATCAGTAAAGCCTTATTTGGTTTGTTTGTTTGTTCATAAGGACGGGGTGTCCTCGAGAACTAATCCTAAGTTTCTGCTGAAGGTGGTCTCAGAGTTTACCTTTAATCAAGATATCCACCTGCCGGTATACTGGCCAGAGTACTCAACCCAAGACAAGGCTTTGTTGCATACTCTGGATATCCACAGGATCCTCAGTTTTTATTTGGAATGTATCCGTTCTGTTTGCATATCTGACCAGTTGTTTGTGTCTTTTGCGCTAAGAATCCTGGCGGCTCCAGTTTGTCAGCCATGTTTATCCAAATGGTCAACTGCATTGTGTTCTGCTACAAGTACAACAAACCCTTACCTGGCTTGGTAAAGGGTCATTCCACCAGGGGCATGGCGGCTGCTTTCACCTTACTTAAAAATGTGTCTGCCACGGACATATGTATGGCTGCCACTTGGAGCTCTGTCCACACCTTTGTGAAGCATTATAGTCTGGACATTGCTTCTTGCCGTAGGATTGGATTTGGACTTTGCTGTCCTAATTTCACTTGAGGAGACTTAAACTTCCATCGTTCTGCCTAGGATTCCTCCTCTACTGCTTGGGACTGTGTCCTAAAGGTGTTACCTGCTACAAGAGCGATTCTCAAAGTAAGATAGTACAATTACGTAAGAACCGTAACAGTAGATCTTCGAGAGGAGCTCTTGCAGCAGGCACTATTTTTCCCACCCTCCTTCCCCTGGTGAGTTCCTTTCCATCTCGGATACTTTCGTTTCTCAGTTCCCCTTATTTCCTCTTTAGCCATCTCCGGCAGTAGAACTGGGGATGGGCTGGGGGACCACCCCTTTTATACCAGACGTAACATCAGTGGTGGGCCGACATAGGAGGCGGTCCCCCGACCGGTATTGCTAGATAGAAAGTTTCTGTGAAGTCCTGGCGCCTGGCGGTTAAGTCCTAAAAGTGTTAACTGCTACAAGAGCTCCTCTCGAAGATCTGCTGTTGCGGTAAGTTCTTCCGTAACTGTACTTTGCCGATTCTAAAACGCACCCTGCTGTTGTTCCAGTCCTTTGGCATCACTGTCAGTCTACCCAAGTCTGTCCTGACCCCATCCCAGTGGTTGCAGTATAGAGGGGCGATTTTTGGATTCTACTCAGGGCAAGGTCTTCCTGCCACAGGACAGGGCGAACTGCCTCATGGCTCAGGCCCAGGCAATGGCTCAGTGCCAGTATGTCCCAGAAAGGAAGTTCTTGAGGCTGCTAGGCTTCATAGCTGCAGTCATTGTGACTGTCCCTTTGGCCAGGTTACACATGAGGATCCCACAGTGGACCCTCATGGTCCAGTGGGTCACCACTCAGATGATCTGCATCAGCTGGTCCTTGTCTCCTCCCCAGTCCTTAAGGTGCTTCAAAGTAGGCTGGACCCAGTCAATCTCTTAAAAGGGATTCCCTTTCTTATTCCCACCCCTCACCAAATCCTCACCATAGATGCCTCAGGCTTGGGTTGGGGAATGCACCTAGACCCTTATCAGACCCAGGGGAGATGGTCCCAGTGGTAGACCCGCTTCCACATAAATGTTCTAGAGATATGTGCCATTCTGTATGACTTTCAGGCCTTCCTGAACCATCTCTCTCCAGGCCCATTGTTGGTATAGTCGGATAACTTCAGTGTGGTCTTATTACATCAACAAGCAAAGGGGGACCCATTCATATCCCCAGTGCCAGGAGGCGATGAGGGTCTGGTATTGGGCTCTAGATCACGGTCTAGAACTGTCAGCCGTCTAGGTGCCAAAAACGTCTTGGCAGACAGCCTTAGCTAGTCGCGATCCAGAATGCACGAGTGGGAGCTGTTCACCGTGGTCGTAGAAGACTTGTTCGACAGGTTGGATCGTCAGAGTTGGACCTTTTCAATGCAGAACTGACACATTTCTGCTCTCTAGATCCAGGGCCTGGAGTTTTCTGGTGAGATGTGTTGTCCCTCTCCTGGAAAGGGAGGTTTCTTAATGCCTTCCCACACTTTCCTTTGATTCAGAGGGTGCTCATCAAGCTACATATGGAGGATGCCACCCTAATCCTAGTGGCTCCATTCTGGCCTCGTCAGATATGGTTTTCATTACTGCAGCATTGGCTGGGGAACCTCCAGATCTTACTTCAAGGGTATCTCTTGCAGCAGGCCACACTGGTAGGACTTAGCTGCCAGACACTAGGACCACATGGAAAACTTTCTAGCTGGCAGTCTTCCAGAGGGGGCTGCCCACCTCCGACATCACCCTGTCCTATAAGAGTGAGCGGCCCCCATGGCCTCCTCAGTTCTTTTCCCGCTGTCAACCAATGCATGTCGGACCTCTGGAAACTGCCACAGCTTCAATTGACCACCATTTTCTTGCACTTTCAGCATCTCTTATTTTATTTTTCTTACCATAGTTCTTTTTCATTATTTTTCTCTATTTGTTTTCTAAACTGTCATCAACCTTGGATCAAGTGTGCCTGCGGAAAACAACTCCCTGAGAAGGAGGGCCATTCTGCTTGTGTCTGCTGCCTAGGCCCAACTCACAACATCCAAGTCTGCCAGATCTGCCAGGGATTCAACCAGACCACCAGGCCTCACTGTCAGCGAACCTTGAGGAACTTTCTCCTGCAGCAGAAGGTCACCTCCATGGAACGGGAGCTGCAGGTCAAGAGCTCCTCGGTCTCCCCAGCCCAGTCCTCGGGCTCCTAGTCATCGCAAGCCTGGGCCAGCGCTAGGGGGAAACACAAAAACTGGGACAAGGACCAGGATAGGCCCCGTTCATCCTCCTGCCTGTCACTGTCTCCCCACCGTTGGTTGACAGCGAAGGCCTTTCTCCTCCATGGGGTCAGCCATGTCCACCGCATACGCTGTTTCACATACAGGACTACCGACTGCTCGGCCTCCTGCCACTGTTACCATTTTGGGTGGAGGCCTTTCGGGTCAGGGCTGACTCCTGGCCTCCAGCCCCTGCTGCTTAGGCCCTTGCTATCTTTGGGCAAACAGCATGCTGGCTCTAGCGGTGTTTCTTCAGCCGGTGCGGGTTCGGCGGATGCTGGGCTTGCTTCTGTCTCCCGTGTGCCACCCGTAGCTCCTGCAACAGCAGTCTTTAATGGGGTCCACTGTTCGCCCTCCGGTCTCTGAGCAGACGCTACAAGATGCTGCCACATCCCCAGGCCCGAGCCCTCCTCTGCTTTCGCCTATCAGGGCTCCTCCCTCGCCAGCACCTGTTCTCCCTCAATCCGCACCCATGGGACCCTCACCGGCCTTGCCTCTTCCAATACCTGTTGGGCCTCCACCAGTTTTGCTTCAGCTGGCTCCCGTCGGGCCTACAACTGCCTATCCCCAGCCGATGCCTGTTGGCCCCACACTGGTCTACCCTCAACCAGCTCCTGTTGGCCCAGCATCCGTCTACGTGCATCCAGTGCCTGTGTTGCTTTACCCCCAGGTGGATCCCGCTGGACCGACAACGGTCACTGCTTTGGAAGACCTACTAACGCCCCTTTGGGGTTTTATGAGGTTGCAGGTCCCCCAGCCTCATGGTCCTGTGCCCATCACCCCCTGGGGGTCTTCTGCAGGGCCATCCATTCCGGTGCTCCTGCTCCCCACACTGCTTCCTAGGCCTGCTCATACCCCCAGGCGTCACGCAGATGGGGATGAGAATCACCCTGACCTCCATCTACCTGTTGATGGCAATGATCAGGATGACGATGAGGGAGATGATGACAATGTCAGTGGCTCGCCTACCTGCTCTGCTGGCTCCTGTGAAGGCGAGGGCATACCTAAGTATGTCCCCAAGTCTCCACCAGATGTCCCCTCCTTTATGGCCATTATGAGGCACATCCAAGAGGCTATGGGGTTTGAGATAGAGGAACAGGATCCGGAGTGACAACGGCTAGCCACCCACCTTCGACAGCCAGAAACTCCTCCATTGGTGGCCCCCTCCTCTCATAGGCTCTTACGAAGATGCCACCATGGTTGCCTGGTGTCAGACGAATCTGATCCCGGCCATGTCCAAAAGGCTGATAGGCTGTACCGTGCTCCGGCCGGGAAACCATTTCTTGGAGAACAGGCCCAGGCGGACTCTGTGGTATTAAACGCTGTCTGCGACCACACTAAATGACTTAAGCATCTGAGCTCATTGCCACCCGATAGTCACGTTGGTTGGACCTCCTGGGCAAGTGGGTGTTCGTGTCTTCTACTCTGGCGATCCGCACCCTCAATTACTTGGTTCACATGCTTCAGTATCAAAATGCCCTGTGGGATCAGACAGCCTGCATGTCTCAGCCAGGGACATTCCTGAAGCTCCTGGGCCTCATGGCAGCGGCCATTGGCCAGGCTGCACATAAGGATACCTCAGTGGACCCTAAGAGTCCAATGGGATCGGCTTATAGATGACCTAGAACAAAGGGTTCTAGTCATGTCTCTTGTGCACAGTGTGTGTCGGTGGTGAATGGAACCCAGGAACCAGTTAAAGGGGGTTCCTTTTCTGATCCCCTCCCCTCTCCAGACTCTCACAACAAATGCTTTGGGGATGGGCTGGGGTGCACACTTGGTCTCCTATCAGACACAGGGCATGGACCCCAGTGGAGAGTATCTTCCACATAAATGTTCTAGAAATGCATGCTGTTCTGTACTGGCTACAAGCCTTCAGAGACATCTGTCCCAGAGTCCTCCGCTAGTGCAGACGGACAACATTAGTGTGATGCGCTACATCAGTAAACAAAGGGGGACTCACTGTTATCCCCTATGGAGATAAGCAGTGAGAGTCTGATATTAGGCTCTGGAACATGGTTTAGAACTGTCATCAGTATATGTTCCAGGTGCCTAAAATTTCTTGGCAAACAGGCTAAGCAGGTCACAGGCTGGGATACACGAATGAGAACTGCTGACCTCAGTCGTCGATGACCTGTTCGACTGATAGTTATCCAGAGTTGGACCTTTTGGCATCCCCACACAACGCAAAACTGCCGCTTTTCCGTTTGCTTGTTGCAGGGCGTGGAGTTCTCTGGCAAGATACATTTTCCCTCTCTTGGAAAGGGAGGTTTCTATATGGCTTCCCTCTCATTGAGAGGGTGTTTCTCATGCTCCAGAAGGAGATGACATCTCTAAGGCTCATTTTACTCATTGCTCCCCTATGGCTTCGACAGATCTGGGTTCCTTTACTACAGCAGCTGGTGGTGGAACCACCAGTGCCTCTACTCCTGTGTAAGGGTCTGCTGTCGCAGGAACAGGGGACACTGGTCAGTCCGGACCTCAGATCTCTTCATCTCCATGCATGGCTCCTGAAAACATAACCATTGCTCGGTTTGGAGTTTTCCAAAAAGTGGCCGATGTTCTGGTGGCTGCCAGAAAGCCTTCCACCAGATCCAGTTACTCTGTGACGTGGAAGCAGTTTGCTCTGTGGGTTGCTTTTCACCATCTGGATCCATTCGCTTGTCCAGTTAATCAGGTTCTTGAGTATCTGCTGATCTCACTTCAAGATAGTTCTTGCAACAGGTAACAACCATTAGGACTATGCCACCAGGTACTAGGACCTCATGGAAAAATTCTAGCTAGCAGTCCAAGGTGGGGGACCTTCAGCATCACCAGCGGTATAAAGGCCCGGTCCTACCTCAGTTTTTTCCTCCGTCAACCCCTGCATATTGGCTCCACGGATGCCTCCTGCTTCTAGTTGACTGCCATTTCGCACTTTGTTCAGTTAGCGTTTTTTCCGAAATCTTGAATTCATCGTGTATGTCTACCCAGCCATCTTCTTCTAGGTGGCAGAAATCCAAAGTATGCATGCGGCAAGCACATTCCGGCTAAAGACCGCCATTCGGCCTGCCTGCTTTGCCTAGGCCCTGACCATAAGCCAGACGACTGCCCGTATTGCCTGAGCTTCTGACAAGAGGACTCGCATCCGCCGCCTGAAGACCTCGAAAGCATTCCTCTTTGAACAAAGGGCCGCCATGCATAAGACCCACTTGGGGCACAGCTCATCTTCCTCCTCAGCCAAGGATTCCTCCCCCAGAGAGAAGAAATTGAGCGTAAAGCACCATCATCGGGACAAGGGCAAGCTCGGGTCAGAATCCTGTCCTAGGTCTCCACGCAAGACTTACAAAACTTCTGCCTCCAGCGCAAGGCCAGACTCGGCCCCTCTGGTTTCCCTGACTCTCCCGGGGTTACCATTGAGGAAGCTCCCCCGCCTCCTTTCAGGGGTACGACAGGGAGTCTTCTGGGCTAGGGCCTTCCCAAGCCCCCGTGTCCCTGGCTATCTGACCCCACAAGTTTGTACTAGGGTCGGAGCTTGCCATCTGCAAGGCTGTGACCTTTAGGTCATCAGACAGGACGACTGTCAGATGACACCAAGAGACGTCAGGAGCATGCGCGCCATAAGAAACCATGCTTGCCTTCCAAACGGTTGTCGGCCGAGGTTCAGGACCGACGTCTGGCCTCCGCGCCCTCTGACTCCACTACAGAGCAGGACCAGACGCCACCCTCTAAACCACCTTCTGATCTGCAGGGCCCTAACAAGGGTCCGACTGCAGACCCGATGTCAGAGGGCATGATGCCTCCCAAGGATGCCGTGGATCAGGCGTCACTCCCTCCGCCTCCCCTTCGGGAGCCAGCCCGCAACGCCAGGGGACACCGTCCCACCAGAACAGACATCTGATACAGCGGTACTGTCGGACACGATGCCAGGGGCGACCAAACCGCAAGGTGTGACGCCAGGCCCCCTGGGCGCCCTTACTCTGACGGCAGCATCCCAGCCAGGCCCCGTGGTCCCTTTGGCTGAGGTCGGGGCTATTTTCAGCAGTTGGTGGAACACCATCAAGGGGGACCTTTTACCTAGACCGCCGGAGCCGAACCCCAACCCCGCAGGGACCCCTGTCCCGGCCCCACCTAGACATCAGACTCCTCCACGTACATTGCCTTCGCCACCCCAGCCTGCCCGACTCCAGGGAGCAATGGGCCAGGATCACCCAAACGACAGCGGCACGGTTGCCACCCATCCAGATCCCTCTCTAGACGGGGCCAGTACACTTCCTCAGAGGAATCCACTGGAGGCTCCTCCTCCTCCCATGATTTATCAGAAGACGATTTGTCTCCCCCATGGAGGGATTCCCCAAGGTCTCCTCTGGACAATCCTTCCTTCCTTCCTAGATGTGATGACAAACATTAGGTTCCTTAACCAGTGGGAGACGGAAGAGTTAGACCCTGAGACGCCGCCTGGTGAAATTCTTAGGGGTCACTGACCCAAAACCCTTAGTCGTCCCACCATTGGTGGAGCCCTTCCAGGACGTTATGAAAGTAGCTTGGAAACACCCTTCAATGACCTCGGCGGTTCCTAAGAAAGCTGACCGCTTAGATTGGACTCCAGGGGGGAACCACATTTGAGTGAGCAACCCAAAGCGGATTCTCAATCCTTATGGCCGCTCATGGGAGAACCTAACAGTCGAAACATATGCGCTCCCAACCACTGGATAAGGAGTCCAAGAAACTGGACCACGATGGCCGGAAGGTGTATTCTTCGGCCACTTGTATGGTCTGGTCATTAAATTTTCTGGCACACATGGTGATGTATCAGAAATCTCTCTGGAATAAGGCCATGGACATAGCTCGGTCACAACCGGACTCCGCTAATAAGACAGAGCTCTTAGCAGTTCTCCAATCTGGTGCCAGCGTTGGCAGGCATGTCTTCAGATGCTCATACGACTCGGCAGATACTGCTGCTAGAGCAGCTACCACGGGGATATGCCTACAGCGCTACTCCTGGTTGAGGGTCTTGGGCTTCCGCTAGGATCTGCAGGGTGCCATCCTGGACGCCCCATTCCATGGGCCAGTTCTTTCAGCCAGGAAGCTGAAAAGATGATCACTGGCGGGGGTACTGTTTCTGAGGTCCACAAAATGTGTAAGTCCAAGCCAGCCCCGTCCAGGTGTTGTTCCTTACGCAGGCATCAAGGCCAGCAGAGTAGATGACAACAGCAGAGAGGGAATTACAAAAGAAAAAGCACCTCTCTGTCTACAGGGACCTAAGAATGCCAAAAACGCCAGAGCTCCCTTGCCCACTCCCAACAACCTCTGCATGAATCCCTGCCTCTCCCCCCCCCCGGCGGAGCTACAGTAGGAGGCGTTTCTCCCTTTACCTCAGAGTTTGGTCCAGTATCACCACAGATCAGTGGGTTTTCCAGATGATAGAAAGCGGTTACGCACTGGTGTTCACTCAAGTTCCTCCAGACAACCCTCCAATCCCCACCCATTTCTCCCTATCCCACGCAAGCCTCATCAGGGCAGAAATCCAAGCCCTCCTGAGCAAAAAGGCGATCCAGCCAGTCCCACCAAGTCAAAGAGGAAGGGGGTATTACTCCCACTTCTTCCTAGTTCCAAAAAAGACGGGACCTTCATCCCATCCTGGATCTCAGTCAGCTGAACACTTCCATTGAGTACAAAAGGTTCAGGATGGTGACACTGCCGGGATTGCTGCCCATGCTTCACCAAGGGGCCTGGCTCTGCTCCCTCGACATGCAGGATGCCTACATGCACATCAAGATCCTGCCGTCCCACAGGAAATATCTCAGCTTTACCTTCCAGGGAGAGCACTACCACTTCAGAGCGCAGCCATTTGGCCTTTCCTTGGCACCTCGGGTGTTCACCAAGTGCCCAGCGGTAGTGGCAGCAGCTCTCAGGAGGCAGCGACATTACATCTACCCCTACCTTGACGACTGGCTCCTGACAGATCCCACAAGAGAACAGCTGCGTCGCACACTGGAAAACACTTTCCAACTGTTCCAAGACCCGGGGTCACCTTGAATTTCCCCCAAGTCATCCCCCTGGCCCACTCAGAGGTTATAGTATATAGGGTCCATCGTGGACACTGTCCGGGAAGAGCCTTTCTCCCCTCAGACAGGGCAGACTGACTAAGAGCGTTGGCTCGGAGGGTCATTTCCACAAACCAAACTACAGCCAGAATGGTCCTACAACTGCTAGGCCATATGACAGCCACAATTGTGACAGTACCCTTGGCTCATCTGCACATGAGGGTTCTCCAGTGGAACCTCAGGGTAGGAAGAATTAGGCTGTTGGTTAACTAGGATCTGCAGCTTATCCAATAGTTAAAGAAATGGGCAGACTGGGTGGGTCAAGCGGTCCTTATCTGCCGTCAAAGTCTATGTTTCAGTGGGACCAGCGTTTGGACGATCTTGAGCATTCAGTCTGGATCTCCAAGGAAGTGCATCAGACTCTGGAGTGGTGGCTCACCCTCTCCTGGCTAGAATCCGGTGCTTCCTTTCAAAATCCCAGTCCTCAGCAGATCCTGACAACGGATGCCTCAGGACTAGAGTGGGGCTCACATTTCAAAGACCATCAGACAAGAGGGATGTGGACTCCTTTAGAACGCAGTCTCCACATCAGCGTGCTGGAGATGAGCCATTTTGTATGCCTTACAGGCGTTCCAGACCGTTCTTCTTCCAGGCCCCCTACTGATACAGACAGACAACATGCCGGTGGTCTTCTACATCAAGAAGCAAGGGGCACACACACTTAACTCCTTTGCAGAAAAGCCATGAGAGTCTGGTACTGGGCAGTGGAGCACAACCAGGAACTCACAGTGGTTCACGTTCCAGGAGTTCAAAACACCCTAGCAGACAGCTTCAGCCGCTCTTGATCTCAGGCTCACAAGTGGGAGCTACTACAGGACGTAGTAGACAACCTTTTCGAAAGGTGGGGACTTACAGAACTGGACCTCGTTGCATTCCCCACTCAATGCCAGACTGCCCAATTTCTGCTCACTAGATCCAGGGCCTGTTATTTTTTTTAGAGACACATCCCTCTCTTGGGCAGGGAGGTTCCTTTATGCCTTCCCTCCCTTCTGCTTTAGAGAGTACTGCTCAAGCTACGAGCGGAACGAGCTGTCATGATTCTCATAGTGCCATTTTAGCTGCAACAGATTTGGTTCCCGTTGCTCCAACAATTGGCAACGGAACCTCCAATTTCTCTACACGTCTCCTCGCTTGCTTTCCCAGGAGCAGGGCACTCTAGTACACCCGAATCTCCAGTCTCTGCATCTGCATGCATGGCTCCTGCAGACTTAGTCAGGGACAGGTATGGGGTATCCACAAGGGTAGTGGAGGTCCTAGTGGCCATAAGGAAACCCTCGACCAGGGCCACAAACACCATGAAATGGAAATGTTTCTGCCTGTGGGCTTCATCTTGTCTCCTGGATCCATTCACCTGTGCAGTGAATTTGATTCTGAAGTATCTCCTTTCCCTGTCTGATGCAGGCCTCAGCTATTCGTCCATAAAGGTACACCTTTCTGCACTGTCAGCTTATCACGTACCAGTGGATGGCAGGACCCTGGCGCAAATGGACTTGTCCCGTACCTTTTTGCATGGTATTATGCATATTAAACCACCCAGGTGGTACTGTATTCCCCCATGGGATCTCTCATTCATGTTAGGAAAACTTATGTTGCCTCCTTTTGAGCCAGCCGCAAGTTGCGAGCTACGCTTCCCATCTTGGAAAGCATTGTTTTTAGTTGCCATTATGTCGGCCCAGAGGATTTCCGAGCTCCAGGCTCTGATGTTTAAAGAGCCTTAATTTATTTTTCATAGGGACAGGGTATCCCTGTGTACTTATCCTAAGTTTCTTCCGAAGGTGGTGTCCGAGTTCACCCTTAACCAGGACATTCAACTTCCAGTTTATTACCCAGAGTATGCAAATAAAGGGGAAGTCTTGTTGCATACTCTGGATGTTCACAGGATTCTTCGTTTTTACATAGACCGTACTCGATCCTCTAAGAAGACAGACCAGTTGTTTGTCTCTTTCGCCCAAAGAATGTTAGGGGTGCCAGTAATTAAGCAGACGTTGTCCAAATGGTTGGTCAGGTGTATAGTTTTCTTGTATAGTTTTCTGCTATCAAAAGTACAACAAACCTTTACCAGGACCTGTTAAAGGTCAATCCACTAGGGGTGTTGCCACTTTGTTTGCATCCCTACGAAACGTCTCGGCAGCTGCCACTTGGAGTTCCGTCCATACCTTCATTAGGCACTACAGTCTGGACTTGCCTCCAGGAGGAGGGCTGATTTTGGCCTTGCCATCCTCCAGAGACTGCTCTCTTAAGAGCACTGGTGGTTTACTTTCTTTCTGTGACCACTGCCCTTCTGACCTGGACCGCATCCTTGTACTGCTTGGGACTCAGTCATAATGGTTATCTGCTGCAAGAGCTCTATCTCGAAGTGAGATAGTACACTTGCGTACACTTTCTCTCTTTCCCCTTGCATGGGCCTCATGAGCTCTTCCCTCCTCGCTTTGACTTCTACTACTCCTAACCTCCAGCCCCACCTCTTCATCTCCCTCTCTCCCTCTGACTGTACCATATGGACTGTTTAGTACCTCCTCCCTAGGCTTCCCGCTGTCCCCTTCTTTCTTTAGTAGTCAACTGACACTGGCATACTAAGTACACTGCCTACATAATTGTCTTTGTATACCCTTTGCTATCAGTGTAAGTTCTTGGCTATAATCCGGGACCCTGGTGTTCTGCGGCAGAATTTTCTGATTTCTGCGGCAGGGCTCCTTGACTTTCTGCGGCAGCATTTTCTGATTTCTGCGGCATGATTTATTCATTTCTCTGATAGAATGCAGTCCTGTCATTGGCTAAATATGATGTGATGGCATCGATGACATCATATGCTGAGCATAGAGGAGGGACTTCAGGATAAATGAGGTGGGAAAGAAAGCCTGACACTATGGAAAAACAGTATATTTATATGAAACTTCACCAAAAACAATGAATTCTGCGGCACTATATGTATTCTGCGGCATGATGCAAATTCTGCGGCAAATTCCACAACCACAGAATTCCAGGGGCCTTGGCTATAATTGCTGTCATTTATTCCCAGTGTTATATATGTTTACTACTTTGTACCACTTACCTGCTTTGTAACACTAACAGTTAATGCCTGGAGACACTTGCAATGTAACCTGACACTTATAATTTTATTACTGACTATGTTATCTTCTGACGTGGAACCTATGTAAAGAGCTTCTGCTCACAGGTATTAATCCAAGATTTCAATAAATAAATAAAAACGTAAGAACTTACCGTAACCGTAGATCTTCGAGAGGAGCTCTTGCAGCAGGTATGCTTTCCCTCCCACCTTCCCTGTGGTTATGTACATTTTCTTCTCTCTGGGGGATGTTAGAACCTCCTCGGTTCCCCATCCTTTATGCTAGCCGGGTCTCCAGTGGATGAACTGAGGTGGTGCTGGGGGATCGCCCCTTTATACCGTTGATGACATCAGGGGCAGGCGGTCCCCCACCTTGGACTGCTAGCTAGAATTTTTCTGTGGGGTCCTAGTGCCTGGCGGCATTGTCCTAATGGTTGTTACCTACTGCAAGAGCTCTGCTCAAAGATCTAATCTTACGGTAAGTTCTTACATAACTACTTTCTTATCAGATGCAGGCCTGCAGTATTCCTCCATCAGAGTGCACTTGACTGCTATTTCGGCTTTCCATGTGCGTATTGAGTGTCGATGCGGTTGCCTGTATGTTCTTGAAAGGCATTCTACATCTGAAAGCCCCAATTCATAATCCAGTCCTGGCTTGGGACCTGAATTATGTTTTGGAAAAGCTTACTTTGGCTTCTTTTGAGCCAGCCTCGACTTGTGCCTCTCACTTTCTTGGAAAGCATCGTTTTTAGTTGCAGTTACTTCTTGAAGAATTTCGAAGCTGCAGGCTGTAATGTGTGAGCCTCCTTATTTGATTTTTCACAAAGACAGGTGTCTGTGTACCAGTCCTAAGTTTCTACCAAAGGTGTTGTCTGAGTGTACTTTAAATCAAA
Source organism: Neoceratodus forsteri (assembly GCA_016271365.2). NCBI lineage: Eukaryota > Metazoa > Chordata > Ceratodontiformes > Ceratodontidae > Neoceratodus > Neoceratodus forsteri. The sequence goes on along the minus strand of CM028131.1, from coordinate 680,645,158 downwards.
CCATCCATCTACATGTTTATTACCCTGAGCATACCAGTCCAGGGGAAGCATTGCACCATACTCTAGATGTACATAGACTGCAAACTATCATCGAAGCTTTTTGTTTTTCATCCCTGGGAAAGAGGGTGCCTCAGTTTCTAAACCGTGCCTGTCCAAATGGCTAGCAGACTGTATTACTTTGTTACAGGAAGTACAGTAAGGAACTTCCTGGTGTGGTTCGTGGTCTTTCCACAAGAGGCATGGCCACCTTTGTTGCTTGTTTCAAAAATGTGTCTGCTGCGGACATCTGTGCAGCTGTCACCTGGATTACTGTTCACACTTTCACTAAACAATACAGTCTGAACATTGCCTCTCGAAAAAGGGCTGGCTTTGGCCCAGCTGTGCTTCAAGGCCTACTTTCTTAGGCCTGTGGGCTGCAACCACCCAGACTGTTTATTTTCACTACTGTTTGAGACTTGTTCCATAGATGTGGCTTGATGAGAGATATACTCAAAAAAGATAGAATAGTTACGTACATACCATAATAGTAGATCTTCAAGAGAGAGACTGTTTCATCAGGCCACACCATCCCACCTCCTTTCCCCCGAGGGGCCTGAGACTACAACTTGTGCTGTCGTCATCTCCATCATTGTCTACCAACTGCTCTCTGTGTTGCTGGAATTCGCAGAGTACTAGGTTCTCTCCTGGTCTCCTATAGGGAAGTCCTTCGAGCATGACCTCCTGCAGGGAACTGAAAGGGGGGGGGCACCCACGTGTAAGTAGCAGCCAACATCGTATCGTTGTCCCCCAGTAGACTGCTCGCAAAAGTTTCCATGTGGTCCTGGCACCTGGAGGCTTATGGTTCCATAGGTATGACCTAATGAGTCTCTCGGAAGATCTGCTGTTACCAGTAAATACATAACTGTTTTTTCCTAAGGACATGGATGCAGTTCGCTTTCACACTATGGCAGTTCCATAGGAGCAGGTTGGTTCATCAGATGTTTTCAAGCTAAGCTCATCTCACCACCTTAGCTAGCTATCCTCCAGCTCCGCCTCGTGACATCACATCTTTTCCACTGGGAGGGGTAGGACTCCTACTTTGCAGGTCTGCAGCTTTTGAAGATTTTTTTTTTGAGAGTTTAGCGCTTTTGGCAAAAACCCTTTGTTTTGATTGTAATACGTCTTCCATTCGTTCCAGCTCTGCCTTACATGACCTTGATCTCGGCAGTGGAAGAGAAGAAGCAACAAGGCAGGTTCTGCGTTCATTCTTGACAAAATGTGTCTAACACCAGCTACCACATATCCTGCCTTTACTGTCTGGGAGCAGAGAAGAACCTGCAGGGTAGTGGCTTGTGCCAGGTGATGCTTCCAGCGTTGCTGGAAGATCAGCGGGACAGACTCGTACTCGGTCAGTCTTTGGAACTGGACTGCAGAGATCAACCTGACAGCTGCAAAAAGGCCTCAGCGGCTGCGAGTCAGCTTCCCAGCTTGACGCTGCTCTGGAGGAGGAGGCGACTACAGCTAAGGTGAGATCTTACTTCGAGACACAGCTCTTGCAGCAGGTTACACCATTAGGACCGAAGCCGCCAGGCGCCAGGACCCCACGGAAAAATTCCTAACTAGCTAACTGGCGGGGACATCCCGACGTCGGTCCCGCCTCTGGCGTCAGGCGTTGGTACAAAAAGGGGCGGTCCCCATTCTCTCAGTTCTTTTCCTTACGCCGATTTAGCTACCTGACCCCTTCGGTTTCCAGTCTAGCGCGACGCGTGAATAGTTCTTTTTCGAAAATCTTCAGAATCCTCTTCAAGCAAGATCTTGATGTCATTACCAACTCGGGCCATCCTTCGTGCGCTTGTGGAAAGCAGATCCCGTTCAGGACCCCACCGGCCTGCGTCCGTTGCCTAGGCCCAGACCACGATACCGGGCCTGTCCTTCTTGCCAAGGGTTCAATAGCCGTACCCGGATCCGGCGTCAGAGGGCTTTGCAGGCGTTTCTTCTGGAGGAACAACTGAAGACCATGTCCTCCAGGGGAAAGCTCCAGGGTCCACAAGCACGCGGAGAAGAGAAGGGAGAAGGCCCTTCCAGGTCCCCTTCTAGGGGTTCGGAGTCCCGTAGCTCCAGTTCGAAATCTCCCCCGGCTGCAATCAAGAAACCGTCATCTCAGGAGAAATCCGCCAGGCCTTCCTCCCCTTCCAGGGCCTTGGCGAAGTCCGAGGAACGACACCATCACCACCGCAAGTCGGGTTCCCGCTCCTCGGTACCCGACGTCAGGTCTTCGTCGGTGCCTCCACACAAGACGTTGGAGCTCACGCCTTTAAAAGGCCTGTAGCCCAGGCGCCTGGCTCGACCAGTCACAGTGCGCCCCTTCTTCCCTGGAGCCGCCGTCAGCCCGACGACCGACGCCGGCCATTACATCCCAGCGGACGCCGGTAGGGGGACCGACGCCCGCCCCTCCTGAAAAGAAGAAGGCCCTGTTGCCTCCGACCGACATCGGTCAGGAGCCTCTATCGGAGGAGGACCTAGAGCAGCCCAAGGACCAGACGGGCGACCCCGGTCCCGTAGGTACTCCCAGGGATCCCTCGCCATTACCAGAGCCCCCTGTGGAGCCGGCGCGGGACCGGCGACCGCCCACCGGCACCGGGCCGTCGTCGGGCCTCTCTCTAGTGGAGTGAAAGATCTGTTCACCTACTGGTGGGATACCATTAAAAAAGACATGGTTCCCCCTCCTCCTCCTACTCCTCCTCCTCCTACTCCGGTTCCTGCCCCCCCTCGCCTTCGGGGTCGGCAGGCCGTGTTCCTCCTCCCCGGGAGCCTAGAACCCCTCCCAGGGGGAGACCTGATAAACGGAGACCTCCGTCGAATTCCTCTTCTGGATCACCCAGCCCCAAGAGATCCAGGAGACGCCGACGTTCGCCTTCAACGGAGGACACGGGATCAACTACTCCCCTTTAGATCCCCATCTCCACTCTCCATCCCTTCTCCGGACCCACGTGAGATGCCTAGATCTCCTCCGGATGATCCCTCGTTCCTTGATATTATGAGACATATACAAGAGAACATGGGATGGGATGCTGAAGACTTAGACCCCGAAAGAGTGCGACTGCCAAATATCTTGACAAAGGACCCCAAGCCTGTGGTGGTACCACCTTGGTTGACACCTTCGTGGCGTCCACCAAGGCTGCGTGGAAGCGTCCACACTCGCTTCCGGCGAGATCAAGAAAGCTGATCGCTTGTACAAGGCTCCTATGACTACCAGTACTTGACGCAAGCATCCTCAGGCCGATTCTCTGGTCATCACAGCCTCACATGACCGGGTCACAGAGGCCACAACATTTGAGCACCCTGCCACGGACCCAGAGTCCAAACAACTGGGCGCATTGGGTAGGCTGCGTATGCTTCCGCTACCTGCGCCATCAGATCCCTGAACTATTTAACCCACATGGTTCAGTTCCAGAACGCTTTGTGGGAACAGGGTCTGGAGCGGCTGAAAAGATGCCCGAAGGTGAGCAGAAGGAGGAGATGCTTCAGCTCCTCCGCCGGGTTCAAGCGTGGGGACCCAAGTGCTAAGAGCAGCGTGGAGCTCCAGCGGACTCATCGGCCTGACAGCAGCTTCTGGCGTTTGCCTCGGAGACACTCTTGGTTGCGCGTCTCGGTTTACCCAGACGTCCAAAAGAACATCTTGGGCGCCTTTTGAGGAGAAGTATTGTTTGGTAATCCTACAGAAAAGATCCTTACCAAACTCCAAGAGGCCGGGAAGGCGGTAAGGTCGGTTCAGGCCATGTACCGACCTAAGCTTGGTTCCTTTCGTAGGAACCAAAGCCGTTTTCGTGCGCGGACGCAGAGGCAACAGACCCACTCCGCTGCACCTCAGAGGGGCTCTGGTTTCGAGAGCCCAGGGCAAACACCCGCCAGCCGAGGCCAGCGTTCTCCTAGGGCAGGCCCAGCCAGCGGGTCCATCTGCCGCCACAGCCTGACTCCTTTCCTCGCCCTCCCAGGATCAACGGGAGTTTATAGTCGGGGGTCGTGCGAACTTCCTGCCGGATGGCAGGCCATTACCACCGACAGGTGGGTTCTTCAGTTGGTCAGTCTAGGCCACTTTATAGAATTCGCGAGGAAAGCCACCCTCGAGGCCTCCTTTGCTCTCGGTTATCAGGGTCAGCACAAGCCTTGATCTGGCAAGAGTACTCGCGTTACTCCCGAAGGGGCGATAGAGTACGTCCCAGAGAACCAGAGAGGACTAGGATACTATTCCCACTTCTTCCTGGTTCCTAAGAAAACAGGGGACCTCCGTCCAATCCTTGACCTCAGCGACCTCAATGTGTGTCACTTACAAGAGATTCGCATGGTGACCCTTCCGGTCTTATCCCCATGCTCAAACAGGACGCCTTTTAGCGTCTCTAGACATGCAGGATGCCTACCTGCACATCCTATGGCTCAGGCGCACGGGAGGTTCCTGCGCTTCGAGTTTCTCGACCACCACCTTCAGTTCCGAGCCCTTCCTTTCAGACTGTCTTCCGCACCGAGGGTCTTTACCAAGTGCATGGAAGTCGTGGCAGCGTCTCTGAGGAGACAGGGCCACTACGTGTTCCCGTACCTGGACGACTGGCTTCTCATGGCCGCCTCCAGAGAGACGTTGCTTCTTGCAATCAAGAGCACCCAGGATCTGTTCCGATCCCTGGGCATCCTCATAAATTACGAGAAATCTCTCCTGGTACCGTCGCAGAAACTGCAGTTCATAGGAGCAGTTCTGGACACTGTTCGGGGAAGAGCCTTTCTTCCGGCCGACAGAGCGGAGCGCATCAGATCCCTCATAAGGGACCTATCACTAAGCAAGGTTGTACCTGCCAGGTCGGGTCCTTTGCTTGCTCGGACACATGGCTGCGGCCATTCCTACTGTCCCTTTCGCAAGACTCCACATGCATTACTCAGTGGATGCTCAAAGTGCAGTGGGACCAAAGGCAAGACCACTTGCAGCATCCGGTCAGACTCACGAATTCAGTGATTCAAGACTGGCAGTGGTGGCTAGCCCCAGGGTCGCTCTCATCAGGCGCCCCGTTCATTGCGCCGTCCCCGGAGGTCACCCTCACCACAGACGCTTCCGGTCTTGGGTGGGGGGCACACCTGGACGGGGTAAAGTCCCAGGGTACGTGGACCCAGATGGAAGCTCACCTTCACATCAACGTGCTGGAAATGAGAGCGGTCCTCTATGCCCTGCAGGCCTTTCAGTCAGTTATCCCACCGTACTCTTCTACTTCAGACAGACAACACGCGGTGATGTATTACCTCAACAAACAAGGAGGCGCACACTCTTACCCCCTTTGCAGGGAAGCCATGAGAGTGTGGGATTGGGTAATCAGACACGGCGCGAATCTGATCACTGTGCACGTCCCCGGAGTGGACAACACGGTTGCAGACGGCCTGAGTCGTTCTCAGGCCAGAGTCCACGAATGGGAACTCCTTCAAGAGGTAGCAGAGGATCTGTTTCTTCGATGGGGAACTCCAGATCTAGACTTGTTCGCTTCCCCATCCAACGCAAAACTGCCCAATTTTTGCTCGCTAGATCCAGGGCCTGGTGTTTTCTGGCGGACGCGTTATCCCTCTCCTGGGCCAACAGATTCTCTACGCTTTCCCTCCTTTCCCGTTGATCCAGAGAGTTCTTCTCAAACTGCGCAGGGAGCACGCAATAATGATCCTAGTGGCCCCATTTTGGCCCAGACAGATTTGGTTCCCTTTGTTGATTCAACTATCTCGGGAACCCCCGCTCCCGTTGCCGCTCAGCTCCCACTTACTGTCTCAGGAGAAGGGTTCACTTGTCCACCCGGACCTACGTTCCTTGAACCTGCATGCTTGGCTCCTAGAGACATAGCCATTTTGCGTCACGGGGTCTCGCAAGAGGTTGCAGAAGTCCTTTCTGCAGCCAGAAAGCCGGGTAACGTGATATACGTACGCCATGAAATGGCGCTTTTTTTAGGTATGGTCGCGAGCACGCGACCTTTCCCCTTTAGGGTTGTCCTGTGGGAGTATTATTAGAATATTTGCTCTCCTCTTTCATTCGGTCTAGCCTACTCCTCTATTAAAGTGCACCTCTGTGCTATTTCGGCCACACCTCCCGTGGGAAACTCCTGACAGTGGCTCTGTGGACGCCTCGGGAATTTCTTAGAGGTTGCACCTTAGGCTCCTATTAGAGACCCTGTGCCTCCATGGGATTTGCTTTTGTCCTTGAACAGCTCACGCTTCCCCCCCTTTGAACCTGCCGCGGATTGCGAGCTACGTTTTCTATCGTGGAAAACGTTGTTTTTAGTTGCTGTTACCTCGGCAAGAAGAATTTCTGAACTTCACGCTCTCATGTGCAAAGAGCCTTATTTAGTTTTCCACCGGGACAGAGTATCCCTGAGGACGAACCCTAAATTCTTGCCTAAGGTGGTTTCTTCACTCACTCTGAACCAGGATATCGACCTTCCGGTCTACTTCCAACTACTCTAATAGAGGAGAGGCTCTGCTCCATACCCTGATGTTCACGCAGCCTGAGGTTTTACTCAACAGAACTCAGTCCTTCGTAGTTCTGAGCAGCTTTCATTTCCTTCTCTGAGAGAATGATGGGCCAATCAGTATCCAAACAGTCCTTTCTCGCTGGCTTGTCCAGTGTATTTCTCACTGTTATGGTATCAAACAAAAGCCCTCCCGGTACAGTCCGAGGTCATTCCACTAGAGGGTGGCTACTTCCTTTGCAGCTCAAAATGTTTCCACTTCTGCTATATGCGCTGCAGCCACTTGGAGTTCTGTGCATACCTTTATCAGGCATTATAGTTTGACACGCCTCGGCTAAGGGCTGGTTTTGGTTTGGCCGCATTTCAGGGTCTCCTGTCCTAGGTTCAGGACCTGGTTTTATCCTTTATTTTCCTCCTCCCGGATTTTCTGACAGCGTTACTGCTTGGGAATCAGTCCTAATGGTGTAACCTGCTGCAAGAGCTGTGTCTCGAAGTAAGATAGTACAGTTACGTAAGAACTTACCGTAACAGTAGATCTTCGAGAACAGCTCTTGCAGCAGGTACCTTCCCGCCCACCTTCCCCCTTGGAGGAAGCATGGCTCAGTCTTTCTGAGCAGGAATTGTTATCTTTCTGTCTTCTGACGGCGAATCCTAGGTCTCCCATTTTGATGTCAGCCTGCGGCAAGAAGTCTCCGGCGGGAGAACTGGGGAATCTGGCGGGACCGCCCCCTTTTGTACCACGCCTGACGTCGGATAGCGGACCGACGTCGGGGTGTGTCCCGCTGTAGTTAGCTAGCTAGAATTTTTCCGTGGGGTCCTGGCGCCTGGTGGCTTCGGTCCTAATGGTGTAACCTGCTGCAAGAGCTGTTCTCGAAGATCTACTGTTACGGTAAGTTCTTACGTAACTGTACTTTCCTCATCGGTCTTAGCACTGCTTCCACCTGGGACCAGCTTTGGCAGGTCTTTCACAGAGGATTTTCTTGCAATGTGTCGAGCCCTTCCAGGCCCTTGGGGAGAGCCCTTCTTACGGTAGCAGAAAGCACAAGTACTGCCAGCGCAGTTAATGAGACCGGGAGAGATTGTGATCCTCCCGTTTTCTCAGTGTTTCTGATTCTTACTTTGGTTGTGCTGCCTTCAGTTGAGGGCTTGATGGAGAGCTCCTCATTACGCCGCTGGGCTTGTAGACCTCAACGTCAGTTGAGCAGGCAGTCGAGATCTATCTCGAGCCTGTAGACTGGTTGTCTGAGGAGCTAGACAAAGAGTTGATCTCCCAGACCCCGATGCTTCTGGTTCTCGCTCAGAAGAACGTGGCTCGGTTGGTGTCCCTGACTTGGTTACTGCGGAACCAGCCTCTACCGGTGGTCATGCCTCTGAAGCTGATGCTCCTGAACATCACTCAGCACGTGATCTGCCATGACCCTCCAGAGGCCCTCTCAACATCGACCCTGGTGATGGTCGAGATGCCACTCTTGAGCTTGCTGAGCCAGGAGGCACCACCATCAGTGCTCCTCAGGTGAGGAAAGGCACCTCCGCAAGATGTGGTGGCGCTGTGAAGAGCTCCTCTGGCAGCAGGAGACCATCGCACGGTGGAGGTGGGCCTCTGTCCTCCGGACCTTCTCTCACCTGGCAACCATCAGTCATGTCTACACCAAGTCATTTATTTATTTATTGTAATGTTTCACCAGGAAGGCACACTGAGCAACAAGTCGCTCGTCTCCCGGTGCGACCTGGGGGGAAGGGGTACAACTGGAATGAGACGTTATACATTGAAGTTACAAGATCAACATTAACATACAGTTGTAAGGCAGGTGCTACAAACAGTGTTACTCATAACATGTAGAAAGAGTGCACAATAATAAGTGTTGGGTTAATAAGTAAACAAGTGCTTACATGAAAGAAAAAGGGGAAAGGGGAGGGGGGAAGAGTCGTGCCCCTGGAGCACCCTTCAGGACATGAGGAACCCTGCAAGGGGACTGGTGGGACCAGAGAGAAGGGGATAAAGAAGTGTCCCAGAGAGACCCCTTTAAGATGGTGGGGGAAGGGAGAAGATGAGAGATACAAGCCGGGGCAGGTGAGGACCCATGGAGAGCATTCAGGGTCCTTTACATTCTGTGAGAGATCAAGGGAGGCCAGTTAGTGGGAGCAATTGGGGAGAAGGACTAGAGGGGGTGGGTGTGCACAGGGTAAAATGAAGGTGAGTGTAGGGTGGAAGGGTTTAGAGGAGGGATATGGCTGGAGCAGTTAGGTGCAAGGTAATTATTGAGGGCAGAGCTGATGGAATAGGTAGAGGATCAGTGCCGGATTTTTTTTGGGGGGGGGGGGATTCCACATTTTTGGGAGGCGGTGAGAATAACTGGATTGGACGATTTTGTGTGGATCTGCAGGGGACAACCAGGGTAAAGGAGTCTGATGTAAGGGAATGGGAGGGTGTGGAGTTGTTATAAAGAAGGAGGTGAGGTAGGAAGGGAGCTCATCCAGTCATTGCTTGGAGGTGAATTTAGCACAGTGGGAGAGTCGTGTGTTTGTAAGAGGGGAAGGATAGGGCATGATAAAGATCACAGTGATGGGTGCGTGGGGGCATCCAGTGCAAAGCGGCAGAAGGAATTGAAGTGTGTGTCCAGTCTGGCCAGGGAGGACTTGGTGGCAGCACCATAGACCACATCACAGTAGTCGAAAATGGGCAGTATCATCTTCTGAACAAGTTCACGGCTAGCCGTAGGAGAGATGCAACTACGGTTCCTGAACAGGGCACCAAGCTTGGGGTGCAGTTTTTTCTGGATGGCGTCAATATGTCCAGAGAAGTTTAGGCGTTGGTCCAACCAAACACCTAAGTACCTGAAGGAGGATGAGCCCTCAAGTAAAGTCCCCTCAAGGGTGTGAAAAGTGGGTAGGGAGGGAAGCCTAGAGAGTCTCTGCCTTATGCCAGAGGTCAAGTCTTGCTGTAAGCTGGTTGTAACCTCCACAGGACAGGAGCCAGATGCATGCAGGACTGTATCATCTGCGTACCATATGTATAACGGAGGATGGGGAGCAAACAGAGGGAAGGTCATTTAAGAAGATGAAGAATAGGAGGGGCCCTAATACCGAGTCCTGGGGGACTCCAGTGCTAATCGGGCGGGGAAGTGGTGTCCAAGATCTTAACTGATTGGGTTCTATCAGTAAGGTAGGCCTTGAACCAGTTTGTGGTGGAGGGAGATAGGCCAGCTGCTGGGAGTGAGGTGAGGAGAAGGGAGTGAGAGACGGTGTTGAAGGCCTTGGCCAGGTCGACAAAAATGGCAGAGGTAATTTGCCCATTGTCCATCCCAGTTAGGATGGAGTCTGTGAGCCATAGGAGAGAGGGGGTGGTTGAGTGTTTTTTTTTTTCCTGAAACCAGACTGGAAAGGAGTGAAGAAGGAAGTGTCCGATAGAAAAGAGGTGAGTTGGGAGAGAATAATGTGTTCTTGAAGCTTGGCAAGGGTAGGGAGGAGAGAAATGGGGCGATAGTTGCCAGGGGATGAGGGGTCACCCCCTTTGGATAGAGGGAGGACCACAGCATGTTTCCATGAAGAGGGAACAGAGGCATCCATGGCAGGTGTCCCCTGTGTCTGCTTCTCCACTCTTGTGGGTGGAACCACCACCATAGCCCTTGGTGGGTGCTTCCTCATAGGACTGTTGTGCTAATGCTGGCTTGGCAGGCCAGCTCTCGGTGGGGCTCACCCAGTCGAAAGACACTCGGGTGGTCCACGGTGGTAGATGCTCAAGGGCCGTTTTCGAGGAGTCCTAGGACAGCTCTGAAAGGTCATCCATGCTGTTATCGAGGACCCACACTTTCGACCATGGCTTGGTCGAGGGAGTGTCCACCGACCATGTGCTGGTGTCATTCAGGGCTTTACTCCTCTGCATGTCTGAGTCCATGACTGTGCCCTAGGAACCAGTGCAGAAGAGGGCTAAATACCCCTTTACTAACATCTTGGACAGGAGCTGCCTTTCCCATGGCTGAGGCAATCTTGGAACCAGCCCTGGAACTTTGTTAGCATCCAGCATCCTGCCTAGCACTCTCCACCTGTATGGTCCGCAAGTATACGTTCCCTGCAGGGTACTTCTCTGGTTCTCGGACCACCCTTCATTCAAGGGCTCATGGTGGCCAAGGGATGTGGTCAGGCTCCCAGACTAGGAACCTAAAAGCTTGACCATGCAGCAAAAAGCTGTATGCTGCTGCTTCTCTGTGTCCGCTCAGACAAGCTATGCAGTCATGATGGCCAGTTTGGTCACTCCCTGTTAGGAGTACTAGATGATTACCTCACACACCTTCCTGCTGACCAGCAGCTTAAGGCGAAGTTGATCAGATTAGAGTCAAGTGCTGGTAAAACACTAGCTGAAGATGGCTTTGGACATGGGCGACTCTTGCGCCCATGCCACGGTATCAGCCATCACAATGCATCACAGGGCCTGGCTGCAGCTTTCTACCTTCATGGAGGATACCCAGCACAAACTGGCTGATGTCACGTTCCTGGGCACCATCCTCTTTGGACCTGGGGTGGAGGGGCATCTCACTAGGATCGAGAAGTTCATTGCCAACCTAGATTCTGTGGAATCCTCCCAGAAGGACACTAAGGCCCATAAGCCTAAGACCTTCCAGTATAGATCCTTTCCGCCTAAGACCGAAACTTGACAAACCATTGCAAATGGTTAAAGTTGGGCGGTACGTAAACAGGGCAAAAAAAAAAAATGACATCAGCTACAGCATACAGATTTTAAACACTCTTCTAAAAAGCAGGTCAAAAATGCCTCAAGATGAAATATATCCAAATAAAAAATGTCTAGGACAGCATAAATTTAAAATGCCAAAATATTTTTTTATTAATGGCATCCAAATATTTATTGCACATAAGTAGTTGCGATATAGAGATGGAATCCATATAGCAGGCTCCGTTCCTTATAGCAGGAGCAGCAATGCTAGAAAGAGCCACATGGCTGGTGGCCCAGTATGCAGTGTGGCTTTACTGCCTGTCTCAAAAATATCACAGAACAAGTACAGCAAATACTGTATAAGTGTGGATAAAGATTCTGTGCAATTCTTCGGACAGATACTGTTGGTATGTCTACTACTGCCATCAACTGGTTTAGTTCATGCATAGTAGGCAGATTGCAATCAGAATCAGAGACTCCCTTTCACCACCCATACCCATCCACACTGGGGTCCCACAAGGCTGAGTCCTTGGACCGATTCTCTTTTGCATCTTCCTTAATGATCTCCCCTCGGTTTGTTCATCTGCATCCATTGACATGTATGCGGATGACACCATTCTGTATACAGTACTTCCTGTCCTTCCACTCCCATGATGGCATCCACCCTGCAGCAGGACTTTGATAAAATCCAGCAGTGGCTATGTGCTAACCAGCTGTTCTTAAATGCCAAGAAGACAGTCTCATGACCTTTGGCACAAGGCAGAGACTCTCCAGACTTCTTCCACCCCCACCTTCCACACACTTGACGGGTCCATGTTGGAAGACACTACCTCCTTCAGGTACCTAGGGGGTGTGGCTTGACAAACACCTTGACTTCTCTGATCACGTGGATGCTATTCACAAGAAACTGCTCCCCAAACTGGGAGCTTTATACCGGAATCGTGAATGTATCCCCTTGCTGGCTAGCAGAAAAATTCTTCTTTTTTTTTTATTTCTTTTTATTAAAAGTTTTCGATACACACATTGCAAGTAAGAAAAGGGTTACAGTTAATGTTTAAATGTTTACAATGGTAGCATTATTTTTGCAGCAGAATCATTAATCTCTGAGGGTAAAAAACTTTGTCCTATGAGATCAGTACACCAGGTAATGATGTATATAATAAGTAGTCCATCTCCATGTTGCACCCCAATTAATAATGTCAAGGAAAGGGGATTAATCCTATAGTTATAAAAGGTATCCAAATAATCACCAAGGTATAAAGGAGTGTATTTGTGATTTCCTTCCCCTCATAATGTAGGTGAAGTATAAGAGGAAATCCAGGTCAGTTTGACCCCTCTCTAACCCCCCCCCCACCCCATTACCTGCTAGATGAGAAACTAGAGTATGACAACCCACAATAAGGGGAGAATTATGGGCAGAAGGTGGGGTCCACCGTTGATTGGTGAAGCACCCACCGCTGCCATTTGAATGGGTAAGATGGACCCTTATTTTGTATTTTAGCATTGAAACTTTCAGAGCAGTATATATCAGACATGATAATTCTCCATTCTTGGACCGTAGGAATCAGAGTTGACATCTACCTACGAGTTATAGCCTTTTTAGCTGCCAAAAGACAGACCGGAAGGAGTGTCTTGTACCATGGGGGAGTGTGGTCCGGAAAGATCCCTAGTATAATTTGTTTGGCCGTTAACTCCACCGGCTCGTTGAATGTCCCAGATAGTTCCATCTGAAGAGAGAGCCAAAAGGGCATCAGCAAAGGACACAACCAAAACACATGAACCAATGAGGCCCTAGGACACCCGCACTCTCTCCAGACGGAGAAATTCTTCTAAAAATGATCCTTCCAACTTTTGACTACGGTGATGTAGTCTACACTGCCGCCCCTTAAACGACCCTAAACAGGTTGGACACACACTTCCATTCCTTCTGCCGCTTTGCTCTTAACAGCCTACCTCACACTCACCACTGCTCCCTATATCAGTCCCTGGTTCTACCCTCCCTCAGTGAGCAGTGCATGGTGCATTGCTCCAGCGTCATTAGGAAGTTCTGGTTCGGAGTGCTCCCCTATCTTCTGTCCTCTCTCTCCCCCTTCCCACCCGATCCCTCAGGAGTAGTGATGCCCGTACTCTTGCTGTTCCTTACAGGTCCTCATTTGCTGGTCAGGCATCCTTCTCCCACCACTTTCGTAAGCTCTGGAACTCTCTCCCTACCAGCATTTGAAATACTCCATCATTTCGCTCCCTGTCCTCTATCCTGTGCTCTTTCACCTCCCCCACTTGCAGCTGCCCCAATTCTCCTGCTTCCTCCATGATGACTTCGATTACCTAACTCCGTCTCCTCCACCCTTGCTGCATTGCCAGCCAAGATGAGTTTGTGTGACTTGTCTGCACTTATCCATCAGCACTTGGTGTACAACTGTTGTCATCAGTTTTATGTCTCTAGTCAGTACTTCATTGTAACCCCTGCTTGTATGGGTACACGTTACCTATTCTGCTGTAAATTATACCCTATGTTTTGTTATGTACAGCACTTTTCATACTTGGTATTCATACTGGGTTTAGAGCAAAAGGAGGCTATACAGCCCATACTACTGCTCCCCACATCAGTGGGTCCACTTTGTCCTATTCATGATTAGCAAGTCTTCTGTTCCAGCTTTAAAGCTATCAGGGTTCTTACAGTCCACAATTTCCCCTGGGAGTAAATTCCAAATCCTGCATGTCCTATTTAGAAATGAGAAGTGATCACTATTTTTCCTCTGCTGTGTTCATTTTAATTTGCTTTTTATGGCCTCTGAGACCAATTGGTTTGTCCCGTACCTTGATGTTCATTTCCCTAATTAACTTCTGGTCCCCCATCACTTTGAACAACATCAATAGATCACCCCTACTTCTTCTCTACTCCAGTGTGAACAAACCTGTCCTATTCAGTCTTTCATCATAACTTAATGATTTCATAATGCCTATAAACTTGGTAAACCTCCTTTGAACTCTTTCCGCCCTTACTATATCTCTTAGCTTATAGGGGCTCCACAGTTTAGCTTCGTAATCCAGATGGCGTCTGATGTATGTTTTATATAATGGTAACAAGCAGCTTATAGATTTATTAATAAAACTCCTGTTGATGTTCTTAATCATAAAATTAGCTGTTACTATAGCCCGAGTTCGATGCTTTTTAAATTCCAATCAGTTGTCGATTGTGATGCCACAGTCTTTTTCATGAGTTACCTTAGGGCTTCCCCATTTAATACATAGACCATTTGAAGTGTTATTCTTTTCTAGGTGCATACTTGTGCATTTCTTTACACTGATCTTCAATCATGTAAAAGGTCATTGGCCATATCCTGCTGTTGACTCAAAGTACTGACTGGTCCCCCCCCAAGTTTGATATCATCTGCAAATTTTTGATATTTTTCTGCAGGTCACTCATATATAAAGAGAACAAGACCGGTCCCAGCACCGACCCTTGTGGTACTGCACTGGTAACTTCAGTAGGTTTTGAGCATTCTCCCACCGCTCTAACCCGCTGATATCTTTCACTCAACCAGTTGGTAGTCCAAGTTACAGTCCTACTATCAATCCCCAATATACCCATTTTCTCTATCAAATTACGTGGGACTTTATCGAAAGCCTTTTGGAAATCTAGGTGTAAATGATGTCTGTGAGAATATTACCATTGAGTGCTTTCTTTATTTTTTCATAAAAGCACAAGTGATTTGTGGCACACCCCCTATGTTTTTTAAACCCGTGTTGTTCCTTGTCAACAAGTCCTATAATTTACATATTCTCTTTGTTTTGTTTTGAGGAAACTTTTAGCAACTTTACAAATAATTGAAGTTAGGCTAACCGGCCTGTAATTAGATGTCTGTCCTGTTCCCCTTTTTATACAATAGCACCACTGGAGCATGCCTCCAATCACATGGTATCTCTCCTGCCATATATGATTTGTTCAATATCCTTACCAGTGGGTGTGCTATAATATCGCCTAGTTCTCTGATTAACCTTGTGGTAAGCTGATCTGGGCTCGAGGACGTATGTGGCTTTAATTTTTTAATAAGTTCCTTTACTGCAGATGTGGTAATATTGAGGTCCAATTGTTGACGAGACATTTTTAGATATTACACATTTGTCTCTACCCTTTCTTTCAAATACAGATCAGAAATAATCATTGAAAGATTCAGCCATCTCTCTAGAAGTATTTATTTCTTCCCCCTTGATCACTGGTGGTCCAATCTGGTTCTTGTTCCCTTTAAAGTTATTTATATAAGCAAAGAAACCCTTGTTAGCTCTGTGCTGTGCTAAGCTAAATTCGATTTTATTTCATTCTGATCTTATAGCATTTTTTAGTAATTTTAACACCCTCTTGTAGTATGCTATACTATCTTCTGTTCCCAAGGTTTTCATATTTTGGTATGCTCTTTTCTTTTGCTTAATTAACTTCAGCCCTTTATTGGTACACCATTCATGTTTTTTACCTTTTTTGTTACATAATTTTTTGTTGGGTACATAGGTTTCCTCCAGATGTCTGTCTGTTCATAAAAAGTGTCCACATTTCATGAGTGCTGTTACCCTCTTAATTCTTTTCCCAATTCCATTTTGTCAATTCTTGTTTTATTTAAAAAAAATCTGCTTTATTGTAATTTTTTTACTGTAGTGATTCCCCTAGCTATAAAAGCTATGTTTCCTAATGACAAATTCCACTATACTATGGTCGCTGTTACTCAGTCCTTCTCTAATCTTAATTTTTGAGATTTTATCTGTTCTATTTGTTATAAGGAGCTCTAAGACATTCTAAGACGTTCTCACCATGTGTCGCCTTGTAAACAAGTTGACTCAGGCCTGCCATGTTCAACATATCTAAGAACTGGTTGTTATAGAGACCAGCAACAGATTTTTGTCCCCATTTTATTTTGGGGGTGATTAAAGTTACTGGAAATTACTATGTCGCCCTTTTGTGCCATAAAATTATTTCATTTTCTATTTTCACATTCATTTCTCTATTAGTGTAGGGAGCCCTATAATGCAATCCTAGATATAATTTTTTCCCAGTGTTCTCCTGTACTGCTAGCCATAGGGATTTGGTTCCAGTGTCATCTGGCAAATTGTATAACACTCCATCGATATCATTTCTCATATAGATTGCTACACCTCCTCCCTTTTTATTCATTCCAACCTTTTCGAACAAGGTGTAGCCATCAATATTTTTATTCCATTCTATTTTCCCACAAAGTTTCCATGATCATACAATTATCAATACCTTCCGATATTAACATCACCTCTAGTTCAAATTCTTTGTTCTAGGATCGTGGATATGTTGTTCGTCCACACTTATTGGCATGTCCCTTTCCCTTTAAGGATCGCAGGAAGGTCTTCAAGCTGGCTCCTCCCACCCATCTGGGTGGTATATCCCTCGGCTCCACCCCATGATGCCAGATCTTCCTTTCCGCTTTAAGATTCAGGTTGCCTCATTCGTGCTCCCACATTTTGTAGGCCCTGGCTTCAGAACCTTCAGTTATTCTGAAAATTCATCTAGTTTGCATTAGCGAGCGCGACTGTTTCTCTTCGATTATGGAAGACAAGTCTTCCCTTCCCAGATTTTGCTGGTGCTCATGCGGCCAGAAGATGTCGCACACCGATCTCTACACCGCGGTAAATTCATTGCCGGTGTCGACCATGACACCGGCGCGATTTTTCTTGCATTTCACCTGACGGCCCCTCGACGACCGCCCCACATGCCTGAAGTTGGGGAGGCCGGAAAAACTGAATTCTCTGGTGAAATCAAAGGAGGCTCGGTGGGCGGTTTCCGCGGCCGTGGGATTCGCTGAGGAATTGGAACGCATGCAAGCCTTTGAGGAGGAAGCGGCTTGTGCTGCGGAATCTTCTTCTTGCTTCTTTGTTCCACTCAACCTGGGCTCCACTTTCTCGGGTTCTTTCCGAGAGTTGTGCCAGTTTCTCCCGACTAAGGGGGGGGGGGTCCTGCAGGCACACACTCCTCTCGGTCCTGTAAGTGGGAAAAGGACCTGGGATTGTCTTTGTCTCGGCGAAGACGTTCTTGGGATTGGGAGAGATCTCGGTCCCAGAAACCAGCAGTCTCGACTTTGGTCGAAATTGCCTCGTCGGCCGCTGGCTTCAGTCGACTGGCTGGACGGCAAAGCCGAGAAGTGTCGATCGACGAGGTTGAAATAATCATCGATCCGATCGACCCATTGTCGCCGACTCCAGTCGACGACTGTCTCAGTTGGACTCCGGTCCTTTCTTTCCCTGATGAGGAGACCCAGCCCGCTGGGAATCCCGTTGAGGAAGTGGTCCCTGACCCTGGGAAATCACCGGTCCCACCGGTGTCTCCCAAGCGACCAAGTCAGCCTGCCTGATCTCGATTGAGATCCAGGACCCCCTCGACCGACAGGCCGAGGAAGTGCCACAAGCACTCGAAAAAGAGGCGACGCCATCAGTCGTCCTCTTCGAATGAGGAGAGGCTCCGTCAGAAACTCAGTCGGCGCTACGAGGACCTCATGTGGCAACAGCTGATTTTGACTGGTCACAAGCTGACCCTGGCTTCTACCCCAGCCATTACTTGGCTTTTGCCTCCCAGGTCGAAGCCGACTCCTTCGGAGCCGATTAAGTCGGTTCCCCTGCCCGCAGAGCCGGTGAAACCTCCGGTTCGACCTAAACCAGTCTCTCCACCGATAGTGGTGGAACCACCGCCCAATCAGCCTGTGGGAGGGGCTCCTTCTAAGAAGGCTAGACCAGACACTGGGCTTCCCCGGCATCTTTCGGTCACCGTCACCCCGGACCACCCTCGGCGAGTCGAAGGTGACCTGGGCGGTCGACCATTGTATCTGGATTCCTCGGATTCGGATGAGACCGGCCTGTGTTCTCATCCTGAAGATGATGAATCGGCTGGTGGGATAGAGACGGAGGAAGGATCTTCGTCCTTTTCAGGGCATTCTTCGCCTCATCTCTGAGTTTATAGGGATGCCCCTGGAGCCTATCCAGAAAAAGGCGGAGTACCCTCTCACGGACATCCTCAAGAGAGGGGATACCCCAACTGAGGCCTTTCCTGTGGCCGAGGCCATAGTTGGCCCTGCCTTAGAACTTTGGCAGCGCCCTGCCTCTTGTCCAGCTCCGTCTGCTCACATGGTCCGCAGGTATGCGGTGCCCATGGGGTTCCTTGCCGGGTTCACAGAGCACCCTTTGGCCGAGAGCCTGGTGACCACCTCTGTGTTGAGGCGTACTGGCAGTTCTGCCGACACAGATCGACTTCCTGAGAAGGAATCCAATAACTTGGATCATTCGGCGCAGAAGATCTATGCGGCCTCCGTCAGGCAAGTTCGGCCGTCATCATGGCACACTTCTCCCATGCCCTCTTGGGGTCTTTGGATGAAGTCCTCCCACATCTCCCTGTGGACATGCAGACCACAGTCAAGCAAGTCCGGGACCAGGGCCGGGCTGTTGCCAAATAGCAGCTTCAGACGGTCCTGGACATTGGGGGCTCTTATGCCCGCTCGTTGCCAGTTGCAGTTGCCTCTCGCCACAGGGCTTGGCTGAGACTCTCTTCTTTTCCGGCAGATACGCAGCACAAACTAGCTGATCTGCCTTTCCTTGGCACCAATCTTATCGGCCCATGTGTGGCTGGTCACCTTCAGCATATTGAGCAGTCCAAGGCCACCTTGGACGCCACTTCTGCTAAAGGTTCTTAGAGTAAGAAGCAGCAGCAGAAGAAGAAGCCTTTTTGGCACTCTTCCCGTGCGGTCCAGCAACCCTCCTTTCAAGGAGGGCAGCAGCAGCAGGCTCAGGCTTGGCACCCCAAGCCTGGGCCCACCCAGGTCTGTAAAGGAGGTCGAGGTTCAGGTCCTGGATCCTCCTCCTCCAAGCCTGCTCAGTGACTAGGCGGGGTCTGCCACCCCCTCTCCCATCACACCAGCTCTGGGTCCTCCCATGGGGGGCCAGCTCCACCACTTCCTTTCCGCCTGGTCCGCTATCACTACGGACAGGTGGGTCTTGGAGGTGGTCAGTCAAGGACTGCCTCTAGAATTCGAACAGTACCCTCCAAGCCGAGCCTGCGTCCCACGGGAGGAAAGAGTATCCGACCATATTCAGTCTGCTGTCCGAGACATCGCTCAGCTCCTCCTCAAGGAGGCAGTAGCTCCAGTGACGGATTCTCCAGCAGACCCAGGCTTTGTCTCCAGGTACTTCCTGGTGCCCAAGCGGACAGGGGGTTGGCGCCCCATTCTAGATCTGCACAACCTGAATCAGTAGTTCAGGTCACGCACCTTTCGGACGGTCACTCTGTTCTAGATCATACCATCCTTTGATCAGAACATGTAGTTCTGTTCACTGGATCTGCAGGACGCGTTCTTTCACGTCCCAATACGTCCGTCTCATTGGCGGTTCTGCCACTTCAGAGCCGAAGGGACCCTATACGAGTTCCAAGCCATGCCGTTCGGCCTGTCATCGGCCCCACGGGTCTTCACCAAATGCATCGCAGTGGTGGCGGCCCATCTCGGGGGGGGGGGGTCATCAGAATTTACCCCTTCCTCGACAGTTGGCTCTTAGAAAGTCCCACCCATCAGGAGGTGAAGAGGTACAGGGACCTGGCCCTCCAGACCTGCTCCCAAGTCTGAACTTATGCCTTCCCAGGTGATGTGCTTCATCGAGGCAGAGCTCGACTCGTCAAGCCAGAGCTCGGCTCCCGGCAGACAGGGTTGAGGTTCTCTCCTCCTTTGCCCAGTCATTTCTGGTTGGGCAATTACGCCCTTCCCGGGACTTTCTGTGCCTTCTGGGTTACATGGCGGCGTGCACCCCCATGGTCTGTTGGGCCCAGTGGCACATGCGCCCCCTGCAGTGGGAGCTGGCCGCCCAGTGGACTCAGCGCCATGGTCATTTCAGTCAGCTGGTCACTGTGACCCAGAAGATGTGGGACACACTCCAGTAGTGGACCGCCCCAGACCAGTTGCAGGAAGGGATCCTGTTTGTCCACCCCAAGCCAACGGCCGTCCTCATAACCAGTGCCTCCCTCATGGGCTGGGGAGCCCACATGGGGGACAAAAGGGCCCACAGGTTCTGGACCCCCGAGGAGTCCCGATACCACATCAACCTGTTGGAACTCAGAGCAGTCAGACTGGCACTGACAGCTTTTGCTCCTCAGCTCTGGGGTCAAGTGGTTCAAGTCCAGACGGACAATACCACGACCTTGTACTACCTCAGCAAACAGGGCAGCACGCATTCCCATCTGCTTTGCAGGGAGGCGCTCCGCATCTGGACCCTCTTCAGCCGTCTGGAGGCGGATCTCCTAGCCATTCATGTGACAGGAGCCTCAAACCATCTGTCGGATGCTCTCAGCCACTTAGGCGAGACATCCCACGAGTGGTCTCTCCATCCAGAGGTAGCTTACAGCCTGTTCTCCCACTGCAGCAAACCGATGGTGGACTGGTTTGCCTCCAGGGATAACAGCAAGCTGAGGCTGTTTCATGCTCGCCCCTTCAGCAGGGCTCGCTGCAGGGGGATGCCTTCTCGAGGCCGTGGACCCCAGGCCTCTTCTACAACTTCCTTCCATTTCCCTTGATCTACATGGTGCTCCTCAAGGTGAGGCGGGACAAGGCGAAGGTGATTCTGATAACCCCAGACTGGCCGCGCCAGTTCTGGTATCCAGATCTCCTCAGCCTCAGCTGCAGGCCCCCAGAGTGGCTTCCAGCATGCCTGGACCTGATCTCTCTCAATCAGGGGAAGGTATACCATCCGGACCTTCAGTCCCTGCACCTCATAGCCTGGTACCTGAGCGGCTAGAGTTTCAGGCTTTGTGTCTTTCCGAGGATGTCCTTACCATGGTGGATGCATCCAGAAAGGAATCAGCCTGGAAATGTTACGATTTCAAATGGAAAAGGTTTTTCATTTGGTGTCAGGGCAAGGGCCTGGACCCTCTGTCCTGTCCAGTGGCTAACATTGTCTACTACCTTTGGTCTCTTTCCAAAGGTGGTCTTCGGTCATCGACCCTTAGGATGCACCTGGCAGCCATCTCTGCTTACCAGGCGCGGGCCGGTCAGCCAACGGCGCAGAAGACAGTGGTCTGGTGATTTTTCAAAGGCCTGGATCACATATCCCCTTCGGTGCGTGATCCTCCACCTCTATGGGATCTACTGCTGGTACTGGCAAACTCATTGGCAAGCCATTCGAACCAATGCACAAGTGTGCATTGTCTCACTTTTCGTGGAAGACGGCCTTCCTGGTGGCTATCGCGTCTGCCAGAAGGACAGGGGAGCTCCAGGCACTTCCGGTGGACTCCCCTAATCTGGTTTTCCACTGTGACAAGGTTGTCCTATACCACCCCCCCCCGAAATTCCTTCCGAAGGTGGTGTCAGAGTTTCACCTTAACCAGGTGTTAATTCTGCCAGTATAATACCCTAATTACACCTCAGAGGCCAAATACAGGATCCATACCTTGGACCTGAGATGAGCCCTCTTCTATTATAAGGAGAGGACAGCAGAAATTCGAGGAGAGGTTCGCCAGCTGTTTGTCACCTATGCTGAAGCCACTTCTGGCAGACCTGCAGCATAGTGGACTATTGCAAGGTGGATTACATCTTGCATAAGTCTGTGCTACGAGTTTGCAAGCATGGAGCCTCCCAGAGGAATAAGAGCTCATTCTACCCGCCATACTGCTGCATCGATGGCTGCTTCCAGGGACATCCCTATCCAGGAAATCTCAGGCTGCTACCTGGAAGTCAGCAAACACCTTCATTACCCATTACCACATTGACCTTGAGTCATGCCAGGATGCTGGTTTTGGGGCCTCAGTTCTCCAATCTCTTTTCCCCAAGTGAGTATCAGTGGAGGTGTGTGCCTTGCCTCCCTCCTCCCGGAGAACTGCTAGGAGTCTGCCAATAAGTGTGGATGAACAACATATCCACAATCCTAGAAAAACAGGTTGCTCACCTGTAACAGTAGTTCTAGGCTTGGTATATGTTTTTCATCCACATGGACCCACCCGACCTCCCCGGCTGTGGATGCACAACACCTGGCTTTCAGTGGGCTAAGATCTGGCATCATGGGGGTGGAGCCGAGGGATGTAACACCTGGGTGGGTGGGGTGGGAGGAGCCAGCTTAAGACCTTCGACGATCCTTAAGGGAAAGGGACATGCCAATAAGTGTGGATGAACAACATATACCACTCCTAGAACTACTGTTACAGGTGAGTAACCTGTTTTTATTGTTCAAAATTCTTGCATTTAGAGACCAAATTTTCAGTTCTGTATGCCTTGGGTACTTTTTATAAACTTCAAATGATCCCGTCCCATTGGTTATCACAGAGTCTGATTTGTTTGTTTTGTAATGGGTATACACCCCTCTCCCCCTACTATTTAGTTTAAAGCTTTGTCAACAAACCTTCTTAATGTTAACCCTAATTTCTTAACTGCCTTTTTTTTTACTAAGATGGAGACCATCCTGGCAGAAGTATGAAGGCTCATTCAAAAACTCCTCCCAGTGGGTTATACACCCCAAACCCTCCTGAAGTGTCCACAACCTTAGCTGATTATTTATCTCTTTCACTTTTTCTTTACTGAAATCATTTTCTCTGGGGACCGGTAATATTTCTGAAAAATTATATTACAGTTAAGGTTTTTAACCCCATCCCACATTCTTCTGTATTCATTCTTTATTTCTGTTGTACCCTGACTCCTGATGTTATTTAATCCGTCGTGCAAAATCACTGGCATTTTCATCTCTCTCCTTAACTATATTTTGTAGTATACTTCTAATATCTCATATCTTGGCTCCTGAGAAATAACTGGTAGTTACATGCTCTTTATTCCCACTTGATGTATATCTATCCGTGTATTTTACTGTGGAATCACCTAACACATATACCATTTCTAGGAGCGTGGATATGTTGTTCATCCACACTGTCTGGCATTGTCCCTTTCCCCTTTAAATCTTGCCGGAAGTCACTGGCTCCTCCCACCCACCCGGTGGTAACACCTCTGCTGCGCCCATGACGCAAGATCTTCCTTTCTTTCCGCTGGAAGATACGGGTTCCCTCGTGCTACTTTGCAGTACCATAGGCCCTGGAGTCAAATCGTGGTTTCGCCACACTTACTCGCCTTAAAACTCGTCCAGAGTTTACAATTCAGATCCGGCAACGGATATGGAGGACAAAGTCATCCCCGGTTTCGCTGGTGTCCTTGTGGACAAAAAATGTCTCACGACCGATCCCCACCTCTCAGGCGTCGCTCTACTGCCTAGGCGCCAGGTATGATACTCTTCAGCTTGCACCATCTGTTCGTAGTTCCATCCCACCGTTCTGGAGGACCGCAAGGCGCACCTTAAGTTGGGGAGACTGGAGCTTCGCAATCCACCAGTGAAATCGAAGGAGGCCAGGTGGGCGGTTTCCGCGGCTGCAGGATCCGCCGAGCAGATGGCGGCCTTCGAAGAGGAAGCTGCCCAAGCTTCAGCCAACTGAAGCTTCTTCGTGCCGCTCAACCTGGGCTCCACCTTCGAGGGATCCTTCCGGGAGTTGTGCCAGTCTCTCCCTACTAAGGGTGAGGCGCCTTCGGGCTTGCGCTCCTCCCGATCCAAGAAGGATAAGGATCCAAAATAATCTTCTTCTACCCGAAGAAGACGCTCCTGGGACCGAGAGCGGTCCGACACTCAGGAGCAGGCAGTCTCTGCCACGGTCGAGATCGCTTCCTCGGCTGCCGGCTTTTCAAAACTTCCGTCAGGCCAGGACACCGAAGCCGACGATACGGCAGAACCAGCCGAGATTTCTCTCGACCCGATCGAGCCGTTGTCACCGACGCCTGTCGACGACTCTCGGAGAGGACACCCATTCTCTCCTTCCCCGATGAGGAGACCCGTCCTTCGGGCATCCCGATCGAGGGACAAGAGCCGGAACCTCGGTTCTCACCGAATCCAGCTTCTCCCGACCGACAGAGCGATCCAGCCGGTCTCGATCGAGAGTGGGACCCGCCGGTCGGTAAACCGAGGAAGGGTCACAAACACTCCCGGAAGAGGCGCCGCCACCGTTCCTTATCCTCCTCGGACGAGGAGAGACTTAGACGGAAGCTCCGTCGACGTTATGAGGACCTCGTGGCAGCAGCTTCTTTTGACGGATCAAAAGCCATCTGCTCCGGCTGTCCCGGCCATTACTTGGCCCCAGCCTCTTCGGCCGACACCGAATTCCTCGTTCCGAGGACTCGGCTATACCCGTGGGACCGGTGCATATTTCGGCTTGGCCTGTTACGGGCTCCCCACCAATTTTGGTGGAACCACCACCAAAACAGCCTCAGGGAGGGGCTCCCTCTAAGGAGGACCGACCAACTACGGGCCTTCCCCATAGGTTGTCCATCACGGTCACTCCTGATCGCCCTAGGCGCATTGAGGGGGACTTAGTGGGAGACCCTTTTATTCGGATTCGGATACTACCGTCCTTCACTCACATGCTGAGCTGTCAGTGACAGGCCTGGAGGAAGGGCCTTCTTCTTTCTAGGGCATCCTTTGACTCATTTCGGAGTCCACAGGTATGCCTTTGCAGCCCATTCAGAAGAAGGCCGAATATCCTCTCACGGATATTCTCAAGAGGGGTATCCCCCAACAGAGGCCTTCCCTGTGGCCGAAGCCATAGTTGGCCCGGCACTGGAACTTTGGCAGTGTCCTGCCTCTTGCCTGGCTCCATCTGCCCACATGGCCCGCAAGTATGCGGTGCCCATGGGGTCCTTAGCAAGCTTCACTGAGCATCCCTTGGCAGAAAGCCTTGTGACTGCCTCAGTGTTTAGGCGCACGGGCAGCTCTGCGGATACTGACCGCCCTCCTGACAAGGAGTCCAAAAATATGGACCACTTCGGCCGGAAGGTTTACGTGGCATCATCCCTAGGCCTTCATCAGGCTAGCTCAGCAGTGATCATGGCACACTTTTCTCATGCCCTTTTGGGGTCGCTTGATGAAGTCCTCCCTCATCTCCCAGCAGACATGCAGACCACGGTCAAGCAGGTCCGGGACCAGGGCTGTGCTGTTGCTAAACAACAGCTCCAGACGGCTCTGGACATTGGTGATTCCTGTGCCCGTTCATTAGCTGCCGCGGTAGCCACTCGCCGCAGGACTTGGCTGAGGTTATCCTCCTTTCCTGCGGATACTCGGCACAGGCTAACTGATGTGCCCTTCCTTGGCACCGACTTCTTCGGTCCGGGAGTGGCAGGTCATCTACAGTGCATTGAGCAGTCTAATGCCACCTTAGATGCTACCTCTGCTAAAGGTTCTTAGGGCAAAAACCAGCAAAAGGGCAAGAAGAAGTCCTTTCGGCATTCTTCCCCTGCGGTTAGACAGCCCTCCTTCCAGGGAGGTCAGCAACAGCAGCAGGCTCCAGCTTGGCGCCCTAGGCCCAAGCAAGGTCCCCAACAGCCCTGCAAAGGAGGCCGAGGTGCTGGTCCAGGTGCCCTCTCCTCCTCCAAGCCTGCACAGTGACTGGTCGGGGGTGGCCTCCCCTGCATCCGTTACGACAGTTCTGGGTGCTCCCGTGGGGTGCCAGCTCCACCACTTTCTTTCCGCCTGGTCCAGTATCACTTAGGACAGGTGGGTTCTGGAAGTGGTCGGGCAGGTTCTGCCTCTAGAGTTCGAGCAGTACCCCCCAGCCGGGCCCGTGCCCCACGGGAGGAAAGGATCTCAGTTGGCGCTCAGTCGGCCCTTTGGGATGACATTGCTCAGCTCCTCCTCAAGGAGGCGGTGGCTCCAGTGCCGGATCCTCCTTCAGACCCAGGCTTCATCTCCAGGTATTTCCTGGTGCCCAAGCGGACGGGGGGGTTGGCGCCCCATCCTAGATCTCCACGACCTGAATCGGTATCTCAGGTCTCGCACCTTCCGGATGGTAACTCTGAACCAGATCATACCATCTCTGGAGCAAAACATGTGGTTCTGTACACTGGATCTTCAGGACGCATTCTACCACGTCCCAATCTGTCTGTCCCATCAGCGGTTCCTCCGCTTCAGGGTCGAAGGGACCCTGTACGAGTTCAGAGCCATGCCGTTCGGCCTGTCATCGGCCCCAAGGGTCTTCACCAAGTGCATCGCAGTGGTGGCAGCCCATCTGCAGCGTCAAGGGGTTCGCATTTACCCCTATCTAGATGATTGGCTCCTGGTGGGTTCCTCCGTACAGGAGGTGGAGAGGTCCAGGGACCTGACCCTCTGAACCTACTCCCACCTGGGCCTCCTAATCAATGAGGCCAAATCAGAACTCGTGCCTTCTCAGGTGATGGGCTTCATCGGGGCAGAGCTCGACTCTTGTCAAGCCAGAGCTCGGCTCCCGACGGACAGGGCGGAGGTTCTTTCCTCCTTTGCCCAGTCATTTCTGGTTGGGCACTTGCGCCCTGCCCGGGACTTCCTAAGTGCCTCCTGGGTTACATGGCGGCACCTCAGTGGTCCGCTGGGGCCAGATTGCACATGCGCCCCCTTCAGTGGAGCTGGCAGCCCAGTGGTCTCAGCGTCAGGGTCTCTTGACCAGCTGGTCATGGTCACCCAGAGGATGTGGGCGCTCTCCAATGGTGGACCGTCCCGAGTCATTTGCGGGAAGGAATCCTGTTTGTCCGCCCGAGCCAATGGTCATCCTTCGACCGATGCCTCTCTCTCATGGGCTGGGGAGCCCACATGGGGACAACAGAGCTCACGGGTTCTGGACCCCAGAGGAGTCCCGATGCCACATCAATCTGTTGGAGCTCAGAGCAGTCAGACTGGCACTGCCAGCTTCGCCTCCTCAGCTCCGGGTCAAGTGGTTCAAGTCCAGATGGACAATACCACACCATGTACTACCTCAACAAACAGGCGGCACGCACTCCGTCTGCTATGCAAGGAGCGCTCGAATCTGGACCCTCGTCAGCCCGGCTGGAGGTGGATCTCCTAGCCATTCATGTGGCAGGAGTCTCGAACCAACTGGCGGATGCTCTCAGCCGTATAGGCCAGACATCCCACGAGTGGTCTCTCCATTCAGAGGTAGCTTACGATCTGTTCTCCCGTTGGGGCAAACCGTTGGTGGACCTGTTCGCCTCCAGGGAGAACACCAAGCTGAGACTGTTCCATGCCCGCCCCCCTCAGCAGGGCTTGCTGCAGGGGGATGCCTTCTCGAGGCCGTGGACCCCAGGCCTCCTCTACGGCTTCCCTCCATTTCCCTTGATCCACAAGGTGTTACTCAAGGTGAGGCGGGACAAGGCGAAGGTGATCCTGGTAGCCACAGATTGGCCACGCCAATTCTGGTATCCAGATCTCCTCAGCCTCAGCTGCAGGGCCCGGACGACTTTGTCCACGCCCGGACCTGATATCGTTGAACCAGGGGAAGGTCTCCCACTCGGACCTTCAATCCCTGCACCTCACAGCCTGGTATCTGAGCGGCTAGAGTTCCAGGCTCTGGGTCTTTCCGAGGATGTCTACACTGAGGTGGAAGCATCTCAAAAGGAATCGACCAGGAAATGTTATGCCTTCAAATGGAAAAGGTTTTCCATTTGGTGTCAGGGAAAGAGCCTGGACCCCTTATCCTGCTCTGTGGCTAACATTCTAGACTACCTTTGGTCTCTCTCCAAAGGGGGTCTTGGTTCATCGACCCTTAGGGTGCACCTGGCAGCCATTTCTGCTTACTGGGCGCGGGCCGGTCAGCCGACATTGGCACAGGAGGCAGTGGTCAGGTGCTTTTTCAAAGGCCTGGATCACATATCCCCTCCAGTGCGTGAACCTCCACCTCCGTGGGATCTCTCACTGGTTTTGGCAAAGCTCATGGGCAAGCCATTCGAACCCATGCACAAGTGTGAGCTGATTTGTCGTGGAAGACTGCTTTCCTGGTGGCTGTCACGTCAGCCAGAAGGACATTGGAGCTCCAGGCGCTTTCGGTGGACTCTCCTTATCTGGTCTTTCACAGGGACAAAGTTGTCCTGCGCCCCCACCCGAAATTCCTTCCGAAGGTGGTGTCAGAGTTTCACCTTAACCAGATATTGACTGTGCCGGTATGTTACCCTAACTACACCTCGGATGCCGAATACAGGCTCCATACTCTGGACCTCAGACGTGCTCTCTCCTACTATAAGGAGAGGACAGCGGAAATTCGGGGAGAGGTTCGCCAGCTGTTTGTCACCTACGCTGAAGCCGCTTCTGGCAGACCTGCAGCCAAGCGGACTATTGCAAGTTGGATCACATCTTGCATAAGTCTCTGTTATGAATTGGTGGGCAAGGAGCCTCCCAGAGGGATAAGAGCTCATTCTACCCGCCATACTGCTGCTTCGGTGGCTGCTTCCAGGGACATCCCTATCCAGGAAATCTGTCGGGCTGCTACCTGGAAGTCGGCGAACACCTTTATTACCCATTACCACATCGACCTTGAGTCACGACGTGATGCTGGTTTTGGGGCTCGGTTCTCCAATCTTTTTCCTAAGTAGGGGGTGTGCGCCTTGCCTCCCTCCTCCTGGAGAACTGCTAGGAGTCTGCCAGACAGTGTGGATGAACAACATATCCATGCTCCTAGAAAAACAGGTTACTCACCTGTAACAGTAGCTCTAGGAGTGGTATATGTTGTTCATCCACATGCACCCACCCGACCTCCCCAGCTTAAGGCACACAACCTTGCTTCCAGCGGGCTAGATCTGGCGTCATGGGGCAGAGCCGAGGTATTTACCACCCGGGTGGGTGGGAGGAGCCAGCTTGAAGACTTCTGGCAAGATTTAAAGGGGAAAGGGACAGTGCCAGACAGTGTGGATGAACAACATATACCACTCCCAGAACTACTGTTACAGGTGAGTAACCTGTTTTTTTTTTTTGTGTTGCTTGCATTATGCCCCATACATTGGTCATTTGAAGTAGAAGATGTGGTGTCCAAGTTTTTCCCAGTGTTTTCATTCAGGTGCTCATTATTTGTGCTTAAAGGTAATGGTGCAGTTTCACTGTTACTTAAGTCTCCACTCCAACGTGAAGATACTACAGTTGCACAAATTGTACTTGAGCCTTCATCCCCCTTGTGTTTCATTTTCTTGTGACTCTTCATTCCTAAATTATGCTTCACTTTCTGACTGCCTTTTTTCGCTCATGAGTCATGTATGGCACCCGTGTTGTTGTCTCCATTATCCAAGTCCAGCATTAGTAATGGTTCCAAACTATTGTAAGTTTCTACACTGAACCCTGTTGCTTTCCTTCTCCCCTTTTTATACTTCGTCTGCTCTGTCTTCCAATGATCATCTTCAATCTGGTCTCTGACATGCTTTCTGTTTTCCCTACTCCCATCAGTGTGACCTGCTGCATCCTGATTTCTATTTCACTGTCTTGTAAAAGTAAGTTCTGCTGTGCAGCAATGAGCTGCATTTCTACCTCCAGTAGTTTACTTTGGAGTTCCTTAATTAATTTGCATTCCTCACAGGTATATATAAGTACTTCATGTACTACATCAGTACTAAACTTCCTGCACTGTATGCATCTGATACCCAACAAACCCCCATCCACTTTCACCATATTAGTGTCCAACTCAGCAGTTCTCCTAACCTGAGTAAGCCTCTACTTTCAATAAGGACATTTACCCCAGAGCACACGTTGTTGATGTAATGGGTATCTGCCTCTTTCCTCTGCTGACACTGCAGATGTGCGCGCCATGCCCGAGCTCACAATTTATCCCCCTGTGACCCGGAAGTGTAGCGTGGTCACGTGACCTGGCTGCCTAGCGTTCGCACACAGCGGCACTAATCTAGCTTTTAAAACAATAAATATAATTTACCCAGCACTTTTTGGAGTTCTCTAGTCACCAATGACTGAAGTTTCAGCACTCTTTCTGGGAATTCGTTCAGCCAAAAATCCTCCCTGACAACCAGGAAGTGTTGTAGTCCTACACCCTGTCTGGAACTACAATCCCCAGATGCCTTAGCTTTCCCCACAAATATTATGCCTATAACACAGTAACAAGATTAAAATAAGGGAGCAAATGAATGAATAGAGTTAGCCAGATCTGCCTCACCACCTACAAGGGCAGTCTCGCAGCATATGAACTAACAAATTACCTGTTCACTCGCTTGAGGCTCACAATTTATCCCCCCATGACCCGAAAGTGTAGCGTGGTCACTTGACCTGGCTGCCTAGTGCTTATTGTACCATCCATCCTCTGTAACCACCCATTTCCCTATCCACCAGGACACCTCTGGAAACAAGCAAATTGCTCAGTATGCCTTCCTGGTGAAACATTTCAATAAATCAATAAAAATACTGCATTGAGGCAAAGTGCAAAATACCTGACCCTCAGAACCAAGTGACAGAAACAGAATAATTCTGCCACTTGGTTCTTAGGGTCAGGTTCTGTTATAGGGGAACGAAGCCTGTTATATGGATTCCATGATCTGTAGTGCTATTATTTTTGTGCAATAACTGTTTGGATGGCATTATTAAAAAATATTTTGGCATTTGAAATTTATGCTGTTACAGGCGTATATTTTATTTGGATATATGTTTCATGTTGAGGCATTGTTGACCTGTTGTTTTGAGTGCATTTACATTCTGTGTGTAGATCATTTCAGCCACAGCAGGGGTGATGCTAAGCCTGGCACCTGAAGCCCAAATATAGGGGCCATGGGCTGTAAAGAGATGGGGTAGGGGAAGTGGTGCCTTCTGGCCCTAGCGGCCGGTGCCCCTGCCTGTCTTGTCCCTGACCCAGCTCCCAGTAGGGAGTTAGTTGCGCCACTTCTGGCCACATTGGTCCATTTTTACTATGAACAAGTGGGTACTAGAGGTGGTGGGCAAAGAGTTGCCGCTCTGTTTCAAGGCTCTTCTGCCTTAATGACTTCATGCTTCTCAGGAGTCCACGGTGTCACAGGACATGCTGCCTGTCCTCGGGAAGGACGTTGCTCAGTTCCTTGCGAAAGGAGCAATAGCCTGTGTCCCAGACACACTGGGAAGTCAGAGAGATAGGTGTCCATGTACTTCCTGTTCCAAAAATGAATGGGAGGCTGGTGCCCCATACTGGATTTGCATGACTTGAACCAGTTCATGTGGAAGGGCAAATTCTGGGTGGTCACTCTGACTATATCATCTCTGGAGCAGGACATGTGGTTCTGTTCCCTGGATCTTTGGGACGCATTCTTCCACATCTGTCTGTCTATCCCACTGGCAGTACCTGCTGTACTGCGCAGAAGGGGTTTCTGTATCAGTTCCAGGTCATGCTGCTCAGCCTCTGGTCCACACCCAGGATCTTCACCAAGTGCTTGGCAGTGGTGGTAGTCTTCCTGCTGCACAAGGGTGTATTCCTACCCAGACAACTGGCTGATAGCCTGGCTGTCCAAGGAGGCCGTAAAGTGGTCCAGAGATATGGCCCTCCAGACCTGCAGAGACGAGGGCCTGTTGGTCAGCCCGGACGGATTTAATCTGATCCCCTCACAGGTCATTGTCACAAACGCACTCAGCAGGTCAGGCCGTCTGCTCCCACAGTGCCAACCTCAGAGCGCAATAGTGTGAACAGGTAACAGACAGGGTAATCCCCCTGTTTGCTTTTGGGTCTGAATCACGTTTAGTCTCAAGTTCTGAGGGGATTCAAACTGTGAACCTTATGCTAGCATA
Organism: Neoceratodus forsteri; assembly: GCA_016271365.2. Lineage (NCBI taxonomy): Eukaryota > Metazoa > Chordata > Ceratodontiformes > Ceratodontidae > Neoceratodus > Neoceratodus forsteri. The sequence goes on along the minus strand of CM028131.1, from coordinate 680,613,475 downwards.
CCCAATGAACAGGCTCAGATATGTACCCTCTTCGGGGATTGCGGTACAATCTTTCGACAGGGGCACCCAGCCAGGCTTCCAAAATGAACCCTTTTAACTCTATAAGAGACCTTAAGTATATTCTTACTTTTTTCCAAGCTTAGTAACACCATCAAGCTGTTGAACAGATCTTACTTCGAGAAACAGCTCTTGCAGCAGGTTACACCATTAGGACTGAAGCCAGCAGGCGCCAGGACCCCACGGAAATTTTCTAGCTAGCAGTATACAGCGGGGACCGCCTCCAACGTCGGTCCCACCCCCGACGTCAGGCGTAGTACAAAAGGAGACGGTCCCCCAGAATCCTCAGTTCTTTTCCCATTGTCGACTTGCCAGCATCGGCCTCTCGGTCTCTACCTAGCGTATGACGACTACAGAACTTTCTGTGTATTTTTTGCCAGCTGATGTCCTCTCCAACTCCTTCGCTTGAGGGTCACCTTTCTAAGTGTGCCTGCAGAAAACAGATCCCTTTCAAGGATCCTCACTCTTCCTGCGTGCGTTGCCTAGTCCCGGACCACGATACCAAGGCCTGCACCTTTTGCCAAGGGTTCAATAGCCGCACCAGGATCCGCCATCAGAAGGCACTACAGGCGTATCTTCTTGAAGAGAAATTAAAAAGGATGGACCAAGAACCTTCCTCTAGGGGAGAATCTTCTTCGAAGGCCCATAAGCACCAGGAGAAGGTAACGTCCAGATCCCCGACTCTGGCCTCGGACTCCCGCAGCTCAGGCTCCAGATCGGACCGCTCTCCCTCCAGGGCTCGGTCGCAGCCCCCTCACTCCCCGGTTAAGGTCCGGACTTCAGGCGGTTCTTCTTTGCTCCATCCGATTAAGACTTCGAGGCCCTCGGCTTCCTCCACTCCATCCAAGGCCTCTTCCAAGTCTTCTGAGCGCCATAAATCCTTTTCTTCCACCCAACGTCGGGACACCGACTCCAGGTCGGTCTCCCAACCACCCAGAGGTCCTGATCCAGCTCCCAGAAAGACCAAGGACCTGACGTCCCTGAAAAGGGCGTCGGACCCGATGTCGGCTAAACACCCGATGTCAGCTAAGCATCCGAAGTTGGCTAGGCGCTCACAGGAACTGACGACACCAGCCAATCGCCCGGCGGTGTTCGCCGGATCGGCGTCGGCCAGGTGACTGATGGCGGCATTGCACTTTCTGGAGCGGACGGCGACCCCCGTCACCGGCAGACGCCGGTCACAGGGAATCGACTGAGGAGGACACCCCACTGCCCGAAGACCAGGCGGGCGACACCGAGGATGCCGGGCTCCCATGGGAACCTTCCCCGAACCAGGAGACAGCCAGGGACCTGACGCCGGCGACAGACCACCGGCGCCAGGCCCGTCTTAGGTCATGAATATTGAAGAAGTAAAGGAACTCTTTACTTTTTGGTGGGACACCATCCGAAAGGATGTGGTCCCTGATAAACCTCCTCCTTCTCCTTCGCCTCCTACGTCCCCTCCTCCACTTAAGGGGCCAGCAGGACGTCCACCATCCCCCAAGGAACAGACTCCACCTCCTAGGGGCAGATCTAAAGACAGGAGAAGGCCTCCCTTCAGATCTCCATCAGGGTCTCCCAGTCCTAAGCGACCCAGACGGCGTCTGTATACTCTGGGGGAGGACTCCAGATCGGACACCTCAGACTACTCCAGATCTCCTTCTCCACTCAGCATCTCCTCTCCTGACCCACATGACCTCCCCAGGTCTCCTCCGGATGATCCCTTTTTCTCTCAGATCATGAGGCACATCCAGGACAACATGGGATGGGATGCTGAAGACCTTGACCCCGAACAACAACGCCTTGCCCGCTATCTTCGGCAGAAAGACCCAAAGTCTGTGGTAGTACCACCCTTGGTGGACACTTGCGGACATCACCAAGGCTGCGTGGAAGCGTCCGCACTCCACTCCCGCAGTGCCGAAGAAGGCTGACCGCCTGTACAAGGCTCCGAGAGACGACCAGTACTTGGTGAAACGACCTCTGTCAGACTCCCTGGTCATCACAGCCTCGCATGACCGGTCTCAAAGACCCCAACATATGAGCACTCAGCCACAGGACCAGGAATCCAAGCAATGGGATGCCCTGGGGAGGCGCACGTACGCGGCTGCTACATGCGCTATCAGGTCTCTGAACTACCTTACCCACATGGTACTGTTTCAGAACGCCCTGTGGGAACAGGGCCAGGACCTGGTCAGTAAGCTTCCCGATGGCGAGCAAAAGGTGGAGCTCCTCAGTCTTCTCCGCACAGGGTCAGATGTGGGGACCCAAGTGCTTAGAGCCGCATACGATTCTATGGACTCCTCTGCCAGAGCTGCAGCTTCAGGAGTTTGTCTCCGGCGACACTCCTGGCTCCATGTCTCCGGCTTCACCCCGGATGTACAGAAGAATATTCTAGACGTCCCGTACAACGGCGAGGTACTCTTTGGCGAATCCTCGGAGAAGGTCATCACCAAACTCCAGGACGCAGGGAAGGCAGTCCGATCTGTACAGGCCATGGATCCAGGCCTAGTTCCTTTCGTAGGAACCAGAGCCACTTTTGCAGCCGGCAACAAAGGCAGCAGCCACGTTCCAGCCAGCAGCAAAGGGGCACTTTTCAGCGTAAAGCCCAGGCAGAGGCCAACGTTACACAAAACCAGCCTAGCCCGCAGGGACCAGTGCTGCCACAGCATGACTCCTTTCCGGCCCCCGGCCCTCCTCTGGATCAACGGGCACAAAAGGTCGGGAGTCGCATCGCTCGCCACTTTTTAGGGTGGCAGTCGATCACCACCATCAAGTGGGTTCTTCAATTGGTCAAGAAAGGCCATTTCATAGAATTTCTCGACCACCCACCGGCAAGACCTCCCCTGCTCTCCCGTTACTCGGGTCAGCATGCCCTGCTCATACAGCAGGAGGTGTTCGCGCTTCTGGAAAAAGAAGCCATAGAGCACGTACCACGGAACCAGAGGGGCCTAGGGTGGTATTCTCACTTCTTTCTGGTTCCAAAGAAGACAGGGGACCACCGTCAGATACTGGACTTCAGCGACCTCAACAACTCGGTCCTGTACAAACGCTTCCGCATGGTGACCCTCCCAGGTCTGATTCCCATGCTCGAGCAGGACGCTTTCCTAGTGTCCCTAGACATGCAAGATGCCTACCTGCATATACCTATTGCTCAGGTGCACAGGAAGTTTCTGTGCTTCGAGTTTCAGGGTTGCCACTATCAGTTCCGAGCTCTCCCCTTTGGGCTGTCATCGGCACCTCGGGTGTTCACGAAGTGCATGGCAGTCGTAGCCGCATCTCTGAGGAGACAAGGCCACTACGTGTTCCCCTACCTGGACGATTGGCTTCTCATGGCGCCCTCCCAGGAGGCCCTAATGTCTGCCATTCACTGCACTCAGTCTCTGTTTGAGACGTTGGGCATTATCATCAATCACGAGAAGTCACGCCTGGTTCCGTCCCAGACTCTGCAGTTCTGGACACTGTCCAAGGGAAAGCTTTCCTCCCCCCGGACAGAGCAGAACACATCAGATCCCTCATCAGGGACATTTAGGCGAAGAAGACCATTCCTTCCAGACTGGTCCTTTGCCTGCTTGGACACATGGCTGTGGCCATTGCAACAGTCCCGCTAGCCCGTCTCCACATGCGGGTAACCCAGTGGATGTTAAGGGTCCAATGGGACCAAAAGCAAGACCATCTGCAGCATCCAGTCCGGATCACGAAGGCCATAATCCAAGATTGGCAATGGTGGCTAGATTCGAGGAATCTCTCGGTGGGAGTCCCCTTCATAGCGCTTTCCCCGACTGTGACACTCTCCACAGATGCCTCAGGGCTCGGTTGAGGAGCACACCTCGATGGTGTCTGGTCTCAGGGCCTGTGGACAGACCAAGAGTCTCATCTCCACATAAATATCCTGGACATGAGGGCAGTTCTTTACGACCTGCAGGCCTTCCAGTCGGAGATCCCACCAGGTACACTTCTGTTACAAACAGACAATTCCGTGGTGAGGTATTACCTCAACGAACAAGGAGGCACCCATTCCTACCCGCTTTGCAGGGAGGCCATGAGGGTGTGAGATTGGGTCTTGCAATACGGCGCAAACCTCATTGCCATTCATGTTCCGGGAGTGGACAATGTCATCGCAGACGGCCTGAGCCGCTCTCAGGCCAGAGTCCACGAACGGAAACTACTTCAGGAAGTAGCAGAGGATCTGTTTCGCAGAAGGGGTACTCCAGAACTAGACCTTTTCGCGTCCCCATGCAACGCAAAACTGCCCAATTTTTGCTCGCTAGATCCAGGGCCTGGTGTTTTCTGGCGAGACGCGTTGTCCCTCTCCTGGGCGGGCAGATTCCTCTATGCCTTTCCCCCTTTTCCGTTGATCCAGAGGGTTCTTCTGAAACTTCGCAGAGAGCAAGCAACACTGATACTGATCGCGCCCTTTTGGCCCAGACAGATCTGGTTCCCTCTCTTGCATCAGCTGTCCTGGGAACCTCTAGTGCCGTTGCCAATAGGCTCCCATTTGCTGTCTCAGGAGGCAGGTTCTTTGGTCCATCCGGACCTACGTCCCCTGAACCTACATGCTTGGCTCCTAGAGACATAGCCATGATGCGACACGGGGTCTCGCAAGAGGTAGCAGACATTCTCACTGCTGCCAGGAAACCGGCTACCCATGCGACCTACGCCATGAAGTGGCACAGGTTTTGTTTATGGGTTCAAGCGCGCATGCAGCTTATCGCCTTTGGACTGTCCAGAGAAGTTGGTATTGGACTACCTGCTGTCCCTTTTCCAGTCAGGCTTGGCTTGCTCCTCGATCAAGGTATATCTCTGTGCCTTTTCAGCCTATCACATCCCTATAGGCCAACGCACTATAGCTCAATTGGACACAACACGTGCCTTCCTGAGGGTTGTCCTCCACCTTACGCCCCCGATTAAGGATCCGACTCCACCATGGGATCTACCCTTTGTCCTGAAGCAGCTTACGCTGCCACCCTTTGAACCAGCCGAGGATTGCGAGCTACATCTTCTCTCTTGAAAGACGCTGTTTTTAGTTGCCGTTACCTTGGCCAGAAGAATTTCTGAACTCCATGCACTTATGTGCAAAGAACCTTATTTGGTTTTCCACCAAGACAGGGTATCCCTACGGACTAATCCTAAATTTCTGCCTAAGGTGGTTTCAGCACTCACCCTTAATCAGGATATCAATTTACCAGTGTATTTCCCCAAGTACTGTAATCGAGGAGAAGCCCTTCTGCACACTCTAGATGTGCATAGGTGTCTCGGATATTACCTGACCAGAACCAAACATCACTGAAAATCGGACCAGCTTTTTGTCTCCTTTGCCCACAGGATGATGGGAGCTCCCGTTTCAAAACAGTCGCTGTCCAGGTGGCTCATTCAGTGTATTACGTTCTGTTACCAGAAGCGCAACAAACCCCTACCGGGCACGGTTAAGGGTCATTCCACCAGAGGGGTGGCTACCTCTTTTGCAGCTTTAAAGAACATATCCACCTCAGCTATTTGTGCTGCAGCTGCTTGGAGCTCCATACACACTTTCATCAGGCATTACATCCTGGATATCGCATCGAGGCGAAGAGCAGGTTTTGGTCTAGCAGTCCTTCAATGACTTCTGTCCTAGGCTCAGTGTCACTCGAGGATTTCTACCTTCCCTCCTCCCAATGGTGTGTGATTTCCAGGATTGCTTGGGAATCAGTCCTAATGGTGTAACCTGCTGCAAGAGCTGTTTCTCGAAGTAAGATAGTACAGTTACGTAAGAACTTACCGTAACAGTAGATCTTCGAGAACAGCTCTTGCAGCAGGTACTTTCCCTCCTACCATCCCTGCTGGAGGTAGATTCTGGTTCCAACATCCTACTCCATGGATAAGGCATTCACAGCTTCTTTTCTGTTTGCCATTTGATGGCGGATCCTCTGTCTCCTCTTCTGATGTCATCCAGCGGCCGGGAGTCTCCGGCGGGAGAACTGGGGATTCTGGGGTGCCGCCTCCTTTTGTACTACGCCTGACGTCAGGGGCGGGACCAACGTCTGAGGCGGTCCCCGCTGTATACTGCTAGCTAGAAAATTTCTGTGGGGTCCTGGCGCCTACCGGCTTCAGTCCTAATGGTGTAACCTGCTGCAAGAGCTGTTCTCGAAGATCTACTCTTACGGTAAGTTCTTAAGTAACTATACTTTTTGTCAGACTTAATCACCTATACGTCACATGCAAAAAGAACTGACACACACCCAGGCAGTCTTTCAAAGAAAAGATTCTTTACTAAAAGAGGATAAAAATATGAAAAATGTAAACACAGAATAATATATCAGAGCTCACAATCACATAAAAGAACAAGGGAAAATTACAAAGCAGAACTCCTACCCCAATACAGTTAGATTTTTGCTATCTAAGGTATTACCTCTGGAAGTGCGTTTTACAGTTGGATCAGAGAGCTGTTTCTGTAGAGTCCCAAGATGATATATCCTACATTTCAGACACAAGTATCAGTTTAAACTGTCTCCACACCCCTTCTGTGAGTCATCTAGCTCCTCCTTTTAGAATATAAAATTAACAAAAAATGATTTCCTATCAGGAGGTATTTTAAATAAGGTGCCATCAGAAGAAAAAATACATTTCCTACATATAACTCCTTAATTACACCTTTCCTTTGAACTTATCAATACCACACTGGCACCAGTGTGTTAAAAAGCTATCAGGAATCAGCCTAATGACGTCCTGTTTCTGAAGTCATAAGGTCACATTTGGTTTGCACTTCAAAAAGCCCAGGCATGGCATAAACAGTAATAAAATGACATTCTGAAGGAAGTCAGTTAATTAAAGGGTTCCTGGTAATTCTTTGAAGAGACCGCACCATCGGCTGTGAAGGCCACCATAAGAGGCGAGATCATTGCCTATGCCACAAGGAAAAAAAAAGAAAGGGAGAGGAAATATAATGATCTTACCAAGACCTTACAAAATCTTCAACTGCTCTATAGAGAGGGGGATAAAGAAATACAAACAAAAATTACAGCAACTACATCAGCTCTCCAAAAAATAATAGATGTAAAGATCCAAATGTCTCTAATATATTTAAAACAAACAAATTATGAGGGTGGGTCCAGGGGAACACGCCGGTTGGCGCAGTAGCTGAGAGCAAGGAAAAATGCAGTAACAATACTAAAATTCAGACGTCCCCAAACCAGTAAGATAACCCACAGAGAGGAAGAGATAAGACAAGCCTTTGCTTACTATTACCAGCAGCTCTATACCACACATAATACCTCTTCCCAAGAGGACAGACAAACTTTTCTAGCCCAGTTACAACTCCCAAAAATCTCAACAGTACAAGTTCAGAAACTACAAGCCCCAATATCAAATGAAGAAATAGAAGCCGCAGTCACTAAACAATTCTCGAGTCGTTGCCCCGGCCCTGATGGATACATCAATGAATGGTATAAAATCTTCAGTAAAGAAATAACCCCAAGACTTCTAAAACTATTTAGAGAAACGGCAGCCAGAAATACCACCCCCCCCCCCCAACATGGGATTGTGCCACAATAGCCGCTATCCCAAAACCTAATGGAAATAAATTTAGACCCCTCTGCTTACCGCCCAATATCAATATTGAACTCAGACTATAAAATCTTCATGGCTATTTGGGCCAAGAGAATAGAAACAATCCTCCCAATGATAATACATCCAGACCAAGTGGGTTTCATAAAAAATAGATCTACCACAGACAACGTAAGAAAATTCCTAATACTAATGGAATACATCCAAACTCTGAAGATCCCAGCAGCCTTTATAAGCCTTGTTGCTGAAAAGGCATTTGATAGGGTATATTGGCCTTTCCTTTGGGATACATTAAAAACATTCGGCTTCCCGGACTCATTGCTGCATTGGCTGACCCAAATATACCTCTCGCCAAAAGCTTATATTTGGATAAATGGGGGACTTTCCTCCCCAATCTCAGTAGGACAGGGCACAAGGCAAGGCTGTCCTCTCTCCCCTCTACTCTTCGTATTATATCTCGAACCATTAGCAAGGGCGATAAGAATATCGAAAAAGGTGGAGGGTGTTCCAATGCAGCAATCAGAAAACAAGATTAGTCTTTTCGAGGACGATATACTTCTTTCCCTTCTATCCCCTACTGACTCGATCAAAGAGACATGGAAAATTGTATCTTGATTTGAGGAATTGGCTGGTTTTAAATTAAATATTTCAAAAACTAAGGCCCTTTTATATAACTGTACCCCTCCAAACACTTTAAAACGAAGCCTAACAATTAAATGGCACGCTACCAAAATAAAATATCTTGGCATACGCATTCCCCAAAATCTCCATGTACTCGAACTAATCCGTTATGAACCCATTTCCATAGAGATCAATAAAGACTTGGATAGATGGTCCATTCTTCCACTATCCTTATTCCAACGCATCGAAACCATTAGAATGAACATCCTACCCCGCCTATTGTATTTGTTCCAAAATATTCCTTATTTCCCATTTCAATATTACTTTGTCATGGGATAACATGATATCAAAATTTATTTGGAACAAACAAAAACCACAAATTCGTCTTTCTATACTAAAACTGTCATTGGCTCAGGGTGGCACCAACCTCCCGGACCTCAAAAAATATGCAGAAGCTGCATTTCTGAAAATTCTTCATCTTCCCTTGTCAATCTTCACCATTCATTACTGCTTGGGTGTCAGCCAGAGGTGCGCACCCGCCACGGGAGATTTTTTGTTGTTGTTTTGGAGTAGGCTCCGGCCATGCCATTTGAGCGGATGCTACAGTCCATGCGCATAAGGGCTATTAGTTGTTGTGACTCCATCTCAGTTCTGTTTCTCCCACCGTCGAGGCTGCACCTGCTAGCGGTTAGATTCAGTTCTAGGCCTAGTTGCGACATCAACTGTTCCAGACCTCCTCCTCCTGCTTTCTCGATGCCGTCACGGTAAGATCGTTTTTTCCTTCCACTTTTTCTGACGGCCGAGAGCTTTGCTTTGTTTCGCCTTAATATTTCTCGATCACGCCTGAGGTTCAGGGCAAAACATAAGTCGATGGCGGGCCGCGCCCCTATACGTCGGTGCTCCTGTGTCCGGCATTTTTCCGTCATGGACCAGCATGATGTTTGTCTCCATTGCCTGGGACCCAACCACAATATGGATGCGTGTGATGCCTGTTTCTCGATGAATCATCGCGTCCTGGAAGTCTGCGCGTTTAAGATCGGCAAGGCCCCGCTGACTTTCGGTGAACGGCGCCACTCCAGGGGTTCCCAGGTAAGGTCTCTAGACCCTTCCTCCGGGTTCCCTCTCAGACCTGTACGGTCTGTAGAGGAGGAGGCTTCCTCATCTTCTCTTGCCGAAGAGGAAGCTTCTTTTGCGGTGTCGGAGGAACGCCAGGGTCCCTCCCGGGGCCACGGCGGGGACACCACCTCGGCAGTCACCTCCTCGGAGGTGCAGGCTCCCCCAGTGTCGAGGCACAGGTCTGCTGGGCCTGGCATCGGTGGATCCTCGATGCCGCCTTCTGGCGCTGTTTGCGGCACCGGTGATCGAGACGGCACCATTCGTGGCGCTGTGTTGGCTGGCTGGCGCCATTAGGAACTCTGGGCCAGGATCATAGGCGCTATGGGGGTCCGTCAACCAGCTGCCACTGCACCCGGGCGCCATCCACTGTGCCGCTTTCACTGGAGACCCCCGGGTGCTGGGATTGTGGTCTAGCTGGTCTCTTCTTCCTCAGAGGAGGATGATTCAGATGTGGACCTGTCCTGGCACCCTGACTCTTTGGAGTCAGGGTCTCCAGTGGGACGAGGTGCTAGGCCGCCCAGTGCGCCTATTCCTTTGTCTCCATTGCTGTCCTCCCCTGAGGCCTCCCAGGCTGTGAGTGGTCTAGGGTCCCTGGAGGGGGATGGAGCGGAGGTGGGGGGAAGGGTTCTCCCTCCTGAGGGGTCTGTGGAGCTGCCAATCCATGTGCTGTTGCACCCCCTTGGGGTGGGGGGTCACTGGGGTGGAGGAGGAGGGTGTTCTTGGAGTCCGAGGGGTCGAGAGAAGGGGCTCAGGTGCCTCGGTCTTCACCTACCACCCCTCGGGGGAGGGGGGCCGGTAGGAGCCGTAGCGCCGGGCCCTGTCTTTCCCTTTCGAGCCCCAGGAACCCCTCTGGTGGCGTTGCTGTGGGCTGCCCATCTGGATCCATGCAGCCCCAGGTTCGTCACAGGGGAGGATCCCCTTCTAGACTCTTCCAGGCTTCACATCCCCAGGGTTCCGTTCTGCGACCTGGTTTGTTGTCCGGGATCCCGCCACTCGGGCTCCGTTCCCCGGATTCCAGAGCCTCAGCAGAGGACAGTTGCCTCGCAGTAGGTGCCCCTTCCCCATTCCTCTGCAGCCCCCCTCGGCCATGTCGGTCCTACGGGCCCGTTATCTTGGGAGATGTTCAGAGGCTCTGCAGCGGCCTTCCCCTCATATGTTCGTTACATGCATGAGCGGGTCTTTCGCCTATCCCCACCACCGCAGGAGTCCTCTGGACATTCGAGCTCTCCCATCATCCTCGTCTCCCTCCTGTGAGGGAGAGGAACCCACTGCTCATCTCTCCTCTGATGCTGATTTCACTGAATATCAGCGATTCCTTTCGAGGATGATGAGGGATCTTCGTATCTCCTTTGTTAGGCGAGACAATACCGAACGGGAGACGCGTGAATTCCTCGGTGAATTCAGTGCCCAGCATTTGGTGGTACTGTCCTGGCCTGTTCCCTTCCAGGAGGCGTCTATCCGTTCCTGGCAGTCTGCGAACGAAGATATTGTGCCCCATCGGAATCTCTAGCTACTCTCCCCAACCCACCTTCGGATTCGCGTACCTAGAAACTCCCTCCGTGCGCCACTGCCTGGTGCACGACCATCCACTGGACTCGGATTCTGTACCGTTTGACCGGTGGGGGCGAAGAGTGTTCTCTTCCTCTCATGTGATGTTATGTATTGCATCACATCAGGCTCACCATGCTGCCTACAGTAGGCATTTATGGTCGATGCTCTCCCAAATCTTAGCATCAGTGCCTGATACGGAGCAAACCAGACAAGCTATAGTCCTCTCTGCTATAGGCCTGGATCTGGCAAGACACCAAGCAGGGGCATCTTATGACGCCAGTGAGGTGGCTTCCAGGCTTGCAGGGACAGCGATCTGTATTAGACAGATGGCATGGCTTCGTCTATCAAGGTTGTCACCCCTGGCCTGGCGTAGGGTGATTCGCTCCGCTTTCCGGGGGACCTGTCTTTTTTCCTCCAGAGCTAGGAGACTTCTGCAGGGGCTTCCTCCGTCCCCCGCCCCCCCTGTCCTCGGGGGACACCTCCTAGCTCTCCTCCACCATAGGCTTCTCGGCTGATTAGCTCAGGGTCTTCCCTTTCTGTTTCCCACCAACAGGAGGCTGGGGGTCTTGCTCCCTCAGGGTTTCTTATCTCTCCCCCCCGCCCCCGAGAGGGGGGAGCTTGGTACTCACTCAAGCAGTAATGAATGGTGAAGATTGACAAGGGAAGATATGAAAATTACATACCTACCGTAATTCTTGATCTTCTCTTGTATCTTCATCATTCATTACTGATACCCAGCCACCTTCCCCTCAGTGGCCTCCTACTGTGGTGTCTCCCCCTCCCTTCTCGTTCCCCTCCTTTCCCTTGGCCTTTATGCCAGAAAAAAAAAAAAAAACTCTCCTGGTTTTCATCCTTCTTGGACAGATCTTCTTTCCTCAAGGTAAAGGGGAACGAGTAGGACTTTCCTCCTATCCTGAGGGAACTCTTTCTGACTGCCCCTAGGGGTGACCTCTGGGCTCCTTAGCCACGATGTTCAGTTCACAGCTGAAGAGACCGTCCCTCTTGGCTCGGCCTCAAAATTAAGGTTCCTTCTGGCGGGCATTATTTAATTGCCAGCTTCTTCTGGTTGGTGCTTCTGCACTTCTTAACCTTAAACTGCTGCCCTTGCCTTGCCTTCAGGGAGTCCAATTGAGTTCCCACTCTGTCCTTCATACAAAGCTGCCTTTTGTAGGGCCTAACCCCTACCCACACACTTCGGTGTTAGCATTTAATAAAGCGCCAAGGGGCTTACCCCCCATAGTTGGGCGCGCTCCTTCCGGAACAGATTTCTGTCCGGGCAGTCTGTAAGCTCTCAGCTAGAGTGTAGGGGGTTGGGATGATGAGATCATAGAGAATCTGCCCTTTGTGTCCAATCTATACAAGCGGTTCAGTTGAACCTTTTCTCACTCCTATTAGGAGGGATTCTTGCTCCCCTGGGTTTTGGTTCCGAGCTTATAACCCTCTCAACCAATATATCTATGGGCAGTGTTCTCCCCTCTCAACATACCTTCTTTCTTCTCTTTCTTCTTCTTCTTCTTCTTCCTTTTCTCTTTATCTGTTTCTCTCTTAGAGCCGCCCCCGATGGGAGGCTCTGCGGTCCTCTAGGGTAGGTATTCTCCCTCTTCCATCTGTCCTCTACCGGCTTATTCCTTCTTCAGTATATATCCTTTCCTTTTTCTGTCCCTCGGCTCTCTTGCCTCGCTCTCCTCTTTTTTTCCTTTACCCTTTTTCTTGCCTCTCCGGCTACCAGAACTGAGATGGAGGAGGGTCTGCAGCACCTACGGCTGCCCTTGCATTATGTGTGGTAGCGCCTCTCGTAATGGCCATTGCGAACCGACTCAAAAAAATCTTCCATGGCGGGTGCGCGCCTCCGGCTGACACCCAATCAGTAATGAATGGTGAAGATACAAGAGAAGATCAAGAATTACGGTAGGTACGTAGTTTTCATTTCTATGGCTCTCCGATCAGTTTGACTCCCAATGGAAGAAATTGGAATGCCACCTAAACGATATGTATGATATAAACCAGGGAAGACCCCTCCATTGAGAGACTTTACTGGTATCACCTCACAGGTCTTAAAAAATTGGTTTAAAATGCGAGAAAAAGAGCCACTCCAATCAGTCTACAAATACTGTAAAATAATTTCAGAGGACGATCTTTTCATTCCATCCCACAATGACTTAACCCTTTCCTGTTGGTGCAGATTAGGACTGGAGCAGGCTTTCCAGTTCTCAGGACCAAATGGGATCCTACCATTCGAAGAATTAAAGCTTAAATTTAACCTCCCAAATGTTGATAATTTTAGATACCTCCAAATTAGAAACCACCTACTACATAACAGAATTATTCAGGTCAAACTGACTTCCGCTTTAAAATTATTTCTTGACCACCTCGGGACAATACTGGAACCATTTAATTGGTCATCTATACAAAATGATGCAAGATCAATCTAAAGAATCTACAAACTCAATGCTATCTAGCTGGAACAAAGACTTAGCTCTCGTTATAGCTAAAGCAGAATGGTCCTCTTCGTCTTTGCAAATGGTCAAAATCACCCAGTCTCGTATTTGGAGAGAATACTCTTGGAAATGCAAATCAAGGTTTTTCAGGTAACCGGCAAGTCTGGCTAAATACCTCCCGATTGAATTTGGGGCTTCTTGGAGGGAACGTGGAGCCGAGATGGCTGACTTAGCACATATAATGTGGCAGTGCCCATGTTTAATGCCCTTCTGGTTATGTATACAAAAGAAATCGGTGAGGGCCTCGGGGAGTGTGTTGAGCTCACAGACGAAATGGTGCTCATGGCTGTTTACCCGGATCGTTCTCCCCCATGGACAAAAACCCTACTTCCCATTCTGTTGTTGGCTGCAAAAAAATCTTTAACAAAGAAATGGATGACCAAAGCAATACCGAGCATCCAAGATTGGAGGTGAATTGTAAATTCTATATATCAGATGGAAAACATTGCAGCAAAACTAAAAACCCAGGTGGACAGGTTTGCCACTCTCTGGCAGAGATGGTCAATTTATCATGCCAGGGTTGATCCTGATTATTGCCCATAGTAGATGGGAACCGGGGAAGAGAGGAAATGAGAATAGAATGGCGTCATAGAATTATTCGATTTTAGTACTAACCTGTATCAACTATAAAAGATCTTCATGTATTATATACCTGTACCATAACAAATCTGAAGTAAGCACAGAAAATGTTTTGATTGTAAAATGTCTCCTGACTTAAAAGAAAAAAAAAAAACTCAATAAAAATATATTTAAAAAAAAAAAAATTCAAGGGTTCCTGGTCAGTTTTCATATCCTGTAGCTTCACTGAAACCTGGGGAGACGGGCACCTATGGAAGCACATGCTGTCTTATGTGAGACAATCACATACTATATTTTTATTTTACAAATATCATACACTAATCATAACCAGCTAGCCAAGCGTCAGTCATCAAGTTCATCAGTGCAGAACTAGACTCCCTGCAGACTGGGCTCAAAACCTTACCTCCTCTGCTGGATCATTTCAGGTTGGGTGTTTGTGCCCTGCCTGGGGTTTCCTGAGGCTGCTGGCTTTCATGGCATCCCCCACCAGTATGGTCATTTGGACATGCTGGCAGATGCACCATCTGCAGTGGGAGCTGGGCAGCCAGTGGTCTCAATACCCAGATCATCTGGACCAACCAGTCCTTGTGACCCAGCCTGTGTGGGATGTCATCCAGTAGTGGCTGGTCCCTCAGTATCTGGAGGAAGGACTTATGTTTGTCCACCCAGAACTGACCATCACACTCATGAGTGATGTCTCTGGTGGGCTGGAGGGCACATGTGGGAAACTACAGAGCCCATTGGGTCTGGTCACTCCGGGAGTCCTGTCACCACATCAGCCTGCTAGAGCTCCATGCAGTGCAGCAAGCTCTGATGAAATTTGCTCCTTTGATCAGGTGTCAGGTCATGCTGGTCCAGAAGGACCGTACCATGATCATGTTTTACCTGAACAGGCAGGGTGAAACTCATGGCCTTTCCTTTTGTCAGGAAGCCCTCCACACCTGGACACTCCTGCACAGACTGAGTGTAGATGGTCTGCCGATTCATGTCGCAGGAGTTCAGTCAACTGGCAGATGCTGTCAGCCAGGTGGGAGAGATGCTGCATGAGTGGTCCCTGCATTAGGAGGTGGTAAGCCACCGGTTCTCCCAGTGGGCACCCCACTGGTGGACCTGTTCGTCTCCTGGGAGAACAGAAAACTGAGGCTTTTTTAGTCTGGACACTGTTGGGGAATGCCTTCGCGAAGCCCTGGACCCCCCAGAACTCGTGTATGCCTTCCCTCTCTTCACCTTGATCCACAAGGTGGTGATCAGATGCAGATGATTCCAATAGTTCAAAGTTGTACAAACAAATCCTGCACTCACCACCCTTAAATGAAAGGACTGCTCACAGTTGCCAAAAAGTGCTTCATTTTATTTCACAAAGTGCCATGTACATACAGGTTCCAGATGCGTTTTCGGAATACACAAAATTCCTTTCTCGATGGATCTAACTGAAACATGCAGGAGCGCTCAATTTATACCTCACTATAATAACATCATTATGATATCATCATAGAGTGTCAGAAAAGGTGCAAGTAATGCATAAAGTGCAGTGATAGTGAATTAAAAACATATCTACATATGCACAAATTACAACAAAAACATATAGCATTGGCTAAAGTTTAAAAAAAAAAAAAAATTATAGGTATTTAAAACTTATAAAATCAAATGAAGGCCAAGAGACGAGAGGTCCTTGTGACTTTCTTAGATTCCATAAATCATGCTGTGTCTATAAGAGATAATACAGAAAAAACAGTTAATTGTAAGAAATGACTTCATTCCCAATAAGTATCAACTCCATAAATAACATGTTCAGAGAATCTTGGGAAATAGAATTAATGCTATAACATACTAACATACTAAAAAGCCAGCAGAATAGGCCAAATGGTCTGTCTTGTCTGCTCGAAAGCCAGCAACCTAATGGCTGCCCGCCTCATCACCCCCCAGCCCCCAAGAGTGTCTTCTCTAGATTCAGTTTCCCCTTATACCTTTCCCACCCCTTCTTGAAGCCCTCCACTGTGCCCTCCTCCACCAGCCTCCCAGGAGCGCATTCCCACGGCTGTACCACCCTCAGTGAAAGAATGCTTCTCGTCTCCCCACACTTCCACTCATGGCCCTGGTCACTCCCCTTTTCAGTCTAAACAACTCCCTGGTTCCACTCCTAATTATTCCCTTTACATACTTGAAAACCTCTATCATGTCTCCCCTATCCCTCCTCTCCTCCAGTGAGTAAAGCCCAAGCTCTTCCAGTCTCTCCTCATAAGGCCTCCCCTTCATGCCCTGAATCATCCTGGTCGCTCTCCTCTGGACCCTTTCCAGCAGCGATATGTCCTTCTTCAGGTGAGGTCTCCAGAACTGCACACAGTACTCAAGCTGCGGCCTGACCAAGGCATTATATAGAGGGAGGATCACCTCCCTGCTTCTGGACGTAATTCCCCTGGCTATGCAACCCAATATCCTGTTTGCCTTGGCTGTAATTCTTCTACAATTTTCAGAATTATTCAGTTTGACATCTACCACCACCCCCAAATCCCTTTCTCCCAATGTGGCATGCAGTGTGACCCCCCCAAGGTATATACATGGCCCGGGTCTTCGACCCCCAAATGAAGTACCTTACATTTCCCGGCATTAAATTTCAGTCCCCACTTCCTTGACCACCCCTCCAGGGTATCCAGATCCCCCTGGACTGTCTCCCTCGCTTTCTCACTATCCACCAGTGCTCCCAATTTTGAATCATCCACAGAAATACTCCACCTATTCCTAACCCTCCTCCCTATATGCGAGACGTAGGCATTGAAAAAGAGTGGCCCCAATACTGAACCTTGAGGGACTCCACTGATTACCTTCCTGTGGGAGGATATTATCCCACCCACCATTACCCTCTGTAAACGCCCGAAGCCAATTTTCAACCCAATTTAGCTCCTGTCTTCCCATCTCCCCCATTTTTGCTATCAGTCCACTATGAGATACTGAATCAAATGCCTTGCTGAAATCTAGGTATAGGACATCCACCGGCCTATGTCTATCCAAGGCCCCCGTCACCCAATCATAAAACACTACGAGGTTGGTCTGACACGATCTCCCCAGGACAAAGCCATACTGTTTATTATCCTGGTGTCCTAACCGTTCCAACTGCCTCCCAAGCCTCTCCTTGATAAAGCCCTCCATTACTTTGACCACTACAGACGTCAGACTGACCGGCCTATAATTCCCCATCTCCTCCCTAGACCCCCCCTTTACATATAGGTACCACATAAGCCACCCTCCAGTCCTGTGGCACCCATCCCGTCTGCAGAGAAATGTTAGAGTGCAGCCAATGGGGCTACCAGCACATCCGCCAATTCCTTCATAACCCTCGGATGTATTCCATCTGGTCCAGGTGCCTTATCAGTTTTCAGATTCCGAAGGGCCTCCCTCGCCCTATCCACTGTGACCCCCCCAAACCACTCCCTCACGTAACCTTCCTACTCCTTCTTGGTCTGGTCTAGCCTGTGCCCCAGTCTCTTGCCATCCTATGGACTCGGACTGAGACTGACCTCTCGCTTTTACTGGCTCCTTATCTCTCCCATCAGGCTGTAGGATCCCTTATCACCCTCTGCAGATATTGAGGCAAAGTACTCATTTAGCACCTCTACCTGTTCCCCTGCTTCCTGAGCCCATCCCCACAATCTTAATCCTGTTGATCTGTGTTCTCTTTCTCTTATGTATCTGTAGAATCCTCCGGATATCCCTAGCCAGGTTTTTCTCCATCCCTGCCTTAGCGTCCTCACCACTCTGGTGACCTTCTGGGCAATAGTTCATTCTCCCTCGCTCCTTATCCCCCAGAACGTTTGAAACGTACGTAGGCAGCCTATTTATCCCTCACCGCCTCCTGCACCTCCCTGGTCCACCAACATGGCTTGCTGGTTCTACCATGCTTACGCCTTATTTTAGTACAGGACCTAGTAGCCTCTTGTACCCCTTCTTTAATTGTCTCCCACAATCTTCCGGCATCCATATCCGGTCTAACCATGTCCAACCTCTCCCTTAGAATCCTACCCATACCCACCGAAGTCTCCCCTGAAATCAACCATTACTGTATGAGTGCAGCCTCCAAAAGATACAGCAGGAACCAAATCGTGGCATGGTCTCCACCCGCCAGTGGACTGCACACCTCCGGGCCCCTAATTTGTTCACTGTCCTCTAGGACGTCTAATATCCGCCTCTTTCTAGTAGGTTCCCCCACCTGCTGAACCAGGAAGGCATCCTGAAAGACATCCATCAGTCTCTGTTCCCTGGTTACAGAGGATGTCATGGTATCCCAGTCCGCCCCCGGTATATTGAGATCACCCATGACAACCACCCTTCCCTTTCCAGGGTCACAGTGAGCCTTGATGTTCTCAACCAACTTATCCTCCAGAGCCTCTTCTATTGCAGGGGGCCTGTATACCACCCCTATCTTCAATTTCTTCCCTCACCTCGTTTGCAGTGTTACCCAACCCCACACCCCCTCCAGCCTCCTCCACTCCACTAACCATTATGTCATTTCTATCGGCGCAACCCCCTTTCTCCCCACTCCCTGTCTTTTTCTGAATATCTTGTAGCCCTCTAAGTTTAGGTCCCGTTCATTTCTCTGATTGGCCCATGTCTCTGTAATTGCTGCCACATCCACTGTTCCCTCAGCCAACATAGCTTGGAGTTCAGGCATTTAATTGCTCATACTCCTGGCGTTGATCAGGACTGTCCTCCACCCCAACTTTTCCCCTCTCTCCAGTCCCCTCAACCCTGCACAATCTCTTTTCTGCCCAGTTTTCCTAGAATTCTTAACATAGTCTCTCGCACTCCTCACGTACCCCACACCTGGACCCTCAGTCCCCCCTGGGGTCTTTTTATTAATATTAGACCCCCCCTTTACAAGTATAAACCCCACCCCTCAGCTATAAATCCAGCAAGTTTTAATTTCAAGATTTCCCTCCCCTCCATATTAAGGTGCAACCTATCCCTGTCATATAGCCCCTTGTATCCTCCAGTCCCCTACCCCTCTGCCCTGCACCAGCCCCTATGCCACTTATTCACCTCTCTGAGTTTTAGCTTAGTCTCACCAGATGCCCTAGATACCGGCAGAATCTCAGAGAAATAAATTTTACTTCCTATAGAGTGACAAACCCTTGCCAGCTCCCGGAATCTAGCCTGTATTTCTAGCTCACTATTCCCTTCCAAATCGTTTGTCCCCAAATGTACTGGGAAGTCTGGGGATCCCCCACAATCCAATGCCAACGAGTATAGGTGGAATTTAGCCTTGTGTACCGATAGACCTGGCATACATTTAGCCTTGACAGGGCTGCTTTTATTCTCCCCCTCCCCCTCCCATTGAATATCCCTGATCATGGAATCCCCCAGCAGTATCACCTTCACTTTACCCCCCACACTTTATTAGCCCTCTTTAGTCCTTCCATACTCCTCCTTCTATCATCGAACCCTTGCTTGCTCCTACCTCTCCCATCAATCTGAGGGTCTTTATTAGCCCGTTTAGTACCATCCAGGCTCCTGCTGTCAATAACCCCCTGCTTGTTCCTCCCCCCCTCCATCATCCGGGGGGCCACCCTCATTTGCGAGCCCTACCATAATCCGTTTACCTGCAATTGCCAGTTTACTCTTCGCCTCCAGAGTTCGCCCCCAAGATCCATCCCCTTCTCCTTTTTTGATCTCAAATACTCCAATCCCCCACCCGAATTACCTCCCACTGCTTCCCCCACCTCCTTTGGACCTGCACCTCCCACCCCATCTGCTATATTTCTCCCAACCCTAATCTCCACCTCACCTTGTGATAATTTTCTGGAATCTGATCTATCTAGTGAACTCCCTACTGCCCCCTCCTCATTGATTAAATTCCCCAACCTTGTTACTGGCATATCCCCAGTCTTGCCTCCTTCCACCCCACCATCCCCTCAGTGCCCCCCCCCCAAATCTATCACATTTCCCTCCAACACAGGCTCATGTCCTTCCCTCCTCCGTCCTTTCCTTTGGTTCAAGCTCCTCTCCTCTGTCACCCTCCTCCCCTGCCTACTGACCAAACCCTCTCTATCCACTTGCTCCCCTCTCCCACCATCTTCCTTCACTTCCTCACCTGGTTATAGTGTGGTGAAATGGTTAGTAAGCTTGATGCTCTCCCCCATTTTGCTTACTCCTAACTCACCCTCCCCCATTTTGCTCGCTCCTAACTCGCCCTCAGTCATCCGCTCCCTCTGAGCTGCCCTCTCCCTACAGCATGCTTCCTGTATGTTGCTTATTCCGCCTCCTACACCCCCAGAGTAACCATATGATCCACCCAACCTGTGGGATAAATCCTTTTTTCCATGTCCACTAGTCACCTGAGGTATGCCAAATTAACGCTGTCCCCCCATTCCTCCAGAGAAGCCATTTGATCCCCACAACCTCTGAGATAAATGATTTCTGCCTTGTCCACTAGCCCCCTGATATATGCCAATCAGAAGTTGACCACATCTACTCACACTTGATCCGTACCCCACCTTATCTCCCCATCCCTCGCCCCTCCCTCCTTTCAGCTGCCTTCTGATCCCTCTGATCTCATCCCTAAAACCTTCCAGTTTAAAACATACTGGGCACCCACCGAACCTCCATGCCCAGTTCAATATTATGGCTGCTCTATACCCTGTACACTCAATCACCCTTCCAAAAATGCCTGATCTAATTTATCCCACACCCCCACTCATTTTGGGTGCAAACAATATGAACCCCACACACAATACCAAGCCACACAATATGTTAAACTAATGTCCTTCCCCCTCAATCCTGCAACAAATACCCATCAACATAATATATTAATTTAATGCCCTTCCCCCCTTAATCCTACAACAAATCCAGTCTACTTATTTCTCACTCAATCACCCCATGCTCTTCCCCAAGGATCCGCCCCCACAGATAATTTAATAGCGGTCGAGGCCAGGGTGGGTGGTGTGGGACACAAATTACAGCTCCTTTGTGGGTGAGGTGGCAGAGTCAGACTTCTGCAACCCAGGTGGTGTTTAAATTTGGCGCCCTATCTCCCGATTGGTCCAGCAGCTCCCTCAAACCCTGGCCCACTGCCGACTGCAGCCGCCGTGAATCCTCTCTGATGCCCTCCTCTCGCAGCTCCTCTAACCCTGGCCCGCTGCCGACTGCAGCTGCCAGGAAGTCTAATCCGGTGCCCCTTCTTCTCTCTTCAGCTGCCGATGCAGCCCCGATGCCTTCCTCCTCAGTTCAGCGACCTCCGATTCAGCCAGCAACCTCCGCTCCTCACTGCCCACAATTACAGCTCCTTTGTGGGTGAGGTGGCAGAATCAGACTTCTGCAGCCCAGGCGCTGTTTAAATTTGGCGCCCTCTCTCCCGATTTGACACATAAACTTTAAAGGAGACATAAACTTTAAATCCAGGGTGGGTGAACACTGCAGAGTGATTAATCATGGTGACAACACATATGCAACAGCACAGCATGTTATGCAGAGTCAGAATAGAAGTGAACATGTTTTTTTCTTTCAGGGGATTTGAGATAGTTTCTAAGAACCTAAAGGGTGGTGATCACAATGACTGCATCCTAGAATGAGAAGGGGTCTGGATATATACTTTGGGTGCCTACGAGCATCCTGGTTTGAATGAAAGGTTTGACATAATCCCATTTTTGAGAAAAAGGAAATAATTAAGTAACATACTCATGTATGTCTCCTTTATAATATTAATCCTGTTTCCTAAGATTCTCTGAACGTGATATTTATGCAGTTAATATTTATTGGGAATTAAGTCATTTCTTAGAATTAACTATTTCTGTATTCTCTTATAGACCCAACATGATTTATAGCATTGAAGAAAGCTACAAGGACCTCCTGTCTCTTGGCCCTCGTTTGATTTTATAAGTTTTAAACAGCTATAAAAAAAAATTTAAACTTTAGCCACTGCTATATGTTTTTGTTGTAATTTGTACATATGTAGATATGTTTTTAATTCACTATCACTGCACTTTATGCACTACTTGCACCTTTTTTTGATGCTCTATGATGATATAATGATGTCATTATAGTGAGGTATAAATTGAGCGCTCCTGCATGTTTCAGTTAAATCCATTGAGAAAGAAATCTTGTGTATTCTGAAACACATCTGGAACCTGTATGAACATGACACTTTGTGAAATAAAATGAAGCATTTTTTTGGAAACTGAGAGCAGTTCTTTCATTTAAGAGTGGTGAATGCAGGATTTGTTCGTACAACTTTGAACTTTATTCTATCATGGCACCCCAGACCCAGTGCGACCTCTACTGCCTGCTTTTTAATTCTGATAGTTCCAGACTGTTCCAGACAGTTCTGGTACCCAGATCTCTTCATCGTCAGCAGCAGGCCACCATGGTGGTTGCCTTTTCATCTGGACCTGCCGACCAGACAATGGGATGGTTCAGCACCCAGACCTTCGGTCCCTGTCCTCATCCTGGTTCTTGAGTAGCTGGAGATCTTGTCTGTGTCCCTCACCATTCGTCACCTTTGGGTAATGTGACCAGAGGTCACGACCCTGCGGGAGCTCTTTTTTTTTTTTTTTGGATAGGCGGAGTCGGCGCACCACCAGCGCCGGCCTCGAGGCTGGACGATTGCATGGCGCCGAGGTTACGCCATTGCTGTCGCTGACCCTGCCCTCCCCGTCAGTTCCTTCATCTCCCCCATAGAGGTTGCACTTTGTGGGAAGCTCAACTCGCAAGAGGCTTACAGCCCAGAAAAGCCTTCAACGCATATTTCTTCCAAGTTACCGCCAACACCAAATATCCTCGACGAGTCTCTCTCTCTCTCCTGCCGGTTCCGTGATTCACCACTCACGCCGCTGGTAAGACTGTTCCTTTCTTTATTTGTTAGTGACGCCGAAGTCTTTGTTTAGCTTATTTTCCGGGGGTCATGTCTTGGTCAGGGGAGAAATCTTCAAGACAGGATGGCCCCTATGCTGGGGTGCCCATGCGCCTAGAATACTCTGTCACCCACCAGCATGACCGCTGCCTCGACAAGTCTTGCCTGTTTACCTATACGGATCTGTAGATGCCTGCTTCTCCATGGACCGTCGTGTCATTGAACCATGCGTGGGAAAGTTGGACCAGGCCCACCACTTTTGGGGATGGGCACGCACTGCCGGGCCAAGCCACAGTCTCGGCCTTTCTTCCGGTTCCCTCCTGGTTCTGTACGGACCGTGGAGGGAGGGGCTTGCCCTTAGCCTCGATGGTTGCAGGCTCTCCATGGTGCAGGAGGCCCAGTCCATCCTCCTGGCGGGCGGGAGGCACCGCGATTGCAGTTGCCCTTCGAGGTGAAGGCTCCCTTGTGTTGTCTCCTTGGGCTGAGAAGCTGTGGTCAATGCCGGTCCGCCGCCGCACAGTCTCTGCTGTCGGTGCCGCTCATGCACTGATGGTGCTGACGGTGCCATGGGAGGTTCTATGGTGCTGTCCTCACTGTTCTCGGCACCGGCTCATGGCGCCTGTGTCTAGCTCTGGTGCGCCTGCACCGCCAGGTGAGGACACAGTGGCGTGGTTACCGCCCGGTGCCGAGAGCTGTCTGAGCCATCGCCGCACCGCCTTTTTGAACTTTGCGGCGCCGTGACAGACTCGCCTGATACTGCTGCCGCCTCGCGCCGGTCGCCTTCACGCACTGTTTGCGTGTGGTTGGGGCTTCGCCCGACTCTGGTGCAGTCTCCGGACTGGTACCCATTCGGTCAGGTTGGCAGTGGGTGTCTGCGTACTGTATGGCACCGGACTTCGGTCTCCACCTCCTCGGAGGTGGAGTCGGACTCTGAGTCAGACAAGTGGTCTTACTCTTTGGAGTTGGCCGCTCATGTGGACACCCTGGTAGTGTCCTCAGCAGACTGGAACCAGCCCCCCTCTGAGGAGCGGACAGTTGCCCCCAGGTCCAGGGTCATAATTGCTGACCAGCAGGCAGTGGTGCAGGCCACTATTGCTCTGCAGCCTGGCCTCTGAGGGTTTTCTGACCCCTCAGTGGTGGTACCCCCCTCAGGTGGTGTGCGTGGATCGCCCAACTTTGGGGCTGATCGGAACACCCAGGGGGGGGGAAGGAGGGTGCTGCTCCCTGGGTAGTCCCTTCCGGGACTGACCAGAGGTCTCAGCTGCCTAGGCTGGCTTTTGAGAGGAGAAGGACTCTATCGAGGTCGAGGGGTAGGGGGTTCAATGCAGCGACCCTTTTCCAGGACCCACCCGAGTTTGGGAAGGAGTCGTAGTGCGGACCTACGCCCTTCCTTTTTGGACTCCTTGAGAGGGCCCTGTTCTTTGGAGGTAGGGGACCATCCTTTTGGAGTTCCACAGCCCCGGCCACCTCACAGTGGGGAATCTTCAGGGCACAGCCTAGGCAGTTCCAGTATGGTTGACCAGCTGTCGGCTATTGAGTTTTCCGGAGCTGCTTCTTCCCTTGGGGCTCCAAGTGCGCTCTCTTGCCCAGGCAGAGGACAGTCGATTCCTGTTGTCAGATCTGCACCCACTCCTCTGCCACCTTCTACCCCAGGCATTCTTGGTCCTAGCGGACCTCTCTTCTGGGAGCAATTCAGGGCTGTGGCTGCTCATTTTCCCTCTTATGTTAGGGCCATGGACAGGCAGGTGTTCCAACCTCTTCCTGAGCAACCAGCCACTGAATTTTTGAGGTCCCCCACTTCCTCATCCTCCTCTTCGGGAGGAAAGGAGCCCTCTGTCCACATCTCCCCTGCTGCTGATCTCGCGGAGTATCAGCTTTTCCTCGTGAGGATGTTGGAGGACCTGCATATCACCCCACCCACGCAGCACAATCCGGATCACTTGACGCACGCCTTCTTGGGCTATTTCATTGCAGACACCCTTGTGGTGCCTCCCGGCCTGCTGTCTTTCAGGAGGCGTTGTTGCATCTCTGGCAGAGACCCTTTTCCAGAGTCCCAGCCCCTAGGGATCTGCCCCAGAGGTATTATGCCCCCAACCGAGTCTCCAGGTAGTTTGCCTCATCCTCAGTCAGGAGTGACGCAGCTGGACAATCCCGATGGGCTTCGCGCCCTTCGCCGTGATCAGCCCCCAGATGCAGATTCCATGGATTTTGACCTCTGGGGAAGGAGGACTTTCTACTCGGCACGGTTGCTTTTTTCAATATCTGCACATCAGGTCCACTACTCTACCTATGATAGGTTCCTGTGGTCCAGGCTAGGTCAGCTCCTAGCCTCGATGCCTGATTATGGAGGTAACCAGACAAGCCATTGCACTCTCTGCACGTGGCCTGGAGATAGAAAGGCACCAAGCAAGGGCATCTTACAACGCCAAAGAGGCAGCTTCCAGGGTCGTAGGGACAGCGATCTGCACTAGGTGGACGGCATGGTTACATCTCTCCTGGTTGTCACCCTTGACCCAGCGTAGCGTGATTTCCTCCACATACCAGAGAACCCATCTTTTCTCCTGTAGGGTGAGGCGGCATCTTTCCGTGCAACCTCCTACCCTCACCGGGGGGTCCCCATCTCGCTCTTCCCAGTCTCGACCCTCTCCAGACCTGTGAAGGTTCTCTCTCTGTCGGTGTGCCACCCACTAAGAGCTAAGGACTTAGTCCTTTAGGGTTCAGGGTCTCTTCGGGGCTTACATCAGTTAGTAGTGATGAATGGTGAAGATTGACACAGATAAGATATGAAAATTACATACCCACTGTAATTCCTGATCTTTCTGTGCATCTTCACCATTCATCACAATCCCACCCTCCATCACCCTGGGTCCCCCTTCCTCTGTGTGTCCTCCTCTCCCCTTCCGTTGGTCAGGAACAGGGTGACCTTGGGCACATAGGGGAATGTTTTACATTCCTCAAGTGGGAGAGTGATCAGGATGGAGGGCACTTCTTTCCTCAGTGCCTCGGCTCCACCCCTGTGGGGTGGGGGTTTGTGGATGCCCTCTCTTCTGCTCTCTCTCTCCCCTCCCCCACCTTCAGCTATTCTCCTTTGTTTTTGTCCTTAAGGACTCAACCGACAAAGTAATTTAAGAAACTAGTTTCTTACCACCAAAACTTGGTTTCTAGGGACATGGATATGTTGTTCATCCACACTCATTGGCAGGTATCCTTGCCGCTTTAAATCTTGCCGGAAGGTCTTCAAGCTTGCTCCTCCCACCCACCCAGGTGGTATAACTCTCGGCTCCGCCCCATGACGCCAGATCTTCCTTACCGCTTGGAAGCTCAGGTTCCCTCCTTAACGCTCTGCGTTTGAGACTGGTTCCTATTTCTCCGCTTATGGATTTAAAAAATAAAATTTTGCAAAAGACTTCAGTCTTCATCCTCGTGGCTGCGATGGACAAATCGACTCCTGATTTGGAGATGCCCATGCGGGCAGAAGATGTCTCGGACGGATCCACACTCCACGTGTGTCACTGCTTAGGCCTTGAGCAGCCGCAGGCTTACGCCTGTGCTCATCTTTCTCGGCCCACGTCCCGAAGACCGTGCTGCCCGATTACAACTGGGCCGTCCCGAGCGCTTCCCTCGGTGAAATTCAAGGAGGCCCGGTTGGCGGTGTCCGCGGGCGGCGGGCTGTTGGATCAGCAGCTCGAGCGGATGGTCGCCTCGGCGAAAGAGGCGCAGGCCGTGATCTTCCTGCCGCGTACGTTATCCCGCCTCTCTGGGCTCACACGGCTTCTTTTAAGGAGCTTTTGTCTGTCCTCTCACTAAAGGAGAAGGGCCCTACGCTGGCGGACCTTATTCTCGGTCCAAAAGAGGGACAAGGTAAGTCCCTCCGTCGACGCTCTTGGGAGCGGGAAAGGTCCTCTCCGGGCCATCGACCGCCGGCTTCGGTCGACCGCTCGGCTTTGGCCACTGGCCTCACGGTGTCCCCGTCAGGTCAGTTGACCGAGACTCCCACCGATGAAGTCGAGATTTTTCTCGACCCATTGGACGGGCTGTCGCCTTTAGTAGCCGAGATTCCCCTCTCCCCGGTTCCCCCGGGAGGAGTTGAGGATCCCGTGGGCTCGCCTGTGCCTCCGGTTCCGGAGCCCTCGGATGCACCATCTGAGCCGAAGGGAGTGCCGGTTCCGGCCGACACCTCCCCGCACCGACCTCGGAAATTCCGGGACTCTCGGTCTCGGTCTCGGACCTCTTCGCGGTCCAGCCGATCCCACCGTCATAGGCGGTCTCGGTCTCGGCACCGCGGTAAGCGGCGTCGCCGCTCGTCCTCGTCCTCCTCCTCGGATGAGGGGAGGCTTCGGCGTAAATTACGTCGACGGTACGAGGACCTTATGTTGCAACAGCTCCTCCTGGCCGGGAATAAGCCGAGCCCGTCGCCTTCCCCGGCCATTAAGTGGCTGTCACGGATCGGCCGACACAACCCCTCGACTTATCCGAGGAGCCTATACCCAGGCCGGTTGTTCGGCCAAAACCAGCTGCTCCACCGATTCCAGTGGAACCTCCGCCTCCCACAGCCACCAATTGGGGCTCCGACCAAGGATTCTCGGTCGGCTAAGGGTCCCCCATCGGCTGTCAGTTACCCTCACTCCGATCGACCTCGGCAGGTGAAGGGTGGCTCAGGCCAGAGGCAGTTTCGAGGGACTCTTCCGAGTCCGAAGATGATTCCTCCTTTTCTCCAAGCGACTGGACTTGGAGTCTTCAGGAGGTCAGTCAGTGGGACGATAGCCCGTCGTCCTTCCTAGGACTACTTCGCTCATCTCGGAGTCCACGGGATGGAGCTCGAACCGTTTCAAACGGGCCAGGTATCCTCACGGAATTCTGGACCGAGGGGATTCTCCGACGGAGGCCTTTCCGGTGGCCGAGGCCATAGTGGGTCCGGCACTGGAGCTTTGGCAGCGCCCTGCTTCCTGCCCTGCGCCTTCGGCCAGGATGGCCAGGAAGTATGTGGTCCCTACTGGTTCCTTGTCCGGTTTTTCGGAACACCCCTCTGCTGAGGGGTTGGTTACCGACAACGTTTTCGGCGGCGCGGCAACGCCAGGGATGTGGACAAACCTCTGACAAGGAGTCAAGAGAATGGACTATGTCGGGCTAAAAGTCTACGCTCAGCGTCCTTCTCGGCTTCGGTCAGGCCAGTTCGGCCGTCCTCATGGCACATTTTTCTCATGCCCTGTTGGGCTCCCCTGGATGAGGTCATCCTCATCTTCCCGCCGATCTGCAGACTACGGTTAAACGGTGCGGGACCAAGGCAGGGCAGTGGCCAAACAGCAGCTCCAGACTGCTTTGGATATAGGGACTCATGTGCCAGATCGGTGGCGGCCGCAGTGGCTATGCGTCAAGAGGCTTGGCTGAGGATATCCACCTTTACTCGGATACCCAGCACAAGTTGGCGGATGTCCCTTTTGGGGACTGACTCTTCGGCCCTGGGGTGGAAGGTCACCGCAGGATCGGAAGTCCAATGCTACCTTGACTCGGTCTCTTCCGCTCAGAAGGACAAAGGCCGCAAACCACAGCCTAAGCCCTTTCGTCCTTCTGTGCCCGGCGCGCCCGGCCCAGCAACGTCAGGGCCAGCAGGCTCGGCCTTGGCATCCCAAACCCAAGCCGCCGGCTTCCTCTAACAGGAGGCAGGGAGGAAAAGGCCCAGGAGGTCCCTCGGCCGGTCCCTCCTCCAAGCCTGCCCAGTGACGGGCTGAGGGGTGTCGCCCCATTCCCGCCACCTTATCCCTGGGTCCCCCTGGAAGGATCAGCCCCTTCCGTTCCGCCTGGTCTGCTGTTTCCACGGACAGGTGGGTCTTGAGGTGGTGGGAAGAGGCCTGCCTCTGAATTCGAGCAGGCACCACCCTTCAGGAGCCGCCGCCTCGGGGGCTTCGGGATCCCCAGTTTCACTGGCGGCTCACGAAATGGCACGCCTCCTCCTCCAGAAGGAGGTGATAAGAGAGGTGGTGGACCCTCCTTCAGACCCAGGGTTTGTGTCCAGGTACTTCCTGGTTCCGAGCGGACGGGGCTGGCGCCCATTCTCGACCTCCACGACCTAAACAAGTTCCTAAGGTCTCGAACCTTCAGGATGGTCACTCTGGCTCAGATAATACCATCCTTGAGCAGCGGCGTGTGGTTCTGCTCTCTGGACTTGCAGGACGCGTTTTCACGCCCCTATCCGTCCGCTCTCACCAGAGATTCCTTCGCCTCCAGCGGAAGGATCCTCTTCGAGTTCAAGCCATGCCCTTGCGCTTGTCTCCAGCTCCCAGGGTCTTCACCAAATGCATGGCAGTGGTGACAGCATTCCTCAGTGCCAGGGGTCGGGTGTGACCTACCTGGACGACTGGCTGATAGCAGCTCCCTCCAGGAAGGAGGCAGAGTGGTCCAGAAATCTGGCCCTCCAGGTCTGCTCTCAACTGGGCCTCCTTATCCACGAGGCCAAGTCGGAACTCGAGCAAGCAGGTGATTCTATTCATCGGGGCGCAGCTCGACTCTCTTCGAGCCAGAGCGCGGCTCCCGGCGGACAGGGCCGAGGTTCTTTCCTCCTTTGCCCGATCATTTCTGGTTGGGCAATTGCGCCCTGCCCGGGACTTCCTGCGCCTCCTGGGTCTCATGACGGCCTGCACCAGCGTGGTCCGTTGGGCCCGCTGGAACATGCGTCCCCTTCAGTGGGGACTGGCCAGCCAGTGGTCACAACGCTGAGATCCTTTGGACCAGCTTGTGTCGGTGACACAGGGGATGTGGAACGCTCTCCAGTGGTGGACCGTTCCAGATCATTTGCAGGAGGGCATCCCGTTCGTCCGCCCCGAGCCGACGGTCTCTCTATCGACCGATGCCTCTCTGATGGGTTGGGGTGCCCATCTGGGGGAACACCGGGCTCATGGCCTCTGGTCCCCGCGGGAGTCCCGATGCCACATCAACCTGCTGGAGCTCCGAGCGGTCCGCCTAGCTCTCACCGCCTTTGCTCCGTTCCTCCGGGGTCAAGTGGTCCGAGTCCAGACGGACAATACCACGACCATGTACTATCTAAACCGCCAGGGCGGGACGCGCTCCATGCTTCTATGCAAGGAAGCTCTCCGCATTTGGTCACTCGTGCGCAGCCTGGAGGCGGATCTCCTAGCCATTCACGTGGCAGGAGCCTCCAACACCCTGGCCGATGCCCTGAGCCGGATAGGGGCTGCATCCCACGAGTGGTCTCTCCTGCCGGAGGTAGTACAGCATCTGTTCTCCCATTGGGGCACACCTCAGGTGGACCTGTTTGCCTCCAGGAGAAGCAGGCTGAGCCTGTTCCATGCCCGCCCCCTCAGCAGGGGCTGCTGCAGGGGATGCCTTCTCGAGGCAGTGGACCCCGGCCTCTTTACGCCTTTCCCATTTCCCTTGATCCACAAGGTGCTTCTCAAGGCGAGGAGGGACAAGGCGCAGGTGATTCTGATAGCCCCAGACTGGCCTCGCCAGTTCTGGTACCCAGATCTCCTCAGTCTCAGCTCCAGGACTCGGCAGCTTCCAGCTCGCCCGACCTGCTCTCAGTCAATCAGGGAAGGTGTTCCATCCGGACCTTCAATCCCTGCACCTGACGGCCTGGTTCCTGAGCTGCCAGAGTTCCAGGCCTTGGGTCTTTCCGACGAGGTCCTCAATGTAGTTGAGGCGTCCCGTGAGAGTCGACCAGAAAATGTTATGCCTTCAAATGGAAAAGGTTTTCCATTTGGTGTCAGGCAAGGGCTTGGACCCTTCCTCCTGTTCCTTGGCAACATCTTGGACTATTTATGGTCCCTTTCTAGTCAAGGGCTTAGGTCGACGACCTAAGGGTGCACCTGGCAGCCATCTCTGCTTACAAGGCGCGGGCGGGAAGCAGTCGGTGGCGCAGGAGAAGGTGGTCTGGCGCTTTTCAAAGGCCTTGATCACATTTCCCTCCAGTGCGGGAACCCCCACCTCCGTGGATCTACTGCTGGTACTGGTCAAAGCTCATGGGCAAGCCATTCGAACCTATGCACAGGTGTGCTCTCTCTCACCTGTCGTGGAAGACCGCCTTCTTGGTGGCTATCACGTCAGCCAGAAGGATGGGAGAGCTCCAGGCGCTTTCCATCGAGTCTCCTTACCTGGTCTTCCACAGGGACAAGGTTGTCCTGCGCCCCCACCCGAAATTCCTTCCGAAGGTGGTGTCGGAGTTTCACCTTAACCAGGTGTTGACTCTGCCGGTGTTCTACCCCAATCACACCTCGGAGGCCGAATATAGGCTCCATACTCTGGACCCTAGAAGGGCGCTCGCTTATTATAAGGAGTGCACGGCTGAAATTCGGGGAGAGGTTCGCCAGCTGTTTGTCACCTACGCTGAAGCCGCATCTGGCAGACCTGCAGCCAAGCGGACGATAAGCAGGTGGGTAACCTCCTGCATAGATCTCATATAAGTTGTCGGCATGGAGCCTCCCAGAGGATAAGAGCTCATTTTACCCGCCATACTGCTGCAACAGTGGCTGCTTCCAGGGACGTCCCTATCCAGGAAATCTGCAGGGCTGCTACCTGGAAGTCAGCAAACACCTTCATTACCCATTACCACATCGACCTTGAGTCACGCCGGATGCTGGTTTTGGGGCCTCGGTTCTCCAGTCTCTTTCCCAAGTAAGTATTGGGGTGTCGTCTTGCCTCCCTCCTCCGGAGAACTGCTAGAGTCTGCCAATGAGTGTGGATGAACAACATATCCATGTCCCTAGAAATACAGGTTACTCACCTGTAACAGGGTTCTAGGAATGGTATATGTTGTTCATCCTACGACCAAACCTCCCGGCTCGGACGCACAACCTGAGCTTCCAGCGGCCAGATCTGGCGCCATGGGCGGAGCAGAGTTATACCACCGGTGGGTGGGAGGAGCAAGCTTGAAGACCTTCCGCAAGATTTAAAGCGGCAAGGATACCTGCCAATGAGTGTGGATGAACAACATATACCATTCCTAGAACTCCTGTTACAGGTGAGTAACCTGTATTTCGGGGAGGGGGGTGGGCAACCCTGTATCCTGTCTTTTCTTCCAGAATAGCCGCTTCTGCTTATGTTGGAGTTACTGCCAGTGATTCTGTGCCTTGAATTCTGGCAGTGTAGGCTTCTCCTTTGCAGTTCCTATACAATCTGGAGACAGGTCAAGGCTTCAGGGTATGTTTCCTTAACCCCCACCCCACATCCTTACTTCTAATTCTTCCCTCCCTCCCTCCCTCCCTCTTCTTCTGCTTCCAGAGATTGGGACCCCTTCCCAGTCCTCTTAGATTTCCAGCTCTCTTTCTGTCTTCCGAGTCATTTATTTCTCCTTTTAGTTTGTATATCTTTTCCTTCGTCTGTCCCTTGGACTCCCTTGTCCCTCCCTCGTAAACCTTTCTTACTCTACGGCGACTCAGAACTGGCGGGAGGGAGGGGTCATCAACTAACGGCCAGCCCACAAGCGCCACGCAGTGCATCAGCCTCGGGGGTGGCGCCCATGGTGCATTGACTCCGCCCATCCCCAAAAAAGCTCCCGCGAGGTCGTGACCTCCAGCCACATTACCCAAAGGTGATGAATGGTGAAGATGCACAGAAAGATCAGGAATTACGGTAGCTACGTAATTTTCATTTTCATGTCTTGGAGATGCTTCACATTGTGGAGTCCTTCCAAAAGGAGTAGACTTGCAAACGCTATGCATTTAAATGGAAGAGGTTTGCAGTATGGTGCCAGGACAAGGAGCTTGAGCCCCTTGCCTGCCTAGAAGGTTCCCTTGGCAGCCACTCTGCTTACCGGGTGTGGGCTGATATGTGAATGGTGGCCCAGGAGAAGGTGGTCAGGCACTTTTTTACAGGCCTTGACCACTTGTCTTTTCTGCTGCACAAGCCTCCATCACTTTGGGACCTACTGCTGTTGCTTGCTGTGCTTATGGCAAGCTATTCGAGCATATGCACATGTGTGAGATGTCACACTTGTCATGGAAAACCGCCTTCTTGGTGGCAGTCACGTTAGTCAGAAGGATTAGTGAGCCCTAGGTGCTCTCATGTAGTCTCCTTATCTGGTCTTCCACAAGGACAGGGTCATCCTTCGCCCCCGTCTAAAGTTCCACACAAAGGTGGTATTGGAGTTTCACCTTAACCAGGTGATTAGCCTTCCTGTATACTTCAACAACCCATCTTGCGAGGCCGATCACAGGCTTCATACTGTGGACCTGTGAAAGGCTCTCAGTTACTATAAGGAGTGCATTGCTGAGTTTGGGGTGTGGCGCGTTAGCTGTTTGTAACATTAACTCATTCACACCACAAGAGCTCTTTGAGCGTTCCACCACTTGTGTCCTGTATACTCTTAACACTGGGTCCTGGGCTTTTCTAAGCAAACTCAAGCTATAATCAGCATGCCACAAACAAATGCAAATATATCTTGAACCGTAAGTGCTACACACAAAATACGAGTGGCAAAGTTGTTCAGCACAAAATTACCTTTCTAATGGTGCTTTGCAATCAATTGTAATCAATTCATTTTTTTTTATATACTAGCTGAAATGCCAAACAACTGTGGGGTTTTTTTTGGATTTATTCAAGCTGCTTAGGTGAGGCTTGAGAGACAAATGTCAGCCTTGCACACCATACCTTAAACAAATACAAATAACTCCTAAAGTATACGTGATACACAAAGTATCAGAGGCAGAGTTGTTCAGCACAAAATTACCTTTCCAACGGTGTTATGCAATCAGTTATCAGTTCAGTTTTTATTTTATACTAGCAGAAATATCAAACTGAGTTTTTTGGGGGATTTATTCAAGGTGTTTAGGTGAGGCTTGAGACACAAATGTCAGCCATGCACACCATACAGTAAACAAATGTGAATAACTCCTAAAGTATACGTGACAGACACAGTGTCAGTGGCAAAGTTGATCAGCACAAAATGACCTTTCTAACAGTGCTATGCAATCAGTTCTAAGCAGTTTGGTTTGTTTAATATTTAGGTAAAAACTGCTGACTTCCTCAGACGTTTCCCGGCCTGACTGAAAGTCAGCTGAGTACATCTACAGTCGTTATTGGCCTGAGTGGCTATGCTGTCAGACACCACCTACAGGTGTATCCAGGCCTGAATGAGTTAAAGCCACACCTGCCAGATTGGCAGCAGAGCAGATGATTGGTAGGTGGATAACATCTTGCATCAACCTCTGCTATCAACCTCTGCTGTAGGTTGGCTGGAAAGGAGCCTCCCAGAGGGCTTAGGGCTCATTGCACCAGGCATGCTGCTGCCTCAGTGTCTGCCTCTAGGGACATCCCCATAGAGGAGTACTGGGCTGGCACATATCTTCATCTCACATTGCAGCATCAACAAGTCTCATCGGGATGCTGTTTTTGAGGCCTTGGTTCTTCATTCTCTGCTCGTCAAATAGGGATGCGCACCTTGCTCCCTCTTCCCAGAGAACTGCTGAAAGTCTACCATAGTGTGGATAATGAAGTGTACCATGCCCTTAGAATTATGTGTTCTAGGGACATGGATATGTTGTTCATCCACACTGTCTGGCAAGTTCCTTGCTGCTTTAAATCTTGCCGGAAGGTCTTCAAGCTGGCTCCTCCCACCCACCTGGGTGGTAAAACTCTCGGCTCCACCCCATGACGCCAGATCTTCCTTACCGCTTGGAAGCTCAGGTTCCCTCCTTAACGCTCTCGTGATAGACTGGATCCTAATTCTTCGGTTCTAGCAAACTCATTTTAAAATTTTCAAGACTTGGCCATCTTTCCCTCGCGTGCATGGCGGACAATCACCCCGGATTTCGCAGTGCCCTTGTGGGCAGAAGATGTCCAGGACGCACTCCGCACTCCACGTAAGTGCTCACTGCCTCGGCCTAGAACACGACCCGCAGGCCTGCGAGGCATGCTGCTCATTTTCGCCAACGTCCTGGAGGACGCTGCTGCCCGGGTTACAGCTTGGAGCCTTAGAGCGCCACCCGCTGTTGTTGAGGTTCACATGTTACCGCGGGCAGCTGGCCTCGGCTGAGCAACTCAAATAGATGATCGCCCTCGAGGAGGCCCAGGCCACATCATCCTCTTCCTCGGTCGCGGCATTTATCCCGCTCTCACTGGGTACCTCATATTCAGCTTCGTTCAAGGAGCTTTACCAGTCCCTTTCCATGAAGGGAGAGAGGCCATCGGGACATTCCTCTCGGTCCAAAAATAAGGACTCAAAGGGTAAGTCCCATCGTCGGCGTTCGTGGGAGCGGGAGAGGTCTCCTTCCCCGGACAACCGACTGTCTACTTCGGTCGAGGTTGCGGCTAAGGCTGCTGGCTTCACGGCGTCCCCGTCAGGCCAGCCGGCCAAGACTCCAGTCTGTGCGGTCGAGATTTTTCTCGACCCGTCGGACGGGCTGTAGACTGGTGAGGCCGACAACCCTTCTTCACCGGTTCCCCTGGTGGAGACTGAGGACCTGCTTGCGCCCCCGGTGCCGCAGTCCCTGGTTAAGGCTTCCGAGCCGAGGGAAAAGCGGGTGTCCCCCTCTCCTTCCCAGACCCATCCTCGGAAACACCGAGGATCTCGGTCTCAGTCTCGGACATCGTCTCGGTCCAGCCGATCCCGCCGACATTGGTGGTCTCGGTCTCGGCACCGAGGTAAGCGGCGCCGCCGCCATCCTCGCCTTCCTCCTCAGAAGAGGAGAGACTTCGCCAGTTGGGCCGACGCTCACGAGGACCTGATGTGGCAGCAGTTACTCTGTCTGTGAACAAGCCGACGCCGTTGCCT
Source organism: Neoceratodus forsteri (assembly GCA_016271365.2). Classification (NCBI taxonomy): domain Eukaryota; kingdom Metazoa; phylum Chordata; order Ceratodontiformes; family Ceratodontidae; genus Neoceratodus; species Neoceratodus forsteri. Next base: position 680,577,972 of record CM028131.1, on the reverse strand, counting down.
TCCCCGGCCATCAAGTGGCTGTCACCTGAGCGGCCGAAACAACCCTGCTGTAGTCGAGGTGCCCAAGCCTTGGGCCAGTTGTTAGGCCGAAACCAGCTGCCCCACCAATTGTGGTGGAACCTCCGCCTCCACAACCGAAATCGGGGGCACGTACCAAAGACTCTCGGTTGGGTCAAGGACTGCCCCACAGGTTGTCGGTCACCCTCACTCCCGACCGTCCTCGGCAGGTGGAGGGTGGCTCAGGCCCCAGGCAGCTCTTTGTGGACTTCTCAGAGTCTGACGATGACTCCTCCCTGTTCTCCAGGCCCATTGACCTGGAGTCCTCCGGGGGCCAGTCGATGGACGAAAGCCCATCGTCCTTCATGGGTTTGCTTCAGCTCATCTCGGAGTCCACCGGGATGCAGCTCGAGCCCATATCCAAGCGAGCCAAGTGTCCCCTGACGGAGATATTGGACCGAGGGGATTCACCCACTGAGGCTTTTCCGGTGGCTGAAGCCATTGTTGGCCCAGCCTTGGAGCTCTGGCAGCGGCCTGCTTCCTGTCCTGCACCTTCGGCCAGGATGGCCAGGAAGTATGCGGTCCCTACCGGCTCTTTGCCCGGTTTTTCGGAACACCCCTCTGCCGAGGGGTTGGTCACCGACAGCGTTTTCCGGCGTTCCGGGAAAGCTAGGGACGTGGACAAGCTCCCCGAAAAGGAGTCCAAAAAGCTGGACTACGCCAGGCGCAAAGTGTATGCTGCGTCCTCCCTTGGCCTCCGCCAGGCCAGCTTGGCCGGGCTGATGGCACATTTCTCCCACGCCCCCATGGGCTCCCTGGATGAGGTGATCCCTCATCTCTCGGCCGACCTGCAGACCACGGTCCGGCAGGTGCGGGACCAGGGAAGGGCAGTGGCTAAGCAGCAGCTCCAGACAGCTCTGGACATAGGAGACTCCTGTGCCAGATCGGTTGCGGCCGCGGTGGCCATGCGCCGCAGAGCATGGCTGAGGATATCCACCTTCACGGCGGATACCCAGCACAAATTGGCAGATGTCCCCTTCTTGGGGACCGACCTCTTCGGCCCTGGAGTGGAAGGTCACCTCCAGCGGATCGAAAAGTCCAGTGCCACTCTGGACTCGGTCACCTCCGCCCAGAAAGACAAAGGCCGCCGACAGCAGCAGCACAAGCCCTTTCATCCTTCTGCGCCTGTGGCACGTCCGGCCCAGCAGACCAGGGCCAGCAGGCTCGCGCTTGGCATCCCAAAACCCAAGCCAGCGGCTTCCTCCAACAGGAAGCTGAGGAGTAAAGGCTCAGGAGGTCCCTGGCGGTCCCTCCCCAAGCCTGCCTAGTGACGGGTTGAGGTAGCCCCAACCTCGTCACTCCCTTCCCTGGTCTCCCCATGGGGACGGCTCCGCCACTTCCCTTTCTGCCTGGTCCGCTATCACCACGGACTGGTGGGTGTTGGAGGTGGTAGGAAAGGGCCTGCCTCTGGAGTTCGAGCAGGCCCCACCCTCTTCCGAGCAGCCCCCGAGGCCACGCGGTCCTACTGTTCTCTGTCGGCTCGCCGATATTGCCCTGCTCTAAAAAGAGGTGATCAGGAAGGTGGCGGATCCTCCTCCAAACCCGGGGTTTGTGCCCAGGTACTTCCTGGTCCCAAAACGGACGGGGGTCTGGCTCCCCATTCTCGACCTGCACGACCTGAACAGGTTCCTAAGGTCTCGGACCTTCAGAATGGTCACTGGCTCAGATAATCCCATCCTTGGAACGAGGCGTGTGGTTCTGTTCTCTGGACCTTCACAACGCGTTCTTTCAGGTCCCAATCCGCCCGTCCCACCAGAGATTCCTCCGCTTCAGAGTAGGGGGATCCCTTTACGAGTTCCGGGCCATGCTCTTCGGCCTTTCCCTAGCTCCCAGGGTCTTCACCAAATGCATGGCAGTGGTGACAGCATTCCTATGGCGCCGAAGGGTCCGGGTGTACCCCTACCTGGACGACTGGCTGATTGCAGCCCCCTCCAGAGCGGAGGTGGAATGGTCCAGAGATCTGGCCCTCCAGGTTTGCTCTCAGGTTGGCCTCCTTATCAACGAGGCCAAGTCGGAACTCGTCCCAAAGCAGGTGATACAATTCATGGGGCAGAGCTCGACTCTCTACGAGCCAGAGCACGGCTCCTGGCGGACAGGGCCGAGGTGCTTTCCTCCTTTGCCCAATCATTTCAGGTTGGGCAATCGCGCCCTGCCCGGGACTTCCTGCGCCTCCTGGGCCTCATGGCGGCCTGCACCAGCGTGGTCCGTTGGGCCGGCTGGTACATGCGTCCCCTTCAATGGGGGCTGATCAGCCAGTGATCACAACACTTCGATCCGCTGGATCAGCTAGTGACAGTGACCCAGGGGATGTGGAACGCTCTCCAGTGGTGGACCGTTCCAGCACATCTGCAGGAGGGCTTCCCGTTTGTCCGCCCCGAGCCGACGGTCTCGCTGTCAACCAACGCCTCTCTGATGGGTTGGGGTGCCCATCTGGGGGAGCACAGCGCGCCGCGGCCTCTGGTCCCCTCGGAGTCCCCATGCCATATTTGTTCGTTGGAGCTCGAAAGCAATTGCCTAGCTCACCGGCCGCCCGCTTCACGGGGTCAAGTGGTTCAGGTCCAGACGATAATACCACACCATGTACTACCCAAACTGCCAGGGCGGGACGCACTCCATGCCTCTGTGCAGGGAAGCTCTCCGCATTTGGTCACTCGTGCGCAGCCTGGAGGCGGCTCTCCTTGCCATCCATGTGGCAGGAGCCTCCAACTCTCTGGCCGATGCCCTAAGCCGGATAGGGGCTGCGTCCCATGAGTGGTCTCTCCTGCCAGAGGTAGTACAAGATCTGTTCTCCCACTGGGGCATGCCTCAGGTGGATCTGTTTGCCTCCAGGGAGAATGTGAAGCTAAGACTGTTTCATGCCCGCCCCCCTGAGCAGGGCTTGCTGCAGGGGGATGCCTTCTCGAGGCCGTGGACCCTAGGCCTCTTCTACGCCTTTCCCCCATTTCCCTTGATCCACAGGGTGCTTCTCAAGGCAAGGAGGGACAAGGCACAGGTGATTCTGGTAGCCCCAGACTGGCCCCGCCAGTTCTGGTATCCAGATCTCCTCAGTCTCGGCTCCAGGCTCCCGAGGCGGCTTCCAGCCCGCCTGGACCTGTTCTCAGTCAATCAGGGGAAGGTATTCCATCTGGACCTTCAGTCCCTGCACCTGACAGCCTGGCTTCTGAGCGGCTAGAGTTCCAGGCCTTGGGTCTTTCTGACAAGGTCCTCAATGTCATTGAGGTGTCCAGTAAGGAGTCAACCAGAAAATGCTACGCCTTCAAATAGAAGAGATTCTCCATTTGGTGTCAGGGCAAGGGCAAGGGCCTGGACCCTTCCTCCTGTTCCTTGGCAAGCATTCTGGACTACCTGTGGTCCCTTTCTCAGCTAGGGCTTCGGTCGACGAGCCTTAAGGTGTACACCTGGCAGCCATCTCTGTTTACTGGGCTGTCCGGGAAGCAGTCGGTGCAGGAGAAGGTGGTCGGGCGCTTTTTCAAAGGCCTTGATCACATATCCCCTCCGGTGCGAGAACCTCCACCTCCGTGGGATCTACTGCTGGTATTGGCTAAGCTCATGGGCAAGCCATTCCGAACCGATGCACAGGTGTGACATCTCTCACCTGTCGTGGAAGACCACCTTCTTGGTGGCTATCACGTCAGCCAGAAGGATGGGAGAGCTCCAGGAGCTTTCCATAGAGTCTCCTTATCTGGTCTTCCACAGGGACAAGGTTGTCCTGCGCCCCACCGAAATTCCTTCCGAAGGTGGTGTCGGAGTTTCACCTTAACCAGGTGTTGACTCTGCCGGTGTTCTACCCCAGTCACACCTCGGAGGCCAATATAGGCTCCATACTCTGGACCCTAGAAGCCGCTTCGCCACAAGGAAGCGGATGGCTGAAGTTCGGGGGAGAGGTTAGCCAGCTGTTTGTCACCTACGCTGAAGCACTGCGTGGTGAGACCTGCAGCCAAGCGGACGATAGGCAGGTGGGTCACCTCCTGCATAGATCTGTGCTATAGGTTGGCGGGCATGGAGCCTCCCAGAGGGATAAGAGCTCATTCTACCCGCCATACTGCTGCATCGGTGGCTGCTTCCAGGAATGTCCCTATCCAGGAAATCTGCAGGGCTGCTACCTGGAAGTCAGCACACACCTTCATCACCCACTATGTCATCGACCCTGAGTCACGCCGGGATGCTGGTCTTCGGGCCTCGGTTCTCCAGTCTTTATTTCCCAAGTAGGGGGTGTGCGCCTTGCCTCCCTCCTCCTGGAGAACTGCTAGGAGTCTGCCAGACAGTGTGGATGAACAACATATCCATGTCCCTAGAAATACAGATTACTCACCTGTAACAGGAGTTCTAGGAATGGTATATATTGTTCATCCCTACGACTCTAACCTCACGGCTTGACCTTTGACCTGGCTTCAGCGAGGCTAGATCTGGCGTCATGGGGCGATGTCGAGAGTTTTACCACCCGGGTGGGTGGGAGGAGCCAGCTTGAAGACCTTCTAGCAAGATTTAAAGCGGCAAGGAACCTGCCAGACAGTGTGGATGAACAACATATACCATTCCTAGAACTCCTGTTACAGGTGAGTAACTTGTATTTACTCACCAGTAACCGTAGTTCTAGGAGTGGTATACAGTTCACATCCACACAACCCACCCAGCCTCTCATGGCAAATAGCATATGGATCCGTGCTTGCAGCGTGCAAAGATCTGATGTCACGGGGCACAGCTGGAGGATATACTGCCCAGGTGATGGGAAGAGCTTAGCTGGAAGACGTCTGAATTAGCCTGTTCAGGTGGAACTGCCACAGTGTGGATGTGATGTGAACTGTATCCTGCTCCTAGAACTACAGTTACAGGTGAGTGGCCTATATTTCTAGTGGCTGTTACCCTGCACGTGCAGGGTTTCTGAACTGCAAGTTTCTAGTGATCGAGCCTCCATTAAACGGTTTTCAGAAAGATAAAGTGGTACTCTCTACATGTCCTCAGTTTCAGCCGAGGTTAGTGTCGGAGTTTCACCTCAGCCATTCTTTGGTGCCTTCAACTTTTTTCACCAGACAGAAAACCGGGGAGAAGTGCCCTTCCACTTACTTAGTGCTAGAAAAATCCTTAGGTTCTACCTAGATAGAACCAAGGACTACAGACAAGCCTGTCAACTGTTAGTCTCCATAGATACCTCTTCCCAAACAGTGCTTGGATTTTTATTTGCATTCACTGCTGATACATGCAGACGAGGCAGCAGTTGGAGTGCTCTCTCGGAGCTCATTCACCTGAACAGTGTCTACTTCTGTGGCTTTGTTCTGTTCAGGCCTTATTTCAGAGATATGTAGGGCCTCTATCTGGAATAGTGTTCACACTTTCATGAAACACTATGCTTTGGACATTCAGTCCATGAAACATGCAGGTTTGGATTGGCTGCATTGCAGGGCCTACTCTCCTCATGAGTTCTGGGTCTCCAGCCTTCCAAGTCCAGGGAATTTTTCTGACTGCTTACTAGTTGGGACCAAGTGGTGGAATTCAATGGAAAACTGATTATTGGAAAACAGAGTAGTTTATAAGCGTAACTACCAGTCACCCTTCCTCCATCCCCAGACACACTCCAGTTCTATGTATGTTGTATCCCTCTCCCCCTTCTTGAATGGGTACAAGCTGTGAAGACACCTGCTGTTACGGTTGTCCCTTATAAGGACCAGTTGGCTCTCTTTATACCTTAGTCTTGTTATTCATTTTCAGATGGATAGTTTGTCGTCTTCTATGTTTTTATTAACAAAAAAAAAAAAAAAAAGAGTACTAAGATGGTGGTGTCCAGTGCTGCTATATACCCTGCTGGCATGCAGATGACACAATGCGTCAGTGCTATGTATTGATGCTGCTAACCCCAGAAGTTCTGGTTCATTTGGGGTCCTGTCTTTTCCGACACTAAGACCAAAGAGTGGTACTCTATAGAGAATGTATTCTTGAACATCTGAAGTTGTGGTGAGCTCATCTGTGAACATAGAGAATGTTACATAGCTGACTCCCCTGCTAAAGCACAATCATTTGATTTGCCCTTCGTCCTTGTATAAACTGCCACTTTACTGTTTTAAGTTTTATGTTTGCTTTTTATGTGTTGCGAATGAACAGCAATATACAAATAGTGCTGTCAAATTGAAGTAATTGGGTACTTATAAAACTTAAAAAAAAAAAAAAAAAAAAATGTGATCAGTGGACTGTTCATTGAATCTGTTTTGGGTAGCATGACTACTTGCAATCATTGCAGCATTTTATTTGTTAACCATTTAACTCTTCAGTCTAAATGGTGCATTGTGGAAAAAAAAAAATCCCAGATGAACTGTTATTAAAGGATGAACATATTTGATTCCCATCCTCATATCTACCCTGTAGTGGTTCTGCCGGGGCTGATATAGTTTGCATTATATTTCGTCTCCAGAATAGGATAGACCGGGATTTACAGCAAATAAAAAAAACATGATCATCAGTATATGTTTACATGTTCTTTACACTGGGATGCGGGTTCCCTTTTGAGTGATAGTTACAGTTAGATTTATACAGTTCCCTAGTGTATAGTAAGTGTAGTTTGGCTCGTGTAAAGCGGTCGTTTCCATCTTTCAGGAGCCAGATTTAATTGATGATATAGAAGAAAAAACTCCTGTTAGCAATGAAGTAGAAATGGAATCAGAGGAACAAATTGCAGAGAGAAAAAGAAAGATGGTAAGTTGGCAGGCGAGCAGCTTATTGGAGCTGTCAATAGGGCTTAATGATAGCACTTCCATGCTTATTGTTGCTGCCTGTTCTATAGGCTTTAGACATGTTGTCATATAGTCAGCTTCTTGTATTTGCTTTGTCTTCTAATTCAAAGCTTGCTAGTTGAATCAGATAATTTTCAGTTTAACTTGTCATCTGCAGATTAGGCTGTGTGATTGTTTTACTTTGTTGCATTCCAGTGCATCTGCATTGTTGCTTTCTGTAGTAGCTCTGGGTATAGCTTTAGTTGGAAATTTGCAGTCTACTGTTTTGATTGTTTCGGGCCAGTTTGAGAGCTATATAGTGCATTTTTGTTTGCAAGACAGACATTTTTCTTTTATTCTAATGTGTAGGAGGAGTGTGTCTGGCATTGTTTACATTCCCGCAGTAAGGTAGGATCTAAGGCACATGGGACTTGCCATATTGTCCTAGCCATATCCACTAACACTAAAAAATTTGGTTGTTTATCAGCTCCTTCCAGCAGGGACAAGAGAATGGACGAGTACCACTTTAATCTGAGAAAGAGTAAGTAATCTAGGGAATCTTCAACAGTACCACCCACTCCCATGATCCCTTAGTTATACTTTGTCTAGCTGAGCAACATTCTGCCCAACAGTGGAAAGTGTATTTATTTGTTTATTAATATGCTTTCTTGATCTCCTACACTTTTCATTTAACTTGATCTTCCACATAGCTTTGGATGCCCCTAGATACCACTACCATTCGGTAGAAGTGGGAGGCTCCAGATGTGTAGGATCAACCTGGACTATGCGGTGCATGCAGGACGCCTGCCTAAACCTCTGCAGCTTCCATGGTTGCTCTGCACGCTCCAGAATGCCACTACCATTTGGTAGATTCAGGACGTGTAGGACCACTCCAGACAGCATGGTGCATACAGGAGACCCGCTGAAATCTCTGCACCTGCCATGTCACTTTGGACACTTATGGAATTCATGACCATTACAGTAGATTTGGGACAAGCTCCAGGCATGTAGGACCGCTCTGGACCTTGCAGCACACACAGAAAAAGCCCACACAAAACACCTCTGGAGCGACCTTGGGTAGACTGGGGAATAGCTTCAGATGCCTCATATAGCACAGTACCACACAGCAAACGCAGGAAGCTCACAAAATAAACATTTTCAGATCAGATCATCAGCTCGCAACTGGGCCTACTGATTGGACATCAGCTTGCAATCCAGTCTACAGAAATTGACCTGAAATGCTCTCTACATACTAAGGTAGGATTTGGAGCACTTAGGTTGGCAGGGAAGTTAATTTGGATTCCAATTGATGAAGGATAGTGTTTTTTTTCCGTTTAGAGACATTCAGACCATATCAATGTGCTCTGAAGTGCCAAAATGTACAGCTTGCAGTTAGCTAGAGGACAGAGTCCAGCCTGCTAACTTCTAGCTCTTTCTGCTCTCATCAGTATCACGTCCAGCACGGGGGACGACGACACTAGGGTTACACGCAACCATAAAGACATGTCGAGGGGCAGCTAACAGGGCCCCCATTTCCAAGCCAAACAAACATTGGTTTGCTCAAGAGATTGGGAGGGTGGGTACATCTAAAGCAGGTGGCTTTAAAATACAGAGCAAAAAAAAAAAATTCAGACTCTTCAGGCACATCCCCTAAAGTTTTATCATGCCACACAAGCACCTGACATTGCAGGCTTGCACACCAGTGCCCAGATCCCCCTTATCCACAGCCGTCCCAGGTTTGCCCGATACCCCCACTGTAGCCACTTTTAATTATACGCCTGATGCCCGTAGAGTCTCTCAGTAAGACTACGCAAACATTCAAATCTCAGCAAGATGGTGGAGTCTGACATTCTGCTCCTCACCTGCCAAGCATCCCTCCATTGCAGACTTTTGTATCTCTCCATTGTCTACCCCCCAACACACACGCATATAGGGGTGAAGATGCCTCCAGGGAGGCCTCTCCTGACCCGGTGTCCAGACAGCATAGGACAAATGATCTAGATGCTCCTGCTGTACACACGACTTGAGGCAGAAGCATTCTGAACAAGGGTGCACTTCATCTAAGACCAGCTCTGCTAGCCATAGGTCCCCCACTTCCTCATGGGCTGTATGTAGCTCATGTAACACTACCAGCACAAAAGAGGGTAATTTTCCTTGGATGAGGAATGACCCAGGGAGAGAGCAAGACAGTTCCTCAGGATTCTCCAATGCATACTTAAAAGCAGCAGTATTTGTTAGCAAAAAATGTCATCAGGTTGTTTTTTTTCCCCCCACAAAAATATATTCTAGGATCGTGGATATGTTATTCATCCACACTTGTTGGCATGTTCCTTTCCCCTTTAATGATCGCCGCAAGTCTTCAAGCTGGCTCCTCCCACCCACCTGGGTGGTATAACACTCAGCTCCACCCCATGACGCCAAATCTTCCTTTCTGCTGGAAGATTCAGGTTGCCTCCTTTGTGCTCCCACATTTTGTAGGCCCTGGCTTCAAAACCTAAGATTATTCCGAAAATTCGTCTAGTTCGCATTGGCGATCTTCGATTATGGAAGACAAGTCTTCCCCCGTATTGAGCCGGTGTTCATGCGGCCAGAAAATGTCGCGCACCGATCCCCACACCACATGCATCTATTGCTTGGGTGTCAGCCATGACACCTCGAAGTGCGATTTTTGTCTTGCATTTCACGCTAACGTCCTCAATGACTGTCTCACATGCCTGAAGTTGGGGAGTCCAGAAAAACGGAACCCTCTGGTGAAATCAAAGGAGCCTCGGTGGGCGGTTTCCGCGGCCGCGGAATCTGCCGAGCAATTGGAAAGCATTCAAGCCTTCGAGGAGCAAGCGGCTCGTGCCGCGGAATCTTCCTCTCAGAGCTCATTCGTTTCGCTCAAGCTGGGCTCCACCTTCTCGAGTTCCTTCCGAGACTTGTGTTAGTCTCTCCCGACTAAGGGAGAGAGTCCTGCGGGCACACACTCCTCATGGTCCTGTAAGCGGGAACAGGACCTGGGATCGTCTTCGTCTCGGCGAAGACGTTCTTGGGATCGGGAGAGATCTCCATCCCAGGAACAGGCAGTCTCGACTTCGGTTGAAATTGCCTCTTCAGCCGCTGGCTTCTCGGCTTTGCTGTCTGGCCAATCGACCAAAGTGTTGATCGAGATTGAAATAATCATGGACCCATTGTCGCCGACTCCGGTTGACTATTCTCTCAGTTGGACTCCAGTCCTTACTTTCCCCGATGAGGAGACCCAACCCACTGGGAATCCCGTTGAGGAAGTGGTCCCCAACCCTGGGAAATCGCCGGTGTCTCCTGAGCGACCGAATCGGCCCATCCGATCTCAATCGAGGTCTAGGACCCCCTCGAGCGACAGGCCGAGGAAGAGCCATAAACGCACAAAAAAGAGGCAACACCATTGGTCATCCTTGGATGAGGAAGGCTCAGCGGAAACTCCGGCTTTCTGGAGGACCTCATGTAGCAACAGCTGATTTTTGTCCGGGCACAAGCTGACCCCGGCTTCTACCCGGCCATTACGCAGCTTACGCCTCCCAGGCGAAGCCACCTCGCCAGGAGCATATTAAGTTTGGCTCCCCTGCCGCGGAGCTGGCAAACCTCCGGTTTGGCCTAAACCGGTCTCTCCATCGATCGTGGTGGAACCACCGCCCAAGCAGCCTGTGGGAGGGGCTCCTTCTAAGGAAGATGGACCAGACACCGGGCTTCCCCGGCGTCTTTCGGTCACTGTCACCCAGGACCGCCCTCGGCGGGTCGAAGGTGACCTGGGCGGTCAACCATTGTATCCGGTCTAAAAGGTCTATGCTGCCTCCTCACTCAGCCTCCACCAGGCAAGCTCGGCCGTAGTGATGGCACACTTTTCCCATGCCTTTCTGGGCTCTTTGGATGAGGTGATTCCTCATCTTCCTGCGGACCTCCAGACTACGGTCAAGCAGGTTTGGGACCAGAGTCATGTTGTGGCCAAACAGCAACTTCGGACTGTTCTGGACATTAGGGATTCCTGTGCCCGCTCGGTGGCGGCCGCAGTCGCCATGCGCTGTAGGGCTTGGTTGAGGATCTCGACCTTCATGGCCGACACCCAGTCCCTTTTTGTGGCACCGACCTGTTTGGGCCCAGTGTGGAGTCACCTCTAGCGTATCGAAGTCCAGTGCCACCTTGGACTCTGTGACATCCACTGAGAAGGATCCCAAGGGCTCTAGGCAGCAGAAGCGTAAGCCCTTTCGTCCCTCCACTCCTGCTGCAAAACCAGCCCAGCATCAGTGTGGCCAGCAGGCTCAGTCTTGGCAACCGAGGTCCAAATCTGTGGCATCAGCTGTTCGAAGGCCCGGAGGGAAGGAACCCGGTGGCTCCTGAGCCGGATCCTCCTCCTCCTCCAAGACTGCTCAGTGACGAGATGGGGATTGCCACCCTCATGCCCGTCACACCTCCCCCTGGTCTCCCCTGGGGGGCCAACTACACCACTTACTTTCCACCTGGTCCGTTGGAACCACAGACAGGTGGGTTCTGGAAGTGGTCAGTCAGGGTTTGTCTCTAGAGTTCGAACATTACCCTCCCAGCCGAGCCCGCGCCCCATGGTAGAACTTGGTATTCGCCGACAAAGTCCTCTGCAAGGAGGTCATGGTCAGGGTTGCGGATCTGCCGGAATATCCAGGGATTGCCTCCAGGTACTTCCTGGTGCCAAAGCAGACAGGGGACTGGCGACCCATTCTAGATCTGCACAACCTGAACAAGTTCCTCAGGTCCCACACCTTCTGGATAGTAACTCTGTCCCAGATCATACTATCTCTGGAGCAAAACGTGGTTTTGCCGTCTGGATCTTCAGGACGCATTCTTTCATTTCCTGATCCGTCCGTCCCACCGAAGGTTCCTCCGCTTCTGAGCCGAGGGAGTCCTTTACGAGTTCCAAGCCATGCCTTTCGGCCTCTCCTCAGCCCCCAGGGTCTACACCAAATGCATAGCAGTGGTGGTAGCTTACCTGAAGTGTCCGGGTGTACCCGTACCTGGACAGCTGGCTGATAGTAGGTCTCTCCAAACAGGAGGTGGAGTGGTTCAGGGTCCTGGCCCTCCAGACCTGCATTGACCTTAGCCTCCTGTTCAGCGAGGCCAAGTTGGAACTCGTGCCCTTGCAGGTGATCAGCTTCATTGGAGCAGAGCTAGACTCTCCCTGTGGACAGGGCAGAGGTTCTCTCCTCCTTTGCCCGGTCATTTCAGGTTGGGCACTTGCACCCTCCCTGGGACTTCCTGCGCCTTCTAGGTTACATGGCGTCCTGCACCAGTGTGGTCCGATGGTCCCGTTGGCATATGTGCTCCCTGTAATGGGAGCTGGCCAGCCAGTGATTTCAGTGCTATGGTCACTTTGACCAGCTGGTCACTGTGACTCAGAGGATGTGAAACACACTCCAGTGGTGGTTAGTCCCAGAGCATCTGCAGGAAGAGATCCTGTTTGTCTGCCCCGAGCTGACTGTCATCCTGATGACCGATGCCTCTCTCTCTCGGGCTGTGGTGGCCATCTGGGAGAACACAGAGTCCATGGGCTCTGGACCTCCGAGGAGTCTTGATGCCACAGCAACCTGCTGGAGCTCTGAGCAGTCAGCTGGCGCTGACTGCCTTCGCTCAGTTTGTTTGGGGTCAAGTGGGCCAAGTCCAGACGGACAATACCACGACCATGTACTACCTAAACAAACAAGGCAGAATGCACTCCCTGCCCCTGTGCAATGAAGCCCTCCGCTTTTGGACTCTCGTGCGCAGCCTGGAGGTGGATCTCCTAGCCATCCATGTGGCAGGAGCCTTCCGTCAGCTGGTGGACACCCTCAGCTGGGTGGGCGGGGCGTCTCACGAGTGTTCTCTTCATCCGGAGGTAGTTCACAGTCTGTTATCCCAGTGGAGCACCCCACAGGTGGACCTGTTCACCTCCAGGGAGAACACAAAGCTGAGGCTATATTGTGCCCGCCCCCCTCAGCAGGGAATGCTGCAAGGGGATGCCTTCTCAAGGCCTTGGACCCCAGGCCTCTTCTGTGCCTTCCCTCCACTTCCTTTGATCCACAAGGTGCTGCTCAAAGTCGGGAGGGATAAGGCACAGGTGATTCTGGTGGCTCCAGACTGGCCCCGCCAGTTTTGGTACCCTTATCTCCTCAGCCTTAGCAACAGGCTCCTGGACCTGCTCTCAGTCAGTCAGGGGAAGGTACTCCAACTGGACCTTCAATCCCTGCACCTGACAGCCTGGTTCCTGAGCAGCTAGAGTTCCAGGCTTTGGGTCTCTCCAAAGATGTCCTCACTGTCGTGGAGGCATCTAAAAAGGAATCAGCCAGGAAATGTTACGCCTTCAAATGGAAAAGATTTTCCATTTGGTGTCAGGATAAGGGTCTGGGAAGCCATTCGAACTGATGCATAGGCATGACCTGTCTCATCTGTCGTGGAAGACCACCTTCCTTGTGGCTATCATGTCAGGCAGAAGGATCAGTAAGCTCTAGGCACTCTCGGTGCAGTCTCCTTACCTGGTCTTCCACAGGGACAAGGTGGTCCTGTGGTCCAACCCAAAGTTCCTCCCGAAGGTTGTTTCGGAGTTTTACGTGAACCAGGTGATGACTCTTTCGGTATTCTTTCTGAATCACACCTTGGAGGCCAGGTACAGGCTCCATACTTTGAACTACGCTGAAGCTGCGTGAAGCCGCACCTAGCAGACCTGCAACCAAGCGGATGATTGGCAGGTGGATCACTTCCTGCATTGATCTCTGCTACAGGTTGGTGAGAAGGGAGCCTCCCGGAGGGCTTAGGGCTCATTCCACCCGCCATATTGCTGCGTCGGTGGCTGCTTCTAGGGCCATCCCTATCCAGGAAATCTGCAGGGCTGCTACCTGGAAGTCAACACACACACCTTCATTTCCCATTACCATATTGACCTAGAGTCATGCCAGGATGCTGGATCTTACTTCGAGAGGAAGCTCTTGCAGCAGGTGGCACATGTAGGACCGATGCCACCTGGTGACAGATCTTGGCAGTTCTTTTCTCCAGCAGTACCAATGTGGGACTGCCCTCGCTCCACTCCCGATTTGTCACCCAATATAAAGGCAGGAGGCAGTCCCCATGTGCTCCAGTTCTTTCCCGCCGCGGCGACGCGTTAGCTTTCGGCTCTCTAACCAGTTCCTCAGCTTTAGAACTTTATTTCTCCGTCTCGCTTCAGCGATTCCTCGACATATGTCCTCTCCACCAGCCAGGCATCATAATAAGTGCTCTTGTGGGAAGCAGATCCCTTGCAAGGACGGACATTCGGCCTGACTTTTTTGCATGGGCCCAGACCACGACACCATCGCCTAGCCCCATTGTCAGGCTTTCAACAGCCGGACCAGGATTCGGAGGCAGAAGTCTCTCCAGGCTTCCCTAGCCCAACAACGGGAGGGAATCTCATTCTCCCTCTCCCAAGAAAAAAACACAGCAGGAGAAGCGCCACCACCGGGCTCGCTCGCCCTCCAGACCCAGGTCTTCCAGCTCCCACTCTGCTGGTTGCTCCGGCTCCTCCGGTCACGAGGCCCGGCTTACCTCCCTTAAGCCTCCTGCCTCAGCTTCTCTTGCCAAATGGTCTTCTCTTCAGCCTATCAAAATTAAGCCCCCAGAATCCGGTTTTTGCAGTGGCGAAAAGGCCCTTGGACGGAGCTCCTCGGTGCCTAAGATGCCCTCCAACGCCGGCTTCGTAGTGGCAAAAGGTAAGTTCTCCTCCCGATTGACCTCGGTTGATCCCGGGGAGTCCAGACAGACTGCGGGACACTCTTCTTCCAGGGCTTCGTCCCTGCCTCCTAAGCAAAAAAGTCCGACCGGCGTCCGTCCGCAGATTCCGACTGTCCCTCGGACAAGCCCCATAAATATACTGATATGCTGGTCAAGGCCTCTTCACGCTCCGACTGTCCTCACCCTTCTCCTGATAAGTCGTCCGTCGGGCAAGGCTTCTGGCCCGTCGCAGGAGAAACGTCCTTCAGTTCGTCCTCCGGCATCGGATAAGCCACCCACCGTACCTCGGCTGTCATCGGTCTCCCCCCCCCCAACGTCCCCTGTCAGTAGCCCCATCTCTCCTCGGGACCATACGCCGTCCACCCGACATCGAAATTACAGAGGTAACACCGTCACCCATTAGATAGACGCCGGATCCAACTGATGCCGGTTTGGGAGAAGGCAAATTGACATTGCCTCCAAAACCTGAGTCAGCAAAGCTGAGCATGTCTCAGGTTAAAGAACTTTTCACCTATTGGTGGGAGACTGTTAAGCAGGATTTGGTTCTAGGAGCGTGGATATGTTGTTCATCCACACTTCTTGGCATGTTCCCTTCCACTTTAAATCTTGCCGTAGGTCTTCAAGCTGACTCGTCTCACCAACCCACCCAGGTGGTGTGTACCTTGACTCCGCCCCATGACTCCAGATCTTCCTTTCCACTGGAAGAGGCAGGTTCCTCCATGCTCTCAGCATGTCGTAGGCCCTGGATTCTAACCATCATTTTTTACTGAAAATTAAACTCATTCGAGTTAGCAATCGCACCTTTGTCACATCTACTATGGAGGAAAAATCTTCCCCCGGATTTCGCCGGTGCCCCTGCGGCCATAAGATGTTGTGCACCGATCCTCACCTCATGTGCGTCTACTGCCTAGGTGTCAGCCATGACACCTCGTCATGCGGTTTTTGCCTGGCTTTCCATCCCAACATCCTGGACGACCGCAAGGCACGCTTGAAGCTGGGGAGACAGGAGAAAAGGAACCCACCGGTGAAATAGAGGGAGGCAAGGTGGGCGGTTTCTATGGCTCCGGGATCCACCGAACAGCTGGAACAGATGAAGGCGTTCAAGGAGGAAGCAGCTCGCGCTTCAGCCAGTCAAAACTTTTTTGTTCCTCTGAACCTTGGCTCCACCTTTTCGGGCTCCTTCAAGGAGTTGTGCCAGTCTCTCCCCACTTGGGCTCGCACTCTTCCTGCTCTCGGAAGAGAGAGAGAGAGAAGGACCCCGGATCTTCGTTTTGGCAAAGACGTTCCTGGGTCTGAGAGAGGTCAGAGTCCCAGGAATACGCGGTCTCGACTTTGGTTGAGATCACAACCTCGGCCTTCAGGTTCGTGCATCTTACGTCTGGCCAGGGGACCGAGGAAGTTGACGATGAGGTTGAAATTATCCTCGACTCGATAGACCCTTTGTCGCCTGCCATGGCCGACTACTCTTTGGAAAGTACTTCGGTCCTCGTCTTCCCTGATGAGGAGACCCAGCCCGCTGGTGTCCCCATCAAGGACCCGGTTACGGACCCTCGGTTTTCACTGACCCCAGTGTCTTCTGTTCGACCAAGTCAGCCTCCCCGTTCTCGGTCGAGGTCCAGAACCCCCTCGGCCGAACGACCGAGAAAGAGCCATAAGCGCTCTAAGAAGAGGCTTCGACACAGGTCTTCATCCTCCTCAGACGAGGAGAGGCTCCAGTGGAAACTCCGGCACTATGAAGACCTCATGTGGCAACAGCTGATACTGACCGGGCAGAAGCCGGCTTCGCTGCCCACCCCAGCCATAACTTGGTTCCCACCTCCTAGGCCGATGTCGACCCCTCTGGAACTGAAGACACCGGTTCCTCCACCCATGGGGCCGGCCCATCTCCCGGTTCGGCCTATTCCGGTCTCTCCATTGATTCTGGTGGAACCACCGCCTAAACAGCCTGAGGGAGGGGCACCCTCGAAAGAGGACTGACAAGACACCGGGCTTCCCCGACGTCTGTTGATAATTTACCCCGGACCGCCCTCAGCACATCAAGGGTGACTTAGGCAGTCGACCACTCTACCATGACTCCTTGGACTCTGATGTCACCAGCTTGTACTCGCATCACAGGGATGATGAGTCGACGGTCAGCGCAGGGCTGGAGGAAGGCCCTTCCTCCTCCTCCCAGATCATTCTCCGCCTCATCTCTGACTCCACCGGAATGCCCCTGGAGCCCATCCAGAAAAAGGTGGAGTACCCTCTCACTGATATCCTCAAGAGAGGGGATACCCCGATGGAGGCCTTTCCAGTGGCCGAGGCCATCATTAGCCTGGCCCTTGAACTGTGGCGTCCTGCCTCCTGCCCAACACTATCTTCCATGGCTGCCGTACGCGGTGCCCATGGGGTCCTTGCAGGGCTCACTGAATACTCTTCGCCGAGAGCCCAGGACCGCCTCGGTGTTCAGGCGTACGGGTAGTTCGGCCGACACTGACCGACCCCCGGACAAGGAGTCCAAAAATATGGACCACTCTGCCCGCAAGGTCTTCGCTTCCTTTTCTCTGGGCCTTCGTCAGGCCAGCTTGGCTGTTACTATGGCACACTTCTCCCATGCCCTCCTGGGGTCATTGGACGAGGTCCTCCCTACAGTTGAGCAGATCCGTGACCAAGGTCATGCTGTCGCAAAACAGCAGCTGCAGACAGCCTTGGATATAGGCAATTATTTTGCCCGCTCGTTGGCAGCCTCAGTGGCCTCTCACCACAGGGCTTGGCTGAGGCTTTCCTCCTTCCTGGCGGATACTCGGCATAAGCTTGCTGATGTGCCCTTCCTGGGGACCGACTTGTTCGGTCCAGGGGTGGCCGGTCACCTTCAGCGTATAGAGCAGTCCAGTACCACCTTAGACACTACTTCTGCCAAGGGTTCTTCGGGCAAGAACCTGCAGAAGAGAAAGAAGCCGCCATTTCGGCACTCTTCCCCTGCAGTCAGGCAGCCCTCCTATCAAGGAGGTCAGCAACAACAGCAGCAGCAGGTTCAAGCTTGGCGCCCGCAGCCCAAGCAGGGTCCTCAACAGCCTCCTCCTCTTCCAAGCCTGCTCAGTGATGGGTTGGGGGTTGCCACCCCTACCCCCGTCACACCAGCTCTGGTTCCTCCCGTGGGGGGTCGGCTTCGCCACTTCCTTTCCGCCTGGTCTGCTATCACTTTGGACAGGTGGGTCCTCGAAGTGGTCAGTCAGGGACTGCCTCTGGAATTCAAGCAGTACCCTCCCAGTCGAGCCCGAGCCCCTCGGGAGAAAAGGATCTCCACATGCACCCAGTCGGCTCTTCGAGATGACATGGCTCATCTCCTCGAGCAAGGAGGCAGTAGCTCCAGTGCCGGATCCTCTGACAGACCCAGGCTTTGTTTCCACGTACTTCCTGGTACCCAAACGGACGGGGGTTGTCGCCCCATCCTAGATCTCCATCACCTGAATCAATATCTCGGGTTCCGCACCTTTCGGATGGTCACTCTGAATCAGATCATGCCATCCCTGGAGCTGAACATGTGGTTCTGTTCACTGGATCTACAGGACGCGTTCTTTCACATCCCAATCCGTCCGTCCCATCAGCAGTTCCTCCTCTTCAGGGTCGAAGGGACCCTGTACAAGTTCCGAGCCATGCCATTCGGCCTGTCATCGGCCCCTCGGGTCTTCACCAAATGCACTGCCGTGGTGGCGGCCCACCTTCTGTGTCGAGGAGTCAGAATCTACCCTTATCTCGACGACTGGCTCTTGGTAGATTCCTCCCTTCAGGAGGTGGAGAGGTCCTTCGATTTGGCCCTCCAAACCTGCTCCCAACTCAGCCTCCTGATCAACGAGGCTAAGACAGAACTCGTGCCCTCTCAGGTGATGGTCTTCATCGGGGCAGAGCTCCTAGCGGACAGGGCGGAGGTTCTCTCCTCCTTTGCCCAGTTATTTCTGGTTGGGCACTTGCACCCTGCCGGAGACTTTCTGTGCCTTCTGGGTTACATGGAGGCATGTACCTCAGTGGTTCGTTGGGCCCGGTTGCATATGCACCCCCTCCAGTGGGAGCTGCCCTGCCCAGTGGACTCAGCGAAATGTTCACTTCGACCAGCTGATCACTGTAACCCAGAAGATATGGGACGCTCTCCAATGGTGGACCACTCCAGACCGGTTGCAGTATGGGATCCCTCAACAAACAGGGCGGCACGCACTCCCATCTGCTGTGCAAGGAGGCGCTCTGCATCTGGACCTTCGTGAGCCGGTTGGAGGCGGATTCTCTCAGCCACATAGGCCAGACATCCCACAAGTGGTATCTCCATTCAGAGGTAGCTTACAGCCTGTTCTCCCACTGGGGCAAACCAATGGTGAACCTATTTGCCTCCAGGGAAAACACCAAGCTGAGGCTGTTTCATGCCCGCCCCCTCAGCAGGGCTCGCTGCAGGGGATGCCTTCTCGAGGCCATGGACCCCAGGCCTCCTCTACGCCTTCCCTCCATTTCCCTTGATCCACAAGGTGGTTACTTAAGTTGAGGAGGGACAAGGAGAAGGTGATTCTGGTAGCCCCAGATTGGCCGCGCCGGTTCTGGTATCCAGATCTTCTCAGTCTCAGTTGCAGGCCCCTGGAGCGGCTTTATACACGCCCAGACCTGATATCTCTGAGCCAGGTCTTCCATCCGGACCTTCAATCCCTGCAACTCGCAGCCTGGTATCTGAGCGGCTAGAGTGCCAGGTTTTGAGTCTTTCCAAAGATGTCTACACCATGGTGGAGGCATCTAGAAAGGAATCGACCAGGAAATGTTACGCCTTCAAATGGAAAAGATTTTCCATTTGGTGTCAGGATAAGGGTCTGGACCCCTTACCCTGTTCTGTGGCTAACATTCTCGACTGCCTTTGGTCTCTCTTCAAAGGGGGTCTGCGGTCATCGACCCTTAAGGTGCACCTAGCAGCCATTTCTGCTTACCGGGTGTGGGCCGGTCAGCCGACATTGGTGCAGGAGACAGTGGTTGGGCGCTTTTTCCAAGGTCTGGATCACATATCCCCTCCGGTGCGTGAGTCTCCACCTCCGTGGGATCTACTGTTGGTATTGGCAAAGCTCATGGTTGAGCCATTTGAACCAATGCACAATTGTGAGCTGTTACACTTGTGGAAGACGTCTTTTCTGGTGGCTATCACGTCTGCCAGAAGGACAGGGGAGCTCCAGGCGCTTTCAGTGGACTCCCCTCATCTGGTCTTTCACAGGGACAAAGTTGTCCTGCGCCCCCACCCGAAATTCCTTCCGAAGGTGGTGTCAGGGTTTCACCTTATCCAGGTGTTGACTCTGCCGGTATACTATCCTAATTACACCTTGGAGGCCGAGTACAGGCTCCATACTTTGGACCTGAGACGTGCTCTCTCTCCTATTACAAGGAGAGGACGGTGGAAATTCGTGGAGAGGTTCACCAGCTGTCACCTACACTGAAGCCGCTTCTGGCAGACCTGCAGCCAAACGGGCCATAGCAAGATGGATTACATCATGCATAGGTCTATGCTATGAGTTGGGCATGGAGCCTCCCAGAGGGATAAGAGCTCATTCTACCCGCCATACTGCTGCATCGGTGGCTGCTTCCAGGGACATCCCTATCCAGGAAATCTGTCTGGCTGCTACCGTGGAAGTCAGCAAACACCTTCATTACCCATTACCACATTGACCTTGAGTCATGCAGGGATGCTGGTTTTGGGACCTCGGTTCTCCAGTCTGTTTCCTAAAGGGGTGTGCTCTTTGCCTCCCTCCTCCCGGAGAACTGCTAGGAGTCTGCCAATAAGTGTGGATGAACAACACATCCACGATCCTAGGAAAAACAGGTTACTCACCTGCAACAGTAGTTCTGGGAGTGGTATATGTTGTTCATCCACACGGACCCAACCAACCTCCCCGGCTGCGGACGTACACAACCTGGCTTCCAGTGGGCTAAAATCTGGCGTCATAGGGCAGAGCCAAGGTATATACCACCCAGGTGGGAGGAGACAACTTGAAGACTTCTGGCAAGATTTAAAGGGGAAAGGGACATGCCAATAAGTGTGGATGAACAACATATACCACTCCTAGAACTACTGTTACAGGTGAGTAACCTGTTTTTTTCTTCCATAGGGTAAGGTGGCGTCTTATCGGGGCAACCTCTTGCCCCATCCGGGGGGTCTCCGTCTCACTGTCCCCAGTCTCTGGTCTCTCCAGACCCGTGAAGGTTATCTTTCCCAGTGTACCACCCACTGAGAGCTAAGGGACTTGGTCCTTTAGGGTCTAGGGCCCCCTTCGGGGTGCTCGGTACTCACCCAGAGGTGATGAATGGTGAAGATTGACACAGATAAGATATGAAAATTACATACCTACCGTAATTCCTGATCTTTCTGTGTATCTTGACCATTCATTACAGTCCCACTCTCCATCTCCCTGGTGCCTCAGTCTCTAGGTCCCCCTCCCCCTTCCTTTCCGCTGGTCAGGAGTGGGGTGACCTTGGGCACAAGTGGATTTTTACATTCTGTCAGGGGAGAGGGCACTTCTTTCCTCAGTGCCTCGGCTCCACCCCTGTGGGGTGGGGGTTGGTGGTTGCCCTCTTTTCTTTTCTCTCTCTCCGCTATTCTCCCTCATTCTTGTCCTTAGGGACTCAACCCCCAAATTAATTTAAGAAACTTGTTTCTTACCTCCAAATTTGGTTTCGGTGAGAGGTACAGCCCTGTATCCTGCCTTGTCTTCCAGAATAGCCGCTTCTGCTTATGTTGTTCATTGCCAGTGATTTTGTGCCTTGAATTCTGGCAGTGTAGCCTTCTGGCTACTCCTTTGCACTTCCTATACAATCTGGAGACAGGTCAAGGGTTCAGAGTATGTCTTCCCCCTCCCCCACAATCCTTGTTTCTAATTTTTCCCTCCCTCCTCTTCTACTTCCAGACATTGGGGCCCCTTCCCAATCCCCTTAGATTTCTAACTCTTTCTGTCCTCTCAGTCGTTTATTTCTCCTTTTAGTTTGTATATCTTTTCCTTTATGTGTCCCTTGGACTCCCTTGTCCCTCCCTCCCCAACCTTTTCTTACTCTACGGCAACTCGGAACTGGCGGGAGGGCGGAGTCGATGACACCTAACTGCCTACCCGTGTGTGCCATGCAGTGCGTCATCCTAGAGGGTGGCACCGATGGTGCGTCGACTCCACCCATCCGGAAAAAAAAGCTCCCACGGGGTCGTGACCTCCGGCCACAGTACCCAAAGGTGATGAATGGTGAAGATACACAGAAAGATGAGAAATTATGGTAGGTACATAATTTTCATTTTTAGTTTCAAAACCTCCACCCCCCCCCAAACGTAAGTGAAGCCTATCCCTAGCATAAAGCCCCTTGTACTCCCAAGTTGCACCCCAGTCCCCCACCACCCCATACCCCCTAGCCATACACCATGCTCTGAGCCATTCATTAACCTCCATGATTTTCTGCCTGTTTCCCACGCTGGTTCTAGGCACCGGGGAGGACCTCCGAGAAAGAAACCGTGCATCCCACAGCATAACACACTCTGACTAGCTCCCGAAACCTTGCCTGTATCTCCTCCACGCTATTTTCATGTATGTCATTCATGCCTAGGTGCATTAATATGTTAAGAGGATCCTCCACAGTCCTTCACCAAAGCATAGACCAAGTGCTCGGCCTTGTGCACAGTCAGGCCAGGTATGCTCTTGACCCTGACAGCACAGCCTTGACCCTCATTCTTCCCTTCCAACTTAATGCCCCTCAAGATAATCTCCCAGCAAAAGCACTCTAACCTCCTCCTCCTCCTCCTTACTCTTGAGCCTAGCACCCTTCTCTGCCACCCCCCACTCCCACTACCTCTCTGTTTTCTCTGATGGCACCTTGCCAACGGTTGCCTTTATCCCCCTGGTTCATCTATGTCCCCTGTCCGACCATTTCTCTCCTAGCTTCTCTCTCCCCGTCTCTCCACCCTGGTCTGTCCCAACAACACTCCCGTTAGCCTCCTCCCCACTTCGAGCATTTGACCCTCACCTCCAGGCCCCCCAACTCCCTCTCACTCCCCACATCACCCACCAGCACTCGAGGCTGTCCCATCAAGGCCCTCGGCCCTCACCCCCAGGCCCCCCATCACCCCTCCTTCCCAGCACCCCTCACCTCAAAAAGCCCTCTCTGTTCACTGCGACCCATAATGCCTGCATCTTCTCCCTTGGACCTGGTGCCCTTCCCAGGCCGACTGCTTCCCCTTCTTACATTAATAATCATCTCACCTCCCACCCTGTTGTCTTTCATTGAGCCCCCACCACCTCCCTGTCTCCCCTTCCCGCTTGGATATTGGTCCTCTCCTTTGCCTTGTTAACAGTACCTCCCAGCTCTGCTATCACCCCCGAACCTCCCCTCCCTCCTACCCACGCCTGCATACCCTGCTGCCCCTTCCTTCCACTAACCCTAGAGTCTGACTCTACTACTCTTTCTACTGAGGCATTGCCCCTAGCTCGAGGCCCCATACTCCACCCATCTGTCAGAGTCCTACCCCCAGCACATGACTTGTCACCACGAGGCGCCTGTGTATCAGGCCTAGCTTGAGCTCTTCTTTTCCACCCCAACTGGTGCTCCCTTTCCCTCAGCCCCCGAGATACCCCCTACCCGCTTGCCAGCCCAGTCACCGCCATTTGGGCTTGAACCCCCAGATCTGTCTTTGTGGGTGGAGCTCTTGCAGCAGGTAATACCATTAGGACTGAAGCAGTCGGGTGTCAGGACCCCACGGAAAACTTGTAGCCAGCAGTCTGAGGCAGCAGACCGCCCCTGACGTCGGCTCCGCCTGACGTCCTACGTGGTATAAAGGGGGCAGTCCCCTGGCGCCACCTCAGTTCTTTTCCCGCCGTTGACCGCGTAGTTCGGCTCCACGGATGCCTCTCTTGGCAGTCGACAGTTTCGAACGTTAGATAAGTCGTTTTTCTTTTTTTTTTCCTTCAAATTATATTACTACACCTTGTTTATGTCATCTCCCTCACCACCGTGGCGAAAATCCAAGTGTGCCTGCGAGAAGTAGGTTCCGGCCAAAGACTGCCACGCGGCCTGCCTCGTCTGCCTAGGCCCGGAACACCAGCCTGAATCCTGCAGCCACTGCAAGAAGTTCAGACAAAAGACACACACCAGAAGAGCCCACACCTTGAAGACTTTCCTCTTGGAGAAGAAGCTTGCGACCATGGAGCGAGCGAGGTTCGGGGGCCAGCTTATCCTCTCCCGCTAGAGAATCCCCTTCTAAAGACAGGGCCTCCGGGGGGGGGGGAGCATCACCACAAGGAGAAGGATCGGGCCAGGTCGGAATCCCGCCCTCGGTCGCCAGCCAAACAGGCGCCGCCTTCTTCATCCAGCAGAAGGTTGGGTTCGCTTCTGGCTTCACCGACCGAGCCTTCCTGCTCTTCCAAGTCCAGTCCTGTCCCTCCTCAGGGACGCCACTGGGAGTCTGCCTCAGCGTTACACCGCTCCACCTGCCTGGCTCATCGACCTCCCAAAACCACAGGGTCGACCCAGGAAAGCCTGCCCAGGGCTCAGGACAGGC
The DNA here is from genome assembly GCA_016271365.2 of Neoceratodus forsteri. Taxonomy (NCBI): domain Eukaryota; kingdom Metazoa; phylum Chordata; order Ceratodontiformes; family Ceratodontidae; genus Neoceratodus; species Neoceratodus forsteri. Next base: position 680,553,960 of record CM028131.1, on the reverse strand, counting down.
CGAGTTCCTCGGAGAAGAGGAAACTTACCGACGAACATTGCAGTAGCAGGAGGATGTCCGGGATTGGACACCTCCATCCCAGGCTAAAGTGTGCCCTCCGACAGACAAACGCCCGCCTAGCCGTTCGCCTACCCCGACTACTCGCTCCCCGACGCCAGATACGGGGCAGTCGCCAGATGAGGATCAGCCTTCTGCCCCTCTGCCGAGGGAACAGACGCCCATTAAGGCCACGCCGGTCATCGGCCTACTGACGCCGGGGTGCTGGAGCAGACACCTGCCACTCCAGTAGAGGTTCCCGAACCCCAGACACCCACGTCTAATGACCCGACGCCCGGCCCTTCTGACCTGGCGCCGGCTCCCTGGACAAGGTCCCTACTCCACCACTCATGGGTCCCCCTCCTACCCCAGATAAGGGAAACCAGGATGAGTGCCCAAGTCCATATCCAAAAGGGAAACGAAAGAAGCGGACTTCATCCCCACCTCCTTTGTCTTCCCCCATCACGTCCTCCTCGGATGAGGTGGGCGCGGATTCTGACTCATTGGAAGAAGGGTTCCAACCTCCCTTGCCAGGACCTAGAGATTCTCCACGGTCTCCTCCGGATGATCCCTCATTCCTCGATGATATGCACATCCAGACTGTTTATGAGTGGGATACCGAGGCCCTAGACCCGAAGCGGAAACGCCTTGCCAAGTTCCTTGGAGAAAAGGAACCAAAGCCCTTGGTTATCCCACCATTTGTGGAGCCCTTCCAGGATGTTACTTCCCTCACTTGGCGCACACCATCCTCTATCCTGGCGGAACAACCGAAGGTTAACTTGTTAGTCCTTACAGCTGCCCACAGGCAGAGGGCTCAACCGAAACATTTAAGCACCCAGCCTCCCGACCCCATCTCGAAGAAACCAGGCAGCTGGGGCCATAAGGTCTTCTCCTCAGCTACCGGGTCCATCAGGTCACTGAACTTTATGGCCCATATGATCTCCTACCAGCAATCACTGTGGAGAAAGACCATGGACTTGGTAGAGACCCTCCCTGACTCTGACTCCAAACAGAAGATTTTAGCTTGTGCCCAGTCGGGCCTGGATGTGGACAGGCACGCCCTCCGGTGTGTTTATGACTCCGTAGATATGACTTCCAGGGCCGCCACCTCGGGAATCTGTATGAGACGGCAGTCCTGGCTCAGACTCGCAGGATTCCAGCCGGACCTTCAGGAGTCCATTCTGGATTCTCCTTTTCAAGGCCCTGTCTTGTTTGGTCCTGAGGTGGAACAGATGATGAAACAGCTGCAGGAGTCAGGGAGAGCGGTGGCGGATGTTCATCGAAAATGTACAAGTCCCAGCCCCAAGCACCCCGTCGACATCTTTTTCGTCAACGTAAAGGGCAAGGACAAAGTGGCAAACAATCCCAGGAAAGGGATTCAAAGGCAGTAACCTGCCTTCAAGGTTCCCATGACCCAAAGCAGCCTAAAGCTTCCAGGGGCCCAGGCCCTCCACCCCCTCTACCTGAATCACCCTGCAGCTCCCTCCTCTGGGGACAGGCAGTATGAGCTGAGTGGGAGGCGGTTTACTTTACCAGCTCGAGTGGTCCAGTATTACTGCAGCCCAATGGGATACTGCATACCATGGGAAAGGGTATGATGGTTCTCCTCTATCCCACCAGACAACCCCCCCCCCAATGTCCCGTTGTCCACCAGCTCACAGCCTCCTCCTAGAAGGGGAGATCCAACAGCTTCTAGACAAAAGAGCTATTCAAAGGGTCCCATAGGCCCAGAAAGGGAGAGGTTTCTACTCCCATTTCTTCCTCGTCCCGAAGAAAACTGGAGACCTTCGTCCCATTCTGGATCTCAGCCAGCTCAATCTCTCCGTGAAGTACCAGAGGTTTTGCATGATCACCCTGGGAACCCTCTTCCCGCTACTTCAGCAAGGAGACTGGCTATGCTCCCTAGATATGCAGGACGCCTACCTGCATATCAAGGTCCTGAAGTCCCACAGACGTTTTCTGTTGTTCTGCTTTAGAGACGAGCACTACGGGAAATAACTGGAAGGCGGGTGTGGGGGACCGCCCCTTTATACTGACGTCTCATGATGTCGGTCATCTGACGTGGAGGCGGTCCCCCGACAGAGACTGCTAGCTAGAAATTTTTCCGTGGTGTCCTGACGCCTGCCGGCTTCAGTCCTATATGTATTACCTACTGCAAGAGCCTCTCTCAAAGATCTACTGTTACGGTAAGTTCTTGCATACCTGTACTTTCAGGGTTCTGCCCTTTGGCCTTTCTTCAGCTCCCAGGGTCTTCACCAAGTGCCTAGCGATGGTAGCAGCGGCTCTCCGCAGGAGAGGCCTCTTTGTCTACCCCTACCTGGACGATTGGCTCCTCTCCACTCAGTTGGAGGAGGAGCTTCTAGTCATCCTAAGAGAGATGCGGGCTCTGTTTTCCTCCCTGGGCATCACGGTAAACTGGCCGAAGTCGCACCCCTGGCCGATGCAGCAGCTGCAGTTCATCGAAGCTATCCTGGTCACCGAACAGAGGAGAGCTTTTCTGCCTTCGGGGTTTAGGCAGAGGCCTCCAAGGAACCCCCTTCCCTGCTCAGGTGGTCCTTCAGCTGCTGGGTCACTTGGCTGCAGCCATCGCTACAGTTCCCTTAGCCAAATTCCATATGAGGACGCTTCAGTGGCACCTCAGGGTGCAGTGGGACAATTCGGTGGATGATCTGGATCTCCGAATCCGGATCTCTCGAGCGGTTCACTGTTCTCTGGAATGGTGGCTCCGCATGGACAGTCTAAGCAGTGGAGTTCCTTTCCGCAGACCCCGACTGCTTCAGACCCCCCTCTGTCAGGCTGGGGGCTCATCTAGGGGATCACAGGACCCGGGGGTCTTGGTCTATCACAGAGCGCTCTCTTCATATCAATGTTCTGGAAATGAGAGTGGTGCTGAATGCACTCTCTGCATTCAGAGACCAGCTTCTGCCGGGTCCTGTTCTGGTGCAGACAGACAACACACCAGTCGTCTTCTATATCAACAAACAAGGGGGAACTTTCTCGTGCCCCCCTTTGTAGAGAAGCCATGAGAGTATGGGACTGGGCAGTAGAACACAATTTGAACCTCACTGCGGACCACCTGCCGGGGTCCAGAACTTCCTCGCCAACAGTCTGAGTCGCTCAGCCTCTCAGAATCATGAGTGGGAACTGCTCCAAGATGTCGCAGACGACCTCTTCGGCAGGTGGGGCCAGCCAGAGTTGGACCTCTTTGCGTCCCCGAGCAACGGCAAACTGTGGAATTTTTGCATGCTCGCTCCAGGGCCTGGTGTTTTCTGGCGAGACACATTGTCCCTCTCTTGGACAGGGAAGTTGCTGTACGCCTTCCCTCCCTTTCACCTCATTCAGAGAGTACTGCTCAAATTGCAGTCGGAAGCCGACAGAATGATTCTGGTGGGCCCTCTATGGCCTCATCAAATCTGGTGTCCGCTGCTCCAGCAACTGTCCTGGGAACCTCCAGTTCAGTTGCCATTCTCTACCCAATTGCTCTCACAAGAACAGGGGACTCTCATCCATCCTGCTCTTCAATCTCTTCACCTGCACGTGTGGCTCCTGCAATCCTAGTGGAAGAGAGACTAGGAGTGTCAAGCAGGTTGGCTAAAATTCTGGTGTCAGCGAGGAAGCCTTCTACCAGAACCACTTATGCACTGAAATGAAAATACTTCTGCTTGTGGGCTTCTGCCCACTCCCTAGATCCCTTGGGTTGTCCGGCTAGGCACATGCTAGAGTATTTCAGTCACCTTTTGGACTTAGGATTAAGTTACTCCTCAATCAAGGTGCACATGTGTGTGATCTCCGCATATCATAACCCAATAGGAGACAAAACTCTGGCTCAAATGAATGCCTGCAAAACCTTCCTTTGAGGGGTATTACACGTCAGACCTCCCAAGAGGGACATCGTTCCTCCTCGGGACCTTCTTTTCGTACTGGAGAAACTCACGCTTCCTCCCTTCGAGCTGGCAGCTTCTTGCGAACTGCGCTTCCTCTTATGGAAGACTCTTCTCTTGGTAGCCATCACCTCCGCTCAAAGGGTCTCTGAACTCCAGGCTCTGATGTGTAAAGAACCGTACATAGTCTTTCACAGGGACAGGATGAATCTTTGCACGAACCCCAAATTTATGCCGAAGGCAGTGTATGTACTGACCCTTAACCAGGATATCAACCTTCCGGTATACTACCCAAATTTTTCCAACCAAGGTGAAGCGCTGTTGTACACCTTGGATGTTCATCGTGTTTTGAGGTATTACCTCCACAGGACTCACTCCTCTAGAAAGTCGGACCAGTTGTTCGTCTCTTTCGCTAAGCGAATGTTTGGAACTCCTGTTTCTAAACGGACACTAGCCCATTGGTTAGTACAATGCATTACGTTCCGTTACCAGCACCATGACAGACCTCTTCCGGATGCTATCAGGGGCCATTCCATCAGAGTGGTGGCATCTTCCTTTGCGGCCCTCAAGAACGTTTCTTCAGCCGATATTTGTGCTGCTGCCACGTGGTCTTCCATCCACACCTTCATCAGGCATTACAGTCTGGACATCGCTTCCAGAAGGAGAGCAGGTTTCAGACTAGCAGTCCTGCAAGGCCTTCTCTCATAGATGTCCACTTCAGCTTTAAGCATATTTCCCACCACCCTATCAGACCTGAGCCTATCTTTGGGTACTATTGGAACTCAGTCCTAATGGTATTACCTGCTGCAAGAGATCCATCCTCGAAGACAGATAGTACAGTTATGTAAGAACTTACCGTAACAGTAGATCTTCGAGAGGCGCTCTTGCAGCAGGTGGCTTTCCCGCCCTCCATCCCCCAGGATAGTTTTTTATGGGATACCTTGTCATCAGACCATGATGCAGAATTTGCTGCCTGGTTCACCAAGTTTATTTCTAGCTCGGTCTCCAGCAGGAGACCTGAGGTGGTGCCAGGGGACTGCCCCTTTATACCACGTAGGACGTCAGGCGGAGCCGATGTCAGGGGCGGTCTGCTGCCTAGACTGCTAACTGCAAGTTTTCCGTGAGGTCCTGACGCCTGACAGGTTCAGTCCTAATGGTATTACCTGCTGCAAGAGCTCCTCTTGAAGATCTACTGTTAAGTTAAATTCTTACGTAACTGTACTTTCCTCGATTTCCCCGCCTCCCCAACTGGCCGTCTCGGACCATGGTCCCATTCTGCCCTACCACCCCCCTAATCATTTCAGCAGGTCTCCGCATCCTGTAAGTGTATCTTACAAGCCCCCCATCCCCAACAACTGTGGCATTTCCCCTCTTAAGACTGCTTATTTCCGCTTCCAGCTGCCCAATTTTAATACAAACCGGGCAACCCCTCAACCTCCATAATGTTGCCATGAAAACCGCCGCTCCACATTCACTACACCCCAGTATTCTACCCATGTTCCTGAATCACCTCCTGGTCCTCTCCCCTTCTTTAAGACAAATGTGTCTTGTACTTTGTCAAAAAGGGGGAGCGAGTTTGAGAATGTTGTCTAGAACAGGGGACCCTTCTGTAAACAATCTGCCAGGAGTCAGAATACTATGGCAAACGATCTTAGCTGAACAGTGGTAGATCCTCACGGGTGGTCTCCAGCGGATGACATCATGCAGTCTTTGTTCGACGGATGGAGGACCCAGACATGTACATTTCTGCATCCCCCTTAATGCCAGACTTCCTCAGTTCTGCTCCAAAAATCCAGTTTGGTGCTTTTTGTCAAGATGCGTTCAGGCTACAATGGCAAGTTCTATTACTGTGTGCTTTCCTTCCATTTCCTCTCATTCAGATTGTGCTATTCAAAGAGGAGGCTCAAGGGAGCAAAATGATCCTGATACCCCTGCTGGCCAAGGCAGCCATGGTATTCTTTTCTGACTCAATTGGCATTCAGCAAATTTAAGACTCTGCCAGAGGAGATTGACTTCTTGACTTGGGCACAGGGCAGTCTAGTCCATCCCAACCTGTGTTCCTTCCATCTGTAAGCTTGGCTGCTTAAGAAATAGAGATGAACAGGTTAAGTGTTTCTCTAGGGTCTCTGAGGTACTACTTGTTGCTCATAAATCCTGTAGTAGGAAAACTTGTTAGTCCAGATGGATGTGTTTTTTCCCATCTGGTGTTCTCTCTGGACCCTGGTGAACAGGTTCATTGTTTTTTAAGAGGGTCTCTGAGGGTACTGCTTGTTGCATGTAAACTCTACACTAGGAAAACGTACTAGGCCAAATGGAGGCATTTTTCTAGACGATGTTCCAAAATGCCTATGGACCCCTTTAAGTGTGTCTCTACGGAGGTTATGGAATACTTACTGGTCCTGTCAGACTCAGGAATACAGTACTCGAGGTCCACTTATCTCTGTTTCAGCATATCATGAACTTGTGAGCACCCTGACATTTGCTCAGTTGCCATCGGTCAAGATATTCCTCAAGGGAAGTTTGCAGTCAAGACTCCCCTCCCCCAGTACGGAAGCTAGTTGTTCTTGGGATCTCAGTCTTGTGCTGGATATGCTGTCTCACAAACATTTTGAGCCAGCTGAGACATTAAATTTTCTGACCTGCAAAGCAGTGTTCCTAGTAGCTATCAGTTCTGCACGCAGAGTATCTGAAATAAAGGCTCTAGTCATGGATCCTCTGTATATTGTCTTTCGTAAGGACAAAGTGGTTCTGTGGATGCATCCCAAGTTTTTACCAATGGTCCCTTATCCTTATTTATTTGAATTTTGATGACCGGGTGGGCCCACTGAGACAAACGTCCCTTTTTCAGGGGCGACCTGGGGAATAGAAGCATTCCATTCTTAGTACAAGATACATCACAAATAGTCCAAGTCAGCTGTTCAATACAAGAGTTATCTATAGAAAACAAAACTCGTGAAGACAGTGGTTACAGATGGTCATCTACTACAAAACATTTCTGAGTGGGGTAATAAATGTAGGTTACAAAAGTGAAGTGAGTTAACTCTACAGCAATTACATAATAGTCATTTATTATGTATATTACATATGTACGGACATTAGAGTGGAGATGGGTTGGTTGAGTCAAAAGAGGAGGGGGGTGGAGAAGATCATAGATCGAGTTAAGAAGGGCGAGTAAAGGAGGGGGAAAGGAATCGCGGGGTAACAGAAAAGGGTTAATTACAGTTATAAATTGGAGGCGGAAATTATTATTTTTTTTTTTTAAATGCCTTTTAAATTGGGGAAGAGACATACACAATGGTAGACTGTGTAGGAGGTTATTCCATTTTTGAGGTGTTGTGGGAGAAAATGATCTCTTGCCAGTGGCTAAGCGAGTTTTAGATAGACTTAGCATGGGGAGGTGGGAGGATCGAAGGGTCCTGTAGAAGGGTTTCAGCGTGAGCAGATTGGAGAGGATGGGTGGGATGGGAGGTGGATGAGTTTGACGGTGGGGCAGAGTACAAGGAAGTCCAGTTTAGCCTCAAAAGATGGCCAGCCTAGGGTGTTGAGCACGTCACAGTGGTGGGCCCAAGCTGGTGCTTTTGCAGCAAAGCGTGCAATTCTGTGACATACCAGTTTGTTTGGTCAGAATTTAGGTCTTAGCAGAGTGAATTATTGGGGCTCCATAAAAGAGGGTAGGGAGAAGGGTAGCCGAGGCAATAGTCATTCTCGAACGGGGTGTGAGGTAGGGGGCAGTATGGTATAAAAGGCCAAGCTTTCAATGGGTTGCCATTATAACATTATGTACATGTCAAAGGATAAATGTTAGTTAAACGTCAGACCCAGATATTTGAAAGTGCCCACCCTTTCTAACCGCACACCAGTGGATGTCTTGACTGTCTTGGTGGTTGAGTAGTCTTGTCGAAGGAGGTGTGGCGGAACAGCATAGTTTTTGTTCAACACCAACAGATTCTTCTTGAACCAGGTGTCTAATGCCTGGAAGTTGGTTTCCAGGTTAGATTTAATAGAGGAAACCTCTTTTGAGGATCTGTAAAGTACGGCATCATCTGCATAGAGCTGAACTGACACACCTTCCCAATTTAGTGGCAGTTCATTAATAAAGATAGAAGATAATAGAGGCTCCAGAATTCACCCCTGGGGAACTCCGTAAGTGATGGGAGATAGGGATGACATGGCTCCAGCCCATTTGACACATTGAAGTCTGTTGGACAGATAGTTAGTGATCCATGAGCGAGAGTTATCAAGGCCGAGATTATGGCGTTTAAGTGGATGGCTGATACAGTTGAATGCTTTTGTAAGGTCTGCGAAGACTGCCCTGGTAGCACAGCACTGATCCATGGCCTGAAAGATGTCAGAGGTGACCCGTAAATAGAGCAGATTCGTGGGACGTGGATATGTTGTTCATCCACACTTATTGGCAGGTTCCTTGCCGTTTTAAATCTTGCCGGAAGGTCTTCAAGCTGGCTCCTCCCAGCCACCCAGGTGGTAAAACTCTTGGCTCCGCCCCATGACGCCAGATCTTCCTTACCGCTTGGAAGCTCAGGTTCCCTCCTTAGCGCTCTGCGTTTTAGGCCTGGATCCACACTCTTCGGTTAACCCGAAACTAATTCTCAAATTTACAAGATTTCGGTCTTCTTATTCCCTTGCGGCTGCGATGGACAAATCGACTCCCGGATTTCATCGGTGCCCCCGTGGGCAGATGATGTCCCGGACCAACGCACACTCCACGTGTGTTTACTGCCTAGGGCTCTGCCACGATTCACAGGCTTGCGATTTGTGCAAATCCTTTTCGGCTTCGGTCTTGGAGGACCGCGCTGCTTGACTTCTTTTGGGGTGCCCTGAAAAACGGTATCCTCCGGTCAAGTCGAAGGAGGCCCATTGGGCGGTGTCCGGCGACGGGCTCTGCAGAACAGTTGGAGTTGATGATCGCCTTCGAGGAGGCGGCGGCCCAGGCTGCATCTTCTTCCTCCTCAGTCGCGGCATTTATCCCGTTCTCCTTGGGCTCTTCATATACAGCTTCTTCTAAGGAGCTTTGCCAATCTCTCTCCACCAAGGGAGAAGGATCATCGGGACATTCCAGTCGGTCCAAGAAGAAGGACTCAAAAGGTAAGTCCCACCGTCGATGTTCGTGGGAGCAGGAGAGATCCCCTTCACCGGATGGTCGACTTTCGACTTCGGTCGAGGTTGTGGCTAAGGCCTCTGGCTTCATGGTGTCCCTGTCAGGTCAGACGGCCGAGACACCCATTAACGCAGTCGAGATTTTTCTCGACCCGTCAGACAGTTTGTCGACTGGTGATGCCGACAGCTGTACTTCACCGGTTCCCCCGGTGGAAACCGAGGACTTGCCTGTGCCTCCTGTGCCGGAGTCCCTGGTTAAGGTCCCTGAACCAAGGGAGGAGCGGGGTTTCCCCCGTCCCCTCTCTGACTCACCCTCGGAATTCCGAAGGTCTCTGTCTTGGACCTCTTCCAGGTCCAGCCAGTCCTGCCGACGTCAGCGGTCTTGGCACCAGGGAAAGCGGTGCCGCCGCTCATTCTCGTCGTCCTCTTCGGAGGATAGGCTCCAGCGCAAGTTGCGTCAGCGCTACGAGGATTTAATGTGGCAGCAGCTCTTATTGTCCAGGAATAAGCCGACTCTGTCGCCTTCTCCGGCCATTAAGTGGCTGTCACCTGAGCGGCCGAAACAACCCCTCGTAGTCGATGAGCCGAAACCGGCACCGGTTGTTTGTCCGAAACCGGCTGCTCCACCCATTGTGGTGGAACCTCCGTCTCCACAACCAAAGACTGGGGCTTCTTGGTCGGGTCAGGGCTTGCCCCATAGGTTGTCGGTCACCCTCACTCCCGATCGACCTCGGCACGTGGAGGGTGGCTCAGGCGCTCGGCAGCTGTTCGCAGACTCCTTGGAGTCTGCCGACTACTCCTCCTTGGTCTCCAGGCCGCTTGAACTGGAGTCTGCAGGGGGTCAGTCGGTGGACGAGCGCCCATCCTCGTTTTTAGGAATTCTTCGCCTCATCTCAGAGTCCACTGGGATGAAGCTCAAACCAGTTTCATACAGGCCAAGTATCCCCTCATAGAGATACTGGACCAAGGGGATTCCCCTACGGAGGCCTTTCCACTGGCCAAAGCCATTGTTGGCCCGGCCCTGGAGCTGTGGCAGCGGCCAGCATCTTGTCCCGCACCTTCGGCCAGGATGGCTCGAAAGTACACGGTCCCTACTGGTTCACTCTCCGGTTTCTCGGAGCACCCCTCTGCTGAGGGGTTAGTGACCGATGGCGTTTTCTGGCGTTCCGGGAATGCTCGGGATGTGGACAAACCGCCCGATAAGGAGTCCCAAGAAATTGAACTACTCGGGGCGGAAAGTATACACCACTTCCTCCCCTAGGCCTTCATCAGGCTAGCTCGGCCGTTCTAATGGCACACTTTTCACACGCCCTTTTGGGCTCCCTGGATGAAGTGATTCCTCATCTCCCGGCTGACCTTCAGACGACGGTCAAGCAGGTGCGGGATCAGGGAAGGGCGGTAGCTAAACAGCAGCTCCAAACTTCGTTGGACATTGCTGATTCGTGTGCCCGGTCTGTAGCGGCCGCAGTGGCCATGTGCCACAGGAGCAGCTGCGCGGATCTCCACCTTTACGGCTGATACCCAGCACAAGCTGGCAGACGTCCCCTTCCTGGGTACCGACTTGTTCGGGCCGGGGTGGAGGGTCATCTCCAACGGATCAGAAGTCCAACGCCACCTTGGACCCGGTCATGTCTGCCCAGAAGGACGAAGGCCGTCAGCAGCAGCGTAAGCCCTTTCGTCCTTCAGCCCCTGCGGCACGTCCGGCCCAGCAACACCAGCATCAGGGCCAGCAGGCTCGTGCTTGGCACCCCAAAGCCAAGCCTGCTGCTTCCTCCAGCAGGAAGCCTGGAGGAAAAGGCCCAGGCGGTTCCTCGGCTGGCCCTTCCTCCAAGCCTGCCCAGTGACGGGTGTCGCCCCCAACCTCGTCGCTCCTCTCCGGGTTCCCCCCGTAGGGGGACGGCTCCTCCACTTCCTTTCCGCCTGGTCCGCTATCACCACGGACCACTGGGTGTTGGAAGTGGTAGGCAGGGGTCTGCCTCTGGAATTCGAGCAGTTCCCCTCCTATCGAGCCGTTGCCTCACGGGGGGCTACGGGTTCCGCAGCCTCTGTTGGCTCATCGAGCCGACATTGCCTTGCTCCTCCAAGAGGAGGTGATCAGGGAGGTGTCGGACCCCCCCTCCAGACCCAGGGTTTGTGTCCAGGTACTTCTTGGTCCTAAAACGGATGGGGGGCTGGCGCCCCATTCTCTACCAGCACGACCTGAACAAGTTCTTAAGGTCTCGCATCTTCAGGATGGTCACTTTGGCTCAGATCATTCCATCTTTGGAACGAGGCGTGTGGTTCTGTTCTCTGGACCTTCAGGACACGTTCTTTCACGTCCCAATCCGTCCATCTCACCAGCGATTCCTCCGCTTCAGAGCAGAGGGATCCCTTTTACAAGTTCTGGGCCATGGCCTTTGGCCTCTGTCCAGCTCCCAGGGTCTTCACCAAATGCATGGCAGTGGTGACAGCATTCCTGCGGCGCCGAGGGGTCCGGGTGTACCCTTACCTGGACGATTGGCTGATTGCAGCCCCCTCCAGGTTGGAGGTGGAGCGGTCCAGGGATCTGGCCCTCAGGTCTGCTCTCAGGTTGGCCTCCTCATCACAGAGGTCAAGTCGGACTAGGTACCGCCATAGGTGATTCTGTTCATCGGGGCAGAGGTAGACTCTCTTCGAGCCAGAGCACAGCTTCCAGCAGACAGGGCAGAGGTCCTTTCCTCCTTTGCCTAATCATTTCTGGTTGGGCAGTTGCGCCTTCTGGGCCTCACGGTGGCCTGCACCAGCGTGGTCCTTTGGGCCCGCTGGCATATGCGTCCCCTGCAATGGCGGCTGGCTCACCAATGGTCACAGCGGTCCGATCCTCTGGACCAGCCAGTGACAGTGACCCAGGAGATGTGGTACGGCCTCCAGTGGTGGCTTGTTCCAGCTCATCTGCAGGAGGGTATCCCGTTTGTCCGCCCCGAGCCCGACGGTCACTCTGACGACCAGTGCTTCTCTGGGTTGGGGTGCTCATCTGGGGGAGCTCAGAGCCCACGGCCTCTGGTCCCCTCAGGAGTCTCAATACCACATCAACCTGCTGGAGCTTCGAGCTGTCCGACTAGCCCTCACCGCCTTTGCTCAGTTTGTACGAGGTCAAGTGGTCCAGGTCCAGACGGACAACACCACGACCATGTACTACCTCAACCGACAGGGCGGGATGCACTCCTTGCCCCTGTGCTAGGAGGCTCTCCGCACTTGGTCTCTCGTGATCAGCCTGGAGGCGGATCTCCTAGCCATCCATGTGGCAGGAGCCTCCAACAGCCTGGCCGATGCCCTCAGCCAGATAGGCACTGCATCTCACGAGTGGTCTCTCCTGCCGGAGGTAGTACAAGATCTGTTCTCCCACTGGGGCACCCTTCAGGTGGGCCTGTTCGCCGCCAGGGAGAATGCGAAGCTGAGTCTGTTTCACGCCGGCCCCCCCGCCCTCCCCTCAGCTGGGCTCGCTGCGGGGATGCCTTCTCGAGGCCATGGATCCGGGCCTCTTCTCGCCTTCCTCCTTTCCCTTGATCCACAAGCTGCTCCTCAAGGTGAAGAGGGACCAGGCGCAGGTGATTCTAGTAGCCCCAGAGTCTCCCGTCAGCTTCAGATCTCCTCAGCCTCAGCTCCAGGCTCCCGGGACTTCGCCCGCCCGGACCTGGTCTCAGTCAACAAGGGAAGGTACTCCATCCGGACCTTCAGTCCCTGCACTTGACGGTCTGGTTCCTGAGTGGCTAGAGTTTCAGGCCTTGGGTCTTTCCGGACAGGGTCCTCAATGTTGTTGAGATATCCGTGGGGAGTCACAGAAAATGCTCTGCCTTCAAATGGAAGAGATTCTCCATTTGGTGTCAGGGCAAGGGGTTGGACCCTTCCTCCTGTTCATTGGCTAGCATTCTGGACTACCTGTGGTCCCTTTCTCAGCTAGGGCTTCGGTCGATGACCCTCAAGGTGCACCTGGCAACCATCTCTGCTTACTGGGTGCGGGCCAGCAAGCAGTCGGTGGCGCAGTAGAAGGTGGTCGGACGCTTTTTCCAAGGCCTTGATCATATATCCCCTTCGGTGTGAGAACCTCCACCTCCGTGGGATCTACTGCTGGTATTGGCTAAGCTCATGGACAAGCCATTCGAATCGATGCACAGGTGTGACATCTCTCACCTGTCATGGAAGACTGCCTTCTTGGTGGCTATTACATCAGCCAGAAGGATAGGAGAGCTCCAGGTGCTTTCCATCGAGTCTCCTTATCTGGTCTTCCATAGGGACAAGGTTATCCTGCGCCTCCACCTGAAATTCCTTCCGAAGGTGGTGTCGTAGTTTCACCTTAACCAGGTGTTGACTCTGCCGGTGTTCTACCCCAGTCACACCTCGGAGGCCAAATATAGGCTCCATACTCTGGACCCTAGAAGAGCGCTCTCATATTATAAGGAGCGGATGGCTGAAGTTTGGGGAGAGGTTTGCCAGCTGTTCGTCACCTACGCTGAAGCCGCACCTGGCAGAACTGCAGCCAAGCGGACGATAAGCAAGTGGGTCACCTCCTGCATAGATCTGTGCTATAGGTTGGCGGGCATGGAGCCTCCCAAAGGGATAAGAGCTCATTCCACCCACCATACCACTGCTTCGGTGGCTGCTTCCAGGGACGTCCCTATCCAGGAAATCTGCAGGGCTGCTACCTGGAAGTCAGCACACACCTTTATTATCCACTACCACATTGGCCTTGAGTCACGCCGGGATGCTGGTTTTGGGACCTCTGTTCTCCAGCCCTTATTCCCAAAGTAGGGGTGCATGCCTTGCCTTGCCTCCCTCCTCCTGGAGAACTGCTGGGAGTCTGCCAATAAGTGTGGATTGAACAACATATCCACGTTCCTAGAAATACAGGTTACTCACCTGCTACAGGAGTTCTAGGAGTGGTGTATGTTGTTCATCCACACAACCCACCTGAACCTCCCTGGCTTTGACATGCAACCTGGCTTCCAGTGGGCTAGATCTGGCGTCATGGGGCGGAGCCGAGAGTTTTACTACCTGGGTGGGTGGGAGGAGCCAGCTTGAAGACCTTCCGGCAAGATTTAAAGTGACAAGGAACCTGCCAATAAGTGTGGATGAACAACATATACCACTCCTAGAACTCCTGTTACAGGTGAGTAACCTGTATTTTAGTCCCATGCATTTTCCTGACTATGTACATTCTCGGTGAGAATGAAGAGGAAAGCACGTTGCATTCCCTTCATGTCAAGAGTCCTCAACTTCTACCTGGATAGAACAGAAGACTACAGACAGGCAAAGTAACTGCCTTTTGAATCTAATCTAAAGATGTTGCTGTCAATATACAGTTCCTGTCCATGTGAACTGTAAATTCTGTGCCACTACTGCACCATGGCAGGCATAAGGTTAGGGTGCTCTGTCCATGCACATTCCACAAGAGCAGTAGCTGCTTCACTAGAAGAGGTCCACTCTGCGACCATTGCAGAGATCTACAGGTCTGCCCCTAGGAGCCCTGTACATACCTTCACCGAGCACCGTGCTCTGGTTGTCCATACCAGACAACATTCAAACAGCGGCACAACCATACTGAATGGTTTGCTTTCCTGAGTGAGTGCTACACTCCAGCCTTTCTAATCTGGGGAACTGCATTTTGAAACTTGATACTGTGACCCATAAGTGGAACTTTGAAGAGAAGACTGCTTCTGCTAATATGGATACAGTTCAGTATCCACACGAGTCACTAGACGTCTTCAAGCCGAGCTCCTTCTACCACCCCGCGTGGTATATTCTTCAGCTGCACTACTCAGCGTCTGGTCTTTTATTCCACTGGAAGGGACTAGTGGTCTCCTTTGCAGCTCTGCATGCATAGTAGTATTTCCAAATCAAGTGCTGTTTCCTTGGCAGAGCTCAACTTAACACATTTTTCTGCAAAATGTAGCTTTTGTGTCTTAGGGTTTCACTTCATTGTTGAATCTGCGATATAGAATGGCAGAAACCAGGCTTCAAGTGCTGCGATCTGAAGATATCAACCACGAACACCCAAGACACATATATCTACTGCCTGGGAAAACAACATGACATCTGTCAATGCTGTTGCTGTCTGGCCATGCTCCCATTGTCATTGGAGAAACAGAGGGCTTGTCTACTCCTTGGTACTCTTCAGTAGGCCTAAGGATCACAAACTGCCCTTGGTGGTGCCTGTGTCAGCATTCTAGCCTGCGCCTTTAGAAGAGGAGGCAGTGGTGTCTGTGGTGTGCTTGGCTTCCGTCTCGATGTTGCTCCCAGCTGGGCCCAGTGTCGGAGGGGCCCTTCATGTATGATTTCCATGACACGTACTTGGCCTCCAAATCTGCTGGATAGGCCCGCTCTACCATAACATACACAAGAAGCGCTGTTGATCTTGGAACCGGAAAAGATCCCGATCCCTCCCCCATTACCCCTGACTGCTTCATCCTTGTCGCGCCTTCTGAGGCTGAGGTTCTCACGTTAATCCTGCTGGAACACTCGACGTGGACTGTGGCCAGTCAGCCGGACAGGATATTCCTGGAGTTGTGTATCTCGCAGACCCTGGTTCTCCCAGTCCTCATGCAGGATACTTCATGTACACACCATGGGAGGAACTTCAGTTGACTTACTGTGTCATAGGTTTGCTTGTCAGTTCGTTGCCACCTCCATTCAACGTTGGACCTTCTTTGGCACAGATTTTAGCCCAGTACTGTTAACCCTTTGCTCATTTAGGCGCCGAACCTCTATTCTGTCCTGTTACTTTTTTTTTTTTTTTCCGTTGCCATGCTGGATTCTAAGAGGCAAAAGAACACAGACAGTGCCCCCCATGAGTCAGTGCTCTTTTGGGGGCCCCATTGCTGTCCAAGATCTGCATGTGAAATGTTGGACCTGCCTGCCTTGATGCCAACCATGACATGGACCAGTGCAGTGCCTGCTTTTGCATGTCACCCTCAAACTCAGTGCGTTGAGGTGGGGTAGTTTCCCCCTTGCAGCCTTTGGAAACAGGCCTTGTGCCATGTCTGTGGGCTCTTCACCTGATCCTCTTCCAAGTAGCTGTGGTACTGAGGAAGTCCAGGGCACTCCCTGCGCTCGCCTGGATGAGACGTCTGAGGTCTGTGGGTGAACACACTGCTTCCTCTCTGGGGCCTGCTGAGCATCCCCACCCACCCCCACCCCCACCCCCGGTCTATCAGCCCTTTGATGCAGCGGATGCCTCCAATGGTAAGGCCAAAGCTATACACTTGATCGACATGGTGGGCACCTCGGTGTCATGGCCTGATGCTGCCCTGGTTCCTGTTAACTAAGGCCAGTGCCAGTGAGCGGGGCCGTGCTTGTCCTAAGACCAGACCCGCTCACAACACTCCTTGTGGTGCCAGAAGAGGGGTACGTTCCAGACCCATCCCTTTCTCCAAACCTGAAGCTGTTGTTTTCTCCTCTCTTGAGTGCCCCAGCGGCCTGGGGTGGATGATGACACTGACCTTGGGCCTCAGTAGGGAACCATTGATGATAGAAGCCATCCTGGGCCCAGTTCAAGCCAGACTCCAGGCCTGAAGTCTCTCCTGTGGTTGCCAGTCTGACGGGCACCTGGATCCCTTCTGGTGGTGTTGGTGATGCCGGTTCGGATTCCAGTGCCATTCCCAGTGCTGGGCCTGGTTCCAGGTCCAGTGCCGACTCTGGGCTTGGCCAGGGGGACAGTGTCCGCTCTGGTGGGGGGTTGTGGTCTGGTGCAGGGTCTGCAGCTCACCCTTTGTTCAGTGATGGTGATAACTCTGGCAGGGTTAACAGTGCTAGCTGAGTGTCTCGTTTCTTCCTCGAACTGCCTGGGCTTGTCACTAGTGGGGACAGGGGCTGCCCTGTGGGCTCTGTCTGACTCCGCTGTCCCTACCTAGGGGTTACCCCCAAGGGCACCATCTGGACCGGTCCTCTAAGATTGGTCAGTTCCACATGAGCGAGTTTGCATGACCCTCCCTCTGGCAGTGTCCACTGAGCATTCTCGCAGCCCTGGCAGAGGACCTGATCTGGTTAGCTATGACCTCTTCCCCACCTCCTCTGTCCCCCTCTTCCACCTTGCCAGGTATTTCAGGTCCCCTGGGGCCCATAACTTGGCAACAGTTCAGGTCTGTGGCTGGTGTGTTCCACTGATTCCGCCTTAAGGCAGACCAGGACCAGTTCAAACCTGAGGCCTCTACACTGCCATTGTCTGAATCCATCTCTTCCTCTCCTGCTTCCTTTTCTAAGGGTGTGGATATGTATAGCTTGCTGTATCCACACATTGGCATTTCCACTGGAAAGTGCTTAGTTGCTGGAACTTCTTCAAACTAAGCTCCTCCTACCACCCAGGCAGTATATCCCATGGCTCTGCCTCGTGATGTCAGATCTTCCTTTCCACTGGAAGAGTTCAGTCTCCTTTGCAGCTCTAAGCATTGTAGGCTACTGAGTGCGCCACTGGTGATTTTTGCCTTTTCCTTTGACTCTTCTGGATTTTCCTTAACTTTTTTTCCCCCACTGTTGGTTCGACTTCAGCCTCTTTGACTGAAGCTGGAACACGAGGAAGCGAAAATCTCTCCTGGCTTCAGAATTTTTGCGTCCTTTGCCGCCAGAAAATGTCGTGGACGGACCCACACGTCTGTACTGTTTGGATGCTACACACAGTGTTTTGGGCTGTGGCCTGTGCCAAGCGATGCTCCATTCATCTTTGGAGAATTACGTGGCCTGGCTCCTTCCCTGCTGCCTGGCCGATAGGGACCCAAAGCTTCATCCAGAAGGCCACAGGGAGATCTCCACTGTGACGGGGTCTGCTGCCCAACTCGTGCCATGGAAGAGGCAGAGGCTACTGCTGCTGTGAGCACCTTATTGGCCTTGGCGCTGTCCCGATTTTGGCCAGCATCAGAGTATCCTTCACCAGAGAATTCCAAGAGGTATGTCAGGCCCTCCAGGACTCTGGGGGAAGAGTCCTGCCCGTCATGGTAAAGAAACGCAAGTGCTGCTGGCACCGGTCATAGGACCTGAAGAGATTTCGGTCCTCACACTCCCTCGACTCTCCCATCCGCTTGACTTTGGTTGAGCTTTCTGGAGTCAAGGGCCAGGTTGAAGACTCCCCAATGCCCCCATCGGGCTTGTTGAACTGGACACTGGCCAAGCAGGCGGTTGAGATGTTTCTTGACCCCTTCAGCCAGTTGTCAGAGGGGATCAACGAGGAATCACTCTCCCAAGACCCCGGTTTTCCCAGTCCTCAGTCAGGACGACGTGGATCGGTCAGTGTCCCCGGCTAGCTCCACTTGGTAGCCTCCACCAGCAGTCTTTCCACCAAAGCCAGTGCGTCCCCCACCCACACCTCAGCATGTGGTCTATAATGAACCCCTGGAGGGTTTTTTTTGGGGGGGGGTTGGCCCTTGTGTCGAGACGCCGCTTGTGCTCTCACATGACCCAGGAGGCATAGTCATCAATGTTCCTTGACCCCATCCTCTGACGAGGAGCGGCTCCGCTGCAGGATGTGGCGATGCTGCAAGAAACTCCTGTGGAAGCAATGGACTTTTGTGGATTGGGAAACCTGTGGTCGACTGGCAGGTGCCTGTCATGCCCACACTGGTCAATCCTCAACAGATGTTCGCAGAACCTGTCTCACCACTTTTACGGGTGTAGCTGCCTCCACTGCAGCCTTTGGTGGGTGCTCCGACAGACTGCTGTGCTGCAGCCGGCTTGCTAGGCTGGTTGTCTGTTGAAATCATGGAGTCTGACGACTTCCATGTGATCGGTGGCAAACGGTCGAGGGCCATTTTTGAGGAGTCTTGGATGGCTCCTCCATACTGTCATCGAGGACGCATACCTTCGACCAAGTGTCAAGTTGTGGAACTGACTACCAACCATGAGCCAGTGTCATTTGGTGCTCTGCTCTGACTCATCTCAAGAGTCCATGTCAGTCTCTTTGGAGCCTGTTCACAAAGCGCCACTTTCACATTCATCTTCGATAGGGGTGAATACCCAGGGGTTGTCTTTCCCATGGCTGAGGCTGTATTGGAACCGACCTTTGAGCTATGGCAGCATCCTGCCCGACACCCTCCGCCTGTATGGGTCACAAATATGAGCTCCCTACTTGGTCCCTTTCTTAGTTCTCAGACCATCCCTCATCTTGAGGGTCTGCTCATGGACTAGGCTTTCCGGAAGTCTGGAAAGCAAGTGGATGTGGACAAGCCCCCAGGCAAGGAGTCTAAGAAGCTTGACTACATGGCCAAGAAAGTCTATGCTGCATCCTTTCTTGGTCTCCATCAGGTGAGCTACGCCATGATGATGGCTAACTTTGGTCACTCCCTGTTGAGAGTGCTGAATGAAGTCCTCCCTCGCCTACCTGCTGTCAAGGAGCTGCTGGTGAAGTTGGTCAGAGACTAGGGTCAAGCACTGGCTAAACTAGCTCCAGACGACCTTAGACGTGGGCGACTCCTCTGCCATGGTAGAGGCTGTCGTAATGTGTTGCAGGGTTTGGCTGAGACTCTTCACCTTAATGGTGGACACTCAGAACAAGCTAACCAATGTCCCTTTCTTGAGCACAGACTTCTTTAGTACAGGGGTGAAATGTCTTCTCACCAGGATTGAGAAGTCCAGTGCCACCCTGCACTCTGGCTTTGTCCCAGATGGACCCGAAAGGCACAGAAACCAAAAAACAAGGCATTTCAGTTTCTGTCTATTCAGCCACAGCAGCCTTAGCAGCAGCCCCAGCTGGAGCAATACCAAGCCTGGTACCCCAAGGCCAGGTTCTCAGGTCAGAGGCCAAAAAGAGGTTGGACTAGGGGAAGTGGTTCTCCTCATCTTGCCCCAGCGGCTTGTTCCCCTTCTAAAGCTGTCCAGTAATGGTTTGGGGTAGGGGGCCAGCTTTGCAACTCTGACAGCATTGGTCGATCATTACTATGGACAAGTGGGTTCTCATGGTAGTAGGCAGAAGGCAGCCTCTGGGTTTCGAGGCTCTCCCGCCTTACCAGTCTCATGCTCCAAGGGAGTCCTTGGTGTCACAGTACACGCTGTCTGCCCTAAGGGAGGACATCACTCAGATCCTTGCAAAAGGAGCTATAGCCCCTGTCCCAGACACCCTGGCAAGTTGAGGGTATGTGTGCAGGTACTTCCTGGTTCCGAAATGGACGGGAGCTGGTGCCCCATGCTGTATCTCCACAGCCTCAATCAGTACATGAGGAAGCATAAGTTCTGGGTGGTAACCCTGAACCAGACCATAACATAACATCCCTAGAGCAGGGCATGTGGTTCTGCTCCTTGGACTTCCAGGACATATTCTTCTGCATACCAGTCTGTTCATCCTACTGGTGGTACCTTCGGATCCATGCAGAAGGGGTTTTGTATCTGTTCCAGGTCAGTGCCTTTGGCCTCTCTTCCACGCCCGGGGTCTTCACCAACTGCATGGCAGTGGTAGCAGTCTTCCTGTAGCACAAGGGAATCATGGTGTACCCCACTTGGATGATTGGCTGATAGCTGGGGCATCCAAGGAGTCCGTGGGGCAGTCCAGGGATCTGGCCCTCCAGATCTGCAGAGACAGGGGCCTGTTGGTCAACCAGGCCAAGTCCGAACGGATGACTTGGAACCTGATTCCTACTGCTTCCCCAGTGGTGGGGACTCAGACCCTCCATCTGACCCTGTCAAGAAGGACACTCCCCGCCAGATGACCCATCCTTCATGGATGTAATGTGTCACATTCAGCAGCTGAATGGCTGGTACTCGGAAGAACCTCGATCTGGAAAGGAAGAGGTTAGCAGCATTTCTTCAGAAAAGAAGAAGCCCTCCTCATGGTCGTCCTTCCAGTGGTCGACTCATACAAGGATGCCAACAAACTGGCATGGAAACGCCCTTTTTCGACCTCTGCAGTTTCTAAAAAGTCAGACCGGTTGTACACCGTCCCACGGGATGACCCCTTCTACGGGGAACTGGAGGCAGACTCTGTGGAGGCCCATGGCAGGTTCAGACGTCCACGGCATCTCAGCACGCAACCCCCAGATAAGGACTCTAAACAGTTTGATCATGTGGCTAGGAAATTTTTTCCTCCACAACTTTTGTCATCCAGTCACAAAACTTACTTGCCCACATGGTACAATACCAGAATGCCCTATTGGACAAGGCACTAGAGCTCTTTCAGGCCATGCCAGACTCACCCGGTTGGGCGGAGCGCATGGCGATCCCAAAGTTCAGTTCGGACATTGACAGTCATGTCTTGCGGGCTTCTTACGACACTGTGGATTCAGCAGGCAGATCCGTGGCTTCTGCAGTCTGTGTCAGCCATTACTCTTGGCTGTGGGTCTCTGGGTTCGCCTAGGAAGTCCAGTGCAAGATTATGGATGCCCCTTTCAGAGGGCCGGTCTTGTTCAGGGAAGATATGCAAGCTGTAATTACCCATTTGCAGGAACCCAGGAACGCGATCAGGTTGGTACAAACCATGTACAAGCCTAAGCAGCCTCCTAAGCAGTCCTTTTGTAGGCCTGAAAGACCGCAGTTTCGAGGTCAGCAGCAGCAGCAGACTGGCTTCAAGCACAAGGCTTCTACCCCTGCTACCAGAAGTTCTGCCCCTCGGGTCCCTAGAACTTCTCAGCCTGCACTCCCCCTCCTGGCTCCTCTACCTGACTTGCTGCCCAACCCTCCTCCTTCAAGAGAGTCTGTGGGGGAAGGGGGTGCAGGGTCAGGCCTCTTCGTACAGCGAAGGGTGGCGTCAGATAACATCAGACCGCTGGGTCCTACAGCTCATCGAGAGGGGGCATACTCTCGAGTTGACAGAGACCCCTCCAGACAACCCTCCCCTCTGGTACTTTCTCGGTACTCTTTCCTTCAGTGCCTTCATAGCACAAGAAATCCAGGCTCTCCTTCAGAAGAAGGCCATTGAGCCTGTACTCCCGGAGCAACGAGGGACAGGATTCTACTCCCACTTCTTCCTCGTGCCCAAAAAGATGGGATCTTCAACCCATCTTGGATCCAAGCCATCTGAACCAGTACATACAGTACAGAAAATTCAAGATGGTCACCCTAATAGGACTCCCGCCCGTTACATCAAGGGGACTGGTTATGCTCCCTGGACATGCAGGACGCATACCTCCACGTTCTGATTTTCCAACCACACAAGAGGTACCTGCGCTTCTGCTTTCAGGGCCACCATTTCCATTTCAGGGCCCTGCCCTTCTGCCCGTCATCGGCACAGAGGGTGTTCACCAAGTGCCTAGCCAAGGTTAGCCACACATCTCAGGAGGCAGGGGCATTATGCCTTCTCCTACCTCGACGACTGGCTTCTGACTGCTCCCTCTCTCGGGACCAGCTCACAGAAACCCTCGGAGACGCATTCTCCCTCTTTCAGGACCTGGGGGTTACTCTAAAGCTCCCCAAGTCCTGCCTTTGGCCAAGTCAGCAGCTACAATATTTAGGGGCCGTTCTGGATACGGCACAAGGCAAGGCTTTCCTCCCCTGGACAGAGCGGAACGTCTTCGGTCCCACACATGGCAGCCGCTCTCAGCTCATCAACTAGAGACAAGAACAGATATTACTTCAAGAGGGTTCTTGCAGTAAGTAATTACCATTAGGACTAAGCCGCCAGGCACTAGGACCACACGGAAAACTTTAGCTAGCTGTGCCTGATGAGGGACCGCCCACCTGATGTCACATGACCGACATCAGCGTGACGCTATATAGTGAGCAGTCCCTATGCCTGCCCTCCACTTCTTTCCCGCCACCGATCTGTGCACGTCGGACCTCGCGGAGAACGCTGCTACTGTCGACGCCATTTTGGATGAGTACTTCTACTCATTTTTTCTTTTATTTCTTAGAGTGTTAGTATTTCTATGCTTGTGTATGTCGTCTCCATCGCCTTCCTATTCACATAAAAACAAGTGCAACTCCTGTGGATCTCAGCTCCCTCACAAAGAAGGCCATTCCCTCTGCCTCTTCTGCCTGGGTCAAGAGCACAAGACCGAGAACTGTGAGGCCTGCCAGAGCTTCAAGCAGGCTAAACGGAAACGCTGTCAACAGGCCCTGGCAGCCCATATTTTAAAACCAAAAATGGCCTCCATGGAGAAGGAGCTGCAGAAACTCAGGAGTTCTTCCTCTTCACCTGAGGGACATCACAAGAAGGAGGAGGAGGATAAGGAGAGACATCGGAACCGGGATTGGTCTCCTTCCCGCCCATGACTCCCCTTGGGGAAGCACCCCTTCTGCCAAGTCTGCTTCTGCCACTGCAGAGTAGCCGTTGGTGCCCCCCAACGGAGCTGGTCTTTGTTCTGGCAGGAGACTCCAGAAAGCCGGAGACACCTGCTACCCTTAGGCCCATCAAAACCACCGGGTCTAAGGTGAGTGGCAGGGTCGATAAGTCGGTCGCCAGCTCCTCTGACGACCGCCCGGCCATGGCTGATAAGTCAGGCGTTGGCTCCGCCAGCGAATGCCCAGTCACGACTGATAAGTCGGACACCAGCTCCACCGGCGAATGCCCAGCCCTGGACCCTCTATCAGGCCTGATGTTGAGCCTCCGGACCAGCTGCCACCTGTGCTACAGCCTCCCTCCCCACCTCTGGTGGTGAACTCTCCACATTCCCCAGCACTCCCGGGGGGTGACCGTCGACATCACGCCGCTGCTGACGTCCAGAGCCTCCCTTGGGCCCGCGCTACACCTCGATGGGCCTCCATCCGGGCCCTCTGCTCCTCCCCAGATCCCAATGGGACCTTTTGGGCTGACGGACCCTTCGCCTGGAGGTCCAACGCTTGACCTTCCTTTGCCAGGTCCTGTCAGTGAGCCATCGCCTGGGCCCTCAACCAGGTTCCTCAGGTCCTCCGCCGAGCTGTCTGGCTGCCCAATGCCGCATTATTCTTCCCCAGGGCATCCGTCGCCAGGCTGCCCAATGCCAGGGTACCTGACGCCGGGCTATCCATTGCTTAACTATCCAATGCGGGGATATCCTACACCAGGGTACCCGATGCCTCAGTACCCTCTGCCGTTACCCTCCATCAGGGTATACTTCTGTTTTTCAACCACCACCGCCTCCTCCGCCACTCCGGCCTCAGGAACTGGACATAGGCAGCCAGTGGCTACCCCTTCAGTCCCCTCAGAACCGAAGACAAGTCTCTTTTGTCGGCGGAGTCTCGCTCATCGACCTCTGGTAGGTCTCACGACACCATCACTTTGCCCAACCATTCGGGGGGGCTCCCGGTGGCCGTTGAGATTCCAATTCCTAAGGCTGGAAGATCTGACAGGAGTCCAGCGTCAAAATCTGAGTCAGTCTTCTCCCCTTTGGGCTCGAATTATGAATCCCCTATTCCGGAGGAACCTAAGCAGAAGGAATCCCCCAAGTCCCCTCCAGAGGACCCTTCCCTGATGGAGCTCCTCAGAAAGATTCAGGGGGCATATGATTGAAATGCCGAAGAACAAGATCCTCAACGTCAGAGGCTCGCTGAGCACCTTGATTTGATGAATCAGTCTCCACCACTTATATCCCCTGTGGATATGCCCTGACGAGGACTTGGCCTCCACTATCTGGAAACAGCCTTCTTCTCTTGCTGCTGTATCCAGAAAGGCTAACAGACTTTATCACACTCGTGAAGGAAAAGACCACCTCAGCATCCATCCCAAAGCTGACACCATGGTTATTAGCGCGGTTCATGACCACTCTGCCAAACCTAAACATCTCAGTACCTCCCCTCCGGACAAGGAGTCGAGGCAGCTAGGCCAGTTTGGACATAAACTCTATTCGTCCTCTACACTGGCCATTCGAGCCCTTAACTGTGTGGCTCATATGGTGGTCTACCAGAAGTCCATTCTGGGCCAGTTAGAATCCAAAACCGAGGCTCTACCTGACTCTGAGCTGAAAAAAAGACATTGCCCAAACGGTCAGAATGGCCAGATCGGCCAGCCGTCATGCCCTTAGAGCCACCTGTGATGTGGTATATGCTTTAGCCCGCGGTACAGCAGCTGCTGTGAGCCTACGTAGACACTCGTGGCTGAGAATTTCTGGCCTGGCACCCGAAGTCCAGGCTGCCATCCAAGACGCCCCTTTCAGGGGACCTGTTCTCTTTGGGGGGTGATGTCAAAGACATTATCCGTGACTTACAAAATAAGGGAAAAGCATTACACTCTGTCCAGTTCATGTATAAGCCTCCTAATAAGCCCAAGCAGCTATTTTGGAGGCACCAAAAACGTCAACAAAAACAACAACCAAACCAGCGTGCAGAACAAAGCAGGCTCCCTCGGCAGGGGCAGCCGCCCCGGCCAAGTCCCAGAGAGCCTCCGGGGCAGCCTCTTCTACCCTCCCTCCTGACTCGCGACAGGCCTTCTTTCCTCAGTCGCCAGTTCAAGAGAAGCTGGTAGGGGTCAGGTTTGCAAACACCTACCAGGGTTGGGAGGTGATCACATCAGACTTGTGGGTACTTCAGCTCATACCTCAAGGTCACACAATAGAATTTCTAGAGAGACCGCCAGAAAACTTTTCAGGTCCCTCTCATTATCCTCTGGGACACATATATCTCATCAGTGAGGAAATTGAAACTCTAAGAAAAGCAACCACAGAGCTCGTTCCTCAGACCCAGGCAGGCAAGGGATATTACTTCCACTTCTTCCTGGTGCCCAAAAAGATGGGTGATCTCCGACTGATCTTAGATCTGAGCAGCCTGAACCTGTGCGTGGAGTACAAGAGGTTCCGCATGCTGACCCTTCCAGGCCTCCTTCCCTTGATACACCAGGGTCATTGACTTTGTGCCCTGGATATGCAGGATGCCTACTTACATATTCCAATGTTTCCGTCCCACTGCCACTTCCTCAGGTTTACATTCCAGGGGGAGCACTTTCAATTCAAAGCGCTCCCTTTTGGCCTTTTGTTGGCACCCAGGGTGTTCACAAAGTGCCTAGCAGTGGTAGCTGCAGCGTTGCGCCGTCAGGGCATCCATGTATTCCCGTACCTTGACGACTGACTCCTGTCAGCCCTGTCGAGGAACATTCTTGTAGCCTCCCTGTCCGCTACCCTGGACCTGTTCAACCAAGTGGCGTCATGGTGAATCACCCCAAGTCCCACATTTCACCATCACAGCGCCTGCAGTTCATTGGAGCAGTGTTAGATATGGTCCACCCTGGACAACCTCAACAGAGGTGTCCTGTTTCAACAAGGCCCCCCCCCCCGACCCTGACGACGGACACTTCAGGACTGGGTTGGGGAGCCCATTTGGAGATCACAGGATGCAGGGGGTACTGGTCTCAGAAAGAACTTTCTCTGCATATCCGTGTGCTAGAGATGAGAGCAGTGCTGTACGCTTTACAGGCCTCGCAGACCCTCCTCAGACCAGGATCTCTCTGATTCAGATGGACAACATGTGTGTAATCTGGTACCTGAACAAACAAGGAGGCACACACTCGTATCCCCTATGTCGGGAAGCAATGCGCATATGGTTCTGGGCAGTCCAACACGGCCTTCATCTCTCGGCAGTGCACGTCCCAGGCGATCGAAACGTCCTGGCAGACAGCCTCAGCCGCACCAAAGCCAAGGCTCACAAATGGGAACTGAGGCAGTCTGGTAGAGGAAATCTTTGATCTTTGGGGTCGACCAGACCTTGATCTGTTTGCATCCCCATCCATCGCAAAACTACCCAGATCTTACTTCGAGAAACAGCTCTTGCAGCAAGTTACACCATTAGGACTGAAGCTGGAAGGCGCCAGGACCCCACGGAAAAATTCTAGCTAGCAGTATCCAGCGGGGGACCGTCCGCGACGTCAGGCATCACATAAAAAGGAGGAGTCCCCCAGCATCCCCAGTTCTTTTCCCTCTGTCGACTCACCAGCATCGCCCTCATGGACGCCTGCACTGTAGATACGATGCGTGAAATGTTTTTCTTCAAAAATCATCGATCCATGTCTGCTTTTCTCACCCCTTCTCTCGAAGGCCATCCCTCCAAGTGTGCCTGCGGCAAACAGATCCCTTTTGCCAACCCTCATTCGGCCTGTGTCAGGTGCCTGGGCCCAGAGCATGACACTCTGGCCTGCTCCATTTGCGAACAGTTTAATAGCAGGACCTGGATCCACCGCCAAAAGGCCCTTCAGGGATTCCTCCTCGAGGAGAAATTAAAAAAAAGATGGAGAAACGACCTCGCTGCAAAGGGGAATCTTCCCATACGTCTGGGAAACACCGGGACAAGCATCGGGACTCGGGACAGGGTGAGATCCCCCAGCAGGGCCTCAGAGTCCAGGGCCAGCTCCAGCTCTACCCACTCCGACTGTTCTCCTTCCCGGGCTCACTCCCAACCTCCCCCGGTGAAGGTAAGGTCTTCAGGGGGCTCTTCTGCCTCCCTGTCCCCGCTCAAGATCTCCAGGGCACCGGATGCCGCCAAGCCTGATTCCTCAGATAAACACAAGAAGTCTTCCTCTAAATCGGGGAGTACATCAGACCGACACTGGCACTCCGACGTCCGGTCTGTCTCTCAACCTCCGAAGGCTCCTGAACGGAAGACAGCTGAACTGACGTCCCTCAAGCCGATGACGGAGTCCAAGAAGACGTCCAACCCAGCACCCACGAAACGGACTACCCTGACGACAGCGATACAGACGCCGGTGGATACCGGACGTCGGGGGTCTTCAGAGCGAAGAGGCTACCGCGCCGCCGGATAACCAGACGGGCGACATGGAGGACACCGGCCTACCCAGGGAACCGTCGCCGGACACGGTGGTTCCTTGGGACCCAACCCCGGCGACAGGCCGTGAAGGAACTGTTCATCTTTTGGTGGGAGACCATAAGAAAAGATGTGGTGCCCCCCAAGCCTCACTCACCTCCGTCGCCCCCGCCTCGGGGTGCTGAAGGTGCCAGACCCCCGACCCCCATGGAACCAGCTCCTCCTCGGGAAAGATCGAGAGACAGAAAACGCCCATCACGCTCTCCCTCAGGGTCCCCGAGCCCAAAGCGACCCAGGGGCAGACGTCGCTCGCCGGAAGATGACTCCAGACCGGATACGTCCGACACCTTCAGGTCTTCATCTCCCTTCAGTCCCCCATCACCAGACCCACAGGACCTTCCAAGGTCGCCTCCGGATGATCCCTCCTTTTCAGAAATTATGAGGCACATCCAAGAAATTATGGGATGGGAGACGGAAGACTTGGACCCCGAGAGACAACGCCTTGCCTGTTACCTCAGGCAGAAAGACCCAAAGCCTGTGGTGGTCCCACCTTTGGTGGACACCTTTACGGACGTCACCAAGGCAGCTTGGAAGCGTTCGCATTCCACTCCAGCTGTTCCAAAGAAGGCTGGCCGCCTTACAGAGCTCCTACGGAGGACCTGTATTTGGCGCAACAACCCCTGGCCGACTCCCTGGTCATCACTGCATCTCATGACTGGTCCCAGCGACCTTAGCATTTGAGTACCCAGCCTCCGGACCAGGAATCTAAGCAATCAGATTCTATGGGAAGACGCGTGTATGCGGCTGCTACATGCTCAATTAGGTCCCTAAACTATCTGACGCACATGGTGCCATTTCAGAACGCTGTTTGGGAACAGGGCGAAGACCTTCTAAAAGATTTTCCGGATGGCGAAAAGAAGGAGCTGCTGAACCTCCTCCAAACTTGGTCGGATGTGGGAACCTAGGTTCTCTGGGCCGCTTATGACTCAGTGTACTCGCCAGCCAGGGGAGCAGCTACAGGCGTTTGTCTCTGGAGACACTCGTAGTTGAGAGTCTCCGGTTTTATCCCGGATGTCCAGAAAAACATCCTAGACGTCCCTTATAATGGAGCGGTCCTGTTTGGTGAGGAGTCCGAGAAGGTCATCACCAAATTGCAGGACGCTGGGAAGGCAGTCAGGACTGTACAGGCCATGTACAGACCGAAATCTGGTTCCTTTCATAGGAACCAGAATAATTTTCATGGCTGCCAACAACGGCAACAGCCTCATTCCGGCCAGCAACCCAGGGGCAACTTCGGTCGCAAAAATCAACGCAGGTTCCCCTCGGGCCAGGGCCCAAAGCATCCCAGCCCGCGGGATCCAGCACCACCACAGCATGACTCCTTCCCGGTCCCCGCCCCTCCTCTGGATCAAAGGATCGAGAAGATCTGGGGTCGCATCTGTCATCACCTCTCGGGATGGCAGAGGATAACCTCTGACTGGTGGGTGTTGCAGTTGGTCGAACGAGGTCACTCTATACAGTTCCTCGATCACCCACCATCCAGACCTCCCCTGCTCTCCCGCTACTCGGGTCAGCATACCCTGCCTGCTTATTCAGCAGGAGATCTTGGCCCTCCTAGACAAGGAGGCCATAGAGCACGTTCCACCGAACCAGGGAGGGAAAGGTTACTATTCTCACTTCTTCCTGGTTCCAGTGAAAACAGGGGACTTGTGCCCGATCTTGGATCTCAGCGACCTCAACACGTTCGTGTTGTACGAGCGTTTCTGCATGGTGACCCTACCGGGCCTTATTCCCATGCTCAAACAGGGCGCTTGGCTGGCATCACTGGACATGCAGGACGCCTGCCTATATCTCTCGATCACTGGAGCGCACCGGAAATTTCTGCGCTTCGAGTTTCTGGGACGCCACTACCAGTCCCGAGCCCTCCCTTTCGGGCTGTCTTCGGCACCTCGAGTGTTCACGAAGTGCATGGCAGTCATGGCAGCAGCTCTCACGAGAAGAGGCCACTATGTGTTTCTGTATCTAGACGACTGGCTCCTCATGGCACCCTCACGGGAGACCCTGATGTCCGCGATACAAGATTCCTGTTCTCTCTTCCTATTGCTGGGCATCACTATCAACCAGGAGAAGTCGCACCTTGTCCCGTCTCAGAACTTGCAGTTCATAGGAGCAGTTCTGGACACCACCCGGGAAAGGGCATTCCTTCCTCAGGACAGGGCGGAACACATCGGATCCCTCATAGGGGACATAAAGGAAAAGAAGACAATACCGGCCCGGTACGTCCTTTGCCTGCTCAGACACATGACAGCTGCCATTGCAATGGTTCCCCTAGCTCGACTCCATGTGCGGGTCACCCAGTGAATGTTGAGGGCACAGTGGGACCAGAAGCAGGATCATCTGCAGCATCCAGTTCGGATCACGAACGCGAGACTGGAAGTGGTGGCTTGTCCCAGACCGCCTCTCAACGGGAGTCCCTTTCATTGCGCCGCCTCCTTCAGCGACTCTCTCCACAGACGCCTCGGGGTCCAGATGGGGAGCCCATCTCAAGGAGGTCAGGACTCAAGGCTCCTGGTAGTCTCTGAAGTCACAGTTCCACCTAAATATTCTAGAGATGAGAGCCGTCCTTCATGCACTACAAGCATTCCAGACGGACATTCCACCGGGTACTGTTCTGGTGCAAACAGATAATACCGCTGTGATGTACTATCTCAACAAACAAGGAGGCACTCATTCCCAACCCCTTTGCAGGGAGGCTCAAAGGGTTTGGGAGTGGGTATTGCGACACTGCGCAGATGATATTGCAGTACATGTTCCCAGAGTGGACAACACTATCGCGGACAGTCTGAGCTGATCACAGGCCAGAGTCCACGAATGGGAACTGCTTTCTGCAGATGGAAGACACCAGAATTAGACCTCTTCGCGCCCCCATACAACACAAAACTGCCCAATTTCTGCTCGCTAGATCCAGGGCCTGGTGTTTTCTGGCGAGACGCGTTGTCCCTCTCTCGGACGGGCAGGTTCCTCTACACTTTCACGTCCTTCCCTTTGATCCAGAGTGTTCTGTTGAAGCTCCAACAAGAGCAGGCGTGCCTTATTCTAGTAGCGCCCTTTTGGCCCAGGCAAATTTGGTTCCCTCTCATACATCAGCTGGCCCAGGAACCTCCGGTGCCTCTGCCATTCAGCTCTCATCTTCTGTCCCTGGAGGCAGGCTCCTTGGTCCATCCGGATCTTCGGTCTCTGAACCCGTATGCCTGGCTCCTAAGGACATAGCAGTCCTCAGGTACGGGGTCTCTCAGGAAGTTGCGGACATTCTGGTAGAAGCCAGAAAACCCTCCACTCACACCACTTGTGCCATGAAGTGGCGCAGATTCTGTGTTTGGGCTCAAGCTCGTGGATTGACCTCATTGGATTGTTCTGAGAGGTCTGTTTTGGACTACCTCCTATCCCTTTACGAGGCAGGTCTTGCCTACTCCTCCATCAAGGTGCACCTATGTGCCATTTCGGCGTACCATTCTCCCAATAGGTCACTGGTCTCTAGCTCAGCACGTGCCTTTTTGTGCGGCATCCTGTACTTGAGACCTCCCATCAGAGACCCGGTTCCACCTTGGGATCTTCCTTTTGTTCTAGAGCATTTTACACTGCCACCTTTTGAACCAGCCGCGGATTGTGAGCTGCGTCTCCTTGCTTGGAAGATGCTTCTTTTAGTTGCTGTTACTTCTGCGAGAAGAATTTCTGAACTTCATGCACTTATGTGCAAGGATATTTATTTGTTTTTTCACAAAGACAGGGTGTCCTTAAGAACAAATCCTAACTTCCTTCCCAGGGTGGTCTCAGCTGTCACCCTCGACCAGGATATAGACCTGCTGGTGTAATACCCAAATCACTGTAACGGGGGAGGCCCTGTTGCACACTCTGGATGTGCATAGGTGTTTCAGATATTACCTGACCAGAACCAAGGCACATCGTAAGTCGGACCAGCTCTTTGTTTCCTACGCACAAAGAATGTCTGGTGCTCCTGTTTCCAAACAGTCACTGTCTCGATGGCTAGTAAAGTGCATTATGTTCTGTTACCAGAAGCGTAACAAGACTTTACCGGGACCGGTAAAAGTTCATTCTACGAGGGGCGTGGCTACCTCCTTCGCTGTGCTCAAAAATGTCTCCACTTCAGCCATCTGTGCAGCAGCAACCTGGAGCACTGTAAACACCTTTATCAGGCACTACAGTTTGGATGTTGCCTCTTGACGCAAAGCTTGTTTCGGCTTGGCGGTCCTTCAGGGACTTTTTTCCTGAACTCTCAGACATCTCTCCTATCCTCCTCACGATAAGAATTGATCTTACTTCGAGAAACAGCTCTTGCAGCAGGTTACAGCATTAGGACTGAAGCCGGCAGGCGCCAGGACCCCACGAAAATTTTCTAGCTAGCAGTGTTCAGCGGGGAC
The DNA here is from genome assembly GCA_016271365.2 of Neoceratodus forsteri. NCBI lineage: Eukaryota > Metazoa > Chordata > Ceratodontiformes > Ceratodontidae > Neoceratodus > Neoceratodus forsteri. The sequence goes on along the minus strand of CM028131.1, from coordinate 680,521,898 downwards.
TGCCCCCGACATCTGTCCCGCCCCTGACGTCAGGCATAGTACATAAGGGGGCGGTCCCCCAGAATCCCCAGTTTTTTTTCTCGCCGTCGACTCGCCAGCACCGGCATCACGGTCCTACTCTAACACACGATGACTAAGAACTTCTCTCAGTAGTTTTACCAAACTAATGTCTGCATCTCCAACTCCTTCTTCAGAGGGACACCCTTCCAAGTGTGCCTGCGGCAAACAGATCCCCTTCAAGGATCCTCATTCATCCTGCCTGCGGTGTTTAGGCCCGGACCACGACACCAAGGCCTGCTCCTTCTGTCAGGGGTTCAACAGCCGCACCAGGATCCGCCGTTAGAAGGCACTTCAGGGGTACCTTTTGGAAGAAAAACTTAGCAGAATGGACAAGGAACCCTCCTCCAGAGGTGAATCTTCCTCAAAAGCCCACAAACACCGGGACAAGCATCAGGAGAAGGAAAGGTCCAGATCCCCTAACAGGGCCTCGGACTCGCGTAGCTCAGGCTCCACACGCTCTGACCGCTCTCCCTCCAGGGCTTGTTCTCAGCCCCCTCCGGTCAAGGTTAAGGCTACAGGCGGTTCTTCGGCTTAGCTTCACCCCATAAAGACTTCCAGGCCTTCGGCTTCCTCCACTCCCTCCCGGGCCTCATCGAAGTTTTCTGACCGTCACCAGACTAAGTCTTCTCTTCTGTCCGACGCCGGGACCCCAATTCCAGATCGGTCTCCCAGCCTCCCAGGGGTCTGGATCCCCCAACCAGGAAGACAAAAGACCTGACGTCCCTGAAGCGGACGACGGACCCGTCATCGGCCAAGCACCCGCAGTCGGCCAGGCGTTCGCCGGAGCCGAGGACATCGGCCAAACACCAGACGTCGGCCAAGCGACCGACGTCTGCCTCACATTCACCGGAGCCAAAGTCTGCCCCCCCCCCCGACACCAGTCGCCGGGACTCCACGGAGGAGGACACTACATTGCCTGAGGACCAGGCAGGCAACACAGAGGATGCTGGGCTTCCAAGGGAACCTTCGCCCACCCCGGAGACACCTACGGACCTGATGCCCGACCCCGGCGACAAACCACCGGCACCAGGCCCGTCATCGGGCATGAACATTCAAGAGGTCAAGGATCTCTTCACTTTCTGGTGGGACACAGTTCAGAAAGATGTGATCCCCGGAAAACTTCCTCCTCCTACTCCTTCACCTCCTACTCCCCTCCACCACGGGCCAGCAGGACGACCACCACCAACCCCTAAGGAGCACACTCCACCTCCTAGGGGAAGATCTAAAGAACACGGAGAAGACCTTCCTTAAGATCTCCCTCAGGGTCTCCCAGCCCCAAGCGACCCAGACGTCATCGATACACTCCGTCGGGAGGATTCTAGATCGGATACCTCTGAAATCTCCAGGTCTCCTCCTCCACTCAGCATCTCATTGCCTGACCCACAAGATCTACCCAGGTCACCTCCGGATGATCCCTCCTTCTTTGAAATTATGAGGCCCATCCAGGAGAACATGGGATGGGATTCTGAAGTTAGGTCTGTCCAAGCAATGTACAGATCAAGGCCTGGTTCCTTTCATAGGAACCAGAACCGTGTTCACAGCAGGCAACAACGGCAGCAACCACGTTCTGGCCAGCAGCAAAGGGGCACTTTCCATCGTAAAGCCCAGGCTGTCTTCCCCAGGCAGAGGCCAGCGTTACATCAAACCAGCCCAGCCTGCAGGAACCAGCGCTGCTACAGCATGACTCCTTCCCGGCCCCCCAATCAACGGGCACAAAAGGTCGGGGGTCGCATCGCTCTCCACTTTTCAGGGTGGCAGTCGATTACCGCCAACCGGTAGGTTCTTCAAATGGACAAGAGAGGTCACTTCATCGAATTTCTCGACCACCCACCGTTAAGACCTCCCTTGCTTTCCCATTATTCGGGTCAGCACACCCTGCTCATACGGCAGGAGGTGCTTGCGCTTCTCGGAAAAAAAGCTATAGAGCACGTACCGCGGAACCAGAGAGGTGCAGGTTATTATTCTCACTTCTTTCTAGTTCCCAAGAAAACAGGGGACCTCCGTCCAATACTGGATCTCAGCAACCTCAACGCTTCGGTCCTCTACAAACGCTTCTGCTTGGTGACCCTTCCAGGTCTGATACCCATGCTCAAGCAGGGCGCCTTCCTAGCGTCCTTGGACTTGCAGGATGCTTACCTGCACATACTCATTGCTCAAGCACACAGGAGGTTTTTGCGCTTCGAGTTTCAAGGTCACCATCATCAGTTCCGAGCCCTCCCTTTCGGACTGTCATCGGCACCTCGAGTATTCATGAAGTGCATGGCGGTCGTAGCGGCGACTCTGAGGAGACAAGGCCACTACATGTTCCCATACCTGAACGACTGGCTTCTCATGGCGAACTCTCGGGAGGCCCTGATGTCGGCTATTCATTGTACTCAGTCTCTGTTCGAGACGTTGGGCATCATAATCGATCAGGAGAAGTCACGCCTGGTTCCTTCACAGATGCTGCAGTTCATAGGCGCAGTTCTGGACACCGTTCAGGGGAAGCCTTTCTACCCCGGGACCGAGCGGAACACATCAGATCCCTCATCAGGTACTTTTTGGCAAAGAGGACCGTCCCAGCCAGACTGGTCCTTTGCCTGCTCGGACATATGGCTGCGGCCATTGCAGCAGTGCCGCTAGCCCGTCTCCACATGCGGGTGACCCAGTGGATGTTACGGGTCCAATGGGATCAGAAGCAAGACCATCTGCAGCTTCCAGTTCGGATCACGAATGCCGTAATCCGGGATTGGCAATGGTGGCTAGACACAAAGAACCTATTAGCGGGGGTCCCCTTCATCGCGCCGTCTCCGATTGTGACGCTCTCCACAGATGCCTCAGGGCTCGAGTGGGGAGCACACCTCGATGGTCTCAGGGCCTGTGGACAGCCCAGGAAGTTCATCTCCACATAAATATCCTGGAAATGAGAGCAGTTCTTTACGCCCTGCAGGTTTTCCAGTCGGAGATCCCACTGGGTACTCTTCTGTTACAAACAGACAATTCCGCGGTGATGTAGTATCTCAACAAACAAGGAGGCACCCATTCCTACCTGCTTTGCAGGGAGGCCATGAGGGTGTGGGATTGCGTTCTACAACACGGCGCAAACCTCATTGCTGTTCATGTCCCAGCTCTCACTTACTGTCTCAGGAGGCGGGCTCCTTGGTCCATCCGGACCTTCGTTTGCTGTACCTGCACGCCTGGCTCCTAGAGACATAGCCATTATGCGATACGGGGTCTCGCAAGAGGTAGCAGACGTTCTAGCGGCTGCTAGAAAACCGGCCACTCATGCTGCTTACGCCATGAAATGGTGCAGATTTTGCCTCTGGGCTCAGGCTTGGGGGGGTTTCGCCAGTGGATTGTCCAGAAAGGTCGGTCCTGGACTACCTCCTGTCTCTTTTTTCAGACAGGCTTGGCCTACTCCTCAATAAAAGTACACCTGTGTGCCATCTCAGCCTATCACACTCCTATTGGCCAATGTCCCATATCTCAGTTGGACACTGCACGAGCCTTCCTGAGAGGTGTTCTCCACCTTAGCCCTCCGATTAAGGATCCTATTCCGCCATGGGATTTACCCTTTGTCCTGGAGCAGCTTACGCTGCCACCTTTTGAACCAGCCGTGGATTTCAAGCTACGTCTCCTTACATGGAAGACGTTGTTTTTAGTTGCCGTTACTTCAGCCAGAAGAATTTCGGAACTTCACGCACTGATGTACAAAGAACCTTATTTGGTTTTTCACCAGGACAGGGTATCCCTATGGACTAATCCGAAGTTTCTACCTAAGGTAGTCTCAGCTCTCACTCCTTAATCAGGACATTGATCTACCAGTGTACTTTTCTAAATGTTCTAATCGGGGAGAGGCCCTGTTGCACACTCTGGATGTGCATAGGTGTCTTCGATACTGCTTGACCAGAACCGAACACCACCGAAAATCTGACCAGCTTTTTGTCTCCTTCGCCCACAGGATGATGGGAGCTCCCGTTTCCAAACAATTGCTGTCCAGGTGGTTCATACATTGTATCACGTTCTGTTACCAGAAGCGTAACAAACCCTTACTGGGTTCGGTCGAGGGTCATTCCACAAGGAGGGTGGCTACCTCCTTTGCAGCCTTATAGAACTTGTCCACCTCAGCCATCTGTGCAGCAGCTACTTGGAGCACTGTGCACACCTTCATCAGGCATTATAGCCTGGACGTCGCATCAAGGCGAAGAGCAGGTTTTGGTCTAGCAGTCCTTCAAGGACTCCTGTCCTAGGTTTCGGTTCTGCTAGGGATTTCTACCTTCCCTCCACCCAATGGTGAGGGATTTCCAGTATTGCTTGGGAATCACTCCTAATGGCGTAACCTGCTGCAAGAGCCATTTCTCGAAGTAAGATAGTACAGTTACGTAAGAACTTAGCGTAACAGTAGTTCTAGGGACATGGATATGTTGTTCATCCACACTCATTGGCAGTATCCTTGCCGCTTTAAATCTTGCCGGAAGGTCTTCAAGCTTGCTCCTCCCACCCACCCGGGTGGTATAACTCTCGGCTCCGCCCCATGGCGCCAGATCTTCCTTACGCTTGGAAGCTCAGGTTCCCTCCTTAACGCTCTGCGTTGCGACTAGTTCCCTATTTATCCGTTTGGATTTAAAATAATATTTTGCAAAAGACTTCAGTCTTGATCCCTCTGACTGCGATGGACAATCGACTCCGGTTTGGAGATGCCCATGCGGGCAGAAGATGTCTCGGACGGATCCACACTCCACGTGTGTCTACTGCTTAGGCCTTGAGCACGACCCGCAGGCTTGCGACCTGTGCTCATCTTTCTCGGCCTACGTCCTCGAAGACCGTGCTGCCCGATTGCAACTGGGCCGTCCCGAGAAGCGTTTCCCTCCGGTGAAGTCCAAGGAGGCCCGGTTGGCGGTGTCCGCGGCGGCGGGCTCGGCGGATCAGCTCGAGCGGATGGTCGCCCTCGAAGAGGAGGCGGCGCGGGCCGTATCTTCCTCGGCCGCGGCATTTATCCCGCTCTCTCTGGGTTCTTCCTACATGGCTTCCTTTAAGGAGCTTTGTCTGTCCCTCTCCACTAAAGGAGAAGGGCCTTCGTCTGCTGGACCTTTTCTCGGTCCAAAAAGAGGGACAAGGGTAAGTCCCTCCGTCGACGCTCTTGGGAGCGGGAAAGGTCCCTCTCCCCGGGCCGTCGACCGTCGGCTTCGGTCGACCGCTCGGCTCGGCCACTGGCCTCACGGTGTCCCGTCAGGTCAGTTGACCGAGACTCCCACTGATGAAGTCGAGATTTTCTCGACCCATTGACGGGCTGTGTGCCTTTAGCAGCCGAATTCCCTCTCCCGGTTCCCCGGGAGGAGTTGAGGATCCGTGGGCTCGCCTGTGCCTCGGTTCGAGCCCTCGGATGGACCTTCCGAGCCGAAGGAGTGCGGTTCGGCGACACCTCCCGCACCGACCCGAAATTCGGGACTCTCGGTCTCGGTCTCGGACCTCTTCGGCGGTCCAACCGTTCCCACGTCATAAGCGGTCTCGGTCCTGGCACACGATAAGCGGCGTCGCCGCTAGTCCCTCGTCCCCTCTCCTCGGATGAGGAGGCTTCGCGTAAATGCAGCCGACTGATACGAGACCTTATGTTGCAACAACTCCTCCTGGCCGAGAATAAGCCGACTCGGCGCCCTCCCGACCATTAAGTGGCTGTCACGGGCAGCCGACAACCCCTCGACTTGTCCGAGGCCTACACCCAGGCGGTTGTTGGTCAAACCAACTTCTCCACCGATTCGGTGGAACCTCCGCCTCCACAGCCACCAATTGGGGCTCCGACCAAGGATTCTCGATCGGCTAAGGGTTTACCCATCGGCTGTCAGTTACCCTCACTCCCGACCGACCTCGGCAGGTGAAGGGTGGCTCAGGCCAGAGGAGCTCTTTGAGGACTCTTCCGAGTCGAGCGATCCCTCCTTTTTCTCCAAGCGACTGGACTTGGGTCTTCAGGAGGTCAGCCAATGGGCGATAGCCCGTCGTCCTTCCTAGGACTGCTTCGGCTCATCTCGGAGTCTACCGGGATGGAGCTCGAACCCGTTCCAAGCGGGCCAGGTATCCTCACGGAGATTCTGGACCGGGGATTCTCGGCAGGCCTTTCCGGTGGCGAGGCCATAGTGAGGTCCGGCACTGGAACTTTGCAGCGCCTGCTTCCTGCCCTGCGCCTTCGGCCAGGATGGCCAGGAAGTATCGCGGTCCCTACGGTTCCTTGTCGGTTTGGAACACCCTCTGCTGAGGGGTTGGTTACCGACAGCGTTTTCCGGCGCACCGGCAACGCCAGGGATGTGGACAAACCTCCTGACAAGGAGTCCAAGAAATTGGACTATGTCGGGCGAAAAGTCTACGCTGCGTCCTCTCTCGGCCTTCGTCAGGCCAGTTCGGCCGTCCTCATGGCACTTTTTCTCATGCCCTGTTGGGCTCCCTGGATGAGGTCATCCCTCATCTTCCGCCCGATCTGCAGACTACGGTTAAGCAGGTGCGGGACCAGGAGCAGGAGCAGTGGCCAAACAGCAGCTCCAGACTGCTTTGGATGTGGGGACTCATGTGCTAGATCGGTGGCGGCCGCGGTGGCTATACGTCGGTGCGGCTTGGCTGAGGATATCCACCTTTGACCGGATACCCAGCACAAGTTGGCGGATGTTCCCTTTTTGGGACTGACCTCTTGACCCTGGGGTGGAAGGTCACCTGCAGAGGATCGAGAGTCCAATGCTACCTTGGACTCGGTCTCTTCCGCTCAGAAGGACAAAGGCTACAAACCACAGCCTAAGCCTTCGTCCTTCTGTGCCCCAGCCGCCCGGCCCAGCAACGTCAGGAGCCAGCAGGCTCGCCTGGCATCCCAAACCCAAGCCGCGGCTTCCTCTAACAGGAGGCAGGAGGAAAGGGCCCAGGAGGTCCTCGGCGGTCCCTCCTCCAAGCCTGCCCAGTGACGGGCTGAGGGGTGTCGCCCCCATCCCGTCCTGCCCTACCCCTGGGTCCCCGTGGGGGCAGGCGGCTCACTTTCGTTCCGCCTGGTCCGTGTTACCACGGACAGGTGGGTCTTGGAGGTGGTGGGAAGAGGCCTACCTCTGGAATCGAGCAGGCACCACCCTTCAGAGCCGTGCCCCTCGGGGGCTTCGGATCCCCAACCTCACTGGCGGCTCGTGAGCCGACATCCTCTCCTCCTCCAAAAGGAGGTGGTGGAGAGGTGGTGGACCCTCTTTCAGACCCAGGGTTTGTGTCCAGGTACTTCCTGGTTCCAAGCGGACGGGGCTGGCGCCCATTCTCGACCTACCACGACCTAAACAAGTTCCTAAGGTCTCGAACCTTCAGGATGGTCACTCTGGCTCAGATAATACCATCCTTGGAGCAGGTGGTTCTGCTCTCTGGACTTGCAGGGCAGCGTTTTTCACGTCCCTATCCGTCCGTCTCACCAGAGATTCCTTCAGCTTCGAGGCAGAAGGATCTCTCTTGAGTTCAAGCCATGCCCTTCCGGCTTGTCTCCAGCTCCCAGGGTCTTCACCAAATGCATGGCAGTGGTGACAGCATTCCCTCTTGGCCGAGGGTCGGGTGTACCCTTACCTGGACGACTGGCTGATAGCAGCTCCCTCCAGGAAGGGGCGGAGCGGTCCAGAGATCTGGCCCTCCAGGTCTGCTCTCAACTGGGCCTCCTTATCAACGAGGCCAAGTCGAACTTCGAGCAAGCAGGTGATTTTATTCATCGGGCGCTTCGACTCTCTTGAGCCAGGCGCGGCTCCGCGGACAGGGCCGAGGTTCTTCCTCCTTTGCCCGATCATTTCTGGTTGGGCAATGCGCCTCCCGGGACTTCCTCGCCTCCTGGGTCTCATGGCGGCCTGTACCAGCGTGGTCCGTTGGGCCGCTGGAACATCGTCCCCTTCAGTGAGGACTGGCCAGCCAGTGGTCTAGCGCTGCGATCCCTTGGACCAGCTTGTGTCAGTGACACAGGGATGTGGAATGCTCTCCAGTGGTGGACCGTTCCAGATCATTTGCAGGAGGGCATCCCGTTCGTCGCCCGAGCCGCGGTCTCTCTGTCGACCGATGCCTCTCTGATGGGTTGGGGTGCCCATCTGGGGAACACGGGCTCATGGCCTCTGGTCCCCAGGAGTCCGATGCCACATCAACCTGCTGGAGCTCGAGCGGTCCGCCCAGCTCTCACCGCCTGCTCCGTTCCTCCGGGTCAAGTGGTCCGAGTCAGGCGGACAATACCACGACCATGTACTATCTAAACCGCCAGGCGGGGCGCGCTCCATGCTTCTATGCAAGAAGCTCTCGCATTTGGTCACTCGTGCGCAGCCTGGAGGCGGATCTCTAGCCATTCACGTGGCAGGAGCCTCCAACACCCTGGCCGATGCCCTGAGCCGGATAGGGCTGCATCCCACAGTGGTCTCTCCTGCCGGAGGTAGTACAGCATCTGTTCTCCCTTTGGGACACACCTCAGGTGGACCTGTTTGCCTCCATGGAGAACGCAAAGCTGAGTCTGTTCCATGCCCGCCCCCCTCAGCAGGGCTCGCTGCAGGGGGATGCCTTCTCGAGGCAATGGACCCCGGGCCTCTTTTACGCCTTTCCCCATTTCCCTTGATCCACAAGGTGCTTCTCAAAGGCGAGGAGGGACAAGCGCTAGGTGATTCTGATAGCCCCAGACTGGCCTCGCCAGTTCTGGTACCCAGATCTCCTCAGTCTCAGCTCCAGGACTCCGGCAGCTTCCAGCTCGCCGGACCTGCTCTCAGTCAATCAGGGAAGGTGTTCCATCCGGACCTTCAATCCCTGCACCTGACGCCTGGTTCCTGGCTAGAGTTCCAGGCTTTGGGTCTTTCGACGAGGTCCTCAATGTAGTTGAGGCGTCCCGTGAGGTCGACCAGAAAATGCTATGCCTTCAAATGGAAAAGGTTTTCCATTTGGTGTCAGAACAGGGCTTGGACCCTTTCTCCTGTTCCTTGGCAAGCATCTTGGACTATTTATGGTCCCTTTCTAGTCAAGGGCTTAGGTCGGCGACCTAAGGGTGCACCTGGCAGCCATCTCTGCCTACGGTGGCCGGGCTGGGAGAGCAGTCGGTGGCGCGGGAGAAGGTGGTCTGCGCTTTTTCAAAGGCCTTGATCACATTTCCTCCAGTGCGGGAACCCCACCTCCGTGGGATCTACTGCTGGTACTGGCAAGCTCATGGGCAAGCCATTGAACCTATGCACAGGTGTGCTCTCTCTCACCTGTCGTGGAAGACCGCCTTCTTGGTGGCTATCCGTCAGCCAGAAGGATGGGAGAGCCCAGGCTTTCATCGAGTCTCCTTACACCTGGTCTTCCACAGGGACAAGGTTGTCCTCGCCCCACCGAGAATTCCTTCCGAAGGTGGTGTCGGAGTTTCACCTTAACCAGGTGTTGACTCTGCCGTGTTCTACCCCAATCACACCTCGGAGGCGAATATGGGCTCCATACTCTGGATCCTAGAGAGGCGCACGCTATTATAAGGAGCGCATCGGCTGATATTCGCGGGAGAGGTTCGCCAGCTGTTTGTCACCACGCCGAAGTCAAGATCTGGCAGACCTGCAGCCAAGGACGATAAGCAGGTGGGTAACCTCCTGCATAGATCTCTGCTATAAGTTAGCGGGCATGGAGCCTCCCAGAGGATAAGAGCTCATTCTACCGCCATACTGCTAGCGGTGGCTGCTTCCAGGGGACGTCCCTATCCAGGAAATCTGCAGGGCTGCTACCTGGAAGTCAGCAAACACCTTCATTACCCACTACCACATGAGCCTTGAGTCACGCCGGGATGCTGGTTTTGGGGCCTCGGTTCTCAGTCTCTCTTTCCCAAGTAAGTATATGGGGTGTGCGTCTTGCCTCCCTCCTCCCGGAGAACTGCTAGGAGTCTGCCAATGAGTGTGGATGAACAACATATCCATGTCCCTAGAAATACAGGTTACTCACCTGTAACAGGAGTTCTAGGAATGGTATATGTTGTTCATCCACACGTTCCACCCGACCTCCCGGCTTCGACGCACAACCTGAGCTTCCAGCGGGCCAGATCTGGCGTCATGGGGCGGAGCCGAGAGTTATACCACCCGGGTGGGTGGGAGGAGCAAGCTTGAAGACCTTCCGGCAAGATTTAAAGCGGCAAGGATACTGCCAATGAGTGTGGATGAACAACATATACCATTCCTAGAACTCCTGTTACAGGTGAGTAACCTGTATATCTTTGAGAACAGCTCTTGCAGCAGGTACTTCCCCACCATCCCCGCTGGAGGTAGATTTGTTCCGATATCCTTCTCCTAGGATCAGGTGTTCTCAACACCACTCTGATTGTCATTTGATGACGGATCCTCAGTCTCCTTTTCTGATGTCATCCAGCGGTCAGGAGTCTCCGGCGGAGAACTGGGGATTCTGGGGACCCCCTTATATACATGTGCCTGAGCGGGGCGGGACCCATGTACGGGCCCCGCTGAATACTGCAAGCTAGAAATTTTCCGTGGGGTCCTGGTGCCTGTTGGCTTCAGTCCTAATGGTGTAACCTGCTGCAAGAGCTGTTCTTGAAGATCTATTACGGTAAGTTCTTAGTAACTGTACTTTCCGTTACTGCTTGGAAATCAGTCCTAATGGTGTAACCTGCTGCAAGAGCTGTTTCTCGAAGTAAGATAGTACAGTTATGTAAGATCTTACCGTAACAGTAGATCTTCGAGAACAGCTCTTGCAGCAGGTAGTTTCCCCTCCCACCTTCCCCTCTGGAGGTTAAGACTTCTGACCTAGTTTCTAGGCTATTGCGTCTTTTGATGCCTATTACAAACCTTCCTTTGGAAGCAGATCTTCGGTTTCCCCTTCAGATGTCACCTTTGGGCTGGGAGTCTCCAGCAGGAGAACTGGGGATGCTGGGGGACCGCCCCTTTTTATGTGATGCCTGATGTCGGGGAGGGGCCGACGTCAGGGGCGATCCCCTGCTGGATACTGCTAGCTAGAATTTTTCCATGGGGTTCTGGCGCCTGCCGGCTTCAGTCCTAGTGGTGTAACCTGCTGCAAGAGCTGTTCTCGAAGATCTTCTCTTATGGTAAGATCTTGCGTAACTGTACTTTCCTGCTCACTCGTTCCAGGGTGTGGTGCTTTCTGGTGAGACGCTGTCTCTTTGTTGGACAGGGAGGTTCTTGTACGCCTTCCCTCCCTTTCCACTGTTGCAGAGAGTACTGCTGAAACTGCAGGTGGAGGGGGCACACATGATCCTGATAGCACCTTTCCAGCCTCGCCAAATTTGGTTCTCTCTGCTTCAGCAGTTGAAGGTGGAACCTCCAGTTCCATTGCCTATCTGCCAGTTCCTTCTAACTCAGGAACTGGGCACCTTGGTCCATCTAGGCCTCAAGTCCCTTCTTCACCTTCACGCGTGGCACCTGCTGACATAGCTGCTTTGCGTTTTCGAGTCTCCTCCAGAGTGGCTCAGGTACTGGTGGAGGCTAGAAAGTCATCCACGAGATCTACCTGTGCAATGAAATAGAAGAGATTTTCCATCTGGGCCACAGCTAAGGGTTGGGACCCCTTCTCAAGCCCTGCAACGCAGGTTCTAGAGTACATGCTGCACTTGTCTGACCTCCGGCTAAGTTACCCCACTCTAAATGTCCACTTGTCTGCCATTTCTGCCTACCACACTCCGGTGGACGGCAAAACCTGGGCACAGTTGGAGGTATCCAAACCTTCCTGAAAGGGGTAATCCATTTGAAACCCCCAATGAGGAACCCTGCTGCTCCCTGGGATCTGAATTTCATTCTTGAGAAACTCACTCTGCCTCCCTTTGAACCGGATGCGAGTTGCGACATGTGCTACCCTTCGTAGAAAGCGCTCTTTTTAGTTGCTATTACGTCTTATAGTGGTACTTATAATACTGATTTATAGAACGGAAGAAGGCAGTAATGTGCCCATAACCACCGTTCCCCACATCAGCGGGTCCATGTCACTCCCTTGTGTAAGATAAGGCTGTCTATTTGCTTTTTGAAGATATTCAGTGAAGCACTTAATATTACTTGATTTGGCAACCTATTCCATAACCTTCCTGTCCTATTAAGATAAAAAATATATCTGTTGTTTTTATTTATTTTATCAGTTCTCATTTGCCATTTATGTCCCCTTAGCCCTTCAGGCTTATCCACAACCATGATGTTCATTTCCTCCCTCAGTTCTACATCTTTCATTACCTTGTACAACAGCAGCAGATCTCCTCTCATTCTTCTCTGTTCCAATGAAAATGACTGCTTGAAGGATTTCCGAGCATCAGACTCTGATGCGCAAGGAGCCTTATTTGATTTTCCACAGAGACCGGGTGGCTCTGCGTACAAATCCTAAATTTTTACCAAAAGTGGTTTCTGAGTTCACGTTGAATCAGACCATACACTTACCAGTGTATTACTCTGAATGTTCTAATCAGGGGGAAGCAATTCTACATACCTTAGATGTACATAGAATTTTGCATTACTACACTAACATCAGTTGTTCGTTTCTTTTGCGCCCAAAAGAGAGGGTGCTGCTGTTTCTAAACAGTGTTTGTCCAAATGGTTGGCAAACTGTATCCTGTTTTATCAGAAGTATAACAAGCCACTTCCAAGGGAAGTTAAAGGACATTCAACCAGAGGCATGGCTGCATCCTGCTGCTTGTTTCAGAAATGTGTCTGCCGTTGATATCTGCACGGCAGCCACTTGGAGTTCTGTCCCCATCTTCACTAAGCATTACAGTATGGACATTGCTTCTAGGCATAGAACTGGCTTTGGCCTCGCCTTCCTTCAGGGACTTCTGTCCTAGATCGCCGTCTACTGCAGAACTTTTCCTACCTCCCATGTTTCAGACATGTCTGACTGACTGCTTGGAACTCTAGCCTAATGGTAATTACCTACTGCAAGAGCCCTCTCGAAGTAAGATAGTACAGCTATGCAAGAACTTACTGTAACAGTAGATCTTCGAGAAAGGCTCTTGCAGTAGGTACTGCTTTCCCTCCCAACCTAACCCCCCGGAGTCTTTTTTTTGCTACTCCTTCTTACATAACCTTTTCTTGGCTCCAGGAGCCCACTCCTCCTCCTGTCGCACATTTCTGGGTCTCCGGTGGGAGAACTGGAGGGCGGGCATGGGGACCACTCACTATATGGCGTCACGTGATGCCACGTGGGCAGTCCCCCACCAGACACTGCTGCCTACAGTTTTCCATGTGGTCCTAGCACCTTAGTCCTAATGGTAATTACCTACTGCAAGTGCGCTCTTGAAGATCTACTGTTACAGTAAGTTCTTACGTAACTGTACTTTCTCCGGTTACTGGGTCTTATGGCAGTTGCTATCGCCACAATCCCTGTGGCCCAGCTTTACATGAGGGTGATCCAATGGAACCTTCGGGTTCTATGGGATCAGAAGTCAGAAGACCTGGACTAGCCGTTCCTGGTATCAAGCCTGGCCAGACAGTCTCTGGCGTGGTGGCTGGATCCTCACAACCTCTCCAGAGGGGGTTCATTTCCGGAGAGAATCTCCCACCCAGATCCTGACCACCGACGCGTCAGGCCAAGGTTGGGGCACGCATCTGGACACTCGCTAGACTCAAGGGTCCTGGGCTCAGCAGGAGCTTCATCTCCAAATCAATATTGTGGAGAGGAGGGCAGTTCTCTGCGCCCTACAAGCTTTCCAGACAGTCCTTCAGACTGGCCCCCTGCTAATACAGACAGACAACATGTTGGTGATATTCTATATCAACAAGCGGGGTGGGGTGGGGACACACACACACACACACACACACAGACTCTTTACCCTCTTTGCAGAGAGGCCATGCGAGTGTGGTCTTCTTCGATAGCTCATCAGCTGGAACTCTCAGTGGTTCACGTTCCAGGCATTCACAATTCCCTGGCCGACAGTCTGAGCCGGACTCGGTCCAGGGCACACGAGTGGGAGCTACTCCCCGCAGTGGTGGAAAGCCTTTTCGCCAGATGTGGTCGCCCTGAAATCGACCTATTTGCCTCCTTATCCAGTGCAAAACAGCCTAGTTGTTGCTCGCTAGATCCAGGGCCTGGTGCTTTCTGGCAAGACGTGTTGTCCCTCTCTTGAGCGGGGAGGTTTCTTTACGCATTCTCTCCCTTTCCCCTTCTGCAATGGGTACTCCTCAAGTTGCAGTCTGAGGGAGCAGAAATTATCCTGGTGGCTCCGTTCTGGCCTCGTCAGATTTGGTTCCCACTGTTGCAGCAACTGGCTGTGGAACCTCCGGTGTCCCTGCCCCTCAGGTCCGACTTGCTCTCTCAGGAGCAGGGTTCACTGGTACAATCCGGATCTCAGATCTCTGCATCTCCAGGTGTGGCTTCTGCAGACCTAGCTGTCTTCAGGTTCAGGGTCTCCCCGAGGGTAGCAGAAGTCTTCGTGGCAGCCAGAAAACCCTCCACTAGGACGATCTACACTATGAAATGGAAGAGATTCTGTGTTTGGGCCACTGCCAGGAGTTTAGATCCTTTTACTTGCCCAGCCAATTCGGTACTGAAGTACTTCCTCTCTCTCTCAGATGCAGAACTCTGCTACTTTTCATTAAAGGTGCACCTGTCTGCAATTTCCGCATATCATCTGCCTGTTAAGGGCAAGTATATTGCCCAGCTGGACCGTCGCCTCACTTTTCTGCGGGGCATGCTTCACTTGAAGCCTCCCATCCAGGACCCCGTCCCATCTTCGGATCTTTTGTTTGTTTTAGAGACGCTCACTCTGCCTCTCTCTGAGCCTCTGCGAGCTGAGCTTTCTGTCGTGGAAAGCATTTAGTTGCCATTACTTCTGCTCGAAGAATTTCCAAGCTTCAGGCCCTGATATATAAGGATCCTTATTTGGTTTTTCCAAAAGACGGGGTGTCCTTGAGAACTAATCCTAATCTGCTGAAGGTGGTCTCAGAGTTTCTCTTGAATCAAGATATCCACCTGCCGGTATACTACCCAGAGTACTCAAATCAAGGGGAGCCTTTGTTGCATGCTCTGGATGTTCACAGGGTACTCCGATTTTATTTGGAATGTACCCATTTTGTTTGTAAATCCGACTAGTTGTTTGTGTCTTTTGTCCCCCGAATGCTAGGTCCTCCAGTTTCTAAGCGGTGTTTATCCAAATCATTGGTCAACTGCATTGTGTTCCACTACAAGAAGTATGGCAGACCCTTACTGGGCTCGGTAAAGGGTCATTCCACCAGGGGCATGGCGGCTTCTTTCGCCTTACTTAAAAAATGTGTCTGCCTTAGACATATGTGTGGTTGCCACTTAGAGCTCTGTCCACACCTTTGTGAAGAAATACAGTCTGGACATTGCTTCTCTCCGTAGGACTGGGTTTGGACTTGCTGGCCTCCAGTCCTAATTACACCTGAGGAGACTTATACCTCCACCCTTCTGCCTAGGATTCCTCCTCTACAGCTTGGGACTCTGTCCTAAAGGTGTTACCTGCTGCAAGAGCGATTCTCGAAGTAACATAGTACAGTTACGTAAGAACTTACCGTAACAGTAGATCTTCAAGAGGAGCTCTTGCAGCAGGTACTATTTTTCCTACATGCCTTCCTCCTGATGAGTTCCTTTCCATATCAGATACTTTCGTTCCTCACTTCTCCTTTTTTCCTCTTTAGCCGGTCTCCGGTGGTAGAACTGGGGATGGTCTGGGCTGGCCGACTTAGGGAGCGGTCATCCGCTGGGTATTGCTAGCTAGAAAGTTTTCGTGGGGTCCTACGGCTTAGTCCTAAAGGTATTACCTGTTTGCAAGAGCTCCTCTCAAAGATCTACTGTTACAGTAAGTTCTTACATAACTACTTTCTCAGTACTCGTATCAGATGAATTAAAGGTGGCCAAGCAGTGTGACAAGGCAGTCGAGGGCTATTGGGTTGCTGGGATGTATAGGAAGGGGTATTACCAGCATGAAAAGGGAGTTGGTGTTGCCCATATATAGATCTCTGGGAAGACCCAACCTTGAGTACTATGTCCATTTCTGGAGACCACGTCTCAGGAAAGACAGAGTGGAGGCGGTCTAGAAGAGGAATACCATAATGGTGCAGGGTCTGCATCAAAAGCCCTATGAGAAGAGGCTAAAGGAGCTCAATATGTACATCCTGGACTAGAGAAAGGAGATGGGGATATGATAGAGGCCTTTAAATACCTCACAGGAGTTAATAAGGTACAGGAGGTGGTATTTTTCAGAGAAAAGGGTACTCTAGAACAAGAGGACATGTTATAAAGCTGGAGGGGGGTAGATTTAGGAGAGATGTGAGGAAGTGCTTCTTCACAGAAGGGATAGTGGATTCCTGGAACAGCCCACCAGCAGAGGTAGTGGGGGTGAAAACAGTGGAGGGTTCCAGAACTGCCTGGGATAAGGCACAAGGGAAGTGTCCCTTGGGGGGGCCCCAGAGACCAAGGAGGGTAGCGCCCCGTAGACCAAGGAGGTAGCCTCAGACGAAGGAGGGTATGCAGTTAAAATAAATGGAAAGACTGGGTGGGCCCAGCAGCTCTTATCTGCTCTCAGTTTCTATGTTCCTATGTACTCTACCTATCATAATACCTCCAATTTATCCTGCCTTGGAGGATGCTACATTTGCTGCATGGCACAGGCCTAACTCCAATTCAGCTGTGTCCCACAAGGCTGATAAGCAGCACCCTGCGCCTACTGTTAAGCCTTATTATGCCACACAACAAGAAACTGAGACTGTGGTGATCATGGCTGCACATGATGGATATAAAGCAAGCAAACATTTAAACTCTTTACCCTCTGACAAAGAATCCAAGTGTCTGCGTGTCATGTGTAAAAGGACTTGTGCTTCTGTATCTCTGGGCCTTAGAATTGCCAACTATCAGGCCCATATAATTAAGTACTGTACCAGAACAGCCTGTGGAAAAATGCTAAGGCTGAAGCCCAGGCTTTGCCAGATGGCTCTGCCAAAATGGAATAGCTTAAAACCTTGAAATCTGGTGCTGAGGTTGGTAAACGTTTACCACACTTAGCATGTGATATCTCTGATGCCTTTGCAAGAGCAGCCGCCTTTGGCATCTGTATGAGACGTTATTCATGACTAAGAGTTTAAGAGTTGCTGGCTTTGCTACCATTGTCCACTAGACCATTTTGAATGCCCCATTTAAAGACAAGAAATTGTTTGGCTGTAATGTTAAAGAAACCTTGGGGGGGGACTTCAGACCTCTAAAATAACATTAAGATCTGTGAAATCCCTATATCCCATGCCTGGTAGAGGTTGTGGTAGTGGGTCTTGTTGTGTGCCAGCTGACAGCGGTAGCCATCCCACATACCGTCTGCAAGCTCAGAGAAAGGATAGTGGTGCCTTGCCTGGACCATTGGCCCAAGGTACCCGTTCAGAAGCACCAGAGTCCATTGGGACCAGTGGTTCTGCCTCCACCAGTTCTGCCCAATTCTACACCTCTTGCCCCACCGCCACTCTTACCTCTCATCTGGACATAGCCTCTCGCAGACATGCTGACTTTGGTCTTGCCATACTGCAAGGACTCGTATCTTGATTCAGATTCTTCCCAGCTTCCTTTAGGTACTGCTTGGGACTCATTCCAAAGGTATGGCCTAAGGGAAGAGATATCCTCAAAGAAGACAGAGCAGTTACATACTTAACGTAACAGTAGATCTTCAAGAGAATCTGTTCCCTTAGGCCATGCCAACTCTCCCTCCATCCTCCTAGGATCACATACCAGATTTCTGACTTGGTCTTCTGTAGTTATTTTTTTTTCCCAGCACCTTCTGTTGCCTAGTCAACTTGGTGCTGGTATAATCTCCTGGTTCCCCAGTTCTAATGGCCTTCCGAGTCTAATCTCCACGGGGAACTGAAGAAAGATAGGGCTGCCCACATTTATATACACGCTGATGTGTGACGTTGTCATGGGCGGCCCCAGCCAGCAAAGTTTCTTTGTGATCCTAGTGCCTGACAGCTGTAGTTCCAAAGATGTGGCCGAAGGGAAGAGATTCTCTTGAAGATCTACTTTTACGGTAAGTACGTTACTGTTCTTTTTGCTCTCTGGACCTTCAGGATGTATTCTTCCACATTCCCATTCGCAGGTCCCACCGCCAGTACATCCATTTCTTTTTTTTTTTTTTTTCTAATTTTATCTCTTTTATTGAGTTACATAAAACCAACAATACATGAGGAAAACCGCTTTAAACAAAATATACACGGATCAAGTAAAATACAATTGGTAGGTAAACAAGGCTCTAAGGGTTAAAGGGATACAATAAAATACACAAGAACAAGAAAACAAAACCCATCCCAAACCCCCACCACCACCCTCTCCCCCTCGATGAGTACCATGCCCGACAGGACTAATTCCAAGGAGAAGGATATTGGGAAGTAGCACCAACTAGCAGTGACAATCCCAGGGAGATGATTATAGCCTCGAATGTCAGGGGTCCATCTTATATGTTAATTATTTTAGGTATAGGGTGTATAGCTTAACCCATTTCTGGTTAAAGAAAGATAGCCGATTTCTAGAACTGGCAATTAACTTCTCTGTATTAAAACACAGGGACATCTCTTTGAGCCACTCCGAGTATGTAATAGAGTTTTGGTCCAGCCAATGTCTAAGGACCAATTTTTTGACTACAATAGAAATCAACGCCATATGATACCTACGTTCTTTCACTTCAATGTTGGAATAAATTCCTAGGATACAGACTTCTTTAGTAAAGAGTTCCTTTAACCCCAGGAGTGGGTCTAGATTATTTCATAGCTGGTTCCATAGGGGTGCTTTCCTGTCACATTCCCAAAGGATATGCAGCAAATTCCCTTCAGTACTACCACAACGCGTACAATTAGATGTTTGGAGTTTGCCAAATTTAACTAGTTTAACTGGAGTATAATAAAGGTTATTCAAAATATGGTATTGGATTAATCTAAGATTATCCTGGGAAAGATATTTCTATACATTCTTCCATATCGATTCCCAGGGAAGGGGAAAATCCGATATAGAAGATGACCAGATTTTAGAACCTTCCAGGGCATTAGGAAGCAGGGTGTCCAACAAATAGGCATAAATATTGGCTGTACCATGAGGTTTGCCAACGGCATCGTGGATCTTTTCCAAGTGGGACCTAATTTTGGAAGGAGTGTATACAGGGCCAAATAACTTAACTATTAAATGTCTCAATTGAAAAACCTTAAAAATATGTTTCTGGGGAATATTAAAAGAGGATAAATTATCCTCCGAAGAAAGAAGATAGCCATGTGAATACAGAGCTTCCACCAATGAGTTCTGGATTTGTGGGAGCCGCTCCGATGTCAAACATTTGCCCCCGATTTTAATATTGGGGTTCAGGATGAGAGGTTGTGCCAGGTCTCTGGTATGAGGAATTTTGAAAAAGCTCCAACATCAAGAAAGAATTTTAATAGAGAGCCCAATAGTAGATTCTGGATGGCTGCAGGTAATAAGGAAGGGGAGTAACAGAAAATGTAGGGTGGTTGTAGATTGTATTGGTCCAGCATTTTAAACTCTAATTGGAGCCAAATTGGTTGGGATGGACTAGATTGAGGGATTAACCATTTTCCTAACTTATATAAGTGGCTAGCTCAATAGTATAATAAGAAATTGGGTAGACGAAGGCCACCTTTATCCCTCGTTGCGTTGAGTTTAAGAAAGGCCCATCTGGGTTGTTTGCCCTTCCAGATAAAATTAGATAACGCAGAGTGTATTTGTTTAAAGTACATTCTGGGGAGCCAAATATTTCATAGATTAAGGGGATAAAAAATCCAGGGTAGTACATTCATTTTAACAATATTAATGCGCCCCCATAGGGATATTGGTAAACTTTGCCACCGGTCTAGATCCCGCTGGATCTTTATCAACAAATCATCCAAGTTGAGTTTTTGAATCATTTCCGGATCACGAGCTAGGTGGATACCTAAATACTTGAATGAGGCCGGAGACCACCTCATGCCAAACTGAATAAAGTCGGCCTGAAAGGTGAGGGAATTTAATGGAAAAATAACAGATTTAGATAACTTCAGTCTGTAATTCGACACCTGACCAAAGCATTCAGTGATTTGCAATGCTCGTGTTAAGGAAAATTCTGGGTTGGTAAGGTGCAGTAAAATATCATCCGCAAAGACCGACAGTGTTATTGGGATCTGAGAGATAACGCAGCCTGTGACCCGTGTTGAGGTTTTGATACTAACTAACAGGGGCTCTAAATATAAATTAAATAGATGGGGGATAAGGGGCATCCTTGGCGCGTGCCAGAGGAAATCGAGAGGAGAAAACACCATTGCAATAGACTTTAGCTGAGGGTGCCTTGTAAATAGTCCTGACCCACTATATAAAGGTAGCCAGGAAACCCATTCTCTTCAAAGTAGCCCATAAAAAATCCCAGTTCACCCTGTCAAAAGCATTTTCTGCATCTAGTGCAACTAAAATCATGGGAGACTGTGAACTTTGGACCATTTGAAAACAGGGTTCGGAGGTGGTCCGCTGCGGATCTGCCCTGGACAAAGCCCACCTGCTCCGGGCTCAACAAGTGTTGCCAGATCCTCTTGATTCTAAGGGAAAGGATTTTAGACAGTATTTTAATAATATAATTTAGTAGTGAGATTGGGCGATAGCTAGCTGGATCCAGTAAGGGTTTATCTGACTTCGGAATTAAAGTTATTGTGGTCTCTAAAAGAGAGGGGTCAAGACAGTCTGAGGAGAACATGTATTCATATAATTTCAGAAGAAAAGGGGATAACTCCTTACAAAAAACCTTATAAAAATTTGGGGGGAAGCAGTCGGGACCAGGAGCTTTGTCCAAGGGCAGATCCTTAATTGCATCCTCTACCTCAGATAAGGTGATGGGAGAGGATAAGGTATCGCAATGGTGTACCTGAAGAACTGGGAGATTAATCCCATCTAAAAATTGCTCTATCATATGGGAGGGTGGATTAGAGGCACCTTTGCCATATATCTCCCTGTAGAAAGATTCAAAAATTTGGGCAATATCTCTAGGTAGGGTTTTGATAGAGCCATCTTGAGAATTTAAAGTCGGGATCAATCGTGAGCGCTCCATCTCCCTCAGTCTAACAGCTAGGAATCTTCCGGGTTTTTCTGCTTGATCCAAGTAGCGGGACTTGGTTTTGAGCATGGCGTACTCTACTTTCTCTCTCGTCAGGTCATTAAACTCACTCCTAAGTTTGATTAGAGCTTCCAGGTCCTTTTGAGAGTTAGAGTGAAGGAAATCATCCTCGGCTGTCCTGAGCTGATTGGTCAGTAAAGCAGTTTTGGCCTCTGTTGCCTTTTTCCTATGGGAGGCAACCTTTAGGAATTCACCCCTAATAACACGTTTAAGAGAACACCAGAGTATGTCCTCTCTGTGTACAGACCCTTGATTGCATTCTAAGAAGGATAGGATTTTGTCCTTGATCAGGGAAACTGTGTGATCCTCCTTTAGAATTTGCGTATGTAATTTCCATGAGGTATCCCTCTGTCCCTGCGGGCCGAGGGAAACCGTGATCCATACCAGAGAGTGATCTGATATAACTATTGGCTCTATACTTACTTACTGTGCATTACACAGAAGGGTAGAACTAATTAGTATGTAGTCAATCCTTGACCACGTTCGGTGGACTTGGGAATAAAAGGAAAAGCTATGTCTGTCAGGGTTAAGCAGACGCCAAGGGTTGCATAATCCTAACAGATGCATAAAGTCAGTGAGAGCCTGTTGAGAGGGGGACATAGGTTTTACAGGCTTACAGGTTTTGTCCATCTCATTGGATGGAGCTATATTCCAGTCCCCACCTAGAATAAGAAGGGAGGGCAGGAATCTACTTAAACTGTCTGCCAAGGACATTAGAAAATGGGGGTCTCCTCCAACTGGGGCATACATTGCACCTAGGACCACATTAGTGTTATTAATGAGGCCCTTGACCAAAACAAAACGTCCATCTTGATCAGTAATGCTATCCTCCACTACAAACGTGATATGTTGCCTGATTAGTATGGCTACCCCTCTGCTGGCATTCGAGCCGCAAGCAGCAAATATCCGAGAGAAACCCAATCTGCGCAGCCCTTTAACTTCTGAGGCTGCCAGATGCGTTTCTTGGATGAAAATTATGTCCACATGTAGTAAATTACAGTTGTGGAGAACTTGAAGTCTTTTAGTGGGGTCCTTGACACCTCTGACATTCCAGCTGGCAAATTTAATCAACCTCCTAGCCATTTGGAGTAGTACTATGCTTAAAAGGATCCTGGAGCGAAAACCTTGCTAATGTCATCAAAGGTGTTTGGCACTCACCGAGGCCCCACCCCAACCCCACAAAGGTAACAATTAACAGCAATCTGAACCCCCGGTTTGGAACATAAGAGTGTACATTATTTAATCTAAACACAAGAAACCGCATTATATAGCTATTTAGCCGGGAGGTAAAGTACACCCCACCCCTCTTCCCCCATTTAACATTAACCCTACCTACATCTAAGCCCCCCCATAAACTATTTACAAACGATCCCCCTAAGACCAGTAACACACATCTTGGCTGATCATAAGGGTTGTATGAGGACCGACCCCAAGGGCTAGCATACCCAAGCATAGACAAAGAAAACGTCTGCCCAAAAAAAACTCCCAATTCTGAACATTAATACAACTCCGATCAACCAGGGCAGATAGAAAAAAAACAATCTTTTGGGTGCTGCTGCCCGTTCCCTACATCGCAGGCTACGAGGCAGTCCGCCCAAAGCTAGTGCAGTCAAATCATCCCTCCCCCCAAACTCAGCCACAACCTTCAGAAATTTTGGATTCGTGGCCATTCATAAAGTAAAAGTGGTAGGTTAACATGACCTAACCAAGCCATTCAAAATGAAGAGCAGTCACACTGTACCTAAGTACCATCACTCATAGGTCAAAACCAGGGGCACTGCATCCAAAGTAATAATTGTAGGCGTGTGGAGTGTCCCGGTGTGGCTTCGGGTATATAAAAGCATGTACTTCATATCTTTATGTGAGACCACCATAATACAGGAAGAGAGAGGGGGAACCATATAGCCAGGACCAAGTGGTCCATCGAGAAAACAGTCCCACGGAACCCATTAATGAAGGGAAGGTTCCTACCCCCCACACCTCCTCAGAGCCTAACGAAAAGCTCACAATTACCCAGCCCAGTTCTCAGGCCGCGCCCGGAAGCCGATCAGCACCCCCCAGACCAACACAACACAGAGCTCGGCCTCCCAAAACCACCGGGAAAGCAGGCTCCACCAGAAAAACCAACACCCACAACTGGTAAGCAAAACATTTGAAACCATTTTGAAAGTACACAGTTCAGCCAGTTTTGAACAGGCTGGGCAGCTTTTGGGATAGGGTTTCTTTGGCTTGTTCCGGGCTATCAAATGGGAGCCATACACCCTCCAACAGTACTTGAAGCTTGGCCGGGTAGCCCATCCGGAACCAAATACCGGCTGCTATCAGCTTGGTCACCATCGGATGGAAAGCCTTCCTTTTTGCCGAGTTTCAAATGGTAGGTCTTGGGAGATCCTCAGCTTGTGATTTTCCCAGGAAATCATTTGTAGATCTCTGACTTTATTCAGAATATGTTGCTTCTCTAAGTAGCTGAGCAGTTTAATAATTATCAGCCTGGGGGGGGTACCAGGTGGGGACTTTGGTTTTAAGGACCGATGTGCCCTTTCAATATGATAATGTGGGTTGAAGGGAGAGGGACCCACTATCTTGACCAATAGTTTTTGAACAAAGCCCAGAGTGTCTGCGCCTTCTTCAGCTTCTGGTAGGCCCAGGATTAGAATGTTATTCCTTCTGCTACGGCCCTCAAGGTCCTCTGTTTTCAGCTGAAGTTTGGCAATTTGTTGCCTAAGGGATACTATTTCAGGGTCAATTTTAACTCTCCATGTTTCCAGTGAGCTGGTTGTAGCTTCAGTGTCCCCTACTCTGGTAGTGAGTGAGGCGAGGTCGCTGCGCATAGATTTTAATTCGGCCGAGATGTCCTGAAGCGTTTCCCGAAACGGGATTAACTCTTGTAGAAACCGGTCCTCCGTGAGAGGGCTGGAAGGAGAGCCAGCGGGGTTAGTTTTGGCTCCTTGACCCGCACTCTGTGTCTTTGTGTTGTTCGGGGCTTTCTCTGGAGTGTTTGGCGGCGTGTGCTTAACCCCAGCAGGCTTCATTTCGGCCTCCATGATCAGCTCGGAACCGAGACACTCCGATTGCAATCTAATCGCAAAACCTATGCAGACTCGCAGTTAACGGATAACAAAAGTCGGTGAGTGGTTAAGGTTGAGCAGAAAGGCCACAAAAACGACAAAATGATCCAAAATTGGCTGGTCGGTGGGAGAGAGCAACGACTATGCCGCCATAAGGTGCTCTGCATCACGTGACCTCACCAGTACATCTATTTCTGAGTGGAAGGGGGTCCTATACTAGTTTCAGGTCATGCCCATCGGCCTCTCCTTAGCTCCCGGGGTCTTCATCAAATGCATGGCTCTGGTGGTGGCCCACCTACGATGCCTAGTGGTCAGGGTGTACCCCTACTTGGACGACTGGCTGGTAGCTGGTCCATCCAGAGAGGCTGTGGCAAGATCCACAGACCTGGCTCTCCAGACCTGCCAGTTCTTGGGCCTTTGATCAAACTAGACAAATCCGAACTGGTACCATAGCAAGTAATTAAGTTCATTAGGGCAGAACTAGACTCCCCGCAAGCCAGGTTCTGTCTCCTGGCGTGCTGTGTACAGGATCTTACCTCCTTTGCCCAATTATTTCAGGTTGGGCTCTTGCACCTTGCTTGAGATTTCCTACAGCTGCTGGGGTATGTAACATCCTCCACCAGCATGGTCCACTGGGCCAGGTAGCAGATGCGCCACCTTCAGTGGGAACTGTGCCACCAGTTATCTCAGTTCCTAGCACACTTGGACCAGCCGATCACAGTGACCCAGCTGATGTAGGACGCTATCCAGTGGCGTCTGGTCCCGGAACATCTGAGGGAAGGAATCCCATTTGTCCACCCAGAGCCGACCATCACGCTGACAATAGACTTCTGTCTGGTAGGGAGGAGTGCACACATGGGAGACCGCACGGCCCACAGTTTCTGGTCACCTCCAGAGTCCCGTCACCACATAAACCTACTGGAGTTCCGTGCAGTGCATTTGACTCTGATGGAATTTGATCTGCTGGTCAGGGATCTGGTCGTTCAAGTCTTGACAGACACCACCACGACCATGTTTTACCTGGTCAGACAGGGTGGCACACACTCCCTTCCTTTAGTGTTGAGAGGCACTGCACACCTGGACCCTTGTGTGCAGCCTGGGGGGGGCAGTCTCCTAGCGATTCATGTCATGAGGGAGACCAGTGAGCTGGCAGACGCTCTCGGCTGGGTGGGAGAGATGCAACACAAATGGTCTCTGAATCAGGAGGTGGTGAACCACCTGTCCTCCCTATGGGGCTCACCTCGATGGGCCTGTCTGCCTCCTGGGAGAACGCTAAACTGAAGCTGTTTTGTGCCCAACCCCCACAGTCTGGGACACTGGTGGGGGATGCATTCGTAAGGTCCTGGGCCTCATGTATGCCTTTCCTTCCTTTCTTCCCCTTCATCCACAGAGTACTGGTCAAGGTCAGGAAGGACAAGGCATAGATGATACTGATAGCTCCATACTGGCCGAGACAGTTCTGGTACCCAGATCTTCTCCGCCTCAGCAGCAGGTCTCTGCGGCAGCTGCCTCTCCACCCAGACCTGCTGACCAGATTTTTGGGGAACGGTCCTGCACCTGGACCTTCAGCCTCTGCACCTCACAGCCTGGTTCCTGAGCAGCTAGAGTTCCAGGCCTTGGGTTTTTCCAAGGATGTCCTCCACATGGTGGAGGCCTCCAGGAAGGAGTCGACTCATAGGTGCTATGCCTTTAAATGAAAGAAATTTTCCATTTGGTACCAGGGCGAGGAGCTTGATCCCCCTGGCCTTGCCTGCTCTGTTGCTAGCATCCTGGACTACCTCTGATCCCTTTCCCAGCTGGAACTATGAGCAGTGACTCTTAAGGTACACCTGGCAGCCTTCTCTGCTTACTGGGCATGGGCCGGTATGCTGACGGCCCAGGAGAAGGTGGTCAGGTACTTTTTCAAGGGCCTCGATCATTTGTCCCCTCTGGTGCACGATCCACCTCCATCATGGGACTTACTGCTGGTCCAGGCTGTGATCATGGGCAGCAAGCCTTTTGAGCTGATGCACAGGTGTGAATTGTTACACCTGTCATGGAAGACAGCCTTCCTAGTGGCGATTACGTCTGCCAGAAAGACTGGGTAGCTCCAGGTGCTCTCAGTGGAGTCCCCCGAACTGGTCTTCCACAGAGAGAGAGTCCTTCGCCCCAACTCGAAGTTCCTGGTATAGAAGTTTCACCTTAACCAGGTAATTAACTTGTCAGTATACTTTACCTGCTCTAATTCGGAGGCCAACCACAGACCCCATACCTTGGACCTTGTCGTCGAGGCACAGGTCAGGAAGCGTAGGAAAACCAGGAGCAGTTGTAGAATTCACCAAAAATATTTATTTACAGTAGCAGTAGCATAAAAAAAAAAACTTGTTCAGTATAACTGTTTACAAACGCAAAATAAAATAAAGAACACCCATTAGAGTTTGCCTTCAA
The DNA here is from genome assembly GCA_016271365.2 of Neoceratodus forsteri. Lineage (NCBI taxonomy): Eukaryota > Metazoa > Chordata > Ceratodontiformes > Ceratodontidae > Neoceratodus > Neoceratodus forsteri. The sequence goes on along the minus strand of CM028131.1, from coordinate 680,495,303 downwards.
TCTTTGTATTGCTTTTTTCTATTTTTTAGCAATTGCAGCTCAGCTCAGCTCTCTTATAAGTCCTTCCAGCTCCCATGCTTAACAAGCATTGTACCATCATCAACTATGGCCTGGCCATATATGGCTCTGCTTCCTTTACTGCCCTCCGTAGGATAACTGTGGTGCTCAAAAAAACCTGTAGACTTCTTACAGGTGCTGCCCGTCTTAACACACACCTGTGACCTGTATGCCCAGGCTGGGTGGCTTCCACTCCTTAGCAGGATCCAATATCAGACATGCCTGTTAACCAAAAAGGTGCTCCTTGGTCTCACGCCACCAGGCGTCGAAAAAATCCTAAACACCCACTGTTGCTCCCAGTGTACCCGAAGTGCTAGCCAACAAACCTTCCAGGTCCCCAGAAGTCGGGCCTCCATGGGACAGAGGTTGTTTACCTACAGGGCACCTCAGTGGTATAATGTGCTCAACAGGGAAACCCTGACAACTTCCAAACTTGGCCCCTTCAAACGGCTGCTTCAGCAGCACCTCACCTCTACCAGTAGCTGTGACTGTTTCTCCTAAGGGGACCATCTCCCCATGCACTCCAGTTGAAGTTGGCTCTTGGTGCTCTTCTACAACTAACTTATTGCTCCTGCCGTCCCCCGTTTGCCCTTTTCCACCCCTTCCTCCATCATCCGCCTCCCCCTGCCCCTTTCACACTTACCCTCACCCCAAACTGGCTAAAGGTATTTGCCAGTAACCCTTGGTGAGATAGTGTACTGATATACTTTGCACTCCCCAGTCTGTCCACCAAATCATCTATTCGGAGCATAGGATAACTGACAAATTCTGCCACTTGATTGTTTCCTGAAATCAAGGCAGATTCTAACACCCCCTTCTTTTTTGTTTACAATTAGCATTGGAGATGACGAAGCACTCCTCGACTCCTCTATGTTACCCAGTTCTTTCATTTCCATAACCACGTCAGCTCTTAACCGCTGTGGCAACCTGTATATCTTCTGCCTAAAAGTGCGAGCATTCCTTGTCACTGTTACATGCTCGACCCCTTTTGCTCGGCCTGGTACTGTGGTACAGGTACTGTTAAATGTCTTTAGCACGTTCGGAATGTCTGCAGTTTGTTCTGAGGTTAAGGAAACATTCACCTTTACAACATCAGCATTTACAGTTTGTTCCAGTCTATCATAAGCTACATCAATATATTCCTTATCGGTTTCTGGCAAAACTAGCAAAGCAGCTTTTGACATTTTTTCAACTCATTTCTTGAGGTTAGCATGGTATATCTTAGTAGGATTTTTCTTGTCGGGTCTGTCTCATAGTTAACAGTACCAGTATGTCTAAGCACTCTTAAGACCCTTGCCACTTCATTAACAGTTTATTTTCTGTTGTGGGTAATAGTAGCAAAACCTTTTCACCTGACTCGAAAACTTTCTTCTACTCCATGGTCATAATGTACCTTCTGCTGGTTTGGGGCCTCTTCCTGATTACTATGGGCAATTTCAACATATTTTGCCAGCTTCTTTCTTAGGACACACATATAAGATGTTATAGATTTGTTTCTGAGTGGGGTTATCTTCCCATGTTTCTTTTATCACATCTAGTGGCCCTCTTGGTTGCCAACCATACAGCATTTCAAATGGCGATAACACTGTTGATGCCTGTGGCACTTCTCTGTAAGCAAAAAGTAGGTAAGGCAAATATTGGTCCCAATCTTTCCCTTCCCCTTTTACTAACCTTTTTAACATGCGTTTTAGGGTTTGGTTAAAACGCTCAACAAGACAGTCTGTCTTGAGGGTGATGGGGAGAGGTTCTTATGTCAGTGATGCCTAATAGTCTATACAGCTCCTTAAGTGATGCAGCACCAAAATTACTACCCTGATCAGTAATAATTTCTTTAGGTATGCCTACTGTGCTGAAAATGTTTGCAAGCTTTGCTGCCACTTCTGAAGCTGTAACAGTACGCATTGGAACTGCTTCTGGGTATCGAGTAGAATAGTCACATACTATCAGGATTAATCTATTACCCTTTTTACTTTTGTCTAAAGGACCAACAACATCAATTGCAGTTCTCTCAAAAGGCACATCTATCAAGGGTAGGGGCACCTTGTCTTTTCTAGTGACTGGGTCTACTTTCTGGCACTTAGCACAGGAATTACAATCGGTAGCAACATCTTCATGAATTTCAGGCCAGTAAAATCTATACAGCAATCTGGCAAGGATGCGATCCCTCCCTGAGTGACCAGCCTATTTTGGTTTCACCCCTAGCTGCTTAAAATAACCCTGGAGAGAAACATTAACTGACCGTGATTTTCTTTCAGAACAAGTTATCAGTTTAGCTTCAGTATTTTAATATTTTAACCCTTTATGTCCATCAGTTATTTGTTGCCACAGTTTCTTCAGGCATCGTCTTTTCTTGCTTTCCGGATCTTGGAGCTGTGCTCAATCAAGTCCAACTCAAAATCACTGAAAGGAAAAGTGTCCCCACCATCCGAAATTTTCTTTGCCTGAGCTTTTGTCACCACAGCTGCTGAAACATCAGGATTTACTCCCTCTTTGATTAGCTCAGTAAATCCTGGAAAGTAATTTGCAATAATCACAGATACAGCTAACTTAGGTGCTACCCCCACTTTCATTTGGTGTGACACACTTTTAATGGTCTGAGCCACTTGGGTGGTGGGGTAGTATCGAGTGTCCCCGTGGATGCAGATGACACCAGTACGTGGTCCTTTTGCACAGTTTTCCCAGCACTTCAGCGTACACTAGGGTCTGTCTGCTTCCCGAATCAGTGAGTCCCTTTACAGTCTTATCCACCACCTTCACATCTGTTAAGTATTTGCCCCAATTTGCATGGACAGATCTGCTTCAGTGTCACTCTCCTTATGACAGTTTCTTGCAGTATGGCCTGGCTTATTACAGTTATAGCATATAACGTATTTGGGCACAGATTTGTTACCCCCACCTGAGTTCTTGCCAAGCTTGGAGTTTAAATGGGAAAAAGAGTGTCTTATCGGTGCTTGGCTGTTCAAACAACATGAAGTCTTGCTGTATTCTGACTAACTGCAGTTAGCTCCAGCCTTTAAACTGCCCCGGAGAACAAAGGGTTAACTTTCTATGCGGTGCATAGAATGCTGAGCTCGAGCTCGGTTGAGGTCTCTGCAGCCCTTTGAAATCCAACCGTCAGATTCTTTACTCCGCCTCACTGAACAGTCGCTCCGGAGATTTCTCCTTCAGTTCGGTTTGAAAAGTCGGTAAAAGTTGTCGGTTTTAAGCCGAATTTGTTCCGCTTAGTCGGTTCAGCCGCTGTCTGCGGTACCGTGAGTACTAGATAGGTTTTATCTGAGTTCTGTGAGGAAATTGTAAACTTGTTTGATCGGTTCGGCTGAACCGATCACTTTTAGTGAATTTGTTATTTTACTTAAAGTGTGGTTATCGGTTTTGAACGTTTTTTTCCAACACCTGTGACACGGTTAGGAACCGATAAGGGAGTCTTGCCTGACGGTTGCCACAAAAGGGTAAGTTTGGTTAGGTTGGCCATGTCTGAGAAACCCAAGAAGAAGACCGGGCCCACTGAGTTTCAACACTGCAGTGAGTGTGGGGAGGTCTTCGCTAAGGCCGACCCCCACACCACCTGTGTTTACTGTCTGGGGTTTGAACACCTCGATACAGACTGCCAAATTTGTAAAAAATTTTAGTAAATCTACCCTTGAAAAGAAATTAGGTAGACTGAGGGAAAAGGAGGCCAAGAAGTCCACTGACCAGGATGGCCAGCCCGGTTCGGTTCCGACCGAACCAGAAGGAGTGCCCTCTGACCAGGGCGATACTTCTTCGGGCAAGAGGAGAGCCGATCCTGAGGGATCGGTTCCTACAAAAAGGAAACTGAGAGAGAAATCGACCGGTTCAGATCCAGAGGTTCATGTTCCGACCGCTGAAGAAATAGCCAGAGCGATTCGGATTGTGGAATCACTTTGCCCCGTTCCGACCGATCTGGCACCATTTGGCAGGGGTTTGGTTCAGTCGATTCCCCCGGTTCAAGATTATACCCCTGAAGATTTTTATGAACCGGAGTTTGAGGAGGAGGGGGAGTTCGAAGATGATGGTGATGATGGTGAAAGTCTGGATGTGCCTGTGGAACCGGACATCTCCCCAGACAGACTTTCTGGTGTTTCTCATCCTAGGCTTTCTGAGTCCCCTTCCCACTTTCTGTTTTACAGAAAGGTGGCTGAAACCCTCCAGCTTCCTATGAAGGAGGCCATGGAGGATCAGGAGGAGCCTGATTATGTGGAAATGATGGACATCCGAGAGTCCAGGAGACTGTCTATTCCCCTCCACAAATCCTTTGGGAAGCAGACACTCAAAATCCTAAAGTCTCCCAATACTGTACCTCCTGTTGACAGAAGGATGGACAAGAGGTACACACTATCAGGCTCAGATATGAAGTTTTTATACCAACAATGCAGCCATGTTGGGGTAGTGCAGGCTGCTGCCTGTGACAAGTATTCCCTTGGCTTCACACCCCCCAGACGGAGACTCCAGGAAGATTGATGCCATGGCAAAAAAACAGTACATGGCATCTTCCTTGGGACTCAGGCAGGCAAACTATATGGCCTATACAGCCAGGTACCAGAAGTCCAGGTGGGACACTGTACTGGCACTGGCTAAACAGGCCTTCCCCCAGCTAGCCAAGGAGCTGGAGGAGGTGGCTGCTGATGGGATCGAGGCATCAAAAGTACGATTTCATGCTGCTGTGGACTCCAGTGATGTGTCATCAAGAGTCATGGCTACATCTGTGGCTCTTCGGAGAATGGCTTGGCTCAGATGTGCTAGCCTCTCACAGGACACCCAGGCAAAGGCCATGGAGTTGCCTGTAGTGGGTAATTCTCTGTTTGGGGAGCAGACAGAGAATTACATGGAAGAAAAAGGACGAGTACAGGACCACTTATAGGAGTGCTCAGGCCAAGGAAAGGCAGGTAACTCCTCAAAAGCAGCAGTCTAGGGGCCAGGGCAGGCCTTTTTACCAAGCACAGGCCTCTTCTCTCTTTTCACAGAGGGGGTTCTTCAGAGGGAGAGGCAGAAGGGGGATGAGCAGGGCTGCATCCACTCTTCAGCCTAAGGCCCCTGCCAAGCAGACACCCTGATGGGTCTGCCCAGGTCGACTCTCCTATTCCAGTAGGGGGCAGGCTGGCTTACTTTGTCCAGGACTGGATGTCTATTACCTCAGACAAGTGGGTCCTGGAAGTAGTAAGCCAGGGACTGGTTCTCAGCTTCAAAAACTTTCCGAAGATGAGAGCCAGATCTTTTCCACCTGCAGGTCTCTCAGAAACCCTTGCCCTAGAGGCAGATGTTTCATCTCTTCTGGCCTTAAGAGCCATAGAGAGAGTCCCTTCCCTACACTGGGGCAAAGGTCTGTACTCCAGGTACTTCCTTACCCCAAAAAAGACAGGGGAGTGGCGACCCATCCTAGATCTAAGATACCTCAACAAACATCTTTTAAAACCAAAGTTCAAGATGGTAACTCTGGGAATAATTATTCCCTCTGTAAGGCCAGGGACTGGCTAGCCTCCCTGGACCTGAAAGATGCCTATTTTCACATTCCCATCAGGTGCTTCCACAGAAAGTACCTCAGGTTCAAGTTGCCCTCAGGGCACTATCAGTTCAAAGCAATGCCCTTTGGTCTAACATCAGCCCCAAAGGTTTTCACAAAGTGCCTGGCAGTAGTAGTTGCCTTTCTAAGAAGGCAAAAGATTTCCATCTTTCCATATCTGGACGACTGGCTCATAGTGGGTCAGTCTCCAGACCAAGTCAAGTCAGACCTGCAAGTGACCCAGCAAGTGCTCACTTCTCTAGATTTCTTCTCAACCTCCCAAGTCGGTTCTCGAGCCAGTGCAGCTCCTTACCTTTATAAGGGCAGAGCTGGATACTGTCAAAGCAAGAGCCTTTCTTCCCCTGGAAAGGGCAAGAGTTCTTACAGAACTGGCTTCTTCCTTCAGCCTTCAGGTATCCCGACCAGCAAGGCATTTCCTTCAGTTCTTGGGCCACATGGCAGCTTCTACAGCAGTGGTCCAAGGGGCAAGATTCCAGATGAGGGACATTCAGTTCCATATGAGGGCCTTTTGGTCCCAAAGGAAGGATCCCCTTACCAAACTGATTCCAGTGACTCGGACTCTGATCCAAGCCCTTCAATGGTGGGAGGATCAGGACAGTTTAAGGCAAGGGGTCTCATTTGTCATTCAGTCTCATTCAGTGGTCCTTACCACGGATGCTTCCTTTCTGGGCTGGGGAGCCCATCTGGGGGCCCTCACTGCCCAGGGACTGTGGTCCCCTCAGGAATCCCTTCTCCATATCAGTTTCCTAGAACTCGGGACAGTTTTTCTAGCCCTGCAAGCTTTCTCTCAGTCAGTACAGAACAAGGTGGTTCAGGTCAGAACAGACAACACCACCACCATGTGGTACATCAACAAGCAGGGAGGCACTTGGTCTACGGCCTTGTGCACAGAAGCCATGAAGTTGCGGTCCCTGGCTTATTCCCTGCAAACCTCTCTGATAGCAGTCCACCTTCCAGGGAAGGACAATGTGCTAGCGGATGCACTGAGTAGGATCTCCCAGGGCCATCACGAATGGTCCCTGGACCCTCTGGTGTTGAAGGTGATTTTTTCAAGGTGGGGCACTCCAGAGATAGATCTCTTTGCAGACCCAGACAATCACCAACTTCCTCTCTTTTGTTGCAGACCCCCAGTCTTGGGTTAAGTCCCTCTGGATGCTCTGATTCTGAACTGGGAATGGACATTTCTGTGTGCCTTCCCTCCCTTTCCTCTACTGTTCAAAGTTCTAGTCAAGATAAGGTCACAACCTTGCAAAGTGATTCTGATTGCTCCAGACTGGGCCAGACAGCCTTGGTACCCCTGTTGCTGTCCCTAGCAGTCCATCTTCCCCTGTCTCTTCCCAGGAATTACAACCTGTTAACCTCCTCTCAGGGGAGGATTTGGTTCCCCAATCTTCAGTCTCTCAATCTCAAAGCATGGCTCTTGAAGAGTTAGAGTATGCAGATTTGCATCTGTCTCAGGGGGTTCTGGATATCCTCAAAGCCTCTCGAAAGCCCGCCACCAGAAATACCTATAACTCCAAATGGAAGAGATTCAGCATTTTGTGTTCCAAGAAACATATTTCCCCAGACACTGCTAAATTGCCTACAGTTCTGGATTATATGGTCCATTTGAATGGCTTAGGCCTCAGACCAGCTACTCTCAAGGTGCACTTGTCAGCTGTTTCTGCTTTTCTGTCAGTGGGGAAGTCTTCATCACTATCATCTCATCTTGTGTTCTGTAAATTTTTTAAGGGATTGCTTCATACCAATCCTCCCTTTATAGATCCTGCCCCTGCCTGGGACTTAAATGTTTGCATTGCTCAACTTATGCAACCTCCCTTTGAACCTATGTCCTCAGCAGAGCTTAAGTACTTGACTTGGAAAACTGTGTTTTTTAGTAGCCATTACCTCTGTGAGACGTATCAGTGAATTGCAAGCCCTGTCAGTGGAACCTGATTTTACTGTATCTCCTTTCATAGGGATAAAGTGGCCCTTAGAACCAATAGAAGGTTCTTGCCCAAAGTGGTTTCAGATTTTCACTTGAATCAGTCTGTCTCTTTCTGTCTTCTTCACTAGAGAGGAGGCTACACAGTTTAGATGTTAAAAGGGCCCTTAGCTATTACATAGAGCGTACCAAGGGTCACAGGTTTGATTCCCTCTAGTTGTTCCTCACTTATGAAGAAGTGGGAAAGCGCAAACCTGCCACCAAGAGAACTGTTGCCAGGTGGATTGTGTCTTGTATTCAATTCTGCTATGAGAAACTGGGAAAGATTCCACCCTTAGGCCTGAGGGCTCACTCCACCAGAGGTACAGCTGCTTCCCTGGCTGCTGCCAGGGATGTCCCTCTCTTAGTAATTTGTCAAGCAGCCACCTGGAAAACAGTCCATACCTTTACCAAGCATTACTCTCTGGATATCCAGGCTAGGAGTGATGCTCGGTTTGGCACAGCAGTATTTCAGAGCCTATTCCCAAAGTAGGTTCTGTCCTTGCTCCATGGAGGTACTGCTTGGTAGTCTGTAGTTAGTCGGAATACAGCAAGACTTCATGTTGTTCGAAGAAAAAATTACTCACCTTAGTAATTGTGTTTCTTTTAATGGAGTCTTGCTGTGTTCTGACCTCCCTTCCTGCCTCCCCTCTCAGAACCTGGTTTTTGGGAAGTGGTGGGCAGGTGCAGTGTTGCACCTCAGGGGTGCTTCTTATACACCCTCCTCTTTTTGTTTGGGTGTTTATTTTATTGTTATTCTCATTTGGGATGGTTTTTGGTTTTGGGTTTCCTGACTTGAGTCTTCCTTGGGAATTCAAAACTCTTGTTGCAAGTTGGCTAGTAAAAATGTTACAGTTTCCACATAGGGTAGTTAGTGAGTTTTTGCTTGTAAGAATCTGACGGTTGGATTTCAAAGGGCTGCAGACAGAGGCCTCAACCGAGCTCGAGCTCAGCATTCTATGCACTGCATAGAAAGTTAACCCTTTGTTCTCCGGGGCAGTTTAAAGGCTGGAGCTAACTGCAGTTAGTCAGAATACAGCAAGACTCCATTAGAAGAAACACAATTACTAAGCTGAGTAATTTTTTCTTACCTCGCTACTGTGGCATCTGTTTGGCCATTTGGTAGTCCTCGGCCAAAGAAACAACCTTTTCCCCACTCTCTGGTCGGTGTTCCTTTACCCAAAGCTGCACATCTGTAGGCAGGATGTTGATGAATTGCTTCATTGCAAATATGTTGATGATCTGTGGGACTGTTTTGCTGTCTGGTTAGAGCCATTTTTTCAGGAGTTAGTCGGGTGAAGGCTTCTCCAGGATTGTCGACCAAGTTGTACCTCAGAGATTGAAATCTCTGCCTGTAGGTCTCTCCGTAGATGTCATACCTTTTCAGGATTTCGCTTTTCACCAGGTCATAGTTTTCTGACTGTGCAGTGTCCATATTGCTGTAGGCAAGTTGGGCTTTCTCTGTCAGGTAGGGTACCAGTCTGATTGTCCATTGCTGCTTCGACCATTGGCAGGCTGTGGCAGTTCTTGCAAAAGTTGTCAGGTATGCCTGTGTAATATCATCTGAGGGACACAACTTTGTAAGTTTAATGGCTTTTAAGTTGCTTGTGTTTTGTTGCACGTCTGGATCTGTGCCAGATCCTCTGCCTTTGATAGCTTGGAAGGCATCCAGCCATCGCTGCTCCTGTTGCTGCATTTCTTCTCTCTTCTGTGCTTCTAAACATTGAATCTCTTTTTCTCTCTGCTTCTCCGTCTCTTTTTGTTGTATAGCCCACCATTTGAAAAAGTCCATCAGGATTTGAGTTTCTGTCACTGCCTGTTCTTTTCCATAACTTGTGCTGGCTGTACAATCTCAACTTGGACTTCTGTTTCTGCTAGTTCGGCTGCCATTCTCCTAACCTCTCCTGGACTTGCTGCTGCAGAATACACACCTTTCTCTAAGCTTCCCTGGTACTAGGTCCAGTACCCACACACAAAACTCCTGTCTTGGGGTATGCACCGCGTAAATCCCACTTGGGCTGACACCATTTGTCGTCAAGGCACAGGTCAGGAAGCATAGGAAAACCAGGAGCAGTTGTAGAATTCACCAAAAATATTTATTTACTCTAGCAGTAATATAAAAAAATAAACTTGTTCAGTATAACTGTTTACAAACGCAAAATAAAATAAAGAACATCCTTCAGAGTTTTCCTTCAGTCTCTGTATCCCTTTTTTCTCTTTTTTTTAGCAGTTGCAGCTCAGCTCTCCTATAAGTCCTTCCAACCCCCATTCTTAACAAGCTTCCTGTTCTTGTATGTATCAGGCATGTGCAGCTAGAACACAATGTCCCAGAAATGAAGCCCCTTTTCCACAGCTGTTCTGCAAAAGGCCTAAAAATCTGCACTCCGGTTACCCTTTGAGTTTTCCAGTAGTTTTTTGCAATCATCTCAAACCATAATTATATACATTTCAAAAATTAAAATAATTTTTTTTAATTAAAATTATATAATTTCTAAACAAAAGGGCTCCCAATATCAATTACATTTCCATATAATGATTTGCATATATTTTTATAGCAGCAGATATGCAAGGGAGGAAAAAAACAGACAGCAAGGGAAAACTGAGAGACAGTGAGAGGCAGAGAATTGCGAGACTGTCTGGGTGATCAAATCCTAGGTCTCACAAGAAAATTTGGTTGTGTAACCAGACAGACAAGAGACAGAAAAGGAGAGAATAGAACATATCCTTGCAGTCAAACTCTTTCCATAACAACTGGGACAGGGTCCTATTCCACCCTGTCACAGACCTGTGGAGAGTGCTGTCATATTATGTAGAGAATATGGCTGGAGTTCGGGGACAGGCTCACCAGCTGTTTGTCACATACACTAAAGCCGTACCTTGCAGACCACGAGCAAAGAGGACGATTGCAAGGTGGATGACATCTTGCATCAATCTCTGCTATACATCTGCTTGTCAGGAGCCTCCCATTGGGATTTGGGCTTATTCTACCAGACGTACTGCTGTCTCCGTTGCTGCTTCCAGGGATGTACCCATGCAGGATATCTGTAGGGGTGCTGCCAGGAGGTCAGCACGCACCTTTATTTCCCACTATCGCATCATGTTGAGTCGTGCCGGGATGTGTGTTTTGGGACCTCGGTTGTCCAATCTGTATTCGTCAAGTAGGGTTACGCACCTTGCCCCCTCGTCCTAAAGAACTGCTAATAGTCTGCCAGAGTGTAGGTAAGACAACCATATCAATGCTCCTAGAAAAATGGGTTGTATGGATGTGGATATGGTGTGCTTAACCACACTGTAGCAGAGTCCTTTCCGCTTAAAATCTGTCTGGAACGTCTTCAGTCTGGCTTCTCCCACCCATCCGGGTGGTATCTTCCTCGGCACCGCCCCATGACGTCAGATTTTCCTTTCTGCTGGAAGCATCAGGTTCCCTCCATCACCGCTCCATGCGTAGTGTAGGCCCTAATTTTACTGCGCCTCCGAGCTTTCTTCGATTAAAAATGGAATCCGGTGAACTGAAATCAGGTCCCGGTTTCAGATGATACCCATGTGTCCAAAAGATGCTGCGCACCGATCCACACACCTCGTGTGTACGGTCTGGGTATGGATCAAGACCCTCAGGCTTGCAGCCTGTGTCGTACCCACCACCTTGGACGACAGTTAAGCCTGTCTTCTCCTGGGGTGTCCAGATGAACGGGACCCACCAATTCGCTCTAAGGATGCCCATAGGGTGGTCTCTTCTGCAGCAGGCTCGGCCAAGCAGCTCATCACCTTTGAAGAAACTGCAGCCCAGGTCACTGCGTGTGCCTCGTCTCTTTCTGCCCTTGTTCCAGTGGGCATTGGCGCCTTGTTTACCGGGGCATATAGGGACTTTTGTCAGTCCCTTCCAACCCTTTGGGAGGGCCCTTCCCTTGGGTCAAAATCTTCAAAATCCTCTAAAAGGGATTCTAAATCTAAGAAGTCCCGCTGTTGGTTGTGGGACTGAGAATGCTCCTGGCTTTGGCAGACACTTCTGTCCAGGCCACTGGTCACATGGTGTCCCCATCTGGCCTGTCGGCTGAGATGTGAGTCAGCCAAGCTGTCAAGATTTTTCTCGAGCTGGTCGATGCATTGTCGCAGGACAAGGTGTGTTACTCCCTCTCCAGGACCCCGGTCTTGCCTGTTCCCTTCCAAGGGGGGACAGATCAGCACGCTGAGCCAGACCCCTCTCTTCGGGAGTCTGACCTTTCAGGGCTTCCCAGGCGTCCTTCACCTTGCCGTCTGACTCCCCAACGGTCAAGATCCAGGTCGAGTAGTTCCCAACACCATTAATACCACTTTCAGCACTCTGGTAAGAGAAGCCGTCGATACTCTTCCTCTTCGGGGGAGAATCTGCTCTGCAGTAAGTTGTGGCACCATTCTAAAGAGTTTTGTCTGGCAACAGTTGCTGGTTGGCACGGGTAACAGGCCTCTTATGGTGCTTCAGCCCACTCAGGCACTCCCGTGACCACCACTGCCCTGGCCTGAGCCAACTCCCCCCCGCAAATCGGGTAGAGTTTCTGCAACCTAAGGGTGGACCCCCTCCCAAGTCTGCTCAGCCTACCACCGGGCTTCCCCATCAGCTGTCTGTCATGGTGACCCAACCCAACAAACCCTGCCAAGTCAGTGGTGATTTGGGGGCTCACCCGGTGTTTGAGGAGTCCTTGTATTCTGAGAATTCTTTGATGCACTCTCATTGGACCCCTGGCTACGACCACGAGTCCAGAGAGGAACCTTTGGCAGGGCAGGGACTTGCCTCCTTTGGAGCCATGATCCGCCTGATCTCCGAGACTACAGGGTCCCCGGTGGAGCAAGTCCAGAAGCAGGCTCTGTATCTCCTTGTGGTGATCCTTGACAGGGATGACTCCCCTGGAGTCGCCTTCCCAGTCACAGAGGCCATACTTGGCCCCATTCTGAAGCTATGGCAGCATCCATTTTCCTGCCTCACGCCGTCTGCCCATATGGTCTGCAAGTACCAAGGTCCCTGCCAGGTCCACCAACCTCCCTTCTGCAGAAGGCTTGGTCGCCGACTCAGTTTTTCACCGCTCAGGCAACATCGGGAATGTGGATAAGCCTCTCAGCAGGGAGTCGAAGAAACTGGACCACCTGGCCAAGAAAGTCTATGCAGCCTCTTCCCTCGGCCTCCAACAGGCGAGCACAGCCCTTCTGATGACCAGCTTCACCCGTGGTTTGCTGGGTACCCTGGATCAGGTAATCCCTCAGCTCCCTGGATCAGGTAATCCCTCAGCTCCCAGCTGACCTGCAGGCACAGGTGAAACTGGTTCAGGACCAAGGCTGTGCAGTCATGAAGCAACAGCTCCAAACAGCCCTGCACATTGGCGATTCCTGTGCCAGGTCTGTGAACGCAGCAGTGGCTGTTTGCCACATGGCTTGGCTATGGATTTTGACCTTTGCAGCCGATACCCAGCATAAACTGACAGATGTTCCCTTCTTAGGTTCTGACCTGTATGGGCCTGGGGGCAGACAGCCATCTCACATGTATTGAGAAGTCCAAGTTAGCAGTGTCATGGTATACCAGTTGTACAGTATACCATGGTATATACCATGGTATCAGAAGTCATGGCATTGATACTGTCGGTAATTTCCAATACCAAGGTAACCGTGATTCACGGTATACTGCGGTGTTAAGACATTTCAACCAGTTTTTATTTTATTTTTTTTTTTATATTATTATTATTTTCAGAGACAGGTGTCCCTTCCATGCCAACTGTCCCTGATGCTTTGTACAAAAATGACTTCTTATGTTATACCGCAAAATATAACGGTTATCGCGATAATTTTATCACAGTTATTGTATTGTAAAAATGTCATTATCATGACATCCCTAATCCAACACTACCCTGGACTCCGTCACCTCCGTCCAGCGACAGGTTAAAGGACAGAGGCAGAAGAAAAAGCTATTTCAGTTTTATAGAAACATAGAAGTTGATGGCAGATAAGGACTGCAGGGCCCATCCAGTCTGCCCAGTCAGTCCTCCTCTGCCCACTGCGGTCCGTTCCACTCCATCCCCAGCGGTGCAGCAGCAACAGGCCTGGTGGCCTTGGTGGAAATCTTAATCCTCAACCGCCAGACAGTCTGGTGGCTGAAGGCCTGTGGCCTCCTAGGCTGGCTCAGCTTCCCCCACGAAGCCTGCGAAGTGACGGATTGGGGGTGCCCCTCCTCTGCCTGTCTTGCTAATCCAAGGCAATTCCATAGGGGGGTTGGCTCTGCCACTTCGCTTCCACCTGATCTGCCATTACCTTGGACAGATGGGTGTTCGAGGTGGTCGGCCAAGGTCTGCCTCGAGTTCGGGGGTCCTCTGCCCAGCCAAACCCATGCGTCACGGGAGGGCACGGTGCCTGAGGACATGTTGTCCACCCTTTGGAAGGACATCATGCTATTCCTGCAGAAGGAGGCAGTGGTTCATATCTCGAACGCCGTACCCGGTCCAGAGTTTGCCTCCAGGTACTTTCTTATTCCGAAATGGATGGGGGGGCTGGCGTTCCATACTGGATCTGCATGGCCTAAGTTAGTATCTTCAGCTGCACAAGTTCAGAATGGTCACTGTGAACCAGCTCATTCCGTCCCTGGGGCAGGACATGTGGTTCTGCTTCCTGGACCTCCAGGACACCGTCTTTCACATCCCCATCTGTCCATCCCACCTGCAGTTCCTCTGGTTTCAGTTGGAAGGTACCCTGTGCAAGTCCTGGGCCATGCCATTTGGCCTCTCCTCTGCCCCCAGGTCTTCACTAAGTGCATTGCAGTGACGGCTGCCTTCCTAAGATGCCAAGGTGTCCGGATTTACCCTTATCTGGACAACTGGCTGATCGCCAGTTCTTCCGGAATGAAGGTGGAGCGGATCAGGGACCTGGCCCTCCAGACCTGCTCTACCCTAAGCCTCCTGGTCAATGAGCCCAAGTCGGAACTCAGTCCATTGCAGGTCATCCAGTTCATCTGGGTGGAGCTCGACTACCTTGAGGCCAAGGCCCAATTCCCAGCAGACAGGGCGGAGGATCTTACCTTCTTTGCCAGATCATAATTGATGGGTTGTGGATGCACCCATTCTAATGGCAGTTTCAAACTCTGCTTTTGTTTAGTTTGTGTATATTGTATTGTATAATTTAACTCAAGTGTGATGTAAGTCATAACTGTTGTCTTGAAAACTGCTTGTATTGTTGTATAGCTGGATGCACCTATCCTCATGTCACATCTTTCTGTATATATTTCTCCCTACGTAACCCAGTTGTCCCCTGGGTCTCACCTGGAAACGAGCCTTGGCTCAGTGTTCCTTTCCTGATTGCCAAAGTTTAAATAAATAAATAAATAATTTTGGGGTGGACAGTTGCGCCCTGCCTGGGACTTCCTGCATCTGCTGGGGAACATGGCGGCTTGCACCAGCGTGGCCTGGTGGGCCTGCTGGAGGATGTGCCCCCTGCAATGGTTACTGGTCCAGCAGTGGTCTCTGCGCCTTGGTCACCTCGACCAGCCAGTTACGGTGACACAGTTTATGTGGGATGCTATCCAGTGGTGGCTGTCCTGCAACATCTGCTGGAAGGAGTCCCTTTCGTCCACCCAGATACAACGGTTACACTCTCAACTGATGCCTCTCTGTTTGGTTGGGGAGCCCACCGGGGGTGACCACAGAGTCCACGAGCTCTGGAGCCCCGAGGAGTCTCGATGTCATATCAGTGTGCTGGAGCTCTGTGCAGTGCATCTGGCACCGACGGCATTTGCTCTGCACGTTCGGGGTCAGGTTGTCCAGGTCCAGATGGGCAACATGACAACCATGTAGTACCTCAACTAGCAGGGTGGGACCCATGCCCTCCCATTGTGCCAGGAAGTTCTCTGCATCTGGACCGTTGTGCACAGCCTGGAGACTGATCTGGCAATTTATGTGGCCGTGTCCAGCCAGCTGGTGGACGCCCTCAGCTGAGTGGGCAAGGCGTCTTACAAGTGTTTTTTTTCACCAGGAGATTGTCGACTACCTGTGGCTCTGTGGGGCATGCCATGGACCCCAGGCCTCATGTTCGCTTTCCCTCCCTTTCCCCTGATCCACAAGTTATGGAGGAACAAGGTGTCGGTGATCCTAGTGTTTCCGGACTGGCCACGCCAGTTCTGGTATCCCAGTCTCCACCACCTTAGAAGCAGGCCTCTGTAGCATCTGTCTCTCTGCCCAGACCTGCTCTCATGCTCTCAGGGCAAGGTCCTCCATCTGGACCTTCAGTCCCTGCACCTGACAGCCTGGTTCCTGAGCGGCTAGAGTTCCAGGTTTTCGGTCTCTCTGAGGTCCTCCACATTGTCGAGGCCTCTCGGAAGGAGTCGAGTCGCCAGTGCTATGTCTTAAAGTGGAAGAGATTTTCTATTTGGTGTCAGGGCAAGGAGCTAGACCCCCTTGTCCTGCCCTGTAGTGAGTGTCTTGCAGTATCTCTGGTCCCTCTCCCAGCTGGGACTCCAGTCGACGACCCTTGGGGTGCACCTGGCTGCCATCTCGGCTTACCGAGCATGGGTTGGTATGCCAACGGTGGCTCAGGAGAAGATGGATGAACACTTTTTCAAGGGCTTGGCCCACTTTTCGTCTCCGGTGCGTGAACCCACCACCTTGGGACTTATTGCTGGTCTTGGCTGTGCTCATGGGCAGGCCATTCGAACCCATGCACAGGTGTGAAATGTCCCACCTGTTGTGGAAGACCACCTTCTTGGTGGCTGTTACCTCCACCAGAAGGATCAGTGAGCTGCAGTTTCTGTGGAGTCACTTTATCTGGTTTTCCATAGAGACAGGGTTGTCCTCTGCCCCAACCCCAAGTTCCTCCCGAAGGTTGTTTCAGAGTTTCACGTTAACCAGGTGATCAGTCTCCTGGTGTACCTCACCAACCACACCTCGGAGGTCGAGCACAGGCTCCATACTCTGGACCTGAGGCGAGCGCTCACTTATTATAAGGAGCATATGGCTGGAGTTCGGGAACAGGTTCGCCAGCTCTTTTGTTACTTATGCTGAAGCCGCACCTGGCAGACCGGCAGCTAAGCGGACGATTGGCAGGTGGATTGTATCCTGCATCAACCTCTGCTACAGGTTGGCTGGTAGGGAGCCTCCCATAAGGCTAATGGGATGGCTCGTTCCACCAGACATACAACTGCCTCGGTGGCTGTTTCCAGGGACGTCCCTATCCAGGATATCTGCAGGGTTGCTACCTGGAAGTCGGCACACACCTTCATCTCCCACTGCCACATCAACCTTGTCACGTCGGGGTGTTGGTTTTGGGGTCTTGGTTCTCCAGTCCCTTTTTCCTAGGTAGGGTGTGTGTGTCTTGCCCCCTCCTCCCAGGAGAACTGCTAGGAGTTTGCCAGAAGTGTGGATAAGTACACCATATCCACATCCCTAGAAAAACAAGTTACTCACCTGTAACTGTAGTTCTAGGAGTGGTATATGGTGTACATGCACACTACCCATCCAACTTCTCGTGACAAGTGGCACACATGATCTTGCTCCAACATGTAAAAGCTGATATCAAGGTTCAGTGCTGAGGAGGATACCACCCGGGTGGGTGGGAGGAGCCAGCTTGAAGACCTTCCAGCTGAATCTTTAAGGAGAACTGCACTGAACCAGTAAGTCATTTTTCCCAATGTAGGGCTGTTTAAGTACTGTTTAAAATGCTGTGTTTGTTCCATCTCTGCAGGCCTTTTAGTATCCTCTGTGGGTGTTTCTGCAGTACAGTCTAAGTGCCATTTTAGAACTGTATGATGTAGTTTATTTCCTTCTCAGTCACATAGTTCTATAGTAGAACATGGATGCATTGTGTCAACAATAGAAGAGTGGAACAGGGACATAAACTGCATCATACAGTTCTAAAATGGGTCTTAACAGCAGCATGTTAATCAGAAACACCCACTAGGATAACTAAACAGACTGGTTAGCTAGAGCAATAGCAGAATTTGAACCAGTATTTAAAAAATTACTTCTAATTGGAAAAATTACTTATAGATTCAGTGCAGTTCTCCTTTAAAGGGAAAGGATTCCGCCAGAAGTGTGGATGTACACCATATACCTCTGCTAGAACTGCAGTTACAGGTGAGTAACTTTTTACTCACCTGTACCTGGAGTTATAGGAGTGTTAAATGGTTCACATCCACACAACCAACCTGGCTTCACCTGGCAAGTGGCACCTGATCTTGCTTCCAGCATGCGAGGTCTGACATCATAGGGCAGAGTCAGGGGATATATCTTTCCAGGTGGTGGGAGGAGCTTAGCTTAAAGATGTTCCCACCAGTCATCGCATGTTAGTGGAACTGCCAGAGTGTGGATGTGAACTGTATACCACTCCCAGTACTACGGTTACAGGTGAGTAACCTATTCTTTCGGTGCATTTTAGTCACTATATTAGCTTACCATGCTCCTATTCCTGGTCTTACAATTACCCAGTTAGAGGTGTCCCACATTTTTCTGGACAGTATCCCACATATGAAACCTATCTGTAATCTAGTCCCGCCTTGGGAGACTTGTATTTCATACAGGTGAGATTGACATTGGCTTCTTGTGAGCCTACAGCAAGTTGTGGCTTGCGTTTTCCTGTAATGGAAGACTTTATTTTTAGTTATTATTACTTCTCAAAGGATTTCCGAGCTTCATGCTTTGCGTTGTGTGCCTTTTTATTTGATTTTTCACAGTGAAAGAGTTTTTTGTTTTGTTTGCCCCAGGAAACAGGCATCCCTGTGTCATGACACTGTCTGTCAAAATGACTGGCAAATTATATTTTTTGTTATGGGAAGTATGGTAAGGAACTTACAGGTACTGTTAGTGGTCACTCCACAAGAGGATTGGCCACTTCTATTGTCTGTTTCAAAAATGTCTGTGATGCTGTCATATCTGCTGATGCCACATGGGATGCTGTGCATTCTTTCACTGAACATTACAGTCTGGACACACTCTGTGGTAGACATACTGGTTTTTGGCCTGCTGCCCTGTAAGACATTCTGACCTGATCACATACCAGACTATGCCATCCTCCCGAGTTACTTTTTACTGTTTGGGAGTCATTCCAAAGGTGTAGCCTAATGGAGGAGATATCCTCTATATAGATAGAACAGTTACTCAGGAGCTTACCTTAACAGTAGATCTTCGAGAATCTCCTGCATTAGGCCATGCGGTACCCACTCTTCTTTCCCTTTTGTCTTCTGAGGGTTACATTAGATGCTGTGCCTAAGGCTTTATTCCACGCATCCTCTTTCCAGACCCTAGCCTGTCCTTGTTTCCTTGGTATTGGTTTAATCTTCTGATTTCCTCATGGCTGGTGGCCCTCCAAGGCTAATGTTCAGTGAGGAACTGTGGCGTAGTGGGATCACCCACATCATATATGCGTCGGTGCTGCACGTCATTGTGGGTAGTCCCTGGCTAGCGAAAGTTTCCATGTGGTCCTGAAGCTGACAGTTTACAATTCCAAAGGTGTGACCTAATGGAGGAGGTTGTCTCGAAGATGTTCTGTTATGGTATGTTATTGTGTGTAGACTGTTCTTTTCATATTAGTCCTCCAGATTTAAAAAAAAAAAAAAAAAAAAAAGGTCAGACTTTTTCTGCACCCAGGACTTCTTCAGGGGATGTTTTCAATGGTTTTCTTAAGTCTTGTGCTGGTGTAATTTTTTTTTTTTTTTCTGTCCTAGAGGAGTATTCTTGTTAACTCTCTTGGAATCCTGCTTACAGTTCCCTTGTCTGGAACTCTAGATTCAAGGTTCTTTTAACGTGACAGGTTCTGTTGAACCACTTGCAACTTTCTTCCCTTCCAGGTTTGGCCGTTTCTTTCCCCCTCATGAGCCCTAAGTTATTGTAATCTTGAATCTGGTTCTTTTTGTTTTGGGTCATTGAATGTTCTTGTAGAGGCATTACATTCAGTTCCTTAGACCCTCTGTTGTACTGCTTACTTTTGTAATAAAAAATATATATATATATATTTCCTTTCATGTTGAGGGTAGTGTTTTTCTTTCTCCTTGGCACAAAAGGAGCTGAAGCGGTTGTGGACAGTACCATTTATGCTGTCACTGCACATGGCACCACACTCTGTGCTGTGCACTTGGTGCGTGCTGGCTGCAAAAGGACTGATTCCCATAGGGTTCTAGTGCCTTCGGCTTCAAGACCAAAGAGTGTGACACTATAAAGAAAACACTCTTGAAGATCTTGAGTTATGGTAAATAACCTTCTTTTCCAAAGCAGTGTTCTTTTTTGTCTCTTTGGAAACTGAAAACCCCAGCAATTGTACGGTAAGTAAGTTCATGCTGCTTGTTGTTGCATTGATTGTTATAGAATGTTGCTTGTAAAACGCGTCTAAGTGAGGAAAACTATTTGCTAAACCCTTTTTAGAAAAGTCTGTTGCTTGTAAAATGTGCTTGTTGTTAAGTGAACCTAAACTGTTTGCAAACCTTTTTTTTTTGTTGGTCTGTTTCTTGTAAAATGTGCTTGTTAAAGTAACCCAAGCTGCTTGCAAATATATTTTTAGGAAAGACTGTTGCTTGTAAAATGTGCTTGTTTTTAAGTGAACCTAAAATGTGTGCAGTCATTTTTTAGAAAGACTGTTGCCTGGTAAATGTGCTTGTTGATAAATGAACCCAAACTGTATGCAAAATCATTTTTATATGAAATGCTTTTCAAGTGTGCTCATTAATGGGGGAGGGGGACCAAACTGCTGCAAATCTTTGCTGGGTTTTTTTGTTTGTTTAATTTAAAGTGTGGTTTTGAGGTTGAGGTAAGAAATTTTAAGAAGTTGTCAGGTGGGTATGTCATAGTTGCCTAATTAGTGTATTGATAATGTCACAGTAGATAAAGTGGTATGTGATACGGACTAGTAAGTGTTAAGGAGAAATAAACATACAGTTTTTTTCTATTGGGGAAGGTATAACTAAGAAAGCTAGATAGATAGGTGGACAGGTAGGGTTTAAACAGCACCTTTCCCTGATCTTTCTCCATGCCTGAAAAAATCATCACGAGGGCTCTCTTACCTGACTGGGGTTTCTTCATAGTAGCTGAAAAGTTGCTCTAACCCCTAAGGAAGAGAGGAAGGTTGTATTTAGCCCCAGAGGCTAGCCTCGATCTCTTCATTTCCTGATCACGGCATCCCTGCACTTCTTTGTTTGTGATGTAATTATATGCCTAGCGCAGGGACGTGCTCCATTCAAGTCTATGGGGTGGCATTTTAAAACTTATTTTTATGATTTTAACCTGACTTGTAGTACAGATCGGAGCCAGTATGCAAGTAACAAGACTCTTGTTACTTGCATAGTGGCTCCGATATTGTTCAAATAACAAGGCTCTTGTTACTTGAATACTGTCTCCAATTTGTACTACAAGTCAGGTTAAAATCATAAAAATAAGTTTTAAGATGCCATCCCATAGACTTGAACGGAGCACGTCCTCCCCACGCTATGCATATAATTACATCACAAAATAAGGAAGTGTGGGGACAGCGTCAGCGATCAGGAAGTGGAAGTGATTGAGCTGCTAGCCCCCTTGGGGGGCAAAAATATAACCCCTTCCCTTTTTTAAGGGCTAGGGAGAAAATTTTCTGCTAGTACGGAGGAATTCCCAGTCAGGTAAGGGAGCCTCCTGATGATTTCCCACAGCACCGAGAAAGGTGCACTTTAAGCTTAAAGCATTGTAAGAAGGGAAATGTGATGTTAGGGTAAAATGTTCACTGAACCTTGGTAGATCTGTTACGTTTAGTTTCTGGGAGTTTGAACAGTTATGCGATGCAGCGCTATGTTGACCTAAGTTCAGCAGCATCTTTCCAAACATTGGTGTATGAGTATTTTCTGTGGCTGGAAAGACCATGCCAAAGTTAGAGCAACACCAGCACTAAATCGCACAAGTGTTGAAACACCGAGAAATGCCATGCAACAAATTCACCAAGGCTTATGGGACTTTTTACCTTAAGAGCTCAATTTCCTACATTTTGTTCTTAAACTCCATAAATGATGGATTATTGTAGATCCTTCCAAGAATCAATCTTCACTATTCATTCCCAATTATGGATCTAAAATGGAGGTGCTAGGACCCAGCAGGAGCAAAGTCTTTTGCAACCCAGGTGGGGACAGACTGTGCCAGCACCACACTTGTGGGTTGACCAGTAACTGACTCTAGCCCCTTCCTGCCTTAATTCTGTTTTCTAGGAGCGTGGATATGTTGTTCATCCACACTCTCTGGCGTGTCCCCTTCTACTTTAATTCTCACCGGAATTCTTCAAGCTGGCTCCTCCCACCCACCCGGGTGGTATATACCTCGGCTCTGCCCCATGACGCTAGATCTTCCTTTCCGCTGGAAGATTCAGGTTGCTTCCCTCTTGCTTATGCATTTCGTAGGCCCTGGCTTTCAAACCTTCGGTTTTACCGAAACTTCGAATCATTCGAGTTAGCGATCGCCTTTGCACATGTTCGATTATGGAAGAAAAATCTTCCCTCGGATTTCACCGGTGCTCGTGTGGCCAAAAGATGTCGCATACTGATCCCTATTCCATGTGCATCTACTGCCTCAGTGTCGGCCATGACACCTCATCCTGCAGTTTCTGCTTGGCCTTCCATCCCAATGTCCTGGACGACCGTTTTGCACACTTACAACTGGGGAGATCAGAGAAGAGAAACCTTCCGGTGAAATCCAAAGAGGCTAGGTGGGTGGTTTCCGCAGCTGCGGGATCCGCCGAGCAATTGGAACGCATGCAAGCATTCGCGGAAGAAGCAGCTCGCACTGTGGACTCTTCCTGGAGCTGCTTCTTCTGCTCAACCTGGGTTCTGCCTTCTCGGGTTCCTTCCAGGAGTTGTACCAGTCTCTTCCCACCAGGTGAGAGGCGCCTGCGGGCTCACACTCCTCTCGGTCCTGTAAGCGGGATAAGGATCCGAGCAAGGGCTTCGTCTCAACGAAGGCGCTTTTGGGATGGGGAGAAGTCTCAGTCCCAGGAGCATGCGGTCTCGACTTCGGTAGAGATCGCTTCTTCGGCCGCTGGCTTCTTGGTCCTCCTGTCGGGCCTGCCGGCCGAGGATGTGGTCGACTCCGGTCGCTAACTCCTTGGAGAGGGCTTCAGACCTTGTTTTCCCCGATGAGGAGATCCAGCCCGCTGGAGTCCCTATCGAGGAACCGGTTCTGGACCCTGTGAAGTCACCAGTACCGCCGGCGTCCCCTGAGCAACCAAGTCGGACTGCCCGATCTCGATCGAGGTCTAGAACTCCTTGACTGGCAGGCTAAGGAAGAGCCATAAGCGCCCTAAAGAGAGACAACGCCATCGGTCATCCTCGTCCTCCTTGGATGGGAGGAGAGGCTCCGGTGGAAAATCCAGCGCTACGAGGACCTCATGTGGCAACAACTGATTTTGTCCGGGCACAAGCCTACCCCAGCCCCTTCACTGGCCATTACTTGGCTTTCGCCTCCAAGGCCGAAGCCAATCCCTCTGGAGCCAAAACACCCGTCTCCTGCCCATGAAATGGCCAGAAACCACCAGTTCAGCCTAAGCGGTCTCTCCACCGATTGTGGTGGAACCACCTCCTAAGCAGCCTGTGGGAGAGGAAGACAGACCGGACACCGGGCTTCCCTGGCGCTTGTCGGTCACGGTCACCCCAGACTGCCCCCGGCGAGTTGAGGGTGACTTGGGCAGTAAACCGTTGTATCCGGATTCTTCAGATTCGGATGTCACCGATCTACATTCTCATCCAGGGATGACGACTCGACTGCTGGCCTAGAGACAGAGGAAGGTCCTTCGTCTTTCCAAGGGATCCTTCACCTCATCTCTTGAGTCCACAGGGATGCCCCTGGAGCCTATCCAGAAAAAGGCGAAGTACCCTCTTACGGACATCCTTAAGAGAGGGGATGCCCCGACGGAGGCCTTTCCTTTGGCCGAGGCCATTGTTGGTCCGGCTCTTGAGCTTTGGCAATGTCCTGCCTCTTGTCCAGCTCGGTCTGCCTGCATGGCTCGCAAGTATGGGGTGCCCATGGGGTCCATGGCGGGGTTCACAGAGCACCCTTTGCCGAGAGCCTGGTGACCGCCTCTGTGTTCAGGCATATTGGCAGTTCTGTCGATACAGATCAACTTCCTAATAAAGAGTCCAAACTTTATGACCATTCAGCTAGGAAGGTCTATGCAGCTTCCTCCCTGGGCCTTCGTCAGGCAAGTTCGGCCGTCATCATGGCACACTTCTCTCATGCCCTTCTCGGGTCGCTGGATGAAGTCCTCCCACATCTGTCTCCCTGCGGACATGCAGACCACGGTCAGGCAGGTCCGGGATCAGGGCCGAGCTGTTGCCAGACAGCAGCTTTAGACAGCCCTGGACATTGGGGATTCCTGTGCCCATTCGATTGCTGCTACAGTTGCCTCTCATCGCAGGGCTTGGCTGAGGCTCTCCTCCTTCCCAGCGGATACTCAGCACAAACTAGCTGACGTGCCTTTCCCCAGGACCGACTTGTTTGGCCCAGGAGTGGCCGGTCACCTTCAGCACATTGAGCAGTCCAGTGCCACCTTGGACGCTACTTTTGCCAAGGTTTCTTCGGGCAAGAACCAGAAGAAGAAGAAGCCTTTTCCTCACTTTTCCCCTGCGGCTCTGTAGTCCCCCTTTCAAGGGGGACAGCAGCATCAGCAGCAGGCTCAAGCCCAGACCCCAACAGGCCGGTCCTGGAGCCTGAGCTTCCTCCTCCTCCTCCTCCAAGCCTGCTCAGTGACAGGGTGGGGGCTGCCACCCCTACTCCCGTCACGCCAGCTCTGGATCCTCCTGTGGGGGGCCGGCTCCACCACTTCCTTTCCGCCTGGTCTGCTGTCACTTCGGACAGGTGGGTTCTCGAAGTGGTCGGTCAGGGACTGCCTCTGGAATTCGAGCAGTACCCTCCCAGCCGAGCCTGCGCCCCTCGGGAGGAACAGGTATCCACTCACACCCAGTTGGCTCTTGGAGACGACATTGCTCAGCTCCTCCTCAAGTAGGCAATAGCTCCTGTGGTGGATCCTCCAGCAGACCCAGGCTTTGTCTCCACGTACTTCCTGGTGCTCAAGCGGACGGGGGGCTCGCATCCCATTCTAGATCTCCACGACCTGAATCAGTATCTTGGGTCCCGCATCTTTCGGATGGTCACTCTGTCCCAGATCATACCATCCTTGGAGCGAAACGTGGTTTTGTTCACTGGATCTGCAGGACGCGTTCTTTCATGTCCCAATCCGTTCGTCCCGTCAGCGGTTCCTCTGCTTCAGGATCGAAGGGACCCTGTACAAGTTCCGAGCCATGTCATTCGGCCTGTCATCTGCTCCACTGGTCTTCACCAAATGCATTACAGTGGTGGTGGTGGTCCATCTCCAGCATCACGGGGGGGGTGTCAGAATTTACCCCTACCTCAACGATTGTCTCTTAGCAGGTCCCACCTAGCAGGAGGTGGAGAGGTCCAGGGACCTGGCCCTCCAGACCTGCTCCCATCTCGGCCTACTGATCAACGAGGCCAAGTCGCAACTCTTGCCTTTTCAGGTGATGGGCTTCATCGGGGCAGAGCTCAACTCTCGTCAAGCCAGAGCTCGGCTCCCAGTGGATAGGGCAGAGGTTCTTTCCTCCTTTGCCCAGTCATTTCTGGTTGGGCACTTGCACCCTGCCCGGGACTTTCTGCGCCTTCTGGGTTACATGGTGGCATGCACCTCAGTGGTCCATTGGGATCAGTTGCACATGCGCCCCCTCCAGTGGGAGCTGGCCGCCCAGTGGACTCAGCGCCGTGGTCATTTCGACCAGCTGATCACTGTAACCCAGAAGAGTGTGACACACTCTAATGATGGACTGCCCTAGAACGGTTACAGGAAGGGATCCCATTTGTCCGCCCCGAGCCGATGGTCATCCTTATGACCAGTGCCTCTCTCATGGGCCGGGGAGCCCACATGGGGGACAGAAGGGCCCATGGGCTCTGGAGTTCCGATGCCACGTCAACCTGTTAGAGCTCAGAGCAGTCAGACTCGCTCCTCAGCTCTGGGGTCAAGTGGTTCAAGTCCAGACAGACAATACCACGACCATGTACTACCACAACAAACAGGGCCGCACGCATTCCCGTCTGCTTTGCAGGGAAGCGCTCTGCATCTGGACCCTCGTCAGCCGACTGGAGGCGGATCTCCTAGCCAACCATGTGGCAGGATCCTCGAACCATCTGGCGGATGCTCTCAGCCGCCTAGGCCAGACATCCCACAAGTGGTTCTATTCGCTTCTGCTCAACGCCGCTGATTTCCATTAAGGTTGTTCCTTTTATTATTTTATTCAGCGATGTCGAGTACTGGTTTTTCATTGTTTTAGCCGGTGGACCATGTTTGGTTCAGGGGCAAGAAGTCATCTAGGGCGGGGCGGCCACCTATGAGTCTGTGCCCCTACAGCCGCCAATTCTCCATCACGGACCAGCATGATCGGTGTCTCTCCTGCCTTGGCTCTTCCACGACATGGATATTTCATGACTCCTGCTTTTCCATGGACACACACATACAGATCATTGAGTTGCACATTGAAAGTAGAGGCGCCGCGCAGGCGTTTGGGGACAGAGTGCGTGGTCGTAAGGCCAGACATGGACACTTGTCCCTTCCTCCGTGTCCCTCCCAGTTCTATCACGGACTGCAGAGGAGGGACCTCCGCCTCTTTTAGCCTTGCTGTTGCAGGGGCTTCTTTCGCGGTGCAGGAGGCCCAGTCCGCCCCTTTCGGGGGCGGGCAAGAGGCACCACCCAGGCAAATACCTCCTCAGAGGCGAGGACTGCCCTGGTGTCACGTCCTGGGACCCACCGGCGCCATTTTGGACCTCTGCGCCGTTCACGGTGCCACAGGTCCTGACGGCGCCTCTGGCTCGCCGAGGTGGAGGACAGCACCGTGGCTGGCACCAACATTGCTTTTGGTGCCGTGGTTTGCACCGGTGCCATGGGGGGGGTGCAGCGCTGACCACGGTGCTGAGGCTGAGATTGGCACCTTTCACAGCCTAGGAACGGGCAGGGGTCGAAGGGTGATCTGGCATCGGACCTCGGTTTCCACCTCCTCAGAGGAGGATTCTGGATCTGAGCTGGACTGACTTCCGGACTCCTTGGAGTCTTCTGACCCCTCACTGGTCACCTCTACGGCCCCCTCTCAGCCTCCCTCTGAGGAGCGGCTGACTCTCCCTGATTCTGGGGCCAGTGGCACTGACCTGCTGGCAGTGGTCCAGGTGACTGCTGCTATACAGCCTGTAGTCAGGGAGTTGTCTACCCCCTCAGCTGGGGTACCCCTTTCTGTGGTGTGCGTGGACAGTCCCAACTTTGGGACAGCCCAGCGCATGCCTTGGAAGGGGAAGGTGCTGCGCCCTGGGTGGTCTCCTCAGAGACTACTCGGAGTTACCAGCTGCCGAGGTTGGTGGTTTCGAGGCAGAGGGCTCTTTCGGAGTTAGAGGGGTCAAGGGGCCTGGGTTCTGTGCTGCGGTCTCTCCATGGAACCCGCCCAGGTTCAGGGAGGAGTCGTAGTGCGGATCGTCATCCTTCCTCTTCACTTTCCTAGAGAGGGACTTCTTCTTTGGAGGCCAGGGACTGTCCTTCTGGACACTCACGGTCCCAGTCGCCTCACAAGGGGGATTCTTCCTCGGGGCACAGTGTAAGCAGTTCCAGAAAGGTTGATCAGCTGTTGGCTGCTGGGCTTTCCGGGTCTTCTTCCCTGTTGGGAGCATCCACTAGGCCCTCTTGCTCGGGCAGAGGATGTTACTCTTAGTTGCAGGATCTGGCCTCCATTCCTGTGTCTCCATCCCCTCTCTCTCCCCCTGGTATTACTGGTCCTACTGGACCTTTGACTTGGGAGCAGTTCAGGGGATCGGCTGCTCACTTTCCCACTTACGTTAAGGCTATGGAGAAGCGGGTGTTCCACCCTCCCCCTGAGCAGCCAGCCCTTAAATCTCTGGACTCTTCTTCCTCTCCCCCCTTCTGAGGGGGAGGAATTTTCAGTCCACATCTCCCCTGCAGCTGATCTAGCTTCCTATCAAGCACTTCCTCGTGAGTATGATGGACGATCCCCGGATCACCCTCTGCTTGGAAAGCAATACTAAGCATGTGGCGCGCGCCTTCCTAGGCGACTTCAGTGCAGCCAACCTGGTGGTTCCCGCCTGGCCTTTCCCCTTTTGGGAAGCATCACTGCAGCTTTGGCAACATCCCTTCTCTGTTCCAGCCCCAAGGGAACTCCGCCAGAGGTATTGTGCTCCTCGTAGTCTCCAGGTCGCATGCCTCACCCTCTTTCCGGCTTGACACAGTTGGACACTCCTTCTGGGCTTCGCAGCCCTAACTGTGATCGGTCCCCAGATTCAGACTCTTCATATTTTGATTTCTGGAGTAGGAGGGTTTTCTGCTCAGCACAGATTCTGTTATCCATCGCAGCTCATGAGGCCCAATATGCATCCTACGACAGGTTCTTGTGTTTCGGGCTAGGTCAGCACCTAGCCTCTTTGCCTGATATGGAGCTAAGCAGACAGGCCATCGCACTCTCTGCTCAGGGCCTGGAGCTAGCAAGGCACAAAGCGAGGGTATCCTATGACGCCAACGAGGTAGCTTCCAGAGTCGCAGGGAAAGCAGTCTACATTAAGCGGACGGCCTGGCTTCGTCTTTCCCGGTTGTCACCTGTGGCCCGACATAGGGTGATTTCCTCCGTCTACCATAGAACCCACCTTCGCTCCCATAGGGTGAGACTGCGATTATCGGGGCTCCTCCCTTCCCCCTCCGGGAGGTTCCCGTCTCACTCTCCTCACTCGCTGGCCTCACCAGGCCCGTAAAGGTCCCCCCCCCCCCCAAAGTGTATCCCCCACTGGGGGCTAAGGGGCTTATTCCCTTAGGGTCCTTTCGGGCCCCTTTCCTCTGGCTCGGTACTCACCCAAATAGTGATGAATGGTGAAGATTGACACAGATAAGATATGAAAATTATGTACCTACCGCAATTCCTGATCTTTGTGTGTATCTTCACCATTCATCAATCAATCCCGCCCTCCTTCCCCTGGGGCTCGAGTCTCTGGGTCTCCTCTCCTCTGTGCCTCCCCCTCCCTCCCTTCCAGTTGGCCAGGGTGGGGGAACCTGAGCACACAGGGGACTACCTCCTGCAGTTGATTTCTGGAGGAGGTGGGAGTGCTTTCCTCACCGCCTTTGGCTTCCACCCCTTATTAGGGGTGGGGTGCCGGAATTGCAGCCCCTTCTCTCCTCCCCTCTTCCCCTTGTCCTTCGGGACTAACCACTTATATTTTCTTTTGGGAGGAGGTTCTACCTTAAAGTTCCTCCTCCCCTCTTTCTTTTGGTTAGGGGAGAGGACATGCCTCGAGTCCTGGACTCCTTAGCTATGGTCAGTCCCTACCACTAATCCCTCGAAGGCAGTCATCCTCTGCCAAGAGTTCTTATTTGTCAACTTGCTTGATTCTGACTCGAGACCTTGCTTGCCTTGCCAGGTTCTCCTGTTTACTCCTTGGGCAGAAGGTCTTAACTCTTCCACTGTTAACCTCCAGAGTCCAGATCGCAGGGTCAGGTGGCGCTGTCCTCTCCCCTCCCAATAGAAATGTTCCTCCCTCCCTCTTTCCTTTCCCTTTTCCATTTTCCCAGAGATTGGTGCCCCTCCCAATCCCTAGATTCTTTTTCCTCCTCCTTCTGTCCTCTCAGACATTTATTCCTCCTTTTGTTTTATAGAGCTCTCTTCATTTTTCTGTCCCTTGGACTTTCTTGTCCCACCCTCCCTCCCTGTTTGTTACTGTATGGCGACTCAGAACTGGCGAAGAGCGGCCCTTCGACGACAGCTACGGCCATAAAACACACGTCGGTCTCAAGGCGGCGTCATTAAGTCAGCTCCACCATGCAAAAAAAAAAATCCCATGGGGTCCTGACTTCCGGCAGGTACCCAAATAGTGATGAATGGTGAAGATACACAGAAAGATCAGGAATTACGATAGGTACATAATTTTCATTTCCCTGGCCTGCCTGCACATGAGAGTTCCCCAGTGGAGCCTCAGAGCCCAATGGGACCAACGCAACAAAGACTTGGAACGGCCTGTGCTGGTTTCTGACCCAGTGAGACCGACCTTGGAGTGGTGGCAAAACCCTGCCAGTCTCTTGACAAGGGTTCATTTCTGCTCGGTATCCCCTCAGCAGATTCTAACCACGGATGCTTCAGGGCTGGGCTAGGGAGCTCACATTGGATACCGTCAAACCCAGGGAGTTTGGTCTGAGTTGGAACAGCATCTCCACATCAACATGCTGGAGATGTGGGCAGTTCTTTATTCTCTGCAGGCCTTCCAGACCCACATTCTCCCAGGCCTGCTACTGGTGCAGATGGACATGTCTGTAGTCTTCTACATCAGCAAACGGGGGCACTCACTCTTACCCACTTTGTCGGGAAGCCATGAGAATCTGATACTGGGCCATTGAGCACGACCTGGATCTCTCAGCCATCCATGTCCAAAACGCCCTGGCCGACATTCTAAGCTGGTCAGGTAGAAGGGCATATAAGTGGGAACTCCTGCGCTCGGTGGTTGAGAAGCTGTTCAAAAGGTGGGGATGCCCAGAATTGGACCTTTTTGCATCCCCATTCAATGCAAAACTGCCGCTTTTCTGCTTGCTCGATCCAGGACCTGGATTTTTCTGGTGCGATGCGTTGTCCCTCTCCTGGAAAAGGGGAGGTTCCTGTACATCTTCCATCCTTTCCCACTTCTGCAGGGGGTTCTCCTGAAACGCCATTCGGTGGGGGCAGAGAGGATTCTCATAGCCCCCTACTGGCCGCGTCAGATTTGGTTTCCTGTACTTCAGCAGCTGGCAGCGGAATCTCCAGTTCCTTTGCCCATCTGCACTGGCTTGCTTTCCCTGGATCAGAGCACCCTGTTCCATCCAGATCTCAAGTCCCTGCATCTCCATGTGTGTCTCCTGCAGACTTAGCTATCACCCGCTTTAAGGTGTCTTCCAGGGTTGCCAATGTCCTGTTGGCTGCTAGGAGACCTTCCACAAGAGCGACCTATGCCGTGAAGTGGAAGTGCTTCTCCCTGTGGGCTACGGCTCACCACTTGGATCCCTTCACCTACCCAGTGACTCTGATTTTGGAGTACCTCCTCTCCCTTTTGGACGCTGGTCTGAGGTACTTCTCTTTAAAGGTGCACCTTCCACCATCTCTACGTACCATGCACCTATAGAGGGCAAGGCTGTTGCCCAGCTGGTCCTCTCCCGCACATTTTTGCAGGGCATTGTACATTTGAAACCTCTCATTCAGGACACTGTTCCACCTTGGGATCTTCTTTTCATTTTGGAAAAGCTCACTCTGCCTCCCTTTGAGCCGGCCGCAAGTTGTGAGCTACGCTTTCTGTCATGGAAAGCATTGTTTTTTATTTGCTATTACTTCTGCTCGAAGGATTCCGAGCTTCAAGCTCTGCTGTATAAAGAGCCTTATTTGGTTTTTCACAAAGACAGGGTGTCTTTGCGTACCAACCCTAAGTTCTTGCCTAAAGTGGTGTCTGAGTTTACGTTAAACCAATCCATCCACCTTCCAGTGTATTTCTCTGCGTATTCTAATCAGGGGGAGGCCTTGTTGCATTCTCTGGATGTTTACAGGGTGCTACATTATTATGCTAACCACACCCAACCGGTTCACAAGTCTGTTTGTTTCGTTTGCCCCTAAGAGGGAAGGGGCACCTGTTTCAAAAGAGTGTTTGTCTAAATGGTTGGCTAATTGCAATGTGTACTGTTACCGTAAGTACAACAAGCCATTGCCTGGGTCGGTTAAGGGCCACTCCACTAAAGGTACGGCAGCCTCTACTGCCTGGTTCCAGAATGTGTCCGCTGCGGACATTTGTGCAGTGCCACTTGGAGTTCAGTTCACACCTTTATCCAGCCCTACAGTCTGGATATTGCTTCGAGACGCAGGGTCAGTTTTGGACTAGTTGCCCTTCAGGGCCTTCTCTCATGAACGGCCTTCTACTGTCTGATCTTCTTGGACAGAAAGTCTCCACCACTCATTCACACTAATGGGACTACACCGGAGGCGCTAGGACCCAGCGAACCAAAACTCTTCAGGGAGGGGCCGGGCGCACTAAGTAGGGCCGTGAGGAAGCGGCACTGCGAGGCCTGGTTGTGCATTACAGACTACCTCAGCGTCAACCCTCTCAGTTCCTTTTTTCCTGCCTTCGAGTGCGCTTCAGTGACGACGTCGCTCACCTGCTGGGAGTCAAAACTTCACGTCTATACGACAGCAGCTATAGTCTTTCAGTTTTATTAGTTTTATTATTTCTTGTCAGTTTAAAATATCAAAGTAATTTTTACCAAGTCATTTTTTCGTCAGAAGAAGTCTTCAGCCCTCCTTCAACAGAGTCAGCCGTGAATGGGGCAGGTGACAGAAGGGTGACTTTGCATGAAAGCTGTATTGTCAGCAGGGTTGGATCTGGTCCGCCGCCCTCTGGCGGGTGGGGTGGGGATTGGGTGGTCTTCCCGAAAGCACAAAAAGAAGCAGTCCAATTTTCGATCCTTGTCGAGGACTCTGCACCGTTCAGCCTCGAGTTATTCGGCCTCCCAGTCGAAAAAGAAACAGCAGCGCTCAAGGTTGCCTTCTGGTACATCTGAGCGTTGATCGTCGGTTACCGGCAGCAGGGGCCAGACTGCATCCCTTCCGGGGGCTTCTCTGGCTTGTGTTCCTGGTGACAGGCATCCCCGACTCCAGAGTCCCTCCCTGCCCTTGGGGGGGGTCCACCGGTGAGCAGTTTCACCATTGGGCCACTCTTATGCAGTAATGGGTTCGGCAGTTGTCCCGTCTGCCCAAGCCAGCGAGTCTGTTGCCGGGGCCTTCGGGCCTTTCAGTTTCGGACCAGTGGGCAGGGTGGTTTTGGCTTCCTAGTCGCGCGATGCCTCCTTTGGTGCCGTCAATGCCGTGCTCTGGTGTTTATCCCCCTCATACGGCTGTGGTGCAGGCATCTGTACTGGTGCCTTTATCTCCTGCTGAATTTCTGCATCTTTCCTTAGCGAGTCGGGGGTTGAGAACCTCTGGTTCGGCGCCTGCAGTGCCACATGCGACACCAGGGTTTTCGACTCCGATTCGTGGAGCTCCTCCTCCTTTTCCTCCCTTTCCTATCTACACAGTTCCTTTGGAACTAGTAGGAAATGATAATGAGTCTGGTTCTGGTCTTCGACTGGAGGACGACTTTGATGACGATTCCTCCCTATGGGTAGGGAATAAACTTACTTTTACAGCAGAGCCTCTGAACCAGGACCTTTCTTTTAAGTTTCTGCTTAGAAACGTGAATACCCCTCTCTCTCTCCCTCTCTCTCCCTCTCTCTGTTTCTCCTTCCCTCCCTCCCTCCCTCTCCAGACTTCGGGGATCGATCCTGGGAAATTACTGCGTCTGCAGTACCTGCACTTGATTCTCTCACAAATGGTGTGGGATAATCCGGCTCTTATTCCCTCTGTGCCAAAGTCCATAGATAGGAAATATGCCCCTCCCAAGAATCAGCCTGTTCTGGCCTTGCAAGCCCTTGCTGATGCCATAGTTGTCGTGGCAGAGAATAACAAGGTTATTCTTCCACAAGAATCTACGGCATGTCCAATAAACAAGGAATCTCGCAAAATCGATACTTAAGGAACCATTCTCATTTGCTGCTTCCACCCTGGGCATGCGCATTGCTAGCTACCAGGGCCACTTCTCCTCAGTACGAGTATGCACTCTGGCATTCGCTTAAGGCCATGGTAGAAGCTCTTGCAGATTCAGACGCTAACACAGAGCTTCTTCAAACCATTACTAGAGGCATTGAATCCAGTAATCAGCTTAAAGCTGCCATGGATGCCTTTGACACTGCCTCCACAGCAGCAGCAGCAGCCGGTATATGCACCGGTAGCCCCTCTTGGTTGCGCACCCCGAAGTTCACAGATGATGCCCAACAGAGGGTTATGGCTTTGCCTTTTGATGGTACGTACCTGTTTGGTCTTCAGGTCGAGCAGGCTCTAGAGGCCACACAGGAGACTAGAACGGCCATCAAAACGTCCATACTGCCATCCGCAGCCCTTCAAAGGAGTGGGAACCGGTGTCGGTTTCATAACAGTCCTTTTGTGGTAAAGGCAGAGGGGGCTTTAACAGAAACCAAACCCCTCAGCTGTCAAAGAAAATGCAGCAGAAAGCACAAGGCCCCAAAGCACCTAGTGCCACCTTCTGAGATCCCGGCCCAAGTCTCACCTCAGCTGTCCGAGGGGGACTCTTCCTCAGCAGTAGGAGGGCATCTGACTCAATCACATCAGACAAGTGGGTGCTCACAATAAACCACAAGGGGTACTCTCTAAATTTTTCAGAAACCCCTCCAGATCACCCCCAACGACAACCCAAGCTGTCTGTCTCAGTCAGACTTTCTTGCTTCCGCAATTCAAGGCCTTCTAAACAACACGGCAGTAGAAGTAGTCCCGTTGAATCAGCGAAACACAGGATCTTACTTCGAGACACAGCTCTTGCAGCAGGTTACACCATTAGAACTGAAGCCGGCAGGCGTCAGGACCCCACGGAAAAATTCTAGCTAGCTATCTTCAGCGGGGACCGCCCCGACGTCGGTCCCACCTCCGACGTCAGGCGTGGTACAAAAGGGGGCGGTCCCGCCAGATTCCCCAGTTCTTTCCCGCCGTCGACTTGCATGTCTCGACCCTTCGGTTCCAGTCTAGCGCGACGCAGCGTGGTTCAGAGCTTCTCCAGGAAATTCTTTTTCTTCAAGCAAGATTGTTGCTGATGTCCTCTCGACCTCCGGTCATCCCTCCAAGTGTGCTTGCGGGAAACAGATCCCCTTCAAGGACCCCCACACAGCCTGTGTTAGGTGCCTGGGCCCAGACCACGATACCCGGGCCTGTTCGTTTTGCCAGGGCTTCAACAGCCGAACCAGGATCCGACGTCAGAAGGCCCTCCAGGCTTTTTTGTTGGAAGAAAAACTGAAGACCATGTCCTCCAAGGGGGAATCTTCGTCCAAATCCCACAAGCACGCGGAGAAAAGAAGGGAGAAGGCCCCTTCCAGGTCCCCGTCCAGGGCTTCGGAGTCCCGCAGCTCCGGTTCTCGGTCCGACCGCTCTCCTTCCAGGGCCAGCTCTCAGCCTCCCCTGGCTGCGGTAAGAAAGCCTCCTCCTTCTCCTGCCAAGTCCGCCAGGCCGTCGTCGTCTTCCTCTTCCAAGGCCTTGGCGAAGTCCGGGGAGCGCCACCACCATCATCATAAGTCGGGTTCCCGCCCTTCGGCTCCCGACGTCCGGTCGTCTTCTTTGCCTCCTCGCAAAACTTTGGAGCTCACACCGTTGAAGAGACCTGTGGACCCGACGCCGGCCCGACCGTCGTCGGCCGTACGTCATTCCTCCCTGGAGCCGTCGTCAGCCAAACCATCCCGGCGGACACTGGTTGGGGGAACGGTGTCCGTTCCGCCTGAGAAGAGGGCTCCCACGCCTCCGACTGACGTCGGTCAGGAGTCGTTGACTGAGGAGGACTTAACGCAGCCTGAGGACCAGGCAGGCGACCCGGCCTCGCCAAACTCCAAGGGCCCCCTCGCCTTTACCCGAGGCCCCTGTGGAGCTGGCCGCCAGGACCCGGCGACTGCCACGGCGCCTGGGCGTCTTGGGACTTTCTATAGCGAAGTGAAGGATCTCTTCACTTACTGGTGGGACACCATTAAAGGGACATGGCCCCCTTCGTCCCCGGTACCGGCTTAGCCTCCGGGGTCGGCAGGCCGCTTACCTCCCCGGGAGCCTGGATCCTCTCCCAGGGGAAGATCAGAAAAACGGAGACCTCCGTTGAAATCCTCTTCTGGATCACCCAGCCCCAAGAGATCCAGGAGACACCGACAGTCGCCGTCGACGGAGGACACAGGATCAGTCTACTCTTCCTCTAGATCCCCATCTCCTTTCTCCATCCCTTCTCTGGACCCACGTGAGACACCGAGATCTCCTCTGGATGACCCTTCGTTCATGGATATTATGCGACATATCCAGGAGAACATGGGATGGGATGCAGAAGAACTAGACCCCGGAAGGTTACGCCTTGCCAAATATCTTCGGCAGAAGGACCCCAAGCCTGTGGTGGTACCACCCTTGGTGGACACTTTGTGGGCGTCACCAAGGCAGCGTGGAAGCGTCACATTCGCTCGGCGGTGCAAGAGAAGCTGATCGTCTGTACAAGGCTCCTAGGACTGACCAGTACCTGACACAGCAGCCTCAGGCCGACTCTCTGGTCATCACAGCCTCACATGACCGGTCACAGAGGCCGCAACATTTGAGCACCCTGCCACCGGACCCAGAGTCCAAACAGTTGGACGCACTGGGCAGGCGCACGTACGCTTCCGCTACCTGCGCCGTCAGATCCTTGAACTACTTGACCCACATGGTTCAATTCCAGAATGCTTTGTGGGAACAGGGTCCTGAGGCGGCTGAAAAGCTGCCCGGTGAGCAGAAGGAGGAGATGCTCCAGCTCCTTCGATACGGGTTCAGAGCGTGGGGACCCAAGTGCTTCAAGCGCGTCACGACTCCAGCGGACTCATCGACCCGAGCAGCAGCTTCTGGCGTATGCCTCGGAGACACTCCTGGTTACGTGTCTCAGCTTTACCGGATGTCCAGAAAACATTATGGGCGCTCCGTTCGAGGAGAGTTTTATTTGGTAATCCTTCCGAGAAGATCATTACCAAACTTCAAGAGGCCGGGAAGGTGAGGTCGGTTCAGCCATGTACCGACCCAAGCTAGTTCCTTCGTAGGAACCAAAGCCATTTCGTGAGCGGACACAGAGGCAGCAGCCCGCTCCGCTACACATCAGAGGGCTCCGTTCCGTAGAACCCAGGAAACAGTCCGCACCGGCGGTCGGGCGTTCCCTAAAGCCGACCCAGCCAGCGGGCCCATATGCCGCCACAGCCTGACTCCTTTCCAGCCCCGCCCCTCAGGATCAGCGGAAATCATGGTCGAGGTCGCATTCGAACTTCCTGCGGGATGGCAGGCCATTACCACCGACAGGTGGGTTTTGCCAGTTGGTCAGTCTAGGCCACTTTATAGAATTCGCATGAAAAGCCACCCTCGAGGCCTCCTTTGCTCTCCCGGTATCGGGTCAGCACAAAATTTGATCTGGCAAGAGGTACCGTGCTCCTAAGAAAAGGAGCGATGAAGTCGTCCCAGAGAACCAGAAGGACAAGGATATTATTCCCACTTCTTCCTGGTTCCCAGAAATCGGGGACCTCCGTCCGATTCTGGACCTCAGCGACCTCAATATGTCTATGCCTACAAAAGATTCCATGGTGACTCTTCGGGCCTTATTCCCATGCTGAAACAAAGACGCCTTTTTAGCGTCTCTAGACATGCAGGACGCATACCTGCATATCCCCACTAGCTCACGCACCACAGAGGTTCCTGCGCTTGAGTTTCTCGACCACCACTTTCAGTTCCGAGCTCTTCCGTTCGGACTGTCATCACCTAAGGATCTTTACAAGTGCATGGCAGTCGTGGCAGCATCTCTGAGAGACAGGGCCACTATGTTCCCGTACCTCGACGACTGGCTTCTCATGGCCGCCTCCAGAGAGGCGGCGTTAATCGAGGTTCAGAGCACCCAGGACTTGTTCCAATCTCTGGGCATTCTCATAAATTATGAGAAGTCTCTCCTGGTACTGTCGCAGAAACTGCAGTTTCTAGGGACATGGATATGTTGTTCATCCACACTCATTGGCAGGTATCCTTGCCGCTTTAAATCTTGCCGGAAGGTCTTCAAGCTTGCTCCTCCCACCCACCCGGGTGGTATAACTCTCGGCTCCGCCCCATGACGCCAGATCTTCCTTACCGCTTGGAAGCTCAGGTTCCCTCCTTAACGCTCTGCGTTTGTGACTGGTTCCTATTTCTCCGTTTGCGGATTTAAAAATAAATTTTGCAAAAGACTTTCAGTCTTCTATCCCTCGCTGGCTGCGATGGACAATCGACTCCGGTTTGGGAGATGCCCATGCGGGCAGAAGATGTCTCGGACGGATCCACACTCACGTGTGTCTACTGCTTAGGCCTTGAGCACGACCCGCGAGCTTGCGACCTGTGCTCATCTTTCTCGCTCGTCCTCGAAGACCGTGCTGCCCGGTGCAACTGGGCGTCGAGCGTTTCCTCGGTGAAGTCCAAGGAGGCCCGGTTGGCGGTGTCAGCGGCCAGGCGGGCTGTGGGATCAGCTCGGCGGATGAGTAAGCCCCTCAGAAGAGGCGGCGCGGGCGTATCTTCCTCGACGGCGGCATTTATCCCGCGCTCTCTGGGTTCTTCCTACACGGCTTCTTTTAAGGAGCTTTGTCTGTCCCTCTCCACTAAAGGAGAAGGGCCTGCATCTGCTGGACCTTATTCTCGGTCCAAAAAGAGGGACAGGGGTAAGTCCCTCCGTCGACGCTCTTGGGAGCGGGAAAGGTCCCTCTCCCCGGGCCGTCGACCGTCGGCTTCGGTCGACCGCTCGGCCCGGCCACTGGCCTCACAGTGTCCCGTCCAGGTCCAGTTGACGAGACTCCACCGATGAGAATCGAGATTTTCTCGACCCATTGAATGAGCTGTCGCCTTTAGCAGCGAATTCCCTCTCCCGGTTCCCCGGGAGGAGTTAGAGATCCGTGGGCTCGCCTGTGCCTCCGGTTCCGGAGCCCTCGGATGGACCATCCGAGCCGAAGGGAGTGCCGGTTCCGGCCGACACCTCCCGCACCGACCTCGGAAATTCCGGGACTCTCGGTCTCGGTCTCGGACCTCTTCGCGGTCCAGCCGATCCCACCGTCATAGGCGGTCTCGGTCTCGGCACCGCGGTAAGCGGCGTCGCCGCTCGTCCTCGTCCTCCTCCTCGGATGAGGGGAGGCTTCGGCGTAAATTACGTCGACGGTACGAGGACCTTATGTTGCAACAACTCCTCCTGGCCGGGGAATAAGCGCGACCCGTCGCCTTCCCGGCCATTAAGTGCAGCTGTCACGGGCAGCCCGACACAACCTCGACTTATCGAGGCCTATACCCAGGCGGTTGTTCGGCCAAAACCAGCTGCTCCACGATTCGGTGGAACCTCCGCCTCACAGCCACCAATTGGGGCTCCGACCAAGGATTCTCGGTCGGCTAAGGGTCTACCCATCGGCTGTCAGTTACCCTCACTCCGACCGACCTCGGCAGGTGAAGGGTGGCTCAGGCCAGAGGCAGCTCTTCGGGACTCTTCCGAGTCCGAAGATGATTCCTCCCTTTTCTCCAAGCGACTGGACTTGGGTCTTCAGGAAGGTCAGTCAATGAGCGATAGCCCGTCGTCCTTCCTAGGACTGCTTCGGCTCATCTCGAGTCTACGGGATGGAGCTCGAACCCGTTTCCAAACGGGCCAGGTATCCCCTCACGGAGATTCTGGACCGAAGGGATTCTCCGACGGAGGCCTTTCCGGTGGCCAAGGCCATAGTGGGTCCGGCACTGGAGCTTTGGCAGCGCCCTGCTTCCTGCCCTGCGCCTTCGGCCAGGATGGCCAGGAAGTATGCGGTCCCTACCGGTTCCTTGTCCGGTTTTTCGGAACACCCCTCTGCTGAGGGGTTGGTTACCGACAGCGTTTTCCGGCGTGCCGGCAACGCCAGGGATGTGGACAAACCTCCTGACAAGGGTCAAGAATTGGACTATGTCGGGCGAAAAGTCGCTCGTCCTCTCTCGGCCTTTGTCAGGCCAGTTCGGCCGTCCTCGTGGCATTATTTTTCTCATGCCCTGTTGGGCTCCTGGATGAGGTCATCCCTCATCTTCCGCCCGATCTGCAGACTACGGTTAAGCAGGTGCGGGACCAGGCAGGGCAGTGGCCAAACAGCAGCTCCAGACTGCTTTGGATATAGGGGACTCATGTGCCAGATCGGTGGCGACGCGAGTGACTATCGTCGGCGGACTTGGCTGAGGATATCCACCTTTACCGGATACCCAGCACAAAGTTGGCGGATGTTCCCTTTTGGGGACTGACCTCTTCACCCCTGGGGTGGAAGGTCACCTGCAGAGGATCGAGAAGTCCAATGCCACCTTGGACTTGGTCTCTTCAGCTCAGAAGGACAAAGGCAAGAAACCACAGCCTAAGCCCTTTCGTCCTTCTGTACTTTGGCCTCGGCTCCAACAAACGTCAGGGCCCAGCAGGCTCCGGCCTTGGCATCCCAAACCCAAACCGCCGGCTTCCTCTAACAGGAGGCAGGGAGGAAAGGGCCCAGGAGGTCCCTCGGCGGTCCCTCCTCCAAGCCTGCCCAGTGACGGGCTGAGGGTGTAGCCCCATCACGTCTGCCCACCCCTGGGTCCCCGTGGGAGGCGGCCGGCACTTCCGTTCCGCCTTGTCCGCTGTTACCACGGACAGGTGGGTCTTGGAGGTGGTGGGGAAGAGGTCTGCCTCTGGAATTGAGCAGGCACCACCCTTCAGAGCCGTCCGCCTCGGAGCTTGGGATCCCCAGCCTCTCACTGGCGGCTCGTCGAGCCGACGCCATCTCCTCCTCCAGAAGGAGGTGGTAAGAGAGGTGGTGGACCCTTCTTCAGACCCAGGGTTTGTGTCCAGGTACTTCCTGGTTCCAAGCGGACGGGGCTGGCGCCCCATTCACCGACCTGACCTAAACAAGTTCCTAAGGTCTCGAACCTTCAGGATGGTCACTCTGGCTCAGATAATACCATCCTTGGAGCAGCGGTGTGGTTCTGCTCTCTGGACTTGCAGGGCCGGTTTTCACGTCCCTATCAGTCCGTCTCACCAGAAATTCCTTCGCTTCCGGCGGAAGGATCTCTCTTGAGTTCAAGCCATGCCCTTGACTTGTCTCCAGCTCCCAGGGTCTTCACCAAATGCATGGCAGTGGTGACAGCATTCCTCTTGCGCGCTTGAGGGTCAGGTGTACCCTTACCTGGAGCGACTGGCTGATAGCAGCTCCCTCCAGGAAGGAGGCGGAGTGGTCCAGAGATCTGGCCCCTCAGGTCTGCTCTCAACTGGGCCTCCTTATCAGAGCCAAGTGTCAGACTCGGCGAAGCAGGTGATTCTATTCATCGAGCGCAGCTCGACTCTCTTGAACCAGGCGCGGCTCACCGCGGACAGGGCGAGGTTCTTTCCTCCTTTGCCCGATCATTTCTGGTTGGGCAATGCGCCCTGCCGGGACTTCCTCGCCTCCTGGGTCTCATGGCGGCCTGCACCAGCATGGTCCGTTGGGCCCGCTGGAACATCGTCCCCTTCAGTGGGGACTGGCCAGCCAGTGGTCCTGGCAGCTGCGATCCCTTGGACCAGCTAGTCTCGGTGACACAGGGGATGTGGGCAGCTCTCCAGTGGTGGACGTTCCAGATCATTTGCAGGAGGGCATCCCGTTAAATCCGCCCCAGGCGACGGTCTCTCTGTCGACCCGATGCCTCTCTGATGGGTTGGGGTGCCCATCTGGGGAACACCGGGCTCATGGCCTCTGGTCCCCGCGCGAGTCGATGCCACATCCAACCTGCTGGAGCTCAGGCGGTCCGCCTAGCTCTACCGCCTTTGCTCCGTTCCTCCGGGGTCAAGTGGTCCGAGTCCAGACGGACAATACCCGACCATGTACACTATCTATAAACACGCCAGGGGCGGGGCGCGCTCCATGCTTCTATGCAGGCTCTCCGCATTTGGTCACTCGTCTCTGCGCGGCCTGGGCCCGGATCTCCTGGCCATTCACGTGGCAGGAGCCTCCAACACCCTGGCCCGATGCCCTGAGCGGATAGGGGCTGCATCCCAGTGGTCTCTCCTGCCGGAGGTAGACAGTCTGTTCTCCCTTTGGGGCACACCTCAGGTGGACCTGTTTGCCTCCATGGCAGCGACAGCTGAGTCTGTTCCATGCCCGCCCCCCTCAGCAGGGCTCGCTGCAGGGGGATGCCTTCTTGAGGCAATGGACCCCGGGCCTCTTTTACGCCTTTCCCCCATTTCCCTTGATCCACAAGGTGCTTCTCAAGGCGAGGAGGGACAAGGCGCAGGTGATTCTGATAGCCCCAGACTGGCCTCGCCAGTTCTGGTACCCAGATCTCCTCAGTCTCAGCTCCAGGACTCCGCGGCAGCTTCCAGCTCGCCCGGACCTGCTCTCAGTCAATCAGGGAAGGTGTTCCATCCGGACCTTCAATCCCTGCAACCCGGACGCCTGGTTCCTGGCTAGAGTTCCAGGCCTTGGGTCTTTCCGACGAGGTCCTCAATGTAGTTGAGGCGTCCCGTGGTCGACCAGAAAATGCTATGCCTTCAAATGGAAAAGGTTTTCCATTTGGTGTCAGAGCAAGGCTTGGACCCTTCCTCCTGTTCCTTGGCAAGCATCTTGGACTATTTATGGTCCTTTCTAGTCAAGGGCTTAGGTCGACGACCTAAGGGTGCACTGGCAGCCATCTCTGCTTACCGGGCGCGGGCGGGGAAGCAGTCGGTGTGGGCAGGAGAAGGTGGTCTGGGCGCTTTCAAAGGCCTTGATCACATTCCCCTCCAGTGCGGGAAACCCCCACCTCCGTGGGATCTACTGCTGGTACTGGCAAAGCTCATGGGCAAGCCATTAGAACTCTATGCACAGGTGTGCTCTCTCTCACCTGTCGTGGAAGACCGCCTTCTTGGTGGCTATCCGTCCAGCCAGAAGGATGGGAGGCTCCAGGCGCTTTCCATCGAGTCTCCTTACCTGGTCTTCCACAGGGACAAGGTTGTCCTCGCCCCCCACCGAAATTCCTTCCGAAGGTGGTGTGGGAGTTTCACCTTAACCAGGTGTTGACTCTGCGGTGTTCTACCCAATCACACCTCGGAGGACAGAAGGCTCCATACTCTGGACCCTAGAAGGCGCACATTATTATAAGGGCATACGGCTGAAATTCGGGAGAGGTTCGCCAGCTGTTTGTCACCTACGCTGAAGCGCATCTGGCAGACCTGCAGCCAAGCGGACGATAAGCAGGTGGGTAACCTCCTGCATAGATCTCTCTATAAGTTGGCGGGCATGGAGCCTCCCAGAGGGATAAGAGCTCATTCTACCCGCCATACTGCTGCAGCGTGGCTGCTTCAGGGGCGTCCCTATCAGGAAATCTGCAGGGCTGCTACCTGGAAGTCAGCAAACACCTTCATACCCACTACCACATCGACCTTGAGTCACGCGGGATGCTGGTTTTGGGGCCTCGGTTCTCCAGTCTCTCTTTCCCAAGTAAGTATATGGGGTGTCGTCTTGCCTCCCTCCTCCCGGAGAACTGCAGGGTCTGCCAATGAGTGTGGATGAACAACATATCCATGTCCCTAGAAATACAGGTTACTCACCTGTAACAGGAGTTCTAGGAATGGTATATGTTGTTCATCCCTACATTTCCTCGACCTCGACGGCCCTTTAGCCTGAGCTTCCAGCGGGCCAGATCTGGCGTCATGGGGCGGAGCCGAGAGTTATACCACCCGGGTGGGTGGGAGGAGCAAGCTTGAAGACCTTCCGGCAAGATTTAAAGCGGCAAGGATACCTGCCAATGAGTGTGGATGAACAACATATACCATTCCTAGAACTCCTGTTACAGGTGAGTAACCTGTATTTATAGGTGCAGTCCTGGACATTGTTCAGGAAAGAGCTTTTCTTCCGGACGACAGTGCGGAGCGCATCAGATCCCTCATAAGGGATTTGTCATCGAACAAGATCATACCCGCCAGGTCGGTCCTTCGCTTGCTCGGACACATGGCTGCGGCCATTCCTACTGTCCCTTTCGCAAGGCTCCACATGCGGGTAACCCAGTGGATGCTCAAGGTACAATGGGACCAAAAGCAAGACCACTTGCAGCATCCGGTCAGGATCACGAACTCAGTCATCCAAGACTGGCAGTGGTGGCCAGTCCCCGGGTCGCTCTCCAAGGGCGTCCCGTTTGTAG
Organism: Neoceratodus forsteri; assembly: GCA_016271365.2. Classification (NCBI taxonomy): domain Eukaryota; kingdom Metazoa; phylum Chordata; order Ceratodontiformes; family Ceratodontidae; genus Neoceratodus; species Neoceratodus forsteri. Next base: position 680,451,983 of record CM028131.1, on the reverse strand, counting down.
CGCCGTCCCCGGAGGTAACCCTCACCACGGACGCCTCAGGTCTTGGGTGGGGGGCACACCTGGATGGGGTAAAGTCTCAGGGTACGTGGACCCCGTTGGAAGCTCATCTCCATATCAGTGTCCTAGAGATGAGGGTGGTTCTCTATGCCCTGCAGGCCTTTCAGTCAGTAATCCCACCGTGTACTCTCCTGCTTCAGACAGACAACACGGCGGTGATGTATTACCTCAACAAACAAGGAGGCACACACTCTTACCCCCTTTGCAGGGAGGCCGTGAGGGTGTGGGATTGGGTAATCGGACAAGGCGCAAATCTGATCACTGTGCATGTTCCCGGGGTGGACAACACAATTGCAGATGGCCTGAGTCGATCCCAGGCCAGAGTCCACGAGTGGGAACTTCTTCAAGTGGTAGCAGAGGATCTGTTTCTTCATTGGGGAATTCCAGAACTAGACTTGTTCGCATCCCCATCCAACGCAAAACTGCCCAATTTTTGCTCGCTAGATCCAGGGCCTGGTGTTTTCTGGCGAGACGCGTTGTCCCTCTCCTGGGCGAACAGATTCCTCTACGCTTTCCCTCCCTTCCCGTTGATCCAGAGAGTTCTTCTCAAACTGCGCAGGGAGCATGCACTCATGATCCTGGTGGCCCCATTCTGGCCCAGACAGATCTGGTTCCCTCTGTTGGTGCAACTATCTCGGGAACCCCCGCTCCCATTGCCGCTCAGCTTCCACCTCCTGTCTCAGGAGAAAGGTTCATTAGTCCATCCGGACCTCCACGCCTTCTGAACCTGCATGTTGGCTCCTAGAGACATAGCCATCTTAGGCCACACGGGGTCCGCAAGAGGTTGCAGAGGTTCTTTCTGCAGCCAGAAAGCAGGTAACGATGACGACGCCATGAAATGGCGCCGTTTTGTTTATGGTCACGAGCTCGTGATTTTTCCCTTTAGGTTGTCCTGTGGGAGTAGTGTTGGATTACCTCCTCCCTTTTTTCATTCAGGCCCTAGCCTACTCCTCTATTAAGGTGCACCTCTGTACCATTTCTGCCTATCACCTCGGTGGGACATCATACAGTAGCTCAATTGGATGCCTCGGGAATTTCTTAGGGAGTGTTACCTTTAGGCCTCCATTAAGGGACCCTATGCCTCCATGGGATCTGCTCTTGTCCTGGAACAGCTCACGCCCTCCTTTTGAACCTGCCACGGATTACGAGCTCACGTTTCTGTCGTGGAAAACGTTATTTTTAGTTGCTGGTACTTCAGCGAGAAGAATTTCTGAGCTTCACGCCTATGTGCAAAGAGCCTTATTTAGTTTTCCACCGGGACAGAGTATCCCCAGGATGAATTCTAAGTTTTTAACCAAGGTGGTCTCTTCACTCTCTAAACTAGGACATTGACCTTCCGGTCTACTTCCCGAGTTATTCAAATAGAGGAGAGGCTTTGCTCCACACCCTGGATGTTCACCGCAGCCTGAGGTATTACCTCGACAGAACTAAACCCTCTCAGTAGTTCTGAACAGCTTTTTGTTTCCTTCTCTGAGAGAATGATGGGCCAGTCAGTATCCAAACAGTCTCTGTCTCGCTGGCTTGTCCAGTGTATTTCTTACTGTTATGATATAAAAAGCCCCTCGGGCACAGTCCGGGGTCATTCTACTAGAGGTGTGGCCACCTCCTTTGCAGCACTCAGAAACGTCTCCACCTCTGCTATATGTGCTGCAGCCACTTGGAGTTCTGTGCATACCTTTATCAGGCATTATAGCCTGGACATCACCTCTCGGCGAAGGGCTGGTTTCGGCCTGGCGGTGCTACAGGGTCTCCTGTCCTAGGTTCAGGACCTGGAATTTATTTCCTATTTTCCTCCTCCTGGAATTTCTGGCAGCGTTACTGCTTGGGAATCAGTCCTAATGGTGTAACCTGCTGCAAGAGCTGTGTCTCGAAGTAAGATAGTACAGTTACGTAAGAACTTACCGTAACAGTAGATCTTCGAGAACAGCTCTTGCAGCAGGTACCTTCCTGCACCTTCCCCCTTGGGAGGCATGGCTCAGTCTTTCTGAGCAGGGATTTATATCTTTCTGTCTTCTGATGGCGAATCCTCGGTCTCCCATTTCGATGTCAGCCTGCGGCCGGAAGTCTCCGGCGGGAGAACTGGGGAATCTGGCGGGACCTACCCCTTTTGTACCACGCCTGACGTCGGAGGCGGGACCGATGTCGGGGGCGGTCCCCGCTGAAGATAGCTAGCTAGAATTTTTCTGTGGGGTCCTGACGCCTGCCGGCTTCAGTTCTAATGGTGTAACCTGCTGCAAGAGCTGTTCTCGAAGATCTACTGTTATGGTAAGTTCTTACGTAACTGTACTTTTCTACTCCCATTACTTCCTAGTGCCAAAGAAAACAGGTGGCACGCGCCCTATTCTCCATCTCAGGAAGTTAAACATTTTCCTTTACAAAGAAAAATTCAAGATGACATCACTCAGTACACTTTTACCTCTGATTCATCAAAACGATTGGCTAGCCTCCCTGGACATGCAGAACGCCTATGAACACGTTCTCATACACCCAAACCACCACAAATACCTCAGACTCATGGCATTGGGTTAACACTGCCAGTTCAGAGTTCTGCCCTTTGGGCTATCCTCGGCGCCTCAAGTTTTTATAAAGTGCTTTTCAGTTCTCGCAGTACATCTGAGGCAGCTCGGAATTCATGTGTTTCCGTACCTGGACGATTGGCTTCTAGCAAGCCCCTCCAGACAAGAGACTCGGGAAGCCGTGGCTTCTGCTTCCAAATTCCTCATGTTCATAGGAGTCCTGCTAAATGTGGGAAAGTCACAGCTACAGCCCTCCCAATGGCTCCTCCTCTTCATAGGAGTCCTTCTGTCTCTCGACACAAACGTCATGCAGTCACTCTTCGAAGAGTGGGGAACCCCAGACCTGGACCTTTTTGCGTCCCCACTCAATGCAAAACTGCCTCTCTTCTGCTAAAGAAATCCAGAACCAGGATGCATTCAGACTGTGGTGGACAAGACTCTTTCTGTACGCATTTCCTCCTCTTCCCCTAGTTCAGAGGGTGCTGCTCAAATTGGAGGCGCAGGGGGGCAGAATGATCCTCATCGCCCCATTCTGGTGTTGTCAGATCTGGTTTTCATTAATCAACAGATTGTCAAGACTAAGTGGAAGCATTTCTCCATCTGGTGCGCAAAATCCTCCTGGAGTCCTTTTTCCTGCCCACCAAACAAAGTCCTAGAGTATCTTTTAGATCTCTCGAACACAGGTCTGCAATACCCAACTGTGAAGGTCCACCTTTACGCGATCTCAGCATACCACAAGCCCATACACTGTGTCTCTGGCTCAGCTACCTGTGGTCAAGAGGTTGCTTAAGGGCATACTGCATACCAGGCCACCAGTGAGACAACTAGTAGCTGCCTGGGACATTAACCTTGTACTAGACATGCTCACCCGTAAACCTTTCGAGCCCCTAGCTACTTGTGAGCTGAAGTTTCTGACTTCGAAGACCACCTTCCCTGTGGCCATTACCTCCGCTCGCAGAGTGTCTGCAATACATGCTTTGGTCACAGACCCTCCGTATACTGTATTTCACACGGACAAGGTGGTTCTTAGGACCCACCCTAAGTTTCTCCCCAATGTTGTCTCAGAATTCCATCTGAATCAGCCCTTGGTCCTTCCAGCCTACTTCGAAAGCTTCTAGAATGAGGGGGGGCACACCCTGCATTCTCCGGATGTGCAGAGAGCTTTGCGGTTCTATTTAGACAGAACTAAAGTAACCCGCACATCAAAACAACTATTTGTCTCCTTTAGCATGGCCTGGCTGGGTCAGCCTGTTGCTATCAGATGTATCTCAGCATGGCTAGTGGCATGCCTTCACCAGTGCTACTCCATGGCACAGGTTAAGCTGGAAGGCAGAGTGTACACACATTCTTCCAGAGTAGTTGTGGCATCTCTGGCAGAAATCTGAAACATGCCCATTGCGGACATCTGCAGTGCGGCCACTTGGAGCTCAGTGCACACTTTCGTAAAGCACTGCGCTTTGGATGTCCATGTCATACAGCATCAGTCCTTTGACAGGAGAATCCTTAATGGCCTCTGTCCTAAGTGAGCTCTTCTCTCCTGACGCCCGTCTCTGGGGATTATTTTAGCTTGGTATTCTCCCATTAGTGTGAATGAGTGTTGGAGACTTTATGTCCAGGAAGATACGGAAATTACGTACCTACTGTAATTCTTGATCTTCTTGGACAAAGTCTCCACCACTCATTCACACGCCCACTCTCCATCCCCCAAGCTCATTCATCCTGTTTTTTGGTCTTCACCCCCTCGTTTTTGGGCTGCAAAGACTCTTTTGAGTTGACCCCTCTTACGCGGGTAATTCAAACTATCTTATGTCCGACATGAGTTGGTTTCACTAGGTCACTGTACGCTGCACCTCCTTGGTGAAAAAAAAAAGGTACTTAAGCGGTTGGAAGGTCGACACCGAGATAGTCTATACAGCGCAAGCCAGGCTTCTGGCGCCGCTTCCTTGCGGTCCTACCTAGGTGCTGGCCCTCCTGAAGATTTTTGGCTCCTGCTGAGTCCTAGCACCTCCGGCATAGTCCCCTTAGTGTGACTGACTGGTGGAGACTTCATCCAAGAAGATCAAGAATTACGGTAGGTACATAATTTCCATTGTTTGCCTCCTCCTGGCTGACATAAGATCAGTTCTGATACTGCTTGGGACTCCGTCCTACCAGTGTTGCCTACTACAAGAGCCCCCTCGATGCAAGATAGTACAGTTATGTAAGAACTTAGTAAAAGTAGATCTTCTAGAGGAGCTCTTGCAGCAGGCACTGCATTCCCTCCCTCCTTCCCCCGATTGCTTCTACTTTTTGTCAGCTTTGCTGCTTTTACTCGGCCTTGAGGTACCGCCTCTGTTTTCCATTTTTCCGTTCTGTGACGGGGTCTCCAGCGGGAGAACTGAGGTAGGTCTGCAGGGCCACCCCTTTTATAGGATAGGTGGACGTCAGTGTGCTGATGTCGATGGGAGCAGTCTCCTGCTGTAGACTGCTAGCTAGAAGTTTTCCATGTGGTCCTGGCAGCTTCAGTCTTACCGGTGTTGCCTGCTGCCAGAACTCCTCTCAGGTCTACTGTTACGGTAAGTTCTTGCATAACTGTATGGTATTAATAGAGCATGTAATAAATATTTAGGTATTATGATGATTGAATTTTGTTCAGCTCATGCTGGGTCTGGTTCCTGTGCTGATACTGGGTTTGGGCCCTTCAGGGCCTGGCCCGGGACTTGGCCACTTGTCCTTCCGGGCTGGTGTCTTCAGTGAGGCTGGAGCTGTGTTCCGGAGTAAGGGGCCTGCGATCCACACTCATCTACCACTCTCCTTATGAGAAGTGTATGGATGGGGATGAGTCTGACCACAACCTCGTAATTTCTGAGGGTGGTAATGATGTCTTTCTTTAGCCTAGACACTTCAGACCCGGTTCCTATGTCTGCGCCTCAGGAGGATCTTGCATCCAGGCTTTGCTCAGAAATAAGCACTCCACACTTAATTTCAAGCCTACAGCCATTGACCATGGTAAATGTTTCAGACTGGTATGGCTTAATGTTTCTAGTATAACAGTCAATTTAGTTCTTACTTCGAGAGGGAGCTCTTGCAGCAGGTAACACCATTAGGACTATGCCGCCTGGTACTAGGACCCCACGGAAAAATTTCTAGGTAGCAGTCCAAGGTTGGGGACCGCCCCCGAACGTCGGCCCAGCCCCGACGTCCCACGTGGTATGAAGGGGACGGTCCCCCAGCACCACATCCATTCTTTTCCTGCTGCCGACCCGCTAGTATCAGCTCCACTGACGCCTCTCTTAGTCGACCGCCATTTTCGTGCTTGGCGCAGCTACCATTCATTAGTGTTTATCTCCTCGCCCTTTTTCTCATTTTGTGCATATCTTCTTCATCTTCACAGTGGCGGAAGTCTAAGTGCTCATGCGACAAGCAGATCCTGGCCAGAGACTGCCACTCGGCCTGCCTTATCTGCTTGGGCCTGGGCCACAAGCCAGACGAATGCCCGAATTGCCGAAAATTCGACAAGACTAGAATCCACTGACTCAAGATATTAAAAGCATACCTCATGGAACAGCAAGTGGCCACCATGCAGAGGGACCCGTTCAGGTCACACTTCTTCCTTGGCCAGGAAATCCTCCCCCAGAGAGAAGAAATCTGCCGGTAAGCACCATTATAGGGACAAGGATCAAGCTAGGTCAGAATCCTGCCCCAGGTCCCCCCACAAGACCTCCACATCCTCTGCCTCTAGCGGGAGGTCAGAATCTGTTCTCCCAGCCCTTTGACTCTTCCCAGGGTTACTATGAAGAAAACTCCCTCCTCTTTCCATACGCAGGACAGGGAGTCTTCTGGGCATGGGCGTTCATCCGCCCCGCGTCCCTTGCTTTAAGGCCCCACATGCAGTTGCTAGGGTCTAAGTCAGACGGACAGGTGTCTTCTTCAGGTGGCAAGTCGGAGTCTACCGCTCACAAGCCATCAGTGTCCGACAGGTCGAAGGGGTCGGGCAGCACTAGCAGACACCAGGAATCGGAATGCCACCAGAAGCAACCGCCGCCTCATGACAGGGGATCGACCACTTTGGAAGGAGGCCAGACCTCAGGGCCTTCTGATTCAGCATCAGAACCAGACCAGACGCACCCTCCTAAACGGCCATCTGCTCCAAAGGACCAGACATCTGGGCCTCTCTAAAGAGGTTCAAACCCATCGTCCATACCTCCTCCCAAGGAGCCGGACATCTGACCTCCAAGGGACACTTCCCCAGAAGGAACAGTGCCACCAGTCCCAACGCCTGATGGCAAAGAGCCAGCAGACTGGACGACCCCACCGGACGCACCGCAAGGGGCGTCGCTAGGGACCCTGAATGTCCCTACTCCACCGCCAGCACAGCCTGTCATCCCATTGGCGGAGGTGGGAGCTTTATTTAATTCATGGTGGAATACCATAAAGGTGGATCTGCTGCCTAGGCCACGAGAGCAGTCACCTAGCCCTAGAGGACTCCTGCCTCCGTTTTCGCCCAGGGAGCCCTCACCTCTGAGACTGCCTCAGACGCCAAACCGCCTGTCGTCAGGAGACGACCAGGGGTCTCCAGCACCTAGCAGTCATAGTCGACACCCGTCATCCATACTCTCATCCAAGGGACGTCTGCCTTCGTCCTCAGTCAAAGATGCAGGGGACTCCTCCTCCTCCTGCTCCAAGGATGAGCTGCCTCTACCCTCTCTGGATCGTAAAAGGGCACTCTCCCAAGACTCCCCCAGATGACCCTTCATTTTTGGATGTGATGCAGCACATCCAGTACCTTAACCAGTGGGACACGGAGGAACTTGACCCCGAACACTGTCGCCTGGCAAAGTTCCTAGGGGTGAATGACCCAAAACCCTTGGTCATCCCTCCACTAGTAGAGCCATTCCAGGACATCACGAAACTGGCCTGGAAGCATCCTTCCACTACTTCGGCTATCCCCAGGAAGGCAGACCACCTCTATAGGACACCAGAAGGAGAGCCTGACCTGAGTGAGCAACCAAAGGCAGACTTTATGGTGGTGACAGCTGCGCATGACAGAACACAGCAGCCAAAGCACACAGGTTCCCAGCCGGCGGACCCAGAATCCAAGAGACTGGATCAGATGGGCCACAAAGTGTACTCCTCGGCCACCTGCACTGTAAGGTCACTCAACTTTTTGGCACATATGGTAATGTACCAAAAATCCTTGTGGAATAAGGCCTTGGACTTAGCCAAATCTCAGCCTGATTCTGACAGCAAATCTGAGCTCATGGCTGTCCTTCAGTCCTGCATTGATGTGGGCAAACATGATGTAAGGAGTTCATACGACTCGACAGATACGGCCGCCAGGGCAGCTGCTACTGGGGTATGTATGAGGCGCCATGCTTGGCTACAGGTCTTGGGATTCTGGCAGGACCTGCAAGACATAATCCTGGATGCACCTTTTCAGAGGTCAGTTCTCTTTGGTCCAGGAACCGAGAAGCTGATCACTGGGCTACAGGACTCCGGCAAGGCGGTCTCCAACGTCTACAGGATGTATAAATCGGAACCAGCAACTACCAGACGCTGCCCTTTCAGCAAACCAGGGCAACAGGGAAGGAGTCAGCAACCAAAAAGGGGTTTCAAACGAAGGGGCCCTCCCCTACCTTTAGGCACCCAGGGACCCAAAAGTGCAAAAAAATGCCAGAGCTCCCCTGCCTACCCTATCCTCCTCGGCATGACTCCCTGCCTGCTCCCCCCCACCTTCGACGGAGTCTCGGGGAGGCAGTAGGAGAGAGAGACTCCCTGTATCTCAACGGATGGTCCAATATTACCATGGATCAATGGGTACTCCAGCTAATAAAAAAAGGGTACGCCCTGGAGTTCATACAGATCCCACCGGACAACCCACCTGTCCACACCCACTGCTCCCCATCCCACGTGGCTCTCATAAAAGCAGAAATCCAAGCTCTTTTGGACAAAAGAATAATTCAGGCAGTCTCTCCAGGTCACAGAGGAAGAGGATACTACTCCCATTTTTTCCTTGTGCCAAAGAAGACAGCGAACCTCTGTCCCATCTTGGATCTGACGCAACTGAACAACTTTATCAAATACAACAGATTCAGGTTGGTGACTTTGCCGGGTCTGCTGCCCATGATTCGCCAAGGGGATTGGCTCTGCTCCCTGGACATGCAGGACGCCTACATGCACATAAAAATCCTGCCGTCCCACAAAAAGTATCTGTTTCATCTTCCAGGGAGAACACTTTCAGTTCAGAGCACTGCCAATCGGCCTTCCCTGAGCACCGAGAGTCTTCACTAAGTGCCTGGCAGTCGTGGCAGGAGCCCTTAGGAGGAGGGATCATTGTTTACCCCTACCTGGAGGACTGGTTCCTTACAGCCTCTACGGAAGAACAGCTGCATCGTTCAACAGAGGAGACCCTCAGTCTGTTCCAAGAGTTTGGGGGCACTCTGAACCTCCCCAAGTCGTTTCCCTGGCCTACCCAAAGGTTGCAGTATATAGAGGCGGTCTTGGACACAGTCCAGGGAAGAGCCTTTCTCCTCTCAGACTGAGCATACAGGTTAAGGGCAATTGCTCGGAGGGTCATCACTACAAATCCGATCCCGGCCAGAGTGGTGCTGCAGCTTTTAGGCCACATGGCCATGGCCATCACAACAGTTCCCCTTGCCCACCTGCACATGAGGGTCCTGCAGTAGAATCTCAGGGTTCAATGGGACCAACGCATGGACGAGCTCGATCAACCGATCAGGCTCTCCAAAGCGGTACTTTGTACTCTGGAGTGGTGGCTCACCCTTTCTCGTTTTGGACATCAGGGTTCCCTTTCCGCGACCCAGTCCTCAGCAGGTCCTAACTATGGACACCTCGGAGCTGGGCTGGGAGACACATCTGGCATCTCACCAAACCAGTGGCACCTGGACCTTCGTGGAATGCAATCAGCAGATCAATGTGCTAGAGATGAGCCGTCCTGTATGCCCTGCAGGCCTTCGAGTCCGTGCTCCTGGCAGATCTTCTGCTAGTCCAGTCAGACAACACTCCAGTTGTCTTCTGTCTCAACAAGCAAGGGGGGCACACATTCTTACCTCCTTGTGCAGAGAGGCCATGAGAGTTTGACAGTAGATCGCAACCTGGAAATAACAGCGATTAACGTTCCAGGGATTCATAGTGTCCTCGCAGATAGTCTAAGCTGCTCTCCGTCTCAGAGCCACGAATGGGAGCTAATGCAAGAGGTTGTAGACGACCTCTTCAGAATGTGGGGTAAGCCAGAACTGGACCTATTTGTGTTACCACACAATGCCAAACTGCCCAATTTCTGCTCACTAGATCCAGGGCCTGGTGTTTTCTGGTGCGACGCATTGTCCATCTTTTGGACAGGGAGGTTCCTGTACATCTTCCCTCCCTTTCCACTCCCTCAGACGGTACTACTCAGAATGCAGGTAGAGAACGCATGTACGATTCTTGTAGCACCCTTCTGGCCTCATCAGATCTGGTTTCCGTCGCTTCAGTAATTGGCATCGTAATCGTCAGTCCCGTTGCCCTGTCCACTCGCTTACTCTCCCAGGAGCAAGGAATCCTAGTACATCCGGATCTTCAGTCTGCAGACCTAACCAGGGACAGATTTGTGGTGTCCTTTTAGAGTAGCAGAGGTTCTTATGGCAACAGGAAAGCTCTCGACCAGAGCAACGAATGCCATGAAATGGAAACGTTTCTGTTTATGGGCATCCCCCCGTTCCTTGGACCCTTTCCACTGTCCAGTGGAATCTGTGCTGGAGTACCTTCTTTACCTATGACAGGGGGCTCAGCTACTCATCCATTAAGGTGCATCTTTTTGCGCTGTCAGCTTACCATGCGCCGATGGATTGGAAAGCTCTGGCACAATTGGATTTGTACAAGATCTTTCTATGGGGTATCTTGCACATCAAACCTCCCAGGAGGGACCCCGTCCCTCCATGGGGCCTTCTTTTTATGTTGGAAAAACTTAACGTTGCCTCCCTTTGAACCAGCCGCAAGCTGCGAGCTACACTCCCTATCTTGGAAAGCGTTATTTTTTGTTGCCATTACTTCTGCTCTAAGGATTTCCGAGCTACAGGCTCTGATATGTAAAGAGCCTTATCTTATTTTCCATATGGACAGGGTTGCCCTGCATACAAATCCTAAGTTCCTTCCAAACGTTGTATCTGAATTCACTCTAAATCAGGACATTCAACTACCAGTTTACTACCCAGAGTACTCTAACAAAGGGGAGGCCTTGTTACATACTCTGGATGTACATAGAATCCTTCGTTACTATATAGACCATACTTGTTCATCAAGAAAGACAGACCAGTTGTTTGTCTCCTTTTCCCAAAGAATGGTGGGGGCTCCAGTGACCAAGCAGACATTGGCCAAATGGTTGGTCAACTGCATTGCATTCTGTTATCAAAAGTAAGATGAACCCTTGCCAGGACCGGTCAAGGGTCATTTCATCAGACAGGTTGCAACCTCTTTTGCGTCCCTCAACAATGTGTCTGCAGCAGATCTCTATGCAACTGCTACTTGGAAGTTCGGTCCACACCTCATTAGGCACTACAGTCTAGACATTGCTTCCAGAAGGAGAGCAGGTTTTGGCTTTGCAGTCCTCCAGGGACTACTCTTCTAAGGAGTGCTAAGGACACGGTTTCATTAGTCCGCCACCCTTCTGACCTGGGTCACTTCTTGTACTGCTTAGGACTCCGTCCTAATGGTGTTACCTGCTGCAAGAGCTCCCTCTTGAAGTAAAATAGTACAGTTACGTAAAAACTTACCGTAACAGTAGATCTTCGAGAGGAGCTCTTGCAGCAGGTGAATTTCCCTTCCACCTGCCCCCAGGGTTATGTAACTGTACTTCTCTCTGGCGGATGGGAGATCCTCCTCGGTTGCCCATCCTGTATGTAAGCCAGGTCTCCGGAGGTCGAACTGAGGTGGTGCTGGGGGACCACACCTTTTATACCACGTGGGACATAGGGTCGGGGCCGGTCTCCCACCTTGGACTGCTAGCTAGAAATTTTTCCTTGGGGTCCTCATGCCTGGTGGCATAGTCCTAATGGTGTTACCTGCTGCAAGAGCTCCTCTCGAAGATGTACTGTTACGGTAAGTTATGTATCTGTACTATCTTTGAGAGGCTCTTGCAGTAGGTTTTTTTTTCCCTCCCACCTTCCCCCGCCTCTGCAGCTACTTCTTTTCAGCTTTTTTTTTTGGCTCCAGAAGCCCACTCCTCTTTCCTGTCACACCTTCTTATGTCTCCGGCGGGAGAACTGGAGGGCAGGTGTGGGGACTGCCCACTTTATGGTATCACACTGACGTCTGTCACGTGACGTCAGGTGGGCAGTCCCCCACCAGACACTGCTAGCTAAAGTTTTCGGTGTGATCCTAGTGCCTGGTGGCTCTAGTCCTAATTGTTATTACCTACTGCAAGAGTCTCTCTCAAAGATCTACTGTTACGGTAAGTTCTTATGTCACTGTACTTCTAGTGACGTGGATATGTTCATCCACACTTATTGGCTTGTCCCTTTCCCCTTTAATTCTTGCAGGAAGGCCTTCATGCTGGCTCCTTCCACCCACCCGGTGGTATAACCCTTGTCTCCGCCCCATGATGCCAGATCTTCCTTTCCACTGAAAGATTCATTTTGCCTCCTCTCCGCAACCGCATTTTGTAGGCCCTGGCTTCGAATTCTTCGGATCCTCTGAAGATTACGCTCGTTTGAACCAGTGATTGTGACTTTTGCTATTCGATCATGTAAGATAAATCTTCCCGGTTTTCGCGATTGCCCGTGCCAACCCAAAAATGTAACGCCCAGACCACATACCCGTGCGTCTACTGCTTTATTAGCCGTATGACCCAGGCATGTGAGATCTCACTTTTCACCCAAGCGTCCTCTCGATCATCTTGCACGGCTCAAGTTGGGCAGGCCTGAGAAACGGAATCCACCGGTGAAATCCAAGGAGGCCCGGTCAGCGGTCTCTGCGGCTTCGGGGTCCGCTGAGCAATTGGAACAGATGCAGGCCTTCAAGGAAGAGGCAGCACGGGCCACGGAGCTCTCCTCTCAGCCGATTTTTGTTCCACTTAACCTGGGATCCACATTCTCTGGCTCCTTTCGGGAGATGTGCCAGTTTCTCCCCACCAAGGACGAGGGACCTTCGGACTCGTATACCTCCCGGTCCCGTAAAAATGGACAAGGAACCAAGAGATTCTTCATCTCAGCAAAGACGTACTTGGGATGAGAGCGATCTCAGTTCCAGGAATCGCCAGTCTTGACCTCGGTTGAGATTGCGACTTTGGCCGCCGGCTTCTCGGTCCCGCCGTCTGGTCAGCCGGCTGAAGTCTCGGTCGACGACGCGGTTGAGATCACTCTTGACTCTGTTGATTGGACAACTCTCTTAACAAGACTCCACTCCTGTTTCTCCCTGATGAGGAGACCCAGCCTGCTGGAAATCCCATTGAGGAACCGGTCCCTGATCCGGGAAATTCGCTGGTTCCCCCAAACGACCCACTCAGCCAGTCTGATCGAGGTCGCGATCTCGGACCCCCTCGACCGATAGGCCGAGGAAGGCGTATAAGTGCGCTAAAAAGAGGCGACGCCACCGTTCATCTTTGTCCTCCTTGGTTGAGGACAGGCTTCGGCGGAAACTCTGTCGACGCTACGAAGATCTAATGTGGCAACAGCTCATTCTTTCCAGGCAGAAGCTTTCTACGGTTTCCACCCCGGCCATTACTTGGCTTTCGTATCCCAAGCCAAAGCCGGCTCCATTAGAACCAGTTAAATCGGTTCCTCCGCCCGTGGAGCCAGTAAAACCTGCCCTGGTACGGCCAGAATCTGTCTCTTCACCTATAGTGGTGGAGCCACCACCTAAACAGCCTTCAGGAGGGGCTCTATCGAAGGAAGCTTAGACTCTTCTGAGTCTTCCCCGCAGGATTTCGGTCACCCTTACGTCTGACCGCCCCAGGTGCGTAGAAGGGGACCTTGGTGACCAACCAATTTATCCGGATACCTCAGATTCTGATGACACTGACCTCCACTCTCATCCTCTGGATGAGTCGGTGGGTAGTCTGTCGACGGAGGAGGGCCCTTCGTCATTTTTGGGAATTCTCTGCCTTATCTCTGAGTCCACGGGGATGCCCCTGGAATCGGTCCAGAAACGGGCGGAGTACCCTCTTACAGATATTCTTAAAAAGAGGAGATACCATTACGGAAGCCTTCCCAGTGGCCGAGGCCATTGTAGGCATGGCTTTGGAGCTCTGGTAGCATCCTGCCCAGCACTGTCTGCCTGAATGGCCCGCATGTATGCTGTGCCCATTGGGTCCCCCTCAGGGTTCACGGAACATCCTTCTGCGGAGGAGTTAGTGACCGCTTCTGTGTTCAGACGCACAGGCAGCTCTGCTGACACTGACCGACCTCTTGACGAGGAGTCCAAAAAACTGGACCACTCTGCCAGGAAGATCTATGCAGCCTCCTCTTTAGGCCTCTGTCAGGCAAGATTGGCCGTCGTCATGGCGCACTTCTCCCATGCCCTCCTGGGCTCCTGAGACTAAGTTCTCCCGCACCTCCCCGCGGACCTTCAGACTGTGGTCAAGCAGGACCAGGGCCGAGCCATTGCCAAGCAGCAGCTTCAGACGGCCTTGGACCCTGAGGACTCTTGCGCCCGTTCAGTGGCAGCCGCAGTTGCCATGCGCCGCAGGGCTTGGCTGAGGCTTTCCACCTTTACGGCGGATACCCAGCACAAGCTCACTGATGTTCCTTTCCTGGGGACCGATCTTTTTGGCCCAGGTGTGGATGGTCACCTTCACTAAATCAAGCAGTCCAGTGCCACCTTGGACTCTGCTACTTCTGCTCAAAAGGACGCTCCTGGCTCCAAGAAACAAGAAGAAGAAGAAGCCTTTTCAGCACCCTGCTCCGGCAGCCAAGCAGCCCTCCTTCCAGGGTGGGCAGGCACAAGCTTTTGGCACCCTCTGCCCAAGTCCATGCCTCCAGCGGCCTGCAGACAGGGAGGTCGGGGTTCAGGCAGGTTCCAATCTGGATCCTCTTCCTCCAAGCCTGCCCAGTGATGGGATGGGGCTGCCACTCCTATTCCCGTCACGCCAGCTCTGGGTCCTCCTGTGGGGGGCCCGCTCCACCAGTTACTTTTCGCCTGGTCTGCTTTTGCCATGGACAGATGGGTCTTAGAGGTGGTCGGCCAGGGTCTGCCCCTAGAGTTCGAGCAGTACCCTCCCTGCCAAGCCCACAACCCACGGGAGGAGAGAGTATCAGCCCACACTTGGTCGGCTCTGAGAGACAACATAGCCCAACTCCTCCTCAAGGAGGCAGTGGTTCGAGTGGCAGATCTTCCAGTCAATCCAGGGTTCATTTCCAGGTAGTTCCTTGTCCCGAAGCGGATGGGGGGCTGGTGCCTCATTCTAGGTCTGCAGACCTGAATCAGTTTCTCAGGCCACGCACCTTCAGGATGGTAACCCTGTTCCAGGTCATACCATCCCTGAAGCAAAACGTGTGGTTCTCACTGGAGCTCCAGGACGTGTTTTTTCACATCCCAATCCATTCATCTTGCCAGCGGTTCCTCCGCTTCTCAGCAGAGGGAACCCTCTACGAGTTCCAAGCCATGCCATTCGGCTTGTCATCAGCCCTGTGGGTCTTCACCAAATGCATTGCAGTGGTGGCAGCCCATCTCGGGTATCGAGGGGTCAGAGTATACCCTTACCTCGACGATTGGCTCTTACCAGGTTCCACCCACCAAGCGGTGGAGAGGTCCAGAGACCTGGCCCTCCAGACGTGCTCTGAACTCGGCCTCCTGATCAACAGGGCCAAGTCGGAGCTCGTGCCATCACAGGTAATATATTTCATCGGGGCAGAGCTCGACTCTTGCCGAGCCAGAGCACAGCTGCTGGCGGACAGGGCGGAGGTTCTCGCCTCCTTTGCCTAGTCATTTCTGGTTGGGCACTTGCGCCCTGCCTGGGACTTTCTGCGCCTTCTGGGGCATATGGCGGCCTGCACCACTGTGGTCAAATTGGGCCCGGTGGCATATGCGCCCCCTTTAATGGGAGCTGGCCGCCCAGTGGACTCAGAGCCATGGTCATTTCGACCAGCTGATCACTGACCCAGAGGAAGTGGGACGCTCTCCAGTGGTGGACCATCCTCTGTCATCTGCAGGAAGGGATCCCGTTTGTCTGCCTGAGCCGACGGTCGTCCTCACGCCTGATGCCTCTCTCACGGGCTGGGGAGCCCACGTGGGGAACAACAGGACCCATGGGTTCTGGACTCCCAAGGAATCCCGATATCACATCAACCTGTTGGAGCTCAGAGCGGTCAGACTGGCACTGTCAGCATTTGCTCAGCAGCTTTGGGGTCAAGTGGTTCAAGTCCAGACGGACAATACCATGACCATGTACTACCTCAACAAACAGGGTGGCACGCACTCCTGGCTGCTGTGCAGGGAAGCGCTCCACATCTGGACACTCTTGAGCTGACTGGAGGCAGATCTCCTAACCATCCATGTGGCAGGAGCCTCAAACCAACTGGCGGATGCTCTCAGCCCGTGTAGGCGACACATCCCACGAGTGGTCTCTCCATCCAGAGGTAGCTCACAGCCTGTTCTCCCACTGGGGCAAACTGATGGTGGACCTGTTTGCCTCCAGGGAAAACATCAAGCTGAGGCTGTTTCATGCCCACCCCCCTCAGCAGGGTTCGCTGCAGGGGGATGTCTTCTCAAGGCCGTGGACCCCAGGCCTCTTCTACGTCTTCCCTCCATTTCCCTTGCTCCACAAGGTACTTCTCAGGGTGAGGAGGGACAGGGCGCAGGTGATCCTGGTAGCCCCACACTGGCCCCGCCAGTTGTGGTATCCAGATTTCCTCAGCCTCAGCAATAGGCTCCTGAGGCATCTTCCAGCATGCCCAGACCTGATCTCAGTCAGTCAGGGGAAGGTATGCCATCCAGACCTTCAATCCCTGCACCTGACCGCCTGGTAC
The DNA here is from genome assembly GCA_016271365.2 of Neoceratodus forsteri. Classification (NCBI taxonomy): domain Eukaryota; kingdom Metazoa; phylum Chordata; order Ceratodontiformes; family Ceratodontidae; genus Neoceratodus; species Neoceratodus forsteri. The sequence continues at coordinate 680,435,470 of CM028131.1, read as the reverse complement.
CTGAGTGGCTAGAGTTCCAAATTTTGGGTCTCTCCCAGGATGTACTCACAGTAGTGGAAGCATCCAGAAAGGAGTCGACCAGGAAGTGCTACGCCTTCAAATGGAAAAGGTTTTCCATTTGGTGTCAGGGCAAGGGCCTGGACCCTCTGTCCTGCCCTGTGGTTGGCATTTTAGACTACCTTTAGTCTCTGTCCAAAGTGGGTCTTCAGTCTTCGAACCTCAAGGTGCACCTGGCAGCCATCTCTGCTTACTGGGTACAGGCCGGTCAGCAGACGGTGGCACAGGAGAAGGTGGTGTGGAGCTTTTTCAAGTGCCTAGATCACATATCCCCTCCAGTGTGTGAACCTTCACCTCCGTGGGATTTACTGCTGGTTTTGGCAAAACTCATGGGCAAGCCATGCAATGCACAAGTGTGAGCTATCACACTTGTCGTGGAAGACTGCCTTCCTGGTGACTGTCATGTCAGCCAGAAGGACTGGGGAGCTCCAGGCGTTTTGGTCTAGTCTCCTTACCTGGTCTTCCACAGGGACAAGGTTGTCCCGTGCCCCCACCCGAAATTCCTCCCGAAGGTGGTATCAGAGTTTCACCTTGATCAGGTATTGTCTCTGCCTGTGTTCTACCCAAACTGCACCTCGGATGCTGAGTACAGGCTCCATACTTTGGACTCGAGACGAGCTCTCTCCTATTACAAGGAGAGAACAGCAGAAATTCAGGGATAGATTCGCCAGCTGTTTGTCACCTACGCGGAATCTGCTTCTGGCAGACCTGTAGCAAAGTGGATGATTTGCAGATGGATTACAACTTGCATTGATCTCTGCTATAGGTTGGTGGGTAGGGAGCCTCCCATAGGGCTAAGGGCTCATCCCTATCCAGGAAATCTGCCGGGCTGCTACCTGGAAGACAGCAAACACTTCCATCATCCACTACCACATTGACCTTGAGTCATGCTGGGATGCTTATTTTGGGGCCTCAGTTCTCCAGTCTCTGTTCCCAAAGTAGGGGATGTGCGCCCTGCCTCCCTCCTCCTGGAGAACTGTTAAGAGTCTGCCAATAAGTGTGGATGGACAACATATCCACGGCCCTAGAAAAACAGGTTACTCATATGTAACAGTAGTTCTAGGAGTGATATATGTTCATCCACACTGACTCACCTGATCTCCCCGGCTGCGACACACAAACCTGGCTTCCAGCCAGCTAAGATCTGGCTTCATGGGGTGGAGCCGAGGGTTATACCACCCCGGTGGGTGGGTGGGAGGAGCCAGCTTGAAGACCTTCCGGCAAGAATTAAAGGGGAAAGGGACATGCCAATAAGTGTGGATGAACAACATATACCACTCCTAGAACTACTGTTACAGGTGAGTAACCTGTTTTTTTTCCCCCTTATCTGGACGATTGGCTCCTAAAGGCCCCGTCCAGGAAACAGCTGCTGCTGATTCTGGAGAAGACTCTCCAGCTGTTCCTCTCCCTGGGCATCACTGTCAATTTGCCCAAGTCGATGATAGTGCCATCCCAAAGGCTGCAGTAGGTAGCACGTCAGTAAGGTGAATGCAATAAGGTGACTCAGTAACGGCGACAGCACAGTAGCAAAAACATTAACGGAGACCGTATATTAACAGCGACAGGGTGGAAAGGCGACTGTGATGCTATAACCTACCCCAGTGTCAAGGAACATCTCTGAGTAAGATAATTAGAAATATCAGGGCATCCGGGGGCACAGACCCCCACTAACAGAAGAGTGCTGCAGGTGCGATGTTTGTGAAAGATGGCAGCTACATACCTGGTGAACCAGAAGGGGTATCCGTCTGGTGGCAGTGGTGCAGGAGTATGTGGTCCGTAAGCGGTATAAGTACCTCGGGACTGGCATACAATTTCCAATTCCAGGTATAGCTTTCCTGCCCTGTTTCGGTGGTATGCGGTATGGATTGGTAGCGGAATCGCTAAATATGTTGTTTGACATTATTTATGGGCGCCGTAATTGCAGTTGCCCTATTAGTTTCGCCATTTTGACGTTCGCTGTATTTTCTTAGCCGTTTTGACATGGAGCCACTGCAATATATAGGGGCGGTGCTGGATTCTGCGCAAGGGAAGGCTTTCCTCCCCCAGGACAGGGCAGAATGCCTTATGGCCCAAGCTCAGGAAGTTACTCAAAGTCGCTATGTTCTGCCAGGGTGTACCTGAGAATGCTAGGTCTGATGGCAGCTGCCCTTCCCACTGTTCCACTGGCCAGGCTCCATATTCCCATCCTCCAGTGGACCCTGAGGGTACAGCGGGACCAGTGCACAGACTAATTAGATCACCTAGTCCTGGTCTCTTCCCCAGTCCTGCAAGGTGCTGCAGTGGATGGACCCCTTGAATCTGCTGCAAGGCGTCCCGTTCCAGATCTCTCCACAGCAGATCCTCACCACAGATGGTTCCGGGAAGGGCTGGGGAGTGAACCTGGGCCCTTTCCAAACCCAGGGCTCTTTATCCCAGATGGAAACCTCCCTGCATATCATTGTACTGGAGATGCAGACGGTGCTCTACACCATGCAGGTTTTTCAGAAACACCTCTTTCCGGGTCAGCTGCTGGTGCAGACAGACAGTGTGTAGTGTACTACATCAACAAGCGGGGGACCCATTCGTATCCCCTATGCAGTGAGGCCATGAGAGTGTGGTACTGGGCTTTAGATCACAATCTGACACACACTCGGCGGTTCACGTCCTAGGCGTGCTAAACACTCTGGCGGACAGTCTCAGCTGGACTCAGTCCAGCATGCATGAGTGGGAGCTTCTCTCATCCGTCGCAGATCTGTTTGACAGATGGGGTCATCCAGAGTTAGACCTTTTTGCCTCCCCACTCAACGCAAAACTGCCCAATTTTTGATCGCTCGATCCAGGGCATGGAGCTTTCTGGCAAGACGCGTTGTCCCTCTCCTGGAGCAGGAGGTTCCTTTACACATTTCCTCCATTCCCTCCGATTCAGAGGGTCCTCATCAAATTGCAGATGGAGGGGGCCAGCATGATTCTGATAGTTTCATTCTGGCCCCGGCAGATCTGTTTTCCTCTATTGCAACAGCTAGAGGAGGAACCTCCGGATCTGTCTTCGAGGGTGGAGCTCTTGTAGCATGTAATACCATTAGGACTGAAGCCGGCAGGCGTCAGGACCCCACAGAAAACTTGTAGCTGGCGCCACCCCAGTTCTTTTCCCACCATCGACCTGCGTAGTTCGGCTCCACGGATGTCTCACGTGCAGTTGACGGCATCAAACGCCAAGATGTCACTTCAGTTTATCTTTTCCATTATCCTAATCTAACACCTCGTTTATGTCGTCGCTTTCTCCACCGCGGTGTAAGTCTGAGTGTGCCTGTGGGAAGCAGATCCCAGCCAAAGACGGCCATGCGGCCTGCCTCATCTGTCTAGGCCCAGACCACCAGCCAGATTCCTGCAGACACTGCCAACTCTTTACTCAAAAGACACGCGCCGGGAGAGCTCATGCCCTTAAAACCTTCTAGTTAAAGAAACAGCTTGCAGCTATTCAAGAGGTTCCGGAGCCAGCTCCTCCTCTCCCGCCAGAGAGTTCCCCTCCAGAGCTAAGACATTGGGTGAAAAGCATCACAAGCAGAAGGATAGGGCCAGAGCCAAATCCCGCCACCATTCATCCGCCAAACCGGCGCCGTCATCGTCTTCATCGCAGAGGTCAGGCTCGGTTCCTGCTGTTTGAGTCTTCCTGCTCTTACAAGGCCACTCACACCTCTTCTTAGGGTGCCCAAAAGGAGTCTGCCTCGAAGGGACATCGATCCTCCTCCCTGGCTCACCGACCCCACAGATCTATAGGGTTGGCCCAGGAAGGCCTGCCCAGGGCCCTGGACAGGCCTAGTTCCTCCGAAAAGAGAAAACGCTCTGAGGAAAGTTCTAGTAGGCATGGGGACGCCCGGGCTCGGACTCTCAACCAAGACATCAGCCTTCCAGTGTACTACTCCCACGCTTCAAACCAAGGTGAAGCACTGTTGCACACCTTGGATGTTCACCGCATTCTTAGGTTCTACCTTCACAGGACTCCCTCTAGGTCGATGGACCAGTTGTTCGTCTCCTATGCTAAGCGCATGTTAAGGGCTCCTGTGTCCAAGCAGTCGCTAGCCCGTTGGCTGGTGGACTGCATTTCTTTTTGTTATCAGCATCACGGGAGGGCCCGTCTGGATGCTGTTAGGGGCCACTCCACTAGAGCAGTGGCTTCTTCCTTCGCGGCGCTCAAGAATGTTTCCTTAGCGGATATATGTGCTACCGCGACATGGATCTCAGTCCATACGTTCATCAGACACTATAGTCTGGATATAGCTTCTGGAAGGAGAGTAGGTTTTGGACTGGCAGTCCTTCAGGGCCTCCTCTCTTGAGGAGGTCTTGTTCTTCCTAAGCTTCGGGTTACCTACCTACCGCCCTTTCAGACCTGGACCTATCCTTTCTATTGGTTGGGACTCGGTCCTAATGGTATTACCTGCTGCAAGAGCTCCACCCTCGAAGACAGATAGTACAGTTACATAAGAACCTACCATAACAGTAGATCTTCGAGAGGAGCTCTTGCAGCAGGTGGCTTTCCTACCCTCCATCCCCTGGGATCCTTTTTACCAGGGGTCACGAGTTCCAGCCAGAGTGGGGATTTCCTGCCCAGTTCTCCTTTTTTTCCTATAGCCGGGTCTCCGGTGGGAGAACTGGGGTGGCGCCAGGGGACCACCCCCTTTATACCACGTTTGACGTCAGGTGGAGTCGACGTCGGGGGCGGTCCCCTGCCTTGTACTGCTAGCTACAAGTTTTCCGTGGGGTCCTGACGCCTACTGGCTTCAGTCCTAATGGTATTACCTGCTGCAAGAGCTCCTCTCGAAGATCTACTGTTACAGTAAGTTCTTACATAACTGTACTTTCCCCTTCCCCTTTGCAGGAACCTGCTGACCCAGGCTCAGGGGACCCTGGGCCATCCCAACCTCGGGTCCCTCCATCTGCATGCTTGGCTCCTAAGGACATATCCATCGACATGTTTGGGGTCTCCAACAGAAAGACGGAGGTCCTAGTGGCCTCCCGGAAGCCTTCCACTTGAGCCATGTATGCCATGAAGTGGAAGCAATTTGCCATCTGGGCTGCCAGACATAATCTGGACCCTCTCACCTGTCCAGTGAGTCAGATCCTTGATTATCTGATCTTTCTGTCCAACTCAGGTCTCCAGTGCTCCTCCCTCAAGGTGCCCCTTTCGGCTATTTTGGCTTTTCATGAGCCCGTGGGTGACCGCACAATAGCTTAGCTGGATGTCTCCCGTACCTTTTTCCGGGGCATCCTGCATCTGAAACTCCCAACCTGTTCTCCTGTCCCAGCTTGGGATTTGAATTTTGTTTCGGAGAAGTTGAGCTTGTCTCCTTTTGAGCCAGCCGCAACTTGCGAGCTACGCTTTTTCTCTTGGAAAGCGTTATTTTTAGTTGCCATTACTTCTGCTCGAAGAATTTCAGAGCTTCAGGTTCTCTGATGCGAGGAGCCTTATTTGGTTTGTGTCAAAGACAGGGTGTCTTTGCACACAAATCCTAAGTTTTTCCCTAAGGTGGTCTCTGAATTTACACTCAACCAATCTATCCACCTTCCTGTTTATTTTCCCGAGCGTGCCAATCCAGGGGAAGCCCTGCTTCATACGTTAGGCGTGCGCAGAACTTTGAAGTACTACCTGCTTCGCACAAAGGGATGTAGAAAGTTGAAGCAATTGTTTCCTTCGCCTCGGTAGACGTGGCGTTTCAGTTTTGAAGCAATGTTTATCCAAATAGTTGGCTAATTGAATTGTGTTCTGCTAAAAGAAGTATGGCAGGGAATTGCCTGGAGTGATTAAAGCTCATTCCACAAGAGGCACGGGAACCTCTGTGGCCTGTTTTCGGAAGGGGTCTTATCTGCTGATATCAGTGCAGCGGCCACCTGGAATACCGTCCATACTTTCAGCAAGCACTGCAGTCTGGACGTTGCCTCAAGAGCCTATCCAGGATTTGGCAGGGCTGTGCTACAAGGCCTCCTGTCTTAAGTTTGTTTGTCCTTCCTCCCAGACTGTTTGTTTGCACCTGTAGCTGCTTGGAACTCGTTCCAACGATGTGACTTGACGACTGAGATACCCCTGAAGAAGACAGAACAGTTATGTAAGAACTTACCATAACAGTAGATGTTCGTGGGGATCTCGGTCATCAGGTCTGCCCCCCCCTTCCCCAACTTCCCCCTTCTTGGGGTTCCTGTTCTGGAACTGGCTATCTGGTGTATCCAGCGTTTTATTTGGGCCTCGGCACCTCTCTCTCTCCTCAGTCCCCTATGGCATGAGCTTAGCTCCCTTAGTCTCTGGGGGAACGAACTGAGGAGGGAGTGGTTCGCCCATGCTTTTATATGGTTGAAGACGGCATGGGTGGCCCCATTTGTACTGCTGAAAATCATCCGTGTGGATCCTGCTTCACCGACTTTGAAGTTCCAACAGTGTGACCTAATGACTGAGTTTCCCTCATAGATCTACTGTTAAGTTCCTACGTAAGTGTTCTTTCTTCACTGTCTGGATGCTAAAAGGGCATTCATCTTCTATCTCAGTTGGGCAAAGCATGTTAGGGACTTCCATAACTGTTACCTGTGATGGGGCCTTTCCAGGTCTTTCTGTCTCCAGAGACTTTTATCTGCATGGTCTCCTGTATTAACCATTGTTACATGCTTGTCTTTGTACTCTGTCCTGGAAGGACTGAGCACCCCCTCTTACAGTGGTGTAGCCACTTCATTCCCAGCCTCTAGGTCCTTTGTTTAAATGTGCAAAGTGTCAGCTTGGGTGTACACTTGCACGTTCACTTCCAACTACGGTGTGGGTCTCCTGTCCTGTTCAGATGCAGATTTTGGCTCTGTTGTACTGAACAGCTTCTTCCCCAAATGGCTCCAGTACTTTCCTTCAGTGTGTGTGGTTATGGATGAATTCTCATTGTTAGAAGGAAAAATAAAAGTTTACTCGCATCTAGCTGTGTTTCTTCTAGAGAAATATATTAGTAGCCACACACCATTTACCCTTTCTCTTTGGTCCTGGCTATTTGGGTTTTGTTCCCCCTTCCCCAGTAGGTCTTTTTGTTTCCCTCCTGCTGGCTGGTGCGGGTGGGTTCTGAGCCTTGTCCCCGTCTTCTCTCTTCTGGCACCTGCTACACACAAAATGCCCCATAACATCACCCCGGCAGGCGCAAAAGGGAAGGCCGTTATTCCCTCATGCAGTGACACTCATCTAGATGGGCGGCAACAAGTCCAGTGCAGGATGGTAGTAGGCAGGGCCCGAGGTTTTCGCGATTCGCGGATGCGGAAATATCCGCGGAATTGCCATCACCCTCAGAATTGCCGCGGAGACAACGTCCACTTCATTTGCCGACAGGGGTGCCCAATCCCGTCGGCTTCACTGTCCCCCTCAAATGCTGATGCCACGCTGGAGCCCACCCCAGCGTAGCAAACGTGCCCATTTTTTTTTTTTTTTTTTCCGGACAGAGTGCCCAATCCCTGTCGCTGAGCTCCCAAAGTCGTTGTTCCATGCTGAGGCCCACCCCAGCGTGGCAAGCAGATCATGACGTCTTTTTTTTCCCCTGTAAAACAAAAACTGTCCCCATGCTCTCCGGGCCCCCTCCCATCCCCGCACCCACCCTGCGCACCAGCCTCCCACCCCCCACCCCTACCTCCGGACTCAGTAGCGGCGATCTTTCGGTGGATCGGAACACGCTCTGCACTCTTCAAAGGCGACGCGAATCTGAGGAAATGCCGTAGCTGTATAATGGGCTAGATAGGAGGGTTCAACTTTATTGCATATCTCGGGCATTTTGGGAATTTTGCACCAAATTTTCAACATGGGGTTTTTGGGACTCCTTCTCATGAATGATGTCACTGTCATGGCGTTATTCGGGCTCGAAGGGTGATTTCGCGCAGTGACTGCGCAGTGTCCTCCAGATGCTCAGCCCTCTCCTCCCTGGCCATCCCCCAGTGACCCGAGCTCACTCCCAAACCTGGGTCGCCGATTTGGGAAGGGGAAGGTGCAGAGAGCACTTCAGCCCTCTTTGCCACCGGGCCAGCTGTTCGGGTTTGTTGTACTATTAGTGTGCTGATTTTTTTTTTTTTTTATCTGCTGGCAGGTGCTACCATCTTTAGCTGGAGAGATCTGACAGTGACAGTGCTGAGGATTTTTAAAACATGGGTCATATCCAATCCACTGGTGTAACAATATGGGTCTAAATGTTGTAGACCAACTGCATCGCTTTTGGCCCACGGCGGGGATGGCTAGGAGAAACACAGAATTGAAACCTTTTTCTCTGTTGTGGGTTAAATTACTAACAGTGCATGTAATGTGTTGCTTTGGTCAGCCATGTCCTGCAGTGTAAGTACAGGCGGTCGGCAGGTAGATATAGGGACATAATAATGCATCATATGACAAAATATTTATTATGACAAAAGCAGAAAACAGAAGTTTCACAAGACCTTTTTCCTGACGAGCATTTTTAACTTCAAGTAACCAACCCTAAAAGATACTCCGTAATAGCCTACTATATTACTCTAGACCCACATTGTGTAGTCAGAATGTCAGCTGTTACAAATTGAACCTGAACTGTTATGTTTGTCTGAAATTATATACATATATACATATATATATATATATATATATGTTAATCAACAGTTTGTCCTCAGTCTGTGCACTTGTACCAAGATTTTAATACATATTGTTTAATCCAACTTGTCATCATTGTACAGATCTGCTGTGTGTTTTTTTTTTTTTATCTTTGTTAAACTTCATCATGCCTTGAAATGGTTGGCAGCAATCCACTTTGATAGGAGGGTGAAATTCCAGAAATAAAACTTAAGATAACCGTGCACTTATGGTATGTTGTGCACAGCATTTATTACAACTAAAAGGTAGTATACTGCCTAAAACTAATATTGGTTTTAAAAGCTGGCAACCATTGCCTTTCATATCTGAGGTACTTTTTCTTTTCCCATTAGGTAATTAGAAGATTGTGTATCTGATGTTAGTAGGTGTGCTGTGTGAAACAGCACTCTGCCTGGCAGCTGACATATTTAGATCATCTTCGAGGTTGTATCTTTCATCAGGTCACACCAATGGAACTTAAAATCGTCAGGCTCTAGGACCACATAGAAACTTCTCTATAGTAGTTCACTAGGGGCCGCCCACTGTGACATCTGATGTCATCCTCACGATACAAGCATGGTCGGACCCCTTTCTCCTCAGTTCTTTCCCTCCGTCAGCCAATGCTTATCGAATCCCAGGATCACTGCTGAAGCTTTGCTGCAGTCTTTACTTTTGGCTTTATTTTTATTTTTTTCTGCTGTTTTCTTTTAAAACAAACTTGCCGCCTTTATTGGTCATCTGCCTGTCCTCCTTGTAGGTGCCTTTGTTTTTTTTTCCTAGCTACTCAGCGAGGCCTATGGTGGCAGCCCGGCAGCTGATTTTGGTGGGCTCTACTTAATGACCGGCCGTTTCTGTAGCCGGCTGGCGCAGAAGAGCCTTTTCATGGATCGGATAGTTGGCGGAGCCTCAGAGGATTTTCAGGGAAGGCAAACCTGTGACCACCACTGCACGGACCTGCCTTCCGTGGGTCCACTGGGCATGATCTTAGCCCCCCAGAGTTAGTCTTTTCATCGTGGGTGGTCGTTGTCGTCGTCATTCTCTTCCCCCCCCAAAAGACAAGTTAGCATTGCCCTGTGACCTGGGTTCCTCACCCCATGGACCAGTAGAATCTTCACTGAGAGGCTGTGGGACCTTCTGTCTACGGAATTTTGGCTAGCCACCCCCAACCCCTTTGTTCCTCCTGGTTAGGAGTCTTGGGGCGGGCCCTCTTTGTTCGAGCTTCAGCTTCCGTCAACAGCCGCACTTCCCATCGCCCAGTACACGGAGCTTGGCCTGGACCTGGCTTTGCTCCTGCCGACGGCACCTTTTGCCTCTCCTGTCGGTGCTGGGTCTGGGTGGCTGTTGACACAGTTGGCCCCTGTTGGTCAACAGTGGTGCCTCAGTCCTCCCCTGTCACCCACTTTCTCTTCCCCAGCTGTGGCCATTTCCCTTTGAATGGCCTCATCGTCATTAGCCTTTCTTCAGGCCAGATCACCCACAGAGACCATTCTTATCTTTCCAGAATGTTCGGGGGAGGGGCACTTCGGTGTAGACAGGCGGCTGCTTTTTGATGCAGCCTTCCTCTGCCCCCACCCCTGCTTCTTTGGTCCCTTTGAGTGCCCTTTGTTCCCCCACTGTCACGCACTGAGAGCACCCTACTGGGGTATGGTGCCATGTCCTTCCCGGTTGCTTGCCTTGGGTGTCCAGGAGATACACTTCCTTCTGACTGAGGTGGACCCTGCCACCTTTGGCCGGGGAGGCTTGCTACATGTCAAGCCCTCTCAGGCGGGAGATCTTTCGGTGGTGACTGGGCCGTACGATCATTATTCCTGGTCCTATGCCGTGGCCCGGAGACTTGCTCTTCGCTGCACCCCCAGACATTTGTGTTCTTAGCCTGTCCAGGGCCTTTTGTGTCACTGGAGTGCTACCTGCTAGCCATACAGTGGGTCTGTTCCACAGCTCCACTCTGCCATGGCTGCTTAGCTGGTTGCAGGTACTGCTGTTCCACTATCTCCCTCTCTTCCCTGGCACCCTCTTTGGGCCTCTTCACCAGCGGCATAAGGGCCAACCCCCCCCTTCTGCTTGCACCGCTTTTTTGCTGGCAGCTCCCTTGACCTGCCACCACTGTGATGTGGTCTCGTGGGGGGGAGAGAAGCCAAGACCATCAACAAGCCGGTTCTCGCCAGCCTTAGTCATTGCTAGTGACGCCACCTTTGCAGCCCTGTCCCACGTTGGGTATGGCACAGTCCCATCCAGTAGCAGTGGTCCTCGTTCTAGCAGGTCCTAGTGCTGGTTTGCCACCACAGAGACATGAGTTTGGAGTGCAGGAACCCTCCCCCCACTTCTTTTGTTGTCCCGATGGGAGAACAGATCCAAGGCTTGGCTCGCCTGTGAATATATACCCCTTGGGGAATCTAGACTGCCAGTCACTTGTGCTGGGGTTGGTGGCTGGCTTATCCCCAACCCCCCTCCCGGATCTTCAACCACGGGATGCCCCCTTGGTGATCTACTCCTTAGACCAGGCGTTTAGGAGACATGTGGTGTGGCCCCATGGCTAACATGCCTCCCTTGTCACGTGCAGTCATGGGACAGTCCGGGAGCCCTCTCTTTTGGCTCCCGTCACACACCCTGGGGCAGCCTCTGCAGTAAGTAGGAGCACTGTTGGACATGGTTCACGGCTAGGCTTTCTGGCCCTAGGCCAAGGCTGTGCGACTTGTAACCCGGGTCTTGTGTATTCCTCGAAGGAGGCATGCCACAGCCAGGACATTCCTGAGCCTGTTTGGCCTGCTGGCCACTGACCTTGTCAGGGTGCCCCTGGCAGGACTGGCCATGGGAGCACAGCACACATCCAGATCCTCTCTAAACCAAGGGCTATGTGGCCCGCTGTGGACCTCTTCCTCCCCATAAATACTCTAGACATGCGGGCCATTCGGTCTGTTCTGCCAGTCCTCCAGGACCCTCTGTTCTAGGTACATGGATATGTTGTTCATCCACACTCATTGGCAGGTATCCTTGCCGCTTTAAATCTTGCCGGAAGGTCTTCAAGCTTGCTCCTCCCACCCACCCGGGTGGTATAACTCTCGGCTCCGCCCCATGACGCCAGATCTTCCTTACCGCTTGGAAGCTCAGGTTCCCTCCTTAACGCTCTGCGTTTGAGACTGGTTCCTATTTCTCCGTTTGCGGATTTAAAAATAAATTTTGCGAAAAAGACTTCAGTCTTCGATCCCTCGCGGCTGCGATGGACAAATCGACTCCCGGATTTCGGAGATGCCCATGCGGGCAGAAGATGTCTCGGACGGATCCACACTCCACGTGTGTCTACTGCTTAGGCCTTGAGCACGACCCGCAGGCTTGCGACCTGTGCTCATCTTTCTCGGCCTACGTCCTCGAAGACCGTGCTGCCCGATTGCAACTGGGTCGTCCCGAGAAGCGTTTCCCTCCGGTGAAGTCCAAGGAAGCCCGGTTGGCGGTGTCCGCGGCGGCGGGCTCGGCGGATCAGCTCGAGCGGATGATCGCCCTCGAAAAGGAGGCGGCGCGGGCCGTATCTTCCTCGGCCGCGGCATTTATCCCGCTCTCTCTGGGTTCTTCCTACACGGCTTCTTTTAAGGAGCTTTGTCTGTCCCTCTCCACTAAGGGAGAAGGGCCTACGTCTGCTGGACCTTATTCTCGGTCCAAAAAGAAGGACAGGGGTAAGTCCCTCCGTCGACGCTCTTGGGAGCGGGAAAGGTCCCTCTCCCCGAGTCGTCGACAATCCGGCCCGGTGGGCAGCTCGGCGGCCACTGGCCTCACGGTGTCCCGTCAGGTCAGTTGACCGAGACTCCCCACCGGCAGTCGAGATTTTCTCGACCCGTTGGGCGGGCTGTCGCCTTTAACAGCGAGATTCCCCTCTCCCGGTTCCCCGGGAGGTTGCGCGATCCCGTGGGCTCGCCTGTGCCTCGGTTCCGGAGCCCTCGGATGGACCATCCGAGCGAAGAGTGCCGGTTCCGGCGACACCTCCCGCACCGACCTCGGAAATTCGGGACTCGGTCTCGGTCTCGGACCTCTTCGCGGTCCAGCCGATCCACCGTCATAGGCGGTCTCGGTCTCGGCACCCGTGATGGCGGCGTCGCCGCTCTCCTCCTCGGGACGAGGAGGCTTGGCGTAAGTACGTCGGCCAGTACGAGGACCTTTGTTGCAACAGCTCCTCCTGGCGGGAGTGGCCGACCCCGTCGCCTTCCCGGCCATTAAGTAGCTGTCACGGGCGCGGCCGACACACCCTCGACTTATCCGAGGCCTATACCCAGGCGGTTGTTCGGCCAAAACCAGCTGCTCCACCGATTCCGGTGGAACCTCCGCCTCCACAGCCACAATTGGGGCTCCAACCAAGGATTCTCGATCGGCTAAGGTCTACCCCATCGGCTGTCAGTTACCTCACTCCCGACCGACCTCGGCAGGTGAAGGGTGGCTCAGGCCAGAGGCAGCTCTTCGAGGACTCTTCCGAGTCGAAGATGATTCCTCTCTTTCCAGCGACTGGACTTGGAGTCTTCAGGAGGTCAGTCAATGGGCGATAGCCGTCGTCCTTCCTAGGACTGCTTGGCTCATCTCGGAGTCCACGGGATGGAGCTCGAACCCGTTCCAAGCGGGCCAGGTATCCCCTCACGGAGATTCTGGACCGAGGGGATTCCCCTACGGAGGCCTTTCCGGTGGCCGAGGACATAGTGGGTCGGCCCTGGAGCTTTGGCAGCGCCCTGCTTCCTGCCCTGCGCCTCTGCCAGGATGGCCAGGAAGTATCGCGGTCCCCTACGGTTCCTTGTCGGTTTTGGAACACCCTCTGCTGAGGGGTTGGTTACCGACAGCGTTTTCTGGGCGCCCGGCTAGCGCCGAGGATGTGGACAAACCTCCTGACAAGGAGTCCAAGAAATTGGACTATGTCGGGCGAAAAGTCTACGCTGCGTCCTCTCTCGGCCTTCGTCAGGCCAGTTCGGCCGTCCTCATGGCACATTTTTCTCATGCCCTGTTGGGCTCCCTGGATGAGGTCATCCCTCATCTTCCCGCCGATCTGCAGACTACGGTTAAGCAGGTGCGGGACCAGGGCAGGGCAGTGGCCAAACAGCAGCTCCAGACTGCTTTGGATATAGGGGACTCGTGCCAGATCGGTGGCGGCCGCAGTGGCTATGCGTCGGCGGGCTTGGCTGAGGATATCCACCTTTACTCCGGATACCCAGCACAAGTTGGCGGATGTTCCCTTTTTGGGGACTGACCTCTTCGGCCCTGGGGTGGAAGGTCACCTGCAGAGGATCGAGAAGTCCAATGCTACCTTGGACTCGGTCTCTTCCGCTCAGAAGGACAAAGGCCCAAGCCACAGCCTAAGCCCTTTCGTCCTTCTGTGCCCCCGGCGCGCCCGGCCCAGCAACGTCAGGGCCAGCAGGCTCGGCCTTGGCATCCCAAACCCAAGCCGCCGGCTTCCTCTAACAGGAGGCAGGGAGGAAAAGGCCCGAGGTCCCTCGGCGGTCCCTTCTCCAAGCCTGCCCAGTGACGGGCTGAGGGGTGTCGCCCCATCCAGTCACTGCCCCCTGGGTCCCCGTGGAGGGGCGGCTCGGCACTTCAGTTCCGCCTGGTCGCTGTTACCACGGACAGGTGGGTCTTGAAGGTGGTGGGAAGAGACCTGCCTCTGGGTAATGACAGGCACCACCCTTCAGGCAGTCGCCTCGGGGGCGCCTGGGTCCCAGCCTCACTGGCGGCTCGTCGAGCCGACATCGCTCTCCTCCTCCAGAAGGAGGTGATAAGAGAGGTGGCGGACCCTCCTTCAGACCCAGGGTTTGTGTCCAGGTACTTCCTGGTTCCGAAACGGACGGGGGGCTGGCGCCCCATTCTCGACCTTCACGACCTAAACAAGTTCCTAAGGTCTCGAACCTTCAGGATGGTCACTCTGGCTCAGATAATGCCATCCTTGGAGCCTGGGCGTGTGGTTCTGCTCTCTGGACTTGCAGGGCGCGTTTTCCGTCCCTATCCGTCCGTCTCACCAGAGATTCCTTAGCTTCGCGGAAGGATCCCACTGAGTTCAAGCCATGCCCTTCGACTTGTCTCCAGCTCCAGGGTCTTCACCAAATGCATGGCAGTGGTGACAGCATTCCTCTTGGCGCCGAGGGTTGGTCAGCTCCTTACCTGGACGACTGGCTGATAGCAGCTCCCTCCAGGAAGGAGGCGGAGTGGTCAGAGATCTGGCCCTCAGGTCTGCTCTCAACTGGGCCTCCTTATCAAGCGAGGCCAAGTGGAACTCGAGGCAGAACAGGTGATTCTATTCATAGGCGCGGCTCGACTCTCCTTGAGCCAGGCGCGGCTCGGCGGACAGGGCGGGGTTCTTTCCTCCTTTGCCCGATCATTTCTGGTTGGGCAATTGCTGCCACCGGGACTTCCTGCGGCGTCCTGGGTCTCATGGCGGCCTGCACCAGCGTGGTCCGTTGGGCCGGCTGGAACATCGTCCTTCAATGGGGACTGGCCAGCCAGTGGTCAACCCTGCGACCCTTTGGACCAGCTTGTGTCGGTGACACAGGGGATGTGGAGCGGCTGTCCAGTGGTGGACCGTTCCAGATCATTTGCAGGAGGGCATCCCGTTCGTCCGCCCGAGCCAGCGGTCTCTCTGTCGACCGATGCCTCTCTGATGGGTTGGGGTGCCCATCTGGAGAACACCGGGCTCATGGCCTCTGGTCCCAGGGGAGTCCCGATGCCACATCAACCTGCTGGAGCTCGAGGCGGTCCGCCTAGCTCTCACGCCTTTGCTCCGTTCCTCCGGGGTCAAGTGGTCCGAGTCAAGCGGACAATACCACGACCATGTTCTATCTAAACCGCCAGGCGGGGCCGCGCTCCATGCTTCTATGCAAGGCTCTCGCATTTATGGTCGCACCGTGCGCAGCCTGGAGGCGGATCTCCTAGCCATTCATGTGGCAGGAGCCTCCAACACCCTGGCGATGCCTGAGCGGATAGGGGCTGCATCCCACGAGTGGTCTCTCCTGCGGAGGTAGTACAGCATCTGTTCTCCCCATTGGGGCACACCTCAGGTGGACCTGTTCGCCTCAGGAGAGCAAGCTGAGACTGTTCCATGCCCGCCCCCCTCAGCAGGGCTCGCTGCAGGGGATGCCTTCTGAGGCAGTGGACCCCAGGCCTCTTTTCGCCTTTCCCCATTTCCCTTGATCCACAGGTGCTTCTCAAAGGCGAGGAGGGACAAGCGCAGGTGATTCTGATAGCCCCAGACTGGCCTGCCCAGTTCTGGTACCAGATCTCCTCAGTCTCAGCTCCAGGACTCATGGCAGCTTCAGCTCGCCGGACCTGCTCTCAGTCAATCAGGGAAAGGTGTTCCATCCGGACCTTCAATCCTGCACCTGCGGCCTGGTTCCTGGCGGCTAGGGTTCCAGGCCTTGGGTCTTTCGACGAGGTCCTCAATGTAGTTAGGCGTCCCGTAAGAGTCGACCAGAAAATGCTATGCCTTCAAATGGAAAAGGTTTTCCATTTGGTGTCAGAACAAGAGCTTGGACCCTTCCTCCTGTTCCTTGGCAAGCATCTTGGACTATTTATGGTCCCTTTCTAATCAAGGGCTTAGGTCGGCGACCCTAAGGGTGCACCTAGCAGCCATCTCTGCTTACGGGCGCGGGCGGAAGCAGTCGATGGCGCAGGAGAAGGTGGTCTGGCGCTTTTTCAAAGGCCTTGATCACATTTCCCTCAGTCAGGGACCCCCACCTCCGTGGGATCTACTGCTGGCACTGGCAAAGCTCATGGGCAAGCCATTGAACCTATGCACAGTGTGCTCTCTCTCACCTGTAGTGGAAGACCGCCTTCTTGGTGGCTATCACGTCAGCCAGAAGGATGGGAGAGCTCCAGGCGCTTTCCATCGAGTCTCCTTACCTGGTCTTCCACAGGGACAAGGTTGTCCTCGCCCCCACCGAAATTCCTTCCGAAGGTGGTGTCGAGTTTCACCTTAACCAGGTGTTGACTCTGCGGTGTTCTACCCCAATCACACCTCGGAGGCTGAATATAGGCTCCATACTTTTGGACCCTGAAGGGGCTCAGCCTATTACAAGAAGCGCCACGGCTGAAGTCGAGGAGAGGTTATCAGCTGTTTGTCACCTCACGCTGAAGCCGCATCTGGCAGACCTGCAGCCAAGCGGACGATAAGCAGGTGGGTCACTTCCTGCATAGATCTCTGCTATAAGTTGGCGGGCATGGAGCCTCCCAGAGGGATAGAGCTCATTCTACCGCCATACTGCTACTAGCAGTGGCTGCTTCAGGGCATCCCTATCCAGGAAATCTGCAGGGCTGCTACCTGGAAGTCAGCAAACACCTTCATTACCCTTTACCACATCAACCTTGAGTCACGCCGGGATGCTGGTTTTGGGTCCTCGGTTCTCCAGTCTCTCTTTCCCAAGTAAGTATTGGGGGTGTGCGTCTTGTCTCCCTTCTCCCGGAGAACTGCTAGGAGTCTGCCAATGAGTGTGGATGAACAACATATCCATGTCCCTAGAAATACAGGTTACTCACCTGTAACAGGAGTTCTAGGAATGGTATATGTTGTTCATCCACGACTCTCCGACCTCCCGACCCGGCGCACAACCTGAGCTTCAGCGGGCCAGATCTGGCATCATGGGGTGGAGCCGAGAGTTATACCACCCGGGTGGGTGGGAGGAGCAAGCTTGAAGACCTTCCGGCAAGATTTAAAGCGGCAAGGATACCTGCCAATGAGTGTGGATGAACAACATATACCATTCCTAGAACTCCTGTTACAGGTGAGTAACCTGTATTTCCTGGGCCTCCTGTTGGTGCAGACGCTCTGCTTTGGTGTGGTATATCGCATTAAGTGCGGGGAGGACTCATTCTGACCCCTGTGCAGGAAGGCAATGAGTGCTGGATACTGAACTCTGGTACAAGGTCTGGAACTGGCAGCTGTTTGTGCTCCTGGTGTTCCTGGCAGACTGGCTTGGTTGGGCACAGTCTGGAATGGTCGAGTTGGAGCGGCTGCCTCAGTAGTGGATGGCCTGTTCAACAGATGGGGTTGCCCTGGGTGGGCTCTGTTTGCGACGCACCTCTACGACAGTTGCCGCTTTCCTGCTCATTTGATTCTGGACCTGGAGTTTTCGGACTAGGTGTGTTGTCTCTCTCCAAGAAAGGGAGGTTCCTCTCCATCTTTCCTCCCTTTCCAGTGATCCGGAGGGTGCCAAACAGGCTCCTAATGGTCGGGCCTGTCGTCGAGGCACAGGTCAGGAAGTGTAAGAAAACCAGGAGCAATTATAAAATTTGCAAGAAGCGTTTCAGTATTATTATTAGCAATAACAGTAAAATAACAAATTGTTCTGTATAACTATTTACAAAGGCAGTGCAACCAGAGAAAACAAAGTCCTTCATCTGAGGGTATTTCTAATTCCAAGTTTGTCTCCCCAGCAAAATATTTGCTGCTCTTTTTATAACAAGTCTTTGCCAGGTAATTAACTTCTTCATCCTGAGCTCATCAAGGAGCCATCCTGTTTTTCACAGAATGTTCTTGTCAGTTTCTTTGCAGGTGTAACAACTAGAATTGATGACCTAGAACTGACCTCTTGTTGACAGCTCTGCAAAAGAGTTTGCAAACAAGCCCAAGAGGAGCTCAAACTGCATCTCAGGTTAACCCCCTATATTCCAAATAGCTTTTTGCAATCATTTCAACAGTTTAACTATATACATTTCAAACCAAGGGAATCCCAGTTTCACATAAAGATTCACATATTTTTATAACCGCAGAGGTGCAAGGGAGAAAAAGGCAGAAACCACAAGTGAAGGTAGAGAGATAGTGAGAGACAGAGAATCACAAGACTGTCAGAGTGATTAGTTCCTAGGTCTCACAATAACATTTGGTCACGCAGACAGACAGACGAGAAGATGGAACAGAACATTGCATTTAACTCTTTTTTGCATAACAAATGGGACAGGGCCTTAATCATTCCTTTCTTAGGGCCACTCTAATTCTTGTGGTGCTCTTCTGGCCTCGTCAGATATGGTTTCCATTACTGCAGCGATTACCTGTAGCAAGTCCAGTCCCTTTGCTCCTGTGTGAGAGCCTGCTGCCGCAGAACTAGGACACCCTGGTCCACCCAGACCTCAGGTCACTCAGTTTACGTACCTGGCTCCTGAGGACTTGGCCTTTGTGAGGTCTGTGGTGTTCCCGAAAGTGGCTGCTGTCCTGGTGGCTGCCAGGAAGCCCTCCACCAGGGCCACCTCCTCCATGAAGTGGAAGCATTTTGCTTTGTGGGCTGCTTCACATCACTTGGATCCCTTCACTTGTCCAGTGAATCAGATGTTGGAGGATTTGCTGTCCTTGTCAGATGCAGGCCTGCTTTACTCTTCTACTAAAGTGCAGTTGTCTGCCATATCAGCCTCCCATGTGCCCCTTGATGGCCGTACTGTGGCTCAGCTGGAAGTGGCCCATACGTTTTTGAGGCAGTCTCCATGTGCAGCCTCCCAGCTTCAATCCAGTCCTGGCTTGGGACTTGACTTTTGTTTTAGAGAAGCTTTCTTTGGCTCCTTTTTAGTCAGCCTCAACTTGTGAGCAATGCTTTCAGTCATGGAAGGCATTATTTTTAGTTGCTGTTATATCTGCTTGAAGAACTTCAGAGTTGCAGGCTCTCATGTGTGAGCTTCCTTATTTAATTTCCCAAGAAGACGGGATGTCTTTGCATATAAACCCTTAAGTTTTTACCTGAGGTGGTATTTGTGTTTACATTTCCTCAAACCATCCACCTGCCTGTTTATTATCCCGAGCATGCCACTCCAGAGGAAGCATTGCTCCACACTTTAGATGTGCATGGCATAATCAGATACTGTATGCGCCGTACTAAGGACTGCAAAAAGTCCTTTTAGTAGTTTGTTCCTTTCGCCCCTGGAAAAGAGGAAATTCCAGTATCTTCCTGCACTAGGACTCTTCACAATTCATTCACACTAATGGGACTACGCTGGAGGCGCAAGGATTCAGCGGGAGCCAAAAATCTTCAGGAGGACCGGCTGAGGTAGGATAGACTTGCGCATGCGGCACCATGAGGACTGGCTTGCGCCTATATAGGCGGTCTCAAGGCCAACCCTCCAACTGCCTGCCTCCTTTCCCCCGCCTTTGAGTGCACTTCAGTGACCATGTCGCTCACCTGCCAGGAGTCAAGTCTTCACGTCTTAACGACAGCAGCTTATAGTTATTCAGTATTTGGTAGTATTTGCTAGTGTTTAATGTTAGTTTTATTATTTAAAAAAAAAAGGGGGGGGTATTTAGTTGAGAAGATTCTCTCAGCCTGCCATCAATGGAGTTGACCATGAATGGTGGCGGTAGGGAGACCTCACTTGAAAGCTGTTCTGGCAGTGGGGCTGTGTCCTGTCCGCCACCCTTTGTGGGGTGGGGGGCTGACCACAGCCAGTCCGGTTCTCAAGAGAAAGGACAGTTCTCCCGAAAGCACAAAAAGCGGGCCCATTCCCTGTCGCGATCAGGGACTCTGCACCGTTCGACCACGAGTTCTTCCTCTTCCCGTTGGTCGAAGAAGAAATGGTACCGCTCAAGGTCATCCTCTGGTACGGGTGTGCAAGGGTCATCAGTGGTGGAGAGCGGTAGGCCTGACCCAACTCCAGTGGGGTCTCCTGAGGCTTCCATTCTTAGTGGCCACGATCCTCGATATTGAAGCCCCTCGTTGTCCTCCAATGGGGCCTCTGGTGAGCCGTTTCATCACTGGGCTGCTCTTATGGAGCAGTGGATGATGCGTTTGTCTCAACTGCCTTCGCCATTGGACCCGGTTCTGGCACCCTCGAGCCTTGGAGCCACTGGGCCGCAACCAGGTTGGTCGGAGCAGGAGGTGCGGGCATATCCTCTCCGGTGCCGGCACCATCGACACCGACACCTTGCGCTTTCCACCCTCACCTGGTTTCTATGCAGGGGACAGCATAGGTACTGATCTTACTTCAAGTGGGAGCTCTTGCAGCAGGCTATTACAATAAGGCCTACGCCGCAGGCACTAGGACCCTCCGGTGAAACTTATGCAAGCAGTGCACAGCAGGGACCGCCCCTGACACCGGCCCCGCCCCACTGTTGGTCTGGGTACAAGAGGGGAAGGACCCAGCTCCTCCTCAGTTCTTTCCCACTGTGTCCCGTACGTGAAGGAGGAGGAACAGCTTCTGCTTGCCAGTTGCAGCTAAATCTTCGGAATTTTGTCTTCAATCAAGACTTTAGAGCTGTGTTTTCGACGGTTTTCACCTTCAGGGTACACCGACGTCAGTCCGCTCCCGGTTGGTTGTTTTACCGCTTCTTTGGACGTTTTTTTCGTCTTTCTTCCGTTACCAACATCGGCCATTGCCCGATGGTTTCTTGAGTTCGACGGATGTCTTCTCAGGCGTCGGTTTCTCCAGAGAACTTGAACAAGTGTGAGTGTGGGAGGCAGATCCCAGCGAAGGACGGCCATCGGCGGTGCGTTTTTTGCCTAGGCCCGTACCACGACACGGCCAACTGCCCGAATTGCCAGGCTTTTACCAGTAGGACCCGCATCTGCCGCCTCAGGGCCCTAAAAGCCTACTTGCTGGAGCAGAAAATGGATCTGCACTCTTCGGAGGGGAAGCGAAAAGAAAAGAAGCGCCATAGCCAAGACCGTAGTCGGTCCCGGTCGCGGTCCGCTCATATTCGCCAGCCCTCTCCAAGAGCCAAGTCCTCGGGTTCTGGAGAACATCGAAGTCTTCTCAGGCTAAGGCCGGCCTTCAGGGAAGCCAGCTAAAGCAAGTTGACCCGCTAAGGTCACCACTAAGCCCTTAGAGATGCCTGCTTTGGCCCCACCTCCTAAAGCACCGGCCGCGCTTGCTAAGGCGCCTCCGGGCCCGAGACTCTCCAGCGGCACCCTGTCATCGGTACTAACACGGCGCGGCGGTGAGAAGGGGCGAAGGCGGGAGGCGGCTGTGGAAGAGCACGCGTCCCGTCGCCAAGTCCTCCTCCCAGGCACCCAGGAGGGCTCGCCAGCGTCCCGGCGACTTCCTTCCCGAGACGAGCGGCTGAGATCTTCATGAAGGACCAGCTCCAGGATCTGTTTTCCTTCTGGTGGGGGCAGGCCCGTAAGCGGTTCTCCCTGTCGCCAGCCCAGACACCGGTACCGGACCCAGCGGAAAAACCACAGCTGGGAGGTGAGTCTTCCCTACGGAAGTCGCCAGAGCACTCGCCTACTCCTCCCTCCAGGGTTCATTCCCGCACAGGGTCTGAGGACCACCGACGTCGCTCCAGGGACTCTGGTGACCGAGGTCTGTCTGGGTCACGCTCAGGAGCCCTTCTGGCTCGGCGAGAAACTCCCGGCGGTCTCTGCTGGTCCCTAATTGCAAGCGACGGTGAGAGCTCTGGTCATAGGGAAGGATCAGACTATTCAAAGTTAGTCGATCCTCCCCACCATCGTCTACCTCATCTTCCTCTCTCAGTTTAAAGCGCTCCCCGGGAGAGAAGGACCAGCCTTGCTCGCCTCCGGACGATCCTACCTTTATGGACGTCATAAGGCACATCCAGGCCTCCAATGAGTGGGTTACGCAGGACCTGGATCCGGAACGCCGAAGACTGGCTAAGTACCTGAGGCAAAGGGCCAAAACCTCTGGTCATCCCTCCTTTGGTGGATGCATTCCAGGACCTCACCTGAACCACCTGGATGCATCCAGCCTCAGTCCTGGCCGTTCCGAAAAAGTCGGACAGGCTGTATGAGGCCCAGAGCGCAGAGCCTTTTCTCGTTGAACACCCTCAGGCCGATTCCTCTGTGATCACGGCTGCCCATGACAAGTCCAGGCAGCCGAAGCACCTCAGCTCCCAGCCTCCTGACCCGGAGTCTCGCTACTTGGACCAGGTGGGCAAAAAGGTATATGCTGCTTCCACCTGTTCCATACGTTCCCTCAACTTCTGACGCATATGGTGCAGTACCAGAATGCGCTTTGGGAGAGGGGACTAGAGCTGATGAAGACTCTTCCAGACTCTGCCCAGAAGACACAGATCCTGGCCCTCCTCCAATTGGGCTCAGACATAGGCTCCCATGTCCTGAGAGCCTCTTATGACACGGCAGCCAGGGCAGCCGCTTCCGGGGTGTGCCTACGGCACCATGCCTGGTTGAGAGTCTTTGGCTTTCACCAGGATCTGCAGGCCGGTATCAAGGATCTACCCTTCCAGGGTACCGTGCTGTTCGGACAGGAGACAGAGGCCTTGATCTCCCGTCTCCAGGAGTCTGGCAAGTCAAGTCTGGTCGGTCCACCAGATGTACTGCGGCGACCAGCGACGACACCGTAAACGGCCTTTTCGCAAGTCCTTAGGCGGTCAAGGTCAAGCCCGTAGCAACCAACAGGGGCAGAGAGGAGGCTTTCACAGGAGATCCGGCAACCAGCAGTCTGGTGGACCTCCCGCCCGTGGGCCCAAGTCCTCCCAAGCCTCTCTTCCCCACTCCCGGCTCAGCCCAATGACTCCTTCGCCCCCCCTTCTGGGAAGATCCAGGGAGCTGGTTGAGGACGCTTCTCCCTTCATTTGAAGGTGGAAGTCAGTAACTCGGACCAATGGGTCTTGGACATCATCAGGAAGGGAAACACGCTGGAGTTCACAGAGTTTCCACCGCATACCCTGCCAAAGCTCTCCCGTTATCCTCCTTCTCACATCCCACTTATAGAAGGAGAGATCCAGACTCTCTTGCAGAAAAGGGCAATAGAGAGGGTCCCCTTACATCAGCGAGGACAGGGGTTCTATTCTCACTTTTTTCTGGTCCCAAAAAAGACACACGACCTTCGTCCCATTCTGGACCTCAGTCCTCTAAACCTCTTCATCAGTACAAGGTTCAGAATGGTGACCTCCAGGACTCCTTCCCTTGCTGCATCAGGGGACTGGCTCTGCTCTTCTCGACATGCAAGATGCATACATGCATATCGGGTCTACCCTCCCACGGAAGTTTCTGAGGTTCCACTTCCAAGGGGTGCACTATCAGTTTCAAGTGCTTCCGTTCGGCCTCTCTTCCGCTGCGCGAGTCTTCACCAAGTGCCTCGCAGTGGTGGCTGCGGCTCTAAGGTGCGTGGGGCACTATGTGTTCCCCTACCTCGACGATTGGCTGCTTACGGCCCCGTCAAGAGTAAGCCTTCTACGTGCCCTCGAAGACACTTGTACTCTTTTCCGAGGGCTGGGGATCACCCTGAACTTGTGAAAATCGTCCCCAGAGCCCAGTCAAAAGCTCGCCTTCATCGGAGCGATCCTGGATTCCATCCAGGGCATGGCCTTCCTTCCCCAGGACAGGGGAGATCGCCTGCGAGAGATGGCAGAACGGATCTCCATAGCTCCTCAAATTCCAGCTCGGAACTTCCTCAGTTTACTGGGGCACATGGCCACGGCCATCCCTGTCACTCCCTTTTGGCCCACTTCACATGAAGGTCCTGCAGTGGATTCTCAGGGTGCAATGGGACCAAAGCCACGATGATCTAGACTCCCCGGTCAAGATCTCGGAGCCAGGCAGGAGAACTCTGCTTTGGTGGATGGACCCCGGGAATTTAGAGAAGGGATCAGCTTTCGTCCGGAGCCATCA
Source organism: Neoceratodus forsteri (assembly GCA_016271365.2). Classification (NCBI taxonomy): domain Eukaryota; kingdom Metazoa; phylum Chordata; order Ceratodontiformes; family Ceratodontidae; genus Neoceratodus; species Neoceratodus forsteri. Next base: position 680,411,314 of record CM028131.1, on the reverse strand, counting down.
GTTCAAACTCTGACAACAGATGCATCGGACCTGGGGGGGGGGGCACCTAGGTGCTCGTCGAACGCAAGGGGTTTGGTCATCCGAGGAGCAGTCCCTTTACATCAATGTGCTGGAAATGCGAGCGGTCCTCTACGCCCCGCAGGCTTTTCAGGAGGACCTGGTGCCAGGCTCTCTTCTAGTTCGGACAGACAACATGGTGTCATCTTCTGCATCAACAAGCAAGGGGACACTCATTCGTATCCCCTTTGTATGGAGGCGATGAGAGTCTGGTACTGGGCGTTGGAGCGGGGCATTCTGCTGTCCGCAGTGCACGTTCCAGGCGTCTTCAACGATCTGGCAGTCAGCCTCAGCAGGTCGCGTTCCAGAGCGCACGAGTAGGAGCTGCTACAGTCCCTAGCAGACCAGCTCTTCGACAGGTGGGGTCTTTCAGAGCTGGACCTCTTTGCGTCACCACGCAATGCCAAACTGCCAACGTTCTGCTCGCGAGAGCACGCGCCTGGAGTTTTCTGGCCAGACGCGTTATCCCTTTGTTGGGCAGGGAGGTTTCTCTATGCCTTTCCGCCCTTCCCTCTCATTCAGAGAGTGCTGCTCAAGTTACAAACAGAAGGGGCCCGAATTATCCTAGTGGCCCCCAGGTGGCCTCGGCAGACTTGGTTCCCGCTATTACAGCGGTTGTCAACGGAACCTCCAATTCCGCTGCCCATGTGCTTGCAGTTACTGTCCCAGGACCAAGGGTCGCTGGTCCACCCGGACCTTCGGTCCTTAAACCTACATGCTTGGCTCCTTCAGACGTAGCTCAACATAGATGCGGGGTTTCCCCGGAAGTGGAGGCAGTCCTAGTTCGCAAGAAAGCCCTCTACCCGCTCTGCCTACGCTATGAAGTGGAAGCATTTTTGTCTTTGGGCATCGCCGCAGCGTTTGGATCCCGTCACCTGCCCTGTGAACTCAGCTTTACAGTATCTCCTCTCCTTGTACGAAAAGGGTCTGAGTTACTTCTCTATCAAGGTGCACATGTGGGCAATTTCCACCTGTCGTGCTCTCGTGGGAGACAGAGCATTGGCGCAATTGGATGTCGCCTGCACCTTTCTTAGGGAAATTCTGCATATGAGACCTCCCATTCAGGACCCTATCCCACCCTGGGACCTCCTTTTTGTGTTGGAGAAACTCACCCTCCCTCCTTTTGAACCAGGTGGATTGTGAGCTTTCATTGCCTTTCTTGAAGGTTTGTTTTTTGGTTGCAGTTACTTCAGCTCGAAGGGTTTCCGAGCTTCAGGCTCTGATGTGTAAAGAGCCCTATTTAGTTTTCCACAGGGAAAAGGTTTCCCTCAGAACGAATCCTAAGTTCCTTCCGAAAGTGGTCTCAGAGTTGACCCTCAACCAGTCGGTTGACCTTTCTGTTTATTTTCCTTCCCCTTCCAATAGAGGGGAGACTCTCCTCCACACATTGAATGTCCACAGGACTTTGAGGTACTACCTCAAGAGGACGGCTCAGCACCGTCAATCGGAGCAACTTTTTGTGGCCTTTGCACCACAATGCTTGGGTCGACCGGTGACCAAGCAGACCATCTCAAAATGGATAGTTCGATGTATCTCGTTTTGTTATGAGAAACGCAATAAAACCCTACTGGGCTCGGTTAGGGGTCACTCCACCAGAGGAGTGTCAGCATCTTTCGCCGCCCTGCAAAATGTCTCCATAAAGGACATTTGTGCGGCCGCAACCTGGAACTCGCTGCATACTTTCGTCAAGCATTACAGCTTGGATATCGTCTGCAGACGCCGAGCTGGCTTCAGCCTAGCTGTATTACAAGGGCTTCTGTCCTGAGGCCTCTGGAGTCAGCATATTCCACCTCCCGGGGTCGTCTACCTCTTTGGTATGGGACTGCTTGGGACTCGGTCCTTATTGTAATAGCTTGCTGCAAGAGCTCCCACTCGCAGTAAGATATTACAGTTACGTAAGAACTTACCGTAACAGTAGATCTTCGAGAGGAGCTCTTGCAGCAGGTGCTACTTCCCACACGCCTTCCCCCTCGAGGTGTGCAGATCCATTTTTGTTTTCAACTCCATTTCTCTTTTACAGTTGGCTTCGTCTCCTTCTCTTGTCAGGCCTTCTTCAGGGTCTTGGCGGGAGAACTGAGGTGGAGCTGGGTCCGCCCCCTCTTGTACCCAGACCGACAGGGCGGGGCCGGTGTCGGGGGCGGTCCCTGCTGTTTACTGCTGGCAGAAGTTTCACCGGAGGGTCCTAGTGCCTGCAGTGTAGTCCTTATTGTAATAGCCTGCTGCAAGAGCTCCTCTTGAAGACCTACTGTTACGGTAAGTTCTTACGTAACTACTTTTTCCTCTCCCCTTTCTTTCAGATCTGGCAGGGGTTCACTGGTGACACTGCGGCATTCGGCTGGTTCGGGAGCTCCAGTGCCTTGATTGGTGCTGGTTCCAGTGTCGGTGCCACGTGCGGCGTCTGTGTTGGGGCTGGCATTGCATGTGGTGCCGGAGTCCTCGACGCTGATCAGGGTTGCGCCGTCCCCCAGTTATTTTCCTGGTCTAGACCTGCCTTTGCAGGTCTTTCTGGGGTAGAAGTGGAACTTGATAAGTCTGATCCTGACTTGCTCTTATCTGAGAATGCAGTGGAGGACTCATTTGATGGACTGGAAAGCGGGCCTTTTGTTTCAGCGGAATCCTTAGTGAAAGACCTTTTTTCTCACTCCAGGGGTCCTTTAGCATCAGTAATTATGTGCAGTTAACTGACTAGTTTGACCTGCCTCGGAGGTGGAGAGTATAATAATGCATCTAATGAATTAGCCGATGAGGAAAGAGCTTGAGGGTGTGCTGAGGAGAACCTGCCTGAAAGGCACCAGAATGTTTTCTCCACTGACTGAGTAACACGGCCTCTGGGGTGCTTTCTCTTTTGGCCAAGAAAAAGCCTTTTGCCATTGTTGGTAGCTATAACTTTTACTTTATTTCTTAGTGTGCTGAGTGTTTTGAATCACTTTTTCGCGGTTCCCCTCTGTTCCTGGGAACCGCGTTTTTCTTCAGGAACCTCGGTTCCCTCCTATGTTTTCTGAATAAAAAGTTTACCATGTTTGTGTTTTTCGACGGTTCCTTTTAGTATTTAAATCGTGGTTCCCTTTTTTCAGTAAGAACTAATGTTTTTCTTTATTTTTTCCTAGCTTTACTTCTAAAAAGTCGCTTTTCTTTTCCGAGAGGGAACTGACCGCATTTCTTTACCTTGCCCTATTTGGGCTTCATTTTTTCAGGGGTTTTGTTAGATCTTCCTGGACATAAAGTCCCCACCACTCTTTCACACTAATGGAACTACGCCAGAGGTGCTGGGACCAAGCATGAGCCAAAAATCTTCAGGCAGGCCAGCGCCTGAGGTAGGGTCGTCCAGAAGCGGTGCCACAAGACCAGCTCGCTCCGTATAGGCTATCTCTGCATCAACCCTCCAGCCGCCTCAGTGACGACACCGCTTGGAGTCAAATCTTCACGTCTATACGACAGCAGCAGTATTTTTTTTGTAGTATTTATTTATTTAAAAGAATAAAACATTTTTTTTCTTCAAAAGAACACAGAAGTCGTCTTCAGCCCACCTTCGACTGAGTCAACCATGAGCGAGGCTGGTGACGGTAGGGAGACTTCGCATGAAAGCTGTGTTTCCAGTAGGGCTGGGTCCGGTCTGCCACCCTCTACGGGGGTCAGTCTGACTACGGGCAGTTCGCTTTCTCGGGGTGTGTCAGGTTGTAGGATTTACAGATGGACGCTGGCACCAAAACTTGTTCTCAACAAAGAGTTTAATGAAATTTAACAGGAACAAAATAAAAATGGACTGTAAACGTTTCTAATAAACAAATGAAAGAAGGAAAATCAAAGGCTTAATTCCACAGTTCTTAGTTTAACCATCCAAGCAGCACTAGGCTGAGGTGTTGTGCCTTCACCCTATTCGATTCTGATCTGAATCATTCTCTGTCACAATATATAGGGGTTTATGAGTCTACTATTGGTCCATCCACCTGTCAATCATGTAACATACAAAAAACTTTATTTTATACATTCCTTTTTTCTGATTTCTTTATCTATTTATATTACAAATTTCTTTTATATACAGTGTACTATAAGGTAGGGTTTTCATATTTCAAAACACAAAAATAAGGATTCGGCTAAGTAATCCACCCTGGAGTCCCTCCTCTTACATAGTCCTGCATAAATAAGGTGTAAATGAGGCCGGCTGGCTCTTAGGAGGAACATGAGAGAGAGAGAGAGAGAGAACTCACAGGAGGCTCTACAATGGTTGGTAAATCACTTCACTTGGTACTATACAAAAACAAGGAATATGCTTGCTTAAATATCCTTCTGCTGTAATAAAACGTAAGGTCTACACCTTTTTAGATTATTTCCTGGTTTTCTTATACCAGTATACTCTGGGCATTTTATTTTGTATACGTATGTTTAAGTGTCTAATTAACTGACACTGTAGTACGTAGAGACGCCTAACCAGCAACTACCCCGAGGATGAATTGTTTAGAATAAATATGTAGCTACTGATCCCTTTTCTTATGCAGTTCGTCTTATTCAGCACTTTTTGCAGACTATTACAACCGTCTAGTTTAAGAGCTGTCCAGGCAAGAGACGGGGTTTACCTCTGCGACCTTGTGCACATTACGAGGTAAAACTACTGAAATTACAAAAAGATGGACTAATGCATCTCTCGGAGAAGGCAAGCCCTACTATGGAAAAAGCCTCCCTTTTACCTTCCGCAGCGAGTATTTGAGCGGAATATGAAGTCTTCCTTCTGTGTTATTTTTTTAACCTGATAATTACCGTTGGTCGCAACGGCAGGCACCATTGCAAAACAAGGAAAGGAGGGGGTCATTTTGAGTACCTGGATTCATTACCAAGCTTCTGCTTTTTACCTCACTACTATTGGAGGTATTCCTGTATTATTTTAGTCGAAACCAATTAACAGCGTATATAGAATAATGGCGGGATGCGGGGGTGGGGTGGGGGATGGCAAACGAAAGAAAAAAACAAACGGACTCAAAACAAACTAACATTAACCATGGGTGGCCAGTCCATGTACATACTAAACAAAACATTACAAGGGTACCAGGAATTACACATAAGGATGCCCCCGGCATTCCAGGACTTTCTGATACAGATCTGTCACAGGCGGTCCTCCCAAAAGCACAAAAAGAAGCGGGCCCGTTCTCGATCTTCGTTGAGAACCCACCACTGCTCAGCCTCAAGCTCTTCTTTGTCCCACCAGTCGAAGAAGAAACGGTACCGCTCAAGGTCACCCTCTGGTATGTTCTTCATGTTTATTGTCGTAATGGGGATAGAAGATTACCCTGCTGGGGTCACTCTGCAGTCTCTGGTTCCTAGTGGCTTACATCCTCAACTCTGTAGTCCTTCCCGCCCTCGGTGAAACAGTTTCATCATTGGGCGCTCTTTTGGAGCAGTGGGTTCGGCATTTGTCCCGACTTTCCGAGCCTGTGGAGTCGACCCCAAGGCCTTCAAGCCTAGGGGCTTCAAACCCGCGGGCAGGGTGGGCGGGTCTTCCTAGGCACGCTGCACCTTCTCCGGTGCCGTCAATGCCACGTTCTTGTCCCTCACATGGCTGTGCGCAGGGGCCAGCACAGGTACCATTTTCTCCTACTCATGTTTTCAGTTCTTCATCCTTGGATGCACAGAGAGTTGGATTGAGGTCTCCGGGCGCTCGCATGGCACCTGCTGCAGTGCTGCCTTTGACTCCAATCTTGGCAGCGCGACTTTCGCAGTCGGCACCACCTCAGGTGCCGGAGTTCTAGACTCCGATTCGAGGAGCACCTCCTCTTGCTCTCTTTCTTCCCTTTCCTTTATATGCTATCCCTCCTGGGCTAGTAGGAGATGATACTGAGCCTGATCCTAATCCTGATCTGCGATTAGGAGATGACTTTAATGAAGATTCATGTCTCGGAGTGGGAAGCAAGCCCTCTACTTCAGCAGAGCTTCTAGTTGAGGACCTGTTCTTTAAGTCTCTACTGAAGAATATGAATTCTGCCCTCCCTCTCTCTCTCTCTCTCTCTCTCTCTCCAGACTTTGGAGGTTGATCGAGGAAGTTGTTGCACGTGCAACATCTGTATGTCCCGGAGATCACTGTGGAATTGACTCCTTCTGGTACAGCTCTCTTTCGAGCGACTCTCACAAATGGTGTGGGCAGTCCGGCGCTTATTCCTTCCGTGGCTAAGTCCATAGACGGGAAGTACGCACCCCCTAAGGATTGACCAATCCTGGCCTCTCAAGCTTTTGCTGACGCCGTAGTGGTCTTGGCAGAAAATGACAAAGCTGTTCTCTCTCAGGAGTCTACAGCTCGTCCGATAAACAAAGAATCTCGTAAGATTGACACTTTTGGGAAGCGAGTCTTCACCGCTGCTACCCTAGGTATACGTAGTGCTAGCTACCGGGGCTATTTCTCACAGTATGAGTATATCCTCAGGTATTTGCTAAAAGCCACTGTGGAGACTCTTCAAGAGTCTGGCATTACCTCAGAACTTCTCCAAACTATCACTAGAGATACTGAGTCCAGTAATCAGCAACTTAAGGCTGCTGTGGACACCTTTGGCACTGCTTCTAGAGCAGCAGCTGGCATATGCACCTGACGCCACTAGTGGTTACGAACCTCGGGGTTCACAAATGATGCCCAGCAAAGAGTCATGAAGTTACCATTTGATGGAGCTTATCTATTTGGCCCCCAGGTAGAGCAAGCACTCTAGGCCACACAGAAAACCAGGACAGCTATCAAAACAGCCAGATCGGCCCCTGCTGCCCCTCAACAGGGCGGGAACCCCAAGCAGTTTCATAAGGCAGCCCTTTCGTGGTAAAGGCAGGGGGAGGCTTCAACAAAAACCAAGCCCCTCAGCCACGAAAGAAAACGCAGCAGAAGGCACAGGGCTCGAAAGCGCCTAGTGCCACCCTCTGAAGTTCCGGCCCAGGTCCATCCTCAGCTGTCCGAGGAGGACTCTTCGGCAGTAGGGGGGCATCTGACTCAGATTTACAGTCAGTGAAAGTAAGTCACTTCAGACAAATGGGTTCTCAGGATAATTTGCAAGGGTTATTCTCTGAATTTTTCAGATACCCCTCTGGATCATCCACCCAAACGACAGCCCAGGCTGTCAGTTAGTCAGACCTTGCTTCCAAGATTCAAGGTCTTCTGAACAGCATGGCAGTAGACATAGTTCCACAGGAGCAACGGAACACAGGTTTCTACTCCCATTATTTCCTAGTTCCAAAGAAAACAGGCAGCATGCACCCTATTCTAGACCTAAGGAAGTTAAACAAGATTCCCTTCAAGGACAAATTCAAGATATCACATCACTTGGTACCATTCTACTTCTTGATTCATCAAAACAATTGGCTGGCCTCCCTGGACATGCAGGATGCCTACCTACATGTTCCCATGCACCCAAGCCACCACAGGTATCTTCAATCTGTAGCCCTGGGTCAGCACTATCAATTCAGAGTACTGCTCTTTGGGTTGTCCTTGGCACTGCGAGTTTTTACAAAGTGCTTTGCAGATCTAACTTCAAGGGTGGAGCTCTTGCAGCAGGTAATACCATTAGGACTAATGCCGTCAGGCGTTAGGACCCAACAGAAAACTTGTAGCTAGCAGTCTGAGGTGGGGGACCACCCCCGACGTCGGCCCAGTCCAACTGGTATAAAGGGGGCGGTCCCCTGGTGCCATCTCAGTTCTTTTCCCGCTGTCGACCCGAGTAGTTAGTCTCCACGGACGCCTTCCTCAGCAGTTGACAGCTTAAAGAAAAGTGTGTCTTCTCAGTCATTCATTTAGTTAAGCCTTGTGTATGTTAGCCTCCTCCATCCATGGCGCTAAGTGTGTGCGGCAAACAAATCCCGGCCAAAGACGGCCACGCGGCCTGCCTCATCTGCTTAGGCCCAGACCACCGGCCCAACGCCTGCATCCGCTGCCAGCAATTCAATCAAAAAGCTCGTGTGAGGAGAGCCATTGCACTCAAAACCTTCCTTCTAGAGAAGCAGCTAGCTGTGATGCAGCATGGCTGAAACGCCTTTCCTCCCACTAGAGATTCCCCTCCAGAAGAAAAGTCCTTGGGTGGGAAACATCACCAGAGGGATAAAGATCGGGCTAGGTCCGGGTCCTGCCCTGAGTCACCGGATAAGCAGGCCGCTTCCTCCTCGACCTCCGGCCGCAGGCCTGGTTTGGTGCCAGCGACCGAATACTCCCGCTTGAGTAAGTCCACTCCCACCTCTTCTCAGGGCAAGCACCGGGAGTCGGCCTCTTCAGGACGCCAGTCTTCCCTGGCTCATTGACCTCATAAATCTTCCTCGGGGTCGACCCAGGAGGGCCAGTCCAAGCCTTCCAAGGACAGGCCTAGTTCATCCGAAAAAAGGAAGCCTTCGGACGAACACCCAGATAAGCAAAAGGTTATCCGGGGCTCGGACGCTTCCCCCTCCTTCGGCTAAGGTTTATTATCCTGAGTTTACCAACCAAGGTGAAGCGCTGTTGCACACCTTGGACGTCCATAGAATCCTAAGGTATTACCTTCACAGAACACGTTCCTTCAGAAAGACTGACCAGTTGTTTGTCTCCTTTGCAAAAAGGATGACAGGGGCTGCTGTCTCTAAGCAGTCTCTAGCCCGTTGGCTAGTACACTGTATTTCCTTTTGCTACCAGCACCATGGTAATCCCCTTCTGGGTCCCATTAAGGGCCACTCCACCAGGACCGTGGCTGCTGCTTTTGCTTTCCTAAGGAATGTCTCTTCAGCAGACATTTATGCTACTGTGACATGGAGCACAGTCCATACCTTCATCAGGCATTACAGCCTAGACATTGCTTCTAGGAGGAGAGTAGGTTTTGGACTAGCCATCCTGCAGGGCCTACTTTCCTAGAATACTCTGCATCTGCCTAAGTTTCAGTTTTTTCTCTACCACCTCCCCGCTCAGACCTGGGCCTATCTTTGGGTACTGCTTGGGACTCTATCCTAATGGTATTACTTGCTGCAAGAGCTCCACCCTTGAAGTTAGATAGTACAGATACGTAAGAACTTACCATAACAGTAGACCTTCGAGAGGAGCTCTTGCAGCGGGTGGCTTTCCCACCCTCCATCCCCCCAGATATACGAGTTTTGCACCTGTACTAGGTTGGGGAGTTCCTGCTCGGTTCTCCAATGTTGTGTTAGCCGGGTCTCCGGTTGGAGAACTGAGATGGTGCCGGGGGAACCACCCCCCTTTATACCACATCGGGCAGCGCTGACATCGGGGTTAGTCTCCCACCTCAGACTGCTAGCTACAAGTTTTCCGTGAGGTCTTGGCACCAGATAGCATTATTCCTAATTGGTATTACCCGCTGCAGGAGCTCCTCTCGAAGATCTGCTGTTACAGTAAGTTCTTACGTAACTGTACTTTCTCGCAACACACCTAAGGAAACTCAAAATTCAAGTCTTCCCATATCTGGACAGTTGGCTTCTAGCAAGCTTCTCCAGATAAGGGACACAGGAAACAGTGACCACAGCTTCCAGGTTCCTCACATCTATGGGAGTTCTGTTGAATCTGGAAGAATTGCTGCTACAGACCTCCTGGATACCTCCAACGCAAGGGCTTTCCTCCTGGAGGACAGGAGGAACGATATCCTCCAGATGGCTCGCATCAAAGAGAATGACTCAGTCCAAGCTCTCTCAATGCAGTGGATGCTGGGTTTCATGGCTTCATTGGTGTTTATGGTGCCTTTGGCTCGTCTTCACATGAGGACCACTCAGTGGATGCTCAGTACTCAGTGGTCCCCGACCACACATCCCCAGTCCTTTCACATCAAGATAACGGAGCCTCTAAAATGATCACTCACCTGGAGGACTCGAGGGCAACCTACTGAAAGGCTTTCCCTTTTCCCCACTTGAGACACAGATCACCATCACCACAGATGCATCTCTATTTGGAGGGGGAGCTCAGTGTCAGGATCTCCACACCCAAGGTCTGTGGAGTCAGGACGAGTCTGAACTCCATATAAATGTCCTAGAAATGAGAACTGTCCTGTATGCAGTCTGAGCCCTGAAGGACATCCTGTTGCAAAATAAGTCTCCTTCAGATGGACAACAAAGCGGTGATGTGCTACATCAGCAAGCAGGGTGGGGCGCACTCTTTTCCCCTCTGCAGGGAAGCAATGAGAGTGTGAGAATGGTGCCTAGAGCATGAAGCCCTGATTCAGGCAGTCTACCTGCCTGGAGTCCCAAACGATCTAGCGGATTGCCTCAGCAGAACGGAGGTGGATCTCTCACGAGTGGTCTCTCAACGTAAACGTTGTGCAGTCACTCTTCGAAGAGTGGGGCACACCAGTCCTGGACCTTTTTGCGTCCCCACTCAACGCAAAACTGCCTCTAATCTGCTCCAGAAATCCAGAACCTGGTGTTTTTTGTGAGAATGCATTCAGACTGCAGTGGACAAGACACTTCCTGTACGCATTTCTTCCCCTTCCATTAATTCAGAGGGTGCTGCTCAAGTTAGAGGCACAGGGGGTGAAGAATTATCCTCATCACCCCATTCTGGCCTCGTCAGATTTGGTTTCCGTTGATCAACAGATTATTGAAAATTCCACCCAGACAACTACCACTTCAAACGGACCTTCTGACCCAGGACCCAGCGGTCCATCCCAACCTGAGATCCCTTCACCTCCACGCATGGCTCCTGAGGAGACAGAAGTGGGTGGATTTGACATCTCACGTAGAGTCTCAGACATTCTCCTAGCGGCGCACAAGCCAGTTACTAGGAAATAAACAGCAAAGTGGAAGTGTTTCCCCGTCTGGTGTGCAGTGTCCTCCCTGGATCATTTTTCTTGCCCACCAAAGTAAGTCCTGGAGTATCTACTAGGCCTGTCAAATACAGGTCTACAATACTCAGCCGTGAAGGTCCATCTCTGCGCAGTGTCAGCTTATCACGAGCCTATACTCTCTATGTTTCTGGTCGTTACCCTTGGTCAAGAGGTTCCTTAAAGGTATACTCCACACTAGGCCACCAGTTTTATTTATTTATCAAGTCTAGGATTACAAATACCTTTGAGCCTTGGCTCTTTTACAAAGGTTCCACGTCAGAGAAATACAAATTATGGGGAACATCAAGACAGAGATTACAACAATGTGGACATTGCAAACAGAGTACAGATTAATACAATTCAAGGGTAGCATTGTAACAAGGCAGCCAGCTGCATTTGTCAGAGAAAATAGACAACAGATAAGAAGTGCCAGAGTCATAGGGAGAGGGAAGAGGGTAGAAGGAATGTAGGAAGGGTGGGGAGAGGGTGAAAAGTGCAGCATTGGGTATACCAAGATGTGAGGGTAGAATCCAGTGAGGAGGGGAGGGGGGGACCACTAGAGCAGGAAGGGAAGTGGAGAAACAAGGTTAAGTTGGGCAGTCACAGGAGCTGTTGGTAGTGAGTTAGTCCTGGAGCCTAGTTTTATACATACCAATTGTTGGGGCAGAGGAGATGGTGGGGCTGAGGCCACTGAACCAGAGTGGCGCTCGATAAGCAAAAGATCGTTGTCCCTGTGAAGTGTGACAGTGGGGGACTTTCAGTAGCTGTAGCGTGGATCTCCTAAGGCACCATTTGTTAATTCGATGTTGTAACAGAGTTGAGACCCCAGAAGGTGCAAGGCCAAGGTAGATTTTTTCGCCATGGAGCAGGTGAGAAACTTTATGCGGTTTGATAGTTGGAGCCAGCCGGTCTAAGTGTACAGGTCACGTGTGTGGGTGAGACGGTGAGCACCACCGATGAGTCGACATGCCTTATTTAAGGCAGTTGAGAGGCGTCTAAGGGTTGTGGTTTTCTTATTTAAGGCAGTTGAGAGGCGTCTAAGGGTTGTGGTTGTGGCTGAGCCATAAATGATGAGACCATAGTCTATTACAGAGATCACAGAGCTCAGGACTGCAACCTTCAAAGCTTCTGGCGTGAGGTGTGGTGTGTGTTTGTAGAGGAGACCAAGCCGTGTATTAGCAGCTCTAGCTACATTACCTACATGAAGTCCATAGGAAAGATTAGGGTCAAGCTGTATCCCTAAGTATTTGAAGGACCCCACCTGATCTATAGTGTTCCCCTGGATGGTGGAGATAGCCAAGTGGTGTAGCTTGTGTGGGTTATGAGAGCTGCAGAAGAGCATAGATTTGGTTTTCTTGTCATTGAGGACCAGTTTATGATTAAGAAATCATGTCTGTACAGAACTGAAACCAAGTTGAAGGTTGTGTTGAAGAGTTGCAGGATCTTTGTGAGTGGAGAATACAACAGCATCATCGGCATATAGTATGATCTGCTCAGAGCAGTGGTAAGGAAGGGAGTTTAAGAAAAGGCTAAAAAGGAGGGGGCCCAGTATGGATCCCTGTGGGACACCCGAGCAAACAGGCAGGGTGTCAGAAAGAGCATCTGCAATTTTTACTCTCTGCGACTGGTTTTCTAAGTAGCTTTTAAACCAGAGAGAAGAGTCTGGTGATAGCCCGGCATTCAGTAGTTGGTGAATTAGTAGTCCATGGTGTACTGTATCGAAGGCCTTGGAGAGGTCGACGAAAACGGCTCCTGTGAGAAGGCCGTTGTCAAGGGATTTGTGCAAAGCTCCAGTGAACTCAAGAAGGGCTGTGGTGGTGCTGTGACTTTTCCGGAAGCCGTGTTGTTGTGGACAAGGTATATTGTATTTAACCAGGTGGTCGGTAAGTTGATCAGCCACGATGCGCTCGAGTGCCTTAGAGAGTGGGGGCAGTATGGAGATAGGGCAATAATTTGAGTGATTCGTCTTATCCCCACTTTTATGGACGGGTGTCACTGTGGCTGTTTTCCATAGGTCCGGGAATTTTCCACAGCTGAGAGAGAGGTTTAGGATTCTTGTTAATGGATGAATTACCTCATAGAGGGTGAGCAACAAAAGCTTAAGGTCCAGGGTGTCACTACTAGATCTAGATTTAGAGCTAGCTGTAGTAATATAGCAGCGAGCTTCATTCAGCCTTACCTCCCTGAAGTAGAAGAGGGGATGGTTAGACTGAGGGGCTGAGGTATTTGGGGAGTAGACCCTGTTTTTGAAAAAGTCATGGGGTAGAACAGCACTAAGGTCTGAAAAAGCCGTGTTAAAGATGTTTGCAATCACCTTGGGGTCAAGGGTTGAGGATCCATCAACCATTAACATGGCCGGAGAGGTTTTTGGCTGCTTCCCTGTGACATCCTTGATATTGTCCCAGAAAGCACAACCATTTCCCCAAGTATTGGTGAGAGCGTCTTTGTAATAGGTGGATTTCATTAGCCGTATGGCTTTTGTGCAGGCATTTCGTACTTGTTTGTAATTTTGGATGTCCAGTTGTTTACCAGTGGCCCTGGCAACTGCCCAGAGGTGATCCCTTAGTTTTAGCTGTGGGTTAGAGAGAGATTTTGTTTTGCGCCTTTTAGCAGGGGCAAAGAGGTCACAGGCTTTGTTGAAAATTGAGATGAAGTGATCAAGAGCCAAGTTAACATCTGTTGCTTCATAGATGGGTAGCCAGTCTTGTAGAAGCAGGTATTGTTTGAGATGTGGAAGTTTTCCATGAGGAAGGACTCTGCTAGCGATAATTTTGGGAGGGGGCTTAAGGAATTTGTTAGACCATACACACATGACTGGGGAGTGGTCACTGAGAGAGTCTGGGAGAACGGTCGTATGAGAAATCCTTGTGGGGTGAGTGGTGAGGACCCAATCCAAGAGGGTACTGGTGCCAGTCTTGTAGTTAATCCTAGTAGGGGAGTTTACCATTTGCGTGAGGTTAACAGCTGAGATGGAGTCTTTATAGGCACTGGCGCTCGATGCTAACCAGTTTATGTTGAAATCCCCTAGTAGAATAACTCCAGCTTCAGGAGGATGAGAGTTGATAAAGTTTAGGACGTCGCTGAAGCCATGTTTAGGGTCCCTGGGCATGATGTATACGGAGACAATAGTAAGGGCTTTATGGTTGGGACCTAGGATGATCTTTATTGGCAGAATCTGGGCCGAGGCAGAAAGTGATGGAGTTGCTACAGGGTGCCAAGACAGGGAGTCTTTGATATAGATTGTGCAACCACCGCCTTTTTTGGATATCCGGTCCAGCCTGTGGACATTGTAGCCCTGTATTGTTACTGCTGAGTCAGGAACTTTAGGTGTCAGCCAAGTTTCCACCACTGCAAGGATGTCAGGGTTGTGTTGGCATATGAAGGCTTGGAGTGCATCCAGCTTTGGTAGTAGGCTGCAGATATTAATGGTTGCAAGGTAAGGGCACCTGGAGTTTGTGTGTGGCCTGAGCTGCTAGGGCCAGGATTGGGATGGACGCTGCTTGAGATGAGAAGGAGGAGGAGTAGGAGTTTTAAGGAATAGAGTCGCAGCTCTTTGAGAGATAGTTTTGATCTGACTTGATCTTAGGAGACCGGTAGCCGCTTGGGATATGAACCTTGTGCTGGACATGCTCACCCATAAACCTTTCGAGCCTCTAGCAACATGTGAGTTGAAGTTCCTGACCTGGAAGGCTGCCTTCCTCATAGCCATTACCTCCGCTTGTAGAGTGTCTGAAATATATGCCCTGGTCACAGACCCTCCTTATACTGTATTTCACGAAGACAAGGTTGTTCTCAGAACTCACCCAAAGTAGTCTCGGAATTCCATCTGAACCAGCCCTTAGTTCTTCCGACCTATTTCGCGAACTTCCAGAATGAGGGCGAGCGTACCCTACATTCTCTGGATGTTAAAAGGGTTTTGTGGTTCTACATAGAACTAAAGAGATCTGCAAGTCAGAGCAACTCTGTCTCATTTAGCACAGCCTGGCTGGGTCAGCCTGTTGCTGTCAGGTGTATTTCGGCGTAGCTGGTAGCATGCCTTTGCCGCTGCTATTCCATGGCACAGATTAAGCTGGAGAGCAGGGTATACGCCCATTCTACCAAAGTAGTTGCGGCATCTCTGGCAGAAATACGGAACGTGCTCATTGCAAACATCTACAGTACAGCTACTTGGAGCTCCATGCACACTTTTGTGAAGCACTGTGCTTTGGATGGCCATGCCAGACGGCATCAGTCCTTTGGCAGGACAATCCTTAACGGACTCCTGGCCTAAGTGAGCTCCTCTCTCCTTCCTCCCTTCTCTGGGGATTATTTTAGCTCAGTACTCTCCCATTAGTGTGAACGAGTGGTGGAGACTTTATGTTCAGAAAGATGAAAATTACATACCTATTGTAATTCTTGATCTTCTTGGACGAAGTCTCCACCACTCATTCTCACGTCCACCCTCCATTCCCCGAGCTCGCTTATCTGTTTTGGTCTTCACTCCCTTGGTGGCTGGGCTGTAAAGACTCTGTTGTGTTGACCCTTCTTATACAGGTCATTCGGACTGTCTTATGTCCGAAATAGGTTAGTTTCATTAGATTAGTTTACGCTGCTCCTCCTGAGTAAAAAAGGTACTGAGGCTGTTGGAGGGTCGATGCCAAGGTAGCCTATACAGTGTGAGCTGGTCTCGCGGCGCTGCTTCTGCGCAGCCCTCCTGAAGATTTTTGGCTCCCGCTCGGTCCTAGCTCCTCTGGCATAGTCCCATTAGTGTGAATGAGTGGTGGAGACTACATCCAAGAAGATCAAGAATTACGGTAGGTACATAATTTTTATTTTTTGGCATGTCAGAAACCCCCAAAAAGAGGACTGTACCCACAGGTTTTAAAAATTATTTGAAGTGCCACAGGATAGTGGCTAAAGCTGATACCCAAGACCTGTGTTTTGTGCTGATCTTCAAAACATTGAAATAATAATAACAAAGGTACTGATAAAGTGCCTTCAAAAGAGAAGAATAAAAATAAAGGTGCTGATGAAGTGCCTGGCAAATCTAAGGCTATCAAAGGTACTGATGAAGTGCCTGGTAAACCAGAGCCTTCAAAAGGTGCCGATGAGGTGCCTACAAATAAAAATAAAAAAGTTAATAAGGTCACTGATGAAGTGCCTTCCAAAAATCCTTACAAAGAAAGGCATACTACTGCCCCTCCCAGTGCGAATAAAGGTGAGGTATCAGTGGCTCAAAAACATACAGAGAAAACAAAACACACAGAATCTCAGGAGGAGAATCTCCCAGATATTCAAGGAGACCTACCCCCTGTGGAAGAGATGGCTAAAGCCTGGCATTTGTATCAAACTCTTCAGGGCATGGGATCCACGTTTAATACCTCTGCCTTGCCCAGGCAACCTCCCAATTCAGCTCCCTCGGAGACAGGGACCTATACTGGTGAGGATTATGATGATTACTATGGAAATGACCCTGACGATGAATCAGAAGGGAACCTTGAATCTGACGTTTCCCCTGATCCACATTTTGGAGCCTCTCCATCAGATCAAGAGGATTCCTTCTCTATACTGATTTTTCTGCAACACATGATGGACACCCTAGACCTTCCCTTCCAGGAGTCCACTCCAGAGGAAGAGGATGACCAGGATTACAGAGAAATGATGGGTCTCCTTCCTCCCAAAAAGCTGATACTCCCTATCTGTAAGCCTTTTAGAAAGAATGCAGTAAAACTACTCCAAACACCTACTTCCTTACCCGGAGTAGATAAAAGAATTGACA
The DNA here is from genome assembly GCA_016271365.2 of Neoceratodus forsteri. Lineage (NCBI taxonomy): Eukaryota > Metazoa > Chordata > Ceratodontiformes > Ceratodontidae > Neoceratodus > Neoceratodus forsteri. The sequence goes on along the minus strand of CM028131.1, from coordinate 680,394,751 downwards.
ATAATACCAGCTCTCCAAACCTGACACTGAGTTCCTGTACGTACATCCCAGCCATGAAGGGGGTAGTACAGCAGGCAGCATCTGACAAAGCCAGTACTCCTCTCAACCCCCTGAGAAAGAGTCAAGGAGACTGGACTTCATGGCTAGGAAGTCCTGTACTTCGGCCTTTCTTTCTTTCTGTTTTCAGATTTCTGGCATACAGCCAAGTACCAAAAGGCCTTTTGGAATTCAGTCCTGGCTATAGCACAAAAAAAGTCTGATTCCATGGTTCAGGACTTGGTGAATATGGCTAAAACTGCCTTGGAAGCAGTGAAGTACCAGTTCCATATGGCAGCTGATAGTAATGATGCAGCCTCTAGAGTTCTAGCCCAGGCCATCTCTTTGAGGTGTTTTGCCTGGCTGAGAACAACTGGTTTGACGCAGGACACACAGTCCAAAGCTGTGGATTTCCCCCTGCGATCAGAATGATCTTACTTCGAGAAACAGCTCTTGCAGCAGATTACACCATTAGGACTGAAGCTGGCAGGCACCAGGAGCCTACGGAAATTTTCTAGCTAGCAGTATCCAGCGGGGACTGCCTCTGAACATCGGCCCTGCCGTCGACTCGCCAGCATCGGCCTCACGGTCCCACTCTAGCGAACAACACCTAGAACTTTCAAAGTTTTACCTCTAAATGTCAGCATCTCCAACTCCTTCCTCAGAAGGACGTCCCTCCAAGTGTGCCTGCGGCAAACAGATCCCTATCAAGGATCTACATTCATCCTGTCTGCGGTGCTTAGGCCTGGAACACGACACCAAGGCCTGCTCCTTTTGCCAGTGGTTTAATAGTCGCACCCGGATCTGCCGCCAGAAGGCACTTCAGGGATTCCTCTTGGAAGAAAAGTTGAAAAGCATGGACAAAGACCCCGCCTCCAGAAGTGAGTCTACCTCTAAGTCCCATAAGCACCGGGACAAACATCGGGAGAAGGCCAGGTCCAGATCCCCTAACCGGGCCTCGGACTCGCGCACCAGCTCAGGCTCCACGCGCTCAGACTGCTCTCCCTCCAGGGCTCGCTCTCAGCCCCCTCCAGTAAAGGTTAAGTCTTCAGGCAGCACTTCGGCTTCTCTACATCCCATCAAGACTTCCAGGTCTTCGGCTTCCTCAACACCCTCCCAGGCCTCCTCGAAGTCTTCAGACCGTCACCGGTCCAAGTCCTCTTCAAAACTTCTTCAAGCTTCCTCAGAGAGACACCGGGACTCCGACGCCAGATCGGCCTCCTAGGGGGTCTGGATCCCCCTCCCAGGAAGACTAAGGACCTGACGTCCCTAAAACGGACGACGGACCTGAAGCGGGCTACCAACCCTTCATCAGTTAAACGTCCGTCGGACCAGACATCGTCTAAGCACCCGACGTCAGTGAGACATTCACCGGAGCCAAAGACTGCCTCCCCATCACCGGTGGACACCGGTCGCCGGGACTCTACAGAGGAGGACCTGACGTTGTCTGATGACCAGGCAGGCGACAATGAGGACGCCAGGCTTCCACAGGAGCCTTCGCCAAACCCGGCAACACCCTTGGACCCAACACCTGATACCGGCGACAGACCACCGACGCCAGGTCTGTCGTCCGGCATGAATATTCAGGAGGTCAAAGATCTCTTCACCTTTTGGTGGGACACAATAAAGAAGGACGTGATCCCAGTAAAACCTCCTCCTCCTCCTACTCCTTCAACTCCTACTTCCCCTCCTGCACCACAGGGGCCAGCAGGAAGACCACCGACCCCCAAGGAACCTACTCCACCTCCCAGGGGAAGATCCAAAGAACGGAGAAGGCCCCCCTTCAAGATCTCCCTCAGGGTCACCCAGACGTCGACGGCCCACTCCGCAGGGGGATGAGTCTAGACCTGACACCTCAGATACCTCCAGGTCTCCTTCTCCAATCAGCATCCCATCACCTGACCCACGAGACCTGCCCAGGTCACCTCCAGATGATCCCTCTTTTTCTGAAATCATGAGGCACCAGGTGAACATGGGATGGGATTCGGAAGATCTCAACCCCGAGAGACAGTGCCTAGCTCGTTACCTTCGACGGAAGGACCATAAGCCTGTGTTGGTGCCACCCTTTGTGGACACCTTCGCGGATGTCACTAAGGCTGCGTGGAGGCGTCCGCACCTCCCCCACGGTGCCAAAGAAAGCTGACCGCCTGTACAGGGCCCCTGCAGAGGACCTGTACTTGGCACAACAACCCCTGGTTGATTCCCTGGTTATTACGGCCTCCCATGATAGTTATCAATGACCACAGCATCTGAGTACACAGCCACTGGACCAGGAATCCAAGCAGTTGGATGCCCTGGGGAGGCGCATGTATGCGGCTGCTACATGCTCCATCAGGTCACTGAACTATCTGACTCGTAAGGTTCAATTTCAGAATGCCCTGTGGGAACAGGGTCAGGACCCGGTTGACAAACTACCGGATGGCGAGCAGAAGGCGGAGCTCTTGAACCTCCTTCGCACAGGGTCAGACATGGGGACCAAAGTGTTGAGAGCCGCATACGATTTTGCGGACTCGTTTGCCAGGGTGCAGCTTCAGGCGTCTGTCTCCGGAGACACTTCTAGCTCCGTGTCTCCGGATTTACCGCGGACGTACAGAAGAGTATTCTGGACGTCCCTTATAACGGAGAGGTCCTGTTTGGTGAACCCTCTGAAAAGGTCATCACCAAGCTTCAGGACGCTGGGAAGGCAGTAAGGACTGTATAGGCCATGTACAGACCCAAATCTGTTTCCTTTCGTAGGCACCAGAGCCATTTTTGCAGCCGACAACGACAGCACCCACGTTCCAGCTAGCAGCAAAGGGGCACCTTCCACCGTAAGGCCCAACCTAAGTCTTCCCCAGGCCGAGGTCAGCGGTATACCAAACCGGCCCAGCCTGTGGGGGATAATGCCGCCACAGCATAACTCCTTCCCGGCCCCCGCCCCTCCTCTGGATCAACGGGCAGAAGAGGTCAGGGGTCACATCGCTCGCCACTTTTCAGGGTGGCAGTCGATTGCCGCTGGCGGTTGGGTCCTTCAACTGGTCAAGAGAGGTCACTTTATAGAATTCCTCGACCACCCACCGACAAGACCTCCCCTACTTTCCCGTTATTCGGGTCAGCACGCACTGCTCATACAGCAGGAGGTGCTCGCGCTTCTGGGAAAGGAAGCTATAGAGCATGTACCGAGGAACCAGAGGGGTGCAGGTTACTATTTCCACTTCTTTCTGGTTCCCAAAAAGACAGGGGACCTCCATCCGATACTGGATCTCAGCGATCTCAACGCTTCGGTCCTTTACAAATGCTTCCGCATGGTAACCCTTCCTGGTTTGATACCCATGCTCAAGCAGGGTGCTTTCCTAGCATCCTTGGACATGCAGGATGCCTACTGGCACATACCCATTGCTCAAGCGCACAGGAAGTTCTTGCGCTTCCAATTTCTAGGTCGCCATTATCAGTTCCAAGCCCTCCCTTTCGGACGGTCATCGGCACCTCCTGGTGTTTTAAGAAGTGCATGGCAGTGTTAGCGGCGGCTCTAAGGAGACAAAGCCACTACTTGTTCCCCTACCTGGACGACTGGCTCCTCATGGCACTCTCTCGGGAGGCTCTGATGTCCACAATTCACTGTACTCAGTCCCTGTTCGGGACGTTGGGCATCATTATCAATCAGGAGAAGTCACACCTGGTTCAGTCACAGAATCTGCAGTTCAGAGGCGCAGTTCTGGACACCGTCCAGAGGAGAGCTTTTCTGCCCCAGGACCGAGCGGAACACATCAGATCCCTCATCAGGAACATCCTGGCAATGAAGACAGTCCTAGCCAGACTGGTCCTTTGCCTGCTCGGACACATGGCTGCAGCCATTGCAACAGTCCCACCAGCCCGTCTCCACATGCGGGTGACCCAGTGGATGTTGCGGGTGACCCAGTGGATGTTGCGGGTGACCCAGTGGATGTTGCGGGTGACCCAGTGGATGTTACAGGTTCAATGGGATCAGAAACAAGACCATTTGCAGCTTCCAGTTTGGATCACGAATGCCGTAATCCGGGATTGGCAATGGTGGCTAGATTCAAAGAACCTGTCGGTGGGGGTCCCCTTCATTGTGCAGTCTCCGATTGTGACGCTCTCCACAGACGCCTCAGGGTTCGGTTGGGGAGCACACCTCGACTGGGTCAGATATCAGGGCTCGTGGACACCCCAGGAAGCTCATGTCCGTATAAATATTTTGGAAATGAGAGTGGTTCTTTATGCCCTGCAGGCCTTCCAGTCGGAGATCCCACCGGGTACTCTCCTGTTACAAACAGACAATACCGTGGTGATGTATTACCTCAACAAACAAGGAGGCACCCATTCCTACCCGCTTTGCAGGGAGGCCATGAGGGTGTGGGATTGGGTTCTACAACACGGCGCAAACCTTGTTGCTGTTCATGTCCCAGGAGTGGACACCGTCATCGCAGACAGCGTGAGCCGCTCTCAGGCCAGAGTCCACAAGTGGGAACTACTCCAGGAGGTAGTAAGAGGATCTGTTTCACAGATGGGGCACACCAGAGTTAGATCTTTTCGCGTCCCCATCCAATGCAAAACTGCTCAATTTCTACTCGCTAGATCCAGGGCCTGGTGTTTTCTGGTGAGACATGTTGCCCCTCTCCTGGACAGGCAGATTCCTCTACGCGTTTCCTCCCTTCCCGTTGATCCAGAGGTTCCTTTTGAAACTCCGCAGAGAGCAGGCGACGCTGATATTTATTGCACCTTTTTGGCCCAGACAGATTTGGTTCCCTCTGCTACACCAGCTGTCCCAGGAACCTCCGGTGCCTCTGCCAATCAGCTCTCGCTTATTGTCCCAGGAGGCAGGTTCGTTGGTCCATCCGGACCTTTGCTCTCTGAACCTGCACACCTGGCTCCTAGAGACATAGCTATCATGTGGTACGGGGTCTCGCAAGAGGTAGCAGATGTTCTAGCGGCTGCTAGAAAACCGGCCACTCATGCCACATACGCCATGAAATGGCATAGATTTTGCCTCTGGACTCAAGCACGAGGACTTTCCCTGATGGATCGTCTGGAAAGTTCGGTCCTGGACTACCTCCTGTCTCTCTTCCAGGCAGGCTTGGCCTACTCCTCTATTAAAGTACACCTTTTTGCCATCTCAGCCTATCATACACCTATAGGCCGACGTTCCATAACTCAGTTGGACGTAGCACGAGCCTTCCTGAGAGGTGTTTTCCACCTTGGACCTCCGATTAAGGATCCTATTCCTCCATAGGATTTACCCTTTGTTCTGGAGCAGCTCACACTGCCACCTTTTGAACCAGCCGTGGATTGCGAGCTATGTCTCCTAGCGTGGAAGACGTTATTTTTAGTTGCTGTTACTTCGGCCAGAAGGATTTCTGAACTTCATGCACTGATGTGCAAAGAACCTTATTTGGTTTTCCACCAGGAGATGGTGTCCCTAAGGACAAATCCAAAGTTTCTACCTAAGGTGGTCTCAGCTCTCACCCTCAGTCAGGACATCGACTTACAAGTGTAATTTCCTAAATACTCTAATAGAGGAGAGGCCCTGTTGCACACTCTAGATGTGCATAGGTGTCTAAGATACTACCTGACCAGAACCAGGCACCACCGTAAATCTGATCAGCTTTTCGTCTCCTTCGCCCATAGGATGATGGGAGCTCCGGTTTCTAAACAATCGCTGTCCAGGTGGCTCATCCATTGTATCACGTTCTGTTACCAGAAACGTAACAAACCTTTACCGGGCGCAGTTAAGGATCATTCCACAAGGGGGTGGCTACCTCCTTTGCGGCCATGAAAAACGTGTCCACTTCAGCCATCTGCGCAGCAGCTACTTGGAGCACCGTGCACACCTTTATCAGGCATTATAGCCTGGATGTTGCATCACGGCGAAGTGCTGGGTTTGGTCTAGCAGTCCTTCATGGACTCCTATCCTAGGCTTCGGTCCAACTCATGGTCTCTACCTAGCCTCCTCCCACCTGCGAGGGATTTCCAGTTTTGCTTGGGAATCCATCCTAATGGTGTAACCTGCTGCAAGAGCTGTTTCTTGAAGTAAGATAGTACAATTACGTAAGAACGTACCGTAACAGTAGATCTTCGAGAACAGCTCTTGCTGCAGGTAGTTTCCTCCACCCATCCCCTCTGGAGATAGAGTTGTTCCGTTATCTCTTTCTAGGATTAGGTGTTTTGACACCGCTCTGAATACCTTTTGATGGCGGATCCTCAGTCTCCACTTCTGATGTCATCTAGCAGCCGGGAGTCTCCGGCAGGAGAATTGGGGATTCTGGAGGACCGCCCCCTTTTATATGATGCCTGCCGTCGGGGGTGGTCCCTGCTGGATACTGCTAGCTAGAAAATTTCCATGGGGTCCTGGCGCCTGCCGGCTTCAGTCCTAATGGTGTAACCTGCTGCAAGAGCTGATCTTATCTGTGTCAGTCTTCACCATTCATCACAGATGGGTACTGGCCGGAGATCAGGACCCCGCGGGAGCCTTTTTTTTAAAAAAAAAAAGATAGGCGGAGCCGATGCAGCATCGGCGCCGTCCTCGAGGCCGACGTACTACATGGCGCTCGAGGATTAGCCGTTCGGCTGCATCGACTCCGCCTGCCTACCAGTTCTTCATCTCCTGCCGTCGAGGTCGCCTCGTGGGAAGCCTGAAGAAGCGTTATTCTAAAATTTTAGGCCTTAAAGCCTGCGTCTCTAGTTGTCGGTCTACTAGTTCTGTGTTTGCATCCACTCGACATCGCCGGTAAGATCTTTCCTTTTTATTACATTTAAAGCGACGTCGAGTCTGTTTTTGGTGTTTTTTTCTCCGTAGGTCATGTCGCGGTCGGAGGGCAAAAAATCGGAGAAGACGGGGCGGCCCCCTATGCGTTGGTGCCCGTGCGGCCGCAAGTACTCCATCACCGACCAACATGACCGGTGCCTTTCGTGCCTTGGCCCGCTACACGACATGGATTCGTGTGACGCCTGCTTCTCTATGGACTGCCGAGTTTTGGAACAGCGTGCGTTTAAGGTCGGGCGAGCTCCGCCGACTTTCGTGGGTAGGCCACGCACTCGTCGGGCCAAGCCGCGTTCTCTCGGCCCCTCCTCCGGGTTCCCTCCCAGTTCTATACGGACCGCGGAGGAGGGAGTCTCGGCCTCTTCTAGCCTAGCCGTGGCCGAGGCTCCTTCCGCGGCGCAGGAGGCCCGTCCCGCTTCCCCGGGAGCGGGCGGGAGGCGCCGCCCGCAATCACTCCTTCGGGGTGAAGGCTCCCAGTGTCGCCTCGGCCGCTAGGCCCGGCTCGACGCCGCTCGCTGCCGCTGCTCGCGCCATTCGTTGTCAGGGTCCTGTCGGCGCCGACCCGACTGTCGGCGTCATGGTTTGCCGGGCGCCGTCATGGGCGCCTGACACTGCTCACGGCGCCGTGAAACTGCCTTGACGCTGTCCTTCGCCATGTCCCACCTTGGCGCCGAGGTTGAGCACGGCGGCTGTGGGCTCTTCGTGTCGGCGCCGCTGGGACTCACGGCACCATGGTCGGAGCCGAGTCCTTCGGGTCGCCGACGCGCTGGTCCCGCTGCCGCTGCTGTGGCATCGGCCCGAGACTGGGTTGCTGACGGCGCCTGCTTCCATCCCGGGTGCCTCCCCTGGCACCGGTGGACCTGATGGTGCCGCAGCTGGCCCTGGCCTAGGACTTCTGGCCCAAGCTGCCCTGCCACCTTCTGCTGGCACCGCTCGCGGTGCTGTGGACTGGGCGGGGATTGCCTTGGCTCCTGGGCCCCTCGGGAAGTTGTCCCTTCCTCGACCCCCTACTGTTTGGCTTAGGGCCTCGGACTCTTCCTCTTTGAGTCGGAGTCCAGCTCGGAGTCGAATGGGCAGTTACACCCTTCGGGGTTGTCTGCAAGGGAGGACGAGCTGGTGGTTTCCTCTTCGGGTCTCGGCCAGTCCCCCTCCGAGGTGAGTCGGGTTTCCTCTAAGGCTAGGGTCAGTGGTGCTGACCAGCGGGCTGTGGTGCGTGCCACCATCACCTTGCAGCCTAGCCTTGGGGGGTTCCTTGACCCCTCTACGGTGGTACCCCCTACTGTGACATCTCTCGGTCGCCCAACTTTGGGGCCTATCGAGAGGGCCACGGGAGGGGAAGGTGCTCCTTCCGGGATTGCCCCTTCAGGAGCAGCCCTGGGTACGGAGCTGCCTAGACTGGCCACTTCGAGGGCTAGGACCCTTTCGGACTCCGAAGGGTCGAGGGGTATAGGTTCGGCGCGCCGGCCCTTCTCTGGGACCTACCCAGGTCCTGGACGGAGCCGGAGTGCGGACTTCCGCCCTTCCCCTTCGGGTTCCTTGAAAGGGTCCCATTCTTTCAAGGCAGGGGACCGTCCTTCTGGACCTTCACGGCCCCGGTCGCCTCACTTAGGGGATTCTTTTGGGCGCAGTCTAGGCAGTATCGAAGCGGTTGTGCAGCTGTCAACTACGGAGTCTTCCAGGACTTCCCCCGTGGGAGTCCGTGGTCCGCTCCTTAGCCCTGGCAGAGGTCAGCCGACTTCTTCTCTCTGCTCTGTCCACTCCCCTCTGCTGCCTTCTTCCTGCGCTCCCAGGTATCTTTGGTCCCAGCGGGCCTCTCACCTGGGAACAGTTTCAGAGCGGTGGCTGCTCGGTTCCCTGCTTACGTTAGGGCTTTGGACAGCCAGGTTTTCAACCTCCCCGAGCAGCCACCCTCCGAGCCTATGGTGACCTCCAGCTCCTCATCTCCCTCTTCTGGAGGAGAGGAACCTTCTGTCCACATCTCTCCTGCTGCTGATCTCTCTGAGTATCAGCGTTTCCTCGTGAGGATGATGGAGGACCTTCACCTTTCTCCTTCTTCTGTGAGCAATCCGGAGCATGCGAGACGCCTTTCTAGGCGATTTTGGGACAGCCACCTCGTGGTGCCGCTTTCGGCCCGCTCCCCTTCGGGAGCGTCCTGCTTTTCTGGCAGAGGCCTTCTCTGGAGTTCCTGCCCTAGGGACCTCTGCCAGAGGTATTGCGCTCCCCCAGAGTCTCCAGGCTCCTTGCCTCATCCGCAGTCCGGATTGACGCACCTGGACACTCCTGATGGGCTTCGCGCCCTCCGCCGTGACCGGCCCCCAGATCAGTACTCCTCAGATTTTGATTTCTGGGGGAGGAGGACTTTCTACTCGGCACGGCTGCTTCTCTCCATTTCTGCGCATCAGGCCCACTACGCTGCCTATAACAGGTACTTGTGGTCAGTGCTAGGTCAGTTCCTAGCCGCTCTGCCTGACTTGGAGCAAACCAGGCAAGCCATGGCTCTCTCTGCACATGGCCTGGAGCTAGCAAGGCACCAAGCAAGGGCATCTTACGACGCCAGTGAGGTAGCTACCAGGGTCGTAGGGACAGCGATCTGCACCAGAAGATCGGCATGGCTTCACCTTTCCCGGTTGTCACCCTTGGCCCGGCGTAGGGTGATTTGCTCCGCTCACCAGGGAACCTACCTCTTTTCCCGTAGGGCGAGACGGCGTTTGTCGGGCAAATTCCTTTCCTCTCGGGAACCCTGCTCTCGCTCTCCCTCTCTAGGGCCTCCTCAGGCCCAGAAGGTTCCCCCTAGTGTGTCACCCGCTGAGAGGACACTGTCCCTTAGGGTGCAACAGTCAACCCCTTCGGGGCTTGGTATCACTTATTCAGGGAGAATGGTGAAGATTGACACAGATAAGATATTCAAATACGCATTTCACTGTAATTATGATCTTTCTGTGTATCTTCACCATTCATCACAATCCCTCCCACCATCCCCCTTGGGGCTCCAGTCTCTGGAATCCTCCTCCCTCTGTGCCTTCCCTATCTTCACTGTATAGGTGCCGGAACCTCTGGGGCGAAAGGGGCGGTAGCCCCTCCACTTGTTGTTCCTGTATGGTTAAAACCAGTATAGGGAAAGTGCCCTTTCTTCCTTAGCCCCCCTCAACTGTTGCCATCTTCCGGCACCCTTGCTTGAGTGAGATTGGTTGAGACACACAGGGGGGGACAGTCTTCCCTAAGGGGTATAGTTTGAGTGGCACTCCTCTTCTGCATATCTTCTCCCCTACGGGGTAGGAGCTGGTGGTTGCCCTCGTTCTGTTATCCATCTAATCAAAAAAAAAAAAAAAAATTTTTTTTCCTTTCTTTTTTTCACCAAATATCTCTTTAGAGAGAGAGTACTGAGTCCCTGTACCCTGTCCTTCTCCAGAATAGCCGACTCTGCTTTGGGGTATTGCCAGTTATTCTGTGCCTTGAATTCTGGCAAAGAGCTTTGCTAACTCCTTGCAGTTCCTATACAGTCTGGTGACGGGCAATGGTCCTGGATCCCTGTTACCTCTCACTCTCTCTCCTGAAATTCTCTCCCCCCTTCCCTCCCTTCTTCCGTTTCCAGAGATTGGGGCCCCTACCCAATCCCCCTTAGTCTTACTTCTTCTATGCTGTCCTCTCAGTCGTTATTTCTCCTTTTAGTTCAGTTTTCTCTCCTTTTTCTGTCCCTTGGACTCTCTTGTCCCACCCTCCATCCCTTCCTCTTACCTCTCCGGCGACTCAGAACTGGTAGGCAGGCGGAGTCGATGCAGCCTAACGGCTAATCCTCGAGCACCACTTAGTACGTCGGCCTCGAGGACGGTGCCGATGCTGCATCGGCTCCGCCTATCTTTTAAAAAAAAAAAAAAAGCTCCCGCGGGTTCCTGATCTCCGGCCAGTACCCATCTGTGATGAATGGTGAAGATACACAGAAAGATCATAATTATGGTAAGTACGTAATTTGAATTTCTCGAAGATCTACTGTTACGGTAAGTTCCTACGTAACTGTACTTTTTTTTTGACTCCAGAACAGAGACTTGTATTAAAAAGGTTAATGAGTACAAAACAACCTATCAGAGCAACACGGCCAGAGGGAAGCCTCCTGCTACCCAAAAGCCTCAGAACAAAGGTAACCAGGGCAGAGGGTACTACCCTAGACCCTTCTACCCCCTTTCCTGTACAGTTGGATTACAGCCAAATAAGTGGGTTTTTACAGAGGAAGAGGTAAGAGAGGGCGGAGGAGAAGCAACCCTACGCCTGCTCCAGCCTCTCAGCCCAAGCCCCAGGTTGCCCCCCCGCCGCCCATAGGGGGAAGGCTCTCCCACTACCTCCATTCCTGGACTGTATCTTCAGACAAGTGGGTCCTGGAGGTAGTGGAAAAGATCCTACCTCTAAAGTTCAAAAAGCTGCCAGCCCTCAGGGGCTTTCTGCTGTCAAAACCTCTAACCCCAACAGAGAAACTTCTGTTGGAATTGGAGGCAAAACACCTATTGGCAGCAAAAATGGTGGAAAGAGTACCCTTGCATCAGCAAGGTAAGGGTCTCTAATCCAGATACTTTCTGACTCAGAAAATAAAAGTAGGGAGTGGTGACCTATACTCGACCTCAGTTATTTGAACAAGCATCTTCTCAAACCAAAATTCAAGATAGTCACCCTAAGGATAGTAGCACACTCCCTTCAACAGGCAGACTGGCTAGCCTCCCTGGATCTCAAGGACACCTGTTTTCCTATCCCAATAAGGCAGTCCCACAGAAAGATCTTATCTGTGTCAATCTTGACCATTCATCACAGATGGGTACTGGCCGGAGATCAGGACCCCGCGGGAGCCTTTTTTTTTTTTTAAAGGATAGGCGGAGCCGACCCAGCATTGCGCGCCCGAGGTCGACGAGACTTCACGCATGCCCGAGGATTAGCCGTTAAGCTGTGTCGACCGCCTGCCCCACCAGTTCTTCTGCCTCCCGCTGTCGAGGTCGCCTCGTGGGAAGCCTTGAAGAAGTGTTTTTCAAATTTTAGGCCTTAGCCTTCTATCGTCGATAGTTCGTCGGTCTACTAGTTCTAGTCTGCCCTACTCGACGTCGCTGGTAAAATCTTTCCATTATTTATAGTTTTGGCGATCGAGTCTGTTTTTGGTGTTTTTTTCCGCAGGTCATGTCGCGGTCGGAGGGCAAGAAATCATCTAAGGCGGGGCGGCCCCCTATGCGTCGGTGCCTGTGTGGCCGCAGTTTCTCCATGACTGACCAGCATGACCGGTGTGTCTCGTGTCTTGGCCCGCTTCACGACATGGATTCGTGCTACGCCGGCTTCTCTATGGACCGCCGTGTTCTCGAACAGCGCGCGTGGAAAGTTGGACGAGCTCCGCCAACTTTTGAGGTAGGATCCGCACTGCCGGGCCAAGTCGCGCTCGGCCTTTCCTCCAGGTCCCCTCACGGTTCTATACGGACTGCGGAGGAGGGAGTCTCAACCCCCCGTAGCCTAGCCTTGGTTGAGGCTCCTCCTGCAGCGCAGGAGGCCCGTCCCACTTCCTCCCGGAGCGGGCGGAGGCGCCGCTATGGCATTCACTCTTTCGGGTGAAGGCCCCCTGTCGCCTCCCGCTGTTCGAAGGTCTGGTCGACGCTGTCATCGACGCCGCCGGTCGGTGCTGTCGAGGCTCTGGTGCCGCTCATGTGCCAAGGGCCTTGTCGGCGCTGCCTCGCCTCTCAGCGCCGTGGGCTCTGTCGACACCGCTGTGGCGCTGGTACTGCTTCACGCGCTGCGACTCCTGATCCGCAACGCCTTTTGTTATAACATGCTACTGCCGCTTGTTGAGCACGCGCCGCTGGGTTGTTGGTCGGCACCTCTCGCACTGCTTCTGCTGCGCCAAGAAGCCTGGCGGTGCCTTCCGGCGCCCGGGTCCGCTGGAGCTGCCTACGCCTGCGATCGGGTTCTCAGCGGGGCCGAGCGTGTCGCCGGGCGCCGAGCCGGGTTCCTCTGAGCGCCGCCGCCGGGGCCTGGCGGTGTTCGCGACGCTGGGCTGCTGCCGGCGCTGCCTCTGTCGCCGATGCCGGTGGACTGACGGCGCCAGCAGCTGGCCCTAGCTCTGGACCCTTGTCCCGCCGCCTGCCACCTTCTGCCAGCTCCCCGGCTCGGCTGTGCCGTGGAGGGCGCGGTGCTGCCTCACCACTCACGACTTCTGGACCCTTCGCTGGGTCGCTTTCCTCGCCCTCCGACTGTCTGGCTTAGGGCCTCGGATTCCACCTCTTCGGGGTCGGAGTCAGGCTCAGAGTCGGACGAGCAGTCACACCCTTCAGCCAGCCGATTCCTTCCCTCGGCTCTGCCCCTACCCCTCTGCCGCATTCTCCAGCGCTCCTGGGCATTCTTGGTCCTACCGGGCCTCTCACCTGGGAGCAGTTCAGAGCGGTGGCTTCTCTGTTCCCTGCCTATGTTAGGGCCTTGGACAGTCAGGGTTTTTCAACCTTCCCCGAGCAGCCACCTCGAGCATATGGTGACCTCCAGCTCCTCATCCCCTCTGGGGAGAGGAACCATCTGTCCAATCTCTCTTGCCGCTGATCTCTCCGAGTATCAGCTCTCTGAGGTGATGTTGGAGGACCTTCACCTTCCCCCTATCCGCGAGAATCCAGAGCATGGGCACACGCCTTTCCAGGCGATTTCGGGCGCCACCCTAGGTGCCCCCCGCCTGCTCCCTTTCAGGAGCGCTCATGCTTTTCTTGCAGAGGCCCTTCTCCGGAGTTCCTGCCCTAGGAACCTCAGCCAGAGGTATATGCGCCTCTAGAGTCTCCAGGTTCTATGCCTCATCCACAGTCCGGATTTACGACCTGACACTCCTGATGGGCTTTGCGCCTCCACCGAGGACCGGCCCCCAGATCAGGACTCTTCGGATTTTGATTTCTGGGGAGGAGGACTTACTCGGAACGTGTTGCTTCTCCATCTCCGCCTCATCAGGCCCATTATGCAGCCTACAACAGGTTCTGTGGTCAGTGCTGGTCAGTTCCTAGCGCTTTGCCTGACTCGGAGCAAACCAGGCGTTTCATCGCACTCTCTGCACGTGGCCTGAGCTAGTAAGGCATCAAGCAAGGGCATCTACGACGCCAATGAGGTAGCTACTAGGGTAGTAGGGACAGCGATCTGCACCAGAAGATCGGCGTGGTCAGCTTTTCCCGTTGTCACCCTGGGCCCGTAGGGGTGATCTGCCCGCCACCAGGGAACCTATTCTCTTTCCTGTGGGCGAGACGACGCCTGTCTGGGCAGAGTTCCTTCGCCCCGGGGACCCTGTCTCGCCTCCTCTCTCGGCCCCCTCAGGCCCAGACGGTTCTCCCTTTAGTGTGTCACCCACTGAGGGCTAAGGGACACTGTCCCTAGGATGCATTAGTCACCTCTTCGGGGCTTGGTATCACTTATTCAGATGAATGGTGAAGATTGACACAGATAAGATATAGAAATTACGCTCTTACCGTAATTATGATCTTTCTGTGTATCTTCACCATTCATCACAATCCCACCCGCCATCCCCTGGGGCTGCAGTCTCTGATCCTCCTCCTCTGTGCCTACCCTCTTTGAATGGGGTAAAGTTGGGACACACAGGGGTAATTTTTCCCAAGGCAGCCTGAGTGGCACTTCCTCTCACTATTTATCCTCACTTTCCCGGGTGAGAACTGGTGGTTGCCCTCCTTCTGTTATCCTTCTATTTAAAAAAAAAAGCCAACCCTTTTTTCACATAAAATCTTTACAGAGAGAGTACTGAGTCCCTGTACCCTGTCCTTCTCCAGAATAGCCGACTCTGCTTTTGGGAGTATTGCCAGTTATTCTGTGCCTTGAATTCTGGCAGATGAGCTTTGCCACCTTGCAGTTCTTATATAGTCTGGTGTCGGACAAGGGTCTTGGATCCTTGTTACCTCTCACTGTCTCCTAAATTCTCCCTCTTCCCTTCTTCCTTTTCCAGAGATTGGGGCCCTACCCAACTCTCTTAGTTTTACTTCTTCTATGCTGTCCTCTCAGTGGTTATTTCTCCTTTTAGTTCAGTTTCCTTCCTTTTTCTGTCCCTTGATTCTCTTGTCCCACCCTCCATCTCTTCCTCTTACCTCTCCGGCGACTCAGAACTGGTAGGCAGGTGGAGTCGACACAGCTTAACGGCTAATCCTCGAGCGCCACGTAGTACGTCTGCCTCGAGGGCAGTGCCGATGTTGGGTCGGTCCCCTCATCCTTTTTAAAAAAAAAAGGCCCCGGTTCCTGATCTCGCCAGTACCCATCTGTGATGAATGGTGAAGATACATAGAAAGATCATAATTACGTAAGAACGAATTTCTATTTCTAGGACATGGATATGTTGTTCATCCACACTCATTGGCAGTATCCTTGCCGCTTTAAATCCTTGCCGGAAGGTCTTTAAGCTTGTCTCCTCCCACCCACCCGGGTGGTATAACTCCTCGCCCGCCCATGACGCCAGATCTTCTTACTGGAAGCCCAGGTTCCTCCTTAACGCCTCCGCGCTTGTGACTGGTCTTATCCGCTATGGATTTAAAAATAATACTTTGCAAAAGACTTCAGTCTTCGATCCCTCAAGGCCATGTATGGATAAACCGACTCCTGATTTTCGAGATGCCCATGCGGGCAGAAGATGTCTCAGACGGATCCACACTCCACGCGGTGTCTACTGCTTAGCCTTGAGCACGACCCGCAGGCTTATGTGCCCAGTCTCTTTCTCGCCTACGCCCTCAAGACCGTATGCCCGAGTGCAACTGGGCCTGTCCCGAGAAGCGCTTCCTCCCGTGAAGTCCAAGGAGGCCTGGGTTATGTGTATGCATGCGGGGTTCGGCCAGGATCAGCCTGAGCGATGGTCGCCTCAAGAGGAGGCGGGCGCGGGTCAGAGTCTTTCCTCGGTCATGCATTTATCCCGCCTCTGGGTTCTTCCTAAGCACGGCCTTTTTATGAGCTTTGTCTGTCCCTCTCCACTAAAGGAGAGGGCTTCTGCCTGCTGGACCTTTTCTCGGTCCAAAAGAAGGACAAGGTAAGTCCCTCCGTCGACGCTCTTGGGAGCGGGAAAGGTCCTCTCTCGGCCGGCCACCGTCGGTTGCCGATCACTGGTTCCGGCCACTGGGCCCGACGGTGTCCCCCTGCCAGGTCAGCTGACCCAGACTCCCACTGATGGAGCGTCAGATTTTCTCGACTCCATTAGACGGGCTGTCCCTTTAGCAGCCGAGATTCCTCTCCCGGTTCCCTGGGAGAGTTGAGGATCCTGTGGCTCGCCTGGCCTCCGGTTCCGAGCCCTCGGATGGACCTTCCGGGCAGAAGGGAGTGCCGGTTCCGCCGACACCTCCTCTGCACCGACCCGGAAATTCCGGGACTCTCGGTCTCGGGTTCGACCTCTTCATGTCCAGCTGCTCCCACCGGCCATAGGCGTGTCTCGTCCGCATCACAGTAAGCGGCGTCACGCTGCCGCTCGCCCTCCTCCTCGGATGAGGGAGCCTCACAAGAAATTACGCCGGGACGTATTTAGATTCCTTTATGTGCAACAGTTCTCCTGGCCGGGAATAAGCCGACCGCGCCTTCCCCGCCATTAAGTGGCTGTCACCGAACGGGCCGACACAACCCCTCGACTTGCCCGAGGAGCCTCATACCCAGGCCGGTTGTTCGCCAAAACCAGCTGCTCTGACCGATGCATGGTGGAACCTCCGCCCACAGCCACCACTGGGGCCCGACCAAGGATCTCCGCTCGGCGGCTTCACTCCATCTGCTGTCAGTTACCCCACCCCGACCGACCTCGCAGGTGAAGGTGGCTCAGGCCAGAGGCAGTTTCTCGAGGACTCTTCCAGTCCAGATGATTCCTCCTTCTTCCAAGCGACTGGACTGGAGTCCTCAGGAGGTCAGCCAATGGACGACCAGCCCGCCGCCCTTCCTAGGACTGCTTCCTGCCCATCTCGAGTTCACCGGATGGAGCCTTAACTCTCTTCCAACGGCCAGGCATCCTCTGCTTGAGATTCTGGACCGAGGATTCTCCGACGGAGGCTCTCCGGTGGCCGAGGCCATAGTGGGTCCAGCACTGAACTTGGCAGCGCCTGCTTCCTGCCCTGCGCCGGGCCAGGATGGCCAGGAAGTCGCGGTCCCTACCGTTCCTTGTCCGGTTTTTCGAACACCCTCTGCTGAGGGGTTGGTTCCATGACAGCGCCGGCGCCACGGCACCAGGATGTGGACAACCTCCTGACAAGGAGTCCAAGAAATTGGACTATGTCGCTAAAAGCCCGCTGCCCTCTCTCGGCCTTCTGCTGAGCTAAGTTCGCCGCCCTCATGCACATTTTTCTCATGTCCTGTTGGGCTCCTGGATGAGGTCATCTCATCTTCCCGCCCGATCTGCACTACGCTACAGGTGCGGACCAGGCAGTGGCAGTGGCCAACAGCAGCTCCAGACTGCTTTGATGTAGGGGACTCCATGTGCCAGATCGTGGCGGCCGCAGTGGTTGGTGCGTCAAGCGTGGCTTGGCTGAGGTGATACATCCACCTTTACTCGGATACCCAGCACAAGCTGGCGGATGTTCCCTTTGGGACTGACCCTCGGCCCTGGGGTGGAAGGTCACCTGTCAGAGGATCCAGAAGTCCAATGCCACCTGACTCGGTCTCTTCCGCTTCAGAAGGACAAAAGGGCCGCAACCACAGCCTAAGCCCCTTCGTCTCCAGCCCTGCCGCCCGCCCAGTTAACGTCAGGGGCCAGCAGGCTCGGCCTTGGCATCCCAAACCCAAGCCGCCGCTTCCTCTAACAGGAGGCAGGGAGGAGGGCCCAGGAGGTCCTCGGCGGTCCCTCCTCCAGTTTCTGCCCAGTGACGGGCTGAGGGTGTCGCCCCATCCCCGCCACCTACTCCTGGGTCCCTGCGGGGGACGGCCCGCACTTCCGGCTCGCTGGTCCGCTGTTACCACGGACAGGTGGGTCTTGGAGGTGGTGGGAAGAGGCCTGCCTCTGAATTCGAGAAGGCACCACCCTTCAGAGCCGCCGCCTCGGGGGGCTCGGGATCCCCAGCTCACTGGCGGCCCGTCGAGCCGACATCACCTCCTCCTCCAGAAGGAGGTGGTAAGAGAGTGGTGGACCCTCCTTCAGACCCAGGGTTTGTGTCCGTACTTCCTGGTTCAACGGACGGGGGCCAAGCTCTGATCTCGACCACCTGCTAATGCACTAAACAAGTTCCTAAGGTCTCAACTCCAGGATGGTCACCTGGCTCAGATATCACCATCCTGAACGCGGGCGGTGGTTCTGCTCTCTGGACTTGCAGGATCGCTTTTTTCACGTCCCTATCCGTCTGGCCCCACCAGAGATTCCTTCGCCCGAGCGGAAGGATCTCTTCTAGTTCCGCCATGCCCTTCGGCTTGTCTCCAGCTCCAGGGTCTTCACCAAATGCATGGCAGTGGTGACAGCATTCCCGCGCGCCCGAGGGGTCCGGTGTACCCTTACCTGGACGACTGGCTGATAGCAGCTCCTCCAGGAAGGAGGCGGAGTGGTCCAGAGATCTGGCCCTCCAGGTCTGTTCTCAACTGGGCCTCCTTATCAACGAGGCCAAGTCGGAACTCGAGCCAGGTAGGTGATTTTATTCATCGGGCGCGCTCGACTCTCTCGAGCCAGAGCGCGGCTCCAGGACAGGGCCGAGGTTCTTTCCTCCTTTGCCCGATCATTTCTGGTTGGGCACTGCGCCCTGCCCGGGACTTCCTGGCGCCCTGGGTCTCATGGCGGCCTGTACCAGCGTGGTCGTTGGGCCCGCTGGAACATCGTGCGTCCCCTTCAGTGGGGACTGGCCAGCCAGTGGTCATAACGCTACGATCCCTTGACCAGCTTGTCGGTGACACAGGGATGTGGAATGCTCTGTGGTGGACCGTCCAGATCATTTGCAGGAGGGCATCCTGCTCGTCCGCCCGGCAGGCGGTCTCTCTGTCGACCGATGCCTCTCTGATGGGTTGGGGTGCCCATCTGGGGAACACTGGCTCATGGCCCTGGTCCCCGCTGGGAGTCCAGATGCCACATCAACCTGCTGGAGCTCGAGCGTCCGCCTAGCTCTCACCGCTTTGCTCCGTTCCTCCGGGGTCAAGTGGTCCGAGTCCAGACGGACAATACTACTACCATGTACTATCTAAACTGCCAGGCGGACGCGCCCATGCTTCTATGCAAGGAAGCTCTCCGCATTTGGTCACTCGCAGCGCAGCCTGGAGGCGGATCTCCTAGCATTCACGTGGCAGGAGCCTCCAACACCCTGGGCCGATGCCCTGAGCCGATAGGGGCTGCATCCCACGAGTGGTCTCTCCTGCCGGAGGTAGTACAGCATCTGTTCTCCCTTTGGGGCACACCTCAGGTGGACCTGTTTGCCTCCATGGAGAACGCGGTTGAGTCTGTTCCATGCCGCCCCCTCAGCAGGGCTCGCTGCAGGGGATGCCTCTCGAGGCAATGGACCCCGGCTTCTTTACGCCTTTCCCCATTTCCCTGATCCACAAGGTGCTCTCAAGCGAGGAGGGACAAGGCGCTGGTGATTCTGATAGCCCCAGACTGGCCTCGCCCAGTTCTGGTACCCAGATCTCCTCAGTCTCAGCTCCAGGACTCATGACAGCTTCCAGCTCGCCTCGGACCTGCTCTCAGTCAATCAGGAAGGTGTTCCATCCGGACCTTCAATCCCTGCACCTGACGCCTGGTTCCTGAGCTGCTAGAGTTCCAGGCTTTGGGTCTTTCCGACGAGGTCCTCAATGTAGTTGAGGCGTCCCGTAGGAGTCGACCAGAAAAATGCTATGCCTTCAAATGGAAAAGGTTTCCATTTGGTGTCAGGGCAGGGCTTGACCTTCCTCCTGTTCCTTGGCAAGCATCTTGGACTATTTATGGTCCTTTCTAGTCAAAGACGATCCGGCGCGACCTAAGGTGCACCTGGCAGCCATCTCTGCTTACGGTCGCGGGCGGGCAGATCGGTGCAGGAGAAGGTGGTCTGGCGCTTTTTCAAAGGCCTTGATCACATTTCCTCCAGTGCGGGAACCCCACCTCCGTGGGATCTACTGCTGGTACTGGCAAAGCTCATGGGCAATCCATTGAACCTATGCACAGGTGTGCTCTCTCTCACCTGTCGTGGAAGACTGCCTTCTTGGTGGCTATCACGTCAGCCAGAAGGATGGGAGGAGCCCAGGCGCTTTCATCGAGTCTCCTTACCTGGTCTTCCACAGGGACAGATGTTGTCCTCGTGCCCCACCCAAATTCCTTCCAAGGTGGTGTCGGAGTTTCACCTTAACCAGGTGTTGACTCTGCCGTGGTGTTCTACCAATCACACCTCGGAGGCCGAATATAGGCTCCATACTCTGATCCTAGAAGGCGCCCGCTATTATAAGGAGCGCACGGCTGAAATTCGGGAGAGGTTCACAGCTGTTTGTCACCACGCTAGCCGCATCTGGCAGACCTGCAGCCAAGCGTTGACGATAGCAGGTGGGTAACCTCTGCATAGATCTCTCTGTTATGTAGCGGCATGGAGCCTCCCAGAGGATAAGAGCTCATTCTACCCGCCATACTGCTGCAAGGTGGCTGCTTCCAGGACGCCCCTATCCAGGAAATCTGCAGGGCTGCTACCTGGAAGTCAGCAAACACCTTCATTACCCACTACCACATCGACCTTGAGTCACGCCGGGATGCTGGTTTTGGGGCCCTGTTCTCAGTCTCTTTCCCAAGTAAGTATATGGGGTGTGTCTTGCCTCTCCTCCTCCCGGAGAACTGCTAGAGTCTGCCAATGAGTGTGGATGAACAACTCCATGTCCCTAGAAATACAGGTTACTCCTGTAACAGGGTTCTAGGAATGGTATATGTTGTTCATCCATCTCGACTCCACCCGGCCTCCCGGCTCGACGCACAACCTGAGCTTCCAGCGGCCAGATCTGGCGCTATGGGCGGAGCCGAGAGTTATACCACCCGGTGGGTGGAGGAGCAAGCTTGAAGACCTTCCGGCAAGATTTAAAGCGGCAAGGATACTGCCAATGAGTGTGGATGAACAACATATACCATTCCTAGAACTCCTGTTACAGGTGAGTAACCTGTATTTCCTGAGGATCAAGCTTCCTTCAGGACATTATCATTTTGCAGCCATGCCCTTCGGCCTGACATCTGCTCCAAGGGTATTCACCAAGTGTCTGGCCGTAGTGGTAGCACAGCTCAGAAAACAAGGCATCACAGTCTATCCTTATTTGGATGACTGGCTTATAGTGGGGAAAACTCCTTTACAAGTAAAAGAGGCACTTTCCCAAGCAAAGGACACCTTACATTCCCTGAGCTTTCTCATAAATCAGGAAAAATCCTACATGGATCCAAATCAGACACTTACTTTTATAGGGACACAGTTGGACACTGAGCAAAGCAGGGCCTTTCTTCAACCAGAAAGAATCCAAAACTTTATCTGTGACAAACTTCTTTGTTCTGGGCCAGCCAGACACTTATTGAGGCTCCTGGATCACGTGGCATCCATGACTGCTGTGGTCCAGGAGTCCAATTCAGAATGAGGGACCTACAGTATCACCTTCGCTCTCACTGGTCTCAAAAAAGCCATCCTCTGTCCAGATTGGTTCCAGTAAAAGAGGCACTACTGCAGGCCTTACAGTGGTGGAAAGAAATAACCAACCTATCGGTAGGAATTCCAGTCCAAGCTCCCTTACCTATAAAGATCTTTACCACAGATGCATCTACTGGTGTGGGAAGCTCTTCTGGACAGCTCTTCTGCCAGTGGCACATGGACACCAAAAGAGTTAGCATGCCACATCAACCTTCTAGAACTCAGAGCTGTCTACCTAGCACTGAAGGCCTTCGCTTCACAAGTCAGGGGTCACACAGCGCAGATCAGAACAGACAACACCACTGCTATGTTTTTCATAAGCAAGGTGGCAAGAGGTCGAGTGTGCTGTGCGCAGAGACCATGAGAATTTGGTCCCTGGCCTACTTCCTAGATGTCGGTCTATCAGCTGTACACCTACCGGGCAAGGACAGTACCCTGGCAGATGCCCTTAGCCGCATCAGTCAAGGGCACAACGAATGGACTTTGAACAAACAGGTCCTTGCCACAGTTTTCAGAAGGTGGGGCACTCCAGAAGTGGATCTGTTTGCCTCTCATCTCGACTATCCGCTTCCTCTGTACTGCTGCAGGCCTCCTTCCTTGGGAACCCTTCCAGCAGATGCCCCCTCTTTGGATTGGTCAGAAAAATTCCTATATGCCTTCCCTCCATTTCCTCTGATTTTCAGGGTACTTCTGAAACTCAGGAGTTAATCGACAACAATGATTCTGGTGGTGCCGGATTGGCCAAGGCAACCTTGGTATCCTCTCCTGCTAGCCCTCTCTTGCAGCAGACCTATTCGGCTTCCCCTCAGTCACTCTCTCCTGACTCTGCCTCAGCTATAAGCGACTTATACAGACCTGCAGTCCCTTCACCTCAGAGCTTGGCTCTTGAAGAGCTAGGGTTCCCTACCACTCAGTATTCCGAGCAAGTATTGAGAATCCCGAGGATGGCCAAAAAGCCCAGCACTAAAAAAGACTTATGCAGCTAAATGGAAAAGATTTTCCATCTGGTGCAAGGGGAAATGGATCACTCCTCTTAAAGCATCAATCTCTAATCTTTTAGACTATTCAGTGCACCTTCGGGCCTCGGGTCTAAAGACCTCATCCTTGAAACTTCACCGAGCTGCAATTTCGGCCTACCTTTCTATTGGAAAGGGAAAATCTGTTTTATCCTTGCCTGTTTTTAAATAGTTTTTCAAAGGCTTTCTCCACTTTCAGCCCCCAATCAGAGATTCTGTCCCTTCTTGGGATCTTAGCTTGTGTATAGCAGAGCTCATGGAGCCACCCTTCGAATCTATGGCTACGGCTCATCTGAAATTTGTCACTTGGAAAACTGTCTTTTTAGTAGCCATCACCTCTGCAAGGAGGATTTCAGAGCTGCAGGCACTTTGCACTGAGCCCAACTACATTATCCCACACAGGGACAAGATAGAGCTCAGAACTAACAGAAAATTCCTACCCAAGGTGATCCGAATTCCACCTTAACTAGTCCATTTCCTTACCAGTTTTCTTTACTGAAAAAAATCCACACCTGGGAAGCGTAAACTCCACAGTTTGGATGTCAAGAGAGCCCTATCTTATTATTTGGATCACACCAAACAGTTTAGGTGCTCTTCCACACTGTTACTCCTCACCTGTGGGGAGCTAGATATGCTCACCCGTAAACCCTTTGAGCCTCTAGCCACCTACAACTTGAAGTTTCTGACCTGGGAGACTGCCTTTTAAGTGACTGTTACTTCCACCCCCAGAATCTCTGAAATACATGCCTTGATCACAGACCCTCCATACACTGTATTTCACAAAGACAAGGTGGTATTTCGAACCCACCCTAAATTCCTACCCAAGGTGGTTTCAGAATTTCACCTTAACCAGTCCTTGGTTCTTCCTACTTATTTTGCCAACTTCCAGAATGAAGGGGAACGTACCCTTCGCTCTCTGGATGTCAAGAGGGTTCTGCGATTCTACATCGACAAACTTAAGACATTTGCAAATCCAAGCAGCTCTTTCAGCATGGCCCGGCCTGGTCAGCCTGTTGCCATCAGATGCATTTCTGCGTGGTTAGTAGCGTGTCTTTGTCACTATTACTCGATGGCTCAGGTCAAGTTGGAAGGCCGGGTTTCCGCCCACTTCACCAGAAGGTTTGAGGCATCCCTGGTCGAAATTCATAACGTGCTCATTGCAGACATTTGCAAAGTGGCTGCTTGGAGCTCAGTACATACTTTTGTGAAGCACTATGCTCTGGATGTCCGTGTAAGACAGCACACTTCCTTTGGAGGGACAATCCTGAATGGACTTCTGTCCTGAGTGAGCTTGGTATCCTTCCGCCCTGCTTGGGGGATTGTTTTTTAGCTCGGTACTCTCTTATTAGTGCGAGTTAGTGGTGAAGACTCCTAGTCCAGGAAGATATGGTAATTATGTACCTACTGTAATTCTTGATCTTCTTGGACGGAGTCTTCACCATTTATTCACACACCTGCCCACCATCTCCGAGCTCACTCATTCTGTTTCTGGTATTCACTCCCTTGTTGGTTGGGCTGTGAAGACATTGTTGAGTTCACCCTTCTTACACGGGTCATCCGGGCTCTTAATGCCCGGATTAGGTTAGGTGTTTCCTAGGTTAGTTGACACTGCACTTCCTCGGTCAAAAATGTGCTGAGGCAGTTGGAGGGTCGACATTGAGACAGGCTATACGGGCGCGTCCAGTCTTGCAGTACCACACATGTGCGGTCCTAACTCGGCAACGGCCCTCCTGAAGATTTTTTTCACTCCCACTGGGTCCTAGCACCTCCGGCGTACTCCCATTAGTGTGAATGAATGGTGAAGACTGTGTCCAAGAAGATCAAGAATTATGGTAGGTACGTAATTTCTATTCTAGGATTGTGGATATGTTGTTCATCTACACTGTTTGGCATGTCCCTTTCCCCTTTTAGATCAGCTGGATGTCTTAAAGCTGGCTCCTCCCACCCACCCAGGTGGTATATACCTTGGCTCCGACCCATGACACCAGATCTTCCTTTCCACTGGAAGATACAGGTTGCCTCCCTTGTGCTCACGCATTTCGTAGGTCCTGGCTTTCAAAACCTCAGTTTTACCGAAACTAAAACTCATTCGAGTTAGCGATGGTGCTTTTGCGTCCTCGATCATGAAAGAGGAATCTTCTCCAGGATTTTGCTGGTGTCCTTGTGGCCAGAAGATGTCTCGCACCAATCCCAATCTCACGTGTGTCTACTGCCTAGGTATCGGCCATGACACCTCGTCTTGCAACTTTTGTCTTGCCTTCCATCCCAACGTCCTGGAAGATCGCTTGGCGCTTTTGAAGTTAGGGAGACTGGAGAAAAGGAACCCTCCATTGAAGTCTAAGGAGGCTAGGTGGGCAGTTTCCGCAGCCGTGAGCTCCGCCAAGCAGCTGGAATGCATGAAGGTATTCGAAGAAGCTACCAGCGCTTTGGCTAATCAAAGCTTTTTTGTTCCTCTCAACCTGGGCTCCACCTTTTCAGGTTCTTTTAAGGAGTTGTGTCAGTCTCTCCCCACCTGGCTTGAGGCGCCTACGGGCTCGCAGTCCTCCCGCTCTTGGAAGAGGGAAAAGGAATCTGGACTGTCTTCGTTTGGATGAAGGCGCTCTTGGGACCGAGAAAGGTCTCAGTCCCAGGAGCATGCAGTCTCGACCTCGGCCGAGATCGCTTCCTCGGACGCAGGCTTCACAAACCTTGCGTCTGGCCAGATGACTGAGGAGGTGGCCGATGAGGTTGAGATCATTCTCTACCCAATCGACCCTCTGTCGCTGGCCGTGGCCAATGACTCCTTGGAGAGGACACCGTCCTTTGTGTTCCCCAATGAGGAGACCCAGCCCGCTGGTGTCCCCATTGAGGTCCCGGTTCCGGAACCCCGGCTTTCACCGATCCCTCCAGTGTCTCCCGAGTGACCGAGTCTGCCTGCCCAATCTCAGTCGAGTCCAGAACTCCCTCTGCCGAAAGGCCAAGGAGGAGCCATAAGCGCTCCAAGAAGAGGCGACACCACAGGTCGTCCTCATCCTCAAGAGGCTCTGACGGAAACTCCGTCGGCACTATGAGGACCCTATGTGGCAACAGCTGATTTTGATCGGGCAGAAGCCAGCTCCGCTGCCTACCCAGGCCATTACTTGGCTTTCGTAACCTAGGCCGAAGCCGACCCCCTTGGAACTGAAGCTCTCGGTTCCCCCGCCCGTGGGGCCAGCCCATCCTCCGATTCGACCTTTGCCGGCTTCCCCACCGATAGTTGTGGAGCCAATGCCTAAGCAGCCTGTGGGAGGGGCTCCTTCAAAAGAGGACCAGACAGATACCGGACTTCCCCGACATCTGTCGGTCACGGTCACCCCGTACCTTTCTCCACTGGTCGAGGGTGACTTGGACGGCAATCCGCTGTACCCCGACTCCTTGGACTCTGGCGTCACTGGATTCCACTCACATCCAGGGGATGATGAGTCGTCCGTTGGCACAGGGATGGAAGAAGGCCCTTCACTAAGCACTGCAGTCTGGACATTGCCTCTAGGCGCAGGACTGGTTTCGGCCTTGCGGTCCTGCAAGGTCTTATGTCATAACTCACTACTCAGTTGGGGATCTCTCCTCCTCCCGGACGTATCTCCGAATTTTTCTTTTGGACTGCTAGGTAGTCAGTCCCAAATGTGAAGATTAAGGTTCATACTAAGGTCGGTTCAGGGGGCTAGAAGGCCGAAACCCATAATGCTCCCATACTAAACCGGTGAAAAACAGATCCGTTTGTAACCGGAATTAATCAGTGCGTCTAATCGGTATTTAAATATATTATTTGTTTCACTAATAACCACATAAAGTGGCAGTTTGTTCCGTGGGCCAGTTACCTTAATAGTAAAAAAAAATATTTCCTGTTATTGCGAATAAATGATTTCTGAATCATCTGTAATGGATGTCCCCTGAACTCATAGGAATGATCCTTAAATTCTAGACCCATTTCACACATAAGATATGGATCTTTAATATCATCAAACAAAATCAAAAGATCACCTCGAAGGCAGCGAGTTGATAGTGACATAAGCTTTAAAGAGTCAGTATGTTCACAATATGGTACTTTTCCAAAACGTTTTTTTTTTTTTTTGTGAATTTCCTCTGAACACCCTCCAACAGTTGACATTCTGATTTTTTTATATGGATTCCAAGCTGAGAGGCATATCCAAGTGTGGCCTGACATAAGCTCTAAATAAAGGGAACAAGACATTCTGATCTCTACATCTAATGTTTCGAAAAATAGACCAAATGACCTTATTAGATCTGTTGATGATTTCATGTATATGTTTATTGTATGATAAATCATCCGAAATCAGGATGCCTAAATCCCTTTCATCTGATGTTTGAACCAACGTTCTGCCGCCCAGAATATATTATGTAAATTAGAAGACCCCAAGTGCATAACTTTACACTTTGATGTATTCAGTTTCATACCCCATTTGTTTACCCATTCAGTGGTATGATTTAAGTCTTTCTGAATAATTTATACATCAAAAACTGATATGCAGGCACCCCCAATTTTAATATCATCCGCATACTTAATATTAAAGGATGACCATTCCTTAGTTACATCAGAAATAAATATTTGAAAGAGACAAGGCCCTAAAACAGCTTAATCTGATTCAAGCTCAGTTGGCATTCATCTGTATCCCCCTCCCGCGGGTCGTGCCTGAAAATAGGCAGGATTTGTCTAGTGCACTTACCCGGTCAACAAAAACTAGATAAATAAAAAAAAATAAAACAGATCCTTGTGGCACACCACTGGAGATAAAACAACTATCTGATTTTGTTCCATTAATGATAACTTGTTGAGTCCTAAAGCGTAACCAATTTAATATCCATTTTATCAAAAAAGAATTGATATTCAGTTTACAGAGTTTTTGGGATAAGGCCCCATGTGGCATAACATCAAATGCCTTACTAAAGTCTATAAATATAATATCACAAGGAATCCTGTTGTCTATGAGAGAACTGATATTTTCATAGAAACACATCAAATTGGTGATGCAGCTACGTCCCCTTCTAAACTCATTCTGTTCAGGATCGCAAACATTTAAAACAGGTTCAATCATGTCTTTTATTATACTCTCAAAGATTTTACAAACTGAGAACGTAAGACTTATGGGACGATAATTTTCCCATCTATTTTTTGGCCCTTTTTTTATGTATGGGAGCAACATAAGCATCCTTCCAGTCATGTGGGACATAACTTGCAGCGAGGAAAAAGTCAAATATAATTTTCAAGGGTTCTGCCAAAATGTCTGCCAGTAAAAATATTAGATGGCCTGGTATGTTGTCAGGACCTGGACTATATTTTCCCTTTTGTTTTAAACTACTGCAGAAACCCTCTCGAAGTAAGATATTGCAGTTACGTAAGAACTTACCGTAACAGTAGATCTTTGAGAGAGGTTCCTGCAGTAGGTCTAGTTTCCCACCCACCTTCCCCCAACTCCTTGAATGTTTCTTTTATTTTTCATCCTGCCTAGCCCTTGGGTCTAGAGAGGAAGCATGGACCTAGGAGTCATCACTTCTTTCTTTCTACTTACCTTTCTTTGGGTCTCCAGTGGAAAAGAACTGGAGACGGGTGCTGGACGCCCCTTTTATAGTTGGTCTGACGTCGCATTACTTGACGCTGGGGGCAGTCCTCGCTGATGATATCATAACTACAAGTTTGCCATTGAACCTGACGCCAGGGACGAGTCCTATATGTGAAGACCTACTGCAGGAACCTCTCTCAAAGATCTACTGTTACGGTAAGTTCTTGCATAACTGTAATATCTTCGAGGGAATCTCTCATCAAGTCATGATGACCCACCCTCCATCCCCCATTCCTTGGGCTTCGGGCTTCCTCACCATGTCTCTTTCTGCAGGGGGGGTTTCCCGCTTAACCAGCCATTTCTAGTTGCTGGGTGTCCCATATCTCTCCTGGGTTCTCTAGAGGTGGCGTTTCCCTGGATCGATCTTCTAGAGCCATAGAACCTTTCCTAACAATTTTGGCTCTCGCACGGCTCATCCTTCAGGCCGTTCTTCTGATGGTCTTTAGCTGCTGTTTGTATTTGATATTTCTTTTTGCCTTGCTCGGGCCTTTCAGGGAGTGTCTTTCTGTGTCCCCTTCCAGGCTTTGCCCTGTTAGCTATGTCAGCGTTCCTTCCTTGCCTTGGGGGCACTTTTCCTTTGCCTTGCTTCTAGGGCTGATCCATTCTTTTCCTCCATATTCCCTGTAGGGAGATCCTACAAGCGTGGTCTCTGGTGGGGAATTGAAGAGGAAGGGGGCTGCTCATGCTTGTATCCTGAGGATGGCATCAGACGTCATCATGGGCGGCCCCTAGTGAACTGTTATAGAAAAGTCTACCTGTGGTCCTAGAAGTTCCATAGGTGTGACCTGATGAAAAAGATTCTTTCATAAATGTACTGTTATGGTAGGTTCTTGGGTAACAGTTCTTTCTAGGAGTGGTATATGCTGTTCATCCACATGGACCCACCCGACCTCCCCAGCTGCGGATGCACAAAACCTGGCTTCCAGCGGGCTAAGATCTGGTGTCATGGGGCGAAGCCGAGGGATATGCCACCCAGGTGGGTGGGAGGTGCCAGCTTGAAGACCTTCCAGCGATCCTTAAAGGGAAAGGGACATGCCAAATAGCGTGGATGGATGAACAACATATACCACTCCTAGAACTACTGTTACAGCTGAGTAACCTGTTCAGTTTTCCTGTCTGTGTGTTTTGGTTCCACTAGATTTTCTGCACTGTCAGACTATTCATAGATGTTCCAAAACTACCCAGTATAATGTGAATCTTTAAACAAAACAAAGTGATGGTAATGATGGATCTTTCAGGAATCAACCTTCACCATTGATTCACACTAATGCATCTTAGCCAGAGGAGACGCTAGGACCCTGCAAGAGCCAGAACTTTTCAGGAGTGCTGGCGCCAAGGCAAGCTGTGCTCTTGCATGGCACCACGAGAGTGGCCTGTGGCGCCAGGCTTACCTCAGCACCAGCCTTCAGCTGCCTCAGTTCCTTTCTCCTGCTGTCCCGTGCGCATTAGTGATGATGATACTTGCCCGCTGAGGGTCAGAACTTCACGTCTATATGCAGCAGCGTTCAGTCCTTATCAGTTTGTGTTGAAGGCTAGAGTTTGTTTTTTGTATCAGTTCAATGATTTTACAGAAATATTTGTCAGTTTTTCTCTCAGCCCTACCGAGCCCATGTTCGGCAGCCATGGAGGATGATGGTAGGGAGCCTTTTAGTCAGACTGCTCCAGCAGTGGGGGGTCCTGTTCTGTCCACTTTCCCCATTGGGGAAGGGTTCTGACCAAGGGCAATCCTGTACTCAAGAGGAAGGACAGTCCTATCAGAAGCACAAAAGGCCAAGCCCGTTCCTGATTCGGGTTCTTGGTGTCGCTTGGTCTCGAGTTCTTCCTCCTAACCTTCAGAAAGGGAAGAAACTGTACCACTCGAGGTCGTCCTCTGGGAGGTCTGCTGTGAGAGCCTTGTTTTCCCTTGGCCAGAGGCCCTCATCCATGTTGCCCGGGTATTGTGGTACTGTGCTGTCGAGAACTTGGGCCCAGAGTCATCTCTACCCCCCCTGGCCCCGTCACAGTGTGTGGGAATAAACTTCAGACGAGGCAGATTTACAGGTTTGAAATGCACCGTGGTGTGATATTTACTTATTTTTCAAAAGTTCGAAAAATAATAAATGAAAAAAAAAAATGTAAAGAAAATCACTGCTCAACATCAGTAGTTTCTCACATAATATAGTCCTGGATCTTAGAGCTCCTAAGACCCTTCTGA
Organism: Neoceratodus forsteri; assembly: GCA_016271365.2. Lineage (NCBI taxonomy): Eukaryota > Metazoa > Chordata > Ceratodontiformes > Ceratodontidae > Neoceratodus > Neoceratodus forsteri. The sequence goes on along the minus strand of CM028131.1, from coordinate 680,364,608 downwards.
TCTGCATTCAACAGCTTGTCTACAGTAGTACCTCACTCCTTCACTCTTAAGATTGAACTCAAGGAAGAGGTTTTATATCTTTTGGTAGGGTCACCTAACTGAGCCCTTTCTATTCCCATGTTGTTTCAAAACCAAGGGTTTTTTGTTTCAGGGGACTTCCTGGTTCAGTTAAAGGTACAGTGTATATATCCACAGATATTGACTCTCTATATGGCTGATCCACAGTGACTAAGCACTTTTATAAAGCATACCACATTCTTTTGTTCAGTCTCATACATAGAACCTTATACAGTAACAGGTTTATAATGTAAATTTATTAAAATACTTGAGCTATTTCTTATAACGGTACTAATGATATTATTATTGTATATGGTTTCTGAATCCTTTTTATTTAAAAAGGCTTTATTAACTGTATTTATCCATATTTAAAATAGCCTTCATGCTTTTTGTACACAGAATGCACTTAGGCACTTTACACAACACCTCTCCGGGTGTTTGGCATAATTCCTGGGACTGAATAGATAGAAATGGAAAAAGAACGAAAAGAGAGAACTAGTAGGAAGTTTAGTAGGGATAGTAAAGAGCTACGCTAGGTGGCCAACCTAGGGTAGGGGGAAAGAAGAAAGGCAAAGAGAAAAGCATTAACTGTTGCACAACAGAAGTTTTGGTAGCTTGAAATGAGACAGTAAAGTGGTCCATCAATTACAGCTGAGGGTGTAGCCTAACTCTACCACACACCCCCATCTTTAAATTGGAACCCCGGTGGGCAGTTCTACCCTTGGACACCTCTTTGAAGCAGTGGGTACAGCATCCCGCTCATGTATCCCTGCTAGCAGATCTGGTTCCTGGCCCTTTGGGGTCGGTGGAACTGGAGCTGCGGGTGGGCCCTCAAGCCAGGTAGAGCTTGTGGCTCCAACAGCAGCCTTCGGCCCTTGCAGGTGACCGTGCCACTGACTCCTGTCCCTATGGCCACACCCCTATCTTGTGTCACATGGTGGGACCAGCCGGTTACCATTGTTGGTCACTGTGGTACCAGCTGGGTCATTGGCGCAGAGTCTGATTCCGGCACTGGTTTTGGGCCAGGTGCCAGTTCCAGTACTGGTCCTGATATGGGGTTGGTGTCTGCTGGCGCCGGGGGTCCTCGGCGTTGGAGATCTCGTGGTGCCAGATTCAGTTCCATTTCTGGCTTGGGGCCAGTGTCTTCAGTCTTGCCAGGGTCGCGTTTCTGGATTTGAGGCTTGTGAGCCACCCTGCTGTATGCCCTTCCTCTGGGAAGGATGTGGTGGGGAACAAGTCTGACCCCTGACCTCAACACTCAGGGTGGTGGCCATGACTTTATTAGCCTGGGCTCTTTAGATCCAGACCCTGCTGCTGTTCCTTAGGAGTATCTAACTTTCATGGCTTTGTTCAGAGACATGCTTCTCCACTTAATTCTGAGTCTGCGGCCATTGCTCGGTGGTTAAGCATTTTTCACCATGCCGGTCAATGTAGTTTCTCCTATTCTGCCTGTATTTAAAACCTGTTTGATGTAGTGTGGAGTAGGCCTGCTTCAATTCCATCTGTCTGCAAGCAGGTAGATTTAAAAAACAAATGCTCCTAGATAGTACAGTGTATATTTTTCAACCTTAAATGATGCCCTTTTTATTTTTCCTGAGAATGACGAGGCCCTTCTCCCCTAAGAGGTCACCATGCATGCTCTTAAGAGGACTCCGTCAGTATGGAACTATGGGAAAATGGGCCTGCACAGAAGCTACCCTACGCATGCAGATTGCTAGCTCCAAGGGCATTTTTTCCTTTATCGCATTATTACCTGGGTGGCCATTTTGTGTCAAGTCAAGCAATGGATAGTTTGGACTTCATACGAAGTCCATTGGACGTATTAACCCATTTGGAGCTCACTTAAGTCCCTGGCAGAGACTACCAAAAAAAATTAAAAAAATAAAGGATCTTCCTAGACTAATAGTCTCCACCACTCATTCACACTAATAGTCTCCACCACTCATTCACACTGTATAGGCTACCTCGGCGTCAACCCTCCAACCGCCTCGGTTCCTTTTTTTCCCCACCGTCCTGTGCACTTCAGTGACGACGCTCACCCACTGGGAGTCAGACTTTTCGTCTGTACGACAACAGCATATAGTCGTTCAGTTCACTTAGTTTTGTTAATTATTTAGTATTGTTTTATTTATTTAAATAAAAAAACTTCTAAAGAAAACCTCTCTCAGCCTGTCATCGACAGTCGACCATGGGCGGTTTCGGTGACGGTAGGGAGACTTCACTGGAAAGTTCTTCTGGCAGTGAGGCTGTGTCCAATCTGCCGCCTTTTGCGGGGGGGGGGGTCTGACCACGAGCAGTCCGGTGCTCGGGAGGGAGGACAGTCCTCCCAAAAGCACAAAAGAAGTGGGCCAGTTCCCGATCTCAGTCAGGAACCCAGCACCGCTCAAACTCTTCTTCTTCCCGTAGGAGGAAGAAGAGATGGTACCGCTCAAGGGCACCCTCTGGTAGGTCTGCTAAGAGGTCTTCAGTTGTGGAGGGCGGATCCACCACGACCCCGCCTGGGTCCTCGGACTCCGTTCTTAGCGGCCGGGATTCTCGACTCCAGAGCCCCTCTCTGTCCTCTGACAGGGTTTCTGGTCGGCAGTTGCACCACTGGGCTGCTCTTATGGACCAGTGGGTACAGCATCTTGTCTCTGCTGCCCTTGCCTGTGGACCCGGTTCCGGGGCCGAGGCGATTGGGACAGGGTGTCCGTTCGGTGCCGGCGACAGAGTTTTCTCCCTGTCCGGTACTGACGACATTGGGACCAGTTCCACGTGCCTGCCCCCCTCTCCCAAGTTTCCACGTAGGGGCCGGCATAGATGCCATTTTCATTCCCCTTTTTTTCTAGGTCTGACAGGGGTCCGGGGTCGTCAGAGCAACATGTGTTGACCCCTTCGGTGTCGGGTACACTGGTGCGGCACTGGCCCGGTGCCACGTGTGGCGCAGTCCTTATCGTATCACAGATCGGTGCTGCGTGCAGTGCCGACTTCCTCGACACCAGTGGGGGCTCCAGTTACTCCCGTGTACCCCTCGCCTGGGCCAGGCCTCGGTCTGGCAGGATTTGCCCCTGATGTCTCAGGGCTGAAGGACAGCTATGAGTCTGACCCTGATCTGGTTCTATCAGACGACGCCAGAGATAACTCCTGCAGTGACCTGGAGAGCAAGCCTTTGGTCTCAGCTGAATCCATAGTAGAGTATCTTTCTTTCTAGTCTCTCAGGAACGTTGGATCGGCCCTGGCTCTTCAGACCTCTGAGGTGGACCCAGGGAAACTTCTACATCTCGAGTATCTCCATGTTCCTATCATTGCTACAGACTTCATGCCCCCTGTACCCCCATCTTTCCAAACCCTGTCAGAGATGGTGTGGGCCCACAGCTCAGCACCATGGACATGGGGTGGGGGGAGGGAGGTGAGCACTAGTCCCTTCACAAAAGAAAGAGTCCTACAAGAGCTCGATAAGCTCAGGGTGGACAAGGCAATGGGACCTGATGGCATACAACCCTGGGTACTAAAGGAGCTAAGGGTGGAACTAGCAGAGCCATTATCAGAACTGTTTAGTGAGTCTCTGAGCACAGGAGAGGTCCCAGAAGACTGGAGAAGGTCTCATGTGATCCCACTCCACAAGAGTGGTAGCAGGGAGGAGGCAGGGAACTACAGACCAGTCAGTCTTACCTCAGTAGTGGGCAAGATTATGGAGGCACACCTTAAGGAAAGGATAGTGCATCTCCTGGAATCATTAGGCGCACATGATCCAAGATAGCGTGGGTTTACAAAAGGAAGGTCCTGTCAAACTAATCTCATAGATTTCTTTGACTGGGTAACCAGAGTGGTGGACCAAGGGGGAGCAGCTGATGTCACCTACCTTGACTTCAGCAAAGCTTTCGTTACTGTTCCACATAGAAGATTGATTAATAAGCTGGGTAGGCTCGGGGTGGGTCAGAAGTTGGTCAGCTGGGTGGCAAACTGGTTGACTGGCAGAAAACAGAGTGGTAAACGTATACAGTCAGAAGAGATGCAAGTCACAAGTAGGGTACCTCAGGGATCAGTCCTGGGGCCAGTCCTCTTCAATATCTTCATCAGTGACATTGCAGATGGACTGAAGGATAAGGTTTGTCTGTTTGCAGATGACACCAAGATCTGCAACAGAGTATATGATCCAGATGGGGTGGGCAGAATGAGAAGGGATCTGGATAAACTGGCAAAATGGTCGGAAGAGTGGCAACTGGGGTTTAATGCAAAGAAGTGCAAGATCATGCACATAGGGAAGAGAAACCATGAATCCACCTATAGGCTGGGAGGGGAGTTGCTGGCAGTCTCAAGGGAAGAAAGAGACTTGGGTATCATCACCACCGGTGACCTGAAATCATCCAAGCAGACCACTAAAGCAGTAGGTAAGGCTAGGGGGATGTTGGGGTATCACAAGTCGGAAGAGGGAGGTAATAATCCCTCTTTACAAGACACTGGTTAGGCCCCATCTGGAGTACTGCATGCAGTACTGGAGGCCACACCTTCACAAGGACATTAACCAAATTGAGGCAGTCCAGAGAGGGGCTACCAAAATGGTGAAGAGACTGCATCAGAAAACCTATGAGGCCAGATTAACGGAGCTCAATATGTATACCCTAGAGCAAAGGAGGGAGAGAGGTGATATGATTGAAACATTCAAACACCTTAAGGGCATTAACAAGGTGAGAGTCTAACATGTTTAAATATAAGAAAAATAGCAGGGCAAGAGGACACAGTATGAGATTAGAGGAGGCCGATTAAGGGGTAATGTGAGGAAGTTCTTTTTCACAGAAAGGGTGGTAGATGCATGGAACGGCCTACCTCAGGAAGTGGTGGATATGAATACAGTGCAGGGCATCAAACAGACATGGGATAGGCATAAGGGAGCAATACAGACGAGTATGAATAGATAGGCCATTGACAGAGCAAAAGCCAATGGCACATTTATAAGGTAGAAAAAGAAGTGTGCAGACTGGATGGGCCTTGCGGTCCTTATCTGCCGTCAACTTCTTTGTTTCTAAACCAGCACTTTTCCTGTCTGTGTCTAAGACTGCAAACAAGAAATGCACTCCACCTAAGGACAGGCTCTTCCTGGCATCACAGCCCTTTGCAGATGCCTTGGTAGTGCTTGCAGAGAATAAGGTTGTCCTCCCTCAGGAGACCTCGGCTCCACCTATCAATAGAGAGTCTCGCAAGGTTGACACCTTAGGGAAGCATTTTTTTGCAGCCACAACCTTAGGGATTTGTATTGCTAGCTATCGGGGTCATTTCTCTCAATATGAATACACCCTGTGGAACTCACTTAAGGTGATGGTCGAGGGCCTCCCAGAGTCGGTCGTCAATTTGGAGCTTCTCCAAACGATTACCAGGGGCATAGAATCCAACAACCATCAGTTGAAAGCTGCTGTGGATGCCTGTGATGCTACAGCACAGGCAGCAGCTGCGGGCATATGTATCAGGTGACATTCCTGGCTCAGAACATCTGGATTTTCACCAGAGGCTCAACATCAAGGTGATGAATGTCCCCTTCGACTCGGCTTATTTATTCAGCCCTCAAATGGAACAAGTGTTGGAGGCTGCTTAGAAAACTAAGACTGCCAATAAAACAGCCAGACTGGCTTCAGCAGCCCCCCAAAAGGGGCGGGAACTGCCAACAATTTCGTAACAGGCAGTCCTTTCGGGGTAAAGGCCGAGGAGCCTCTAATAGAAACCAGACTCCTCAGCTGCAAAAGAAAACGCAGCAAAAGGCACGGGGCTTGAAAGCATCCAGTGCCACCTTCTGAAAACCCGACCCAGGTCCCACCTCAGCTGTCCGAGGTGGGCACCACTACGGCAGTGGGAGGTCATCTGACTCAGTTTTACAACCAGTGAAAATCCAGCACAGTGGACAGATGGGTCCTCAAGATCATACGATGGGGATACTCTCCCAATTTTGCAGAGATCCCCCAAGATCTTCCTCCCCGGCGGCAGCAAAATCTGTCTACCACTCAGTTCAGACCTCCTTACTTCTGAGATACAGGGCTTTCTGACCAACAAGGCAGTTCCGCAGGCAGAACAGAACACAGGTTTCTACTCCCACTACTTTCTGGTTCCAAAGAAAACAGGTGGCATGCACCCAATTCTCAACCTCAGAAAGTTGAACAAATACCTGTTCAGGATGATCTCCCTAGGAACATTACATCTTACTTTGAGATACAGCTCTTGCAGCAGGTTACACCATTAGGACTGAAGCCATCAGGCGCCAGGACCCCACTGAAATTTTCTAGCTAGCAGTCTTCAGCGGGGACCGCCTCCGACCTCGGTCCCACCCCCGACGTCAGGCGTAGTACATAAGGAGGCGGTCCCACTCCATCCCCAATTCTTTTCCCACCGCCGACATTTGTAAGCATCGCCTCTCAGTCACTTTCTAGCTGCACATACTCAGAAGTACGGTGTTCCTCTTTTATAATGGATTTGGATTCATCCTCTCCAAACACCTCTCTGGAAGGTCACCCATCAAAGTGTGCCTGCGGCAAACAGATCCCCTTCAAGGATCCTCACTCAGCCTGTGTGCGTTGTCTAGGCCCAGAACACGACACCAAGGCCTGCTCCTTCTGCCAGGGCTTAAAGTCGCACCAGGATCCGCTGCCAGAAGGCCCTTCAAACGTTTCTCTTGGAGGAGAAACTAAAGACCATGGATAGAGAACCTTCCTTCAGGGGGGAGTCGTCAGGGAAGACCCACAAACACCAGGGAAAAACACAGGGAGAAGGAAAGACCCAGATCCCCGGCGAGAGCCTCGGACTCCTGAAGCTCCGGCTCGCGGTCAGACCGCTCTCCTTCCAGGGCCCAATCTCAGCGCCCCCCCTGGTTCAGGTCAGCTCCTCCTCTCTGCAACTTCTCAAGACTTCCAGGCCATCGGCTTCATCCACTCCTTCTAAGGCCTCGTCTAAGTCTGGGAGCCACAAATCTTCCTCCCGCCGTCAGGACTCTGACGCCAGGTCGGTGTCCCAGCCTGCGTGGGTCGGACCCGGTCCCTCAGAAGACTAAGGACCTGACGCCTCAAACGGACGCCAGACCCGACGCCGCTCACCCAACGTCCGCTGGCATCACCGCACTCCCAGGAGCCGGGCGACAGCAAGACACCCGCCGCCAGCCAGGCGGCCGCCTCCCAGGGCGTCGGCCAGGGGATCGACGTCGGCTACCCCAGAGAGGAGGACTGCACCACCGTCGCCTGCTGACTTCGGTCGGAAGGAATCATCCAAGGAGGATACCACTCAACCCGAGGACCAGGTGGGCGACACCGGAGTCGTCGGACTCCCACGGGAACCTTCCCTGGTGCAGGAGACCCCCGGGGACCCAACCCCGGCGACAGGCAACTGGCGCCATCCCGTCGTCGGGCTTGAATTTGGCAGAGGTAAAGGAGCTCTTTACCGTCTGGTGGGACACCATCAGGAAGGCTGTGGTCGCCACGCACCCTCCTCCTACCCAGCCCGCCTCCACCATTCCATTCACCGCCACGCCCTCCTCACTCCAAGGCCCAGGGACGGTCACCAACCCCTCATGAGCCAACACCTCCTCCTAGGGGCAGATCCTCAGATAGGGAGAAGACCTCTCAAGATCCACTTCAGGGTCACCTAGCTCCCAAGAGACCTAGACGACGCTGCACACCACGCTCATGGAGGATTCTAGATCTGACACCCCAGGTGCTCCAGATCTCCTTCTTCCTTCAGTATTCCCACGATCTTCCCAGGTCTCCTCCGATGATCCTCCCTATGGAGACTTCATGAAGCATATTCAGGAGAATAGGGGTGGGTGCTCCCTTGAGACAGCGCCTGCCCGCCTCTGCAGAGATCTAAAGTCTGTAGTGCCACCTGGTGATATTTTCATGATTACTGGCATGCGTGAGAATCGTGATTTGCCGGTAGGCCAAGAAGGCTGGACCATACAAGGCCCCGAGGGAGGACTAGTATCTGGCTAACCATCCTGGGCTGATCCCTGGTCATTGTCTTCGCATGACCGGTCCCAGAGACCATGACTTGAGCATTACATGCCACTAGACCCTGAATCCAAGCAATTTGATGTCCTGGTAGTGACGACGTGGTCGCGACTTGCGCCATCAGGTCTTTGAATTACCTCACCCACATGGTTTAATTCCAGAACGACTGTGGTCAGGGACAGGACCTGGGTTGAGAAGATGCCCAATGGTGGTAAAAAAGGAGAGCTTTTGAACTTCTCCGCACGGGTTCGGATGTGGGACTCAGGTGCCTGAGAGCCACATTCGACTCTCATGGACTCTTCTACGCCAGTGCTGCAGCCTCAGGCGTGTGTCCTCGGAGACACTCTTGGCTCCGTGTCTCCGATTTACCTCGGACGCTCCAGAAGAGCATCCTAGACGCCCCTTACAACGTGTGAAGTCCTTTGAAGCCTCCGTGAGGGTGATCACCAAACTTCAGGACCAGTGAGGTGCAGTTGGTCTGTCCAGGCGCAAGATCTCACCCAGTTCCTTTCAGAGGGAACCAGGAGTTGCTTTGAGCTGGACACAAAGGCAACAACCTGCTCGTCTCCCAACAACAGAGTGTGCCTTACTCCGAAAAGCCCAGGCAGAGGCCAACAAGCAGCAAGTCGGACCAACCTGTGGATCTAACGCCACAGCATGACCTTCCCGCCCCTGGCCCCCAGGATCAACGGGAAATGAAGGTCGGGGTCACATTGCATGAGTCACCTGTCAGGGTGGCGGCAGTCACCACTGACAGGTGGTGCTGCAACTGGCCCAAAAAGGCTACTGTATAGAATTTGTAGGCAGCCCACCCATAGACCCTCCTGCTTTCCCGCCACTGGTCAGCACGCCCTGCTCATAGATGGCAGGAGGTGCTCACACTTCTGGACAAGGAGTTAGAGCACGCTCCAGAGAACCAGAAAGGACTTAGGTATTATTCTCACTTTTTCTGTTCCAAAGAAACAGGGGACCCCCGTCCACCTTCTGACCCCAGTGACCTCAATCTGTCGGTCGCTTACAAACGCCTCGATGGTGACCTTCCGGCCTAATTCCCATGCTGAAGCAGGACGCCTTTTCTGGCATCTTTGGACATGCAGGACGCCTACCTGTATATTCCATTGCCTGCCGCACTGAGGTTCCTGGGGCTTGTTTCGAGTTTCGCGCCATTATCAGTTCCGAGCCTTCCTTCGACTGTCATCGCACCGCTTACTGCGCATGGCGGTCGATGGCATCTCTAGGAGACAAGGCTACCACGTGTTCCCCTTACCTGGACGACTGGCTTCTCTGGCTTCCAAGGAGACACTGACGACGGCCATTCACCGCACTCCAGTCCCTTTTCCAATCACTGGGTATCCTCATCAATTGAGAAGTCTTTCCTGGTACCGTCCCAGAAACTGCAGTTTATCAGAGCAGTCCTGGACACCGTCAGAGGGAAAGCCTTTCTTCCCTCAGACAGAGCGGAACACATCAGATCCTTCATCAGGGACCTGTCGGGGAGGAAGACTGTCCTGGCAAGACTGGTCCTTCGCCTGCTTGGACATATGGCTGTGGCCATTGCGACAGTCCTGATGGCATGTCTCCACATGTAGGTAACCCAGTGGATGCTAAGGGTGCAATGGGACCAAAGGCAAGACCATCTGCAGCAGCCAATTCGAATCACGAATGCCGCGATTCGGGATTGGCAGTGGTGGCTAGATCCGGAGAATCTCTCCGCGGGGGTTCCCTTCACAGCGCTGTCTCCGACTGTGACTCTCTCCACAGATGCCTCAGGTCTCGGATGGGGAGCACACCTAGATGGGGTGCAGTCTCAGGGCATACGGACAGCCCACGAATCTCATCTCCACATCAACATTTTGGAGATGAGGGCGGTACTTTATGCTCTGCAAGCCTTCCAGTCTGAGATTCCACTGGCACTCACCTGTTACAAACAGAAAATTCTGCGGTGATGTATTACCTCAACAAACAAGGAGGCAGTCACTCCTACCCACTTTGCAGGGAGGCCATGAGAGTGTGGGAGTGGATAGTGCAACACTGCGCAAACCTAATTGCAGTACACGTCCCAGGAGTGGACAATACAGTCGCAGACAGTCTGAGTCGCTCTCAGGCCAGAGTCCACGAGTGGGAACTTCTACAGGAGGTGGCAGAGGACTTGTTTCACAGATGGGGCAGTACAGAGTTAGATCTTTTCGCGTTTCCATCCAACGAAAAACTGCCCAATTTTGCTCGCCTAGATCCAGGGCCTGGTGTTTTCTGGCGGAGACGCTGCTGTCCCTCTCCGGATGGAGATTCCTCTATGCCTCCCTCTCCTTCCCGTTGATCCAGAGAGTTCTCTAAAACTTATGAGGGATCAGGCGACACTTATTTTGATAGCACCTTTCTGGCCTAGACAAATTTGGTTCCCTCTTCTGCATCAGCTATCCCGGGAACCTCCACTTCCTTTGCCAATCAGCTCCCATCTGCTGTCTCAGGAGGATGGTTCATTAGTCCATCCAGACTTGCGTTCCTTGAACCTGCACGCTTGGCTCCTAGAGACATAGCCATGTTGCGATATGGGGTCTGCATGAAGTGGCAGATGTACTTCTGCCACCAGAAAACCGCAACCTACGTAACGCACACCATGAAATGACGTGGATTTTGCTTGTGGGGTTCATTAGACGGTTTCTCGCCTTATTGGAATGTCCCAGAAAGCTGGTTCTGGATTATCTGCCTTCCCTTTCATTCCGGATTGGCTTTCTCGATTAGTGCACCTTTGTGCAATTTCGCTCATTGCTCCCTATAGGCCATCGGATGGTGGCCCAATTGACACCGCTCGTGTCTTTTAAGGGTAGTCCTCCATCTTAGGCCGCCCATCAAGGATCCAACCCTCCTTGGGATTTGCCCTTCGTCCTGGAGCAGCTTACGCTGCCACCTTTTGAACCAGCCGCAGATTGCGAGCTACGTTTTCTGTCCTGGAAAACGTTATTTCTAGGGACATGGATATGTTGTTCATCCACACTGTCCAGCAGGTATCCTTGCCGCTTTAAATCTTGCCAGAAGGTCTTCAAGCTGGCTCCTCCCACCCACCCGGGTGGTAAAACTCTCGGCTCCGCCCCATGACGCCAGATCTTCCTTACCGCTTGGAAACTCAGGTTCCCTCCTTAACGCTCTGCGTATAATACTGGTTCCTAATTCTTCGGTTTTCCGAATTTAAAAGTTTTTGCATTATAGACTTGGTCTTCTATCCCTCATGGCTACGTGGATAAATCGACTCCGTTTTTGGAGATGCCCTTGCGGGCAGAAGATGTCTCGGACGGATCCGCACTCCACGGTGTCTCACTGTTTAGCCTTGAGCACCACCGCAGGCTTGCGACCTGTGCACTCCTTCCAGCCCACGCCTCGGACCTGCTGCCCGCTTACAACTGGGGCGTCCTGAGAAACGCTTTTCTCCGTGAAGTCAAAAGAGGCCCGTCGGGCGTCATGAGCAAGGGTTTGGTGGATCAGCTAGAGCAGATGATCGCCCGAAGAGGAGGCGGCTTGGGCCGCATCTTCCTCGTCAGCAGCATTTATCCCGCTCCTCCCTGGGTTCCTCTCACAGCTTCCTTTAAGGAGTGGTCTGTCCCTCCACTAGAGGAGAGGGACTAACGCCTGCTGACCTTCTTCTGGTCCAAGAAGAAAGACAGGGTAAGTCCTCCGCCGACGCTTTAGGAGTGGGAAAGCTCCTCCCCGAGTTGTCGGCATCCACTTCGGCCGATCGCTCGCTTCGCCACTGGTCTCACGGTGTCCCTGGCCAGGTCAGTTGACTGGAGACCCCGCCGACGCAGTCGAGATCTTTCACCCGCTAGCGGGTTGTCGACCGCGTAAGCCAAAATCCTCTCACCGGTTCCCTGGTGGGAGTTGAGATCCCATGGCTTGCCAGTGCCTCCGGTTCCGGAGCCTCGGGTGAACACTCGAGCCGAGGGGAGCCGGTTCCACCTGCTCCTCCCGCAACGCCTTCGGAAAGGCCGAGGTTCCTCGATCTCGGACTTTTGCGGTCCAGCCGATCTGCCGCCATAGGCGGTCTCGGCACCGCGGTCAGCGGCGCCGCCGCTCCTCGGATGAGGGGAGGCTTTGACGTAAGTTGCGTCGACGATACGAGGACCTCATGTGGCAACAGCTCCTTCTGACCGGGAACAAGCCAACGCCGTCGCCTTCCCCGGCCATTAAGTGGCTGTCACCGGAGCGGCCGAAACAACCCCTTGTCTTACCCGAGGAGCCTGTTCCCAGGCCGGTTCGGCCAAAACCAGCTGCTCCACCACCGGTGGAACCTCCGCCTCCACAGCCGCTGTTTGGGGCTCCGACCAAGAACTCTCGGTCGGCTCAGGGTCTGCCCCATAGGCTGTCGGTCACCCTCACTCCCGATCGCCCTTGGCAGGTGGAGGGTGGCTCAGGCCCGAGGCAGCTCTTTCGGACTCTTCTGAGTCCGACGACGATTCCTCCCTTTTCCTGGAGGAGTGACTTGAGTCCTCTGGAGGTCAGTCGCTGATGACAGCCCTTCGGTCCTTCCTGGGTTTGCTCAGGCTCATCTCAGAGTCCACCGGATGCAGCTCGAGCTCAGATCCAAGCGGGCCAAGTATCCCCTCACGGAGATATTGGACCGAGGGGATTCCCCAACGGAGGCCTTTCCTGTGGCCGAGGCCATTGTGGGCCCAGCCTTGGAGCTCTGGCAGCGCCCTGCTTCCTGCCCTGCACCTTCGGCCAGGAAGTATGCGGTCCCTACCAGTTCCCTGTCCGGTTTCTCGTAACATCCCTCAGCCGAGGGTTAGTTACCGACAGCGTTTTCCGGCGTGCTGGAAACGCTAGGGACGTGGACAAACCTCCCAACAAGGAGTCCAAGAAATTAGACTATGCCGGGCTTAAAAGTCTACGCCATGCCCTCCTTTCTGGCCAGGCCAGCTTGGCCGTGCTTATGGCACATTCCCCATGCCCTGTTGGGCTCCTGGACGAGGTAGTCCTCATCTCCCAGCTGACCTGCAGACCACGGTTAGGCAGGTGCGGGACCAGGGCAGGGTGGTGGCCAAGCAGAACTCAGATTGCTCTGGACATTGGAGACTCATGCGCCAGGTCAGTCAGGCCACATTGGCTATGCGCCTGCCAGCATGGCTGAGGATATCCACCTTCACAGCGGATACCCAGCACAATTGGCAGATGTCCCTTCCTGGGACCTACACTCTTCGCCCTGGAGTGGAAGGCCACCTCCAGAGGATCGAAAGTCCAATGCCACTTTGGACTCGGGTCTCATCCGGCCAGAGGGACAAGGGCCGCAGACTGCAACCCAAGCCCTTTCGTCTCTGCCTGCGCTCATGCGCACGTCCGCCCAGCAGCATCAGGGCCAGCAGGCTCACGCTACGCCCCAAACCCAAGCCCGCGCTTCCTCCTCCAGGAAGCAGGAGGTAAAGGCCTTGAGGTCCCTCGGCCGTCCTTCCTCCAAGCCTGCCCAGTGACGGGTTGAGGGGTTTCGCCCCCAACCCCGGCCGCCTCACCCCAGGTGCCCTCCCCTGGGGGCGGCTCTGCCACTTTCTTCCGCCTGGTCCGCTATCACCACAGACCGGGGGTGTTGGAGGTGGTGGAAAGGGCCTGCCTCTGAGTTCGAGCAGGCCCCACCCTTCAGAGCCGCTGCACCGGGGGCCTTGGGTCCGAGCCCCTGTCAGCTTGCCAAGCCTACATCGCTCTCCTCCTCAAGAAGGAGGTGATAAGAGAGGTGGCGGACCCTCCCTCAAACCCAGGGTTCGTGTCCAGGTACTTCCTGGTTCCGAAACGGACGAGGGGCTGGCGCCCCATTCTCGACCTACACGACCTAAACAAGTTCCTAAGGTCTCGAACCTTCAGGATGGTCACTCTGGCTCAGATAATACCATCCTTGGAACACGGTATGTGGTTCTGCTCTCTGGACCTGCAGGACGCATTCTTTCATGTCCCTATCCGTCCGTCACATCAGAGGTTCCTTCGCTTTCGAACGGAGGGATCCCTTTTCGAGTTCCAAGCCATGCCCTTCGGCTTATCTCCAGCTCCCAGGGTCTTCACCAAATGCATGGCAGTGGTGACAGCATTCTCTGCGCGCCGAGGGTCCGGGTTTACCTTACCTGGACGATTGGCTGATAGCAGCCCCTCCAGATAGGGAGGTGGAGCGGTCCAGAGATCTGGCCTCCAGGTTTGCCTCAGGTCGGCCTCCTCATCAACCGAGGCCAAGTCGAACTCGAGTCAAGCAGGTGATTCTTTTCATCGGGCAGAGCTCGACTTCTTCGAGCCAGGGCACGGCTTCCGGCGGACAGGGTCGAGGTTCTTCCTCCTTGCCCAATCATTTCTGGTTGGGCACCTAGCCCTGCCCGGGACTTCCTGTCCCATGGCGCCTGTACCAGCGTGGTCCGCTGGGCTGCTTGAACATGCGCCTCCTTCAGTGGGGCTGGCCAGCCAGTGGTCCCAACGCTGCATCCATTGGACCAGCTGGTGACGGTGACTCCATGGGATGTGGAACACTCCAATGGTGGACCGCTCCAGTTCATCTGCAGGAGGGCATCCTGCTTGTCCTCCTGTCACGCGGTCTCTATCGACCAGTGCCTCTCTGATGGGTTGGGTGCCCATCTGGGGAACACCGAAAGACAGCCTCTGGTCCCCATGGAGTCCCAATGCCACATCAATCTGCTGAGCTCCGAGCGGTCCGCCTAGCTCTCACCGCCTTTGCTCCGTTTCTTCGGGGTCAAGTGGTCCGGGTCCGGACGGACAACACCACGACCATGTACTGTCTAAACCGCCAGGGCGGGACGACTCATACTTCTAGGCAAGGAAGCTCTCCGCATCTGGTCACTCGTGCACAGCCTGGAGGCGGATCTCCTAGCCATTCATGTGGCAGGAGCCTCCAACACCCTGGCTGATGCCCTAAGCCGGATAGGGGCTGCGTCCCACGAGTGGTCTCTCCTGCCGGAGGTAGTATAAGATCTATTCTCCCACTGGGGCACACCTCAGGTGGACCTGTTTGCCTCCAGGGAGAATGCGAAGCTGAGACAGTTTCATGCCCGCCCTCAGCAGGGATCGCTGCAGGGGGATGCCTTCTCGAGGCCATGGACCCTCGGCCTCTTCGCCTTTCCCCTGTTCCCCTTGATGCACAAGGTGCTTCTCAAAGCAAGGAGGGACAAGGCGCAGGTGATTCTGATAGCCCCAGACTGGCCCCGCCAGTACTGGTACCCAGATCTCCTCAGCCTCAGCTCCAGGCTCCCGAGGCGGCTTCCAGCTCGCCCGGACCTGCTCTCAGTCAGTCAGGGGAAGGTATTCCATCCGGACCTTCAATCCCTGCACCTGACGGCCTGGTTCCTGAGCGGCTAGAGTTCCAGACCTCGGGTCTTTCCGACGAGGTCCTCAAAGTAGTTGAGGTGTCCCGTAAGGAGTCGACCAGAAAATGCTACGCCTTCAAATGGAAGAGATTTTCCATTTGGTGCCAGGGCAAGGGCCTGGACCCTTCCTCCTGTTCCTTGGCAAGCATATTGGACTACCTTGGTCCCTTTCTCAACAAGGGCTTAGGTCGGCAACCCTTAAGGTGCACCTGGCAGCCATCTCTGCTTAGCGGGCGCAGGCCGGGAAGCAGTCGGTAGCGCAGGAGAAGGTGGTCTGGTGCTTTTTCAAAGGCCTTGATCACATTTCCCCTCCGGTGTGAGAACCTCCACCTCCATGGGATCTACTGCTGGTACTGGCAAAGCTCATGGGCAAGCCATTCGAACCAATGCACAGGTGTGAACCTCTCACCTGTCGTGGAAGACCTTCTTGGTGGCTATCACGTCAGCCAGAAGGATGGGAGAGCTCCAGGTGCTCTGCATCGAGTCTCCTTACCTGGTCTTCACAGGGACAAGGTTGTCCTGCGCCCCACCGAAATTCCTTCCGAAGGTGGTGTCGGAGTTTCACCTTAACCAGGTGTTGACTCTGCCGTGTTCTACCCAATCACACCGGAGGTCGAATATAGGCTCCATACTCTGGACCCTAGAAGGGCGCCTTACTGTAAGGAGCACACGGCTGAAATTGGGAGAGGTTCGCCAGCTGTTTGTCATCTACGCTGAAGCCGCACCTGGCAGACCTGCAGCCAAGCGGACGATAGGCAGGTGGGTCACCTCCTGCATAGATCTCTGCTATAGTTGGCGGGCATGGAGCCTCCCAGAGGGATAAGAGCTCATTCTACCCGCCTTACTGCTGCATCGGTGGCTGCTTCCAGAGACGTCCCTATCCAGGAAATCTGCAGGGCTGCTACCTGGAAGTCAGCACACACCTTCATCACCCATTACCACATCGACCTTGTGTCACGCCGGGATGCTGGTTTTGGGGCCTCTGTTCTCCAGTCTCTATTCCCTAAGTAGGGGGTGTGCGCCTTGCCTCCCTCCTCCCGGAGAACTGCTAGGAGTCTGCCAGACAGTGTGGATGAACAACATATCCATGATCCCTAGAAATACAGGTTACTCACCTGTAACAGAGTTCTAGGAATGGTATATGTTGTTCATCCACCCGACACACCCGACCTCCCGGCTCGACAAGACAACCTGAGCTTCCAGCGGGCCAGATCTGGCGCCATGGGGTATGGAGCTGAGTTTTTACCACCCGGTGGGTGGAGGAGCCAGCTTGAAGACCTTCCGGCAAGATTTAAAGCGGCAAGGATACCTGCCAGACAGTGTGGATGAACAACATATACCATTCCTCGAACTCCTGTTACAGGTGAATAACCTGTATTTTTAGTTGTGGTTACTTCGGCAAGAAGGATCTCCGAATTGCACGCACTAATGTGTAAAGAGCCTTATTTAGTTTTTCATCAGGACAGGGTTTCCCTGAGGACAAACCCAAGGTTTCTGCCTAAGGTGGTTTCAGCACTCACCCTTAATCAGGATATTGACTTACCAGTGTATTTCCCAAGGTACACCAACCGAGGAGAAGCCCTTCTGCACACCCTCAATGTGCATCGGTTCCTCAGATATTATCTGACCAGAACCAAACAGTTTCGAAAGGCGTAACAACTGTTCGTCTCCTTTGCTGTTAGAATGAAAGGAGCTCCTGTTTCTAAACGGTCTCTCTCGAGGTGGCTCATCCAGTGCATCACTTTCTGTTATGATAAGCACAATAAACCTTTACCGGGTGCGGTTAAGGGTCATTCCACGAGAGGGGTGGCCACTTCCTTTGCGGCGTTAAAGAACGTCTCCACCTCAGCTATTTGCGCTGTAGCCACTTGGAGCTCTGTGCATACCTTTATCAGGCATTACAGCCTGGACATTGCATCGAGGCGAAGAGCAGGGTTTGGCCTAGCCGTCCTTCAGGGACTTCTATCCTAGGCTTGAGTAGGGTTGTGATCTCTACCTTTCCTTCTCCCTGTGGTGTAAGATTGCCACTATTGCTTGGAAATCAGTCCTAATGGTGTAACCTGCTGCAAGAGCTGTATCTCGAAGTAAGATAGTACAGTTAGGTAAGAGCTTACCATAACAGTAGATCTTCGAGAACAGGCTCTTGCAGCAGGTACCTTCCCGCCCACCAGCCTTCTTGTGGAGGTAGGTCATAGCCAAACATCCATCTTACGAGATGGGACGTTCTGTTTTTAGTCTTGGCCATCTGGTGGTGGATCTCGGTCTCCTCTTCTGATGTCATCCAGCGGCCGGGAGTCTCCGGCGGGAGAACTGGGGATTGCGGAGGGACCGCCTCCTTATGTACTACACCTGACGTCGGGGGCCGGACTGACATCGGAGGCGGTCCCCGCTGAAGACTGCTAGCTAGAAAATTTGGGGTCCTGGCGCCTGACGGCTTCAGTCCTAATGGTGTAACCTGCTGCAAGAGCTGTTCTCGAAGATCTACTGTTACGGTAAGTTCTTACATAACTGTACTTTCTGCTGATTCATCAGTATGACTGGCTGGCATCCCTGGACATGCAGGACGCCTACCATCATGTCCCAGTGCACTCAAGTCACCACAAGTATCTCCGTTTTGTGGCTCTGTGTCAGCACTACCAGTTCAGAGTCCTGCACTTTAGGCTGTCCTCAGCTCCTCAGGTCTTTAAAAAGTGCTTCGGAGTTCTCGTGGCAAACCTCAGATAACTCAGCATTCAAGTCTACTCTTATTGGACGATTAGCAAGCCCATCCAGACAAGAGACGCAGGAAGCAGTCACCACAGCTTCTCAGTTCCTTAATTCCATGGGGGTGTTACAGAACCTGGAAAAATCTAGGAACCCTCCTAGAAACCTCCAGGGCAAGAGCTTTCCTTCCAGAGGACAGTAGAAACAACATACTCCAGATGGCTCGCTACATCAGGGGGAACATTTCTGTTTGAACACTCTTGATGCAACGGATGTTAGGTCTTATGGCATCGTCTGTCTTCACGGTGCCTCTAGCCCGGCTACACATGAGGACGACATAGTGGATCCTCAGCACTCCATGGTCGCCTGCCAACCACACACCTGCAGTCCTTCCACATAAAAGTGACTGCCTTTGACAAGATCGCTTGCATGGTGGACGAAAGAAGACAAGCGTCTTCAAGGTCTACCCTTTGCCCCACTGGATTCTCAGATCACCATTACCATGGATTCATCTCTGATCGGTTGTGGGGGCTCACTTTCAAGACCTCCACACTCGGGGAGTGTGGAGCCAGGAGGAGTCTCATCTACACATAAATGTCTTAGAGATGAGAACTGTCCTATATGCTGTCCGAGCCCTGAAGGATGTCCTCTGTCGCAAAGTAATTCTTCTTCAGACAAACAACAAGGCTGCGGGGTATTGCATCAATAGGCAGGGTGGAGCGCACCCCTACCCTCTGTGTTGGGAAGCCATGAGGGTGTGGGAGTGGTGCCTCGAGCACGTTGCCTTGATTCAGGTAGTCTACCTGCAAGGAAGTCAGAACAACATAGCAGATTGCCTCAGCAGAAACGGAGGCAGATCCACATGAATGGTCGCTCGCACCAGACA
This sequence comes from Neoceratodus forsteri, assembly GCA_016271365.2. NCBI lineage: Eukaryota > Metazoa > Chordata > Ceratodontiformes > Ceratodontidae > Neoceratodus > Neoceratodus forsteri. The sequence goes on along the minus strand of CM028131.1, from coordinate 680,345,658 downwards.
TGCAGTTGCTATTCGACGAGTAGGACAGTTCAGACCTGGACCTTTTTGCACCTCCACTCAACGCAAATCTGCCTCTATTCTGCTCCAGAAATCCAGAACCTGGCGTTTTCTGTCAGGATGCATTCAGACTCCGGTGGACAAGACGCTTTCCGTACGCATTTCCTCCTCTTCCATTAATTCAGAGGGTACTGCTCAAACTGGAGGCACAAGGGGGCAGGATGATTCTCATCACCCCATACTGGCCTCGGCAGATACGGTTTCCATTTGTCAACAGGTTGTTGGAAGTCCCTCTGAGGCAACTTCCTCTACGAATGGACCTCCTGACACAGGGACCTGTGGTCCATCCCAGCTTGCGCTCCCTTCATCTCCATGCCTGGCTTCTGAGGAGATAGAGGTGGGTAGGTTTCAGGTCTCTCAAAGGATCTCAGAAATCTTCTTGGCACGTAAGCCCTCTGCTAGGAAAACTTACATGGCAAACAGGAAGTGGTTTTCCATTTGGTGAGCAAAGTCCATCCTAGACCTATTTTTTTGCCCACCAAGTAAAGTGTTGGAGTACCTCTTAGACCTGTCCAGTGTAGGACTGCAGTACTCGACAGTGAAGGTACACCTCTGCACGATTTCCGCCTACCATGAGCCAGTGCAGAACATGTCGTTGGCTCAGTTACCGCTAGTCAGAGATTCCTCAAGGGCATCCTACACACTAGACCCCCGGGATATCAGCCTCGTGCTAGACATGCCCACCTGTAAGCCGTTCGAGCCTCTAGTCACCAGTGACTTGAAGTTTCTGACCTGGAAGGCTGCCTTCCTGGTGACAGTTACCTCCACTCGGAGTCTCTGGTCAGTGACCCTCCTTACACGATATTTCACAGAGACAAGGTGGTTTTTCGGACCCACCCCAAATTCCTTCCCTAGCTGGTTTCGGAATTCCACCTAAACCAGCTCTTGATTCTGCCTGCTTATTTTGCCAACTTCCAGAATGAAGGGGGTATCACAAGTCGTAAGAGGGAGGTAATAATCCCTCTTTACAAGACACTGGTTAGGCCCCATCTGGAGTACTGCGTGCAGTATTGGGAGGCCACACCTTCACAAGGACATTAACCAAATTGAGACAGTCCAGAGAAGGGCAACCAAAATGGTGCAGGGACTGCATCAGAAGACATATGAGGACAGATTAACAGAGCTCAGTATGTATACCCTTGAGCAAAGGAGGTTGAGAGGTGATATGATTGAGGCATTCAGACACCTTAAGGGCATTAACAAGGTGAAAGAGTCTAACGTTTAAATATAAGAAAAATAGTAGGACAAGAGGACACAGCATGAGATTAGAGGGGGGCCGATTAAGGGGGAATGTGAGGAGGTTCTTTTTCACAGAAAGGGTGGTGGATGCATGGAATGGCTTACCACAGGAAGTGGTGGCTGTGAATACAGTGCGGGACTTCGGGCAGGCATGGGATAGGCATAGGGGAGCAGTGCAGATGACTGTGAGTGGATGGGCCACTGACAGAGCAAGGGCCGATGGCACATTTATAAGGTAGAAAAAGAAAAGGGCAGACTGGATGGGCCTTGCGGTCCTTATTTGCCGTCAACTTCTATGTTTCTATGGAAAGCACACTTCACTCTTTAGTTAAGTGTTCTGCGATTCTACATCGACAGAACTAAAGAGGTTCACAAATCCAAAACAACTTTTTGTATCTTTCAGCATGGCCCAGCTGGGTCAGCCTGTTGCCTTTAGATGCATCTCTGCATGGTTGGTGGCATGCCTTCGTCACTGCTACTCAATGGCACTGGTCAAGTTGGAAGGCCAGGTTTACACGCACTCTGCCAGAGCGTTGCAGCATCCCTGGAAAGATTCGTAATGTACCCATTACAGATATTTGCAGTGCGGCGACTTGGAGCTCAGTGCACAACTTCGTGAAGCACTATGCTCTGGATGTCCATGCCAGACAGCACACATCCTTCGGCAGTGCAATCCTCAGTGGACTTCTGTCCTGAGCAAGCTCGGTCTGCTACCGCCCTACTCGGAGGATTGTTTTTTTTAGCTTGGTACTCTCCCATTAGTGTGAATGAGTGGTGGAGACTTTAGTCCAGGAAGATGTGGAAATTACGTACCTACCATAATTCTTGATCATCTTTGATGAAGTCTCCACCACTCATTCAGACACCCACCATCCTCCGAGATCACTCATCCTGTTTCTGGTCTTCACTCTCTCGTTGATTTAGGCTGTGAAGACGTTGGGTTGACCCGTCTTACATAGGTCATCCGGGCTGTCTTATGCCCAGATTAGGTTAGTTTACACATTATTTCCTCGGTCAAAAGGGTACTGAGGCAGTTGTATAGTCAACTCCGAGGTGGCCTGTACAAGGCAAGGTAGTCTTGAGGTGCCACCCATGCACAGTCCTATCTCGGCGCCTGCCCTCCTGAAGATTTTTGACTCTCATTGGGGCCTAGCACTTCTGGTGTAGTCCCATTAGTGTGAATGAGTGGTGGAGACTTTGTCCAAGAAGATCAAGAATTACGGTAGGTATGTAATTTCCATATTTTGGTGACTGTCGTATATGGAGTTTAGTTCAGCAGTCATCTGCTCTAAGCTACATGGATGCCTTTGCTTCTGCTTCCACTATGCATCTGCATCAGAAGGCATCTCTGGCTTGGACTGCTGGTTCATTCACAGGGGGCATGCACCCCTTCCTCAACCTCAGAAATCTAATTTTTTTGAATCGGAAAAACAAACAGTTATTTCTTCCAAGATTGATTAGCTTCCTGGATATGCAGGATGTATACCGGCACATTTTAGTACACCCCACTAACCTCAGATACATCTGAACCTTCATGCTGGGGCAGCTTACCAGTTCAGAGTACTGCTCTTTGAGGTGTCTTCAGTGCCCTGAAACTTGGAAGGTATCCACAGTACTCGCAGTGCACCTGAGAAATCTAGGACTCTGTTTACCCTTACATCGATGATTGGCTGATAGCCAGTCTGTCCAGGCACGAAATGGAACAAGCAGTGGCCACAGCCTCTCAGTTCTTTACCTCCATGGTTTTTTGCTTAATCTAGAAGTCTCAGCTGCAACCCTCACAGCAGTTGCTGTTCATTGGAGCCCTTCTGGATATGACTGAGGCCCAGCCTTCCTGCCAGAGAACAGAATTCAGGCAGTCCTGCAGATTACATGCTACGCCATGGAGTGCAAATCTGTTAAAGCCCACTCCATTCAATGCATGCTGGATCTGATAACCTCCTCAGTGTTCACAGTGCCCCTGACATAGTTACACATGAAAATGATTCATTGGGTGCTCAATGCACAGTGGTCATAATCATTACATCCTCAGACCTACCCTTTTCAGGTGACCAAGCCCCTAGTTCGGTCTGTAACATAATGGTCTCTGGAGGACAGTCTCCTTCAGGGCTTCCCTTCTCCAACCGGAGCCCCAAATGACTCTCGCCACGGATGTCTCCCTTTTGGGGTGGGGGTCCAGTATCAAGACCTCCAAACACAAGGTGTCTGGGACATATGGGAGACAGTATAGCGCAGTGGTTTAAGGCTCTGAACTGCAAATCTGGAGACTTGGGTTTGAATCCCACAGCCCCGACTTGCATACTGTGTGACCAACTTCCCTGTGCTCCCAGGTCGCACCTGTAAACAAGCTTTCAGCTTAGTGTCCCACTCCTGGTTAAACAATTGCAAAAAAAAAACATATCAGTGTGTTGGATAAGTGAGCTGGTTTTGTACGGCCTGCGAGTCCTAGTGGATCTCGTCAGCTACGAAGCAGTCCTCCTCCAGACAGACAAGTCTGTGATGTATTACATGAACACTCCCACCCTCTCTGCAGGGAAGCAGTGTGAGTTTGGGAAGAGTGCCAGGAGCAGGGGTTCCAACTCCATGCCATTTAACTGCCAAGAGTCGAGAACACTGAGGCAGACAAGCTCAGCCGAACAGAGGGCAATCTTCGTGAGTGGTCACTGGCTCCAGACATCATGAGATCACTGTTCAGTGAGTGGGGTACCCCAGATGCGGACTTTTTTTGCATCCCCACTTGATGCCAAACTTCCTTGATTCAGCTCCAGAAATCCAGGACATGGCATTTTCTGTCAGGATACATTCAGACTGCAGTCGCAAAATCTTTTCTGTATGCATTCTCTCCAGTCTCCCATCTGTGTCTCTGATGATTCTGATGGCTCCCCCGCCCCCAAGCTGGCCTCGGCGGATATGATTTCCTCTGTTGAACAGTCTATCAGTCGGCAAACTAAGCATCCTTGCACTTATAGAAACATAGAATTTGACAGCAGAAAAGGACCACTTGGCCCATCCGGTCTGCCCATTTCTCCCTGTCTACACTACTACCGCAGACCGTGCCTGATCTACAGCTCTTTCTCCCTCTCCTCCTTCCTTTCCACTGTGATTCCATTATGCTTATCTCATGCATTCTTGAACCCCGCCACTGTTTTCACCCCCACCACCTCCGCTGGAAGGCTGTTCTAGGAATCCACCACCGTTTCTGTGAAGTACTTCCTCATATTTCTTCTGAATCTACCCCCGCCCACCCAGCTTCATAGCATGTCCCTTTGTTCTTGAGCACCTTTTCTTCTGAAAAATACTTCTCTCTTGTACCTTATTCACTCACGCGAAGTATTTAAAGGTCTCGATCGTATCTCCCCATCTCTGTTCCAGGGTGTACATATTGCGGTCCTTTAGTCTCTCCTCATAGGGAATTTTGCTGCAGACCCTTAACCATTTTAGTTACCCTTCTTTGGACTCACTCCACTCTATCGGTGTCCTTCTGGTGATGTGGTCTCCAGAACTGGGCACAGTATTCTAGGTGAGGTCTTGCTAGCAATCTATGCAGAGGCAGCACCACCTCCCTCTTTCTGCTGCTGATGCCTCTCCCTATGCACCCCCAAAACACACTGGCCCCCACTACTGCCGTGTTACACTGGCCACCTTTAGGTCATCGGATATGTTTACCCCAGGTCTCTTTTCTGCATGGTGGTCGTCAGTAGCACTTCACCAATTTTGTACTCCACCCGTAGGTTTCTGTGCCCTTAGCGCATTATTTTGCACTTTTTGTATATTGAAACCCAGCTGCTATACTCCACAGCTGGTGGTCGCCGGAGGTCGTGAGGGACTGCGGGAAGTGTAGCCCTCCCTCCGAACTGCAGCCGAAAATAACTCAGCTGGTGGTCGCCCGAGATCGCCGGAGGTCGTGAGGGACTGCGGGAAGTGTAGCTGTCCCCCCGAACTGCTCGCTGAAAATAACTCGGCTGGTGGTCGCCGGAGGTCGTGAGGGACTGCGGAAAGTGTAGCCCTCCCCCTGAACTGTTTGGGCCGAAAATAACTCAGCTGGTGGTCGCCCAAGGTCGTGAGGGACTGCGGGAAGTGTAGCCCTCCCCCCGAACTGCTCGCCGAAAATAACTCTGGTAGACGCTACTTGCGACGGTCAGAGTGGAGCTGCTCCTCCTCGGATCCGCTGTGTTCTGTGTTGGCGCCTTCTTTTAAAACTGTAACCGGAGCTCCCAGAGTCTTTAAATCCCCACACATGTAGATATAGTTTTATTTATGCTGTCCGACTCCATCTAAACTATGCTGGCATAGTTAGTCCTGGTTACCTTAACATTGTAAACCTGTGCCAGATTTATTGTATTTTTTTTTTTTATTTTAACTGTGCTCCTAAATCCTATGTGCCCAGGCAGAAAGTGCATCTCTTAACACTGTGGTTCTGTGCTAGACTTTATTTTAAATAGTACTGCTGTATTCTGCTAAAATGGGAGTTACGGCGCAGCATTGCTGCACTTCAGCAGCTCCTCCCTTGCTAATCCCCTGTTTCCAGTAGCCTTGACCCTCCCCTCAGGTGCTCACTCTATATTTAGAGACTCACCGTCCCCTCTCTTGTGTCTCCACAGCTGGTGGTCGTGAGGGACTGCGGGAAGTGTAGCCCGGCCCCCGAACTGCTCATCGAAAATACCTCCGGTAGATGCTACTGCCACGGTCGGAGCGGAGCTGCTCCTCCTCGGATCCTCTGTGTTCTACCCCGTCGCCCCCACCACCACTCTTGGTCGGCTTTCAAATATATAGTAGAGTAGAACATGCCCTTAAAGCATTTTAACCTATCAGCCAGCTTTCCTATCTGCAACTTATACCTGCCCACCACTAGGCGTCCCGTCCCTCTCCTTGCTTTGGACCTTTCATTGCTGCATCACTAAGCACTCTGGCTTGCTCGACAGTGCTCCTGCTCACTCTTATTACTTCTCACCTTACTCCCCCTCAGTTCCACCCTCCTCCACCTATCATAAACAGTGAAACACAACTAAAACTCCTGTGGCCCAGGCCAACGGAAACTCCCCTCCTGGTTCCCCCATCCCCAGAGTCTGCTTACAAGCCCAGGCTACCACCCAGTTGCACAATAATATAAATATTAACCTTTTCATCTTCACCATCTCCCACAGAGATCTTCTCCCTAGGAAATGCACCCTATGGAGACCCTCTTTCTCTTGCCAACCCCTGACAGAACCCCGTTCTCCGTGCTTACCCCCCTTTGCCCACTTTCTCCTCCTATCGGCCCCCATACCCTGAAACTACCGATACCCACCATGGGGTATCCACAGCGAACATGCCTTTGACTAAGTACCCGAACAAGTAACAATCATCTCAGATCACTCATCCTCCTCCTCCTGACGGGCAACGTCCACCCCAATCCGGGCCCTCAGAATGCTCCCCTGCCCCACCCACAGACAGGCCATGGGCTCTGCATTGCATCTATCAACATCTGCAGCCTATAAAAAAAAAATGGGACTCTCTTCAAGGGTGGGTACTCCAACACCACCTTGACATCATAGCCCTGAGTGAAACCTGGCTCTCCCCCGCTGTCCTTGATGCAGCGGTAAACCTCCCTGGTTACCTCCTGTTTTGTTCCAATAGGTTAGGAAAACAATGGGGTGGTTGCGCTCTCTACCTAAAAGACCCGCTCTCAGGCCAAGTACTCCCCCTGCCATATCTAACATCGGGGGCTCAGGCCCTCACCCTTAAAATAACCCTAGGCAAGTTTACCTGCCCACTCCTAATCACTACCGCCTACATCCCTCCCAGGGACCAGAAGCAAGCTGTCCAAGACATCCTGTCCCAGCTCTCCACCTTTCCCACGCAGTATGAAAAACTAATTATGGGAGATTTATGCATAAATTGGCTGGCCAAGACAGCCGCACCGTTCATTAACGAGGCCACAGGACTTGATCTCACACAAGTAGTCACTGATCCCACCCCGGTAAACCCTCGCACAGGGGGACATCCTCCCTCCTAGATCTTGTCATTACAAACCGTCCCCACAGAATAACCAACCCCGTGGTCTTCCGTGACGCAGTAAGCGACCACTCCCCTGTACTCTTCACCTGGTCCTGCACTGCCCCCAGCCCCCCAAATTACCTCTCAACGTAAGCTGGGGCCTGGTAAACTAGCCCAACTCAAGGCCTACCTCAAAGACTGGGACTGGACTCCCCTAATCAACACCCTCGACCCGGATCATGCGCTTGAACTATTTACCACCACGTTCAGCGCTGCCTGTGATAATTTCGGCCCCCTAACCAAGAGCATGTCTAAGGGCAATCATGCCCCCTGGTTCTCTGACCACCTCCAGGGCCTCCTGCGGCACCGGGATGCCCTCTGGTATCGAGCAGATGAGACCCAACGGCCTGAGGACAGGCTACGATGTAGGGAGGCCTGTAACAAGTGCACATGGGCCCACTCGCTCCTTAAGCAGATTACTACAAAGCTGCTTAACTCACCTGAGGCGCCTGGCTGCAAATTTTGGAATAATATTAAGGAACTATGTGGTGTTTACTAATCTGCCCCTAGACCAAATATTAATTAACGTAACCTCCTCGATCCCCTCAGTATAGCCTCGGCCCTAAACTCCACCTCACAGATCTCAACCATGTCCTCCCCCCAACTTCTTGACCCCCACCTGCCCAGGCACCCTACCACCATCACCCATGCCCCACCCTTCTTGTCGCATCCTTACACCTAAGACGGCCAAACCCCACCTTTCCAAAGCCCTTAACCACTCTCCCCTCAGCCTCACCCTCTGGGAAGTCCTCATCCCGCTCACCCATATTCTCAACCACTCCCTGTGCCAGGCGAAATTTCCTGCATGTTGGAAAGCGGCCTATATCACCCCCATACATAAGAGTGGGGATCGCACCTCCACAAACAACTACCGCCCCATCTCCATCCTACCGTCCTTATCCAAAGCATTAGAGCGCATAGTCGCCGATCAACTCACTGACCACCTCACTAAATATAACCTTCTATGCAGCCAGCAGTATGGCTTCCGTAAGGGTCATAGTACCACCACGGCCCTCCTTGAACTTATCTCTCATGTCCACTCCGCCTTGGATCACGGCCACATCTCAGGAGCCATCTTCACGGACCTCTCAAAGGCATTTGATACCGTCAACCATGCCCTTTTACTGAACACTCTTGCCTACAGTGGCCTCTCTCAAGATGCCTTAAACTGGTTCACCAGCTATCTATCTGATAGAACTCAGCTAGTTAAGGTAGGCACTGTCCTGTCCCCTAGCCTCCCAATCCGCACCGGTGTCCCCTAGGGGTCCATTCTTAACCCTCTCCTATTTTGCCTTTACCGTAACACCATCCTGGCGGCCTGCCCCAGCAGACTGCTGCTGTATGCAGATGATGCCATCCTGTTCGCTTCTGATCCGGACCCCCTCAAATTACACCAAACACTCCAACACGCTCTCCGTGAAACTGAACACTGGCTCACCACCCAGCGCCTAATCATTAACTATAACAAGACAAAAGTCATGATTTTCTTCCAACCGCAAAACCCTCTTAAGAACCTCTGCCACCAATTTCTAACCATAAATCAAACCCCCCTCGAACAAGTGGACACCTTTAAATACCTAGGTGTCGCACTAGACCTGGCGCTCAATTTCTATCAGCATATCCACCTCCTATCCACTGCCCTTAACTCTAGACTAGGCATACTTTATAGGTACAAGCACTGCCTCGCTCCTGAGGCTCTGCGTCTTACCATTAACTCCTTTGTACGCTCCCTCCTGGACTACGGCATTCTCCTCTACAGTGCAGCTCCCACCTCGGCCCTTGACAGACTCTGGCTTGTTCTAAACAAGGCCTGCCGTCTCATCCTTGGATGTGACCGCTTCACCCACACCTGTGACCTCTACAGTACCACAGACTGGCTAAACTTAGACAACAGAATCAAGTACCACACCTGCCTAATGACCAAAAGATTACCCTTGGCCTCACCCCCCCTAAACAAAATTACTTTCCCTGCTGCCCTGTCAGAACCACCCAAAACACAACAAACCACTACTATGGGTACCCCGCTGCCGGACTTCCCAATACCAAAGAACGTTCAGTTACAAAGCCCCCTCCTGGACAAATGTGCTCCCTAGTCTAATCACCAACAGAACAAGAATAGTCCCTTTTAAATCCACTCTAAATAATCACCTCCAGACCGCAAACCGATGTGTCTGCCCCTGACCTGTTCCCTTCCTGATGACCAAGGCCAGTTTCTCACCGGTCGCCAGACCGATCTTCATCAAACTTCCTGTTTTGACAAACAGCCTCACTGATTCTTTATGTGGCTGTACTATAATACTGTATTTCATGTGATCCCTGTCTTCAAGTCACTCTCTGTACCATGCATGTATCCTGCACTATGATGTTATGTAATGTCCGCAAACTGTATCAGTGTTATCCCTGTACCTCTATCTGTTTGACGTGGAACCTTTGTAAATGAGTCTTTGACTCAAAGGTCTTTCTGAATACCTCAATAAACAATACTCTTGACCACTTCTCTAGTTTTCTCAGGTCTCTGCTCATCCTTTCCACTACCCCACCTCGAGTCCCACCCTGTTGCAGAATTTAGTGTCATCTGCAAAGAGGCAGACTTCCCTTCCAGCTCCTCTGCAGTGTCACTCAGGACAGGCTTATTGACTTGGGGTCACCTGGTCTATCGCGGCCTGCGATTCTTTCACCTTCGGGGCAGGCTCCTGAAGAGATGGAAGTGAACAGGTACAAGGCATCTCAGAAGGTCTCTGAAATAGCAGAAGATTTCCAGGCAGCCAAAGTATTTAGAAACATAGAATTTGACGGCAGAGAAGGACCACTTGGCCCACCTAGTCTGCCCATTTCCCTACTAGAATCGAAGCTTATCCATCAGGTAGGGAAATGGCAGACTGGGGGCCAAGCGGTCTCATCTGCCAAATTCCTCTATGTTTCAAATACTTGGCTGCCTGGAAACCTTCATAGGTGGTATAGTTGTCAAATGGAAAAGGTTTTCCATTTGGTGCTCCAAAACTCCCACATGGACCCCTTTGGGTGCCCACCTGATAAGGGAAGACTGGGTACTGCTTTGCCCCATTCGTCACAAGCTGTGCGTTTCTATGTTCTGGATTACTTGGTGGACCTTTCTGATAATGGCCTATAGTATTCCACAGTTGAGGTCCACTTGTGTTCTATTTCTGCATACTTCACAAGCCTGTCATTACTCTCTTCCTGGCACAGCTGCCACTGCTCTAGAGGTTCCTTAAGAGCATCTTGCACACAAGGCCTCCCATCAGGAAACTGGTGAATTCCTGTGATATCAGCCTTGTGCTGGATATGCTCACCAGCAAGCCTTTTGAGCCCCTTGTAACATGTGAACTGAAGTTTATATTTTGGAAAGCAGTTTTCCTAGTGGTTCTCTCTTCTGCTCGCAGAGTGCCTGAAATTCATGCCGTGGTCACAGATACCCTCGTATACTGTTTTCCACAAAGACAAGTTAAATCTTTTTCAGGAGTATCTTAATCATTAGGTATCACCGTAGGTGAGGGGGAATCCACACGGAAGATTTTCAGCAGTACAACTAGGGCCGCCCGCGCTGTCGACATCCACCTATGTCGTCAACTCTGTAAAGGTATGAACGACCCTGATCCCTCCTCAGTTCTTTCCCACCGTCTGCTGGCTCACACGTGTCTCCGCGGAAGCTCCGTCGCAGTATTGTCGCTTTTTTTCACCTATGGTTTTTCTAACTTTACTTTTCAGAATGTTTTTCTGAGATATTCCTATAACTTGTTTATGTCGAGAGTTAATCCTTTAACTTCTCTCGTGTCGCTGCCACTGTGGAAAGAAGATTGCCTCCACAGATGAACACTCTCTGTGTCTGCAGTCTTGGGCCTGACCACGAAGTTTCTGACTGTGAGATCTGCCAGAAGTTTAACCAAACAATACTCAGGCAACGCAGAAAGGCTCTCAAACATTTCTTGATGGATCAAAAGGAAGTCAGTTCCGGGCAGGGGTACTCTGCGGTCCCGGCCTTTCAGTCGCCTACTGGTTTTTCAAGCTCCAAGGCCCGAGACAAGTCTTTGGGGAAAAATCACAAAAAAGACCAAGACTGCGACTGCTCCCCCCAGCGTCGATCTCGTTCCAAGTCAGCCTATCGTTCTTCTGGAGGTTCTTCGTCGGCTGTGGCTGCACTGGTGAACAAATCTGCTGTCCAGATCTTTGTGCCCACCAGACCCATACTGACAGCACCTCCGCCCAATCCTCAGGGCGGCCGGTCGCCCATCAACTTCTGGGTGGTCAGACCCTCCTTCATCAGCGACTCTCCTGTCGAGACCTGCCGCTTCTCCCTCCACAGCTACAGGTTCTCAGGCTCCAGCAGGCAGGTCGTCAGCACCTGTGCCATATAAGTAACCCCACCCAGCCCACCCCCGACTGCCACCTTCGACTTGACCGAAGTCTTGCTCAAGTTCACTAAAGTGATTGTGCAACAGCTGGGAGCCCCCCACACTGTCGGGGGCAGCTATGTCATCAACACCTACCTGTCAGCCCCGGGAAGCTCCCCGTGGGGCCTTCATCTGCACATCTGACGCTAGATCCAAATATAGAAGTGGTCAACGTCAAGAAGTACCACCCAAACCTCATTCTTCCTGATGAGAAGGAAGAGATCCTGCATTAACAAATCTACAGTCTCTTCTGTCAGTGAGGACTCTGTAAAGCCACACCCCCAGGTCTCCTCCTGAGGACTCCACATTTTTCAGTGTGATGAAGCTGCTGTCCTCAGCCATGGGCTTCCACACTGAGGAAGAGTATGTCATCAGAAAAAAATTGGTGGACTTCCCAGAGATTCCAGAATCTCCCCAGAGATCATTCTTCCAGTTTTTCCAGCCTTGAATGCAGCCACAGTAGCCTGGCACAGACCAGACATGATGCTAGCTATGCCTTGCAGGACGGACAAACTTTATCATGCCCCCCAGAGTCTCCCCTGTTATGCCGCCCAGTCTGAGACTGATTCAGTGGTCATCAAGGCAGCTCATGACAGGCCTAAGGCGCCTGAGCACCTTAGTTCTCTTTCCCCAGACAGAGTCTTGCAGACTCAACCTATGGGGTAAAAGGGTATATGCCTCCCCTACCCTAGGTTTGAGGATTGCAAACTGTGTCTTGCACATGGTAAAATACCAGAATGCCAACTGGAAGAAGGGTAAGGCTGCCGCCCAGACCCTTCCAGAGAGCACTCAAAGGCAGGAACTACTTCAGTGCCTTCAAGCTGCTGAGGATGTTAGTAAGCATCTCCTCAGAACCCTGTATGAAATGGCTGACACCATTGCCAGGACAGCTACCACGGGCATATGCCTACGTAGGCACTCCTGGCTCAGAGTATCAGGTTTTGTGGTCGATGTGCAACAAAAAGGGCTTAATGCCCCCTTTAATGACATCATGCTGTTTGGCCTTGATGTCCAGGACATCATTGATGATCTGCAAGCCTCAGTCAGAACCCTCAAGCCTGTCTGCTTCCTCTACCACACTCAACCAAAGAGTAAAGAATGTCCTCCATTTCGCAAAATGAACAGTAGGCCCTTGACAGCTCCCCGGCCCCAGAGAAAACACAGAGTCCAAGCTGCCTTGCCCGCCCCCTCCAGTGCCAAAGTGGCTGCCAAGCACCCCTGAAGTGAGTGACCAGCCCCATGACTGACTCCACCTCTGCTTGACTCCTTGCCGGACCCCCCTCTTAAGGTCCCAGACCAGGAGGTGATGGTCAGAGGTCAGTTCTCCTTCCATCTGAATCAGTGGAGAACCATAACTCCGGATGCATGGATTCTACAGATCATAGAAAGGGACACACCTTGGAGCTTATTGAGTAGCCTCCAGAAACCCCACCTCCACCCTTCTGTTATCCCCCAGCTCACCTATCTGTTCGCCGAGAGGAAGTACAGTCCCTTCTGTGCAAGCAGGCTATGGAGCCAGTGCCCAGGTGCCAGAGAAACCAGGGGTTTAACTCCAGGTTTTTCCTAGTCCCCAGAAAGACCAGCGATCTAAAGCCTATCCTGGTTCTAAAGGACCTCGATCTTTTTGTCCAGTACAGAATGTTCCAGATGGTAACTTTGTCAGGGCTGATGCCCCTTCTCAAGACAGGGAGCTGGCTCTGCTCACTGGACATGCAGTATGCTTGCCTACACATCTGTCTTTCCTCCTCACAGGAAGTTTCTCAGTTTTTCTGAAAGTCAGGGTGAGCATTATCAGTTCAGAGTGCTGGCCTTTGGCTTGTCCTCTGCACTGCGAGTCTTTACCAAGTGCTTAGCAGGTCACAGCAGCTCTCAGAAGGGAGGGACTGTATGTTTTCCCTTATCTGTACGACTGTAAAGTCCCCGTCTAGGGAACAACTGTTGCTGACTCTGGAGCGAACTCTCCAGCTCTTCCACTCCTTGGGCATCACTGTCAATCTGCCCAAGTCAGTTCTGGTACCATCGCAAAGTTTACAGTTAATATGGGTGGTTCCGGACTCTGCACAGGGGAAGGCCTTCCTGCCCCAAAACAGGGCAGAGTGCCTCATAGCTCAAGCTCAGAAAGTCACCCAAAGTCGCTACATTCTTGCCAGGGTATATCTCAGCTTGCTGGGCCTAATGGCAGCTGCCATACCCACTGTTCCACTTGCCAGACTTCATATGCGCATCCTCCAGTGGGCCCTCCGGGTGTAGGGGGACTGACGCACGGACGAGTTAGATCAACCAGTCCTGGTCTCTTCCCTAGTACGCAGTGTACTGTAGTGGAGATGGGGAGGGACCCCTTGAATCTGCGTCAAGGCGTCCCATTCCAGATCTCCGCACAACAGATCCAAACCACGGATGCCTCCGGTGTGGGCTGGGGAGTACACCTGAGTCCCTTCCAGACCCAGGGCTCTTGGTCCTAGTGGGAAACCTCCCTGCATATCAGTGTTTTAGAGATGAAGGCGGTGCTGTACGCCATGCAGGCCTTTCAGAAGCACCTTGCTCCAGGTCATCTGCTGGTGCAGTCGGGCAATCTACGCGTAGTATACTACATCAACAAGCGGGGGGGGGTGGGACTCATTTGTACCCCCTTTGCAAGGAGGCCATAAATGCGATATTGGGCGCTGGATCACAGTCTGACATTCTCTGCAGTCCCATGTACCAGGTGTGCTAAACACTCTTGCGGTCAGTCTCAGCAGGAGTCAGTCTAGCATGCATGAATGGGAGCTTCTCTCATCCATCCCAGAAAACTTGTTTGACAGATGGGGTCGTCCAGAGTTGGACCTTTTTTGCATACCCACTCAACGCAAAACTGCCCAATTTCTACACTCTAGATCCAGGGCCTGGAGTTTTCTGGCGAGACGCATTGTCCCTCTCCTGGAGCGGGAGGTTTCTTTACGCCTTCCCTCAGTTTCCTCTATTTCAGAGGGTGCTAATCAAGTTGCAGATGGAGGGGGCCAGCATGATCCTGGTAGCTCCCTTCTGGCCCCGACAGATTTGGTTCCCTCTGCTTCAGCAGATGGCAGAGGATACTCCGGTCCCTCTCCCTCTTTGCAGGAACCTGCTGACCCAGGCTTGGGGAAACCTGGTCCATCCCAGCCACAGATCCCTCTGTCTGCATGCCTGGCTCCTGAGGACAAAGCCATCACCAGGTTCAGGGTCTCTAACAGAGTGGCGGGCATCCTAGTGGCCGCCCAGAAGCCTTCTATTTCAGCCATATCCCATGAAGTGGAAGCAGTTTGCCATCTGGGCTGCCAAACATAGTTTCTAGGGACATGGATATGTTGTTCATCCACACTTATTGGCAGGTCCCTTGCCGCTTTAAATCTTGCCGGAAGGTCTTCAAGCTGGCTCCTCCCACCCACCCGGGTGGTAAAACTCTCGGCTCCGCCTCATGACGCCAGATCTTTCTTACCGCTTGGAAGCTCAGGTTCCCTCCTTAGCGCTCTGCGTTTTCGACTGGTTCCTGAAAATTTCGGTCTTCGAAATCATTGGAAGTGTGTTTTCTGAAACTTCGATCTTTTCTTCTTCGCTACGGCGATGGCTCAGTCCTTTTCCGGCCCCGAGAGGCGCACGGTTAGTTCCTCCAGGAGAGACTCTCATTCCACGTGCGTTTATTGCCTGGACTTGGATCACGATCCTCAGGCTTGCAATTCTGTTCTGCCCTTTCGGTCAGCTCTCTGGAGGACTGCGCGGCCCGTTCGGGGCTCGGACATCTGGTAGTTTTTCCGGCCGGAGATTCCCTCGGACCGGCGGGTGTCCGCTTCGACTGTTTCTCAGCAGTTCGATCCTGCCGGGGAGGGGCCCCCCTCGGTTGCGGCGCTTATCCCGCTCTCCTTGGGTTCAGCTCATGCAGCTTCGTTCAAGGAGCTTCGTCAATCCCTCTCCCAAAGAGGACCCTGAAACCTACCGCTCAGCCTAAAGTCTGAGGGCCGCGGGCGGGGTCTCTTTGTCGGCAGGGCGGGAAGTTTCCCTCCTTCGCCGACGGCACGCTCAGCTTCGGTCGAGGATGCGGCTTGCCACTGGCCTCACGGTGTCCCATCAGGTAAGCGGCCAGGACCCCGTAAGCGTAGTCTAGTCTCTCGACCGTCGTTTGGGTGGTCTTCTGGTGCCACCATCCCTCCGCCCCAGCGGAGGCTGAGGTCTGTCCGTCGCCGGGTGGGCAACCCTGAACCTTTCTTCCGAGCGAGGGAGGAAGGCGTCCGCTCCTTCCAAACCATCCTCATTCCCCGGTTGGGTCTCGTTCATCCTCTCGGTCTAACGCTCGCCCGATCTCGGCGTTCTCGGATGAGGCACCAAGTTAAAGTGTCTTTGCGTTTCCTCGTCCCCTCACCGGATGAGCAGTTTCCGATACCGTTGGCGTCGTCGTTCTGAGGAGACATGTGGCGACAGCAGTTGATCAGGTATCAATCGGCCCCATTCATTCTCCGGATAGCAAGCAGCGCGCGCTGGGGTTCGGCAGCCGTTCGAATCGAGTCAAGGCCTCTCAGGGCGGTTGCTCGTCCGACCCTCGCTGCCCCTCCGCCTTCGGCGGCGTACAAACCAGGCCATGACCTATTCTTCAGGTTACTCGGTCCTCACTCCTGCCCGCCCCGAACAAAGTGCCTTGGGCCTGCAGCATTTTGCAGAGCCAGACCTGAAGCCGGCTCTGCTGTTTCCTAGCAGGGAGGACCTGGGGTCTTCCAGGGAACATTCGTGAGCGACAGCCCATTGTCTTTGATGGGTCTGCTTCAGCCTCATTTCAGAATTCACTGGGATGCAGCTCGAGCCCGTCTCAAGCGGGCACCTTACCCCACTGCGGAGATTCTGGACGAGGGGTTCTCCTCGGAGGCCTTCCCAGTGGCTGAGGCTATGTGGGCCAAGCCTTGGGGCTATGGCGGTGGCCTACTTCCTGCCCTGCGCCTTGACCAGGGTGGCTCGAATACCCTGTCTCTGTCTGTTCTCTGCCGGTTTCGGGCACCCTCGGCTGAAGGGGTAGTCACCGGCAGCGTTTTCCAATGTCTTGGAAACACTGGGGATGTGGATAGACCCCTGACAAAAGTCAAAAGGATGGACTACGTCGGGTGCAAGGTTTACGCTGCGTCCTCCCTAGGCCTCCGTCAGGCCAGCTCAGCGGCTCTTATGGCACACTGTTCCCACGCCCTTCTGGGCACCCTGGCAGGTTCTACCTCATCTCCCGGCAACTGCGGACCACGGTCCGGCGGGTACGGGACCAGGGTAGGCGGTGGCAAAACAACCGCTCCAGGCGGCTCTGGATCTGGGTGACTCCTGTGCCAGATCAGTGGCGGCCGCAGTGGCCATGCGCCGCAGGGTGTGGCTGAGGTTATCCTCCTTTTCCTTGGAAACCCAGCACGAGTTGGCGGACATCCCTTCTTGGGACTGACCTTTTCGGCCCTGGGTGGAGGGACATATCCAAGGGCCGAGAGTCCGATGCCACTCCAGACCGGTCACTCCCCGGAGGGTCAAGGGCAGCCGTCAGCCTTTGCCCCCTGAGCCCTGCGGCTCAACTGGCCCAGCATAAGGGCCAGCAGGCATGCGCTGGGCGGCCTGTTGCCAGTCCAGCGTCTTCCTCAAAAGGAAGCAGGAGGCAGGAAACCGAGGCCCCTCGGCTCCTTCCCCTCAAGCCTGCTCAGTGGCGGGCCAAGGGGCACTGCCCCGGGCCCGTCATCCCAGCCCGAATTTCCCCATGGGGGGACGGCTCCGCACCTCGTTCTGGAGGTATTTAAGGGTAGATCCTGTCGCAGGTTGCGAGCGGTTTCCCCTTTTGAGCTGTTGCCCCATGGGGATCTTGGGTCCACTGCCTCTTTGTCGGTCGTACCGACACGCCTGGCCCTCTAGTTGGAGGTGATCAGGAAGGCTGCGGACCCCCCCCCCAACCCTGGGTTCGTGTCCAGATATTCCTGGCCTCAAACGGACGGGGGCTCGCGCCCATTCTCCCGCACGCCTGGATGGTCTCTCTGCTTCAGATATTCCATCCTCAGAATGTGGCGTGTGGCTGTTTCCTGGGCCTCCAGGATGTACCTACTCCTCGTTCCGTCCGTTTCTTGGGAGGCTCCGCCCCTTCTTAGCGGAGGATCTCCTTACGAGTTCCTAGCCAGGCCCTTCTTTTGCTCAGCAGTCTCTGCGGCACTGAAGGGTCCGGATGTAACCCCACCCGGAAGGCAGACTGGTCTCCCGTTACAGGAGCCAAGTGGGAACTCGTACCTTAGCGGTGAGGCTTCTTTGGGACTAAGCTCGACTCTTGAGTCCGAGCTCGGCTCCGAGCAGACAGGGCTGAGGTTCTTCCTCCCTTACCCAGTCGGGTTAGCCGGGTAATTATGTCCTGCCAGGACCTTCTGGGCCTCAGGGCGGCCTTCCCCTAGTGGGAGGGGCCAGCCAGAGGTCATAGCGCTGCGTCCTTTGGACCAGTTCGTAACTACAGTCCAGGAGTTAAGAGAACGCTCCCTTTGGACCGTTCCAACTTCGGCAGGAGAACATCCTGTTCGTTCGCCCTGAGTCGGCGGTCTTCTCCGACCGATGCTTCTCGGATGGGTGGGGTGCCCATCTAGGGGAATACACAGTGCGCCGCCTCTGGTCCTCTCGCGAGTCCCGATGTCCTTTCTGCTCGCTGGAGCACCAGGCGGTCCGCTTAGCTTGCACCGCTCGCTCCATTTGTACGGGGTCTAGTGGTCTAAGTCCAAGTAGGACAACACCACGACCATGTGCTACCTACCCCGCCAGGTTCGGTCGATCCCCTTGCCTCGGCGCAAGGAGGTTCTCCGCATTGGGTTTTTGCGCAGTCGAGGGTTCCCAGCCATTTGATGGCAGGAGCCCCCAATTTCCTGGCTGCTGCCCTAAGCCGGGCATAGGCTGCGCCTCATGAGTGTTTTCCCCTGCCGGAGGTAGCACAGGATCTTCTCCCTCTTCCCTCCAGGGAGAATACGAGGCCGAGACTGTTTCATGCCCTCCCCTCAGCAGGGCCTGCTGCAGAGGATGCCATCGGGGCCACGGACCCCAGGCCCCTCCGTGCCTCTCCCCCATTTCCCTTGACCTACGGGCAAGGCAAGGAGGGACTTGGCGCAGGTGATGCCGGTAACCCCAGACTGTATCGCCAGCTCTGGTATCCAGCTCTCCTCAGTCTCAGCCCCAGGCTCCCGAGGCGGCTTCTAGTCCGCCCAGTCCTGTCTTTCCTTTTCAGGGGAAGGTTATCCATCTGGACCTTCAATCCCTGCACCTGTAGGCCGATCCCTGTGCGGCTAGGGGCCAGACCTAGGGTCTTCGGCAGGTCCTCGACCTTTCAGGCGTCCTGCTAAGTGACCAAGATGCTGCGTCCTCTGGGAGAAGTTCTCCTTTTTGGTGATGGGATAGGGCCTTGCCCTCCCCCGTCCCTGGGCGCGAGCATTCCGGACCATCTGCGGTCCATCCTTAAACCAGGGCTTCGGCCGACAACCCTCTAGGTGCTTCTACGGGTCACCCCTGTCTTTCGGGCGCGGGCCAGGAGGCAGCTGGTGGTGCGGAGAAGGTGGTCTGGCACTTCTAGGCCTCGATCACCCCGTTTCTGTGGGATCCTTGCTGGTATGGGCTTAGCTCATGAGCAAGCCATCCGAACCTTTTGCACAGGTGCGAGTTTCCCTCGCCTGTTGTGGAAGAACACCTTCTTGGGGCCACTCCGCCATCCAGAAGGTGGGGAGAGTTCCAGGCGCTCCTTTAATCTCCCTATCCGGTCTTCCACAGGGACTAGGTTGTCCTGCGCCCCACCCGAAGTCCTTCTGAAGGCGGTGGCGGAGTCTTCCTCGAGGGTATTGCCTCTGCGGGTTTATCCCCATTCACACCTCGGAGGCCGTATACAGGTTCCATAGGAACCTGTTTAACGCCTCACCTACCTAGGGAGCTAAAGCTAAAGTTCGGGAGAGGTTAGCCAGCTGTTTATCATCTTCGCTGAAGACGCATCTGGTAGACTTGCAGCCAAGTGGATGACGAGCGGGCGGGTCACCCTGCATAGGTGTCCACTATAGGCGGACGGGCATGGAGCCTCCCAGAGGGATAAGCGCTCAATTTTACCCGTCCTTCCGCTGCATCGGTGGCTGCTTCCGAGAATACTCCAGTCCAGGATATCCGCAGAGCTTCTGCCCGGAAAGCAGGCTTTACCGTTCCCCTTCCACATCGACCTTGGGTCGCGCCGGAGTGCTGGTCGGGGCCTCGGTTCTCCAGTCTTTCTACTAAGTAGGGGTGTGCGCCTTGCCTCCCTCCTCCTGGAGAACTGCTAGGAGTCTGCCAATAAGTGTGGATGAACAACATATCCATGTCCCTAGAAATACAGGTTACTCACCTGTAACAGGAGTTCTAGGAATGGTATGTGTTGTTCATCCATACGACCCACCCGGCCTCACTGGCTTCGACGCACAACCTGGCTTCCAGCGGGCTAGATCTGGCGTCATTGGGCGGGGCCAAGAGTTTTACCACCCGAGTGGGTGGGAGGAGCCAGCTTGAAGACCTTTTGGCAAGATTTAAAGCGGCAAGGGACCTGCCAATAAGTGTGGATGAACAACATATACCATTCCTAGAACTCCTGTTACAGGTGAGTAACCTGTATTTAGATTCCTTCACCTGTCTGGTGAACCATATCCTGGACTACCTGATCTCTCTCTCCAACTCAAATCTCCAGTACTCCTCCTTCAAGATGCACCTCTCGGCTATTTCTGCATTTCATGAGCCCATGGGTGACCGCACGATTTCTCAGCTGGATGTCTCCCTTACCTTTCTAAGGGGCTTACTGCATTTGAAACCCTCAATCCGTTCTCCTGTCCCGGCTTGGGATTTGAATTTTGTTTTGGAGAAACTGACCCTGTCTCCCTTTGAGCCAGTTGCATCTTGTGATTTACGCTTTTTCTCTTACAAAGTGTTATTTTTAGCTGCCAATACTTCTGCTCAAAGAATTTCAGAGCTTCTGGCCCTCTGTTGCAAGGAGCATTTTTTGATTTTTCACGAAGACCGGGTTTCTTTGCACACAGATCTTAAATTTCTTGCTAAGGTGGTCTCAGAGTTTACACTTAAACCCATCTATCCACCTTTCTGTTTATTTTCCTGAACGTGCCAGTCCAGGGGAAGCACTTCTCCATATGTTAGATGTGCGCAAAACTTTGAAGTACTCTCTGCTTCGGACCGAGGAGTCTAGAAAGTTGAAGCAGGTGTTCGTTTCCTTCACCCTAGGTAGAGAGGGCGGTTCACTTTCTAAGCAAAGTTTATCCAGATAGTTGGCAAATTGCATTGTGTTCTGCTACAATGTATGGTAAAGAATTGCCTGGTGCTGTCAAAGCTCATTCCACAAGGGACATTGCTACATCTCTGGCCTGTTTCAGAGGGGTCTCAGCCACCAACATTTGTGCGGCTGCCACCTGGAGTACCTGTCCATACTTTCACCAAGCACTACAGTCTGGACATTGCCTCTGGAACCCGTGCAGGTTTTGGTAGGGCTGTGCTGCAGGGCCTCCTGTTATAAGTTTATGGTGAGCCCTCCTCCCAGACTTGTCTGTTTGCACCTGTAACTGCTTGGGACTCGTTCCTACGGTGTTACCTGATAACTGAGATACCCCCGAAGATAGATAGAACAGTTATGTAAGAACTTACTGTAACAGTAGATCTTCAAGGGGATCTCAGTCATCAAGTAATGCTTTCCCTCCCACCATCCCCTTTCTTGCGGCTCCTGTCTAGGAACTGGCTGTCGGGTGTATCCAGCCTTTCATATAGCCCTGGGCACTTCTCTCTCTCTCCTCAGTCCCCCATGGCATGAGCATGGCTACCTCAGTCTCCGATGGAAAGAACTGAGGTGGGAGTGGGGCCGCTTACGCCTTTATAGGGTAGATAACATCAGTGGAAGTCGACGGCGTGGGCAGCCCCAGTTGTACAGCTAAAAATCTTCCGTGTGGATTCCCCTTCGCTGATCGTGAAGTTCCTACGGTGTTATCTGATGACTGAGCTCCCACCCCCACCAAGATCTACTGTTACAGTAACTTCTTACATAACTGTTCTTTCTCTGCACACACTCTTAAGTTTCTACCCAAAGTGATGTCGGAGTACCATCTGAATCAACCATTTGTGCTGCCTGCCTACTTTGCCAACTTCCAGAATGAAGGAGAGTGCACTCTCCATTCTCTGGATCTTTAGATGGTCCTTATGTTTTATCTGGACAAAATGAAGGACTTCAGGCAATCCTAGCAGCTGTTTTGTTTCCTTTAATCCCAGTCGAAAGGGACAGCCTGTTAGTCATGTGCATTTCTACCTGGATTGTGAGCTGTCTGTGCCATTGCTGTGCCATGGTGCTGGTCAGGCTAGGCGGTCAGGTACATGCCCACTCCACTAGAGCAGTTGTCATGTCTCTGGCAGAGATTAGCTGTGTGCCTGCTAATGATGTATTACAGAGCTATAACTTAAAGCACAGTGCACAGATTTGTTAAGCATTATGCCCTGGATGTCCATGCCAGGTAGCATGCCACCTTTGGTAGGACTATCCTGAATAGACTTCTGTCCTGAGTGAGCCCTCCTGCTGTGCTAGTATTGGGGGGGGGGGGTGTTGGCTGAGCTTGGTACTCTGATGCATTAGTGTGAATCAGTGGTAAAGATTGATTCCTGAAAGATATGAATATAACATGCCATAATTCTTGATCTACTAGGAATATAGAAGTAGAATCTGACAGCAGATAAGGGCTGCTTGGCCCTCCTAGTCTGCCCTTTTTTCCCCCCTACCTTCATTCTTGTTGCAGACCTTACTTGATCTGTAGCTGTTTCTCCTCTCTCACTCCTTATGTCTACAATTTTCTTGTGCCTATCCCAGGCATTTTTGAACCCCACCACTGTTTTTGCCCCCACCGTCTCTACCAAAGGCTGTTCCAGGAATCCACCATGCTTTCTGTGACAAGGTACTTCTTCACATCTCTCCTGAATCTACCTCCTCCCAGCTTCATAGCATGTCCCCTTGTTGTAGAACACCTTTTTCTCTGAAAAATACTTCCTTCCTGTACCTTTTTTACCTCCATGAGGTATTTAAAAGTCTCTCATATCCCCCCTCCTCTCTTCCAGGGTGTTCATATTGAGGTCCTTTAGCCTCTCCTCATAGGGTTTTTGATGCAGATACTGCACCATTTTAGTTGCCCTCCTCTGGACTGCCTTCACTCTGTCTGTATCATTCCTGAAAAGTAGTCTCCGTAACTGAACACAGTACTCTAGTTGGGGTCTTAGCAGCGATCTATACAGGGGCGAGACCACCTTCCTCTTTCTGCTGGTGATACCCCCTGCTGTGCACCCCAGCATCCCACTAGCACTCCAGTCTGCCTTGTCATACCGCTTGGACATCTTTCGATCATTCAGTATGACTATTATTATCTTCACACACTTGTCTGCCATCCCTTGGGCTCACTCCAGTCTTTTTACTGGTCTTCACCCCTTGTTGTTGGTTTGGGCTGTGAAGACACTGTGTTAACAGTTTGTTGACACTTCTTATGCAGGTCACCAGGGCTATCTTACACCCTTAGGCTTAATGCATAAGTACTTGTTAGGCTAAGCTGCTGCTCCTCAATTAAAAAAAAAAAAAAAAGGTACTGAGGTGGTTGAGGGCTGGTGCCGAGGTAAGCCTCGCGCCACAAGCAAGTCTCACGGTGCCATGCATGCGCACAGCTTTCCTCTGAGTTAGCCCTTCTGAAAAGTTCTGGCTCCGGAAGGGTCCTAGCACTTCCAACTGAGACCCATTAGTGTGAATCAGCGGTGGATATTTCTAGAGGATCAAGAGTTACGGTGATTACGTAATTTTCATTCCAGATGTAGCCTATACTTACAGTGAGTGTGCAACTGTGGAGGATACTTTTCAGTGTTTTCTTAGTTATAGTCTATATATGCGATTCCTGATCTGGACACGGATTAATCCAGGTGCTCTGCAGTCCCACTTAGGCTTCAGAAATATAAACTAAGCACCTTAAGTCCTGGAAACAGTTGAATTTAGTAACTGTAGAGGCACTGTTTGGTCAGGAGGGTTTTGTCCAGGAATTGATATCAATAAGAAAAGTCTTATTCAGATATTACAAAATTATGCTGTATTACCAAACTTAGTTTTTGTTAACCAGGTAGGTGTACTAGACAGCAAAGCTGCCTCTTTTCAGGCACGACCCTGGAGGTTTCATACAGTGGGGTAGGAAACAACGGTGATTACTAAGAATAAATTGGGTGACAACAAGCAGTGCAGAATTAGCTAAAAGCATTAGTCCGGTAACTACAAAATGAAGCAGCAAGTCAGGCATGGAATTAATACAAGCGTGCACATTACAGTGGCATAGACAAAGATAAGACGGGAACAGTGTCCCTGAACATGACAAATTTTCAACAACTTAACAAAATAACGGGTAAGTGGTAGAGAATAATTGGTTCTGGTTAAGGTCTGAGAGAGTTGGACACGGAGCATAGGAACAAAAACCTGGGCAACAGCTAAGAGGGTCAGGCAAGTGAACGGTACATGAAACTTAAATGAAGCAGTGCAGTTCTTAAGTTGTTTTTTTGTTTTTAAGTATATTGTCCCTTTATTTGTCTTCTCCATTTTCCCCTTTCTTGAAGGGCCCACCTCATGCCAGAGGTGTCTACTGTGAGGTTGGCTTGACCCACCCTAAGAAGCAGCAAGCCCCAGCCTCCGGCCTTACTCTTCATTCTAGAGGGACTTCTCCCCACCCCTTTCATCAGACCGACTGTCACCAGTACCCTACTTTGGCCGAGAGAGCAGGTGAGCAGTCCATCTGCCAACACTAGTGCTGCTCTGTGAGTTGGCCAGGCAGAAATGCATTATTTTAGCTTCCATTGGTCCAGTGCTCTAGGACACAAGTCCATTCCACCCAGTGTCTGGCAGTTCACAATGGAGTATGATGCTGCAGTACCATTAGACCAGTCTGTTCCCTTTAGATTAGGCCTTTCCTTCAAATTCAGAGTTTCTGCTAATCCAATAGTAGAAGTCCCCGAACTTCTGTTTTTTGTTAGACTGTTGATCTTTTCAGGGGAGGGGTCCAGTTATTTGCCATTATTTAGTTCTAACTTGTAATTTACATTTGGTGTATGATTTTCATTCAAATTATATATCATAGAATGATGCTTTGTCTGGCAGAAGCTCTGGTATTCATGGAACTCAAAATAATAAAGCACTGCTTGGTATTAGTTTTGCTTGGGTGCTAGTTGGTCTGTGCCCTGAAGCAGTTACATCGCTGTACTGTTAAATGGATGTATTATATTTGTTTTGATTATTGTAAACATGTTATAATCTTCTCTAAAGCAACTTTTGTCTTTGCACCATAGACAAGAGAAGAGAGGAAAATGGAAGCTATTCTTCAGGCTTTTGCAAGGATGGAAAAGAGGGAAAAAAGAAGGGAACAGGCCTTGGAAAGGATCAGTATAACAAAACCTGACATCAAAGTGGAAAGTAAAGACGAACCTCCCATCATTGATACAGAACCTATACAGGTACCTACCCAACTTTACACAATTAATACTACATATGTTCAAGCCAGGCTACCACAGATACTGGTGTTCACCTAACAGGGTATCTAAGCTTGCTGTGTTTTAATAAAATGAAATAACATATTAGGGATTCTAATGCTTTCAAGGCCTTCCACCGTTCAAGATCTACATTTAAAGTCGTTCCCCACATGTTTCAGATTTTGCATTTTTCTTATGCACCTGAAAGGGCTATTTGCTGACACAGGTACATTCGTACATGTGTGCATCTATTAGATTAAAGATCTACCCTATTAAGTTATGTGTAGCTAAGGATCTAAATAGTATAACGCTGGGGAAATGCGCTCCCACAGTTATTGCCATTGGCTTCTTTAAGAAGCGCCTTGTGCATATCTGTCTGACTTGGGTTGCTTTGTTTCTTCCATGTTAAAGTCTTTGTCAATCTGTATGTATTTTTGTATTTATTTAGTTTTTGGTTACCAAATAAGTGCACTAGACAATGATTTGCCTATTTTCAGGCACGACCAGGGAGGTTACAGTCCGACTGGAAGTACAGTATAGAGACAATACCTTAATTTAAGGAATAAAATATACACACAGAATTGGCAGCTTGATACAGGGTACAAATACAGATTAAACAGGTACAAAATGCAGATTGTACAGCAGTGCATGGAAATATGTAATTTTCAGATTCATAGAACATACACAAATAAGGCAAGGAATAAAAAATTTGCGGATCCTTGAGGATGCTTCTTTCATGAGGCCACACCTTTGGAACATACAGCCGCCAGACACTAGGACCACATGGAAACTTTTGCAAGCAGTCAGCCAGGGGCCACCCACAAGGATGTTGGCTTCTGCATAAATGTGAGCGGACCCTCCTCTCCTCAGTTCTTTTCCTGCCATCGATAAGAATCAACCGACCAACATCAGAAATGTCCCTGCTCGTAGCCACCATTTTATTTCTTTATATACTTAAGTAATCACTTTACTAATGATTTTCAGTGACCTGTATGTTGTGGAAAGAACCTTCTAAACTCTTCCGGTACTGCAAGTGCAGAGAGAAAATCTACTCAGGAGGTTACCACAACGTCTGTGTCTACTGCCTAGGCCTCCACAACGTGAAGGCTTGCAAGACTTGCTGGGAGTTTAGTTCTGCAACCAGGAGACATAGGAAGGAGAAATTTCTACTCCAAAAGACTGTTGCTAGAATGGAGAAGCAGCTCCAAGAAAAATATGTGTCTCCAGCCCCATGGACCAATTTGCAGTGGTCAGATTCCCAGGAGAAATCTTCAGGGAGTCATAAACACAAGCACCAGGACAAGTATGAGACTTATCTGGCCAGATCCATGTCTCCCCTGTGAAGTTCAGGCACAACCTCCACCACAAGCAGATAGCTCAAATGCAGAGCCCCCCTCCCAAAAAAAAAAAGATTTACCAGACACCAAAGTCTGGGCAATAGGCATTACCAGGCCTATTAGTCGCCACTTTTGACAGGGACTCAACCCCGCCATCAACCACTCTAGTCGCCTGCCAACCAAAGCTTACTGACACCTCGCAGTCCCACTCTGTTTCAGATATGATAAGGCCTGCTGCCTGGCCTCCCTGTTCCAGGGGGCCCGTTGACGGGTACTTCAGTACTTACCCATCAAGCAATGCCAAGGTACTCACTTGTCACCTAGACCTCCTCAGCTGCCGATGACATTGCCAGCATGGTCCTTACCTCCCGTCGATGTTACAGTTGATGACAAGTATGAATACAGTCCTGATCTTATGATGCAGAAAGAGGAAGAAGACTATGCAGAGAGCCACTAAGAACATGTTACCACCTCCACAGTCTCTTCCTGTAGTGAGGAGTCTGTAGTGAACAATCCTAGATTACCTCCAGAGGATCCCTCATTTTTTACCATGATGCAGGATCCCTCATTTTTTACTATGATGTAGCAAATACAACCTGCTATGAGGTTTACTTTAGAGGAGCAGGACTTCACAGTTTGGCATTCCTGAGTGGGCGAGTTGAACAGCCCCTTTCCTTGGGTTAGGTCACCTGTACGCTCTCACAGCCCTGGCAGAGGACCTGGCCTGGTCCTGCATGACCCTCCTCTGCCTGTTATACCCCGCCCCCCTTTCCCAGGCATCTGTGGCCCTTCAGGGCACCTGACCTGTGAGCAGTTCAGGGCGTCAGCAAGTGCTTTCCCCACTTACTTGAGGGTACTAGACCAGGCCATCTTTTGGCCTGAAACCCCAGCACTGCCGCCCCCTAAGTCCAGCTCCTCTTCTTCCCCGTCTTCCTTCTCTGAGGAAGAGGATACTTCTATTCATCTTTCCTCCAATGCTGATTACACCAGTTATCATCACTTCCTTTCGGGGATGATAGAGGAGCTGCGCTTGTCCCATTTTTCAGGATGCAGCCCTGCACGTTCGATGCTGTCCTTCCTTGGGAGTACAGTTATGACTCAGTCATACCTTCATGGCCTGGCCATTCACGGAGGCGTCGCAGGACATCTAGCTCCATCCTTCTGCCCCCTCTCCAGACCCAAGGAATGGCCAGCGCAGGTATTATGCACCCTTGGGGTCTCCTGGAGCCATGCCACATCCCAGGTCTGCAGTTCAAATCCTGGATACTCCTGGGCATTGCCACCCAGAGTACAGATGTCCCCCAGTCAGACTCAGCCGGGTTTGACCGTTTGGGTCGTAGAGTATTCCCGTTGGCGTGCACGATGTTGCGCATTGCTGCACATGAGGCACACCAGGCGTCCTGTGGCAGGCACCTGTGGGCGATGCTGGGACAGCTCCTAGCATCCTTGCCAGATTGTGAGGCAGCCAGGCAAGCCATTTGCTTTCTGCTCCATGTCTGGAGCTGGTGAGACACCGAGCAAGGGCATCCTGTGATGCCAACAAGGTAGTCTCTAGGCAAGTGGGAACTGCGGTCCACATTAGGCAGACGGCTTGCCTTCACCTCTCACGTTTGTCATCCTTGGCCTGGCGTAGAGTGGTTGCCTCACGCGACTGGGGGCCCACTTCTATTCCTGTAGGGCCAGCCGTGAGCTTGTGGGGTGCCTTCTTGCTCCCAGTCCATGGGAGCCTCCGCCTACCCCTGACCAGTCTTGGGCCTTGCCCGGCCCATGAGGGAACCCCGCCTCTCTGTATCTTCCCCCACAGGAGGCTGAGGGAACAACCATTTCCCTCAGAGTTTGCCAGCACCACCATTTGGTGGTGACTTGGTTCTGTGACCCACCAGTGATGAATAGTGATAAGTGATTCTTGGAAGATATGAAAATAACGTACTCACCATAACTCTTGATCTTCCAGAATAACTTCACTTTTCATTACTGCAACCTGCCCACCTTCCTCCACCCTTTCCTTCTGCCTTCGTTCTTTCTTTTAAAAAAGAAAAGCGAGGGTAGACTTCAGGAGGCAAACTCCTGAAAGGACTTGTTCCCTTTCTGTGCCACTCGTGCCCCCCAAAATGTTGATTACAGGCCTTTATTTTGGCCATTAGGTTTGTAGGGTGAAGGTAGTTTCTGCCTTTGGGCAACTTGCCCCTTTTTTCTCTTCACATCACTTGGTGCAAAAAAAAAGGCACAAAAAAGGTATATATGTATATTTTTGTACGGATATATACTTGCTGTCATGGACCTCCTTTTGGGTCCTTGTTTTCTTTTTCTTTAAAAAAAAAAAATATATATATATATGTATGTAACGGATAAACCACTCTGAGGTGTGCAGTCTCGCTCTGATATACGCATGCCTTGGTGTGCATTACTCACCGCCGGGCACGCGAGGCCAGAGTGTGTCAACCACCAGGCGTGCGTATATCAGAGCGTGACCGCACATCTCAGAGGGGGTTATCTATCTTATAAAATCTCAGCATTGTTTTGGAGGGGGTTAAAAGTTGAGGTGTGCAGTCGCGCTGTAATATACACACTGTCATGTGATGTGTTTTATACAATCAAAAGTTTGGATTTCTAGGATGTTATCTCCATTTTACAGACCTTTCAGTGCTCCGGCGGCTCCCCCGAGGGTCCGAGAGGGCTAAGGACGCCCTCCCCCACGAACAGGCAAGCAGACCTTTCAGTGCTCCAGCTCCCGAGGTCGAGAGGGCTAGGCACGCCCTCCCCCACTGAACAGGCAAGCAGACCTTTCAGTGCTCCAGCGGCTCACCAGGGTCGAGAGAGGGCTGGGCAGCCACTCCCCATGAACAGGCAAGCAGGTACACAAGAAAGGTCCGACGCAGTTTGGGACCAACTTCCATGCGTTTAAACCAGCAGCTACTCCGCTGACGCTGCGCGTCAGCTCCCCACCGCCCCCACCACCACCCTTGGTCGACTCGGTGTCTTATACTGCATATCACATGATGTGAAAAAACCTATCAGGCCATTTCTCCATCTGCAGGTTATCTGTACCAACCACTAGAGGCTGCTAGAACTACTTAAACGCCCCTCTCACACCACCTGGTGTGTAACTCAATGAATGCTGAATATTACCTAGAATTCTTCCCCTATTGTATCCCTCTCTCTTTTTCTCTGCCAGCTGGTTAACCTCTCTTTCCCTCCAAAGCACACCCATATACTGTCTGTAATTATAGCTCTGTTCACCTCAAACCCCCCTGCATTATACATACTCACGCCTACTGCTTAGGATACCTCTTTCTCTATCGCAAAATGATGTCTTTACTCCTTATCCTCTCCATTACCCCTCAGTGTTCTCCCCCCCCCCATTCTATGCCTGTAAAACACCTCACCACCACCACCTCTGCCCCATTTATACCTCCCCTGTGCTCACTCCTCCCTCTGTAACCACGTCTTTCCCACCTCACCCCCAACTTCCTCCTGGCCACCCACCCCCAGAAACTGTGGCCAACCCTATGCTCTATAGTCAGGAATTTCTGCGTTTTATCTGCTCCCTTCCTATCAACAAACTACCCATCATACTGTCCAAACACTGCGTAATTACAAATTGACCCTCAAAAGTGCCATATCCAGTACCTTCATCATCTTACTGCTATTGATGGGCAACATACACCCCAATCCTGGACCTTGCCTTTCAGCGCAACCAAAAGGGCTATGACTGGCTGCCATAAATATTTGCAGCCTCCAAAAAAATCTCACCCCACTTCAAGCATGGTTCTGCCTCCACTCCCCTGATGCACTCAGTGTCTGAAGCATGGCTGTCCCCAAAAATTCCTGACTCTACTGTTTTCATACCCGGCTACAAACTATTCAGATCAGATAGACTAAATAGTCGGGGTGGTGGTTGTGCGCTGTACCTTCGGGATCACCTACAAGGTGTCCAAATTCCTGCTCTAAACCCTGCTGCAGGTGCCCAATACCTCACCCTTAGGATACCAGTTGGAAAATCAGGTAAATCTCTCTACCTGATGTCAGTCTACATTACCCCCGCCACCAAAAGGAGGCTTTCTTCTCCATTCTGAACCTCATTACACAACTTCCAAGAAAGTCGGAGGTCATTGCCCTAGGAGACTTCAGCACAGACTGGCTCGCCTCCCACACATCCCCTATCAGGGATGCAGCCACCACCCATAATCTCACAAATGGTCCTTAGAACCACTTGATTAGAACGCTGCAGGGGCTCTCGTTCCCTTATTGATCTCATCCCCTACAAACCACCCTGAGCATCTCCCTGACGCACTCAGCGATCACTCCCCTGTCACCTGCCGTTGGTCAAACAGTTGAAGCCCCACACACACACACAGAATCTCCTGCATCGCCAGTAAAGAAGGGGTCACTGACACATCTTCAAAACCATCTTCTCAACCTGGACTGGTCCTCTCTTGACCAGCAGACGTCAGTGGACGCTGTCCTGTCCTCCTTCATCAGCTCCTACCAAGCTGCCTATGACATCTTTTCCCCCTATGTTAAGCAGCTAGAAAAAACAAAATCCTCCCCTTGGGTAAACTGCTCCTTACTCGACCAAATGAAGGCTCGAGATAACCTTTGGTACCGTGCCATCGAGTCTGGTAGCCCCTGTGACCGTCAGCTGTACCGTGCTGCCCGAAACTCATTCACATGGGCAATCCGCAAGGCTAAGGCAGCCTACTGTCAGTCCAACCTCACTGCCACCTGGGGCGATGGGAAGAGGTTCTCGGACTGTATGAAGGAACTAAGTGGAAAGTCTCCCTCCCCTCCTCCTTCCATGATTACCGTTGACGGTGTCACCACCGAAGACCCTGACAAGTTAGCTAATGCCTTAAATGTCTCTTTCTCAGACCTCAGCTCTATCTTCCCACCTGACTTTTTTAGCGCCTCCTCTGGACACTGTCCACCGCCCCCCAGTGCTCCACCTTTTTATTCCAAAACAATCTCCCCGAGTTTTGCTCGATAATATCTCGCCAAGTTCCTAGGACAGACAGTACATAGTGGTGATTCACTGGATGCCAAGCTGCTGTCCTTAACCCTTGATGCAGTCCTTACCCCTCTAACAAAAATACTGAACATGTCCCTATGCCTTGGACAGTTCCACCTACCTTATGGAAAAAAGCGATCATCACTCCGGTTCACAAAAATGGTGACCACACCTCCCCCAGTAACTATAGGCCCATCTCAATACCCCCCCAAAGCACTGGAAAAAATAGCTGCAGATCAACTTATAGAATATTTGGACACACACTGCTTACTGTGCAGCCAACAGCATGGTTTCCAAAAAGGGCACAATACCACCACTGCCCTGCTCAAATTTAACCTCCTTCCTCCATGAAGCACTCGACCAGGGAGACCTGGCTGGATCTGTCTACATTGATCTGTCCAAGGCCTTCGATACCGTAAACCACAGCCTACTAATAAACACCATCCTCTCTGTTGGAGTCTCCCCAGAAACTGCAGTCTGGTTCACCAGCAAGTAAAAATAAATAGCACCTTCTCTGCAGCCTCCCAGTCCGTTCGGGTGTCCCATAAGGGTCCATCCTTGGCCCTCTTCTTTTCTCCCTATACTTAAACTCCCTCCCTTTAGCCTCCACTGAGCACCTGCTCCTTTACGCTGCTGATGCTGTAATTTTCAGCCGGCACCCTGACCCTACCCAGCTTCAAAACTCCCTGCAGGGCTCCTTCACTACGATAGAATCATGGTTGTCCTCCCACAAACTTGTCCTCAACTACAAAAAAAACAAAGATCATGCTATTCGCCCACCCTCAACATAAAAACAGCATGACCAAACTATCCATACTTAACTCACAGGGTGACATGTTGGAAGCAGTCTCCACTTTCAAATACCTAGGGGTCACTCTTGACTCTTCCCTCACTTTCCGTGAGCATATTGCATTGACCTGCTCTGCCATTAACACTAGAATCTGCCTCCTCTACAAATATAGGCCCTGTCTCCCCCCTGTGGCCCTTCGATTAGCCATCTCTAGCTCCATCCTTCCCCTAGTAGACTATGGCATAATTATTTATGGCGCCACCTCCGACACATAGAAACATAGACTTTGACGGCAGATAGGGACCGCTAGGCCCATCTAGTCTGCCCATTTCCCTACCTACAGGATAGGCCGCAGATCCTAGTTAACCAACAGCCTATTTCTTCCTACCCCCCACAAGAATTGCCTTATGTCTGTCCCATGCATTCTTGAAATCTCCCACAGTTTTAGACCCCACAACCTCCTCAGGAAGGCTGTTCCATGCATCCACTACCCTCTCTGTGAAATAATACTTCCTCACATTGCCCTGAACGCCCTCCCTTCTATCTTTAAATTGTGTCCCTTGTTCTTGTAAGTCTCTTTTTCTGAAAGATGCTACCCTCTTGGACTTTGTTGATTCCACTGAGGCACTTAAAGTTTTCTATCATGTCCCCCCTCCCTTCTTTCCTCAAGGGTATACATATTAAGCTCCTTTAGTCTCTCCTCATACGGCTTCTCTTGCAGACCCTGCCATTTTAGTTGCCCTCCTCTGGACTACCTCTATCCTGTCTATGTCCTTTAGAGATGAGGTCTCCAGAACTGGACACAGTACTCAGATGGGGTCTCACTAACTGTCTGTACAGAGGATAACAACTTCCTGTTTTCTGCTGCTGATGCCTCTCCCTATACATCCCAGTATACCCCAGCCCTCCCTACTGCCTTCTCACATTGATTGCTAACCTTAAGGTCATCTGATATGATTACCCCCAGGTCCCTTTCTCTTTTTTTTTGTTGTTCTCTCCCCACCGATTGTATATTCTTCCCTGGGTTCTTGTTTCCCAGGTGCATTATTTTGCACTTCTTTGCATTGAATCCTAGCTGCCATACTTGAGCCATTCCTCCAACCTTGCAAAGTCCATTTCATCCTTTCCGCCTCCTTGTGTATCAACCCTGTTGCAGATCTTTGTGTCATCTGCAAAAGCATACTTTTCCTTCAGTCCCTCTGCAATGTCACTGATGAAGACATTAAAAGACTGGACCTAATACTGAACCCTCACGGTACCCACTAGTAACCCCTCTTTCTTCAGAGTGGACTCCATTTACAATTACCTTCTGTGTCCTGTTGTGCAGCCAATGTTTTAGGCTACACCCTGGGACCCACTCCCAGGCTGGTTAATTTGACTATTAATCTTTTGTGTGGGGACTGTGTCGAATGCCTTGCTAAAGTCTAGGTAGGCCATGTCACAGCCCCTCCCTGGTCTACTACTTTGGTCACCCAGTCAAAGAAATCTATTAGATTCATCGGCATGACCTTCCGCTGTGAACCCATGCTGCCTTGGGTCCTGTGCTCCACTGGCCTCTAGGGTACTCAACTATTCTTTCCTTCAAGTGACTCCATCACTTTCCCTACCACAGAGGTCAGACTGACAGGTCTGTAGTTTCCGCCTCTGTCTTGGTTCCACTCTTTGAAGGGAATCACATCCGCCTTCCTCCAGTCCTCGGTACACACCATCCTCCCATGATTTATTAAAAGAGTAGCCAGTGGTTTCCTACTTCCTTCCTTAATTCTTTTAGAATTCTGGGGTGAATTCCATCAGGACCCATTGCTTTGTCCACCTTGAGTTTAGGAGTTCTTGCAGAACCCTTTCTTCTGTGAAAGGACTGGGATCGCCCCTATCAAGAGTGCTTCTGTTAATTGGATTAGGCACTTCCTCCTCCTCTTTTGTGAATACTGAGCAGAAATATTCGTTCAGTATTCCTGCTTTTTCACTGTCCCCCTCTGCCCACCCACCGTTCATTCTATTCAGCCTCACTATCCCTCCCTTTGTCTTTCTACGCTCGCTGATGTACCTATAAAAGGTTTTATCCCCTTCTTAACTGAGTTGGCTATCTTTTCCTCAGTTTGGGCCTTTGCTATTCTGACTTCCCTCCCTGCTTCCTTCTGCCTTAACTGGTACAGCTCTCTGTCCTGCTCCTTCTGTGTTTCCTTATACTTCCAGAATGCTATCTTTTTCTTCTGACTTTCACAGCCACCTCTTTTGAGAACCATAGTGGCTTTTTCTTTTATTTTGATTTATTTGCTTCACACAAAGGCTTGTTGCCTCTGTGATGGCAGTTTGATGATTCCCCATTGTTGCTCCACCCTCCTCCTAGCCTGTTTGCTAGTGCTTTCTGAGGCACTCTCCCATCTTGCCAAAGTCAGCCTCCTAAAGTCCAGTACCCTCACTTTGTATGACGAGCTCTATAGCTGAGTTTAATGTGAACCACACTGTTTGATGGTCACTTGTCCCCAGATGGCAACCCACTTCTAGATCAGAGATCCTGTCACTGCCCCGTTTGAAATCTGAGGTCTAGATTGCTCTCTCACAGTGGGTTCTGAAACTAGCTGTCTAATGCCTGCCACCTGTAGGGCATCAAAATGGCCCCTGCTCTTGGATGTGGCTGCAGCAAATGTGCTCCAGTTAACATCTGGCATATTCAGGTCTCCCATCAGCAGTATCTCCTTTCTCTGCCATTCTAAGAATGCCTTCTATCATATCCTTGTCCATTCCTGCCCTGACATGGGGGTCTGTACACAACCCCTGCAAAGTGAGTGTGGTGCCCTTCCAGTCTCCAAGGTGACCCACAGTGCCTCCTCCTCCTCCCTTTACTCTTTTGTTCAGTTGCTTTTATCCTTCCTTTACATAGAGAGCTACTCCTCCCCTCTTCTTCCCTGCCTGTCTCTCCTGTGGGTTATGTACCTGGTATGTTAACATTCCAGTCATGGTTCTCTGTGTACCATGTTTCTGTGACTGCTACGATATCCAGGCATCCCTCTCCCATCAAGGCCACCAGCTCAGGGAGCTTGTTGCCCAGACTACGGGCATTGGTACTCATTACCCTCCACTTCCTGATGGCCTTACTCCCTTTTGCCCCATCCCTGTCCTTCTTGCCTTTGTCACTTTCTCCATTTACCGCTGCCCTTCTCCCTATCGACGCCTCTATGTTGGTATTTGCCGCACTTACTACCGTGATTATTTGGGGGGGGGCTAGGATTTCCCTGCTCCTTTCCAGTGCCTGCCCCTTGGCTGGTTTAAAAGCTTGCCAATAAGCATTTAAACCTATCACCTAGGATCCTGGTTCCCTCCCAGACAGATGCAGCCCATCATGCCAATATAGGCTTGCATCACTCCAGGTCAGACCCCAGTCCCCAGTGAAGCCAAATCCCTGAGCTCCACACAGTTTTTCAACCACTGATTGAATCCCATGGTGCGGAACACCCTAGCCTGTCCTATGCCATAGATGGGCAGCACCTCCGAGAAGGTTACCATGCATGCTACTTGACTAAGGCCCCTCCCCAATTCCATAAACTCTTCCTGCACTTCTGTAATCCCTCTCTTAGCCAGGTCATTTGTCCCTAGGTGGACAATGACATCCAGCTCCCTCCCCTGTGCAGCTGCTCCGGCAATCCTGAGGATTCGGTCCCTGTTCCTCCAAGCCATGGCGCCAGGCAGGCACCTCACCTCCCTGTCCCCTTCCTCCCCCAGTTCTACCTTCCTAACAATGGAGTCCCCCACCAGGAGTTGTTTCCTTCCCCTGCAGGGTCCCCTGCCACCCTCCTGTGGGTCTCCTTTGTGGAGGTTCCCAACATCCTCCTTGGTCTCCCTGGGTGCCTCCATAGAGGACCACACTTTGCCAGAATGGCATAGGGTGTGGAGGTACAACTGGAGGGATGCGCCTCTGTTCACCACCTCACCCTCTCTGAGCCCAGTGTGGTCCAACCGCTCCTCTTTCTTGGCAACCTCTGAGGCAGCAGCAGAGGCACTGGTGGTCCCTGGATGGAAGAGGAGGTCCCTAATCCTGGCCAACTCAGCCTGTAGATGAGCAACCTCCTCCCTCAGCCCAGAGGTGCCTGCAGATAGGACAACATCGCATCCTCCAGAGCGTCTCCCGGAAGACTGCTGCTCCACAGCCACTGCACTGCACCACTCCAATCATGTCTTATTTCTGGCCCCTTAACTGTTTGCAATCCTTACTCTTTTCTCTTTTTTTTTTCTCTCTGCTTTCTGCCTGTGTCCCTTTAAGCTCCTGATTGTCCTGTTCTGAGACAAGAATATCCTATATTTCTCAGTAGACCAGTTACTTGCTCAGAGGCAGACCTCCAGCACAACTAGGCAGACAGGAGGCTACTCTTGCCCTTCTAGGATGTTGGGTCTTTGGTGGTTCTGTGATCACTCGCTTCCTGCTCCCAAACAGGAGAGTTCCTGTTGTCAGTCAAATCCTGTGTCTATAAAAATAGAACTAGCTTTGGGGAAAATATAGTCCCAACGAGAAGTTCAGTCACACAGCAGTCCTTTCTCCTGGTGTCTTCTGCCAAGCTATTAGCAGAATCTTTCTAAGGCAGTCTTTAAATGTAGCTTCCTTCTAGCTAAGCCACTCCCCCTACTTACTAGATCTTTCTACAAGTAATTTAAACCTCACAACAGTTAAGTCCTTTCAAGTCACCTGAGATTTACACCTAAATAACTGTTCAGATACCCATTCAGTTCAGTTAACTCAGACAAACACACACTTTTTTTTTGTTTTGTATGTCAGTTTTTTTTAACCTAAATTAAAGGTCCAAGTACAAAAGTTCTTCTACTGTAGTCCCAGCAGAGTTGTTTAGTCACACAGCAGTCCTTTCTCCTGGTGTCTTCTGCCAAGCTCCAGCATAAAATGCACTCTCAACAAAGCCTGCCGACTGGCTACAGGCTGTAATCGCCTTACTCATACCTGTGACCTCAACCTACAGTCTTCCTGGCTAAATCTCCAGGGGCGATTTCTCTATCAGTCCTGCCTAATGGCCAAAAAAATACAACTAGGGTTAGCTCCCCCGGGCTGTCTATCACTCCTTCAAGAGTGCATGCTGACAAGGGTCACTAGAAGCTCTAGCACTACTACTTTTCACATCCCCTTCGCAAGGACCTCTGCTGGCCAAAGATCCTTTTCCTACAGGGCCCCTCACTGGATCAACTCCCTCCCAGATGCTGCCCTCAGTATCCCTAGGATAGGGCCGTTTAAGCCAGTGCTGCACACCCATATCCTGTTAAACAGTAACTGTGACTGCTAATCTAAACTACTATTTATAGCTTTGGTCGCTCTGTTACTATCAAAACTCTATTGTAATAGATCGTTTTGCTCTACCGGTGGTGCTCTGAATTTGTTTTGGCCCATGGTTGCCTCGGTACGGTATTTTTACTCTGTGTGTGTCCTAACTAATGTCATTGACGCGGAGCCTTTGTAAATGAGTCCCTGACTCAAAGGGTTGTAATTCCTAGACTGAATGCAAATTTAAAAAAAATAAATAAAATATATTTTCCAAGAAAGACCCCCCCCCCCTTTGAACAGGCTCTAGAGCCCCCCTCCCCGCATCCTTTAGTGAAGGAGGGTCTGTCTTTTTGCTGTTGGATCATTTCCCTAAAGGGACAGAGCTTGGCAGGAGAAGTTTGTATCTTTGGCCTCACTAATTTTCAAATAGTAGCCCACTCCCCTCCAGTTCAGCCTCCCTGTGCAGTCCACCACCCTTGTGGCCTGCTACACCTTTCTTCTCTTAATTCTTTTTTGGTTGGGGGTGGGGGTTCTCCTATAGACTCAAATTAAGAGAAAGGAGCTTCCCTTGGAATCTCTTTTCCTTCCCTTGTCCTTCTAAAGGGGCCCCTGTTCTTGATCTTGCTATTTTGGAGTACCTTCTCTCCCAGGTTTCTTATTTGCTTAGGAACTGAGCTTGTCTTAGCAGCCTGTGCCCTTGTTTAGCCCTCAGACCTTCGAAATCGAAGGCTTACCTTCTTCCCATATTACGTCTTGGTCATATGGGACTCTTGCCTGCTGACGTATATGGTGGGTTGTCAGGCATGGGGATCGCTGGAAGGAGGCGTGGGAGGTGGGGCCTGGACCTCGGGGTGGGGGCTTGAGCGGCCAGATTGGGGTCGTAGAGACGAGGAGACGTCCTGGGGTGAAATGGAGACTGAAGGGGGGTCCTCCCTCTCTTATTCCCATACCCAAGGGCTTCACCTCGAGTGGGCTGCTAACCCAGTCGGCCTTGGAGTCTCATCCCACCTGGGCAGTGTTATGCAATGCCAGGTTCACTAAAAACAAGACAGCAATAATTGCCGATCTTGTTGGGTCATCGGATCTGACTTACATCACCGAGACCTGACTGGATGACAGTGCTGTCCCTATTCTTGAGTCGGCTATTCCAGCTGGGTTCTCGGTGATGCACTGCCCGAGGTTGGATCGAAGGGGCATAGCCATTTGTTTTAGAAAGGATATGGGCCTGGTAGATGTGCCAGTGGGGGGGACCAGATCCTTTGAATGTATCTTAGGCGCAGGTGTGAGGTGCAAAATTCTTCTCGTCTACCATCCACCCAGGGACGGGAAGCAATTTTTGCAGGAAGTCGCGGACTTCATTGTCAACATTGTGTTGGAGTCCCCCAGAGTGATGGTGCTGGGTGACTTCAGTGCCTGGATCGACGAAGAACTGTCGCACTTTGGGCAGGACTTCCTCCAACTAATGATTTTGTTTTGCTTCACACAGGTAGTTACCTCTGAGACCCATAATTCTGGTCATTCTCTGGACCTGGTCTTCCTACTGGGAATGGAGACCTCCGACTTGGTGGTGGAACCAGTCTGTTGGTCTGACCATCACACATTCCGGTTCAATTTCCAGGCTCCCCCCTATAGGCCTGCCCCTTTGGAGATGATCCAGTACCGCCTATTAAGGGGTATGACCCTAGATGGCCTGTTGGCGGTACTGGATCTAGTGGTACTTCCGACTGCAAGCAAGGGTCCAGACAACCTACTGCAAGCCTATAATAAGGCTGTGGTGGTGGCTCTGGATTCTATTGTTCCTTTTCGTGTTTGCCTCTTCGCCCTTGTTCCCCTTGGTTTGATGGAACCTTGAGGGAGATGAGAAGAGAGGGACGAAGGATGGAGCATTGCTGGCGGAAATCTGGCCTCAGTGCCGACAGAGTTAAATTGATGTCTCATTATGTGGACTGTCAATTGGTGATCTCCCATAAGAAGGCAGAGTTCCTGTCCGGGGAGATCTCCGCTGCATGGAACCAACCAGCTCAGCTCCTTCGAACTGTGAACAGACTGCATTCCAGCCTGTCTGCAAGTTCAGAGAGCATTGTCACTGGATAAGTGTGACAAGTTTGCTCCCTTCTTTGCAGATAAGTTTGCTGACATTGGGTCAGAGATCTGCATAGCCCGTTCCAGGGGCTGGTGATCGGTGGGAGGTTGCAGAGCCTCAGTTTGGTCATTTTTTGATCAGGTGGCTATCGGGGATGTCATGAGGATCATCTAGGGTATGCAGCCAACCTGCTGTAGTTTAGACCCGTACCCAACTCGCCTCCTTGTGGGGCGCATTGAGATAATTGGCCTGGTCCTGGCAGAGATAGTCCGGTGTTCTCTTGAGACATGTGAGTTTCCAGACTCCCTGAAGGAGGCGGTGGTGACTCCCCTCCTTAAGAAATCTCCTCTTGACCCGGACTGTCTCGCCAACTTCAGACCTTTCTCTAACCTGTCCTTTGTGGGTAAGGTTATTGAGAAGGTGGCTGCACTGCAGCTGGATGACCATCTTACTATCCATGACACCTACGATCCTCTCCATTCGGGCTTCAGGAAGAGGCACAGCACTGAGACCACCCTGGTCCGGGCACTCAATGATCTGATAGCGAGAGATCAGAGGAGTCATTCTATCTTAGTCCTCCTTGATCTCTCTGCAGCATTTGACACCGGGGATCATGGTGTATTGCTGGAGCGCCTGCGGGTAATGTGTGGACTGTCTGGGACAGTCCTCAGATGGTTCCATTCTTTCTTCACTGGTAGGTTTTAGTGAATAGTGTTGAGAATTTATTCCTTTGACGCATTCTCCCTGCCATGTGGGGTGCCCCAGGGCTCTGTGCTTTCACCTATGTTATTTGCGGTGTATATGCTGCTGTTGGAAGACATTGTAAGGCGGTATGATCCGAGTTTTCACTGCTCTGCAGTTGATACTCTGCTATATATGTCCTTGGTACCTGAACGAGATGATGCAGTCTGTGTTTTAACAACTGCCTCTTCGAGATCCAGGACTGGATGTGTGCCAACTGGTTGAAGCTGAATCCAGACAAAACTGAGGTTTTGGTGGTGGACCCGGGCCGTCGGGTAGAGGGGTCTTCGGCTGGGCAGGCCTCTGGGCTTTTGCTTGGTGGTAGCCAGCTGATGACCTCTGAATGGGTGTGGAGTGTGGGCGTTATTTTTGACAAGGGGTTGACTCTGAAATCTCAGGTGTCATCCGTCGTCAAGATTTCATTTTTCCATCTGAGAATAACGCCTGGATTAAGCACCTGGTTCCACCCGGCAACCTTCCAACATTGGTCCATGCCTTTATGACCTCCTGCCTTGATTACTGCAACACCCTGTACCTAGGGCTACCGGGGGTTGATATCCACCACTTGCAGCTGGTGCAAAACACTGCGATCAGGTTGTTGACTGGGCTTTCTCGATCTGGCCATGTCACGCTTGTGCTGCACTGGCTGCCAGTTCAGTGGTGGATCACCTTCAAGGTCGGCTTGCTGACTTGCAAAGCCCTACATGGACAGGGACTGAGTTACCTGCAAGAGCGTCTACGTCCCTATTGCCCCCTCCGACTGCTCCACCCTGCTGATGAGGGATTGCTGGAGATTCCCAGGTAAGTTTGAAGACCTCTAGAGCTCGAGCTTTTGCATTTGCAGCTCCTACCCTGTGAAATTCTCTATCTCATCAGGTAAGGAAGTGCCTGACTGTGGAGAGCTTTAAATCGGCACTCAAAACTTATCTATTTTCACTTGCCTTTCCTGACAATTTATGGAAGCTGCTTCTGTGTTGGATTTTAAATTTTTGTAGTTTTAAGATTTTTATATTCTGTAAAAGCGCTTTGGTACACGTTGAATTGCATGTGAAACAAGTAAAGATTATTATTATTAAACCTTAGCCCACTATATCCTTCTCTTAGGATGGACAACTAGGGTTAGCTAGGTTCCCAAAGGGCTCTTGGCTCTTCTTATGTCACTTACCACAGAGAAGTACTCCTTTCCTTGCAGCCAATCCTGGGTTGGTCCTTCTTTTTCCAGAACAGCTCTCTTTTTCTGGTTACTGTCTCAGAACGTGTCAGACATAACCTCAGTTTGGAATGGGAGCAAACCAGCTTACATTTCTACTTCTTTTTCTGACCAAGGATATGGGGTCTGTTCCCCCACCCCCACCCATTTCTTTTCTCTCTCTCTCCCTAGCCTGCCCAGTTGTCCTGGTCATCCCTGGCCATTCCAAAGCCCTCTACCCAGAATTTCTCCTCTTTGTTTTTTTATTCATTGGTTGTTTTTATGTCCTATATCCTTTGGGCTCCCTTGCCCCACCCTTTCTATTTTCTCGTCCTTTCTTCATCTACTAGGTGGCCAGAACTGAGGGGGAGAGGGAGCTGGCAGTGGTTACTCGCCAGTCCACAAGTGCCACGCCATGCATCTGCCTCAGGAGCTGCGCCATCCCAGATGTTGGCTCCATTCCTCCAAAAAGTTCTTGGAAGGCTTACGCTCCTGGAGGGCGAAGCGCCTCCAGCCTGAGACCCACCAGTGAAAAATGGTGAAGATGATATGGAAGATCAAGAATTATGGCGAGTACATAATTTTCATTTCCCCATCTGCAGGTTCAGCTTCAGCATGACTCCTTACTAGGCCCCCACCCTGCAGTACTCCAGGTGGTGGTGGTAGGGGGTCGTTTTTCCCTCCACCTGGACAGGTGGAGCGAAATTACAACAGATGCTTGAATCCTGCAACTCACAGAGCAAGGTCATGCTCTAGAACTTCTGGAGGTGCCTCCAGACCTTCCCCCAGATCACGCAGACTACCATCTAGACCACATCCCAGTGCTCCTGGAGGAAGTCTGCACATTGTTGCAGAAGAGGGCTATAGAATCAGTTCCTTAGGAACAGGGGGTTCTATTCTCACTTCTTCCTAGTCCCCAGATCCATAGGGGACTTGAGGCCCATTCTGGATTTGAGAAATCTGAACTCCTATATTCAATACAAGAAGTTCAGAATGGTAACTCTGCAAGGCCTGCTGCAAAAAGGGGACTGGACATGCAGGATGCTTACCTGCACATTAAGGTTTGCCCTTCTCACAGGAAGTACCTCAGGTTCTTGTTTCAGGAGGAGCACTACCTGTTCAGGGTATTGCCCTTTGGCTTGTCACCTGCACCACAGGTCTTTACCAAGTGCTTAGCAGTTGTGGTAACAGCCCTTAGGAGGGAGGGACTCTACGTCTTCTTTTGTCTGGACGACTGGTTGCTTAAAGCTCAGTCCAAGGAGCAACTGTCTCGCACCCTAGGGTGTACCAGACATTTCTAGGGACATGGATATGTTGTTCATCCACACTCATTGGCAGGTATCCTTGCCGCTTTAAATCTTGCCGGAAGGTCTTCAAGCTTGCTCCTCCCATCCACCCGGGTGGTATAACTCTCGGCTCCGCCCCATGACGCCAGATCTTCCTTACCGCTTGGAAGCTCAGGTTCCCTCCTTAACGCTCTGCGTTTGAGACTGGTTCCTATTTCTCCGCTTGCGGATTAAAAATAAATTTTTGAAAAGACTTCAGTCTTCTATCCTCGCGCTCGCGATAGACAAATCGACTCCAGATTTCGGAGATGCCCGCGCGGAAGATGTCTCGGACGGATCCACACTCCACGTGGTTCATTGTTTAGGCCTTGAGCACGACCCGAGGCTTGCGACCTGTGCTCATCTTTCTCGGCCTACGCCCCCAAGACCGTGCTGCCCGATTGCAACTGGCCGTCCCGAAGCTGCTTCCTCCGTGAAGTCCAAGGAAGCCCGGTTGGCGGTGTCCGGCGGCGGGCTTCGGCGGATCAGCGCTCGGCGATGGTCGCCTCGAAGAGGAGGCGCGCTGGCCGATTCTTCTGGCCGTGTATTTATCCCGCTCTCTGGGCTCTTCTTACACGGCTTCTTTAAGGAGCTTGTCTGTCCTCTCCCTAAAGGAGAAGGGCCTACGCCTGGGGGACCTTATTCTCGGTCCAAAAAGAGGACAGGGTAAGTCCCTCCGGCCGACCTCTTGGGAGCAGGAAAGGTCCCTTTCTCGCCGTCAATGGCCGGTTTTCCGGTCGACTGGCTGGCTGGCCACTGGCCTCACGGTGTCCCGTGCCAGGCCAGTGACCGAGACTCCCACCGATGAAGTCGAGATTTTTTCGCCCATTGACGGGCTGTCGCCTTTAGCAGCCGAGATTCCCTCCCGGCTTCCGGGAGGAGTTGAGGATCCGTGGTCGCCTGTGCCTCCGGTTCCGGAGCCTCGGATGGACCATCCGGCCAAGAGAGTGCCGTTCCGCCACACCTCCCGCACCGACCTCGAAATTCGGGACTCGGTCTGGACCTCTTCGCGTCCAGCCGATCCCACTGGCTCAAGGCGGTCTCGGTCTCGGCATCACTGTAGTGCTGGCGTTGGCTGGCTGTCCTCGCCCTCCTCCTCGGATGAGGGAGGCTTCAAGGTGAATTAGCCGACGGGTACGAGATCTTCATGTTGCAACATTCTCCTGGCCAGGAGTGTTTGACCCTCTCGCCTTCCCCTGCCATTAAGTGGCTGTCACCGAGCTGCCGGCCACAACCCCACTTATCCGAGGAGCTCTATGGCCCAGGCCGGGTTGTCTGCCAAACCAGCTGGGCTCACCGATTCCGTGGAACCCTCCACCCACCACCACTGGGCTCCGCACCAAGGATTCTCGGTCGGCCAAGGGTCTACTCCCATCGGGCTGTCAGTCACCCTCACTCCCGACCGACCTCGCAGGTGAAGGGTGGCTCAGGCCAGAGGCAGTTTCGAGGACTCTTCCGAGTCCGAAGATGATTCCTCCTTTTCTCCAAGCGACCGGACTTGGAGTCTTCAGGAGGTCAGTCAATGGACGATAGCCCGTCGTCCTTCCTAGGACTGCTTCGCTCATCTCGAGTCCACCGGGATGGAGCTCTAACCTGCTTCAAACGGGCCAGGTATCCCCTCACGGAGATTCTGGACCGAGGATTCTCCACTGAGGCTCTTCCGTGGCCGAGGCCATAGTGGGTCCGCACTGGAGCTTTGGCAGCGCCTGCTTCCTGCCCTGCGCCTTCGGGCCAGGATGGCTGGGAAGTATGCAGTTCCTGTCCGGTTTTTTTCGAACACCCTCCGCTGAGGGTTGTTACCGACAGCTTTTCCGCGCTACTGGCAACGCCAGGGATGTGGGACAAACCTCCTGACAAGGAGTCCAAGAAATTGACTATGTCGGGCGTAAAAGTCTACGCCAGGCC
This sequence comes from Neoceratodus forsteri, assembly GCA_016271365.2. NCBI lineage: Eukaryota > Metazoa > Chordata > Ceratodontiformes > Ceratodontidae > Neoceratodus > Neoceratodus forsteri. The sequence continues at coordinate 680,300,755 of CM028131.1, read as the reverse complement.
CTCTCTCGCCTTCATCAGGCCAGTTCGGCCATCCTCATGACATTTTTCCTCATGCCCTGTTGGGCTCCTGGATGAGGTCATCCTCATCTTCCCGCTGATCTGCAGACTACGGTTAAGCAGGTGCGGACCAGGGCAGGGCAGGTGGCCAAACAGCAGCTCCAGACTGCTTTGGATAGGGGACTCATGTGCCAGATCGGTGACTAGTATGGCTATGTCGTGATGGCTTGGGCTGAGGATATCCACCTTTACTCGAGACCAATGTTGGCGGATGTTCCCTTTTGGGGACTGACCCTTCGGCCCTGGGTGGAAGGTCACCTGCAGAGGATCGAGAAGTCCAATGCTACTTTGACCTCGGTCTCTTCCGCTCAGAAGGACAAAGGTCAGCAGGTTGACAGCCTAAGCCTCTTCGTCCTTCTGTGCCTTCGGCGCCTCGGCCCAGCAACGCCAGGGCCAGCAGGCTCGGCCTGGCATCCCAAACCCAAGCCGCCGCTTCCTAACAGGAGGCAGGAGAAAAGGCCCAGGAGGTCCTCGCCGGTCCTCCTCCAAGCCTGCCCAGTGACGGGCTGAGGGTGTCGCCCCCATTCCCGCCACTCCACCCCTGGGTCCCCGGGGGACGGCCCGCACTCTCCGTTCGCCTGGTCCGCTGTTACCACGACAGGTGGGTCTTGGAGGTGGTGGGAAGAGGCCTGCCTCTGAATTCGGGCAGGCACCACCCTTCAGGAGCCGCCGCCTCGGGGGCTTCGGGATCCCCAGCTCACTGGCGGCCTGCCGAGCCAACATCGCCTCCTCCTCCAGAAGGAGGTGATAAGAGAGTGGTGGACCTCCTTCAGACCCAGGGTTTGGTGTCCAGGTACTTCCTGGTTCCGAGCGACGGGTGGCGCCCATTCTCACCTACACGACCTAAACAAGTTCCTAAGGTCTCGAACCTTCAGGATGGTCACTCTGGCTCAGATAATACCATCCTTGGACGCAGGCGTGTGGTTCTGCTCTCTGGACTTGCAGGACGCGCTTTTCACGTCCCTATCCGTCCGCCTCACCAGAGATTCTTCGCTCGAGCGGAAGGATCCTCTTCGAGTTCCAAGCCATGCCCTCTGCTTGTCTCCAGCTCCCAGGGTCTTCACCAAATGCATGCAGTGGTGACAGCATTTCCTGGCGCGCCAGGGGTCCGGTGTACCTCACCTGGACGACTGGCTGATAGCAGCTCCCTCCAGGAAGGAGGCGGAGGGTCCAGAGATCTGGCCCTCCAGGTCTGCTTTCAACTGGGCCTCCTTATCAACGAGGCCAAGTCGGAACTCGAGCCGAAGCAGGTGATTCTATTCATCGGGGCGCAGCTCGACTCTCTTCGAGCCAGAGCGCGGCTCCCGGCGGACAGGGCCGAGGTTCTTTCCTCCTTTGCCCGATCATTTCTGGTTGGGCAACCCTGCCGGGACTTCCTCGCCTCCTGGGTCTCATGGCGGCCTGCACCAGCGTGGTCCGTTGGGCCGCTGGAACATGCGTCCCTTCAGTGGGACTGGCCAGCCAGTGGTCACAACGGCGATCCCTTGGACCAGCTTGTGTCGGTGACACAGGGGATGTGGAACGCTCTCCAGTGGTGGACCGTTGCAGATCATTTGCAGGAGGGCATCCTGTTCGTCCGCCCCGAGCGGCGGTCTCTCTATCGACCGATGCCTCTCTCCCCGATGGGTTGGGGTGCCCATCTGGGGAACACCGCTCATGGCCTCTGCCCCGCGGGAGTCCCGATACATATCACTGAACCTGCTGGCTCCCAGCGGTCCGCCTAGCTCACCGCCTTGCTCCGTTCCTCCGGGGTCAAGTGGTCCGAGTCCAGGCGGACAATACCACGACCATGTACTATCTAAACCGCCAGGGGTGGATCGCTCCATGCTTCTATGCAAGGAAGCTCTCCGCATTTGGTCACTGCGGCAGCCTGAGGCGGATCTCCTAGCCATTCACGTGGCAGGAGCCTCCAACACCCTGGCCGATGCCTGAGCCGGATAGGGGCTGCATCCCACAGTGGTCTCTCCTGCCGGAGTAGTACAGCATCTGTTCTCCCTTTGGGGCACACCTCAGGTGGACCTGTTTGCCTCAGGAGAACGCGGGCTGAGTCTGTTCCATGCCCGCCCCCTCAGCAGGGCTCGCTGCAGGGGGATGCCTTCTCGAGGCAGTGGACCCCGGGCCTCTTTTACGCCTTTCCCCCATTTCCCTTGATCCACAAGGTGCTTCTCAAGGCGAGGAGGGACAAGGCGCAGGTGATTCTGATAGCCCCAGACTGGCCTCGCCAGTTCTGGTACCCAGATCTCCTCAGTCTCAGCTCCAGGACTCTGCGGCAGCTTCCAGCTCGCCCGGACCTGCTCTCAGTCAATCAGGGGAAGGTGTTCCATCCGGACCTTCAATCCCTGCACCTGACGTCCTGGTTCCTGAGCGGCTAGAGTTCCAGGCCTTGGGTCTTTCCGACGAGGTCCTCAATGTAGTTGAGGCGTCCTGTATGAGTCGACTAGAAAATGTTATGCCTTCAAATGGAAAAGGTTTTCCATTTGGTGTCAGCAAGGGCTTGGACCCTTCCTCCTGTTCCTTGGCAAGCATCTTGGACTATTTATGGTCCCTTTCTAGTCAAGGGCTTAGGTCGACGACACCTGGTGGTGCACCTGGCAGCCATCTCTGCTTACCGGCGCGGGCCGGAAGCAGTCAGGCGTAGGGAGAAGGTGGTCTGGTGCTTTTTCAAAGGCCTTGATCACATTTCCTCCAGTGCGGGAACCCCCACCTCCGTGGGATCTACTGCTGGTATTGGCAAAGCTCATGGGCAAGCCATTCGAACCTATGCACAGGTGTGCTCTCTCTCACCTGTCGTGGAAGACCGCCTTCTTGGTGGCTATCATGTCAGCCAGAAGGATGGGAGAGCTCCAGGCGCTTTCCATGAGTCTCCTTACCTGGTCTTCCCACAAGGACAAGGTTGTCCTGCGCCCCACCGAAATTCCTTCCGAAGGTGGTGTTGAGTTTCACCTTAACCAGGTGTTGACTCTGCGGTGTTCTACCCCAATCACACCTCGGAGGCGAATATAGGCTCCATACTCTGGACCCTAGAAGGCTCACTTATTATAAGGCGCGGCGCTGAAATTCGGGAGAGGTTCGCCAGCTGTTTGTCACCACGCTGAAGCTGAAGCATCTGGCAGACCTGCAGCCAAGCGGACGATAAGCAGGTGGGTAACCTCCTGCATAGATCTCTGCTATAAGTTGGCGGGCATGGAGCCTCCCAGAGGATAAGAGCTCATTCTCACCCGCCATACTGCTGCAACGGTTGCTCCAGGACGCCCTATCCAGGAAATCTGCAGGCTGCTACCTGAAGTCAGCAAACACCTTCATTACCCACTACCACATCGACCTTGAGTCACGCCGGGATGCTGGTTTTGGGGCCTCGGTTCTCCAGTCTCTCTTCCCAAGTAAGTATTGGGGTGTCGTCTTGCCTCCCTCCTCCCGGAGAACTGCTAGGAGTCTGCCAATGAGTGTGGATGAACAACATATCCATGTCCCTAGAAATACAGGTTACTCACCTGTAACAGGAGTTCTAGGAATGGTATATATTGTTCATCCACCGACCCACCCGACCTCCGGCTCGACGCACAACCTGAGCTTCCAGCGGGCCAGATCTGGCATCATGGGGCGGAGCCGGGAGTTATACCACCCGGGTGGGTGGGAGGAGCAAGCTTGAAGACCTTCCGGCAAGATTTAAAGCGGCAAGGATACCTGCCAATGAGTGTGGATGAACAACATATACCATTCCTAGAACTCCTGTTACAGGTGAGTAACCTGTATTTATTTCATGCCCTGGGGATTACGCTCAACTTGCCTAAGTCCGTCTTGACTCCATGTCAGTGCCTCCAGTACATAGGTGCTATATTGGACACTGCTCAGGGATCAGACTTCCTGCCACTGGACAGGGCTGAGCGCCTGATAGCATTGGCCCATGTGCTTTACAGCAACAGGTGTGTCACAGCCAGAACATTTCTGAGACTGCTGGGCCTGATGGCGGCAGCCATTGTCATGGTTCACCTGTCAAGGCTGCACATGCGGATTCCCCAATGGGCATTGAGTCCAATGGGATCAACACACCGACGATCTAGAACAGAAGGTTCTAGTAATATCACTTACAAAGAAAGTGCTTTAGTGGTGGATGGAACCCAGCAATCTGCTCAAATGGGGTACCTTTCCTAATCCCTTCCCCCTCATCAGATTCTCACCACAAATGCTTCGGGGATGGGCTGGAGGGCACATCTGGGGCCCCACCACACCCAAGGTATATGGACTGCAGTGGAGACTTCCCTCCACATAAACATCCTAGAGATGAGGGCCGTTCTGTATGCCTTGCAGGCCTTCCAGAATCACCTGTCTCCAGAGCTTCTGCTGGTGCTGATGGACATCCGTGTAGTGCACTACATAAGCAAGGGGGGGACACATTCATACCCCCTGTGAAGAAAAGCGATGAGGGTTTGGTACTGGGCTCTAGAACATGGTCTAGAACTGTCGGGCAGTCCATGTTTTAGTCTTCCAAAACGTCCTGACAGATGGGCTAAGCAGATCACAGTCCAGAATGCACGAGTGAGAGCTACTGACCTCGGTAGTGGAAGACCTGTTCAACAGGTGGGGTCGTCAAGAGTTGGACCTTTTTGTGTCCTCAATCAATGCAAAACTGCCACTTTTCTGCTTGTTCACTGCAGGGCCTGGAGTTTTCTGGTGAGACATGTCCCTCTCTTGGAAAGGGAGGTTCCTCTATGCCTTTCCTCCCTTCCCTCTAATTCAGAAGGTGCTGATCAAGCTCCAGATGAAAGGAGTAACTTTGATACTCATTGCTCCCTTCTGGCCTCGTCAAATCTGGTTCCCTTCACTGCAGCAGCTGGCGGTGGAACCTCCAGTGCCCCTAATCCTGTGCAAAGACTTGCTATCACAGGGCAGGGCACCCTGGTCCATTCATACCTCAGATCCGTCCATCTTCATGCCTGGCTCTTGAGGACATAGTCATGGCAAGATTTGGGATATCCCAAAAGGTGGCTCATGTCCTGATGACTGCGAGGAAACCCTCCACAGTTGCCACTTACTTCATGGAGTGGAAGCGCTTTGCTCTGTGGGCTGCTTCCCATCACTTGGATCTCTTCACTTGTCCATTGAATCAGATTCTGGAGTACTTGCAGTCCCTTTCATATGTGGGGCTGCAGTACTCTTCCATTAAGGTGCACCTGACCTGGCTACCATTTCAGCTTTCCATGTGCCTGTTATTGGCCGTACGGTGACACAGCTGGAGGTGTCCCATACATTCTTGAGAGGCATTCTTCACTTGAAGCCTCCCATCCGCAATCCCGTCACAGCTTAGGACTTGAATTTTGTTCTAGAGAAACTTACTTTGACTCCTTTTCTGAGCCAAATGCGACTTGCAAGCTGCGCTTTCTGTCATGGAAAAGTGTTATTTTTAGTTGTGATTAGTTCTGCTCGAAGGATCTCCGAGCTTCAGGCCCTTATGTGTGAGCCTCCTTATTTGATTTTCCACAAAGACAGGGTGTCTTTATGTACCAACTCTAAGATCTTGGCAAAGATGGTGTCTGAGTTTACCCTGAATCAAGCCATCCACCTGCCTGTTTATTTTCTGGAACATGCCAGTCCAGGGGAAGCATTGCTCCATACTTTAGATATGCATAGAATACTCAGATATTACGTTCACCGTACGAGGGATTGCAGGAAGTCCTTGCAGCTTTTTGTTTCCTGTGCCCCTAGGAAAGAGAACATACCGGTTTGTAAACAGTGCCTCTCCAAATGGTTGGCCAACTGATTACTTCTTGTTTATAGGAAGTACGGTAAGGAACATCTGGGGTTGTGTGTGGCCATTCAGCCAGAGGCATGGCCACTTCTGTTGCCTGTTTCAGGAATGTGTCTACTGCAGACATTTGTGCTGCTGCAACTTGGAGTACTGTCCGCACTTTCACTAAACACTACAGTCTGGACTTTGCCTCTAGAAGAAAGGATTTAGGCCTGGCTGTGCTTCAAGACCTCCAGCTTCCGAGACTGTCAGTACTGCATGGGACTTGTTCCACAGGTGTGACCTGATGAAGGAGAGATCCTTAAGGAAGTTAGTGCAGTTACATAAGAACTTACCATAATAGTAGATCTTCGAGGAAATCTCTCTTCAGGCCATGCCGTCCCACTCTTCGTCCCCCTTGGACTCTGGGCTTCTTTGTCCTGTCTCTTTCCTGTGCGGTCTACCTTCTGTTGTACCTCGCTTGGTAGCAGGAACCTTCAGGTCTCTTGGTTCCTCAGGAAGATGCCCTCTGAGTATGAACTCTGGTGGGGAACTGAGGAGGGCGTGGGGCCACCCACGTTTATACAGTGGGGGACGTTGATGTCTGACGTCGCCATTCGCAGTCCTAGTGCTTGGTGCCTGTAGTTCCATAGGTGTGACCTGATGAAAGGGATTCTCTCGAAGATCTACTGATCTTACCTGTGTCAGTCTTCACCATTCATCACTGGTGGGTCTAGCCAGAGGTGCTAGGACCTCGCAGGAAGCTTTTTAGCTTATAAAAGCTTTTTCCCTAAGAGGAGGAGGGGACGATGTCAAGGACGGCGCCGCCCTCAAAGCAGACATGTTGCATGACGCTCGCGGATTGGCCAGTAACAGACGTCGTTCCCTCCACTACTTTAGTTCTGCTTTTCCCACCGTCGAGGCAGCACATCTGACACTTCGTGGGACAACTTGAATTTCTTCTGCATCCCTCCCAATCTGGTTCTGTTCATTCTGGTTTATTTCTCGACACCGTGTTGGTTCGTCACCGTTTTAGTCACCATTTTATTATTTTAAAACACAGTTCGGCATCTAGTCTTCTTATTTTTATTATTTTTGTGTGCTGTCAGATCATGTCGGGTTTGGGGCAAAAGCATTCGAAGATGGGAACTGCACCTGTGTGTCAGTGCCCCTGTGGTAGTTGGTTCACCCTAATGAACCCGCACGCCCAATGTTTTACCTGCCTAGGGCCAAACCATGACATGGATAGTTGCGACGCCTGCTTTACTATGGGTTACCATACGTTGGAGATCCATGTGGCAAGGTTGGGCCATGACCCCCCACCAACCTTAGGTGGTCGTCTTCGCATGAGGGCAGCTAAGGTATGGGTCCTGGGCCCTTCCCGGGCTCCCCAGCTGCTGCACACACCCGAGGAGCAGGTCTCCGCTGCCTCAGGTCTTACTGAACCTGGATGCCTGGGCAAGCGGTCGGGGGGGAATGGTCGGCCTCTGGGGGGCCGGTTGAGGACCACTCGCGCCCTGGTTCCCTAAACCCCGATGTCAAGGCCCAGCCTCAGCTACACTTGGGGCCTACATCGGTGGTTCCTCTGGGAGCGAGGCCGAACCGCCAATGTCACTGAGTCCCCTCATGGTGCTGGGACGGGTAGAGTGTCCAGGGTTGCTTCTCTGGTGGTCGCCTTGGTCTCCTCCTCGGATTCGGAGGATGATCAGGACGACCCGGATTGGCAGTCGAGCTCCCCGGAGCGACGGACATTCCCCGGGCTCAGCAGAAGGTATTCTTCCTTGGGTTCTGTTCATAGGATCGACACCGTCCGCGACACTGCCCTTTTCTCTGGTGGTGCCACGCCCAGTGATGTTGAGTGCTCCAGGGCCATCTCTGGTGCTGTTTTTGGGTTACGGTACAGCGCTCGGTGTCACAGTTGGTGCCACACTGGTGTCGGCACTGCACCTGGTTGTGGGTAGGGGGTAGTTTTGGGGTCGGTGCCATTCCGAAGATGGCGCCATGATTGAGGTAAACAGCTCGTTTGGCGACAATGTCGGTGCACTCTCTGGCGGCATTTCTGTGCCGAGCTGTCCCTGTTGGGATTCTGGTGACGGTGCCGCGCTACTGCTGGCACCAACATGGAGTTTGAGGGGAATCTGAGGCCAGCTCCACTCTTCTTCCTGGCCTATGAGCAGTTGCCATGGTGGGACCTTTCTCGAGGGCAGGTCTCGGTCCTCGGGGGGGGGGGGTTGAGGGGCCCCGGTCTGCATCCCTTTCTGCCGCAGTTGCCTCTGCCACCTCAGAGCCGAGCCAGAGCATGGGGCCGGGCTCCCCTTCCCCATCTAGGGGTCGGAGTTATGCTGCAGGTGGGGACAGGGGCCACCCTTCTGGGTCTGCTCGGCTCCAGTCTCCTCACCATGGGTCTTTTCCCCTAGGGCTTCACTCTGCTGGGCATGGAGAGGATTAAGCCGCTGGTAGTAACTGGGCAGCGCACCCCCCTCACTTCGGAGGGGTCCCCCGCTTGTGCCCACAGCCCTGGCAGAGGGTTTTCGGTCTCCCAGGACCAGTCTTCCCACCGTTCCTCCTCCTCCTCCCCCTCTTTTCCCAGGTCTTTCCGGTCCCTTGGGTCCCCACACTTGGGAGCAGTATAGTGCAACAGCAAGTGCTTTCCCCATTTACTTTAGGGCCATTGATGAGGTGGTGTTTGCATCTTCTCTTCCAGCCTCGTCTTTCCATATGCAGAGCCCTTACATTTCGTCAGCTTCCTCCTCCAAGGAAGAGGACTCCACCTCTTTCCAGTCTTCTGATGCTGAATTTACAGCGAATCAGCTGTTCCTGGTGACGAAGCCAGAGGAGCAAAATCTTTCCCAGTCTTCTCAAGGCAATCCTGTGAGTGCAGCACTGGCATTCCTAGGTGAATACAGCCAAGAATCGGTGGTGATCCCTCCATGGCCTCATCCATTCAAGGAGGAGTCGCACAGCACCTGGCAGCTTCCTGCTTCCACTTTTCCAGCCCCTAGGGGATTGTCGGCACAGGTATTGTACTCCCACTGGGTCTCTGGTGTCTTTACCCCACCCCACATTGGGCTTGGAGTGGCTGGGTACCCCTTTTGAGCATCTGCGTCCGTCAAGAGGCATTCATCCAGATGCAGACTCTGCGGAGTTCGATCACTGGGACAGAAGTTTTCTCTCCTCAGCGCTTCTCTTGCTCTCCATAACAGCTTATTAGACACACATGGTGGCCTCTGAAGGTGCCTGGCAGGCTGTGCTGAGGCAAATCTTGGCAGCCATGCCTGATAGCGGGAGCAACCAGGCTGGCTATTGCCATTTCCATGTGAGGCGTGGGCATAATATGATGCTAGCGTGGTAGCCTCTAGGATTGTGGGATCTGTGGTCTGCATTAGGCGGATAGCATGGCTTCGCCTTTCCTGGTTGTCACCCTTGACCCAGCATGGGGTGACTGCCTGGCATTCCAGGAGGGTCTCCCGTAGGACCAGGCGAGAACTGACAGGACACCCTCCTTCTCCTGCAGGCTTGTCCTGACCCTGAGCAGTAATGGATCTGGCCGGACCTGCGATGGGCCCTCTCCTCTCGTGTGTCCCCCACAAGAGGCTGAAGGCTACTTTAGCATTCAGGGAGGTACCTGTACCACTAGTGGCACTTGGTACTCACCCATCACTGATGAATGGTGAAGACTGACATAGGTAAGATATGAAAATTACGTACCTACCATAATTCTTGATGTTTCTGTTTATCTTCACCATTCATCACTGCTTCCCACTCTCTGTCCCCTCTTGTACCTCAGCCTCTGGGCAGTGCCACCTCCCTGCTTTCCTTCCCCTTCAGTTGTGGCCAAAGTCCTGCTGGTACCTCTGGGTTCCCTGCCACTTCTCTGACGCACCAGGAATCCACCTTTGGGGGAGGGCAAGCAGGGGTTATTGCCCTTCTCCCTTGGGGACCCCTTTGGTGACTGGGGAGATTCTTCCTGTCTTTAAGCACCTGTAGGCCTCTGCCTGCAGGTTCCTTTCTTAGTTCGCCAGGTTCTGGCAGGGTCCTTTCACTGCCAGGGGGGGCTTCAGAGACCTCCTCTTCCTTGTAAAGGCCTATCCAGCTGAACTTCAAAATACACAGGGAACCTTCCCTGAGGGTTTTCTGGAGGGTAAAGTCTCCTCGGGCTCTCCAAAGGTCTTCAACCTGATAGGTTTCTCTCTCTCTCTCTAACCACCTTTGGTGGTGTTGAGCGTAGGAGTTGAAAGTTTCCCATAAACCTAATTCCATAGGGGACTTTGTCCTGAGGTGAGTCCTGTCCCCACCTATTTCACTTCAGGGGGAGGGGAGAGATCGGATTGAGTCTTTGTAGCCATCTGCCCGGTGGACATTGGGCTGACGTCTGGTGTGTCAGGCCTTGGCACCTTCATAAGCTTTTGCCGCTGAGGCTATCCTTTCCTGTCTAGATGTGATCCGATTCTCTGAGAGGGATCCATCTCAGCATAACTCTCATGGTTCCAGTCCTCTAAGAGGGGAGTTTCTGCAGAGTTTATGATTACCATCCTGACCCGCTTGGGCACCTTGAGGGTTAGGAGGGATTGTTCCTCCTTTCCTCTCCCTCTCTCCGGCTGTCACCCCTTCACCTCTATCCCTTATTCTTCATCCTTTCTTTCTCTTCTCCTCCGTCCTTCTCCTATTCCAACCCCTTAGCCTGCCCGGTGGTTGGGGTCCATCTTCCAAACCCAGTTAGACCCAACCCCTTGGTCAGTCTATTCCTTTTTCAGTTTACATCCTTTCCTTTTGCCATCCCTTGGGCTCCCTTGCCCCACCCTCCTACCGTCATTTTCTCTAAATCTATTTTTCCTCTCCAGCGAGCAGAACTGAGGTAGTGGAGGGGACGACGTTGGTAACTGGCCAACCCGCAAGCACCACGCAATACGTCGGCCTCAAGAGCGGCACCATCCCCGACATCATCCCCTCCTCCTCCTTTTTTAGAAAGCTTTTCTAGCTAAAAAGCTTCCCACGGGGTCCTAGCACCTCCGACTTGATCCACCAGTGATGAATGGTGAAGATGCACAGGAAGATCAAGAATTATGGTAGGTAGGTTCTTGCATAAACTGTACTTTTAAGTTGCATTGTGGTATGTTTCTTGTTACTTTTCAGACTTTTTCCAGGATACTGTCCCCCCTTCTGCTATGGTTTAAGTAGCTATTAGCACCACACTGGACACCCAAGAGTGTCGTGAGCCCCACACTTTGCCTCTTGTTGTTGTTGCTTTGTAATTTAATATAGTCATGAGACAGTTGTATTACTTTTATTTGCTAGAAATCTGAGAAAAATGAATATGTTTGTATTTTCCGTTGGGGAACAAGCACTCAGTTTCCAGATTTTATTTTCTTAGAACCCTCACAGCTGATTTTGCTGCAAATACAGGAAAGCAGTGTAGGAAAGCAGAGTATTTAGTTACTATGATAACATCATGGTTGACTTTTTCACCATAGGAACCAGTAAAAGAGGAACCTGTCAGCAGGCCAACTCCTGCCAAGGTAAACCGAGCTAAGCAGAGGAAAAGCTTTTCTCGTAGTAGAACCCATATTGGACAGCAACGCCGAAGACATCGAACTATTAGCACATGTTCTGATATCACACCATCCTCTCCAGATGTTGAAATCTCCATGCAACAGAATGAAGCCGAGGCTAGTGTAAACACTGTGGAACCAGAAAGTGAACCTCCTAATCCGGAAACACCTACTGCTGCAGTTGCAGTTGCTGTAGTGGAAGCATCCCCACTACCTAGTAGATGCCTTGCAAAATACCCCAAGACAAAAAAGGTACATTTTTCATATATAATAAAATATTTGAAGTTGAAAGTCATATGTATCTAATGTTCTGAAATATAACATGCTGCTCAGTCCATTGGTAGGGCTACCAACACCGGTGACTTGGGTTCAGGAACGGACTCTGTGGATCAGGGGCCTGTGTGGGGGAGGAAGATTCAGCTTCCCAGTAGACAGATTCCTCCTCCTGGGAGGTAGGTTTGCATGTCCCGCTGCAGTACTGCTGCCTGTGTGACCACAGGTGTCTGCAGTCTGAGATATCCATGGGTGGGAGGACATCTGATGTTGACGAGACATATGGGGTCACACCTTGATGTGCGCATGTAAGATCTGTGCTTATATAAACTCTTAACGTTTACTGCAGACTGTTGAATCTCTCATTGATGCAGTCCTGCTCTGATGTTATCTGCAGGAGATTCTGGGATTTATAGTTACAGAAAATGTCAGCCTTGGAGTAAGCAAAATTAGTCTGATACAGTCTGCTATACTGCAGCAAAACAGTAAGTAAAAATGTTTCTGTACACAGATTGCAAATTGGGACCGATATCACGTTTGAGTGTGGAGCTTTTGGTGCTGACTGTTCCAAAAAAAAAATGAAATGTATCATGTTTGTGGAGAAATATACTATTTTACCAAGTGCAATGGCCAGGGTTGTTTGTTGCCTTCATTTTGGGATTATTTGACTAACACAAATAAGGTAAAAATGTCTGAAACAAAGGGGGAGTAAGTGTTTGACTCCCAAAAAGGGAGGAAGTGCATTGGATGATACATAGCCAGTTTTGTAGGTATGAAGTCAAAAATGGTTGATTTTTCTGATTGAACGGGTATTTTACAGTAAAATGTTAACGCTAACAAATTGATATCTTTTGGAAACTTTCAAAAATTTGGAATCTGTGACTCTCATTTAATATGACACATGAAAGTTTGTGAATTCTACAGAAAAATTAAATTTGTCTGAACCCCTGCTATAAGTACTTTTTCAAATAAGCATTTGTACAATCAGGGAAATGTTTTTAATGCCACTCTTTTTTAATCTAAAACTTACCCCATGATTTGGTAAGGCTGCATGGGGTGCCTTGGTCCCAGTCTCCATCCATTTGCCTTCCTTGTGGAATTCTCAGCGTTTGTGGCCACTATTTTTGTCAGCACTCTTTTGGTGGGGAGCCTACTTCCTCAAGACGGGGATCTTCCTCTCAGCAAGTTGAGGTCTCTCAGTCACACTTCAACAATTGCTTGTTGCCTCAAGCCTCTGTTGTCTGCAGCATGGAGTCTTTATCTAAGAAGGGCTGTTAAGAGCATTACCCTTTTGGAGAATCCTCTCCTGAATGCCCCCTTTCGAGAATTCTGTTGAGCCTTTGTGCTCCACTGTCTACCACTTTAGAAAGGTAATGTGGCTTTTTCAGAGGGTTCTTTTTCCCTGTGGGAATGGTTTTTCACTTTTGTTCCCCACTTGGATTTTTTTTTTCTCGTTTGCCATGGTAGCTTATACACTCTGTGGAATGTTTTTAGCCACAAAACACTTAAGGAAGTAGCATACTGATTCAGAAAATGCTTGAATTTCACTTGTGTGGTATTTTCATTGTGGCTAATAGGTTGGAAATTCCTTACTTCTTACCACTTGCTACATGGCTAGGGCTAAAGGGAACTGTATATCCTTTTATAACTAAAATACTGTTTTCTGATTCATCCGAACAGGTCACCTGACCTTTGATTAATCCCTGATGTACCCACAGTTGCATGTTCACATGGCTTTATTTCACTGTTTCTTTATGTAAAACAAGACATTGCCCATGTTATAAGAGGAGTAACCCACTCCAGGGTATGGGTTTACTGAATTAATCCACGCCTGGGTGGTTGAAGTCACCCACCCCCCAACCCCCAGGCGTGGGTTAATGCTCAGTAAACCCATACGCTGTCATGGGTTAATCCCTCCATATCTTCTGTTGGATATTCTGTCCTTGTGTGGTAACTGGTTCTGGTGCATAGGGATGTATATAAATATCAAATTTTTAGAATAACGATAATCAACAGCATTTTTATTTTTTTCCATATAGCTGCTTGAACCCAGTCGCCACCAGCTCCAGCCTTCAGGCATCCTGGTGCCCCCAACCACCGCTCCCCCTGCTGTCTCATCAGTGGGAATCCACATGGGTAGAGTTCTGAGGGCTCTGCTTCGCCATTATGTAAGTTAACTGGGGCACATACCCCCCTTTCTTTTCCCTTCCCTCAGGCTGGCACATGTGCAGTGGTGCGGGTGTGTGACATAAAGACGTTCCGTGTACTCGGCCCCTCTGCCTGGACAGTCAGAAGGCTGTTACTGCTGCATCACCCAGCCTCTGCTAGGTGGTGACCGAGCAGTGGTTAGAGCCAATGATTTTCCATTTTTAAAACTGGCCAATTACGTATGCAAAATCTTAAAATCTTTTTTTTCCCCAAAAACTGAAGGAAAAATGGCATGTTATGTACAAAAAATGTGGTTCAGAATGGAGAGGTTTGTCCACAAAGCTGGTGCAAAGTGTTGTTTTTCATGAAAAATTGGCTTCCAAGTGCTAGTGTAAAAATGACAAATTCTGTTTTTTACCAGTGTTGGTCTGTTCCCCCTCCACGAAGGGGGAAAGATGTCAGTGGATGCTCAGTCTTCCTTGATGCAGTTAGTCTTCCAGCGACCCTAGTGTGTTCCCGAACCCAGGTCACCAGCATGGCCGCAGGTGAGGTGCCCCAGCCCTCCGCGCTATTGGGCCAGCATTGTATTTCTAATTTTAAGGAAAAATTGTAAAAATCTGATATGAAAATGGTGGAGAATCGGGAATCATGGTTGTGCCTGGAATGGGACACGCAGCCAGAAAAGTAAGCTGAAGACACTTTATCATATATCGCAGTATATTGTACTGCATGATAGTCACGATATTGTTTTCTCACAAGGACAAATAGTCGTCCATGGTAATTATCGTGATATATCATCATATCATGTTATCCCTACTGGTCTATACATTTCTCACTTTAGCACTGACCGTATTGTGGGTGCATACATTTCTCCACAAGCTGCCTACTTGCTATGAAATATGGTCAGGCTTTGGCATAGCTGCTAGGGCATGGGGACAGCGAGGACCAGATAAGGCATCCTTCCTACGAGGTTATCTGCCGCCCTATAGTATCTGCCTTTAATCTCAGATGGGTGTCCTGGCTACACCTAACCATCAACACCTAGTCTCCAACCACTAGCCCTTATACCCTTTCTGTGTAGAAAATGGTTTTCTAGGGACGTGGATATAATGTACAACTCCACCCTTCTGGCAGTGTTCCTTTCCCTTTAATTCCTGCCAGAACATCTTCAAGCTGGCTCCTCCCACCCACCCACCTGGTGGTAACTCCCTTGGCACCGCCCCGTGATATCAGATCTTCCTTTCCACTGGAAGAAGATGGTTCCCTCCTTACCGCTCTTGCTCTGAGTGGGCCCTTTGCTTTCAAAACTTCAAAATTAAAGTCTTCAAGTGAATTTCAAATCCAGTCGAAACTCTTGCCATGGACGAGTCGAAGTTGGCGTCCAGTTTTAAAAAAACACGAGTACGGGCAGAAGATGTTCTGGACGGCCCGTACGCTTCGTGTGTGTGGTCTGTGTCGCACCTTGCATCCCAATACTCTAGAGGATCGGCACACTCGACTCCTCTTAGGGCGATCGCTCAGGCCACGGAGCCTGCCTCTTCAGCTTCGGTCTTTGTGCCTCTTTCCTTGGGCGCCACCTTCACGGGAACGTTTAAGGAATTGTGCCAGTTTCACACCCTTGGACAGGGCCCCACTTAGGGCACAGTATCCTCGAAAAAGGAGACTAAGAAGGAAGTCTCATCAATGATCGTGGGATCGTGAGCGCTCTCTGGCCTAGGACTCCCGTGCTTCTCTGGAGGTTTCAACAATGGTCCATCCTTCGTTCCAGGCTGCTGGCTCTACAGTCTTCCCATGAGGCCAGTCGGTCGAGACGCCTGTCGACACGCTGTCGCAGGATGAGGTGGATACCTCACTTTCTAGAACTCTGGTCTTACCTGTTACCTGTCAGGGTAGGTCGGGCCAGCATGCTGATATGGTCACTAACCCTCGGGATCCAGTTACCTTGGAGGATCCTAGGCTTTCACCAGTTCCCTCCATTTCTCGCCGTCTGGTTCATTGACGGTCAAGGTCAGTATCCTGGAGTCCAGAGTCAAGCAGCCCGCACCGACATTGGCATTCCTGCTCTCTGTACTCGGCCAAGCGCTGCCGTTGCTATTCTTCCTCTTCAGATGAAGAGAGGCTTAGATGCAAGATGCGCCGGAGCTACAGAGAGCTAATGTATCAGCAGCTCATGTTTTCTGGGGTTAAGCAGATTCCAGCCTCCACCCTGGCTCTTCCATTGCTCCTGCCGCCTAGGCCCCAGCCTACTGCAAATCATCTGTTTCCGGCTCTGCCTATTCCAGCCTCTCAATCCATCCAGGTGGAGCCACCTTCTAAGCAGCCGAAGGATGGTCCCCCCCCCCCCCAAGAATGTTTGTACTGTTCCCGGGCTTCCTCATCAGCTGTCTGTCACCGTGACTCCAAGCAGGCCCCGTAGGGTCAGCAGGGACTCGTGCAATCAACCACTTTTTGGTGAATCCTCAGAGTCTAAGGACTCCTCCCTGCATTCCCATCTGTTGTACGCCGAATTTGGGGAGGTTTTGTCTAGGGAGCGTGGTGTCACTTCTTTCGGGGGCTGGCTCCATTTGCTTTCAGAGTCACCAGGGATCCAGATGGAGCCAGTCCAAAAACGAGCCAAGTATTCCTTGACCAAAATTCTCAACACAAGGGGACTCCCCTGGGGTTGCCTTCCCAGTCCTCGAGGCCATACTTGGCTCCGCTGTGGAGCTTTGGCAGCACCCTGCCTCCTGCCCTGCACCATTGACCCGTATGGCCTGAAAGTACACAATCCCTACGGGTTCCACTAAGTAGCCCTCAGCTGAAGGTCTGGTGGCTGACTTGGTCTTTCGGTGTACCGGCAGTGTTGGGGACGTGGACAGACATCCTTACAAGGAATCCAAGAAATTTGATCACATGGCCAAAAAGGTCTATGTGGCCTCTTCGCTCAGCCTTCGACAGGCGAGTTCGGCCCTGCCCATTTCACTCATGCCCTTCTTGGCACTTTCAATGAAGTGCTTCCTCCGCTTCCGACTGACTTACAGACCACGGTCAAGCAAGTCCAGGACCAAGGCCGAGCAGTGGCCAAAGAGCAGCTCCAGATGGCCATGGACATTGGCGATTCATGTGCCCGGTCCGTGGCTGCCGCGGTGGCCATGCACTGCAGGGCTTGGCTGCAGATCTCTAACTTTGTGGCAGATACCCAGCACAAGTTGGTGGATGTCCCTTCTTGGGCACCAACCTGTTCAGCCCGGGGGTGGAAGGACACCTCACTCACACTGAGAAGTCCACTGCCACCCTGGACTCCGTCACTTCTACCTAAATGGATCCCAAGGGCTCCACGCTTCAGAGGAAGAAGACCTTTCAACCCCTCTCTGCCCCTGCGGCCAAGGTCTTCGACCGAAGTCAGTTGCTTCAGTCGTCTGCAAACTGGGTGGTCGAGGTCCCGCTGCTTCCTCAGCCGGTCCCTCCTCCAAGCTTGCCTAATGACGGGTTGGTGGGTGCCTCCCCCATACCCATCCTGTCCCCCCTGGGTACTCCCTTGGGGAGCTGGCTCTGCCACTTCCTTTCCACCTGGTCTGCTGTCACCACGGGCAGGTGGGTCCTCGACGTGGTCGGCCAGGGTCTACCTCTAGAGGTCGAGGCTTACCCGCCTTGCTGAGCCCACGACCCACAGGAGGACTTGGTGTCTGCAGACATGCTGTCAGCCCTTCGGGAAGACATTGCCCTGCTCCTCCAGAAGGAGGTAGTGATTCAAGTCCCGTACCCTCCAGTAAGCCCAGAGTTTGTTTCCAAGTACTTCCTGGTAACAAAAAGGATAGGGGGCAGGTGTCCCATCTTAGATCTGCACTACCAGAACAAATTCTTTTGGTTTTGCACCATCAGTATGGTCACTCTGTCTCAGATCATTCCATCCCTGGAGCAGAACATGTGGTTCTGCTCTCTGGGTCTTCGGAACACGTTCTTCCACGTTCCCAACTGTCTGTCACACTGCCAGTCCTGTGGTTCCATGCAGAGGGGAACTCTAATTCCAGGCCACGCCTTTCGGCCTCTCCTCGGCTCCCAGCGTCTTCACCAACTGCATTGCAGTGGTAGCAGCCTACCTCAGACATCGAGGGGTCTGGGTGTATCCCTACCTGGACATCTGGCTGATAGCTGGTCCTTCTAGGGAGGAGATGGAGTGGTCCAGGGACCTGGCCCTCCAGACCTGCTTGTCCCTGGGCCTCCTGGTGAACGAGGCCAAGTCAGAGCTCATGCCTTCGCAGGCAATACATTTCATCGTGGTGGAGCTTGACTGTTGCACAGGCAGGGTCCGTCTTCCAGCAGACTGGGCAGAGGTTCTCACCATCTTTGCCTGGTCATTTTGGATTGGGCCGTTGTACCCTGCTCGGGATTTCCTGCTCCTCCTGGGATTCATGGCGGCATGCACCAGCGTGGTCCATTGGGCACAGTGGAGAATGCGCTTTCTGCAGTGGAAGCTCACCTGCAATGGTCTCAGCACCAGGACCACTTCAACCAGCCGGTCACTGTGACCCAGCTGATGTGGGAGACCCTCCAGTGGTGGTTAGTCCCAGAACATCTGCAGGAAGAAATCCCATTTGTGTGCCCAGAGCAGAGTCACCATCTTGACCGATACCTCCCTGATGGACTGGGATGCCCACCTGGCGGAGCAGAGCGGCCACAGATCTGGACCCCGAGGAGTCCAGATGCTGTATCAACCTGCTGGAGCTTCAGGCAGTTCTGTTGGAGCTGACAGCCTTTGCTCCACACATTCAGTGTCGGATTGTTCAGGTCCAGGCGGACAACACCATGACCATATATTACTTCAATAAACAGGTCAAGACGCACTCCCTTCCTCTGTGTAGGGAAGCTCGCCACATCTGGGCTCTTGTGCTCAGCCTGAACACCGATCTTCTGGCCATCCATGTGGCTGGTGTATCCAACCAACTGGCAGACGCCCTCAGCTGGAGACGTCTCAGGAGGGGTCTCTACATCAGGAGGTAGTGCACAGTCTGTTCTCCTGGTGGGGCACCCATCTGGTGGACCTGTTCACCTCCAGGGAGAACGCAAAGCTGAGTGCCCGCCCCCCTCAACAGGGAACGCTGCAGGGGGGGTGTCTTCTCAAGACCCTGGACCCTGGGCCTCATGTATGCCCTCCCTCCATTTCCGCTGATCCACAAGGTGCTGCTCGTGGACAGAAGGGACAAGGCACTCTGGACTTTCCTTACCAGTTTTGGTACCCCGTCTCCTCAGCCTTAGCAGCAGGCTCCTGAGACGTCTTCCCCTACACCCAGACCTGCTTTCTTACAATCAGGGAAGAACTAGTAACACCACTGACTACCCTTTTTAATAAATCATGGGAGGATGGTGTGGTACCTGAGGACTGGAGGAGGGGCGGATGTGATTCCCCCTTCACAAAAGTGGGATCAAGACAGAGGCAGGAAACTACAGACCTGTCGGTTTGACCTCAGTGGTAGGGAAAATGATGGAATCACTTCTGAAGGAAAGAATTGTTGAGTACCTAGAGGCCAGTGGGGCACAGGACCCAAGGCAGCATGGATTCACAGCGGGAAGGTCATGTCAGACAAATCTTTGACTGGGTGACCAAAGCAGTAGACCAGGGAGGGGCTGTGGACATGGCCTACCTAGACTTTAGCAAGGCATTTGACATAGTCTCGCACGAAAGATTAATAAACAAATTAGCCAGCCTGGGAGTGGGTCCCAGGGTGGTAGCCTGGGTAAAACACTGGTTGGACAACAGGACACAGTGGGTAATAGTAAATGGAGTCCACAGTGAAGAAAGGAGGGTTACTAGTGGAGTACCGCGGGGTTCAGTACTGGGGCGGTCCTTTTAAATGTCTTTATAAGTGACATTGCAGAGGGACTGGAAGGGAAAGTATGTATCTTTGCAGATGACACAAAGATCTGCAACAGGGTTGATACACAAGGTGGGGTGGAAAGGATGAAAAGGGACTTGGCAAGGTTGGAGGAATGGTCAAATGTATGGCAGCTTAGATTCAATGCAAGGAAGTGCAAAGTAATGCTCCTGGGAAACAAAAACTCAGGGGAAGAGTACACAGTGGGGGGTGAGATACTGACAACAGAAATGGAAAGGGACCTGGGGGTAGTCATATCAGACGACCTAAAGGTGGGCCAGCAATGTGAGAAGGCAGTAAGGAGGGCTGGGGGGATACTGGGATGCATAGGGAGAGGCATCACCAGTAGAAAACAGGAAGTTGTTGGCCCTCTGTACAGACAGTTGGTAAGACCACATCTGGAGTACTGTGTACATTTCTGGAGACCCCATCTCCGAAAAGACATAGACAGGGTGGAGGCTGTCCAGAGGAGGGCAACCAGAATGATGCATGGTCTGCATCAGAAGACATATGAAGAAAGACTAAAGGAACTAAAGATGTATAGTCTTGAGGAAAGGAGGGAGAGGGGGGACATGATAGAAACTTTCAAATACCTCAAGGGAATCAACAAAGTCCAAGAGGGTAGCATCATTCAGAAAAAGAGATGTGCAAAAACAAGGGGGCACAATTTGAAGATAGAGAGGGACAGCTCAGAGGTAATGTGAGGAAGTATTTCTTCACAGAGGCAGTTGTAGGATACATGGAACAGCCTTCCTGAGGAGGTCGTAGAGTCAAAAACAGTGGGGGAATTCAAGAATGCATGGGCCAGACATAAGGCAGTTCTAGTGGGGGGTAGGAGGAAGTAGGCTGTTGGTTAACTAGGATCTGCAGCTTATCCGTTAGGTAGGGAAATGGGCAGACTAGGTGGGCCAAGAGGTCCTTATCTGCTGTCAAATTCTGTGTTTCTAATCCAGGGAAGGTACACCACTCGGACCTTCAATCCCTGCACTGACAGCCTAGTTTTGAGCGGCTAGAGTTCCAGGCTCTAGGTCTGTCTGACCATGTCCTTGCTGTAGTTGAGGCATTTTGGAAGGAGTCGACCCAAAATTGCTACGCCTTCAAATGGAAGAGGTTCTCCATTTCTTGCAAGGGGCTGGACTCCCTTATCTTGCCTAGTGGCTAGCATGCTCGACTACCTTTGGTCCCTCTCTGTCGGACCTTCAGTCGACGACCCTCAAGGTGCATCTGGCAAGCATCTCTGCTTACGAGGTGCGGGCCGGTACTCAGTCGGTGGCACAGAAGAAGGTGGTCTGGTGCTTTTTCAAAGGCCTTGACCACATTTCACCTCTGATGCGTGAACCACCACCACCTTGGGATCTGTTGCTGGTGTTGGCGAAGCTCAGGGGCAAGCCATTGGAACTAATGCACAGGTGTGAAATGTCTTGCATGTCGTGGAAAACTGCCTTTCTGGTGGCTATCATGTCAGCCAGAAGGATCAGCGAGTTCCAGGCACTCTCAGTGGAGTCTCCTTACTTGGTCTTCCACAAGGACAAGGTCGTCCTTCGCCCCAGCCCGAAGTTCCTCCCGAAGGTTGTGTTGGATTTCCACCTTAAACAGGTGATGAATCTCCTGGTGTACTTCACCAACCACACCTTGGAGGACGAGCACAAGCTCCATACCTTGGACCTGCGCCGAGCGCTAGCCTATTATAAGGAGCATACAACTGGAGTTCAGGGAGAGGTTCACCATCTATTTGTCACCTACCTGGCAGCTAAGCAGACGATTGGCAGGTGGATTGTATCCTGCATCAACCTCTGCTATAGGTTGGTGAGCCTTCCGTAGGGCTAAGGGCTCATTCCACACACCATATTGCTGCCTTGGCTGCTTCCAGGGACGTCCCTATCCAGGAAATTTGCAGGGCTGTTACCTGGAAGTAGAGCATGCACCTTCATGTTCCACTACCACATGAACCTTGAATCACGCCGAAATGCTGGTTTTGGGTCCTCAGTTCTCCAGTCACTATTCCCTAAACAGGGGGTGTGCACCTTGCCCCTTTCTTCCGGAGAACTGCTAGGAGTCTGCCAGAAGTGTGGATAAGTACACTATATCCACGTCCCTAGAAAAACAGGTTACTCACCTGTAACAGTAGATCTTACTTCGTGAGGGTTCCTGCAGTAGGTCATAACAAATAGGACTAGTGCCACCTGGCGTCTGGACCTCACGGCAGACTTTTCCAGCAATGCCCGACAGGTGACCGCCCTCCCGCCATCGCCTCGTGTAGTCACCTAGCGGTAGACCTCTTCAGCGATCGCTGTTTTTTTCCCGTAGTTCTACTACTTTTCCAAGTTTTTCAGTAGCTTTAAAGCTCATATGTCTTCACCTAGTTCTAAGAAGAAGTGTGCAACCTGTGGCACCCAGATTCTGCATACGGACTGGCATCGAAAGTGCGTCATTTGCTTAGTCCAGCCATTCATCCAGGCCACCCGGAAACAGAGGCAGCAGGCTCTGGACACCCATTTATAAAAGACCATTTGGCCTCTTTGGAAAAGCAAATGGAGAGAATCAGGGATTCAACTTCACCTTCTTCTAGCTCTCTTTCTAAACATAAGAAGAAAGAGAAGCACCAAGAGCGGGAACACCAGTTGGAAGATTCCAAGGCCGAGACTTCCAGGTCTGCTTCCAGCAAGGCCTCACTCCCGCTGCCACCTGCCAGGGTAGTCCAGGCCGCATTTGGGTCTTCCAGTGGAACCACCGCAATCTTAACTCCAGTTTCGGCAGGTAAGTCAGCCTCCAGCTCCTCCGGTGACCGCACCGCTCCAGCCACTAAGTCACTCCTCCAGGGACAGCTCGGCCTTATCCGCTAAGTCGGTGGGGGGCTCCTCCCCCTCCTGCACGGCTTCAACATCTTCTAAGACGGCCTCCTTTGGCAGCTGCATAGACATGGCTCTCCCATCGGGGACTTCAGTCAGCACACCTGACGTCTGGATGAGCCCGGGGAAGATTGCTCCTCTTCCCTCTTCTCCCTCGCGGGTAACTCAGCCATCGAATCAAGCTACCCCGAGCGGAGACAGCACCACTCCCCTGGATTTGGAACACACTCTGGGCTCTGATCCGCACTCCCCTTTTGGGGTCTCAGGACATGAGGCGCCTCCTCCTCCATTTGAGCTTGCTATGGAGACTCCTGCTGTCCCTCCAAGGAGTCCTTCCCGGCAGGTTTCCGACCTCACGCTGGACCCTCCAACTCGGGTTTCCTTGCCGGGAGCCTATCGTCTGCCTCCGCTGCAAGGTCCTTTGGTAGACCTGCGTCCATCGTCGGATATCCACGACGGACCCTGCCGCCAGATCCGCTTCTAATACCGGACCCGCTGGTCCCGTCGACAGCTATTCCGGCGTCTGCTCTCCCAGCGCGATCAGCCTCTTAGTACACAAGTGGCTGTTCAACAGGAGCTCCCCAGTGTCGCCCGACAGGATTTTTTCGAGACCCCTCAGGTCCCGCACTACCCTTCGGGGGTACTCCGTGGGCTATCCCCCGGCTAGTCTGTCACCTGACTGGCATTCTGTGGAACATTATTTTCCTGGTTATGCGCCGTACTCTGGTTACTCTTCTTAGAGCTATCACAGGTATAACTTCCCACCTCCCCGTGCATTCCCTCCTCCTCCACCACCTCCGACTCCACAGCCAGACCTCAAGACTTTTATCCAGTCTTGGTAGAAGGAGGCGCGCTCCGAGTTGGTGATGGACCTAGAGAGCAGACTCCCACTTCCTCACTCTCCTGACAGGTCCTCGTCCCCTGAGAGCTCCCATCCCTCTAAGGTTCACATCAGGGGACCAGATCCTAAAACTGTTTCTCTTCTGGATTTTGAAGCAGGAGACAATCCGGACTCTGGGGAGGACTCTTTGGGGGATTTGTTGGGTTGCGAATCCCCGGTCCCTAAGGGTAAGGATTCTCCTAAATCCCCACCTGAGGATCCTTCCTTTTCGGACCTTTTGAGGTCCATTCAGTCTTTTCACGACTGGGAGTCACAGGATCAGGATCCAATGAGACAAAGACTTGCCGAACACCTGGATCTGGAGTCTTTGTTTCCCATTCTGGTTCCTCCTTGGATTGGGCCTCATCAGGACCTCACCACGACCATCTGGCAACTGCCCCACTCCATCCCGGCCATCCCGAAGAGAGTGGACAGGACTTACTGGGTGCCTAAGGATGCCCGTTTTCTGGCTGTGCATCCTAAGGCAGACTCTATTGTCACCTCAGCTGTTCAGGACCGCTCCACTGCACCTAAGCACATAAGGCACTACTACTCCAGACAAAGAGTTACAGCAGTTTGACCAGTTCGGGAAGAAAGATTTTTCCTCGGTTACATGAGCGTTACGGTCTCTGAACTACATAGCCCATATGGTGTCTCACCAGTAGGCCACCTTAGCCAAGCTCGAGGACCTTATCCAATTCATGGTGGATTCGGGCCTTAAGGAGGAGCTCGCCAGGGACATTCGCCTATCCAAGATTTCTTGTAGGCATGCTCTTCAAGCCACTTACAACTCTGTCGACGCAGTGGCTCGGACCTCGGCGACCGCCGTCTCCCTTCAGCGGCATGCTTGGCTCCGCATCTCTGGCCTCACCAACGAGGTTGTCTGCAATCCAGGGTGCCCCCTTTAGGGACTCTGTGCTTTTTGTGGGGGACACCAAATACATCATTACAGACCTTCAGGAACAAGGCCAAGCTCTTAGGTCTGTGAGGTCCATGTGCCAATCGGGCACTCAAGCACAGCGGCCCTTTCGGAAAAGGACCTGGAGGCAGCGTAAGCGCAAAACCCAGTTCCATCAGGGTAAACACAAGGCCACGGGGGCTCTATCCAACCTTCCTGCCTCCAAAAACAGCGCCGGACTGGGGGCCCTCCCCCAGCCCAACCTGCCACCTCCTGACTCCCCAGCCCCACCCCCTCCTCCGCCTCAATGCGAGGAGTGGGTGGGGGTGAGGTTTGCTCGTCACGTGCAGGAGTGGCAAAGCATCACCTCCGACAAGTGGGTCCTGCAGTTAAGTGTCCCAAGGACACACCTTGGAGTTCCTGGAACCTTCTCCGGAGTCTCCACCACGACGGTTGTCGTACTCTCAGGACCAGGTCTTTCTAGTAAGGGAGGAGGTTCAGGCTCTGTTGTCAAAAGAAGCAATAGAGCCAGTCCCTCTTCAGCACAGAGGGCAGGAGTTTTACTCCCACTTTTTGCTGGTTCCAGAAAAGACTGGCGACCTAAGACCCATTCTCGACCTCAGTAGGCTAAACCTGTTTGTCGAGTACAAAATGTTCAGGATGCTTACCTTCCAGAGCCTCCTGCCTCTTCTGCAGGAGGATCAATGGTTGTGCACTCTGGATATGCAGGATGCTTACCTGCACACCCCGATCTTCCCCAGCCACCGCCGCTTCATGTGGTTTACATTCCAGAGGGAGCACTTCCAGTTCAGAGCCCTCACCTTTGGTCTCTTTGGCACCCAGGGTTTTTACCAAGTGCCTAGCGGTAGTGGCTGCGGCCCTGAGACGGCAGGGCATAGTGTTTGTACCCTACATGGACGATTGGCTGATTTCGGCTCCGTCCAAGGATTCCCTTTTGTCACCCTGGATTTGTCCTCTGGACTGGGGATCACGGTCAGTGTCCCCAAGTCCTCGTTGACTCCGTCTCAATGGCTTTAGTTTATTGGAGTGGTTCTGGATGCAACCCAGAGCAAAGCCTTTCTTTCTCCATACCGGATGGAAACTCTGACCAAGCAGGCTACTGTGGTGGCCTCTTCCAGATATCTACCAGCCCGAGAGGTCCTTCGGTTACTGGGCTTGATGGCAGCCTCTATCTCCACAGTTCCCATGGTGAGGTTCCACATGAGAATCACTCAGTGATTCTTGCGGGTTCAGTGGGATCAGCTCCAGGATGACTTGGACCAGCCGGTCCTAATTTTCTCTGCTCTTCAGAGAGATTTACTTTGGTGGAAGGATCCCTCAAACCTCTCCTTTTGTCTCCCGTTTTGAGGCCCAGTACCCCTCGGAACTCTGACCACAGATGCCTCCAGTCTGGGTTTGGGGGCCCATCTGGGGAACCACCAGACTCCGGGACTTTGGTCCCAACTGGAGATATCTTTGCGCATCAACATTCTGGAGATGAGGGCAGTACTGAACGCTCTGCAAGCTTTTCAGTCTGTCCTCCCCAAGGGATTACTGCTTATGCAGACGGACAAAATGTCCATAGTATGGTACCTCAACAAGCAGGGAGGTACTCGCTCGTATCCCCTTTGCTGGGAAGTGATGAGAGTGTGGGACTGGGCAGTCCAGCACGGTCTGTATCCCACCGCAGTGCATGTTCCAGGAGCGGAAAACGTCCTGGCGGACAGCCTAAACAGATCGTTCACCCTCGCTCACGAATGGGAACTAGATCAGGAAGTGGCAGAATCACTATTCCAGAGATGGGGGCGAACGGAACGCGACCTCTTCACCTCCCCATCCAACGCAAAGCTTCCTAGCTTTTGCTTGCTCGTTCCAGAGGATGGTATTTTCTGGCATGATGTATTGTCTCTCTCCTGGACAGGGAGATTCTTGTATACCTTACCCCCATTTCCCATTCTTCAGAGGGTGCTCATCAAGCTTCAGGCAGAGCGAGCACGGATGATCCTCATTGCTCCTCTCTGGCCCAGACAAATTTGGTTTCTACAGGCACAGCCTTCTAACCAGGACAAGGGTAGGCAGCTGCACCCAGGGCTCAGGACCCTGCATCTTCATGCGTGGCTCCTGCAGACATGGCGATTTCCCGCTTTGGGGTCTCCTCCAGAGTTGCCCAAGTGATTGTCGAAGCCAGGAAGCCTTCCATGAGATCCACTTATGCCATGAAGTGGAAACATTTTTCTATTTAGGCGGCTTCCAAGGGTTGGGACCCCTTGTCTTGTTCAGCCCCACAGCTCATGGAATACCTCCTTCACCTCTCAGATTCAGGGCTCTCTTATTCTTTGAAAGTGCACCTATCTGTCATTTCAGTGTACCACACGCTGGTGGATGGCAAACCTGTGGCCCAGTTGAAGATTTTGAAAATCTTTCTGAAAGGGATTCTTCATCTGAAACCCCCATCCGCAGCCCCACACCACCTTGGGACTTTAACTTTGTGTTGGAGAAGCTCACTCTCCCTCCTTTTGAACCAGCGATGAGCTGTGTTATGCGCTATCTGTCGTGGAAAGCGCTGCTGTTAGTTGCTGTTACTTCTGCTCGAAGAATTTCCAAGCTCCAGGCTCTAGTTTGTAAGGAGCCTTACCTTATTTTTCACAAGGACTGGGTGGTCCTCAGAACTCCTCCTAGGTTTCTTTCTAAGATGGTATCGGAGCTCACTCTGAACCAGTCAGTCGAGCTTCCAATCTGTTATCCATCTCCCACGAATAGAGGTGAGGCTCTCTTGCATACCCTAGACGTACACCGTATTTTCCGGTGTTGCACTTTCCGGACCAAAGATGCGTGTAAGGATGACCAACTCTTTGTTTCCTTTGCTTCCAAGACTTTGGGAAAAGCTGTCTCGAAGCAGTGCCTCTCTAGTGGCTAGCAAACTGCGTTTGCATCTGTTACCAGAAG
The DNA here is from genome assembly GCA_016271365.2 of Neoceratodus forsteri. NCBI lineage: Eukaryota > Metazoa > Chordata > Ceratodontiformes > Ceratodontidae > Neoceratodus > Neoceratodus forsteri. The sequence goes on along the minus strand of CM028131.1, from coordinate 680,273,578 downwards.
CATGAAAAACCCTTGCTGGGGTCTGTCAAAACTCATTCCACTAGGGGCGTGGCTGCATCAGCAGTTTTTCTCCGTAATGTTTCTGCAGCAGAGATTTGTGCAGCAGCAATCTGGAGTTCTGTCCATGCTTTTACCAAGCATTACAGTCTGGACATCACTTCTAGGCGAAGAGTCTGGTTCGGCCTAGCTGTTTTGCTGGGTCTTCTGTACTAGGCTGGTTCCATTCTGGACTTTATTTGTTCCTCCTCCTGGTTTTCTCTTGGTCTCTCTTTGGAGGGACTGCTTGGGATTCAGTCCTATTTGTTATGACCTACTGCAGGCACCCTCTTGAAGTAAGATAGTACAGTTGCGTAAGAACTTACCGTAACAGTAGGTCATGGTTTTCTCTCCCACCTTTCCCCAAATGTTTTGCTTTTGGGGTCTCCAGACCAAGCTTTCCTCTCCTTCCGGGCTCCGGCCGGAGAACTGGAGGGCGGGCGTGGGGGCCGCCCACTATATAGGGTCATGCTGACATCATCACGTGATGTCGGGTGGGCAGTCCCCCATCAGGCATTGCTGGAAAAGTCTGCCGTGAGGTCCAGACGCCAGGTGGCGCTAGTTCTATTTGTTGTGACCTACTGCAGGATCATCTCTTGAAGATCTACTGTTACAGTAAGTTCTTGCGTAACTGTACTTTCTAGGAGTGGTATGTGGTGTACATCCACACTGACCCACCTGATCTTCCCTGGGAAGTGGCACATCAGTCTTGCTTCCAGCAGGCAAGATCTGATGTCACGGGGTGGTGCTGGGGGAGTTACCACCCGGGTGGGTGGGAGGAGCCAGCTTGAAGACCTTCCGGCAGAATTTAAAGGAAAAGGAACACTGCCAGAAGTGTGGATGCACACCATATGCCACTCCTAAAAAAAACTATTGTTACAGGTGAGTAACCTTTTTTTTTGGGGGGTGGTGTTTAGATAACCATTTTGGTTTGATTCCCTTAGTATTGTATTTTTTGATTATGAAAATATGTTTGCGGCATACATTATGAGTGATGAATTTAAATTTCTCCCATGCATCCTGCGAAAACTACCAGCTCCCTTTGTTCGGTTGCAGACTCCCTCAGTGGGGACAGTCCCAGAGGATGCCTTAATCCTCGGGCGGGTGGGAAGTTTCTCTATCACTTCCCTTTGTTCTCACTCTTATTAATGGTGATACTGAAACTGAGGGGAGTGTCTGCAACCATGAACATAATAGCTCCAGATTGGGCCAAGCAGACTTGATACTCACTTCTATCCTTCTCCATCAAACAGCCTATCATCCTCCCCCGAGGTACAGTCTGCTGACCTTGACCCAGGGCAGGCAACATTTCCAGACCCAAAAACCCTGCTTCTCAGGGCATTGTACTTGAAGAGCTAGAGTTTCCTGGGCTAAACCTCTCAGAAAAGGTTTTGGAAGTGCTTAAGTTTTCTAGAAAACCAGCAACAAGGAAAACCTCTGCCTCCCAAGTGGAAAAGATTTTCTCTGTGGTGTTGCTCTAGGCAGCTCAGTCCACTCCAGGTTGACTTTCCTACTATCTTGGACTACGTAGTTCACCTTCAGTCTCTGGTTTCAGGCCTTCAACTCTGAAAGTGCATCTGGCAGCAATATCAGCATATGCTTCAGCTGGCAAAGACTGGTCAGTGGCCTCTCAGCCCAGCTTCAGAAAGTTCTTTAAAGGCTTTATCCACCTGTACCCTCCAATGAGAGACCCAGTCCTACAGTGGGACCTGAATCTTTGTATTGCTCAGCTCATTAAGTCTCCTTTCGAGCCTATGGCAACTGCAGATTTGAAATATGTCGCCTGGAAGACCGTGTTCCTGGTGTCTGTGGCATCTGCCAGAAGGCTGACCGAGCTACAAGCCTTCTGCACAGATCATAACTATATCATTTTCCACAGGGACAACATAGTTTTAAGAAGTAACACAAAATTCCTCCTTAAAGTGGTATCTGAGTTTCATCCAAATCAGTCTATTGCACTTCCAGTATTCTTTACAGCAAAATCCAGCTCAGGTGAGCAAAACGCCACAGTTTGGATGTTGAGAGCACTGAGCTACTATTTGGACCATACACAAAAAGATATGGTCCACTAATACTTAGCTTTCTAGGGACATGGATATGTTGTTCATCCACACTGTGTGGCATGTTCCTTGCCGCTTTAAATCTTGGCGGAAGGTCTTCAAGCTGGCTCCTCCCACCCACCCGGGTGGTAAAACTCTCGGCTCCGCCCCATGACGCTAGATCTTCCTTACCGCTTGGAAGCTCAGGTTCCATCCTTAACGCTCTGCGTGTAGACTGGATCCTAATTCTTCGGTTCGCCCGAAACTTATTCTCACATTTTCAAGACTTCGGTCAGTTTACTCCCTCGCGGCTGTGATGGACAAATCGAATCCCGGATTTTGGTGGTGCCCATGTGGGCAGAAAATGTCCAGGACGGATCCGCACTCCATGTGCGTCTACTGCCTCGGCCTAGACCATGACCCACAGGCCTGCGAGTTATGCCGTTCGTTTTCGGCCAACGTCCTGGAAGACCGCGCACCAGTTACAGCTTAGCGCGAGCGCTACTCGCGGTGAAGTCGAAGGAGGCCCGTTGGGCGGTTACCGAGGCGGCTGGCTTGGCTGAGCAACATGAGCAGATGATTGCCCTCGAGGAGGAGGTGGCACAGGCCACATCATCCTCTTCCTCTGTCGCGGCATTTATCCCGCTCTCTCTCTGGGTACCTCCTGTTCAGCTTCTTTTAAGGAGCTTTGCCAATCCCTTTCCACGAAGGGAGAGGGGCCATCGGGACATTCTTCTCGGTCCAAAAAGAAGGACTTGAAAGGTAAGTCCCACCATCGGCGTTCGTGGGAGCGGGAGAGGTCCCCTTCCCCGGTCAGTCGACACTCGGCTTCGGTCGAGCTGGCTTCACTGTTTCCCGTCAGGTCAACGGCGAGACACGTGTCGGCGCTAGTCAGATTTTCTCGGTCCGTCAGGCAGGCTATCGACTGGTGAAGCTAACAACCCTTCTTCACGGTTCCCCGGTGGAAACCGGAGACTTGCACGCGCCTCGGTGCGGGTCCCGGTCAAGGCTTCGAGCCGAGGGAAGAGCGGGTGTCCCCCGCTCCTTCCCAGACCCGTCCTCGGAAACACCAAGGGTCTCGGACATCCTCTCGGTCCAGCCGATCCCGCCGATATCAGCAGTCTCAGTCTCGGCACCGAAGTAAGCGGCACCACCGCTCGTCCTCGTCTTCCTCATCTGAAGAGGAGAGGCTTCAGCGCAAATTGCGTCGACGCTACAAGGACCTGATGTGGCATCAGTTACTTCTGTCCGGGAACAAGCCGACGCCGTTGCCTTCCCTGGCCATCAAGTGGCTGTCACCCGAGCGGCCGAAACAACCCCTCGCTGTAGTCAGGGTGCCGAAACCAGTTGCCCCAACGATTGTGGTGGAACCTCCGCCTCCACAACCGAAATCAGGGGTGCCAACCAAGGACTCTCGGTCAGGTCAGGGCCTGCTCCACAGGTTGTCGGTCACCCTCACTCCCGACCATCCTCAGCAGGTGGAGGGTGGTTCAGGCCTCAGGCAGCTCTTCGCGGACTCCTCGGAGTCCGACGACTCCTCCCTGTTCTATGGAGTCCTCCGGGGGCCAGTCGATGGACAAAAGCCCATCGTCCTTCATGAGTCTGCTTCGGCTCATCTCGGAGTCTACCGGGATGCAGCTCGAGCCTGTATCCAAGCGGGCCAAGTATCCCCTAACGGAGATACTGGACCGAGGGAATTCACCCACAGAGGCCTTTACGGTGGCTAAAGCCATTGTTGGCCCAGCCTTGGCGCTCTGGCAGCGGCCTGCTTCCTGTCCTGCACCTTTGGCCAGGAAGTATGCGATCCCTATCGGCTCCTTGTCCAGTTTTTTGGAACACCCCTCCGCCGAAGGGTTGGTCACCGATAAGCGTTTTCCAGCGTTCAGGAGCGCTAGGGATGTGGATAAGCCCCCGACAAGGAGTCCAAAAAGCTGGACTATGCCGAGCGCACGGTGTACGCTGCGTCCTCCCTTGGCCTCCGCCAGGCCAGCTCGACCGTGCTGATGGCACACTTCTCCCACGCCCTCATGGGCTCCCTGGATGAGGTGATCCCTCATCTCCCGGCCGACCTGCAGACCACGGTCAGGCAGGTACGGGACCAGGGAAGGACGGTGGCAAAGCAGCAGCTCCAAACGGCTCTGGATATTGGAGACTCCTGTGCCAGATCAGTTGCGGCCACAGTGGCCATGCGCCGCAGAGCATGGCTGAGGATATCCACCTTCACGGCGGCTACCCAACATAAACTGGCGGATGTCCCCTTCCTGGGGACCGACCTCTTCGGCCCTGGAGTGGAACGTCACCTCCAGCGGATCGAAAAATCCAGTGTCACTCTGGACTCTTGTCACCTCCGCCCAGAAGGACAAGGGCCATCGACAACAGCAACATAAGTCCTTTCGCCCTTCTGCACCTGCGGCACGTCCAGCCCAACAGCACCAGGGCCAGCAGGCTCGCGCTTGGCACCCCAAACCCAAGCCTGCAGCTTCCTCTAATAGGAAGCAGGGAGGAAAAGCCCCAGGAGGTCCCTCGACCGGTCCCTCCTCCAAGCCTGCCCAGTGACGGGTTGAGGGGTGTCGCCCCCAGCCTCATCACCCCCTGGGTTCCCCCCCATGGGGGAGTCGGCTCCGCCACTTCCTTTCCACCTGGTCTGCTATCACCACGGACTGCTGGGTGTTGGAGGGGATAGGAAAGGGCCTGCCCCTGGAGTTCGAGCAGGCTCCTCCCTTCGGAGCCATCGCCCCTCAGGGGGGCTACGGGGTCCGCAGCCTCTCTGTTGGCTCGCCGAGCCGATATCGCCCTGCTCCTCGAAAAAGAGGTGATCAGGAAGGTGGCGGATCCTCCTCCAGACGCGGGGTTTGTGTCCAGGTACTTCCTGGTCCCAAAACGGACGGGGGGCTGGCACCCCATTCTCGACCTGCACAACCTGAACAGGTTCCTAAGGTCTCGGACCTTCAGGATGGTCACTCTGGCTCAGATAATCCCATCCTTGGAACGAGGCGTGTGGTTCTGTTCTCTGGACCTCCAGGACGCGTTCTTTCATATCCCAATCCGTCCATCCCACCAGAGATTCTGAGTTCCGGGCCATGCCCTTCCGCCTTTCCCTAGCTCCCAGGGTCTTCACCAAATGCATGGCAGTGGTGACAGCATTCCTGCGGCGCCGAAGGGTCCAGGTGTACCCCTACCTGGACGACTGGCTGATTGCAGCCCCCTCCAGAATGGAGGTGGAGCGGTCCAGATATCTGGCCCTCCAGGTTTGCCCTCAGGTTGGCCTCCTCATCAACGAGGCCAAGTCGGAACTCGTGCCAAAGCAGGTGATACAATTCATCAGGGCAGAGCTCGACTCTCTACGAGCCAGAGCACAGCTCCCGGCGGACAGGGCCGAGGTTCTTTCCTCTTTTGCCCAATCATTTCAGGTTGGGCAATTGCACCCTGCCCGGGACTTCCTGCGCCTCCTGGCGGCCTGCACCAGCATGGTCCATTGGGCCCATTGGTACATGCGTCCCCTTCAATGGGGGCTGGCCAGACAGTGGTCACAGCACTTCGATCCGCTGGATCAGCTAGTGACAGTGACCCAGGGGATGTGGAACGCTCTCCAGTGGTGGACCGTTCCAGCACATCTGCAAGAGGGCTTCCCGTTTGTCTGCCCCGAGCCGACGGTCTCTCTATCGACCGATGCCTCTCTGATGGGTTGGGGTGCCCATCTGGGGGAGCACAGAGCGCATGGCCTCTGGTCCCCTCAGGAGTTCCGATGCCACATCAACCTGCTGGAGCTTCAAGCGGTTTGTCTAGCCCTCACCGCCATCGCTCCGTTTCTACGGGGTCAACTGGTTCAGGTCCAGACGGACAATACCACGACCATGTACTACCTAAACCACCAGGGCGGGACGCGCTCCATGCCTCTGTGCAGGGAAGCTCTCCGCATTTGGTCACTCATGCGCAGCCTGGAGGCGGATCTCCTTGCCATCCATGTGGCAGGAGCCTCCAACACCCTGGCTGATGCCCTAAGTCGAATAGGGGCTGCGTCCCACGAGTGGTCTCTCCTGCCGGAGGTAGTACAAGATCTGTTCTCCCACTGGGGCACACCTCAGGTGGACCTGTTTGCCTCCAGGGAGAATGCGAAGCTGAGACTGTTTCATGCCCGCCCACCTCAGCAGGGCTCGTTGCAGGGGGATGCCTTCTCGAGGCCGTGGATCCTGGGCCTCTTCTACGCCTTTCCCCCATTTCCCTTGATCCACAGAGTGCTTCTCAAGGCGTGGAGGGACAAGGCGTAGGTGATTCTGGTAGCCCCAGACTGGCCCCGCCAGTTCTGGTATCCAGATCTCCTCAGTCTCAGCTCCAGGCTCCCGAGGCGGCTTCCAGCCCGCCTGGACCTGATCTCAGTCAATCAGGGGAAGGTATTCCATCCGGACCTTCAATCCCTGCACCTGACGGCCTGGTTCCTGAGCGACTAGAGTTCCAGGCCTTGGGTCTTTCCGACAAGGTCCTCAATGTCGTTGAGGCGTCCCATAAGGAGTCGACCCAGAAAATGCTACGCCTTCAAATGGAAGAGATTCTCCATTTGGTGTCAGGGCAAGGGCCTGGACCCTTCCTCCTGTTCCTTGGCTAGCATTCTGGACTACCTATGGTCCCTTTCTCAACAAGGGCTTCGGTCGACGACCCTTAAGGTGCAGCTGGCAGCCATCTCTGCTTACCGGGCACGGGCCGGGAAGCAATCAGTGGCGCAGGAGAAGGTGGTCGGGCGCTTTTTCAAATCCTTGATCACATATCCCCTCCGGTGCGAGAACCTCCACCTCCGTGGGATCTACTGGTGGTATTGGTTAAGCTCTTGGGCAAGCCATTCAAACCGATGCACAGGTGTGACATCTCTCACCTGTCGTGGAAGACCGCCTTCTTAGTGGCTATCACGTCAGCCAGAAGGATGGGAGAGCTCCAGGCACTTTCCATCCGAGTCTCCCTATCTGGTCTTCCACAGGAACAAGGTTGTCCTGCGCCCCCACCTGAAATTCCTTCCGAAGATGGTGTTGGAGTTTCACCTTAACCAGGTGTTGACTCTGCCGGTGTTCTACCCCAATCACACCTCGGAGGCCGAATATAGGCTCCATACTTTGGACCCTAGAAGAGCGCTAGCTTACTACAAGGGGTGGACAGCTGAAGTTGGGGGAGAGGTTCGCCAGCTGTTTGTCACCTACGCTGAAGCCGCACCTGGCAGACCTGCAGCCAAGCGGACGATAGGCAGGTGGGTCACCTCCTGCATAGATCTCTGCTATAGGTTGGCGGGCATGGAGCCTCCCAGAGGGATAAGAGCTCATTCTACCCGCCATACCGCTGCATCAGTGGCTGCTTCCAGGGACGTCCCTATCCAGAAAACCTGCAGGGCTGCTACCTGGAAGTCAGCACACACCTTCATCACCCACTACCACATCGACCTTGAGTCACGCCAGGATGCTGGTTTTGGGGCCTTGGTTCTCCAGTCCTTATTTCCCAAGTAGAGGGTGTGTGCCTTGCCTCTCTCCTCCCGGAGAACTGCTAGGAGTCTGCCAGACAGTGTGGATGAACAACATATCCATGTCCCTAGAAATACAGGTTACTCACCTGTAACAGGAGTTGTAGGAATGATATATGTTGCTCATCCACACGACCCACCCAGCCTACCCGGCTTTGACGCACAACCTGGCTTCCAGCGGGCTAGATCTGGTGTCATGGGGCGGAGCCGAGAGTTTTACCACCCGGGTGGGTGGGAGGAGCCAGCTTGAAGACCTTCCGGCAAGATTTAAAGTGGCAAGGAACCTGCCAGACAGTGTGGATGAACAACATATACCATTCCTAGAACTCCTGTTACAGGTGAGTAAGCTGTATATTTGTCACCTGCAGTGATGTGGGTAAACATAAGCCAGCATCAAAGAGAACAATTTCTCATTGGTTAGTCTCCTACATACAGTTCTGTTATGGCAGGCTGCCACCTCAGGGCCTTGGCACACTCCACACATGACACCTCCACCTCTGTGGCAGCATCAAGAGGTATTTCCTTGCAGGAAATCTGTAAAGCTAGTACCTGGAAAACAGTACACACTTTCACAAAACATTACTGTATGGACATACAGTCCAGAAGGGATGCTAGTTTTGGCGCTGCTGTCTTCTAGAACCCCTTTCCTAAATAGGTTCTGTACCCATTCACGCAAGGGTACTGCTTCGTAGTCTGTAGTTTAGCATAGTGAGGGATTCCTGGGGTTTGAAGAAAAACGTTCTCACCGTAGTAATATTGTTTCTTCCAAGGGATCCCTCGCTATGCTTAATAAATCCATCCTTGCAACAGGTTCTCACAAGAATCAGTTCTTTTCAGTTTGCTTGAGCATTACTTGTTACAGTGCTTTACTGTTGATACTCAGTGATCTAATACTTTTAAATCTGTTCTGCCTCATTTAGGAGTCCCCTAGGACTCCAAACTTTTAAATCGTTTTCTGGTAGTCATTCAGCTAGTTTTAGTGGTCACTGCTCCCTCTAGCTTCCGAAATAAATCTGACGTTAGTGGGAAGAGGGGAGCATAACCACACAGCAGAGCTTTGAATTTCATTCTAAGATTCCATAATTAGCATAAAATTGTAGGCTCTGGGGCAGCTCATTCCTGAGGAATTATTGCAGTTGTGAAGTATAGTGAGGATCTCTTGGAGGAAACAACATTACTACGGTAAGTGACCTGAGTTCACATACTGTCTGCCTAGGACCTGACTGAGAAGGCCCTGCTGGGAGGAGTTCAGATCTGGGAAGGGCAGGGGTGTTAAGAATGTTTAGAGCTCGTCTAACCACAACTGTAGCTGAATTTGCAATTGCCCCCATTCTTTACAGTGCAGTCAACTCTCCTATAGTACTTGTCCTTCAAGGAAATTGAGTTGTCCTGAACAGGGAGCAGTAGGATGTAAACACTACTGGTCAAGTGGCTCATTGAGACCAATCATGCGAACAGTAGGGCTCTGGACAGGCAGAGGCACTGTCAGTCTAAAGTTAATTAAAAAAAAAAAAAGATTGTTTTCTAACTACATGGACTTGCTTCTTGCCACACATTGTGCAGAGTATTACATCTACTCTGGTTTGGAATGACGTTTTCAGTGTTACTTTCTTTTTAGCACTTGGTCAGTGAATGGTTAAGTGAGAAGAATGACAAGAATGAGAAGGCAGAAAAAACGGACGGTATTTTTGAAAGGCCTCTTCGCATAACTACAGACCCTGAAGTTCTTGCTACACAGTTGAACTCTTTACCAGGTCTCATTTACAGTCCACATGTGTATTCTACTCCTAAGCACTATATTCGTTTTACTTCCCCATTTCTGTCAGAAAAGAGGAGGAGAAGGGAACCCATGGAGAAGATTACAGGTTCTTGCAAGAAGGTAAATGAGTAGTATAAATACTTGTTATAATAAATGCAAGGTGCCAAATCATTCACCAAGGGCAAATTCTGATGCCAATTCATTGCTTTAAAATGGGTATTTTGCAGAGCCAACCTGGTGGCACAGAGGGCTGAGGCACTGGACACCTTACCTCGCGCTACACTGGCAACTCTGGTTCGGGAACAGACTCTAGTCAGACGGGGCGAGGAAGGATTGAGCGTCTGCCAACAGCTCCTTCCTCTGGGGTGGGGTGGGGACTCAGCATCGCACTGTAAACTGACACCCAGCGGAGCTGAGGTCCAACACAAATCTGTGCTGGAAAGGGTGGACCAGCACAGGCGTAAGACTGCCTCCACAGAAGTGGAGACAGTCAACCCCGCCATTACACGTCACGGGTCCGGGAAAAACGGAAAAGGATCAGAGCTGGCAGGCTTAATGATGACAGGCTGCGCCCGTGCCTCCCCCGGCAATCTAGATGTTGGCTTTCAGGGGAGGCCAGCACCTCGCCACCAGCCCTGTCAGGGGGGGGTAACCGTGAGGGACGGCTGGTTGGGGCGGGTGTGAGAAAGCCTAAATCCAGCGGAGAACAAGTCCGCTCCGAAGGAGAGGTCGGAGCCGCCTGCCAGCTTCAAAGGAGGCACAAAATGTGTATGGGAAAACAAAATGGGTATTTTGCAGCTTTTGCTTTGGAGGGACACGTTTAAATTCGTAGGAAGGCAGTTTTAAAGTTTTGTCATGCAGAAAGAACATAAGCCTTGGGATTTTTTTTTTTTGGTTTGGTTTTTCTTTCTCTCTTTTATAATTAAGAATTTGGTCACGTGTGAAGTCAATTTAATACATCCAGTATAATCTTTCATGCGTTTATACTGGGCTCTTATACTGAGTGTAGAACGATAGAAGACTTTCAGTCCATATAAAACCGTTCCCCACATTAGTGGGCACATTTCAACCTTTTGTCCTTTATCATTTAGTCTGATTTTTTTTTTTTTTAAATTCCATCATTGTTTCACTAGCCAGTACAGCCTTTGGTAGTGTATTCCGTACCCTTCCAGATCTGTTTACAAATGAATAGTTTGCCCTGTTGTTTTTCACGGTTTCCAATTTAATCTGCTTTCCATGTCCTCCTGGTTTAGTCTGGAGTTTTAATCCAGTCTCCCTCACTAGTTCCTTATCATTTATTATTCTATATCTGTTATCAACAGTTACTCCGCAGTCTTTCTTTCTCTACCTCTTGTAATTCCATCCCATTCAATGTGTATTTGCTCTTATTATTAGATCTTGCCAGATACATCACCCCTGATTTATTTAGATTAAATCTCATTCTGTTTTTATTTGCCCAATTCTCAATTTTTTTCTAGATCCAGTTCATTGGTTTCTGTTGTTCATGTGTATCAACAGGTCCCCTTAATTTTACATCATCAGCAAATTTGGGACTAGTCTTATTTCTTAGTGAGACCACATCTAGAGTACAGCCAAAGTGCTGGTGTTCACACTTTAGAAACAACTGTGACAAAACGGAAGCATTATAGCACAGAGCAACTAAGATGGTTCAGGGACTGTTTTATAATTTATTTATTTATGTAACAAATCGGAAAGACCTTTGAGCCAATGGCTCTTTTACAGAGGTTCCACTTCAAGTTACAAGAATAACAAATTACAATGGTTTCAGTAAGTAGTACAACATGAGGAAAGTAATTACATAAACAAAAGAATAATATGGCAAGATAAATATTGTGTCAAGTGCAGCCAGTGGCCTTGTCTGAAGAGGGGTGAAAGGGATTACAAGCAGAGAAGTACAGGGGGTTAGAAAATGGCAACCATCAATTCTTAAACCTGATTGGCTGAGACAGGCTCCAAGCTGGGCATTAATTTTTCAGTAGATGCCCAGCTAAAAATAAGAGCCAGTCCAAGTGCCTCTTCACAGAGTAACCTTCTCCGATGGGCCATTTTCCAGGGGCTATAAGGCCCCCTGCCTGTGGCGTCTGGCCTCATCACGCCCCTGGGTGGTCTGGTATTTCCCAATAAAGCCCACCCTGTCAGGTATTATTGCTTACTGAATTTGGGGGAGGGGTGAAAGGAGCAAAATAAGAGCAAGGAGGGAGCTGTCACAATGTAGCTTGTGTAGGAAAAGACCCACGGGGGGAGGGGCAGAGGGAGAGAACAAGATGAGGAAACTGGGGCGTTGGGAGTGGAGAGGTAAAGGAAGGGGGGAAGAGGTAGGGATGGGAAAGGGATGAAGGAAGGAAGTGCTGTATGTGGACTAGGGAGGGGCAAGTCATCTAAAATGCTGCAGGACTTGCACATGTACACTTTTGAGAAAGGAAAGAGGTGATATGATAGAAAAGTACAAGAACCTGTAGCGGGCAAACAGGAAGGATGTCAAGGAACTTTTCTTCTTGAGCTCAAATACAGAGACAAGGGGGAGATCCGGGAGCACTTTTTCATTGAGTAGTGCACAAGCGTGACAAGCTCTGCCAGAGGCGGTGATGCAGGCCAAATCAGTGAGCAACATTAAGCAAGGATGGGACAGATATATAGGCTTATTTAGAAATGGATGGCAGAAGCAAAGGGGTGGGATGAGCACTAGAGTAATTGGACAGGGCGGGCAGACTGGATGGCCCGATAGGCCTTTTTTGTTTTGTCAATGTCTGTGTGTACCTGTGTGTGTATATATTTATAAAATGGTGTGTTAAAATGATAGAAATCCCACTAACATGATTGGACAGATTAAATCACATGACCGTGCATTATTTCCCAACGACCACACACCTCCCAGCGCGACCGCACGCCTGAACTACTTCCCACTCTGACCAAAACCTCATCACAAAGTCACAGCAGTATCACTCCACAAGTGTAAACAATAGCGTCACTCACAGAGAGGCTACTGAAAGAGAAGCAGCACATCACTGCCTCACTCTGACAGAAATACAAATATCTGACAGAAAAATTTCAAAAAATGGCAGAATTACCACATACCTCAAAGGACCTGGCCTCAATCCTCATCAAAGATGACTGGTACAATGATGATCTCTTCAAAGAACTTGAACAGGACTTACCTGAACACCCACTTCAGAATCCAGCACAGCAAACAGTGAGTAGACATGCCAGCCTTGACCCTGAAGAAATAGATAACATAGAAGAAAACGCTGAAAAAAATACTAAAAAGAAAACTGTCTGGGCAACAAAAGTATTTACAGACTGGCTAGCAGAAAAGCAAATAGACCTTGAGAGAATTTTATGCCACAGTTAGAAACTCCTCAGGCGAACAGTATGGCGTGTCAAGTTTTATTGGTTTAAGAGCAGGACTCAACAGGCATTTAAATTCACTGCCTCTATCACGACAAATGAATCTTGTCACAGACACAGATTTTCAATCTGCAAACAATGTTTTTGTCTCCGTCATTTAAAAAATACAGAAAAGAAGGCAGAGACTGCACTCAACACCACGAATGCCTCACAGAATCAGACTTCAAAAAGTTAAAGCACTCTCCAGCACTACCACCAAACACAGCTACAGGACTAGTCAGAAAGGTCTGGTTCGACCTACAAATATTCATGGCTCGTAGGGGAAGGGAAGGGCAAAGAGAACTAAAAGAGACTCTTTCCATATAAAAACTGATGAAAATGGGTTACAGTACATAACCCTAAAACACAACCCAGACAGCAAAAATCATAAAGACGCCAGAGAGTTAAACCAAACCACTTTAAGAGGCTTTGTTTTTGCACAGCCAAATGATCCTCTCTGCCCTGTGCTTTCTTTCAAAAAGTATCTCAGTAAATGCCCACCTGAAAGCACAGCTTTTTTCCTACACCCCAAAAGAGCGTCACAGGACTTATTAGACAAACAGAAAATCTGGTACAGTAAAGAGCCCATGGGAATTAATTACTTTTCTTCCCTCATGCCTCGCCTGTCTATGGAAGCAAGACTACTATATATATCTGTATATATATATATATATATATGTGTGTGTGTGTGTGTGTGTGTGTGTGTATATATATTATACCGTGCTACCATAGTTAGGGTTGAGGAGCCATTTCTATGTTAAACCCCAAAACTTTGCACCTTAATAACTTTGCAACCGTTTGATGGATTTGCCTGAAATTTGGAATTTATGATCAAGAACCATAGGCCTTGGGATCTGCCAAGTTTCGTACTGGTCGGATATACGGCTGCGGAGTTAAGTGTGATCTGTGCGTGCGTTTACGCTTTTCTGGAATTCTGTGGTCGCGCCTACAGGTCGTACGGTTTGCGATCGGCCCGAAATCTTCAGGGAACATGCAGCCGGGGTCCCCGATGTGCCTTTCGAAGATTTCGTGAAAAAATATTAAACGGTTCAAAAGTTATTCAAAAAACAGTTTCTCATTATAAGTCAATGTGAAAAGTTAACAAAAAGTTCAACACTTTCGCAAATGCATTTTTACTTTCGCAAATGGGCCTGTTACTTTCGCAAATCGGCCATTTTGTTTTCAGTTGGTGATCAGAAAAATGGTTGGCATTTAAATTTGGGACCCTCTAGCAACCTAATTTTTTGTATTCACCTAATCGGGCCCTGAGGATGCTTGCCATGTCTTTATTTTGTGGTAAAACACCCCAGAAATATGTTTTTCAAATTTCTGGAAAAAGTACTTTCGCAAATTTTTGCAGCTTTCTAAGTGCGACAGTAATTTTCTAGTCTGTGGGAAAATGACAGCAATTCTTTGGCACTGCACTGCAAAATAACCGTTGGGAGTTTTGGGCTGAAATTTGGAGGGAACGCAGCTGATGTGCCTTCCAGTGTTGTATTGAAAAAATATTACACGGCGGCAAAGTTATGGCACTCAAAGTTGACAGTTTTTCCATAGGATAACATTACGGCGCCAAGCATTACAGGAATCTTTGGCACCCTGCTGCAAAATAACGGTTTGGTCTTTTTCCTGAAATTTGGAGGAAGACAGCCAACAGTACACAGATGTGCCTTTCAGTAGTTTGGTGAAAAAATATCACATGGCGGCAAAGTTACGGCACTCCAAAATTGACGTTTTTTCCCATAGGATAACATTATGGCGCCCGACACCTAACAGAAATCATTTGGAGCCCTGCTGCAAAATAACGGTTTGGTCTTTTTTCCTGAAATTTGGAGGGAAGACAACCAACAGCCCACAGATGTGCCTTTCAGTAGTTTGGTGAAAAAACATTACAGGGAGGCAAAGTTATGGCGCTCGAACTTTTCTTTTTCCCATAGGATAACATTGGTAGATTCGCCGCGCCTTTCAGGGCCACATTATCTGGAAGCGGTCACGAGATACGGACTTTTATTCGGAAAATTTCTTAGCCCTTAATGGGGCTAAGATTCAAATTAACCAGGACGGTTGTAAATAATATGACTTTTAAATTTTTTTCTCGTAAATGCGGTTCCTGAGATATAATGTATTTAGTATTCCAAGATCTCATTTTCTGCGCCAATACTCATTATTTTGCATACATTATTTGTACTCATTGTTTTCTCAATGCAGGTTTTGGGGAAAACCAGCCTGTGCTACATTACTGTTACTGTTGCCCTTTCGGCTTGCGGATCCATTACCGTTCACTTACCATTGGCGTCTGTGTGCCACCATATGCGTATCCTTTGCGTTTTCATTTGGCTTGCGTTTCTGTTATTTTTTGCCATTTCTGTCTACAGTACTGTTTATCTTACTGTTTCACTTTACATCACCATGCCCATTGACATTTCTGTTTGCAGGCACCATGTTACTATGTGACAACACATCACATGGCAGACCATTCCCGTCTACGCCACCATGTGCGTTACCCTTTCCATTCTCATTCGTGCTTGTGTTACCATGTGCGCCACTGTTAGCATTTCTGTTTGCGTTGCTGTCCCTGTTGGGCCCCGCGCTCCTGCCAACGTATTATGCAGCGGGAGCGCGGGGCCCAAAACCCGATGCTCCGCCCGCTGCATTACATTCACTATTTCTCGTTATCATTCTCAAAGAAATTGGGAGCCAAAAACTCCATTTAATGCATTAGTTAGGGTTGTTCCACAGCGACAAAAGTGAGGAAATTCGCTGTTAGGGTTGAAAACCCCCTGGACCCGCCCACCCCAACCCGGCATTGGGGTGCGCATTGGGATGTGGGTCCTAACTCTCACCCATTCTCCTATACTTCTGCTGCTTTACACATGTCATGGGGTGAGAGTTAGGGCTGACGATCCCAGTGCTCACCCCAATGCCGGTTGGGGGGGTCAAGGGGGTTTTCAACCTAACAGCGCAATTCCCCTCACTTTTGTCGCTGTGGAACAACCTTAACTAATGCATTAAACTGAGTTTTTTGCCTCTACTATATACATACATACATATATATATATATATATATAATCTCTCTCAAACCTACTCTCCTGCCTGGTTTGGGAGGGTGGTGTGTTGGGGAAACCCTAACGCTGCATTTCCCAACTTTTTGTCGCTTTGACCCTAACTGGAGCATTAACAAAGTTTTTTGCAACTTATTTCCTTACTTTTTGAGATTGTATAATAGTATCATTAATTTACTGTGGGAGAGCAGGGTCCCATTCCTCCGTAGATGCATATATGTATGTAGCTGTAAGCTTCCATTTATAGAACAACAGTGACCAAATTGTCAGCATAGCCATTTCATTACCCCACCTCTTGTACCCGTTAGAGAAAATTTTCGAATCCCTGCCAAAACGTGATTGTGCGCAGCTGCAACGCCATTCTGCGCCACAGGTGTGAAAATGCATTTTGGGCAGGATTTGAAAAATGACAGCTGTGACATACATGAGGTGGGGTAATAAGAAGGCTGTGTTGAAAATCTGGGGTCAGAATATTTAAAATTTCCAAAGTTGCGGGTGTAGTGAAATTGCAACGAATGGTCATAACTTTAGCATTTTTTCATATTTTGATCCCAAATTTTGAACACACAGTAGTCTTATGACCCCCACCTCATAAACCCTGTAGGTGAAAATATTCAGATCCATGCCAAAATGCCATTCCGCGCCACAGGTGCGAAAACACGTTTCGGACAGGATCTGAAAAATGACAGCTGTACTGTTCATGAGGTGGTGTGAAAAAATGGCTTTGTTGAAAATTTGGACTACAAATATTGAAAGTGACCAAAGTTATGCGTGTATGTAGAAAAATTTCAATGAACGCTCATTACTCTGCCATTTTTAGGAATTTTTTTCATCAGATTTTCAACATGGCCTTTTTGGGACCCAACCTCATGAACACTGGTGGTGAAGTTTGATCTTATCTGTGTCAGTCTTCACCATTCATCACTACTGGGTACTGCGCTGGAGCCTAGGACCCCGGAGTCTCTCCTCCCCCATGGGCAGAGTCGACTCAGGGTCAAGGGCACTTTCTTAGAGACCGACATTCCACGTGGCGCTCGCAGGTTGGCCATTATCTGTCGTCAACTCTGCCCTAGCCTCAGTTCTTCTTCTCCCGCCGTCGAATGCAGACCTCGTGAGGAGACTTCTAGCAAGTGTGTGTTGTGGCTTAGTGTCAGTCGTTCGCAGCCTAGTAAACCCCTTCCCCAGGGCTGGCCGCGGAAGCATCCACGTTCACCTTCCCCCTTCCCCTCCCCAGATTCGGGGGATTTGGATGCATACTCTTCCTCTGACTCCAGTCGAAGGGATTCGGACCTGCCGTCAGAACCAGAGGGTGGCAAAGACATGCCTCAGTCCCCTCCCAGTGACCCAACATTTATGGATTTGATGCATCACATCCCGCAACTGAACGGCTGGGATACTAAGGAACTGGACATAGAGCGTAAATGGCTATCTTTCTTAGCAGGAAAGACACTCTGCCTATGGTGG
Organism: Neoceratodus forsteri; assembly: GCA_016271365.2. Classification (NCBI taxonomy): domain Eukaryota; kingdom Metazoa; phylum Chordata; order Ceratodontiformes; family Ceratodontidae; genus Neoceratodus; species Neoceratodus forsteri. Next base: position 680,256,313 of record CM028131.1, on the reverse strand, counting down.
TCCCTCCTATGGTCGAATCCTATAAGGATGCAAACAGACTTGCTCAGAAGTGCCCCTTTTCTGCGTCGGCAGTATCTAAAAAATGTGATCAGCTGTACACCGTACCTAGGGAAGACCCTTTTTATGGGGAACGACCAGAGGCGAACTCTGTCGTCATTAACGCTGCCCACGACAGATCCAAAAGACCTCGACACTTCAGTACACAACCCCAGATAAGGATTCAGAGCAGTTCGATTATCTGGCCAAGAAGGTTTACTCTTCCTCCATGTGTGCCATCTGTTCCCAAAACATCATTGCCCACATGATTCAATACCAAAATACCCTGTGTGACAAGGCGGTGGAAGTGGTCCAGGCCATACCAGCGACCCAGGCCGGACCGATCTGATGGCAGTTCTGAAGTCTGGCTCTGACATCGGTACCCACGTCCTTTGGGCATCCTATGACACCATGGACTCAGCCAGCAGAGCGGCTGTTTGTATCCGGTGGTACCCCTGTCTACGAGTGTCCTTAGATTGTGCAATCTAAGATCATGGATGCCCCCATCAGGAGACCAGTTTTGTTTGATGAAGATTCACAGAACATTATCACCCGGTTGCAAAAGTCTGATAATGCTATTAGAGCTGTACACATGATGTACAAATCTTAGCCAAAACAGAAGCAGCCCTTTCGGAGGAATGCCAGACAGCAATCTAGAGGGCAACAGCAGAGGACAGGCTTTAAGCGAAGGGCCACCACCCCTGCCTCAGGAGGCTCAGCCCCTCGGGCCCCTGCAACCTCCCAGTCTGCGCTCCCCCTCCCCAGCCCAACCCCCCTCCTCTGGCAGATATACAGTTGAAGGTCACAGCACAGTCACGATGGCGGGGCTACAATGACAGTAGCCCTGTCCCTGACCTATGAATGGCGAGAGCAGCAGGGGTTGCACTATACGACAGAGCTGTCGTACGTTAGACAGCTGTGTCATACAGTGCAAACTGCTGCTTTCGAAAAAATTCAGTTATGAATAGAACATTGATTTTCTGAACTGCGCATGCTTAGAAACTGAACATTTTTTATTAAATAAATTAAAAACTACTTAACAGTGGGACCTAAAAATCACAAAAGCACACAACTTGGACCAACCTCTGTTAAACCTGAAAGTTTCAGGTTTCAACGCCACCTATTTGTTTTTTTTTTTATTGGGTGGCAAAAAAAAATCTTACATTTTTCAAAAACGGAGACTTTTGAGGTTTTTTGCACCTCTGTAACTTTGCTTCCCTTGAACTGATCTGCATGAAATTAACAAGACCAAGAGATCCTGGCACAGAGGCTGTGCTTTTCAAATCGGTCGAATGGGGAAAAGTTATTAAGGTGCAAATATTTGGGTTTAACATAGAAGTGCTTATGCAACCCTGATATATTTATAACATGGGTTCCGAAAATCCTGTATTCTGATTCATCCAAACAGGTCACCTGACCGTGGATTAATCCCTGATATACCCAGTTGCAAGCTCACAGGGCTTTAATATTTCTTTAGGTAAACCTCTAAAGCTTTTCAGCATCTCTCTGAGGACAGGCTGGGTGCCCCAGGACTGGAAGGTGGCGCATATAGTGCCTGTACACAAGGGGGATCAAGGGAGGTGGCAGGGAACTACAGGCCTGTCAGCCTGACATCAGTGGTGGGCAAGGTGATGGAGGGCATTGTCAAGGAGAGGGGGGGGCCTGGAAAAGTCGGGGTGCTTGGACAATAGACAGCATGAATTTGTGCCGGGGAAATCGTGTCAGACAAACCTTGTGGAGTCCTATGACTGGGTGATGAGTGCCTCGGACCTGGGTAGACCGGTGGACGTCCTCTTTCTTGACTTCAGCAAGGCGTTTGACTCTGTTCCTCACAGGGGCCTGTTGGATAAGCTGGAAGAAATGGGGGTTGGGAACCAGATGATCAGATGGATAGGCAATTGGCTCCAGGACCGGACCCAGAGGGTCATGGTTGGCAGGTTAGTCTCATCCCCAAGGAGAATCATCAGTGGGGTCTCTTAGGGATCGGTCCTTGGGCCCCTCCTGTTCAGTACCTACGTCTCTGACATAAGGAAGGGTATCAGGAGTGAAATGAGTCTCTTTGTGGATGACTCAAAACTGGGGGCAGTGGTGGATGGGGAGGGTGGCCCTACAGGGGGACCTGGAGGCCCTGGAAAGGTGGTCTAGAAAGTGGAAGCTGAGGTTCAATGCAGGAAATGCAAGGTACTGCACCTGGGAGCCAAGAAACCCGGCCAAGTGTACACCGTGGGGGAATGCTACAAGTCTCGAGTGGCTGAGTGGGACCTGGGGGTGGTGGTGGATGTCGGGATGAACAACTTTGAGAGTTGTAGGAGGGCAGCGGCCAAGGCCAACAGGATGCTGGGATGCATCGCTAGGGGGATCACCTCCAGGAGGAGCAAAGTGATGCTCCCTCTGTATAACTGCTTGGTGAGGCCGCACCTAGAGTACTGTGTGCAGTTTTGGAGGCCACACTTAAAGAGGGACATTGAACTCCTGGAGAGGGTCCAGAGGAGGGCAACCAAAATGATCTGGGGCTTGGGGGACAGGACCTATGAGGAGAGGCTCGAAGAGCTAAATATGTACACATTGGAAGAGAGAAGGGACCGGGGGGACATGATAGAGGTCTTCAGGTACATGAAGGGGGTAAGTAGGGGAGGAGCAGTCAGGGTTATCGAAGGAAGGGGGAGGGCAACTAGAGGGCATGGGTGGAAGTTGGAGGGAGAGAAATTCAGGGGAGAAAGGAGGAGGTGCTACTTCACTGAGAGGGTGGTGGAGCCATGGAATGCGCTGTCCAGGGGGCTGGTGGAGGCAGAGACAGTGGAGGGGTTCAAGAGGGGTGGGACAGGTACAGGGGAAGGGTTCTGGAAGCAAAGTCCAGTGCAGCGAGAATATCCAGGACTGGGAAGGGAGAAGCCAGAGATGGCGAGGGGGGCAGCAAGGTCAGCTCCCAGGGTGGGGGATGACCAAACGAGCAGACACGAAATACCATTAGGTCTATTCTGCTGGCATTTTAGTATGTTAGTAACATTAGCCATATTATAAGAGGATTAACCCACTCCAGGGTATGGGTTTACTGAGCATTAATCCACGTCTGGGTGGTTAAAGTCACTCGGCTCTGCCTAGATGGCTCCAACCCCAGTGGATTAATGCTCAGTAAACCCATACTCGTCAGGTTAATAGATAGATAGATATAACACACACACACACACACACACACACACAGATAAAGATGTGTGTATGTGTGTGTGTATATATATATATAATATATAGAGAGAGAGAGATGGATAGATTGAGTACTTGATTACTGGCATTCCCTCTAAAAACTGTTTTGCATGTGATTTGCCAACAACAACAGAAAAATCCTGATGCTGGACACCTCGTGTTTCTGGCTGTTCTCTCCGAGCCTCCTAGAAGGACCCTTTGCATCCAGCCAGAGCCCTCCAGTCTCCTAAGCTGTGAGCACATGACCTGGCTCTCTATTTGTTCAGCCAGTACAGGGCCAAGTTTCTTTGTTCCATCATTCTGATCTGAGAGTAGTGGGGGCAAAGCTGGAGAACACAAGATTGGGTGGCATAAGGTATCAAGCCTGAAAACTGTTTTGGTGAGCGAACATGCTCTGTGGATACTACCCAAGTGTGGATGTGAACTGAATACTTGCAGTAGAACTACAGTAATAAGTAAATAACCTCTTCATTCTTGTTTATTTTGTATTACTGCAGCGATGGCTAAAGCAAGCCTTAGAAGAAGAAAATCATGTAGTTCCTGACCGATTCGATTCACCATCTCACGAAGCATGTAGAAGCCCCGGAATTAATGGTGACTGCAACAGCCCTCTTTCTGTGAATGGCAGTTTTTCTTTATCAGGTATAGTGCAGTTTAAATAGTGTCTTTGTGTCATATGTAGTAAGTATTAAACTATGTACACTGTAGTATTTTCTTGGAGATAATCTCCTCCATAGACCCCCAAACTTCCATCTTAGACGGAGACCCTTGGATCCTATGAGAACCAGAGCTCTTGGAGCGGTGCACACCACCACTGTACATAGTGACATTACTCCCAACCCACTTCAGTTCCTTACTTCCCACCGTTGAAAGAACATCATCTCTTTGGGTCTGGAACTTCACCTGTACCTCTAGTTGTTTTTACAGCATTTTCTGTACCCTGGATCAATCAACAGCATTCCTTGTCTTTGCTGTCGCTTTTCCTTCAACTTTAAGAGTTTTTTGCCTTTGTTTCGTGATTGTGACTGTAAAAGTAAGATCTTACTTCGAGGGGGCTCTTGCAGCAGGCAGCGCTGGTAGGACTGAAGCTGCCATGACCACACAGAAAACTTCTAGCTAGCAGTCTACTACGGGATACTGCCCCCACCATCAGCATGCTGACTTCTGCCTATCCTATAAAAGGGTCAGTCCCCCTGACCTACCTCAGTTCTTTTCCCGCCATTGACCTGCGCACATCGGACCTCCAAGGACGCCTGCTTCAGTCAACCGCCATTTTGTTCACGTTTACCCACAATTTCTTTCTTTTTTTTCCCCCTAGTGTTACTAACATCGATTTTCGGTGTTTTCACCATCTTGTTTATGTCTTCTTCTCCACCCTCGTCTTCCGACCAGCGTACGTAGTGTGCCTGCGGCAAGCAGATACCTTCCAAAGATAGCCACTCTTCCTGCCTGCTCAGGCCCCAACCATGACACCAAAGCCAGCCAGCACTGCCAGGACTTCAACCAGGCCACACAGAGATGCCGCTTGAAGACCCTTCAAAGCCACTTGCTTCAACGGAAATTAGCCATGATGGAGAAGGAGCTTCAGGCTAAAAGCTCTTCCACCTCCCCAGCCTATGAGGCCTCATCATCTTCTTCCCAGAAAGAGAAGTCCAGCGGGAAGCACAAACACTGGGGCCGTTCTCAGTCGGCCTCTCACTTGCGGTCGCTGCATAGACTGGCTTCTGCCTCTGGGCCTTCCTCCCCCAGGAGTTCGGCCTCTCCTGCCTAGGCAGCCCTCACTCCCTCAGGGTTGCCAGTGGTCCAGCCACCTGTCATCGAGGCACAGGTCAGGAAGCATAGGAAACACCAGGAGTAGTTGTAGAATTCACCAAAATTATTTATTTACAGTAGCAGTAACATAAAAAAATAAACTTGTTCAGTATAACTATGTACAAAGGAGAAATAGTTTTTCCTTCAGTCTGTGTCCCTTTTCTCCTCTGTCTCAAGCAATTGCAGCTTAGCTCCCTTATAAGTCCTTGCAACCCCCACTTACAACAAGCATCCTGTTTCTTGTAAATATCAGGCAGGAGCTGCTAGAACACTTTGTGCCTGAGCTGAGAGGCCCCATTTGCAGCTTTTGCAAACGGCTGGAAGATTTGCACTCAAGTAACCTCTAGTTTATAACAGCTTTCTGTAGTCATCTCAAAATATAATTATATACATTTCAATAGTAATGCTATATTTTTTCCAAACAATAGGGATTCCAATATCAGTTACATTTCCATACAATGATTCACACATGTTTTTATATCAGCAGATCTAGATATGCAAGGGAGAAAAAACAGACAGCAGGAGAAAACTGAGACAGTGAGAGCCAAAGAACTGCAAGCCTGTCGGGTTGATCAAGTCTGAAGTCTCGCAGGAAAATTTGGTTGCGTAACCAGACAGAGAAGAGACAGAAAAGGTCAGAACAGATCCTTGCATTGAAACACCTTCTACATAACAAATGGGACAGGGTCCTAGTCTACCCTGTCGCACCACCTGCCCTCATGTCTGTCATGGGCAGCGGCTCATCGGGGCAGCGGACTTCGCCCCCTGACACTCAGGCCCTTAGTCCCCACGGGTCCTCAGCCAAGCGGCTTGACTGAGGTTGCCTCCTCCAATGGCGGGTCCTTCCACCCCCTCAACCAAGGCATTGCCTGCGTCAGTCCCTGTTTCCAGGCATCACCTGGAGCAAGCGTTCACTTCCTCTTCCACACAGGCGATGCCTCTGCCACTGCCTCGGGGGAATTACCCCCTGCAGTGCCAGCTTTGCATCTGGGGCCTACGTCGGCTGCTTCACCAGACCAACACCAGCAGTCACCTGCCAGGCCAGCTCCGGCTACGCCAACATCTCAACCGTCATCACTTCAGCCGGCGCCTGCTAGACCAACGCTGGGGTACTCTACGCCACCTCCTCCACCAACATACCAGTACCCTCCTCATTATCTTTATCCACGGTACAACCCACTTCCACCAGGGATTATAATGCCCTGTTCACAGTCTGGTGGGCCTTCATGAAAGAAAAGAATGTGCCCAGGCGGCCTTCTCCCCAGGACCCCTTCCTTGGGACCCAAGCCAGGCAGGATCTAGCAGCCCTCGCACCACAGAGGCTTCTGGGGGTCACAAGGGTACCTCAGACCAGCATGTGGATGACCGTTGCCGTCAGACATCTGTCCCGGATAGTGACCCTTCAGGGGATGATTCCTCCTCGGAGTTGTCTGAGTATTGCACAGGCTCCTCTGGTCAGGAGCCCTCCAAGGAGACACCCAAGTCCCTCCTGACGGCCCATCCTTTCTGGATGTGATGCACCATGTCCAGTCCCTTATGGAATGGGAAACAGAATAGGTTGACCAGGAACGCCATTGTCTGGCCCTTTACTTCCGGAAGAAGGAGACCTTCCCTTTGGTGGTTCCTTCTCTAATTAAATCATATGATGTTACTAAGGTGGTGTGGAATCACCCTTCATCCACCCCAGCTTTGGCCAAGAAGGCAGATCACCTTTACCATGCGCCAGTGGGTAAACCCTAATTTGGCGAGCACCCCCTAGCTGATTCAGTGGTCATGAACACTGCTCATGACCACACTAAGAAGTCCAAACATCTTGTCACTCATCCTCCAGACAAAGAATCTTGCCAGCTGGACCAGTTGGGCAGGCGGGTGTATTCCTCTGCCTCACTGGCCAGTCAGGCCCAGAATTACCTGGCCCACGTGATACACTACCAGAATGCCCTCTGGGATCAGGCGAGGGATTTGGTTGCAACCTTCCCTGAAGATTCCAGTAAAATGCAGTTGTCCCAGCTCCTTAAGTCCAGTTTAGATGTGGGCAGCCATGTACTCAGGGCAACTTATGATACTGTCGATGCTTCCGGGCATGCGGCAGGAGCAGGGGTCTGCAGTCGCCGCCATTCATGGCTCAGGGTTTCTGGTTTCACACCTGATGTTCAGGCCAAGATAATGGATGCCCCTTTCTGTGGCCTGGTCTTGTTTGGGGGGAGATGCCCAGGATATCATCTCCCGCCTTCAGGAGTCTGGCAAGGCCCTGAGGTCAGTGAAGTCCATGTACCGCTCCCAACCTCGGTCTTCCCAACACCAGCCATTTTGCCGGTCCTCTCGCCAGCCTTCCAAGGGCCAGTAGTGGAAGGAACCCTTCAAAAGTAAGGTACCGACTCTGCCAGCCGGAGCAGCCACCCCTAGGGCCCCCAGAGCACCCACAGCCACTCTGCCCACTCCCGGTTCCACTGCCTGACTCCTTGCCCGACACCCCCCAAGCAAAGGCCTTGGGGGGAGGCAGTTGGAGGTCGTTTCTCCCTATATTTAGACAGGTGGCACACAGTAACCTCAGATCAATGAATGCTACAGGTTATCGAACAGAGTCACACTCCTGAGTTTCTTGAGCCTCCTCCAGAAAACTCTCCCACGCTCACCCATTACGCGCACTCCCACATCTCCGTCATCCAGGAAGATATTCAGGCTCTCTTGCGCAAAAAGGCCATAGAGCCCGTCCCCTCAGCTCAGAGAGGAAAGGGGTTATACTCCCACTTCTTCCTCGTCCCCAAGAAAACTGGGGACCTGAGGCTGATCCTGGATCTCCGTCGTCTGAACCTCTACATAGAGTACAAGCGCTTCAGGATGGTTACTCTTCAGGGGCTGTTACCCCTTTTTCACCAGGGGGACTGGCTCCGTTCCCTGAATATGCAGGATGCTCATCTCCATATCCTGGTTTTCCCGGCCCACTGCCACTTCCTCCACTTCTGCTTTCAGGGGGACCACTTTCAGTTCCAGGCCCTCCCTTTTTGCCTTTCCTCGGGTCTTTCCCCAAGTGTCTAGCAGTGGTGGCTGCGGCTCTGTGGAGACAGGATTTTTACGTATTCCCTTACCTGGACAATTGGCTGCTGACAGCCCTCTCCAGGGATCTCTTGCTGCAGACTCTGGAAGGCACCTTTCGGCTCTTCCAGATACTGGGGATAAAAGTCAGCCTGCCAAAGTCTTGTCTCTCCCTGAGCCAATGCCTCCATTATATAGGAGCAGTCTTGGACTTATCCCAGGGCAGAGTCTTCCCACCAGAGGACAGGGCAAGCACAGGCCCAGCTAGTATCCTCCAGTCGTAGGGTACCAGCTAGAGTGTTCCTTTGTTGGGTCACATAACAGCGGCTATAGCCACGGTTCCCCTGGCCCATCTGCATACAAGTGTTTTTTGTTTTTTTTTACCCAGCTGTTTGCTCTCCATTGTTGCCTCACGGCTTACTCGACAACAGGGAGACATAGTTATTTCTTTGTTTTTCTCCCTCCTAGCCTGAGACCCCAGAACACGGACTGACATCCCCGTGGAGGTGGGCACGCACCTCATGGCTCCAGTGACTGCACATTCCCGGCCTATTGCAGAGTCTTCTGATTGGCTTGCACTACCTCCAAGCCTCCACTCGGTGGCAGCCAAGATCCCTCCCCGGGAGAGGAGAGAGGTGCTTGCCGGTAGCTCAGTCCAGCTCCTCACTCCCCTATCCCCAGCCAATCCATGGCAACCTAAGCTCACTCCTGAATGCAGGTCGCCAGCCTGGCGCAAGGTGTGGCATCCAGCACCTTAACCCTTAGCGCCACCGGCCAGTCTTACTTCATACTCTTGATGTTCTTAGGGTGCTTCGTTCATATACAAACCCCACCCAACCGGTTCGCGAAACTGATCAGTTGTTTGTTTCATTTGCCCCTAAGAGAGAAGGGGCACCTGTTTCGAAACAGTGTTTATCTAAATGGTTGTTAAATTGCATTGTGTACTGTTGCCATAAGTACAACAAGCCCTTGCCGGAAGCGGTTAAGGATCATCACTCCACCAGAGGTATGGCTGCCTTTACTGCCTGTTTCAAGGATGTGTTTGCTGTGGACATCTGTGCAGCTGCCACTTTGAGTTCAGTTCACACCTTTATCCAACATTATAGTCTGGATAATGCTTCTAGACGTAGGGCCAATTTCGGACTAGCTGTCCTTCAGGGCCTTCTTTCATGAGCAGCCTTCTGCTGTCTGTTTGCCTGTTCCCCACTGACTTTGTCAGTTCTGGTACTGTTTGGGACTTGATCCTACCTATGTTGCCTGCTGCAAGAGCCCCCTCGAAGTAAGGTAGTACAGTTAGGTAAGAACTTACTGTAACAGTAGATCTTACTTTGAGTGGGAGCTCTTGCAGCAGGCTATTACCATTAGGACTATGCCTGGTGAGCACCATGACCACGGCAAACTTTCTACCTAGCAGTCTCCAGCAGGTCGACTGATGGTATCCGGGGGGCCCAGCCCCTGCCCCCACACCTCAGTTCTTTCCTGCTGCAGACCCGTTGACACCGGCTCTTTGGTGAACTTCTGAAAGAACTAGCATTTGTCTCCGTTGTTTTCTGCCTATTTCCTCGGTCAAAAAGTTTGCATTTCATCTGTCTTCATCGCTATAGGTCATCTTCTCCTTTGTCCATCTCTTCCTCCGAGAAGAAGACAAAGTGCGCCTGTGGTTGCCAGATTCTGGTGAAGGATACACACAATGCCTGCGTCTTCTGCCTGGGGCCAGACCACAACACCAAGGCATGCTCGGTGTGCAGAGGCTTTACCGGACAGACTAGAACACGCCGCCTGAAAGCACTCCAGGCCCATCTTCTGGAGCAGCAGGTGGCAGTGATGCAGGCTTCACCAGCTGGAAAATCTTCTTTGTCCTCCTCTTCTTGGAAGCATAAAGAAAAAAAGAAGGGCTTGGATCGGAAATCCTGAGAAAAGAACCGGGGTCGGTCCAAGGAGCGTTTGCACTCCCGGTCCCCTCAGCAAAAGAAGTCCTCCTCAGGGGTCAAACTCTGGAGGATCTGACCATTCTCTCTACTCTACAGGAGCGGCAAGACGCTTCCATTCCTGCCAAGACACCGGCATTGAGGAATGGTAAGCAGGTCTCAGAGTCTCCTTTAGCTCAGACTTCCCTGAAGGTGAAGGTAATTTCCCTCCAGATGTCCTCCATTTAAGGGGTCGGGATCTCCACTTCATCCATGGGGACCTCTGTCCCTTCACATAAGGTCCCAACATGCCCACCCCCATACGCCGGGAAAGGCCTTGGCCTCCAAGGATCGGTAGTCAGTCTCTCGACCGGTAGTGTCTCACCGATCCTCGGTGGCATCAGCCGCAGTTTCTAAACTGACGTCTTCTAAGCCCACTGGCTCGAGGCCGTCGTCAGTCCAGGAAAAAGAACGTTCGATGGGCAAGATTCCCTCAATGCCTGAGCGTTTGCCAGTCCACCAGACATCCACTCCTTCGCCGAAGGAGTTACCTGACCTCCCCTCATCACCTATGGCCCCTCCTACGCCAGAGCGGCTTTCTCCTTCAAGGGATTCGACCACAGCAGAGTTCACCAAGGAAGAGCTCACGGAACTGTTCCAATTCTGGTGGTGGCAGTTCAAGAAAGGTGTTATCCCTCCACAGCCTGACCCTAAACTGGCTCCGTATAAGGACAGAGAAAAAAGCCCGGTCAAGGAACCTTCGGCTTCCGTGCCTAAGCAATCTTTCTCGAAGCCGAAGGCAAAGTCTTACTCATGCAGCTCCACGGACTTCCATGGGTGACCTTTGCACAAGACAAAGCGACACCGATGTAGCGCTAGGTCACCGAGTTCTGGCCGGGGGCAGTCATCGAGCCGTCAGTCTCACAGCCATCGTTGGCATTTGACCAGCCGTCGCCAGTCTCACTCCCATCACCGGTCATCTAGCCATCATCAGCCCGGCAGGGGTCGGCGCCCTTTTGGAAGGCACAGATCCTCTTCGGGATCAGCTTCCTCTAGGGGCCAAAGTTCAGAGCCCAGCTCAGGTTCCAATCATTCACTGTCCAGGGCGTCCCCATCCCCGGATGAGAAAGACGCTCCTAGGATGCCTCCTGACGATCCCATTTTCAGGGACGTCATGAGACATATCCAGACCTTCAGCAGATGGGACACTGAGGATCTGGATCCCGAGCGCCGGAGACTTGCAAAATACCTGAGGCAGAAGGAGCCAAAACCCTTTGGTTGTTCCTCCTCTTGTGGATACTTTCCAGGATCTTATGAGGATCACCTGGAAGCATCCCGCCACTACTCCAGCAGTCTCAAAAAAATCAGATAGGCTGTACAAGGCACCAAGGGAAGAGCCCTTTCTGGCGGAACACCCTGCAGTGGATTCCACGGTGATTGCGGCTGCCCATGATAAATCAAAACAGCCAATGCACCTTAGCGCTCAGCCTTCTGATGCGGAATCCAGGTACTTGGATCAGGTGGGCAGGAAGGTATATTCTGCCTCCACCTGCTCTGTCTGGTCCCTGAATTGCCTCCAGTTTCGGTTGGGGTGCTCATCTGGGAGACCATCAAATCCAGGGAACATGGTCTCCAGAAGAACAGTTACTTCATATCAATATTTTAGAGATGCCAGCGGTCCTGAACACACTGCGGGCGTGTCACATGGACCTGTCGCCAGGCCCTCTTCTTATCCAGACAGACAACACATCAGTGGTGTTTTACATCAACAAGCAGGGAGGCACACACTCATACCCCCTTTGCAGGGAGGCGATGAGGGTCTGGTATTGGGCTCTGGAACACCGTTTAGATTTCACCGCTGTTCACGTTCCAGACGTCCAAACATCTTGGTCGACAGCCTAAGCCAGTGTCTGACCAAGGTTCATGAGTGGGAACTCCTCTAGTCGGTAGCAGGTCAGCTGTTCAACAGGTGGGGCCATCCAGAGTTGGACCTCTTTGCGTCTCCACTCAACGCCAAACTGCCCAGATCTTCCTGGACATAAAGTCTCCACCACTCATTCACACTGAATGGGACTACGCCGGAGGCACTAGGACCCAGCAGGAGCCAAAAATCTTAAGGAGGGCTGGTGCCGAGGTAGGGCTGCGAGGAAGTGGCACCGAAAGCCAGGCTCGCGCCATATGGAACTTCCTGGTGTCGACCCTCAGCATGTATTTCGCACCATCCGTTGAGTGCGCTTCAGTGACTGTGACACTCGCCTGCCAGGAGTCAAAACTTCTTGTCTGTACGACAGCGTTATAGTCTTCAGTTTCATTCAGTTTATTGTACCTTTTTTCCCTAGAGAAAATAAAGTAAAATACTTCATTTTAAATTCATTTTCATCAGAAGAAGTCTTCAGCCCTCCATTGACGGAGTCGACCATGAGTGGAGCAGGTGGCAGTAGGGAGACTTCGCATGAAAGCTGTTCAGTCAGCCGGGCTGGGTCTGGTCCATCGCCCTCTACAGAGGGGCGGTCCGACTACAGACGGTCCAATGCTTGGGGGGGATGGGCGGTCTCCCTGAAAGCACAAAAAGAAGCAGTCTCATTCTAGGCACCGCTCGAGCTCTTCTTCATCCTCCCAGTCGGAAAAGAAATGGCACCGCTCGAGGTCGCCTTCTGGTATGTCTGCGTGTCGATCGTCGGTTGGCAGGGGCCAATCTCCGCTTCCTCCAGAGTCCCCTCCAGTTTCTGTCCCTGGGGACTGACATCTTCGACTCTGGAGTCCCTCCCTGCACGTTTGGGGGGGGGGGGTCCTCCAGTGAGCAGTTTCACCATTGGGCCGCTCGCATGGGTGCGGAGGTTGTCCCGGCTGCCTGAGCCAGCTAGTCCGTCGCCGGGGCCTTCGGACCTGTCTGTTTCGGACCTGCAGGCGGGGCGGATGGGACTTCCTAGTCGCACGGTGCCATTGACTCAGCGCCTTGGGATCTGTCCTCCTCACATAGCTGTGGCACAGAGGTCCACATTGGTGCCTTCATCTCCTGCTGAATTTCTTTGCTTTTCCTCTGTCAGTCAGAGATTGGAAACTTATGTTGTGCTGCCACAGTCTGCGGCGCCGGCCTCTCTGGCGCTTCTGCCGCACTCAGTGCCGACTTCCCCGGCACTGCGTGCGGTACTATTTTCTGTGACTGTGCCACAACCCATGCCGGTGCCATGCTCGGTACATTACCCATGCCGCGCTGGCTCCTGAGGCGGCACCGGGAGCGCGCGGTGCCTTATGGGTTTCAAAGGTTTTCGATGCCTATTCTCTCTGCTCCTCCTCCTTTTCATCCCTTTTCTAACTATATAGTTCTTTCTAGACTGATGAGATAACGTTGAACCCCACCCTGATCTTTGATTAGGGGATGACTTCGACAATGATTCTGCCCTGGGGTGGGGAATAATCCTCTTTCTACAGAGCCTTTGGTGAAGGACCTTTCCTTTAAGTCACTGCTTAGAAATCTAAATTCCACTCTCTGTCTCCAGACTTCGGATTTTGATCCTGGGAAGCTGCTGCATCTGCAGTATCTGCACTTTCCAGATATTCCTATGGAATTAACCCCACTGGTGCAGCCCTCTTTCGAGACACACTCTCAGATGGTGTGGGATAATCCGGCATTAATTCCCTCTGTGGCTAAGTCCATAGATAGGAAATATGCCCCTCCCAAGGATCGCCCCATTCTGGCCTCTCAAGCCTTTGCTGATGCCATCGTTGTTCTGGCAGAGAATGACAAGGCTGTTCTTCTGCAAGCGTCTACAGCACGTCTAATAAAGAATCGCGCAAGAGCAACACCTTGGGTAAGCGAATCTTTGCTGCTTCAGCCTTGTGCATGCTCATTGCTAGCTACCAGGGCTACTTCTCTCAGTACGAGTATACACTCTGGCACTCGCTCAAGGCTGCGGTGGAAGCTCTTCCTGATTTGGATGTTCATTCAGAGCTCCTTCAAACCATTACTAGAGGTATTGAATGCAATAATCAACAGCTTAAAGCTGCCATGGATGCCTTTGACACTGCCTCCAGAGCAGCGGCGGCTGTTATTTACACCCGTCTCCACTCTTGGTTGCACATCTCGGGTTTCACAAATGATGCCCAGGAGAGAGTTTATGGCCTTACCTTTCTATGGTATGTATCTGTTTGGTCCTCAGGTTGAGCAGGTGCTGGAGGCCACTCAAAAAACTAGGACAGCAATCAAAACGACTAGACCCCCCCTTCCGCAGTCCCTCAAAGGGGCCGGAACTGGCGTCAGTTTCAGAACAGTCAGTCCTTTCTTGGTAAAGGCAGAGGAGGCTTTAACAGGAACCAAACCTCTCAGCTACAAAAGAAAGCGCAGCAGAAGGCACAGGGCCCTAAAGCGCCCAGTGCCACCCTCTTGAGTTTCTGGCCCAGGTCCCACCTCAGCTGTCCAAGGGGGAGTCTTCTTTGGCAGTAGGACGTCTGACTCAGTTTTACGACCATTGAAAATCGATCACATCAGACACATGGGTGCTCAGAATAATCAGCGAAGGGTACTCCTTAAAACTTGGAAATCCCTCCAGATCATCCACCCAAACGACAGCCCAAGCTGTCTGTCTCTGTCAGACCTTCTTGCTTCTGAGATACAAGGCCTTCTGAACAACAGGACAGTAGAGATAGTCCCACAGGATTTGACTTCGATGGTAGAGCTCTTGCAGCAGGTAATACCATTAGGACTGAAGCCGGCAGGCGTCAGGACCCCACAGAAAACTTGTATCTAGCAGTCTGAGGCAGGAGACCGTGCCAGACATTAGACATGGTGTATAGGGGTGGTCCCTTGGTGCCATCTCGGTTCTTTTTCCGCCGTCGACCCGCATAGTTCGGCTCCTCAGACACCTTCTTTAGCAGTTGACAGCCATCAACCGTCAGAAGTATTTTCTTTCTTCAACATTTTCAACAGCGCCGCGTGTATGTCATCGCCCTCACCACCATGACGAAAAGCAAAGTGTGTGTGCGGAAAACAGATCCCGGCTAAAGACGGCCACGTGGCCTGCCTCATCTGCCTAGGCCCTGAACACTGGCCCGACGCCTGCACACATTGCCAGAAGTTTTATCAGAAAACCGGCGCCCTGAGGGCCAATGCACTCAAGACCTTCCTGCTTGAGAAGAAGCTTGTGGCCATGCAGCGGGGATCAGGAGCCAGCTCATCCTCTCCCGCCAGGGATTCCCCACCGAAAAGATAAGCCATCGGGGGTTGGGGCATCACCTTAGGGATAAGGATTGGGCCAGGTCTGAATCCCGCCCTAAGTCGCCAGCCAAGCAGGCCTCATCTTCCTCGACCTCCAGCCAGAAGTCTGGTTCGGTTCCGGCCCAGTCGTCTGAACCTTCCTGCACGGCTAAGTCCACTCCCGCCTCTTCTCAGGAAAAACATCTGGAGTCGGCCATGTCGGGACACCACACTTCCCTGGCTCATCGATCCCTCAAACCTTCAGGGTCAACCCAGGAAAGCCTGTCCAGGGCTCAGTACAGGCCCAGTTCTTCGAACAAATGCAAGCGTTCAGAAGAACCCTCAGGTTGGCAGGAGGCCGCCCAGGTTCTGACGCCTTCCCCCTCCGGCGAAGGTGGTGCGCCCTTCCCCAGATCAGCGCAAGCCTAGTCAATCGCCTACTCCATCATCCCGCTGTCAGACGCCTGACACAGGGCGGTCACCGGAAGAAGACCAGCCGTCCGCCTCCTTCTCTGAGGGACCAGACGCCTGACAGGGCAGCATTGGACCACGAGACGAAGGCACTGCCGGTCGTCAGCCCACTGACGCCGGGATCCCGGACCCGACGCCTACACCCAAGGAACTTGAGCCTCGGACGCCCGCCTAAAGACCCGATGCCCTGCGGTCATCCCGGTAGCAGACATAGGGAGTCTCTTCACTACCTGGTGGAACACAGTAAAAGGTGATTTACGGTATCGACCCCCAGACACTGTCCCTACTCCACCACCCATTGGTCCCCCTCCCACCCCTCAGGGGGGTGAGGGTGAACACTCATGTCCTGACCCTAAGGGGAAGAGAAGGAAATGCCCCTCGTCTCCATCTCCCCCCTACCGCCACGTTCTCCTCAGAGGGCAACGCTGATTCAGAGCCTTACTCAGATGGGGAATTTTATCCTTCATCCCCGGAACCTAAAGATTCCCCGCGGTTCCCCTCAGATGATCCCTCTCTTTTAGACATTATGAGGCACATCCAGGCTATCTACAAGTGGGACACAGTGGACTTGGATCCAGAGCGCAAGCACCTGGCCAAGTCCCTCGAAGTGAAGGAACCCAAACCATTGGTTATTCCACTGTTCGTGGAACCGTTTCAGGACGTGACCCGCCTGACCTGGCGTACACCGTCCTCTGTACCCACAGTCCCTCGAAAGACAGACAGACTTTATAAGCCTCCGAGGTCCAAACCTTTTTTAGCTGAACAACCGAAGACAAACTCTTTGGTCCAAATGGCTGCTTACGGCAGAGGTTCCCAGCCAAAGCATTTGAGTTCCCACCCTCCGGATCCCGTCTCTAAAAAGTTAGACGGGTGGGGCTCAGAAGTCTTCTCCTCAGCCACTGGGGTCATCAGGTCTTTGAACTTCATGGCCCACGTGATTACCTATCATCAATTGCTGTGGAGGAAGACAGTGGACCTCATCAACTCTATGCCAGACTCCGACTCAAAGCAGGAAATATTGGCGTGTGCCCAGCCGGGATTAGACATCGACATACACTTCCTGAGGTGTTCTAATGACACCGTAGATACGGCCTCCAGAGCAGCCGCCTCGGGGGTCTGCATGAGGCGACAATCGTGACTTAGGCTCACGGGCTTCCAGCTGGACTTACAAGTGTCCATGCTGGATTCCCCTTTTCAGGATCCTGTTTTGTTCGGCCCGGAAGTTGAAGACATGATCAAGCAACTTCAGAAGTCTGGGAAAGTGGTGGCTGACGTGCACCGTATGTATAAATCCCAGCCTCAGGAACCCCGCCGACACCCTTTTTGTAAAGGACAGGGACAGGGGAGCAAACAGTCCCACAGTAAGGGGTTCAAGAGGCGGGGTCACCCTGCCCCTCAAGGTTCCCAGGG
Source organism: Neoceratodus forsteri (assembly GCA_016271365.2). Taxonomy (NCBI): domain Eukaryota; kingdom Metazoa; phylum Chordata; order Ceratodontiformes; family Ceratodontidae; genus Neoceratodus; species Neoceratodus forsteri. Next base: position 680,239,246 of record CM028131.1, on the reverse strand, counting down.
CCCCAAGCAGCCGAAATCTCCCAGGGCCCCACCACCCCCTCAGCCTGACTCCTTCTGCCCCCCTCCTCCCTTCAGGGATATGCAGAGCGAGAAGGTAGGAGGACGGTTTTCACTTTACCCACTCGAATGGTCAAGTATCACGGCAGACCAGTGGGTAATGGACACCATTCGAAAAGAGTACACAATAGAGTTCATCTCTATCCTGCCGGACAGCCCCCCTTCCCCACTCTGGCCTGTTGTCCACCGGCACACAGTCTCCTTCCAGAAGCGGAGATCCAACAGCTCCTAGAAAAAAGGGCTATCCAAAGGGTCCCACAGAACCAGAAGAGGAAGTGTTATTACTCCCGCTTCTTCCTTGTCCCGAAGAAAACGGGAGACCCTCGTCACATTCTGGATTTAACTCAGCTCAATCTGTCAGTAATATACCACAGATTCTGGATGGTCACTTTGGCAGGACTCCCCCACTCTGTCAAGGGACTGGCTGTGCTCCCTAGATATGCAAGATGCCTACATGCATATCAAAGTCCTGAAGTCTCTCAGAAGGTTTCTGAACTTCAGCTTCCAGGACGAGCACTACCAATTCAGAGTACTCCCCGTCAGCCTTTCATCCGCTCCCAGGGTCTTCACCAAGTGTCCTAGCGGTTGTAGCGGCAGCCCTCCAAAGGAGAGGCCTCTTCGTCTACCCTTACCTGGATGATTGGCTCCTCTCCGCTCAGTCAGAGGAGGAACTCCTAATCGCCTTACGAGAGACACAGGATCTATTTTCCTCCCTGGGGATCACAATAAACTGGCCAAAATCACACCCTTGGACAACACAAAGCCTGCAATTCATAGGGGCTGTTCTGGACACCGAGCGGGGGAGAGCTTTTCTGCCCCCAGGCAGAGCAGACCGCCTTTGGGATCTGGCCAGCAGGCTCCAGAAGGCCTCCTCTTCCCCCAGCCGGGTTGTTCTTCAACTCCTAGGCCATATAGCAGCCGCCATAGTCACAGTACCCTTAGCCAGACTGCATATGCGGACCCTCCAGTGGCATCTCAGGGTCCAGTGGGACCAATCGGTGGACGATCTGGATCTCCGAATCAGGATCTCTCGGGCAGTACACCGCGCTCTCAAATGGTGGCTCCGTCACAACAGTCTAGTGGGAGGAGTCCCATTCTGGAGCCACACCCCTCTTCAGACTCTAACCACAGACACCTCCCTGTCTGGCTGGGGGGCTCATTTAGGGGATCACAGGACCTCGGGGTCTTGGTCTGCCATAGAGAGCTCTCTGCATATAAATGTTCTGGAAATGAGAGCCATGCTGAATGCGCCCATCGCTTTCAGAGAGCAGTTCTTGTCGGGTCCTCTCCTGGTGCAGACAGACAACACACCAGTGGTCTTCTACATCAGCAAGCAAGGGGGGACTCATTCGTACCCCCTTTGCAGAGAGGCCATGAGAGTGTGGGAATGGGCAATAGAACAACGACTGGATCTCATCGCAGTTCATCTACCAGGGGTCTAGAACGTTCAGGCTGACAGTCTCAGCCGCTCTACCTTTCTGAATCACGAGTGGGAATTGCTCCAAGAAATCACAGACCGGTTCGGTTGTTTGGGCCATCCAGAGTTGGACCTCTTTGCGTCCCCGTACAACGCCAAACTGCAAAATGTTTGCTCTGTCACTCCAGGGCCTGGTGTTTTCTGGCGAGACGCATTGTCCTTCTCTTGGACAGGGAAGTTCCTGTACGCCTTCCCTCCTTTTCCCCTCATTCAGAGAGTACTGCTCAAGTTGCAGTCAGAGGGGGCCAGAATGATTCTGGTGGCCCCTTTATGGCCCTGCCAGATTTGGTATCCGTTGCTTCAGCAACTGTTGCTGGAACCTCCAGTACAGTTACCACTTTCCACCCACTTGCTCTCACAAGAGCAGGGGACACTCGTCCATCCTGCTTTTCACCTGCACACATGGCTCCTGCAGTCCTAGCAGAAGAGAGGCTAGAAGTGTCAAGCAGGGTGGCTGAGATCTTGGTTGCAGCGAGGAAGCCTTCCACCAGGGCGACCTATGCGCTGAAATGGCAACGTTTCTGTCTTTGGGCTATGGCCCATGCCCTAGATCCTCTGGGTTGTCTGGCTAGGCACATGCTAGAATATCTACGTCACCTTCTGGACTTAGGACTGAGCTATTCGTCCATTAAGGTGCACATGTGTGCAGTTTCCACATATGATCCCTTTGGAGATGGAACACTGGCACAGCTCAACGTCTGTAAGGCATTCCTACGAGGGGTCTTGCATATCAGACCTCCCAGGAGAGACATCGTTTCTCCTTGGGATTTACTTTTTGTCCTGGAGAAACTCACCCTCCCTCCCTTCGAGCCAGCAGCTTCCTGTGTGCTACGCTTGCTCTCATGGAAGGCCCTCCTTTCGGTAGCTATCACCTCCTCTCGAAGGGTTTCAGAGCTTCAGGCCCTGATGCATAAGGAATCCTACATAGTTTTCCACTGGGACAGGGTGACCCTGCGCACGAACCCTATGTTCTTGCCGAAGGTGGTATCCATGCTGACTCTTAATCAGGACATTAACCTTCCGGTTTATTATCCGGAATTTGTTAGTCAAGGTGAAGCGCTGTTGCACACCTTGGACGTTCACAGGATTTTGAGGTATTACCTCCACAGGACCCGCTCCTCCAGACAGTCAGACCAGTTGTTTGACTAATTCGCCAAGTGAATGCTAGGGGCTCCTGTTTCCAAAGAGTCACTAGCCCATTGGCTGGTGCAATGTATTACTTTCTGCTACCAGCATCATAGCAAACCACTTCTGGGAACAGTTAGGGGCCACTCTACCAGAGCAGTGGCCTCTTCCTTTGCAGCACTCAAAAATGTCTTTTCGGCAGATATTTGTGCTGCAGCTACATGGAGTTCAGTCCACACTTTCATTAGGCAGTACAGCCTGGACATCGCATCTAGAAGGAGAGCATGTTTCAGACTAGCAGTACTGCAGAGCCTACTCTCATAGGGCCTTTCATCAGCTTCAGCTGTTTTTCAGCATCTCCCCCTACCACCCTCTCAGACCTGGGCCTATCCTTGGGTACTTCTTGGGACTCAGTCCTAATGGTATTACCTGCTGCAAGAGCTCCACCCTCGAAGTTGGATAGTACAGTTACATAGGAACTTACCGTAACAGTAGATCTTCGAGAGGAGGTGGCTTTCCCACCCTCAGTCCCCCAGGATAGTGATTTGGTTCTTAGGTCACCAGAACATGGTAGGGATTTCCTGCTCAGTTCTCCAGTTTGGTTTCTAGCCGGGTCTCCGGCGGGAGAACTGAGATGACGCCTGGGGACCGCCCCCTACATACCACGTCTGACGTTGGGGGTGGCCCCCTGCCTCAGACTGCTAGCTACAAGTTTTCCATGCCGTCCTAACGCCTGCCGGCTTCAGTCCTAATGGTATTACCTGCTGCAAGAGCTCCTCTCGAAAATCTACTGTTATGGTAAGTTCTTATGTAACTGTACTTTTTCTGCTCCTTTCCGCAGATTTGTGGAGTTTGTGAGCCACCAGCTGCTCGGCGGGACCGTTCCGCATTTCTTATGCTCACATCAGGATACTGATCTGTGACAAAGTCCAAACGAGTACGCTTGTACTTTGTTACAAGCTTAACAATGTACACTAAAATGATGCCTGCACGCTCACCAAATGTTGAAGGAACATCACGTAGTGCTTGGATGACAGCCATTCCATCAAAGATTATTGCACCATTCTCTGGAACATGGTCAACAAGGCAGTCTCCACCTTTGAATTGCACAAAATGGAGCAGAGCTGGTTTGTTTTTTTGCCACAGTTCCGTCATTACTAGCAAGAGGGTAGGAAACTGCTTCCAAAGAGTAGGACAAGATTTCCCTGAGATCATTTCCTTACTTTGACCTAATACAAGAAGTCTTGTAAAGAGTTTCTTGTCACTATGAAGAATCGCGTCTTTGCCAACTACTTCCGCTTTTGGTTTTGGTTTCTCTTGATCACTGAATATTTTCAGTTTCTGACTTTTGATGGGAGAAAAAATGTCCTGGGTAGCAGAAAGCAGTCGCTGGTTCAAGAAGTCCATCAGTGCAATTTCACCTTTCTCTTGAGCAGCTAGCAAGTCATTTGTAATTTCACTGGTAGCAACAACACCTGAACTTAAACACACTAGTCCATCGTGAGGAGCATCAAAAGGACTGACCATGCATTCAGTGGCGAACAGAATGCTCATTTTGGCTGTCTCATCATTCTGAATTCTTGTGCTATCGAGATCTTTCAGTTTGTGTACCTCAGGAGTCATGCCTGCCATCACTTCACACTGTCTCGTTATAGCAGCCCTTTCATGTTTTGACAAGATCCAGCAATAAACTGCAGTATGGTTTTGTGTCAGTCCAATCAAGCCACCTTTTGTTTTTGAACTTTATTGCAGGTTTGTTCAATTGTCTGGTCACATGCAATTGATGAGAATCCATGTCCACTTTACATTGGACGGTCCTCGAGCGTTGAGTTCTTTGTAACATTCTGGGTGTGTGATGGACAGGTTCACCATGTCCAGCCAATATGATAGAATATACCTGGCATAGTTCACCTGATCATAAGAGAAGAACCAGGGCATCATGAAGCAGATAGCTGAAAGGTGCAACTCCCAGTCAGACTCATGGGTTGCTCTCACAAAAAGGTGGCAAGATTTGCACCATGTCGATGTAGGAGCTCCAGAAGGCAAATGTTGGGTTCTCTTGGCTCTTCCTCTTGACAAAGTCTTCATATTTCATGACCACATTGGTGAATTCATCAGCTATACACAGGACATCAAACAATTCAATGGGGAATGCTAGCTTTTATTTTTTTTTTTTTTTTTTTTTTTTTAATGACCTCTAGGCACCTGTCTGCTTTGTCCAGTGGTAATGATTTAAGGAAAGTCTAGAATCTCAGGTGCTGCACGTTTTCATACAGAAGTTTGTATGCTCTCATACTCCGGTTATAATGGTGACCATTTAGAACACGATTGATCCTTGGGTGACAGCTTTTGACTATACCAAGATATCACGAAGTCCTGCATCCCCAAATCTTTTGCCAAGTACACCTAGAAATGACATGCAGGTATGGAATTCACCAAGCCACACTATCAAACTTCTTGTATAGTCATCGTCTTTCCAGTGGATTTGTTGTGCTTTAGCATATATTGCATAGTCAAAGACCAAGACTGTGTGCTCAAGTTCAAGCTGATCAGCTGTATCAATACCTCGTTTCAGAATAGTGTTGACAGTAGACATCTCTGTTGATGCCTCAGTGACTGGAAGGTAATGGATAGCTGACTTCTCGAGAGTACAGTCACATTGAAGAGCAGTATGAAAACCTGTCCAGCCAGGAAGTATACATGAGTCAGCATTGAGAATCTTCATAAAAATGTGTGCCAGTTCAGTTCTAAGCACTGGTGCCAGGTTTAATCTGTACTTGTCAGCCTCTAATGGGGCACATGCATCATGACTCGGGTTTTGTGGACCTTGCCTCTTGCGCTGATGGTACTGCTCTATCGCAAAACTAGGGGTGCTTTAAGAGAACAGACTCCTTTTGGCAGGGGCACTCTGCGTGGTGTTGGGGTAGATTCGGTGATTTGGCTCTGCAGCATTATTCCATTTGTATGGTGGGTGGTGCCACACCCGGATAAGGTTTCTTCTCCGAAATTAATATTGTCCCAGACTAGAACTGAGTCTTCTTTGCAAAGCCCAGTAGGACCTTATCAGAACCTTTAACAAGCTGTAGCTAAGCAAGGCTTGTGTCATGGGCTAACCACTGTATTCCAAGATGCACAATGTCTCAGTTTTAGTATAGAGACCACTTGAGATGATCTTGTCAAGAGTCGATTTGTCAATCCAAGGCAAAGGGATGTAGGTGTCTGATCTTCCTAGACATAAAGTCTCCACCACTCATTCACACTAATGGGAGTTCGCCGGAGGTGCTAGGACCCAGCAAGAGCAAACTTTTTCAAGAGGGCTGGCGCCTGAGATGGAGCCGCGAGGAAGCAGCACCGCGAGCCCCAGCTCGTGCGGTAATGATTGTCTCGGCGTCAACCCTCCAGCTGCCTCAGTTCCTTTTTTACCGCCGTCGAGTGCGCTTCAGTGACGATGTCGCTCGCCTGCCAGGAGTTAAAATTCACTAGTAGCAATATTGCAAAAGAAGGGTACTGTTGCACCTGGGACTATGGTTGTGCCTCTGGTCGGGAATCGAAAATAGAAAGAGTTGAGGCCTACAAAAGTTTCAGAGACCTGGCACCAACTAAGGCAGTCTATAGGCAACAACTACTTGCTCTATGTTTACTTCGTTGAAGCGAAATGAAGGCAGCAGTTAAACTCACCCCAGGACTGTGGTACAAAATCAGCTCTTTCTTCCAGCAGCAATAGTCAGTTTATTATTTTGTAGAATTATTTCGGAATCAGTACCAATTACATATTTTAATTGTACAACAGAAGTCTTCAGCCCTCCATTGACAGAGTCTACCATGAGCGGGTCAGGTGATGGTAGGGAGACTTCATATGAAAGCTTTTCAGTCAGCCAGGCCGAGTCTGGTCCACTGCCCTCCTGGGGGGGGGGTCTGACAGTCCAATGCTCAGGGGTATGGGCGATCCCCCTGACAGCATAAAAGGAAACTGTCCCATTCTCTGCGTCATTCGGCCTAGAGTTCTTCTTCAACACATAGGTCAAAGAAACTGCATCACTCGAGGTCACCCTCTGGTATGTCTGCGTGTAGACGGTCAGTTATTAGGGCCAGCCGCCGGTCTCCACCTCTGTCGGAGTCGACAGTTTCTGACTGTTGGTAGCCGACCTCCTCGACACCGGAGCCGCTCCCCGCCTATTGGAGGAGCTTCCGATGAGCAGTTTCACCAGTGGGCTGCTCTTATGGAGCAGTGGGCTCGGAGGTTGGTCCAGTTGCCCAGGCCGGTCAGTCCGACGCCTTGGCCTTGGTCATTCAGTTTGAGGAGGATGGGTAGGGTGGTTAGGCCTTCTAGTTTCCTGCAGCACCTTCTTGATGCTGTCGACTCCATGCTCGGGTGTTTATCCCCTCACATGGCTGCAGCGCAGGGGTACACACCATTGCCGCTATCTCCTGTCATTTTTACCTCAAATCGCAGTTTTCAGACCCCTGGGACTCTCTTGACGCCATCCGCGGCACCGTGGGCTCGCTGCGCTGAGGGATCTGTCGGCGGCACTGCAGGCTCGGTCGGCACCACTTCAGCTAGCGCCTTCCTCCTTGTTCTCTGCGGCGTTTTCCTCTATGGCGCCGGCCGGTCTTCAGGGCTTCTCGACTGTGATTCAATTTTCTGTTCTTCCTCCTGATTTTCACTCCCTTCCTGTCTATACAGTCCCCCCTGGACTGTCAGGAGATGATTTTGAGCTTGACCCAGATCTTCGCCTTGGTGATGATGTTGATGACACTGCCCTGGGAGCAGGGATCAATCCTTCTGCAGAGCCTGTGGTTGAAGACCTTTCCTTTAAGTCTCTGCTCAAAAATTTTAATTCTACTGTCTCTCCAGACTACAGAAATTGATACTGGGAGGCTTTTGCGACGGCAATATCTTTGTCCCGGAGATCCCTTTGGATTTAACCCCTTCAGTACAGCCCTCTTTCGAGACCCTCTCTCAGATGGCGTGGAAGAATCCGGCTCTCATTCCTTCCGTGGCCAAGTCCACAGATAGGAAATATGCCCCTCCAAAGAATCGCTCCATTTTGGCCTCACAAGCCTTTGCTGATGCCATTGTAGTCTTGGCAGAGAATGATAAGGCTGTCCTTCCTCAAGGATCTTCAGCCCGACCAATGAACAAAGACTCTCACAAGATAGACACCTTAGGTAAGAGAGTCTTTGCTGCCTCAACCCTGGGTATGCACATTGCCAGTTACCAGGGCTGTTTTTCTCAGTATGAGTATGTACTTTGGCATTCCCTCAAAGAAATGGTAGAAGCTCTGCCCGAATTGGAAGTTAGCTCGGAGCTGCTCCAGACCATAACTAGGGGTATCGAATCCAATAACCAACAGGTTAAAGCTGCAATGGACGCCTACGATACGGCCTCATGGGCGGCGGCAGCTGGCATCTGCACCCGCCGCCACTCTTGGCTGTGTACTCCGGGCTTCACGAATGACGCCCAGCAGCAGAAGACTAGGTCTGCCATTAAGACGGCTAGACCTGCACCTGCCCCCTCCCGAGGGGGTGCGAACAAGTGTCAGTTTCACAACCATCAGTCTTTTCGGGGCAGAGGAGGTTTTAACAAAAACCACAACCCTCAGCCACAAAAGAAAGCGCAGCAGAAGGCACAAGGGCCCAAAGCGCACAGTGCCTCCTTCTGAGTTTCTGGCCCTGGTCCCACCTCAGCTGTCAGAGGGGGACTCCTCAGCGGTGGGAGGACATCTGACTCGGTTCTACAACCAGTGGAAATCTGTAACATCAGACAAATGGGTCCTCCGGATAATGCGCGAAGGGTACTCTCTCAATCTTTCGGAAACCCCTCTGGATCATCCTCCCAAACAACAGCTCAGGCTGTCGGCAGTACAGTCTGACCTTCTTGCTTCCGAGGTGCAAGGCCCTCTGAACAACAGGGTAGTAGAAATAGTTCCGCTGGATCAACAAAACACCGGTTTCTACTCCCATTACTTTCTGGTCCTGAAGAAAACCGGCTGCATGCGCCCCATTCTGGATCTCAGAAAGTTAAACAAGTTCCTTCACAAGGAGAAGTTCAAGATGATATCACTTAGGTACCCTGCTACCGTTGCTTCATTGACACGATTGGCTAGCCTCCCTGGACATGCAGGATGCCTACCTGCACATTCTCATACACCCAAAACACCACAAATACCTAAGGTTCGTGGCATTGGGTCAACACTATCAGTTCAGAGTCCTGCCCTTTGGACTATCCTCGGCGCCTCAAATTTTTACAAAGTGTTGTGCCATTCTCGTAGCGCACCACAGAAAAATCGGAATACAAGTGTTCCCATATCTGGACGACTGGCTCCTAGCAAGTCCCTCCAGGCAAGAGACTCTGGAGGCCGTGGCCATGCCCTTAGACTTCCTCACGTCCATGGGAGTCCTGCTGAATCTCAAGGCGCAGTTGCAGCTCTCCCAGAAGCTCCTCTTCATAGGAACTGTTCTGGACAACTCCTGTGCGAAGGCTTTTCTTCCAGAGGACAGAAGGAGCGATATCTTACAGATGGCCTGATACGTCAGAGAACACAGTTCGGTTCGAGCTATCTCGATGCAACGTCTGCTGTGCCTCGTGGCATCCTCGGTGTTCACTGTACTCTTAGCTCGTCTCCACATGAGAACCTCTCAGTGGATGCTCAGTAGTCAGTGGTCCCCGACCACTCACCCTCTGTCCTTTCTCTTCAAGGTGACGGAACCTCTAAAGAGGTCACTCACCTGGTGGTCGCAGGAGGACAATCTTCTGGAAGGATATCCCTTTGCCCCTCTGGATCATCAGATCTCCATTACCACGGATGCATCCCTGATGATTTGGGGAGTCCACTGCCAGGATCTCCACACCCATGGTACATGGACTCAGGATGAGTCCCAACTTCACATAAACGTCCTGGAAATGAGAGTTGTCCTCTCTGCAGTCCAAACCTTGAAGGACATACTCGGTCACAAGAACATTCTCCTTCAAATGGACAACAAAGCAGTGATGTACTACATCAACAAAAAGGGCGGCGCACACTCTTACCCATTATGCAGGGAAGCAATGAGAGTGTGGAAGTGGTGCCTGGAACATAAGGCTCTGATTCAGGTGGTTTACCTGCCAGAAGTAGAAAACAAGCTGGCAGACCGTCTCAGCAGAACGGAAATGGATCCTCACAAGTGGTCTGTCGACTTAACCGTCGTTCAGTCACTCTTCAAAGAGTGGGGAACTCCAGACCTGGACCTTTTTGCGTCCCCACTCAATGCAAAACTGCCTCTCTTCCGCTCCAGAAATCCAGGACCTGGTGTTTTTTGTCAGGATGCGTTCAGGCTGCGGTGGACAAGACACCTTCTATACGCCTTTCCTCCTCTTCCCCTAATTCAGAGGGTACTTCTCAAATTGGAGTCTCAAGGGGGCAGAATGATTCTCATTGCCCCCTTGTGCCCTTGGCAGATATGGTTTCCGCTACTCAACAGTCTTTTGGAAACCCCACCAAAGACGCTTCCCCTTCTGACGAACCTTCTGACCCAGGGTCCCGTGGTCTATCCCAACCTGAGGTCGCTTCACCTTCAGCTCCTGAAGAGATAGAGATGAATAGGTTCAATGTTTCTCGTAGAGTTTGGTATTCTTTGGTCATGCTGTAAGCCAGCCACTAGAAAAACTCTACACAGCCAAATGGAAGCGCTTTCATCTGCAGCAAACCTTTGGAACCCTTTTTCCTGCCCACCGAATAAAGTCTTGGAGTATCTTTTAGATCTCTCAAATAGAGGTCTGCAGTACTCCACAGTCAAAGTTCATCTTTGTGCCATTTCGGCATATCACGAACCGGTACTTTCCATGTCACTGGCTCAGTTTCCTGTAGTTAAGAGGTTTCTTACGGGTATTTTGCATACTAGACATCCAGTCGCAGCCTGGGACATTAACCTTGTGCTAGACATGCTCACTCGTAAACCTGTCGAGCTTCTAGCTACTTGCGACTTGAAATTCCTCACTTGGAATATGGCCTTCCTGGTGGCCATTACTTCAGCCCGTAGAGTTTCTGAAATACATGCGCTAGTCACATAACCGCCCCCCCGTACACTGTATTTCACAAGGACAGAGTGGTTCTTAGGGCTCATCCTAAGGTTGTCTCAGAATTCCATCTAAACCAGCCTTTAGTCCTTCCTACCTACTTTGCGAACTTCCAGAATGAGGGCGAGCGTACACTTCATTCACTGGATGTTTAGAGAGAGAGCACTGCCATTCTATCTAGATAGAACAAAAGAAATTCGCAAGGCTCAACAACTGTTTCCTTCAGCAAGACCCGGCTGGGTCAGCCTGTCGCTGTCAGATGCATTTCAGCATGGCTGGTGGCATGCCTTCGCCACTGCTATTCTATGGCACAGGTCAAGCTGGAAGGCAGAGTGTACGCTCACTCTACCAGAGCAGTCGCGGCATCTCTGGCGGAAATCTGTAACGTGCCCATTGCAGATAATTGCAGTGCGGCTACCTGGAGCCCGTGTATACTGCTAAGCACCACGCCTTGATGTCCATGCCAGACGACATCTGTCGTTTGGCAGGACCATTCTTAACTGACTTCTGTCCTAAGCACGTGAGCTCTTTATCTCCTGCCGCCCGTCTCTGGGAATTATTTAGCTCGGTACTCTCCCATTAGTGTGAATGAGTGGTGGAGACTTTATGTCCAGGAAGATATGGAAATTACGTACTTACCGTAATTCTTGATCTTCTTGGACAAAGTCTCCTCCATTCATTCACACGCCCACCCACCATCCCCGAGCTCACTTCTCTGTTTATGGTCTTCACTCCCTCAATGGCTGGGCTGTGAAGACTTTATTGTTGACCCTTCTTACACGAGTCATTCGGACTATCTCATGTCTGATTTTTAGGCTAGTCCTTCTAGGTTAATTACGCTGCACCTCGCGGGACTGAGGCGGTTGGAGGGTCGATGCCGAGATAGTCATTACCGCATGAGCTGGGGCTCACGGTGCCGCATCCTCGCAGCTCCATCTCAGGCACCAGCCCTCTTGAAAAAGTTTGCTCCCGCTGGGTCCTAGCGCCTCCAGCGAACTCCCATTAGTGTGAATGAGTGGTGGAGACTTCGTCCAAGAAGATCAAGAATTACGGTAGGTACGTAATTCCATTTTTTGACCCTTGGATGCAAGATAAACAATGTCTTGGTAAAGTGATATCAGTTTAAGGTCCACATCATCTGGAAGATCAACATAGCCAGCCAGTGTTGGTGCCTCTGATGTTCTAATAATCCAGGCCATCAAATTATAAAGTTCAACTGGCATAACAGATTTTGCAGCATCATCAGTCAAATCAATTGATGTTGGTGGCCAGGGACAACTCATTCCAGGACTGTCATTCAGTGTGCTCTTGATGATCAGTGTGGTATTGTACAGAGTACTAATTAAATGCACATCAGGAGTTGGTGTACTTGCTGTTGATGATTTATGAGATGGAAGATCAGCTTGTGGTTGAGGATGAATTCGCTCCTCTTCACTCTGAGTTGTCTCCATAGTATCTGTTTCTGTTCTTGCCTCTGATGGATAAGGAAGTCTGTCGATCAACGTGCTTGTTGACAGTGAGTCAACAAACAACATCTCACTAGTATTCCTGCGGTATGGTGTATGGAAGGTGAGCTGAGGGAAGTCATGTTTCAGGCGTTATTTGTCTGTCAGCCCTGTAACACAAAAACGTGCAACAGGGTTCTCCACGAGGGCATTAATTGTAGTTGTAAGGCATGAGTCTTGCTACTGTGTTTTAAGTTTAGATTTTACTATTGTATTCAAGACTTACTACAAACTTAAAGGTTAGAAAAATGCTGTGATGTTTAAATTTTCAGTTGTGTCTGCCATGATTATGTCTAAATGATTATGAAACTGTCTGCTTATACAATGTATCGCTTACCTGTAATTTGAAGCATCAAGACCTTCATGCATTTTTACAAGCTCGATGAAAATCTGGGTAAGTGTTGTCATCCACAACACCTCCTGGTCCACAGTGAGCATCCTTATCTGATGACTTTGTCAGAAATCTTATGTTGTCTCTGTAACATGTTTTATGGTACCAGACTTCCACTGACACACAATCCTGTCCTTGTATGTGAATGACAATGCTCTGATCCTCTTTCAACTCTGCAGCTCTTTTTAACTTTCCTGCCTGTACGGTTTCTGCCTGGACTAGTTAATCCTTCTGGCATTCAGGGCCAGCCTTAACCATTCTGGGACCCTGTGCAAAACCCCTTTGTGGGGCCCCCTTCATTCCTTGTAACGCCCCCATCCTTTGTACCTCTCCTCCAGCAGCAGCTCTTTATTATGTCATATGTTAAGACAGGTATGCTTAAATATTGTAATTCATTGTCTTACATACAAAAAGAGGAAACAGTTGCAAAATGTTGCTAAAGTGTATTGTATTTATTGTGCAAAGCATCTGTCACAGGTTCTTTAAGGAGAACTACTGGCAGCTGTGAAGCCCCGACGACTGCACAGATCTGAGCTTCACTCCACAGATCCCCCCCCCCTTGCAGGCGGCATATAAAATTAACTGGGTTTTTTTGTTTTGTTTTTACGAGAATGTTCGTAAAAGTAGTTAAACCCAGGTGCAGCCGGCATTTTTAAATATGTTGCGCAAGCCTCTCAGTGATCGCACTGCTAATAGCATAGAAGGATGACGCTCACTGTCCTTCCTTATTGGTGCTCTTATGTACAGAGATATAATAATCTCCATATCTTGGATGCCCACCGCTATTTTTACAGACTTTGCCTTAATGCCATGTGTATGCCTGGCATATACATGGCATTTAGGCACAGCCTGTAAAAATAGCAGTGGGCATCCAGGATACAGAGATTATTATATCTCCGTACATAAAGGCACCCATAAGGATGAGGCAGTGGAGCGTCATCCTCTCGTGTTGTTAGCAGCACAGTCATGGGGTGGGGGGTGAGGAGCCATGTTTAAAATGCCAGCTACCAGGGGTTTAACTACTTTTATGAGCATTCAGGTTAAAAAAGTTAATTTTATATGGTGCCTGCAGGGGGACTAGGAGTGAAGCTCGTCTGTGCAACAGTCGGGCTTCACAGCTGCCAGTAGATATCCTTTAAGGAAATGCACAGTAATGGTCAGAAGGGACTCTTAATTACATCACATTTCTAGTGTGTGTCTCCTTCATCCCTGCTGTCCTGATCTGAACTCGCCCTGGCTGAGTGTGATTTTAGATTTATTCTTTCACCTCATAGATGTAAACAGCATTCACCCCTCCCTCCCCCAACATGTTTAGCAATCAAGATCCCTTAATATCCCATCTTTTTGCTGCATTTTCTTAATTTTAAAATTTAACTATGGCTCTGCCAACTGCAGACACCCCTCCTTCCCATTGTTAACCAAATATGACCTGAGTCTTAGATGAGCATAACCTTTAATTTTTTTTTAATTAAATAGGTACTCAATACATAAACTTGCTGATATTCTCTATCTTTGCACTCAGACAAAAACACACTTTTATTAAAACATCTATTTATATGTGCTGCCCAATGCCCCATCCAGGCCCAGCTCTCTAATAAACCAGCAGAAAACAGCTGTTTTTAATCCATGAGAGTTAGATGCACTCACATAAGTCTTTTTTTGCTTTGAATAATTTTTGTTTTCTTACCTTTATCCAAATGATCAGCCAACCAGCTCCTCCAAACCAAGCCCAGTGAAGTTGGTCCTCCACTCCAAGCAGCAGCTCTGTCAATCTAAAGATAATTTCTGCAGGTGAAATGTGTAGCAGCCAGCAACAGGAGCATCCCTCACAGTCCAGTGTCCTCCAAGTATATGCTACAAGGTATAGTAGTACCCCCATTTATATAGAGCCCTGATGAACCCAGTACAAAAGATCACCTGTCCGTCTGGTAATATAAGCTATAACCCCCACCCCACCTAGTCTTGCTTAACTGTCTGAGTCAGTGTTGAATATATTAGAAGAGGAGGAGGAGGTATGTCCCGGCAGACATAGGTATTACATTCATTTACCATCAGCTATCAGTCTGATAGCAGTTCCTGCCCATTTGCCCCGGATGGTCTGCACAGAGACAGAAAGATAAAACAAAAGGAAAGAGCTTGCAGTGGCTATACTGATCCCTCCCAATGTCCAAAGGCTCAACCACTCCTGTTTTACCCACTACTTCTCCCGTTATAATGCCAGTGCAAATCAGGATGGAGGAAGACTCCACGTTATAAATTATTTGTAACACGGTTACTGAGATGGACTATCTGGAAGGAGTTCAGGGACGGGACCTGAGCCCTGCTATGTCCGAGGCTCAGCATGTCTTTTAAATCTTACTGCCAGTCCAATCCTACCCCCCAGTGCAGGTTGATGCTTTATACTACCACCACACAGGGAGCATTAAGTGGGGACCAGTAAAGTCTGTCAGACTCATTGCAGCAAACCTGCGCTGGTCCAGCAGGGTCCTTAAATTCCTGCAAGTCACTGTCAGATCAGATCCCGTGTTGAATAATTCTCCACATCTAAATGAAGAGAAAGCACTTCACTGAAATATTTCATTGGAGAGCAGCGCCCTCTCTCTCTCTCTCTCTGTCCTCCTCCTCTCCCGGGGGTCTCCATCTCCTCCCAAGTCCCAACCCTTCCAGGCCACCCATGCAGATGTGACTGTTGAGAGTCCACCATCCATGAAGTTGATGCCAGCCAGCTTGCCCGGGGCCTGCTGGATGACTTTGTGCTGAAATTAGGAAGGGGCTCCCTGAGATCGACTCACCACTGACTCATTTCGGGATGTTCATGTTCCTACCAACTCGTCACAGCTTCAGGGATGCCAGCCCACCATCGCGAATGCTTTTAAAATCACACTCAGCCAGGGGTGACTTCAGATTAGGGCAGCAGGGATGAAGGAGACAGACACTAGAAATTTATTTTTGCATAAGACTAGGCTCCTGCACCCCACCCCGGCTTTCCTGTCTAGTTTATTGCTGTCCTAGTGGCGTCTGCTGTTTTCTTGTACATCAGAGAGGTGAGTCAATCGGACACTCAATCAGTGGCATCCTGTCCTTTATTGAATAAAGGACAGGATGCCACTGACTGAGTGTCCGATTCAGTGCCTCATCTCACCTCCCTAATGTACAACAAAAAGTGAAAGCCCACACTGCCAAGACAGAAATGAACCGGGCAGATATTGTAAAGGGGGGTTGGAGGATGTCATTGTGGCTGAGTAGTCAGAAGCCAATATTACTGTGATGACATTGCCACCACTGTGAGAGGGAGGAGGCCTTCTGTGATGCTCAGTATACTGTGCAAGCAACTTGGAAGCTGGGGCCCCCTCCTAGCTGTGGACCCATGCAGTTGTACAGTTGGCACTATGGTAAGGCCGGCCTTGCTGACGTTTATGAGCCACAGTGATGTATCGGTCCCTTTTCTTGCATATGATTCAGATGGCAGGAAGGACAGGTCCAGATACATGGACAGGGAGGCCAGAACTTGACCAGAGTTTCTTCCTGGGGCTGTGCAAAGGTGTGGAACTGGTGGTAGAAGAGGTAGACTGACCATCATCTTGTTTCCCCTGTAATACTGACTGCTGAACACAGCATTTTCTTGTACCATCTATGCGCTTTTTGTCTATAAAACGCCTATAGCAGGTGGGGTGAAACCCTGCATCACTGGGGATGTCGTCATATTATTTTGACAGGTGCTGTTGAAATGATTCAGCAATGTATCGATCACCACCATGCAACTCCAACCATGCCTGAGCACATTCACAGTGTTTATACCACCTGACACGTGTAAATGGTTGAGTGGACTCCTTGCTTGAGTCTAGATGCATATAACAGTGCAAACCAGTTATAAAACTGGATTTCTTGTGAATCTTAGATGATTGACAAGGGCTTTCCTGGTCTTCGTCACCATACTTGGGTGTGGCCATATTGGTTCTGCATGAATAGACTGGTCAAATCCAAAGCCTCCAAGCTTTACTGCTATCCTTTTTTATGTGCTGCAAGTGGCTGGCTTAATACTGGATTAGCTTTACAATGCTTGCACAGTGGATGCTGAAAAGTTTAAAAAAAAAAAAAGTTTAGGAGGCAACATTGAAGTCATGAAAAATGCTCATCTTACAGAGACTGACTTAATGTCATTTCCTGAAAAGCTACGTGGTTGACAGTGTCATTGCTGTGCTTGCAGTATCCCAAAAATATTAAGTGTTGTTACTAGGAAAATGTGATCGCTAGGGATAAACACCTTTTATTGTGTTCCTACCCTGTCTTCTTGTTTGAAATTAAATTTATCATCATTAGAGATAATCAAAACCTCCCTGTAAGATGGTTGTGTAAAGACTTTTGTGCTATTTTTTTACAATGCTGCCACCAAGGAAAATATGCTGTTTGCCATGAAAACACATGCTACTATGCATATTTAGGAAGAAATTAATTTAAAATATCATTCATCATCCAAATACTTTGCATGGAGTTAAAATGGAACATGTTTATAGCTATAATGAACCGTGAGTATTGCTGATGTTAGATGCATTAGGGGGTGGGGTAATGTTTTACCCCACCAATTTTATCAAAATAGAGGTATGGCTATTTATTGCACATTATCTGTTTGCATGATCAGTGAGGAAAATTTTGGTGTATAATATGCACTAGACGGGCAAGACTTCTGGGCTCTATAAACAATTTCATGCATAATTCAAAGATAAAATACAAGGATTTTTTTTGTGCGTTTTAAACACATTTTCCACCATGTATCATGTATAAGCTGCATGATGCTTTCACTAATCATTTCAATACATATCTGGATATATGTCAATCATTTTGAACCATCTTGGGCCCAGATTAGGCAAATATTGTTAAAATTATAGCCAAAAATACTTTAATGGGTATGGTGTCAAAATTGGTTGATAGCCAGTTAACTTTTATTGTGCCGTGACGGAAAACTGCAGGGTTTCTTGTGAAGAACTGTTAACACAAGGTCTGCCAGGTTATTGGCTACATAAAATTGCACAGAATAAGTAGTGCCCCTCTTGCTGGAATGAAACAACACAATAATGGGCCTCACCATATGGCCTACATGGGTGCTCCTCTTAATAGGAATCCAAGCTCTGGCTCTGTGTTCTAGACATTGGGGTATGGTCATTCTTGCTAATAAAATGCTTACATTGGAATGCCATTCCATGCAGTGCATGTTGGGACTCATAGCACCCTTGGTATTCAGAGCCTTCCTAGCAAGGCTGCACATGAGAATGACTCTGCATATAGTCGGTGCCCAGTCGCCTCAGGCTTCACACCCTCATTAGTACTGCTGTCCCTGCTGTGGTGGTCTTTGGAGGAAGACCTCCTCCGGGGGTCCTGTTCTCTCCACGAGAGTTTGAGGTGATTCCAATCCAAAATGCCCATGCTGGGTAGGAAGCCCGTTGCCAGGATCTCCAGTCACAAAGGGTTTGGGTCACATCAGCAATGCATCTTTATATAAAAGTGCTGGAGATGTGTCTGGTTCTAACCCCAGGAAATGTTACTGTATTCTGACATACGCAGTATGGTCTCATCATAAGACTGCCCCGGAGCCAAAATGGTTAATAGAACCTATGCTAATCATGGAATGTTGGCATGAGCTCAGTTTTCAAACCACTGTCCCCAGTAAACGTTCTACAACTGTCAGATTCTTTACTCCGTTTGCCTAGTACAGACACCTTGGAGAGCCCTCCTTCATCTTTCTTGATTTTATTTTCTCATTTTTTTTAAGTAAATTTTATTTCTATTTGTTTTTTAAAGCACTATCCTTGAGTTTATAGGTAAATTAGTCTAGATTTAGTGTTATTCTGGTAAGAGCTTGTCTGTGTCAGTCTTCACCATTCATCACTACTTGGGTATAGCTCACGGAGCTAGGACTCTGTGGGAGACTTCGCCCCATGGGCAGAGTCGACATCAGGTTGGCGCTGTCCTCGAGGCCGAGCATTCTGCGTGGCGCCGAGGGTTGGCAGTTAGCCGTTGTCGACTCCGCCTCAGTTCTTTCTCCCACTGTTGAGTGAGGATCCTGCGTGCGAGACTGAAGAGATTTCGTCCAGTCATGTCTCATCCAGGGGGAAAGAAGGCGTTGAAAGCGGGGCGGCCCCCCCATGTGTCTGTGCCCCTGTGGCCACCTTTACTCTGTAACGGACCAGCATAACCGTTGCCTCTCCTGCCTTGGCCCCGAACATGATGTGGATAACTGCGATATCTGCTTCTCCATGGACCACCAAGTCATTGAGATTCACGCGTGGAAAGTCGGACGAATCCGCAGTAGTCAAGCCAAGGTCAGGACTCTCGGCCCTTCCTCCGGGTTCCCTCCTGGTCCTATACGGCCCGCGGAGGAGGGAACCTCTGCCTTTTCTAGCCTTGCCATGGCGGGGGTTTCTTCCACGGTGCAGGAGGCCCAGGCTGACCCTCTTGGAGGTCAGTCGGGAGGCACCGTCCTGGCCGTCGCTACTTCGGTAGCGGAGGCTCCCTCTGTGTCGCTGCTCTGGGTCCTCGGGACCGGCCGGCACTGCCCCCGTGTCGCTTTGGTCCTGATGCTGCTTATGGTGTCGGCTCGAGGGCGCCGCCATGGCCAGCGCCGGGCCTATCTCGGCGCCATCATCCCTCTGATTCTGCTTGTGCATTGTGGCTTTCGGCAGCGCCAGGGTTGGTAGTTTGGAGCTTTCTGGGCCTGGTTCTGTCCCCGGCGGCGCCGGGGCCAAGTCGACGTCAATCCTGTCGAGCGGCACCAGAGTGGTGTGCGGCGTCGGGTCTACCTTCGGTGTCGCTCGCGGCGCCGGGGTGGATGTCAGCGCCGAGCACGGTGCCACTTTGGATTTGGCACTCGGCGCCAGGGAGGAGTGTGGAGCAATGCTCGGGGTCGCGCCTGACTCCGGCACCGTTCGCAGCATCGGGGAGGGTGTTGGCGTGGGGCTGTGCTATCCTCTGCTGCTGTTGGGGGCTTTGAATCTCAGGGTGCCTGACCTCGGGGCCCGGAAACCGGAGGAGCCCATGAGGTGGTCTGGCATCGGGCCTCGGAGTCTATCTCTTCGGAGGCGGATTCTGGATCTGATCCGGACTGGCTTCTGGATTCTTCAGCATCTTTGGATCCTTCTGTCTCCAGTACCTCGGCCCCCACTCTCCCCACTTCTGGAATTTAGCTCTCACCGGTAGACCTCAGGGTCTGGGGGTCTGACCAGCCAGCGGTGGCTTCTGTGGCTACTGCTGAGCAGCCTGAGGTCACTAGCGAGGCTGTTTCTTCAGTTGAGGTATCCCCCTCCTAGATGTGTTTGGACAGTCCAAGTTTGGGGCAGCCCGGGGCGCATCAGGATGGGGAGGGTACGGTTCCCTTGGGTGGACTCCACGGAGTCTACTCAGGGATGCCAGCTGCCCAGGTTAGCGGCTAAGAGGACGAGGTCCCTCTCTGTCTCTGAAGGGTTGAGAGGAAGGGGTGTGGCGCAGCGAGCCCTTCCTAGGTCCCAGCCAGGTCCTGGTAGGAGCCGTAGCGCAGGCCCTCGCCTTTCCCTGACAGAGTCCGCGAGGGGGACTTCTACTTCTGAGGTCAGGGGCCGTCCTTCTGGACTCGCACGGTCCCAGTCACCTCATGGGAGGATGTCTTCTTTGGGGCACAGCTCTGACCGTTCCAACCCGGTTGAGCGGCTCTTAGCTGCAGCGGCTTGGGTTCCCCCTCCTTGCAAAGGGTTTCCCTGTTGGCCTCACTCCCTGCCCTGACAGAGACCGTTCTCCTGTTGCCAGGAGCCTGCCCTCCGAGCCTCTGTCTCCATCCCCTGTAGTCCCAGGTATTCCTGGTTCTCGCGGGCCTCTTACTTGGGAACAATTCAGAGGATCGGCTGCATTTTTTCCCCACCTACCTCCAAGCCCTGGACCAGCAGGTGTTTCACCATGCCCCCGTGCAGTTGACCCCTGAACTTGGGAGCTCGTCTTCCTCCTCTTCGCCCTCTACTGAGGAAGAGGAACCCTGGTTACCCCTGGGTACACATATCGCCAGCATCTGATCTGTCCTCCAATCAGCGCTTACTTCTGAGGATGTTGGACGAGCTCCACCTGACCCCCACACGTATCAGCAATCCCAAGCATGTGACGCGCGCGCGCGCCGCCTTGAGTGAATTCAGTGCGGCTCACTTGGTGGCTCTCGCCTGGCCTGTTTCTTTTCAAGGAGCATCGCTTCGGCTCTGACTTTGTCCCTTCTCCACTGTTCCAGCCCCAAGGGACTTACGCCAGTGGTATTGCGCTCCCCCGGGGTCTCCAGGTTCTCTGCTTCATCCCTTTTCGGATTTGACCTCCCTGGACACCCCCTCAGGGCCTCGCGCCCCCTACCATGACCGCCCTCCAGATTCGGACTCTACGGACTTCGACTTCTGGGGGAGACGAGTGTTCTACTCGGCACGGATCTCTGTGTCAATTGCAGCACATCAGGCCCACTTTGCAGCCTATGACAGGTTCTTGTGGTCCAGGCTAGGACAACGCCTAGCTTCGATGCCTGATTCGGAGGAAACCAGGCAAGCCATCGCCCTCTCTACGCGGGACCTGCAGCTAGCAGGGCACCAAACAAGGGCATCTTATGATGCCAGTGAGGTAGCTTCCAGAGTGGCAGGGACAGCGATCTGCCTTCGGCAGATGGCATGGCTTCGCCTATCCCGGTTGTCACCCCTGGCCCAGTGTAGGGTGTTTTACTCTGCCTACTGGAGAACCCATCTCTTCTCCCGAAGGGTGAGACTGCAACTTTCCGGGCGCCTTTCTTCCCCCATGGGGGATCCCTGTCTCATCCGGACCAGTCTCAGGCCTCCCCAGGCCTGTCAGGGTTCTCTCCTTCAGTGCCTCACCCACTGGAGGCTAAGGGACCTGGTCCCTTAGGGTGTTGTGGGTATTCTCCCCCCCCCCTTCGGGGGAGGTGGGGCTCGGTACTCACCCAAGTAGTGATGAATGGTGAAGATTGACACAGATAAGATATGAAAATTACGTACCTACCGTAATAGTTGATCTTTCTGTGCATCTTCACCATTCATCACTAAATCCCACCTTCCTTCCCCCTGGGCCTCAGTCTCTGGACTCCACCCCTTCCCTGTGTGTCTTTCATTTCCTCGCTCTCCTCTCCCTTGTGTGTAGGCGGGAGGGACTGTGGAGACACACGGGGTAAACCCTCTAGCTGTTGTTGAGTTTGAAGAGGGCCTCCCCACTCTCTTCCCCCTTTCCAGAGGGGTCTCGGAGTGAGGAGGGACGTCCATTTTTACATAGACAGTGTCGGCAGATAAGGGCCTATGGCCCACCCAGTCTGCCCATTTGAGCTTGTAAGTTCAGTTTATGTTTTCCTAGAAGTCTGTTGCCCCTTACCCCTGACCTCCAGAATTCCTTTATGTCTATCCCATGCATTCTTAAATCCCGTGATTGTTTCAGCCCCCACCACTTCCTCTGGCAGGGTGTTCCACTTGTCCACCACCTGCTCTGTGAAGAAATCTTCCTCACGCTTCCTCTGAATCGTCCTCCTCCAACTTCATCCCATGCCCTCTAGTACTGGAACATCTTTTTCGCTTAAAAATAGTGTATTCCTGCACCCTGTTCCTCCCTGTAAGAGACTTGTATGTCTCTATCATATCCCTCTCTCCCTCCTCTCCTCCAGGGAGTACATGTTCAGTTCCTTCAACCTGTCCTCATAGGACTTGTGATGCAATCCATGCACCTTCTTTGTTGCCCTCCTCTGAACCTTCTCTACCCTATGTCCTTACGTAGGTAAGGTCTCCAGAACTGTACACTGTACCCAGGTGGGGCCTCACTAGTGTCTTGTATAGTGGAATTATGACCTCCTTTTCCTGCTGGTGATGCTCTGCCTCATGCATCCCAGCATCCTATTTGCTTTACCTGCTGCCTTGTCACACTGTTTCTACCTTGAGGTCATCAGAGATGATAACCCCAAGATCCCTTTCCTGCTTGGTGCATGCTATATTCTCACCCCCAACTGATGTATTGTGCCAGGGTTTGTGTGCCCCATATGCATTATCTTGCACTTCTTTGCATTGAATTTCAACTGCCAAACCCCTGACCATTCTTCAAGTTTCTGCAGGTCCCTTTTCATTCTGTCTACACCCTCTGGTGTGTCTACTCTGTTACAGAGCTTTGTGTCATCAGCGAACAGTGAAATTCTGCCTTCTAGGTCCTGCGCAATGTCACTGATGAAGATGTTGAATAGGACCAGACCCAGCATTGATCCCTTTGGTACCCCACTGGTCACTCTCCCCTCTGTGGAGTGACAGCCATTTACCACCACCCTCTGTGTCCTGCCGCCCAGCCAGTTACCTACCCACCACACTACTGTCCAGCCCACACCCATATTCCCCAGTTTGTGTAATAGTCTTCTATGTGGCACCGTGTCAAAGGCCTTGCTGAAGTCCAGATAGGCCATGTCCACTGCCCTCCCCTGATCCACCTCCCTAGTCACCCAGTCAAAAAATTCAACGAGGTTGGTCTGACATGACCTCCCCCTGGTGAAACCATGCTGCCTTGGGTCCTGTAGTCCATTGACAACCAGTTGTTCCACCAGTCTCTCCTTCAGTAGTGCTTCCATGATCTTCCCCACTACCGAGGTGAGGCTGACTGGTCTGTAGTTCCCCGCTTCCTCTTTGTTCCCACTTTTGTATAAGGGGACTACATCTGCTATCCTCCAGTCTTTGGGTACCTCCCCTGTTTCCAGTGATCGGCTAAACAAGATAGCCAGAGGTTCTGCCACCACCTCTCTTAGTTCTTTAAGGACCCTGGGGTGCACCCCATCTGGCCCCATTGCTTTATCAACTCTTATTACTTCCACTTCCTTCAGGACCCTTTCTCGTGTAAAGGGACTTGTGTCCATTTCTGCACCATTCTCACCCCTTGTACTCCCTTCAGACCCATTACCATCCTCTTCCTCCGTAAAGACTGAGCAGAAATACCTGTTCAATATGTCAGCTTTACTGTTGTCATCCTCCGCGCCCCATCCTCCCCTTCAGACTCACTATCCCTCCCTTTGCCTTTCTTTTTCACTTATGTACCTGTAAAGGTTTTGTCCCCTACCCACTGATTTTGCAATGTGTTCTTCTGTCTGAGCTTTGGCTTCCCTTACTGACCTCCCTGCCTCCCTTTGCTTCTCCTGGTACTTCTCCCTATCCCTTCTGTCTGTGTCTTTGTATTGCCTGAATGTAATCTTTTGGCTTTCACTTTCTTCTACCTCTTTGGAAAACCATAATGGTCTCCTCTTCCTTTTCCTCTTGCTAACCTGCTTAATGCATAATTCTGTTGCTCTTGTAATCCCCATTTTAAATACTGCCCACTGTTCCTTAACCCCTGATTCTTGCCCCATTCCTCTTAATGCCTCTTTCAAGTATCTCCCCATTTTCCCTAAGTCTGCCCTCCTAAAATCCAGGATACGTGTGTTTGTGTGGTTTGGTTCTGCTCTTTCTGTGATTTCAAACCACAATGACAGGTGGTCACTGTTACCCCCATCACACTGTCCCTGTTTGTGAGCACAAGGTTCAGTATTGCCTTCTGCCGAGTTGGTTCCATGACCAGTTGCTTGAGGGAGGCACCCTGAAGGGAGTCCAGGATAAATCTGCTCCTAGTTGATGCTGCTGCTGGGATGCTCCAGTCCACGTCTGGAATATTGAAGTCTCCAACCAGTACTACCTCACCCTTGTCTGCCATCCTTTGGATGGCTAGCATCAGCTCCCTATCTGTTTTCTTCCTCCTGGGCTGGTGGTCTATAGACCACACCTGTGTGGATGGCTGGCCCCATTTTCCTTTCCAGCTTAACCCACAGTATCTCTCCCCCATTTTGTTCCTTCTGGATCTCTGTGGCCCTTATGTCATTTTTCACATGCAGTGCCACTTCTCCTCCTTCCTGCCTGCCCTGTCTCTTCTGAATATGTTGTAGCCAGGTATGGCCATCTCCCAGTCGTGGTTATCATTACACCAGGTTTCAGTGATGGCCACAATGTCCAGGTCTGACTGCACCATGACAGCCTCCAGATCTTCCATCTTGTTGCTAAGGCTCCTGGCATTTGCACACATGGCTTTCCATGATTTGACCTCCTAGACTGTTTCGTGTTCTACTGCAGCCCCTTCCTTGGTTGTCCTTTATCCCTGGTTCTCCTTGCTGTCTGCCCTTCTGCTGAATTTTGCCCTTTTCTGCCTATCCACCTCTTGGGCGCTAATCTCCATCTTTGCACACTGCTTTGTAGAGATAGCCACTCCTCTGGTTCACTGATTCCACTGCTAGCTGTGGGGGGTGAGCAAGTAGGTACCCTCCTTGCTGGCCTGCCACCCCTCTTTGCTAGTTTAAATGCTTGTCAGTGTAGCATTTAAACTCATCATTGAGTGCTTGGATTCCCCTCCAGGATGGATGCGGGCGTCAGGCTTGAACAAACCTCCATCTCTCCAGGTGGGTCCCCAGTCACCAGTGAATCCAAACCCTTCCTCACAGCACCAGTTCTTCAACCATGAGTTAAAGTTCCTGGTGCATGCACCCCTATGTCTCCTTGCCTCCTCGCAGGTAGTACTTCTAGAAAGTGACAGAAGTAGCTACTTGCTTGAGACCCTTCCAATTTCCTAAACTCTTCCTGAACTTCCTTTGCCCCATTTGCCAGGTCATTAGTACCTAGGTGGATAATGACATCCAGCTCACCCTCCGTCTTGCCTTCCCAGTGATCCCCAGGATCTTCCTTCCATCCCTCCCATGCCGTGGCACCTGGTAGGCACCTCACCACCCTGTCTCTCCCCGTGTTCCTAGCTGGATCCCTCTTACGATGGAGTCCCCCACCAGGATTCGCTTCCTCCTCCTCTGGGGTCCACTGCTTTCCCCGCTGAGGTCACCTCCTTGGCTAACGTCCACATCCTTTCCTTCCACTTCTCTGGGTACCTCTGTTTGGTTGTCCCCGTTTGCCAGTGTGGC
Organism: Neoceratodus forsteri; assembly: GCA_016271365.2. NCBI lineage: Eukaryota > Metazoa > Chordata > Ceratodontiformes > Ceratodontidae > Neoceratodus > Neoceratodus forsteri. Next base: position 680,213,683 of record CM028131.1, on the reverse strand, counting down.
ATATGAGTTCTTGAGTGGAACAGGATCTTGGATGTGCCTCTGCCTGACCGCTCTAACCCTCCCTGAGCCCACTGTCATCCAAGTGCTCCTCGTTCTCGGCATCCTTTGAGGCAGTTGCATTGGACTGGGTGGTCTTTTCTGGTTTTTCTTCTCCCTCTTCTATATTTTGATTATTAGTGAGCTCAGTTTTGAGACCACATTGTTTCTTTGAAGCCTCTGGCTGTTAAAACTTTCTCCCCTCCTTTATTTTGGTGGTGGTGGGGGGGAATTGAGATGCACCCTCAGCCTGCACTCCTTATGAGTGGTCTTCGGACCCACGCTGCGACATTCGTCCTGCAGCTGTCCTTTATAGTCCAGGTCTGGACCTTGTTCCCTGAGATCACATTGTGCATCTCCACTTCTAAAGGTGTGCTACTCTTTTTCCTCCCTCCCTCCCCTTATTTTTCCCTTCCTCCCCCTTCTTCTCCTCCTTCCAGAGATTGGGGCCCCCTCTCCCCAATTTCCTTTTCTAAGTCTCCTCCCTCTGTCGCCTTGGTCGTTCATTTCTCCTTTTGGTTTATTCTTCCTTTCCTTTTATCTATACCTTAGGCTCTCTTGCCTCATCCCACCCTCCCTTCCGTACACTCTTCAGCGTGTCAGAACTTGGGCTGGGGCAGAGTCAACAACGGCTAACTGCCACCCCTCGAGCGCCACGTAGAATGTCGACCTCGAGGGCAGCGCCAGCCCGACATCGACTTCTGCTAATGGAGAAAAGTCTCCGCTGGGATCTAGCTGCGGTGAGTTATACCCAAGTAGTGATGAATGGTGAAGATGCACAAAAAGATCAACAATTACGGCAGGCACGTAATTTTCATTTTTTTTTGGGTTTCTTTTCGGTTCATTTAACTAGGAAGGAACCAAACTTTTACTTACATTTTAAAAAGTAAATTTCTGTATTTTATTCTTTCCCTGAGCCGGTTGCTTAATTTGGTTATTTTTCGAGGGAAACTGGGGTAATTCTGTTCTCTCAGCAGTTGCTGAACCGACCGCAAAGTGTTTTTAAAAAAAAAAAAAAAAAAAAAGTAATGATATAATAAAGGTTTAAGCCTTATTCATTAGTGTGGGTTTCTGATTCTCAGATACCCCTTTTCTTGGGGGGTTTACTGGTTTTGTCACTAACCCAAGAAAGAACCAGTCCAATGGGTTTTCAGCATTGTACAGAGTGTGGGGAAACTGTTTAAAAACAGATCCTCATTTAATTTGTGTTTTTTACCTAGGGTTTGATCACCTGAAGGCAGATTGTGAGATTTGTTAAAAAAAAAAAAAAAAATGTTCCTCAGTCGACGCTTAATAGGTGTTTGAACCGACTGAAAGAAAAATGTCAGAGAAGGCTGCTGACCCAGCTGCGGACAAAACTTCCTCCTCTCATAAGGAGAAACCGAAGGAACCGGTTGAACAACCCTCTAACCAAGGTGATGGTTCCTCGATTAAGAAACGAACCACAGACACTGCCACTGAACTGGCAAGTTCTGAGGAGAAAAAGAGGAAGGAAAAATACTTTGTCTGGAACTGTGACCAAAAAAAATAAAAAATCTGTTCCACCCGCAGATGAAATGTGAGTGCTATCAGAATTTTACAGTCGCTGCAAACCTGTACCGCAGTATTGGTTAAGCGGCCCAGTTCAGGACCTGGGTTCCTTCTCAGTTCCTGGTTCACTTGAACACTTTGCTGAGGTTTACGTGGAAAGGGAGGATTATGATGACGATCATGAGGATTTTGGGAACCAGTTGAACCGGAGGTATCCCCTGACCCTCAGTGTCCTGACTCCCCTGATAAGGGAGTGGAGGATTTTTTCTAGGGACAGGATATGTTCAATCCACACTTTGGGCAGGTTCCTTGCCACTTCAATTCTTGTCGGAAGGTCTTCAAGCTGGCTCCTCCCACCCACATAGGTGGTAAAACCCTAGGCTCTGCCCCATGACCCCAGATCTTCCTTACTGCTTGGAAGTTCAGGTTCCCTTCTTAGCGCGCTGTGTTTTAGGCCTGGATCTAAACTCTTCGGGTTTTCCGAAAATTATTCTCAAGTTTTCAAGACTACGATCTTCATCTTCCCTCACGGCTGCGATGGACAAATCCACTCCCAGCTTCCATCGGTGCCCTTGCGGGCAGAAGATGTCCCGGACCGATCTGCACTCCATGTGCGTTTACTGCCTGGGCCTTGCCCACGATCCACAGGCCTGCAATCTGTGCAAGTCCTTCTCGGCTTCGGTCTTAGAGGACCGCGCTGCCAGAGTACAACTTGGTGCCCCGAGCGGTACCCACCGGTGAAGTCAAAGGAGGCCCGTTGGGCGGTGTCCGCGACTGCGTGCTCCATGGAGCAGCTGGAGCAGTTGATTGCCCTCGAGGAGGAGGCGGCCCAGGACGCTTCATCTTCCTCCTCGGCTGCAGCGTTTATCCCGCTCTCTTTTGGCTCCTCATACACTGCTTCCTTTAAGGAGCTTTGCCAGTCCCTCTCCACCAAGGGAGAAGGGCCTTCGGGACATACCAGTAGGTCGAAGAAAAAAGAACCAAAAGGTAAGTCCCACCGTCAACGTTCGCGGGAGCGGGAGAGATCCCCTTCACCGGACCGTCTGCTCTCGACTTTGGTCAAGGTTGCGCCTAAGGCCGCTGACTTCACGGTGTCCCCGTCAGGTCAGCCGTCCGAGACATCCGTAGAGGTGGTCGAGATTTTTCTCGATCCGTTGGACGGTTTGTCGACTGGAGAAGCCGACAACCCTTCTTCACCGGTTCCCCCAGTGGTAACCGAGGACTTGCCTGTGCCTCCTGTGCCGAAGTCCCCTGAACCAAGGGATGAGCGGGTTTTCCCCTGCCCCCTCTTTGACCCACCCTCGGCCACCCCGAAGGTCTCGGTCTCTGTTCTCATCCAGTTCGAGTAGGTCCCGCCAACATCGGCGGTCTCGGCACATGGAAAGCGGCGTCGCTGCTCGTCCTCTTTGGAGGATAGGCTCCGACGTAAGTTACACCGGTGCTACGAGGACATGATGTGGCAGCAACCTTTGTTGACCGGTAACAAGCAGACTTCGTCGCCTTCTCCGGCAATTAAGTGGCTGTCACCGGAGCGACCAAAGCAGCCCCTCGTGGTTATCGAGGAGCCGACCCTGGCGCCGGTTGTTCGGCCGAAACCGGCTGCTCCGCCCATTGTGGTGGAACCACCACCTCCTCAACCGAAGACTGGGGCCCCGACCAAGGATTCTCGGTCGGGCCAGGGCTTGCACCACAGGTTGTCAGTTACCCTCACTCCCGATCAACCTCGGCAGGTGGAGGGTGGCTCAGGCGGTCGGCAGCTGTTTGCAGACTCCTTGGAGTCTGACGGCGACTCCTCCCTGTATTCCAGGCCCATTGACCTGGAATCTGCAGGGGATCAGTCGGTGAACGAGAGCCCATCCTCGTTCTTGGGTATACTTCGACTCATCTCAGAGTCCACTGGGATGCAGCTCGAACCCGTTCAGAAACGGGCCAGGTATCCCCTCACGGAGATACTGGTTCGAGGAGATTCCCCCACAGAGGCCTTCCCTGTGGCCGAAGCCATTGTTGGCCTGGCCCTGGAGTTGTGGCAGCAGCCTGCATCTTGTCCCTCACCTTTGGCCAGGATTGCTTGCAAGTACGCAGTCTCCACCGGTTCACTCTCCGGTTTCTCGGAGCACCCCTCTGCGGAGGGGTTAGTGACCGACAGTGTTTTCCGGCGTTCGGGAACACTAGGGACTTGGACAAACCACCTGATAAAGAATCCAAAAGCTGTATTACTCGGGGCGGAAGGTTTACGCTGCTTCCTCCCTAGGCCTTCCACAGGCTAGCTCGGCTGTACTGATGCCACATTTCTCACACACCCTTATGGGTTCCCTGGATGAGGTCATTCCTCATCTCCTGGCTGACCTTCATACGACGGTCAAGCAGGTGCGGCATCAGGGAAGGACGGTGGCTAAACAGCTCCAAACCTCTCTGGACATTGGTGACTCTTGTGCCGGTCAGTAGCTGCTGCAGTAGCCATGCGCCGCAGAGCTTGGCTGCGCATCTCCACCTTCATGGCAGACACCCAGCACAAGTTGGCAGACGTTCCCTTCCTGGGCACCGACTTGTTCGTGGCAGGGGTGGAAGGCTACCTCCAGAGGATCGAGAAGTCCAGTGCCACCTTGGACTCGGTCACATCTGCCCAGAAGGGCAAAGGCCGCCAGCAGCAGCATAAGCCCTTTTGACCTTCCACTCCTGCGGCACGTCTGGCCCAGCAACAGGGCCAGCAGGCTCACACTTGGCGCCCTAAGGCCAAGTCTGCCGCTTCCTCCAGTAGGAAGCCTGGAGGCAAGGGTCCAGGAGGCCCCTCGGTCGGCCCTTCCTCCAAGCCTGCCCGGTGACAGGTTGAGGGGTGTTGCCCCCAGCCTCGTCACTCCTCCCCGGGTTCCCCCCATGGGGGGACGGCTCCGCCACTTCCTTTCCACCTGGTCCGCTATCACCACGGACCGCTGGTTGCTAGAAGTGGTCGGCAGGGGTCTGCCTCTGGAGTTCGAGTAGTTCCCTCCCTATCAAGCCGTCGCCCCACGGGGGGCAATGGGTTCCGCAGCTTCTGTCGGCTCGTTGAGCCGACATTGCCCTGCTCCTTCAGAAGGAGGTGATCAGCGAGGTGGCGGACCCTCCTTCAGACCCAGGGTTTGTGTCCAGGTACTTCCTGGTCCCAAAACGGATGGGGGGCTGGTGCCCCATTCTCGAGCTGCACGACCTGAACAAGTTCCTAAGGCCACGCACCTTCAGGTTGGTTACTCTGGCTCAGATCATTCCATCCTTGGAACTAGGCATGTGGTTCTGCTGTCTGGATCTCCAGGACACATTCTTCACATCCCAATCCGTCAGTCTCATCAGCGATTCCTCCGCTTCAGAGCAGAGGGATCTCTTTACGAGTTCCGGGCCATGCCCTTTGGCCTCTCTCCAGCTCCCAGGGTCTTCACCAAATGCATGGCAGTGGTGACAGCATTCCTGCGGTGCCAAGGGGTCCAGGTACCCTTATCTGGATGACTGGCTGATTGCAGCCCCCTCCAGGTTGGAGGTGGAGTGGTCCAGGGATCTGGCCCGCCAGGTCTGCTCTCAGATTGGCCTCCTCATCATCGAGGCCAAATCAGAACTCGTGCCATCGCAGGTGATTCAATTCATTGGGACAGAGCTCGACTCTCTTCGAGCCAGAGCTCGGCTCCCGGCGGACAGGGCCGAGGTCATTTCCTCCTTTGCCCAATAATTTCTGCTTGGGCAGTTGTGCCCTGCCCGGGACTTCCTGGGCCTCATGGTGGCCTGCACCAGCATAGTCCATTGGGCTCGCTGACATATGCGCCCCCTGCATTGGGGGCTGGCCAGCCAGTGGTCACAGCGCTCCAGTCCTCTGGACCAGCCGGTGACAGTGACCCAGGAGATGTGGAATGGCCTGCAGTGGTGGCTCGTCCCAGCTCATCTGCAGGAGGGCATCCTGTTTGTTCGCCCCGAGCCAACAGTCACATTAACGACCGATGCCTCTCTGATGGGTTGGGGTGCCCATCTGGGGGATCTCCTGGCCCATGGCCTCTGGTCCCCTTGGGAGTCTCGATGCCACATCAGCCTGCTGGAGCTTTGAGTGGTGCAACTAGCCCTCACCACCTTCGCTCCGTTTGTACGGAGTCAGGTGGTTCAGGTCCAGACGGACAACACCACGACCCTGTACTACTTCAGCCGTCAGGGCGGGACGCACTTCTTGCCTCTGTGCAAGGAGACTCTCCGCATCTGGTCTCATGATCAGCCTGGAGGCGGATCTCCTAGCCATCCACGTGACAGGAGCCTCCAACAGTCTGGCCGATGCCCTCAGCCAGATAGGCGCTGCATCTCACGATTGGTCACTCCTGCCGGAGGTAGTGCAAGAACTGTTCTCCCATTGGGGCACCCCTCGGGTGGACCTGTTCGCCTCCAGGGACAATGCAAAGCGGAAGCTGTTTCACGCCCGCCCCCCTCAGCAGAGCTCGCTGCAGGGGGATGCCTTCCCAAGGCCGTGGACCCTGCGCCTCTTCTGCGCCTTCCTTCCATTTTCCCTTGATCCACAAGGTGCTTCTCAATGGGAAGAGGGACAAAGTGCTGGTGATTCTTGTAGCCCCAGACTGGCCCCGCCATTTCTGGTACCCAGATCTCCTCAGCCTTAGCTCCAGGCTCCTGAGGCGGCTTCCATCCCGCCCGGACCTGATCTCGGTCAACAAGGGGAAGGTTCTCCATCCGGACCTTTAATCCCTGCACCTGAGCGGCTAGAGTTCCAGGCCTTGGGTCTTTCCGACGAGGTCTTCAACGTCATTGAGGCATCCCATAAGGAGTCAACCAGAAAATGCTACGCCTTCAAATGGAAGAGATTCTCCATTTGGTGTCAGGGCAAGGGGTTGTACCCCTCTTCCTAGGCTAGTATTTTGGACTACCTGTGGTCCCTTTCTCAGCTAAGGCTTCGATCGATGACCCTCAAGGTGCACTTGATAGCCATCTCTGCTTACCGGGCGTGGGCCAGCAAGCAGTCAGTGGCGCAGGAGAAGGCGGTCGGGTGCTTTTTCAAAGGCTTTGATCACATATCCCCTCCGGTGCAAGAACCTCCACCTCCGTGTGATCTACTGCTGGTATTGGCTAAGCTCATGGGCAAGCCATTTGAACCGATGCACAGGTGCGATGTCTACCACCTGTCGTGGAAGACCGCCTTCTTGGTGGCTACTATGTCAGCCAGAAGGATGGGAGAGCTCCAGGCGCTTTCCATCGAGTCTTCTTATCTGGTCTTCCACAGGGACAAAGTTGTCCTTCGCCCCCACCCGAAATTCCTTCCGAAGGTGGTGTTGGAGTTTCACCGTAACCAGGTGTTAATTCTGCCAGTGTTCTACTCCAGTCACACCTCGGAGGCCAAATATAGGCTCCATACTTTGGAACCTAGAAGAGCGCTCGCTTATCATAAGGAGCGGATGGCTGAAGCTCAGGGAGCAGTTCGCCAGCTGTTTGTCACCTATGCTGAAGCCGCACCTGGCAGACCTGCAGCCAAGCGGACGATAAGCAGGTGGGTCACCTCCTGCATAGATCTCTGCTATAGGTTGGCGGGCATGGAGCCTCCCAAAGGGATGAGAGTTCATTCTACCCGCCATACCGGTGCTTCTGTGGCTGCTTCTAGGGAAGTCCCTATCCAGGAAACCTGCAGGGCTGCTACCTGGAAGTCAGCACACACCTTTATTTCCCATTACCACATTGACCTAGAGTCACGCCGGGATGCTGGTTTTGGGACCTCGGTTCTCCAGTCCTTATTTCCCAAGTAAGTATCGAGTGCGGCGCCTTTCCTCCCTCCTCCCGGAGAACTGCTAGGAGTCTGCCACAAAGTGTGGATTGAACAACATATCCACGTCCCTAGAAATACAGGTTACTCATCTGTAACAGGAGTTCTAGGGTGGTATATGTTGTTCATCCACATACACCACCGACCTCCCGGCCCGACCACGCAGCCTGGCTTCCGGCGGGGCTAGATCTGGCGTCCTGGGGCGGGCTGAGGGTTTTACCACCGGTTTGGGGGGAGGAACCAGCTTGAAGACCTTCCAGCAAGAATTAAAGCGGCAAGGAACCTGCCCAAAGTGTGGATGAACAACATATACAACTCCTGGAACTCCTGTTACAGGTGAGTAACCTGTATTTCCTCCCACTTTGCCTTCATTAAGTAAGTGGCACAGACACTGGGCCTCTCCACCCAGGAGTCCACAGAGTAGGAAGAGGATCCAGACCATATGGAGAGGATGGATGCGCCAACAACAAAAAGACTGTTGCTGCCCATCCACAAGTCTCTTAAGAGAGACAGGCTTCCAGGATTTTACAAACCCCACTTCCATTCCCCCAGTGCATAATAGGATGGACAGGAGGTATTGGGTGGCCAAGTCTGGCAGAGTTCAGTTTTTGGACATCACAGCCAATAAGGGGTGGAGCAGGCTGCGGCTTTTGATAAAGCAGGGATTCCCATGCCATCACACCCACCAGATAAAGACACAAAAAAAATGGATTCTATGGCCAAGATGTCCTACTGTATTTGGGTGCCTCTTTGGCTATTAGACAGGCCACTTACATGGCTTATGTCTCCAGGTATCCAAAAAAAAAAAAAGTTTTAGGGAGCATGACCTGGTCCCATGGCATCAGATTTTGCCAAAGCGGCAAGAAGGCTTCTGAATACCAGTTTAGAATGGCAGTGGATGCCAGTGATGTTGCAGACAAGCAGATGGCTACCTCAGTGTCTGGGAGGAGATTTGCCTGGCTGAGGGCAACTAATTTCTCCCAGGACACCCAGACAAAGGCACTGGACTTTCCTTGTGAGCTCACATCCCTTTTTGGTGAGCAGAGGCTTAAATGAAAAAGGTGGATGAGTACAAGGTGGCTTACAAGAGTGCTGCGACGTAGGAGAGGGCAGCAACAAACCAAAAGTACCAAAGCAAAGAGAGCAGGGGTAGAACAGAACCTTCTTCCAGGCTCAGGCATCGCCTGTCTGTCTACCTCAGAGAGGGTATTTCAGAGGCAGAAGGGGCAGCAGCCATGCTGGCCCCAGCTCTCAGCCAAGTGCACAGACTAAGTAGAACCCCTGAGGGGGTCTGCCAGGGCCGCTTCCCCACTTCCAGTAGGAGGCAGGCTGGCCTGCTACCTCAAGGTTTGGGAACCCATCACCACAGAAAAGTGGTTCTAGGAGCGTGGATATGTTGTTCGTCCACACTCTCTGGCATGTCCCTTTCCCCTTTAAGTTCACCGGAAAGTCTTCAAGCTGGCTCCTCCCACCCACCCAGGTGATAAATACCTCGGCTCCACCCCATGACGCCAGATCTTCCTTTCAGCTGGAAGATTCAGGTTCCCTCGTGCTACATCTGCAGTTCGTAGGCCCTGGATTCTCAATGACTGTTTTCACCGCAATCGCTTTCTTTAAAACTCATCAGTTTCGATTCCGATCCGAGTGCATTGGACATGGAGGACAAGTCGTCCCCCGGATTTCGCTGGTGTCCCTGCGGACAGAAAATGTTGCGCACCGATCCCCACCTCTCGTGTGTTTATTGCTTGGGTGTCGTGCATGACACCACTTCTTGCACCATTTGTCTGGCCTTCCATCCCAACGTCCTGGACGACCACAAGGCGTGCCTAAAACTAGGGAGACTGGAGCTTAGCAACCCACCGGTGAAATCGAACGAGGCCAGGTGGGCGGTTTCCGAGGCCGCGGGATCCGCCGAGCAGCTCGACTAGATGGCAGCTTTCGAAGAGGAAGCTGCTCAAGCTTCGGCCAGCCGAAGTTTTTTCGTGCCGCTAAACCGGGGTTCCAACTTCACTGGGTCCTTTTGGGAGCTGTGCCAGTCTCTCCCCACCAGGGGTGAGGCGCCCTCGGTCTCACACTCCTCCCGCCCTAAGAAAAGGGACATGGACCCTAAATCTTCTTCTGCTCGAAGAAGACGTTCCTGAGACCGAGAGCGGTAGAATTCCCAGGATCTTGCGGTCTCGACCTCGGTCGAGGTCGCTTTCTCGGCCGCCAGCTTCTCGAACCTTCCGTCAGGCAAAGGCACTGAGGCTGAGGACACGGCTGAACTGGCCGAGATTTCTCTCGACCCGATCGTGCCGTTGTCGCTGACTCCTTGGAAAGGACACCTATCCTTTCCTTCCCCGACGAGGAAACCCAGCCCTCGAGTATCCTGATCGAGGGAAAGGTGCCGGAACCTCGGTTCTCACCGACTCTGGCTTATCCCGATCAAACCAGCCGACCCCGTCGTTCTCGATCGAGGACCAGGACCCCTTTGGTCGAAAAACCGAAGAAAGGTCACAAGCACTCTAGAAAGAGGCGGCGCCACCGATCTTCATCCTCCTCGGACAAGGAGAGACTTTGACGGAAACTCCGTCGACGTTATGAAGATCTCATGTGGCAACAGCTGATTCTGGCCGGTCAGAAGCCAGCTGTGCCGGCACCACCGGCCATTACTTGGCCTCAGCCTCTTAGGCCGGAGCCGACCCCTCTGGTACCGAAGAATCCGGTACCTCCTCCCGTAGGGCCGGTACGAATTCCAGCTGGGCCTGTTTCGATCTCCCCACCGATTTTGGTGGAACCACCGCCTAAGCAGCCTCAGGGAGGGGCTCCCTCGAAAGAGGATAGGACAGACACTGGCCTACCCTGTCGTCTGTCCATTGCGGTGGTCCCGATCACCGTCGGCGTATCGAGGGAGACATAGGTGGGAGACCTTTATATCCTGATTCTTCAGACTCTGATGCCACTGGTCTGCACTCGCATCCAGGGGATGACGAGTCATCAGTGGCAGGCTTGGAGGAAGGTCCTTCCTCCTTTCAGGGCATCCTCCACCTCATTTCAGAATCGACTGGAATGCCCTTGGAGCCCATCCAAAAGAAGGCGGAGTACCCCTTCACGGATATCCTCAAGAGGGGGTATACCCCGATGGAGGCCTTTCCAGTGGCCGAAGCCATGGTTGGCCCAGCCCTTGAGCTATGGCAATGCCCTGCCTCTTGCCCAGCTCCGTCTGCTCACATGGCCCGCAAGTATACTGTACCCATGGGTCCCTAGCAGGTTTCACAGAGCATCCCTCGGCCAAGAGCCTTGTGACTGCTTCTGTGTTTAGACGCACGGGCAGCTCAGCTGACACCGCCCTCCGGACAGGGAGTCGCAGTATATGGACCATTCTGCCTGGAAGGTTTATGCAGCCTCATCCTTGGGCCTTCGTCAGGCCAGCTCGGCTGTTATCATGGCACACTTCTCTCATGCCCTTCTGGGGTCACTAGATGAAGTCCTCACTCATCTCCCAGCAGACATGCAGACCACGATTAAGCAGGTCCGTGACCAGGGCCGTGCTGTTGCCAAACAGCAGCAGCTCCAGATGGCCCTGGACAGTGGAGATTCTTGTGCCCGCTCCTTAGCAGCCGCGGTGGCCACTCGCCGCAGGGCCTGGCTGAGGTTATCCTCCTTCCCGGTGGATACTCGGCACAAGTTAGCTGACGTGCCCTTCCTCGGCACCAGCCTCTTTGGTCTGGGATTGGCAGATCACCTCCAGCGTACAGAGCAGTCCAGTGCCACCTAGGATGCTACCTCTGCAAAGGGTTCTTTGGGCAAGAACCAGCAGAAGCGCAAGAAGAAGCCCTTTTGGCACTCTATCCCTGGGGTTAGACAGCCCTCCTATCAAGGAGGTCAGCAACAGCAGCAGGCTCAAGCTTGGCGCCCCAGACCCAAGCAGGGTCCTCAACAGCCCCGTAAAGGAGGTCGAGGTGCTGGTCCAGGATCCTCCTCCTCCTCTAAGCCTACTCAGTGACGGGTCAGGGGTTGCCACCCCTACACCCGTCACGCCAGCTCTGGGTCCTCCTGTCGGGGCTGACTCCATACTTTCTTTCCCTGGTCCAGTATCACTTCTGACAGGTGGGTTCTGGAAGTAGTCAGCCAGGGACTGCCTCTAGAATTAGAGCAGTACCCTCCCAGCTGAGCCCGCACCCCTCGGGAGGAAAGGATCTCGGCTCGCACTCACTCGGCCCTTCGGGATGACATTGCTCAGCTCCTCCGCAAGAAGGCGATAGCTCCAGTGCCGGATCCTCCAACAGACCCAAGCTTCATGTCCAAGTACTTCCTGGTGCCCAAGCAGATGGGGGGGTTGGAGGCCCATCCTAGATCTTCACAACCTGAATCAATATCTCAGGTCTCGCACCTTCCGGATGGTAACTCTGAACCAGATCATACCATCTCTGGAGCGAAACGTGGTTCTGTTCACTGGATCTACAGGACGCGTTCTTTCACGTCCCAATCCGTTCATCCCACCAGCGGTTCCTCCGCTTCAGGGTCGAAGGGACCCTGTACGAGTTCCAAGCCATGCCGTTCGGCCTGTCATCAGCTCCTCGGGTCTTCACCAAGTGCATTGCAGTGGTGGCAGCCCATCTTCGGCCTCAAGGAGTTCAGATATACCCCTATCTCGACGACTGGCTCCTGGCGGGTTCCTCCCTTCAGGAAGTGGAGAGGTCCAGGGATCTGGCCTTCCAAACCTGCTCCCAACTAGGCTTCCTGATTGAGGCCAAGTCGGAACTCATGCCCTCTCAGGTGTTGGGCTTTAATCGGGGCTGAGCTCAACTCTCGCCAAGCCAGAGCTCGGCTCCCGGTGGACAGGGTGGAGGTGTTCTCCTCCTTTGCCCAGTCATTTCTGGTTAGGCACTTGCACCCTGCCCGGGACTTTCTGCGCCTTCTGAGCTACATGGCGGCAGTCCATTGGGCCAGGTGGGACATGCGCTCCCCCTTCAGTGGAAGCTGGCCGCCCAGTGGACTCAGCGATATGGTCACTTCGACCAGCTGATCACTGTAATCCAGAAGATGTGGGACGCTCTCCAATCGTGGACCATCCCAGACCAATTGCAGGACGGGATCCCATTTGTCTGCCCCGAGCCGACGGTCGTCCTGATGATTGATGCCTCTCTCATGGGCTGGGGAGCCCACATGGGGGACAACAGGGCCCACGGCTTCTGGACCCCCGAGGAGTCCTGATGCCACATCAACCTGTTGGAGCTCAGAGCAGTCAGACTGGCCCTGTCAGCTTTCGCTACTCAGCTCCGGGGTCAAGTGGTTCAAGTCCAGCCGGACAACACCATGACCATGTACTACCTCAACAAACAGGGCGGCACGCACTCCTGTCTGCTATGCAAGGAGGCACTCCGAATCTGGACCCTCGTCAGCCGGTTGGAGGCGGATCTCCTTGCCATCCATGTGGCAGGAGTCTCGAACCAACTGGCGGATGCTCTCAGCCACATAGGCCAGACATCCCACGAGTGGTCTCTCCATCCAGAGGTAGCGTACAATCTGTTCTCCCATTGGGGCAAACCGTTGGTGGACCTGTTTGCCTCCAGGGAGAACACCAAGCTGAGAAACTACCATGCCCTCCCCGCTCAGCAGGGCTCGCTGCGGGGGGATGTCTTCTCGAGGCCCTGGACCCCGGGCCTTCTCTACGCCTTCCCTCCATTTCCCTTGATCCACAAGGTGCTTCTCAAGGTGAGGAGGGATAAGGCGAAGGTGATTCTGGTAGCCCCAGATTGGCCCCGCCAGTTCTGGTATCCAGATCTCCTCAGCCTCAGCTGCAGGGCCGCATAGCGGCTTTGTACACGCCCGGACTTGACATCATTAAACCAAGGGGAGGTATTCCATCCGTACCTTCAATCCCAGGCTGTGGGTCTTTCTGAGGATGTCTACACTGTGGCGGAGGCATCTCATAAGGAATCGACCAAGAAATGTTATGCCTTCAAATGGAAAAGGTTTTCCATTTGGTGTCAGGGTAAGAGTCTGGACCCCTTATCCTGCTCTGTGGCTAACATTTTAGACTACCTTTGGTCTCTCTCCAAAGGGGTTCTACGGTCATCGACCCTTAGGGTGCACCTGGCAGCCATTTCTGCTTACCGAGCGGGCCGGTCAGCCACCATTGGCACAGGAGACAGTGGTCGGGTACTTTTTCCAAGGCCTGGATCATATATCCCCTCCAGTGCATGAACCTCCACCTCTGTGGGATCTCTTGCTGGTTTTGGCAAAGCTCATGGGCAAGCCATTCGAACCCATGCACAAGTGTGAGCTCTCACACTTGTGGAAGACGGCCTTCCTGGTGGCTATCACATCAGCCAGAAGGAGAGGAGAACTCCAGGCGCTGTCGGTGGACTCCCCTTATCTGGTCTTTCACAGGGACAAAGTTGTCCTCCACCCCCACATGAAATTCCTTCCGAAGGTGGTGTCAGAGTTTCATCTTAACCGGATATTGACTCTGGCGGTATACTACCCTAACTACACTTCGGACGCCGAGTGCAGGCTCTACACTCTGGACCTGAGACATGCTCTTTCCTATTGTAAGGAGAGGACGGCGGAAATTCGGGGAGAGGTTCGCTAGCTATTTGTCACCTACGCTGAAGCCGCTTCTGGAGGCCTGCAGCTAAACGGACCATTGCGAGATGGATTACATCATGCATATGTCTCTGCTACGAGTTGGCAGGCAAGGAGTCCCCCAGAGGGATAAGCGCTCATTCTACCCGCCATACTGCTGCATTGGTGGCTGCTTCCAGGGACATCCCTATCCAGGAGATCCGTCGGGCTGCTACCTGGAAGTCAGCAAACACCTTCACTACCCACTACCACATCGACCTTGAGTCACGCTGGGATGCTGGTTTTGGGGCCTCGGTTCTCCAATCTCTGTTTCCTAAATAGGGGGTGTGCGCCTTGCCTCCCTCCTCCCGGAGAACTGCTTGGAGTCTGCCAGAGTGTTTGGATGAACAACATATCCACGCTTCTAGAAGAACAAGTTACTCACCTGTAACAATAGTTCTAGGAGTGGTATATGTTGTTCATCCACACGCACCCACCCGACCTCCCCGGCTTTAGGCGCGCCACCTTGCTTCCAGCGGGCTAAGATCTGGCGTCATGGGGCGGAGCCGAGATATTTATCACCCGGGTGGGTGGGAGGAGCCAGCTTGAAGACTTTCCGGTGAATTTAAAGGAGAAAGGGACATGCCAGAGTGTGTGGATGAACAACATATACCACTCCTAGAACGACTGTTACAGGTGAGTAACCTGTTCATCCTGGAGGTAATGGGCCAGGGGGCTTGCCCTCAGTTTCTAGGTCCTGCCCACACTGGGAGCAAGGTTTTCAGACCTGCCAGTCTATCAGAAGCAACTCTGTTTGAAGAGGAAGTTACAACACTAACTCAAGATAAGCAGTAGAGCCTGTTCCCTTGGCCAGAAGGGAAGGGGCCTCTACTCAAGCTGCTTCCTCACTCTGAACAACACAGGGGAGTGGCGACCCATACTGGATCACAGATTGTTAAACAGCCATTTAACAAGCCAGAGTTCAAAATGGTCACCCTGGTTACCATCCTCCCTACACTCAGGGAGGGGGATTATTGACTAGCATCTCTGGACTTAAAAGATGCTACTCCTGCATTCCTATCAAGCAATCTGAGAAAGTGCCTCAGGTTCAGATTACCATCAGGGCCATGCCTTTCGGTCTTGCCTCTGCTCCAAGGGTATTTATCAAGTGCGTAGCAGTAGTGGTAGCACACCTAAGGAGACAAGGGGGATACAGCCTTCCCATATTTGGACGACTGGTTAGTGATAGACCAGTCTCCTCAGCAGGCAAGGAATGCATTGACCCTACCATTCAGGATACCCTGCGTATGCTGGGCTTCCTGGTAGATCAGTTTCTGAACTGGTGTCAGTACTGGAGTTCATGGGAGTGGAACTGGGCACTCTGAGAGGAAGAGCCTCCCTCCCTCCCACGGGGTGGGGCAGCTGGCAAGCTCCTTCTAGATGCACACCCCCAGACCAGCAGACATTTTCCACAGCTGTTTGGAGACACGGCTGCATCAACAGGAACAGTGTAGGTTCATGATTCCAGGTGAGGGACATTCAGTTTCACCTCAGGTCTCACTGGTCACAGGAAAAAAGATTCCCTGTCAAAGATGGTTCTAGTCACAGGATCCCTGCTGCAAGTTCCACAATGGTGGCAGGAAAAGGACCACCTCAGGGAAGGGGTACCTTTCCTTCAGCTGCTACCAGTAGCAGGGTAGTCTATCTGGGCATTCAGTCATTTGCTTCAGTGCTTCAAGGTGGGTTGGTTCAGGTCAGAACAGACAATACAACCACAATGTACTACATAAACAGGCAAGGGGGCACAAGGTCGCCCCCTCTGTGCGCAGAGGCCATGAAAGTATGGAATCTGGCGTATTCCCTGAGGATCTCCCTCTCAGCAGTTCATCTTTCAGGGAAGGACAGTGTCCTAGCAGATGCTTTCAACAGGATTCACCAGAATCACCACGAGTGGTAGCTAAATAGGCAGATCCTGTGAGTGGTGTTCGGAAGGTGGGGCAGAGTTCTGTACCCTAATCTCCTATCCCTCAGACTCTGAGCTTGGCTCTCGAGGACTAGGAATATGCTGACCTACACCTCTCAGATGGAATGCTAGAGGTTCTAAGAGTGTCTAGCAAACCTTCCACCAGAAAGACCTACTCATCTAAATGGAAGAGGTTTTCGATTTGGTGTGGACAGGGACAGATAGACCACTGCCAGGTGGACTTACCAGTTGTCTTGGATTATCTGGTACACTTGCATCCCCCAAGCCTTTGGCCCTCCACTCTGAAGGTGCATTTAGCAGCTGTCTCTGCTTATCTCTCTGCAGAAAAAGGGGTATCCCTTGCTGCCAACCAGGTATTCAGGACGTTTTTCAAGGGTCTACTGCACTTGCATCCCCCTCACAGGGAACCCGCTCCTGCATGGGATTCTAATATAGGCATTGGCCAGCTAAGGCAACCACCATTTGAATCCATGTCCTCAGAAGAGCTTAAGTAGGTGACGTGGAAAACTGTGTTCCTGGTAGCCATCACCTCAGCCAGAAAGATCAGTGAGCTCCAGGCTTTGTCCGAAGAGCAAGGCTGTAGAGCAGTCCACAGAGACAAGGTGGTCCTTGGAATGAACAGGAAGTTTCTCCCTAAGGTGTTTTCAGACTTCCACCTTCATCAGTCCATGATTGCCAAGTTTTCTTCACTGGTCATGCCAGTCCAGGGGAACGCAAACTGCATAGTCTCTATGTCAAGAAAGCTATGAGCTACTACGTGGATCACACGAAGGGACACAGGCAAGATAGAACTCAACTCTTCCTGACCTATGGAGAAGTGGGGAAGGGCAAACCCGCCTCAGAGAGGACCATTGCCTGCATCCAGTTTTGCTACAGCAAGGTGGGTAAAGGAACTCCTGTAGGCCTCAGGTCCCACTTTACAAAGGGTACAGCTGCTTCTATAGCAGCTGCTAGAGATATCCCTTTATTAGAAATCTACAAAGCAGCTACCTGGAAAACCATTCACACTTTTACCATAGAAACATAGAAGTTGACGGCAGATAAGGACCGCAAGACCCATCCAGTCTGCCCATTTCTTTTTCTACCTTATAAATGTGCCATCGGCCTTTGCTCTGTCAGTGACCTATCTATTCATAGTCATTTGTATTGCTCCCTTATGCCTATCCCATGCCTGTTTGAAGCCCTGCACTGTATTCATAGCCACCACTTCTTGTGGTAAGCCCCATTCCATGCATCTACCACCCTTTCTGTGAAAAAGAATTTCCTCACATTCCCCCTTAATCGGCCTCCCTCTAATCTCATGTTGTGTCCTCTTGTCCTGCTATTTTTCTTATATTTAAACATGTTAGACTCTTTCACCTTGTTTATGCCCTTAAGGTGTTTAAATGTCTCGATCATATCACCTCTCTCCCTCCTTTGCTCAAGGGTATACATATTGAGCTCCGTTAATCTGTCCTCATATGTCTTCTGATGCAGTCCCTGCACCATTTTGGTTGCCCTTCTCTGCACTGCCTCAATTTGGTTAATGTCCTTGTGAAGGTGTGGCCTCCAGTACTGCACGCAGTACTCAGATGGGGCCTAACCAATGTCTTGTACAGAGGGATTATTACCTCCCTCTTCACTTGTGATACCCTACTAATACTAACACCCCCCTAGCCTTACCTACTGCTTTAGAGGTCTGCTTGGATGATTTTAGGTCATCAGTGATGATGATGCCCAAGTCTCTTTCTTCCTTTGTGACTGCTAGCAACTCCCCTCCCAGCCTATAAGTGGCTTCAGGGTTTCTCTTCCCTATGTGCATGATTTTGCACTTCTTTGCATTAAATCCCAGTTGCCACTCTTCTGACCATTCTGCTAGTTTATCCAGATCTCTTCTCATTCTGCCCACCCCATCTGGATCATCTACTCTGTTGCAGATCTTGGTGTCATCTGCAAACAGACAAGCCTTACCCTCTAGTCCATCTGCAAGGTCACTAATGAAGATGTTGAAGAGGACTGGCCCCAGGACTGATCCCTGAGGTACCCACTTGTGACTTGCATCTCTTCTGACTGTATACCATTTACCACCACTCTCTGTTTTGATCAACCAGTTTGCCACCCAGTTGACCAACTTCTGACCCACCCAGCCTACCTAGCTTATTTATCAATCTTCTATGTGGAACAGTGTCAAAAGCTTTGCTGAAGTCAAGGTAGGCTTACATCAACTGCTCCCCCTGGTCCACCACTGGTTACCCAGTCAAAGAAATCTATGAGATTAGTTTGACAGGACCTTCCTTTGTAAACCCATGCTGTCTTGGATCCTGTGCCCCTATGGATTCCAGGTGTTGCACTATCCTTTCCTTAAGGAGTGCCCATAATCTTGCCCACTACTGAGGTAAGACTGACTGGTCTGTAGTTCCCGCCTCCTCCTGCTACCACTCTTGTGGGTGGGATCACATGAGCCCTTCTCCAGTCTTCTGGGACCTCTCCTCTGCTCAGAGACTCACTAAACAATTCTGCTAATGGCTCTGCTAGTTCCTCCTTTAGCTCCTTAAGTACCCTGGGATGTATGCCATCAGGTCCCATTGCCTTATCCACCCTGAGCTTAGCAAGCTCTTGTAGGACCCTTTCTTTTGTGAAGGGAGTAGTGCTCACCTCCCTCCCCCTGTGTCCATGATGCTGAGCTGTGGGCCCTGCCCTACCTTCTCTTCAGTAAATACTGAGCAAAAGTATCTATTTAGGATAGATGCCTTTACAGGGTCCTCCTCCTCACAAGCTCCCTTTTCTCCATTAAGCTTAGCAGTACCCCTCTGGACTTTCTCCTTTCACTAATGTATCTATAGAAAGTCTTGTCACCTTCTTTTACTGTTCGTGCTAGTGTTTCCTCAGTTTGGGACTTTGCCTGCCTTACTGCCTTACCTGCTTCCCTTAGGGCAGTTTGGTATGCCTCCCTATCTTCATCCCGCTGTGTTCCCTTATATTTTCTGAAGGCCAGCCTTTTGGCTCTGACCTTTTCTGCTACTGTATTTGAGAACCAAAGTGGTTTCCTTCTTCTTTTGCACTTCCTTTTCTGTCTAACACAATGGGATGTTGCTTCAAGTATTGTATCCTTAATGCTTGCCCACTTTGCCTGTACCTCCTCACCTGTGTTTCTTTTTGCCAGGGCTAGCTTAACTCTGTTGGCCATCTTATCAAAGTCAGCTCCTCTGAAGTCCCATATTTTGCCTTTGAATGGGATGATTTAGATGTAGTAGCCAAATTGAACCATACCATGTGATGGTCACTGGCCCCAGGTGACCTTCTACCTGGAGATCTGTGATCCCTTCTTTGTTAGTCAGTACTAGATCTAGGATAGCCCTGTCTCTTGTGGGTTGCTGTACCAGTTGTTTGAGGCCCTCCCTGCAGGGAATCCACTATGAGTCTAGTTCTGGCAGATGTTCCTGCTGGTATTGACCAATCTGTATCTGGCATGTTGAAGTCTCCCATTATCAGAACCTCCCTTTAGCTGTCATGTTTTGTATATCTTCTAACAGTAATGTGTCTATGTCCTCCCTCTGGTCTGGGGGCCTGTAGACAACCCCAGTTCTTATGGCTGTCCCATTTCCTGTTTCCAGGGTGACCCACAGTTCTTCTGGCTCCTTATGTGTATTCTGAATTTCTGTAGCTTTGATATTTTCATTAACATACAGGGCCACTCCTCCCCCTTTTGCACCTCGGTCTCTTCTGAACAATACAAGCCAGGTACTGAAGTCTCCTATGTGGTTACTGGTAACCACGTCTCACTAATTGCTACTATGTCCAGTTTAGCCTCTGACATTATTGCCTGCAGGTCTGGGATCTTATTTCCCAGGCTGTGGGCATTTGTGTACATGATTTTCCATTGGCCAGATTTTGGTGTGTTAGTTGTTGGGTGAAGTTTGGCATTACCCCTGTGCATTGTATGGGGAGACAAACCTTTTTTCTTACCTGGTGATGCAAATGAACGGCAAACACGCTGAATTCCTGTTTGACCACTAGCTGAGGGGGGAAGGGTGTTCTTCCCATTCGACGTATGGGGTGCTGCACCCCTCCCCATTTGCTAGTTTAAATATTCTGCAAAGACATCAAACTTCTGCCCCAATGCACTGACTCCTCTTTAGTCAGATGCAGTCCATCAAATTTAAAGAACTTTGCTCCCAGAACTGTTGCCAGTTCCTACAAATCTGTCCTTTTTCCTGGCACCAGTCCTTGAGCCACGTGTTTAGCTCCCCTATCTCCTCTTTCTCTGACCTTCTGTCCATCTGCTCCTTCTCCCAGACTGGCAGGATCTCAGAGAAGGAGATGCCGGACGAAATAGATGATAGTTTGTCACCCAGCCTAGTCAGGTGTTCCTTGGTCTCCACAACTGACCGGCTGGCGAGATCATTAGTCCCTATGTGTACTAGGACATCAATGTTTTCTCCTGCTTTGTGAACAATTTTAGCAATGGTCAGTGTCTCTCCATGCTGATGTACCTGGGAGACATCTGACCATCACCCTGGCTGGAGATGGGTATCAACTCCCGAATCATGGAGTCTCCTATGATCAGAAGTTTTTGGATTTCCTTTGTGCTTGTTTAGTTTTGGTTCCTGATTTGGGTGAGTATTGTTGTGCTAGCTCCTGTGCGCAGTGTCCTGCTCTGCAGTGTCTTCTGCCTCTTTATTTGATTTCAGAGATAGAGGCAGATACCTGTTTGTAGTGTTTATATGGTTTTGGAGGTAATGTGTTGGAGAGCAGAGAGTGATGGGGCACCTGATTTGCTCCTCCTAACCACCTGCCAACCTCCTGGACCAACTACCCTCTGCAGTCGAGGTTTTCTGTTGGATGCTGGGGAAATGGCGGGTGGTTCTTATAATGTATTTCCTCTTCAATATGAAATTTGAGGCATGCAATCTCTGCCCATGCTGCCCGGAGCCGAGACCTAAGATCTCCAAAGGCCCAGCATGTAGGACAGTGTCCTAAATCCTGTAAGACTGTCCTTCTGAAAATTGTTCCACAGTACCTGCAGTTAATGAAATCCATTCCAAATAAGTTGATGGGTTTGTAACCTAGTCAGAGTAATTAGAAGGAAAAAAAATGCAAGTAATGGTTTAATTGTGCTTTGTTTACCTTGTTATAACAAGTTAAATTACTAGTGCCCTGTAAATGAGATCACCTTGTGGAGGCCCCACTGATCCGCCTCTTCCTGCTCTGCCACAGGAAATGTCGCAACTGTGGTACCCTATAAAAGGAGTGGTAGCGGGGTGGTTGGGGATGGGGTGGGTGGGTGGCTGAGCCCTTCCCTGCCTAAAAAGAACAACCACGGACGAAAGAACAAGGAGGTAAGAGCAGAAACAATCAGTCAACAACAAATGCAGTAACCCTGAAAGCTTATCCTAATGTTAGATAAAACTGTAAAACCTGTAAAGCACCACCTGTAATAATTTCAGAGAAGATATACCCTGTAAGAAACACTTTGCTCCAGAGAAAAATAAAGCAGTAACAGAAGATATACCTTGCAAAAAACAATTTGAATCAGAAGATTACAGCAGTAATCTGTTAGCACACACCTGTAGGCACACCTTGTAATAAAGCAGAAGAAGGTATACCAGCAACAACAATTTGAATCAGAGAAAAATAAAGCAATGAAATGTTAGCAACAAACAGTAGCAATCCTGTGAGTAAAAAATAAAACACCACCACACAGTAAATCTGCTTAGCCAAACCAAGTCTTAATCCTTCTCCCTTGCTCTGGTAAGTTTCTCTACTCTGCCTTTCAAGCAGTCTTAGAAGGAAAGAGCTCAGGTGAAGCTAGGTGCCTTGGCCAGCAAACCAAGTCTTCTACCTCCAAGACATCAACTAACCTGACCTTTTAACCCTTCTTTCTGTTGGAAATTACTGATAGTTTGCCAGCTCCACCCCCCACATACACACCTAATCCTTTGGAAGAGCTGTGGGAGGAAAAGCAATTAGCTCCTTCAATGTGAGAAGGAGACTGAAACACCTCTGAGACAACAAACCTTTACAACAAACAAGAATAAAATAAAACACAGTGTTAAACAGTAATTTTGCTTAGCCCAATGATAAAAAAGTCACAAAAATGTAAGCTCCACCTGTAATACAGTAATTTCAGAGAAGATATACCCTGTAAGAAACACTTTGCTCCAGAGAAAAATAAAGCACTATAGCCTGGATACCCAGGCCAGAAGTGATGCCAGGTTTGGCATAGCAGTACTGCAGAACTTGTTTCCTAAATAGGTTCTCTTTCCTCCTCCAAAAGTACTGCTTGGGTAGTCTGCATATGTCAGAATACAGTAAGATTTCCTGGTGTTAGAAGAAAAAATTACTTACCCATAGTAATCTTGTTTCTTCCAAGGGAATCTTATTGTATTCTTAGCTCCCACCCTGCCTCCCCTACTAGAACCTATGGGCACTGCACTAACTACAACTGTTCATGCTGCTCAGATCCTATGGGTCTTTCTTCTTTTGGGCTTAGTGACTTGAGTCTTGGTGTGGCCCACATTTTTTCAGAATAAAAGGGGAATAGTTGGTGTTGGGTGCTGTTAAATTGTTGTTGGTGGTGTAGTTTAGATAGATCTTACTTCGAGATACAGCTCTTGCAGCAGGTTACACCATTAGGACTGAAGCCGGCAGGCGCCAAGACCCCATGGAAATTTTCTAGCTAGCAATCTTCAGCAGGGACTGCCTCCGACATCGGTCCCGGCCCCGACGTCGGGCGTAGTACATAAGGAGGCGGTCCCCCCATAATCCTCAGTTCTTTTCCTGCTGTCGACATCACCAGTATTGGCCTCTCGGTCCCTTTTTCTAGCGTGCGACGACCTTTATAACTACGACGATTTTTGTCTTTCTTTCGCGTGTCCTCTCCAACAACTTCTATTGAGGGTCACCATTCGAAGTGTGCCTGCGGCAAACAGATCCCCTTCAAGGATCCACATTCGGCCTGCGTGCGCTGCCTAGGCCCGGAACACGACACTAAGGCCTGCTCCTTCTGCCAGGGCTTCAACAGTCGCACCAGGATCCGCCGCCAGAAGGCCCTTCAAGCGTTTCTCTTGGAGGTGAAACTGAAAACCATGGATAAAGAACCTTCCTCCCGGGCGGAGTCGTTGGGTAAAACCCCAAGCACCGGGACAAACACCGGGAAAAGGAAAGGTCCAGGCCCCCTCCTAGGGCCTCAGACTCCCGAAGCTCTGGCTCGAGATAGGACCGCTCTCCCTCCAGGGCTCGGTCGCAGCCTCCCCTGGTTCAGGTCAGATCCTCCAGCAGCTCCTCTTCTCTACAGCCCCTGAAGACTTCCAGGCCGTCAGCTTCTTCCACTCCATCTAAGGCCTCGTCGAAGTCCAGGGAGCGCCATAAATCTTCATCCCGCTGGCGGGACACCGACGCCAGGTCAGTTTCCCAGCCTCCGCGTGGATCAGATCCGGTTCCTCGTAAGACCAAGGACCTGACGTCCCTCAAACGGACGTTGGACCCGACGTCGGCCGAGCATCACCGGCGCTCCCAGGAGCTGGCGACACCAAAACACCCATCGCCGGCCAGGTGTTCACCTCCGAAGGCGTCGGCCAGGGGACAGACGTCGGCTACTCCGGAGAAGAGGACCGCACCACCATCACCGGCGGACGCCGGTCAGAAGGACTCGTCGGAGGAGGGTGCCACACAGTCCGAGGACCAGGCAGGCAGCACCGGAGACGCTGGGCTCCCACGGGAACCTTCCGCGGAGCGGGAGACCCCCACGGACCCGACCCCGGCGTCAGGCTCGTCATTGGGTATGAATCTGGCAGAGATAAAGGAACTTTTTACCTTCTAGTGGGACACCATCAAAAAAGATGCCACCACACGTCCTCCTCCTACTCCGACTCCACCTACTCCTTCACCGCCTCCGCCCAAGAGGTCCGTAGGACGGTCACCAACCCCCAAGGAGCAGACACCACCTCCTCAGGGCAGATCTTCAGAAAAGAGAAAACCTCCCTCTAGAGCCCCCTCAGGGTCACCCAGTTCCAGGAGACCCAGACGACGCCGGTACACTCCGTCTGGGGAGGATTCCACATCTTGACACCTCAGGGTGCTCCAGATCTCCTTCTCCTATCAGCATTCCTTCTCCGGACCCACACGACCTACCCAGGTCTCCTCCGGATGATCCCTCTTTCGCGGAGATCATGAGGCACATCCAGGAGAATATGGGGTGGGATGCTGAAGAACTCGACCCCGAGAGAGAACGCCTTGCTCGCTACCTTCGGCAGAAAGATCCGAAGCCTGTGGTAGTGCCGCCTTTGGTGGATACCTTTGCGAACGTCACCAAGGCTGCCTGGAAACATCCGCACTCCACTCCCGCAGTGCCGAAGAAGGCTGATCACCTATACAACGCCCCTAGGGAGGACCAATATCTGGCAAACCATCCTCTGGCTGACTCCCTGATCATCACTGCTTCGCATGACCAGTCTCAGAGACCTCAGCATTTGAGCACACAGCCACCGGACCAGGAATCTAAGCAATTGGATGTCTTGGGTAGGCGCACGTATGCGGCCGCGACTTGTGCCATCAGGTCACTGAATTGCCTCACCCACATGGTTCAATTCCAGAACGCACCGTGGGAGTAGGGTCAGGACCTGGTTGAGAAGATGCCCGATGGCGACCACAAGGAGGAGCTTTTGACCTCCTCCGCACGGGTTCGGATGTGGGGACCCAGGTGCTCAGAGCCGCATATGAGTCTGCGGACTCTTCAGTCAGATTTGCAGCCTCAGGCATGTGTCTTCGGAGACGCTCTTGGCTCCGTGTCTCCTGCTTTACCCCGGACGTCCAGAAGAACATCTTAGACGTCCCGTATAATGGCGAGGTCCTATTTGGCGAAGCCTCCGAGAGAGTAATCGCCAAACTTCAGGACGCAGGGAAGGCAGTCCGATCTGTACAAGCTATGTACAGGTCGCGGCCTAGTTCCTTTCGTAGGAACCAGAGCCATTTTCATGGCCGGCTACAAAGGCAACAGCCACGTTCCGGCCAACAGCAGAGGGGCACTTTCACCTGCAAGGCCCAGGCCAAGTCATCCCCAGGCAGAGGCCAGCGATTTGCAAAGTCGGCCCAGCCTGCCGGATCAAATGCTGCCACAACGTGACTCCTTCCCGGCCCCCGCCCCTTCTCAGGATCAACAGGAAAAGAAAGTAGGGGGTCGCATCGCATGCCACTTGTCAGGGTGGCAATCGATCAGCACAGACAGGTGGGTTCTGCAGCTGGTCAAAAAAGGCCACTATATAGAATTTGTAGGCAGTCCACCTACAAGACCTCCCTGCTCTCCCGATATTCAAGTCAGCAGGAAGTGCTCGTGCTTCTGGAAAAGGAAGCCTTAGAGCACGTTCCAGAGAACCAGAGAGGACTAGGGTACTATTTTCACTTCTTCCTGGTTCCAAGGAAGACAGGGGACCTCCGTCCAATACTGGACCTCAGCTACCTCAACCTTTCGGTCGTTTACAAACGCTTCCACATGGTGATACTTCCGGGCCTAATTCCCATGCTGAAGCAGGATGCCTTTCTGGCGTCTTTGGACATGCAGGATGCATACCTGCATATTCCGATTGCTCAAGCGCAACGGAGGTTCCTGCGCTTCGAGTTTCAGGGCCGCCATTGTCAGTTCTGAGCTCTTCCCTTCGGCTGTCATCGGCACCTCGCGTATTCACGAAGTGCATGGTGGTCGTAGCGGCATCTCTGAGGAGACAAGGCCACTACGTGTTCCCATACCTGGACGACTGGCTTCTCATGGCGCCCTCCAGGGAGGCACTGATGACGGCTATTCACTGCACCCAGTCCCTTTTTCAATCATTGGGTATTCTCATCAACTACCAGAAGTCACTCTTGGTGCCGTCCCAGCAGCTGCAGTTTGTAGGAGCAGTTGTGGACACTGTCAGAGGAAAAGCTTTTCTTCCCTCGGACAGAGCGGAACACATCAGATCCCTCATCAGGGACTTGTCGGTGAAGAAGACTGTCCCAGCCAGACTTGTCCTTCGCCTGCTCGGACACTTGGCTACGGCCATTGCGACAGTCCCACTGGCATGTCTCCACATGCGGGTAACCCAGTGGATGCTACGGGTGCAATGGGACCAAAGGCAAGACCATCTGCAGCATCCAATCCAAATCACGAATGCGTAATTCGGGATTGGCAATGGTGGCTAAACCCAGGGAACCTCTCTGCGGGGGTTCCTTCACAGCACCGTCTCCGACTGTGACCCTCTCCACAGATGCCTCAGGGCTCGGGTGGGGAGCACACCTGGACGATGTTCGGTCTCAGGGCCTGTGGACAGCCCATGAGTCTCATCTCCACATCAGCATTCTGGAAATGAGGGCAGTCCTTTCCGCTCTGCAAGCCTTCCAGTCGGAGATTCCACCGGGCACACTTCTGTTACAAACAGACAATACCGTGGTGATGTATTACCTCAACAAACAAGGAGGCACTCACTCCTACCCGCTTTGCAAGGAGGCCATGAGAGTGTGGGAGTGGGTATTGCAACACAGCGCAAACCTGATTGCAGTACATGTCCCGTGAGTGGACAGTACTATCGCAGACAGTCTGAGCCACTCTCAGGCCAGAGTCCACGAGTGGGAGCTTCTGCAGGAGGTGGCAGAGGATATGTTTCACAGATGGGGTACTCCAGAGTTAGACCTTTTCGCGTCCCCATCCAATGCAAAACTGCCCAATTTTTGCTCGCTAGATCCAGGGTCTGGTGTTTTCTGGCGAGACGCGTTGTCCCTCTCCTGGGCGGGCAGATTCCTCTATGCCTTCCCTCCTTTCCCATTGATCCAGAGAGTTCTCTTAAAACTTTGCAGGGAGCAAGCGATGCTTATTTTGATCGCACCCTTCTGGCCCAGACAGATTTGGTTCTCTCTTCTGCACCAGCTATCCCGGGAACCTCCAGTTCCTTTGCCAATCTGCTCCCATCTATTGTCTCAGGAGGCAGGTTCATTGGTCCACCCAGGCTTACGCTCATTGAACCTGCACGCTTGGCTCCTAGAGACATAGCCATGATGCGATACAGGGTCTCTCAAGAAGTGACAGACGTACTCTCTGCTGCCAGAAAACTGGCAACCCACACAGCGTACGCTATGAAATGGCGTAGATTCTGTTTGTGGGCTCAAGCGCGCGGCTTTCCACCGTTAGACTGTCCCAAAAAGCTGGTTCTGGACTACCAGCTTTCCCTCTTCCACTCCCGACTGGCTTACTCCTCGATTAAGGTGCACCTCTGTGCAATCTCTGCTTATCATGCCCCAGTAGGCCATCGGACTGTGGCCCAGCTCGACACTACTTGTGCCTTCTTAAGGGGTGTCCTTCATCTTAGGCCGCCCATTAAGGATCCAGTCCCTCCTTGGGACTTACCTTTTGTCCTGGAGCAGCTTACGCTGCCAGCTTTTGAACCAGCCACGGATTGCAAGCTACATTTTCTCTCTCTTGGAAAACGTTATTTTTAGTTGCTGTTACTTTGGCTAGAAGGATCAT
Organism: Neoceratodus forsteri; assembly: GCA_016271365.2. Classification (NCBI taxonomy): domain Eukaryota; kingdom Metazoa; phylum Chordata; order Ceratodontiformes; family Ceratodontidae; genus Neoceratodus; species Neoceratodus forsteri. Next base: position 680,186,341 of record CM028131.1, on the reverse strand, counting down.
GGAATTGCATGCTCTTCTGTGCAAAGAGCCTTATTTGGTTTTCCACCAGGACAGGGTATCCCTAAGGACAAACCCAAAGTTTTTGCCTAAGGTGGTTTCAGCCCTCACACTAAATCAGGATATTGATTTACCAGTGTATTTCCCAAGGTACACTAATCGAGGAGAAGCCCTTCTGCACACCCTTGATATGCATCAATGCCTCAGATACTACCAGACCAGAACCAAACAGCTCCGAAAGTCTGACCAATTTTTCGTCTCCTTTGCTCACAGGATGAAAGGAGCTCCTGTCTCCAAACAGTCATTCTCTTGGTGGCTCATCCAGTGCATCACTTTCTGTTATGACAAGCGCAATAAACCCTTACCGGGTGCGGTCAACGGTCATTCCACAAGAGGGCTGGCTACTTCTTTTGCGATGTTAAAGAACGTCTCCACCTCAGCTATTTGCTCTGCAGCTACTTGGAGCTCTGTGCATACCTTTATCAGGCATTACAGCCTAGACATTGCATCGAGGCGAAGAGCGGGGTTCGGTCTAGCCGTCCTTCAGGGACTTCTGTCCTAGGCTCGAGTAATATCGAGATCTGTACCTTTCCTCCTCCCAGTGGTGCATGATTGCCACTGTTGCTTGGAAATCAGTCCTAATGGTGTAACCTGCTGCAAGAGCTGTATCTCAAAGTAAGATAGTACAGTTACGTAAGAACTTACCGTAACAGTAGATCCTCGAGAACAGCTCTTGCAGCAGGTACCTTCCCACCCACCATCCCCCTTTTGGAGGTAGGTCGTAGTCAAGCACCCATTTTATGGGATGGGACATTCCTGTTCAATAGTCTTTGCCATCTGGTGGCGGATCCTCGGTCTCCTCTTCTGATGTCATCCAGTGGCTGGGAGTCTCCCGCGGGAGAACTGAGGATTATGGGGGGACCGCCTGCTTATGAACTACGCCCGACGTCCGGGGTGGGACCGACGTCGGAGGCGGTTCCTGCTGAAGACTGCTAGCTAGAACATTTCTGTGGGGTCCTGGCACCTGCCGGCTTCAGTCCTAATTGTGTAACCTGCTGCAAGAGCTGTTCTCGAAGATCTACTGTTACGTTAAGTTCTTATGTAACTGTACTCTTGTTATTAGCTTTGCTCCGTAAGAATCTGACAATTGTAGAATGTTTACCATGGACAGTGGTTTGAAAACTGAGCTCATGCCTAACATTCCATGACTAGCATAGGTTCTATTAACCATTTCGACTCCGGGGCAGTCTTATGGTGAGATCATACTGCATATGTCAGAATACAGTAGGATTCCCTTGGAAGAAACAAGATTACTATGGCAAGTCATTTTTCCTTCTTTATAGCCTGAAAGCCCTGATGGATTTGGTCAGCTGTAAAACAGTCCTCCTCCAAACAGACACGTCTGTCATGCATCATCAGTAGGAAAGGAGGGGCATTCTCTTACTCTGCAGTGTGGCATTGAGTGTGTGGAAGTGCTGCCTTCAGCAGGGGACCCTGTTCCAGCGTTTATCTGCTGGGAGTCTGAAGCATTCGGACAGTCGAACAGCAGATGATACTCAGAAGTAGTCACTAGTTCCAGACATCATAAGATTGCTGTTCAGCAAGTGGGCTACCCCAGATGGGAACTTTATTGCATTCCCCACTCAACACCAGACTGCTTTTATTCTGGTCCAGAAATCCAGGACCTAGTGTTTTTCTGTTACAATTCATTTAGACTGCCGTGGCAAACAGTCTTTGTCTCTTTTCATGGGGCTGAATACCGTGCCCCCCCCCCCCCCAATCCTATCACTGGGCCTAGGAAGCACAGAAGGCCTTTATACTTCTCCCCAAGCCATGAAAAGGGCTTTTATAGCTTTCTGATTCTCTTGTATAATAGCCCTTAAGAGGGCTTAATTTTTTCTCCCCAGTCCTTGAAAAGGGTTTTTTCAGTTAAAGATGTCTGTGTGCTCCTATGCTCACCTGAACGCTGTCATGAATGCAGTGAGGGGGATGCATCAGTGAAGATGAGCATGAAAACTGACAACTGCACATGCACACTAGAGATTCACATTCGCAGTTGGTACTTACTGCATGTCTTCAACTCTTCCTGGTCATCAGTTGATGCAAAACCTGCAGGATTACACTGCAGACTTGGTGGCCCATGTGATATCTGGTCGGGATGTCAAACCGCGAACATGCGTCAGCTCCTGCTGGCCCAACCTCAAGGATGTGCTAAAGCCTTCGGGGTCCTAGAGCCCTGTAGACTTACATACACCACAGTGCAAGTAAGGGAAAAAACTACATGCTCTAACCTTTTCCCATGGGGTCCTGGTGCCTCTGACCCCAAGACCAGAAGTGTTACTCTATGAAGGAGGTACTCCAGAAGGTCAAGAGTTACAGGTAAGTAACTTTCCTGTGTTACTTTTGTTGCAGCATTTTCTGTACAGATTGATAAGACTTTTTATTAGTGTAATATATTTGGTTTTCCCAGTATGGACTGTTTCACTTCCAGATGTAACTACACCTTTAAAGAAGAGAAGATTGTACCAAATGCTGGATTCTTGTCATTCAGAAACATCAACACCAACACCTTCTCCATATGCAACACCAACTCGTAGTGATGCCACTGTCACAGACCCATGTCTCTTTGCTACTCCACCCAGGGTAAAGGTAGAAGATGAAACTTGCCGCAATGGCTACAAGCCCATATACTCACCAGTGACCCCCACGACTCCTTGTATTCAGGGAGGATCCATGCAATTTGAGGTGAGACTATTTAAAACTGCTGTAAACGTGCAGGGTTTTCTTTGGCAAAGCTCCTTAATGTTTTTCTTTTTTTGGGGGGTTGGTGTCAGACATAAACATAGTTTTAATAAAACTGCAGTGCCTTTAAGCTGTGTTTTTCTTTAGCTCCCACCAGTATACAGTCTCGGCACTGTCCACTGAGAAAAGTATTGGTTCTAGCAATGAGAGTGTATTAGTGATGTCATGCAGTTTGCATCATCACAGCCATGCGATGTTGCCCCGGAGACAGAACTTTAGAATTTTGCACTTCAAACGCTGCCATGCGGTCACGCTCCACTGGCTCTGCTATGACAACTATATACGTCTCCTTCAAGGGTATCTCCTCCACTAGGCTACACCTTTGGAACTATAAGCCGTCAACGTTTGGACCACATGAAAACTTAGCTGTACGAGGGCTGCCCACAGTGACATGCCCTGTCTACGTGTATGCAAACTTTGGCAGCCCATCACTCCTCAGTTCTTTTCTTACTGTCAGTCGTCCTCTTCGGACCTGTTAAAGGAAATGCTGTCAACCTAGTCTTTGCCGTTTATTCTTTTACTTTACTTGGTGTTTCATTTTGTTGTCTCTGCCTGCCTCTGATGTCAAAAGAGCCTTTATTTCAGTATTGTAAGTGCAGAGATAAAATTTACAAAGAAGACTCATACATGGTTTGTTTGTGCTGTCTGAGCCTGTCTCACAGTGTAAGGAGTTGTGAAATTTGTCAGAGCTTCAACCAGGCTACAAGGCGATGCCATAAGAAAGCTCTGGAAGACTTCCCTTTTTTTTTTTTCTTCCATTTACACTTCTATTGCTTTTTACTTTTCTCCCAGTCCCCAAGGCCATAGGCGTACTGCGTGTGTGTGTGGCCGTGCGTGGGCACATGCCAGGATCCGGTGGCCCCTTCTACCCCTCCTCTGACTCCGTACCACCTAAGCACCCACCGAACTTCCACTCAGTGGGAGCAGGACTGCGGAGGGGAGAGCAAGCTCAGTCCCGCTCCAGCACACCCCAGCCGGCTCCCCGGCCACCCAAGGTCGTTCCCGAACCTGGATCACTGGTGTAGCGTAATGTAAGACGCCAGCGCCTCAGCCCTCTGCACCACCGGGCTGGCAGAAGACTTACTTCTTAAGATATTGAAAGCCATGGAGAAGGAACATCACTTGAGTCTGTGTGTCCCTCACAGTCAGCCAAAAAGCGGCTGCTGAAGTCTAAATATCGAGGCAAAGAACGATGTCATCATGGACCTCCTTGTTATCTGGCCATAAGCACAGACACAGAGATGAGGACAAGTCTGCTTCAGCAGTGAGGTCCTGGTCACCGTTGAGGGAAGGTACGTCTTTGTCAGCACCGCTTTAAATACATCATCTACAGCCCCCAAATCAATGAGACACCAAGGTCAGGGCTTGACTTGGGCGTTGCCATAACTGCTATGGACAGTAGGACACCATTGTCATTGGGCCAAGGACTGTCAATGCAGGTAGTCCCGGACCCTTTACAGGGCACTGTCAACTCTCAGGCTGTGGTGGGGGGGGGGAGAGAATCTCAAACTCCTGAGGGGATAGCTATTTACTTAATAAATTTGGACTTTAGGGTCAGTAACTCTGCTTTAAAACAGTTCTGTGCATGTATGAAGGTTTCTGTTACCAAATGGGTGAGTATCGTGGGCCTGCTGCTGCGGCAGCGGACATTTTTGCACCAAAAAGCCAGCAGCATGATGGAATGCCTGCTCAGTCTGGGAGAGCAGCGGACTCTGCTGATTTGCCAGCGGAGGAAACCACCCTGAGGACAATACAGACGACTTTACAGCAACTGGTGAAAACAGTCCAGGATTTGGATAGAAAGTTTGATGGTTTAACCCCTCATGTATTAGCCCTTGAGACCCGTATGGACTATTGCGAGCAATTGGCGCAGAAATCCGAAACTACATGCTCCAAGACTATGGATGCAGTTATGAAGCTTATTAAGGAGAACTCTACTACGCCCATGCCTGAAAAATGTGGAAAATCAGGCTCAAGAATGACACATGCGGATAGTGGGATTAGCGGAGGGTGCCGAGGGAGAGGATTGCTTGATGTTTGCCAGAACTTTATTGCTTACTCTTTTGGGTCTTTCTGAATCGGATCCCCCAATTTTGATTGAAAAAAGCTACCATCCTACCCCTTGGCAAGCTGCAGCTGATGTTTCTCTACCCCATACCCTGATGGTGGTCTGTACTGGGTTTGGAGATAGGGACAGAGTTTTCCAGTTGGCCAGACGATGCAGAGCTTTGAAATACGGAGAGGATATTTTACACATTTTTCCAGACCTCTCCTATAGTACTCTGCAGCATTGGAAGGCCTTTGATGGAGTCCGTAGCCGTCTTTGGCTCTTGAAGCTCCAACACCAGCAGCTACTGCCAGCCAAATTGCGTATCCTCTGGAGTGGCCATCAATGTCTTTTTAATGAGCTGAAGGAAGCTGAAAAATTGGTGCGGCGCATGGAGGAATAATCAACAGACGGAGCAGTAGGTGGGGAGTCTTCAGATGGTGACTAGCCTTCTTTGAGTGTTATCTGCTTCATTCGCATCTAAGGGCTAAATGTCCTGGACTGAGTATCGGTATCTGTACTTTTGTAATGGAGCTGCGGAGTTTGGACATTAATCTGGACTCTGGGTGAGTCAGTGCTTCTCCCAGACTCACTCAATTGTTACTGTTGTTTCCCCTCCTTTTAATGATTTCAACTGTGAACAGCTACACCATTGTACGGTCTGGATATTGTGGTGATCGCTTCTTCACCACTGTGGCACTGGGAACATTGCTCAAATATGTGGTTTGGTTGCTCTGACTAACTAGTGACTTTAATGCTTGTTGTGTGCATCAAGGGGATTCTGCTTCAGGTTGAGGATGATTTTGCTGCTGTGCTTTAAATATGTTACATTTTGCAGAAGTTAAGGCTAGTTGGCATTGTTTTTTTTTTTTTTTTTAACAATTATCAGGGAGATACTCCTGGGGAGGCCTTCCACAGTGGCAGAGGCCATCCTTAACCCTGCCTTGGAGCTTTGGCAGTGCTCCACTTCCTGCCCTGTGCCCTCTGCCCGGATGGCCCACAAGTATGAGGTACCTACTGGTTCCCTGTCGGGATTCACACAACACCCCTCAGCCAAGGGACTGGTGGCTGATTCTGTGTTCATGCACTCTGGCAACACTGGGGACGTTGACAAGCGGCCTGACAAAGATTCCAAGGAGCTGAACCATGCGGCTAAAAAGGTCTACACTGCCTCCTCACTTGGCCCTCGCCAGGCAAACTCAGCCCTCATTATGGCCCACTTCTACTATGCCGTGCTGGGCACCCTAGATGAGGTGCTTCCTCATCTGCTGGCGGACCTACAGACCATGGTCAAACAGGTCCAGGGCCGGGTTGTGGATAGCAACAGCTCCAGATGGCCATGGACACTGGGGACTCGTCTGCCCGCTCCCTGGTGGCCAGGCGCCGCAGGGCTTTGCTGAGGATCTCGACCTTCACGGCTGACACTCAGCACACACTGGCAGATGTTCCTTTCCTGGGCACCGACTTGTTCGGTCCTGGAGTCGAGGGCCACCTGACTTGCATCGGGAAGTCCAGTGCCACCTTGAACTCCATGACATCTGCCCAGAAGGACCCCAAGGGCTCTAAGCAGCAGCAGAAAAGGAAGCCCTTTCGGTCCACCTCCACTCCACAAGCCTGGCGACCTTGACCAAAGTCAGTGGCCTCAGTCTCCAGTAAGCCTGTGGAGAGAGGCTCGGTTGCTCCTCAACCGGACCCTCCTCCAAGCCTGCCAATGATGAGATGAGGGGTGCCTCCCTCATGCCTGTCATGCCTCCCCTGGATCCTCCCTTGGGGGCTGGCTCCTCCACTTCTTTTCCGCCTGGTCCGCTGTCACCAAAGACAGGTGGGTCCTCGAGGTGGTGGGTCAGGGTCTGCCTCTGGAATTCGAGCAGTACCCTCCTTGCCGAGCCCGTGCCCCATAGGAGGACTTGGTATCCGCAGACATCCTGTCGGCTCTTCGGGACGACATTGCCCTGCTGTTCCACAAGGAGCTTGTGGTTTTTGTCACGGACCCTCCGAAACACCCAGGGTTTGTCTCCAGGCACTTCCCGGTGCCAAAACAGACCCGGGGGGCATCCCATTCTTGAGCTGCACGACCTGAGCAAGTTCCTCAAGTCGCGTACCTTTAGGATGGTAACTCTGTCTCAGATTATTCCATCTATGGAGAAAAGCATGTGGTTTTGCTCCCTGGATCTTCAGGATCCATTCTTTCAAGTCCCGATCTGTCTGTCTCACAGAAGGTTCCTCCGCCTCCGAGCAGAGGGAGCCCTCTACAAGTTCCAGGCCATGTCATTCATCCTGTCCTCAGCCACCAGGGTCTTCACCAAGTGCATTGCAGTGGTGGCAGCTTACCTGAGGTGCCGAGGGGTCCGGGTTTACCCCTACCTGGACGACTGGCTGATACATCCAGGCAGAAGATGAAGCGGTCCAGGGACCTGGCCCTCCAGACCTGCATCTCCCTTGGCCTCCTGGTCAACAAGGCCAAGGAGGAGCTCGACTCTTGCAGAGCCAGAGCCCGACTCCCGGCGGACAGGACGGAGACTCTGCCCTCCTTTGCCCAGTCATTTCAGGTTAGGCAATTGTGCCCTGCCCAGGACTTCCTGCGCCTGCTGGGGGCTATATGGTGGCCTGCACCAGCGTGGTCTGGTGGGCCTGCTGGAGAATGCGCTCCCTGCAGTGGGAGCTGGCCAGCCAGTGGTCTCAGCGCAGGGGTCACTGTGACCTAGTGGATGTGGGACACCCTCTAGTGGTGGTTATTCCAAGAGCATCTGCAAGAAGGGATCCCATTTGTCCACCCAGAGCCAACAGGATCACCCAGAGCCAACTGTCATCCTGACGACCGATGCCTGTCTCATGGGATAGGGTGCCCACCTGGGGAAACAGAGAGTCCATGGGCTCTGGACCCCCGAGGAGTCCCGATGTCATATCAGCCTGCTAGAGCTCAGAGTAGTTTGACTGGCACTGACTGCTTTTGCTCCTCACATTCGGAGTTAGGTGGTCCAGGTCCAGACTGACAAAACCACGACCATGTACTGCCTCAACAAATGGGGGTGGGGGATGCACTTCCTGCCGCTGTGCAAGGAAGCTGTCCATGTCTAGACCCTCGTGCACAGCCTGGAGGCCAGTTTGCTAGCCATCCATGTGGCAGGGGCCTCCAGCCAGCTGGTGGATGCTCTCAGCCAGATGGGCGAGGCATTTCACGAGTGGTCTTTCCACACACAGGTAGTACACAGTCTGTTCTCCCAGTGGGGTACCCCTCAGGTGGACCTTTTCGCCTCCAGGGAGAACACAAAGCTGAGGCTTTGTGCCCAAACCCCCTCAGCAGGGAGTGCTGCAGGGGGGAAGCCTTCTCAAGGCCCTGGACCCCAGGCCTCTTCTATTCCTTCCCTCCACTTCCTTTGATCCACAAGGTGTTTCTCAAGGCCAGGCAGGACAAGGCACAGGTGACCCTGGTGGCTCTGGACTGGCCCCGCGTGGTACCCCTGTCTCCTCAGCAGCAGGCTCCCGAAGCATCTTACACTCTGTCTGGACCTGCTCTCCATCGATCAGGGGAAAGTACTCCACCTGGACCTTCAATCCCTGCACCCAGCAGCCTGGTTCTTGAGTGGCTAGAGTTCCAGGCTTTGGGTCTCTCCAAAGATGTCCTCTACATTGTTGAGGCATCTCAGAAGGTGTCAACCAGGAAACGCTATGCTGTCAAATGGAAAAGGTTCTCCATTTGGTGTCAGTGCAAGGGGTCGGACCCTTTGTCCTGTCCAGTGGCTTGCATCCGTGATTATTTCTGGTCCCTCTCCCAGTCGGGCCTCAGGTCGACGACCCTTAAGGTGCACCTGGCAGCTATGTCTGCTTACCGGGTGCGAGCTAGTCAGCAGTCAGTGGTGCAGGAGAAGGTGGTCTGTCACTTTTTTAAGGGCTTGGACCATATTTCCCCTTCAGTGCGTGAACCACCACCACCACCTTGGGATCTGTTGCTGGTTTTGGCAGAGCTTATGGGCAAGCCATTCGAACCTATGCTCCAGGTGTGAGATGTCACACCTGTCGTGAAAGGCCACCTTCCTGGTAGCTATCACATCAGCCAGAAGGGTCAGCGAGCTCCAGGTACTCTTGATAGAGTCTCCATACCTGGTCTTTTTACGGGGCATTTTGCATTTGCAAATCTTTGCCTGGTAATTAACTTCTGCAACCTCAGCTCATTAAGACATCCTGTTTCTGAGAAAGTGCTTTAGAACTTTGTCAGTTTTTTTTTTTTTTTGCAGGTGCAACAAAATAGAACAAGGTGTCCCAGAACTGACCTCCTGTTGCCAGTTCTGCAAAAGAGTTTGTGCTGCATCTCAAGGTTAACCCCTTGAGTTCCAAATAGCTTTTTGCAATCATTTCAACAGTACAACTATATAAAGTTTCAAATAAAGGTTTCACACAAAGATTCACATATATTTTTATAACCGTAGATACATAAGGGGGGAGAAAAGACAGAAACAGCAAGTGAAGACAGAGAGATAGCGAGAGGCAGAGAATCACGAGACTGTCGGAGTGGTCAGTTCCTAGGTCTCACAAGAACATTTGGTTGCACAACCAGACAAGCAGGAGACAGAAAAGAAGTGGATAGAACAGATGCCTGCATTTAACTCTTTTTACATAAGGGCCGCCAGCCCAGTGATGCTGAGGGTTGAGGCGCTGGACGCCACACCTCACCCCATCCTGGCGACCCGGGTGCAGGAACAAGCCCAGGTCGCCGGGGGTCGGCAGGGGAGAGAGAGAATTGAGCGTCCGGAGGATTGCTTTCCTCTATCGTGGAGGGATCCAAGGTCAGCCCAGTATCGCAGCTGCCCCTGGTGGAGACCGGAGGCACTGCAATGCCTGGGGCTGCATTCAGTGGAAGACGTCAGTCGGCTGCCTTCCAGATGTGGGTGGGAGCATCCACACCACGGATAGGGCAGCATTTCACGTCCTGCATCTGGGGGCCAAAACAAGGAAATACCATACCACACTCGCGGAGATGAAGGGGGTTCCAGGGACGCCACCCACATCCCACCATTGGCCCTGCGCTCGGAGGACTTCACGGCCGCCCAACCACCCAGGTAAGACCTCTCCAGTCCCAGAAAGGACATCACGTGAGGACGGGTACGCCCTGGGGGGTGATCCGGGTGGGCTACGTCTGCCTGGGTAGTCGGGGGAGTCCCTCCGTGCAATGCAGGGTTCAGACTGGGAGTAGAGGAGGCAGTTGCCTGTACACCCCGGAAAGATGCCCAGGTGTGGTGGTGATAGAAAGAGTAAGAAAAAAAAAAATCTCCTTCTAGATAAAACATGGGACAGGACCTTATTCACCCTGTCACAGAGGCCTGTGTCCACTTCCTCAGCACCAACCACAGCGTCCAGGCCTGCGAGATCTGCTGCGGCTTCAATCAATCTATTCGGCAGCATCACCAGAAAGAGCTGAAGTCATTTCTTATGGAGTAGAAGGTCGCTGACCCCTACTGCTGCTCACACCCTCTCTGTTACAGGATCAGCCTTGGCAGCTTTTCCTGCCGGAGCTTCTTCGCCCAGCGTTGGTTCATCTGTGGCACGCCTCTCCTGCCGACAATTCTCACTGCCTGCCTCACCCTGTCTGCCGGGAGGGGGGTGATGGTCATGCCTCGTCAGGCTTCAGGCCTCTTCTGTCGACGCCTATGACCATTCCTGTGACGTCCACGATGCAGGTTACCCAGTTGGTCCCTCAACCTGCCCCCATACTGTTGCTGCTTTAGCCCTCTCTGCCAGTGCCAGGGCCTCGGTGCCCCCGGTCAATGCCACAGGGCCTTCTGTCAATGCCAGTGACCCATCAACATCCATGCCACGGTGTCCTCAGTGTGGGACTTTATGAAGAGAGTTTCCCTACTTCAGGGCCCATCACTGGCTGGGGCCTTCTCAGCCTACATCAGTGCCGTCCAACCCACCCCCGTCATCTCTCTCTTCTATGCCCATCTCTGAGCCAGGGGACGACGATTATTGCCCTGACTTGTCACCCAACAGGAAGGAGGAGGGGGCTGGGTCTCAGACCCTTTCTAGCGCTTTTACTGTTTCCTCAGCAGGGTAGGATGCCTCCAAATATACCCCACGGTCACATACACACCCCGGATGCCGCTCCTTTTATAGCAGTAATGCAACAGCTGCAGTCCGCTATGGGGTTCGATGCTGCAGAGCAGGACATTACTCGGCGGAACCTGGCGGACTACCTGGATCTCCCAGATTCCCCTCCACTCATTCCTCCTTTGATCAATGCATATGAGGATGCCACCATGGCCGTTTGGTACAGGCCTAATTTAACACCCCATGTCCAGGGCAGGCTGTGCCATTCTCCTCTGGAAGCCCTTTTCCCGCGGGCCCCCATGGGCAGATTCTGTAGTGATCAACTTGGCCCACAATAGATCTAAGAGACCCCAACACCTTAGTTCTCTTCCCCTAGTCAAGGAGTCCAGGACGTTGGACCTTATGGGCAAGCGGGTGTTTGCCTCCTCCACTTTGGCCATAAGGATTATCAATTAAATTGGCCCTATGCTTAAATTCCAGATGGTCCTCAAAAGTAGGAGATGCTCAAGGCCTTCCAGACGGAAGCATGTGTGGGAAAGCACCTGTGGTGCCCTAGATGCGGCCTGCCTATGATGCCCTAGATGCTTCTGCCTGGGCCTCAGTGGTGAGAGTTTGTCTAAGGAGGTACTCCAGGATCAGGGTGTCCAGTTTTGCCTCGGACGCCCAACAGTCCATCCTGAATGCTACCTTCAGGGGCTATAAGCTCTTCGGGGCTTACGTGCAGGATATTCTCAATGACCTGCAGGCCTCGGGGAGAACACTACGGACTGTTCACTCCCTCTACCACACCCACCAGAAGAGTGGGCAGAAGGTGCCCTCTCTGCATGCCACCCATCGTCCCAGGTCTGGCATCTGACAGCCAAGCAAGCACAAAGCTGCCACGGCCCTGCCTACCCCTTCCTCCACCACAGGAAAGTCCTCAAGGGGTGGAGTAGCGGGCCCTGCCAGCGGCACAGCATCAGCCTGACCCCTTCCCTGACCCCTTCCATCCGGTTCCCCATGACTCGGTGGTGGGGTGTCGTTTCTCCCTCCATCTGGACTGGTGGAGGGAGATCACAACCAATGCCTGGGTGCTGCAATTCATACAAGAAGGACACACACTAGAATTTGTGCAGATGCCTCCAGAGCTTCCTCTAGGACCTTCCACTTACCCTCCAGACCATATACCCGTGTTGCTGGAGGAGATTCAGATGCTGCAATGAAAAAGAGCCATAGAATCCGTCCCCAAGAAGCAGTGCAATGTAACGTTCTACTCCCTCTTCTTCCTCGTTATCTAGTCCACATGGGGACTTGAGGCCCATACTGGACTTGCGAAACTAGAACTACTACATCCAGTACAAAACGTTCAGGATGGTTGCCCTCCCAGGCCTGTTGCCCTTGCTCCGAAAGAGAGACTGGATCTGTTTCCTAGATATGCAGGACGTACACCTGCACATCAAGGTCTGTCTTCTCCACAGGAAATACCTCAGGTTCCTGTTTCAGGGGAGCACTGCCAGTTAAGAATATTGTCTTTCAGCTTGTCGTCAGCACCTCGAGTCTTCACCAAATGCCTAGCTGTAGTGGCAGCAGTCCTCAGGAGAGAGGGAGGTTGTCTTCCCCTATCTGGATGACTGGTTGCCCAGGGCTCTGTCCAAAGAGCAATTGTCCTGGACCCCGGCACATACCCTCCAGTTGTTCAGCCATTTAGTGATCACAGTCAACCTGTCCAAGTCAGTCCTGACTCTTAAGTCAGCGTCTCTAGTACGTAGGAGCTATATTGCATACAGTCCAGGGCTCTGCCTTTCTGCCCCTGGACAGGATGGAGCACTTGATAGCGCAGGCCCAGGAGATCTGCCACAGCCAGGACACACTTCAGACTGCTAGGTCTTATGGCTGCAGCCATTACCACAGTTCCCCTGGCGAGGCTACACTTGCGCATCCCTCAGTGGACTTCGACGACCGGAACAGATGGTCCTTGCATCTTTGCCAGTCAAAAAGGTTCTTCTGTAGTGGATGGAACCCAGCCATTTGCTCAGAGGGTTGCTTTATTCATACCCACTCCTCGGGGGTTGGCTGGGGTGGTCATCTGGGTCCTTACCAGACTCTAGGGACATGGTCTGTGCTTGACACTTCTCTCCACTTCAGTCTTCTCGAGGTGAGAGCTGTCCTCTGTGGCCTGCAGGCCCTGCAGTTTCACCTGTCCCCGGGCCCTCTGCTAGTGCAGACAGACAAATATCAGTGTAGTACACTACATTAGCAAGCAAGGGGGCACCCACTCTTGCCCCCTGTGCACAGAGGTGATGAGATTTTGGTACTGGGATCTGGAACACGACCTAGAGCTGTCAGACGTCCATGTTCCAGGTGTTCAAAATATCCTGGCAGACAGGCTAAGCCATTTGCAGTCCTGAATGCACGAGTGGGAACTGCTCACCTGAGTAGTAGAAGACCTGTTCGACAGGTGGGGTCACCCAGAGTTAGACCTTTTTGCATCCCCACTAAATGCAAAACTGCCACTTTTCCGCTCACTCTACCCAGTGCCTGGAGTTTTCTGGTGAGCTGCACTGTCCCCCTCTTGAAAAGGGAGGATTCTTTATGCCTTCCCTCCCTTTCCTCTGATTCAGAGAGTGCTAATCAAGCTCCAGATGGAGAGCGCCACTCTGATTCTGGTGGCTCACTTTTGGCTTTGGCAGATTTGGTTTTCACTGTTGCAGCAGTTAGCGGTGGAGCCTCCAGTGCCCTTTTCCCTGTGCTTGGGCTTGCTGTTGCAAGAGCTGGGGACCCTTCTCCATCTGAACCTCCAGTCTCTTCACCTGTGTGCCTGGCTACTGAAAACCTAGCCATTGCCAGGTTTGGTGTCTCACCTAAAGTGGCTGGCATCCTGGTGGCCACCACGGAACCTTACACCAGGGCAACTTAATCTCTGAAATGGAAGCACTTTGCATTGTGGGTGACTTCCCATAATCTGGACCCCTTCACCTGCCCAGTGAACCAGATTCTGGAGTACTTGCTGTCCTTGTCCAATGCTGGCCTAAAGTATTCTTCGCTAAAGGTTCACTTGTCCGTCATATCAGCCTTCCATGTGCCCATTAAGGGCCACACGGTAGCCCAGTTGGATGTGGCCCATACCTTTTCGAGAGGTATCCTGCACTTAAAACCTCCCATCCATAACCCGATACCAGCCTGGGACTTAAATTTTGTTTTGGAGAAACTTACTTTGGCTCCTTTTGAGCCCGCCGCGACATGCGAGCTTCGCTTTCTGTCATGAAAAGTCTTACTTTTTTGTTGTTATTACCTCTGCTCGTAGGATTTCCGAGCTCCAGGCGATCATGTGTGAGCAACCCTATTTTATTTTCCACAAAAACAGGGTGTGTCTGCGTATTAACCCTAAGTTTTTGTCAAAGGTGGTGTCTTTAAGTTTACTCTGAATCAAGCCATCCACCTGCCTGTTCATCATCCAGAGCATGCTGATCCTGGGGAAGCATTGCTCCATACTTTTGATGTACATGGAATTCTCAGATCTTATGTTCATCGCACGAGGGGCTGCAGGACGTCCTCGCAGTTGTTTGTTTCCATTGCCCCTGGGAAAGAGGGTGTACAAGTTTCAAAACAGTGCCTGTCGAAATGATTAGCCAGCTGTATTATTTTCTGTTATGGAAAGTACGGTAAGGAACTTCCTGGGATTGTCTGCCAGAGGCATGGCCACTTCTGTTGCCTGATCTTCCCTTGTCAGTCTTCACCATTCATTACTGCTGGATATAAGCTGGAGGGGCGCACCCTACTGGGGAGGTTTTTGAGGTCTCGCGTAGTCGCGCCCCGAGAGAGCCCTTTTCTGGCGGCGTTAGGCACCCAGACTCTCCTCCATCCCAGTGTTGTTTCTCATGACGTTGAGGTTGCACCTGCTGCGCGGGGTTGTTCATAGTACTGCGTCATAGGCCGCATTTTTCTCGAAGTCGCCAAGCTCCTTCATCCCAGTTTTTCTTGATGTCGTCTACCAGTAAGACTGTTATGTTTCTTTTATATTTCGACGATGCCGAGAACTGTACTGTTTTTTTTTCCTTGATTGTTTCGCATCATGTCAGGTTTGGGGGCCAAACACAAGTCTAAGGCGGGCTGTGCCCCTATGCATCGGTGCCCTTGTGGCCGGCAGTTTTCCGTCACAGACCGTCGTGATGTTCGTCTTCAGTGCCTGGGACCCTACCATGATATGGATCATTGTGACGCCTGCTTCTCCATGGATCGCTGTGTGTTAGAAGTCCGCACATTTACAGTCTGCAGAGCTCTGCCGACTTTCGGAGGACGACGTCGCCCAAGGGCCTCCCAGGCCAGATCTCTTGACCCTTTCTCCGGGTCCCCTCCCGGGTCTATACGGCCCGGTGAGGAGGGAACCTCCTCCACTTCCAGCCTTGCCGAGGAGGAGGTTTCTTCTGCGCAGTAGGAACGGTGTGATCCCTCCCGGGGTCATGCCTTTGGCGCCATCCCGGCAGTCACCTACTCAGAGGTGCAGGCTCCCCCGGTGTCGCGGGGCCCAGCTCTGGTGGACCCTCGTTCTCGTCTGCCCTTGTCACCTTGGAGTCTGGCGCAGCACGCGGTGCCGGTGACTCGGGCGGGGCCTTTGGCGGTACCGTTCTGGGTCTCGGTGCCGTTCTGGTTCTCGGCGCCGTGGACTCGGGCAGCGCCACGCTGGATCTCTGCACCATTCGCAGCGCCAGGGATTCGGGCGGTGCTGTTCTGGATCTGTGCCGTCCACGGCACCGGGGACTCGAGCGGGCGCAGTTCGCGGTGCAGCCTGGAGTTCCTGGCGCCCGGGCGGTGGCTGACTCGAACTGGTGTTGGCATCGCAGCCTTCGGCGGTACCAGTCCTGGTGCCGCCTCTGAGGTGGTTCTTGCGGTTGTTGCGATGGAGCTTTCCCTTGTTGTTCCCTCCTCGGAGGACGATTCAGGGGAGGGCCCAGACCAGCGACTGGAGTCTTCTGACTCGGAGCCTCCTGTAGGTCGCAGGGCTAGACTTTCCAGTGTTCCTCTCCCAGAGTCCCCGGAGTTGGTTAACCCGGATGATTCCATGGCTAGGGGTGGCTTGGAGTCTACTGCGGTGGACCCTTCTGGAGTTCCGGAGAGGATGCCCTCTTCTCGGGGATCCCAGGCAGCTTCCGTCCCCGGTGCTGCTGGGGTCCTTCGGCAGAGGAAAAAGGACTCTGCATCGGCAAGTTCCCTTCGGGGTATCGCTCAGCAGGGACCTCCACCACTGGTTACGAGGAAGAGGGCTGCTTTGGAGTCCGAAGGATTGAGGGGTAGAGATCAGCAGCGGCAACGATCCCCCACCGCTCTGCAGGGTGTGGGGAGTCGTCGCAGCGCTGATCCTTGCCTTTCTCTTAAGGTCTCTACAGCGCCTTCTGGTGGCGGTTCTGAGGGTTGCCCTTCTGGACTCATGCAATCCCAGGCACGTCACAAGAGAGAATCCCCTTCAGGGCTCTTTCCGGAGTTGCCTCTTTCCCTCTCTACTATGCGACCCGGCATGGTCTCAGGGTCCCCAGTCTTAGCGGCGTCACTACCTGGATCCTAGAGCCCTGGCAGAGGCCAGGCATGTGCCATTAGGTGCCCATCGCCCATCCCTCTGCAACCACCTCCCTCCCTTTCTCCCAGGCCATGTAGGGCCCACTGGGCCATTAACTTGGGAGACGTTCAGAGCTACTGCAACGGCCTTCCCGTCCTATGTCAGGGCCATGGACGAACAGGTTTTCCTCCTGTCCCCCGCTGCAGGAGTCTTCTGAGCATTCGAGCTCCATTTCCTCCTCATCTTCCTCCTCTGAGGAGGAGGAACTTTCTGTCCACCTTTCCTCTGACGCTGATTTTACTGACCTGTCAGCGTTTCCTTTCGACGATGGTTTCGGAGCTCCGTATCTCCTACATCTGTAGAGACAATACCGAGCGGCAGATGCGTGCTTTCGTTAGTGAATTCAGCGCTCGCCATCTGGTGGTGCCATCCTGGCCGATCCCCTTCCAGGAAGCATCTATCCGCACCTGGCAGTCTCCAGCCACTCCTTCTCTAGCCCCAGGAGACTGTATTGTGTCCCCCACGAGTCTCTAGGTTCTCTGCCTTACCCACCGTCGCGTTTGACATCCCTAGACACTCCTTCCGGGCCTCGGTGCCTGGTACACAACAGGCCTCCGGATTCAGATTCTGCTGAATTCGACCGGTGGGGACGAAGTTTTCTCTTCCGGTCGTGCGTTGTTATGCATCTCGTCTCATCAGGCTCACCACGCTGCTTACAACAAGCATCTGTGGTCGATGCTGGCTCAGGTCTTAGCCTCTTTGCCTGACTCAGAGCAGTCTAGACAAGCCATTGCTCTCTCTCTGCACTGGGTCTGGAGCTTGCAAGGCACCAAGCGAGGGCATCCTATGATGCCAACGAGGTGGTGTATGTGCATTAGGCGGATGGCATGCCTTCGTCTCTCCAGACTGTCACCCATTGCCCGGCATAGGGTGGCTAACTCTGCCTTCCGGGGGAACCGCCTTTTTTCCGGCAGGGCCAGGAGGCTTCTTCAGGGACAACCTCCATCCCCCAGCCCACGGGGGACACCTCCTCCTCCTCACCCACCTTAGACGACTTAGTCTATTGGTTAGGGTCTCCCCCTTTCTACTTCTCACCAGTAGGAGGCTGAGGGATCTGTTCCCTCAGGATCTGTCCACACCACCTTCGGGGAAGCTTGGTACTCACCCAGCAGTAATGAATGGTGAAGACTGTTAAGGGAAGATATGAAAATTACATACCTACCGTAATTCTTGATTTTCTCTTGTATCTTCACCATTCATTACTGATTCCCGCCCACCTTTCCCCTCATGGGCCTTCTTCTTCGGCATCTCCCCCTCCCACCTCGTTCCTCCTCCTTCTTCGTTGGCCTTTAAGCAAAAAAAAAAAACTCTATCTTGATTTTCTGTTCTTCTGAACGGATCCTGTTTCCTCAAGGTAAAGGGAGAATGAGTGGAATTTATTCTATCCTGAGGGAACTCTTTCTAATTGCCCTTAGGGGTGACCTCTTGGTTTTCTTAACCATGTTGTTCAATTCACAGTTAAAGGACCATCCCTCTATGGCTCGGTCCTTTTTATCCTGGTCCCTCTGGCAGGTCTTAAACTTCTTTTGCATCAGTTTCTTCTGGTTAGTGCTTTCCTGACACTTCAGTTACCTTAAGCTGATTCTGTTGCCTTGCCTTCAGGGTGTCCGATTGAGTTCCCACACTATCCTTTTTCTTAAAGGGGTGCCCTCTGTAGAGCTCACCCCCTTCCCACACGCATCTGTGTTAGTACTTAAGGTACTAGAGGACCTCTTCCTCTTCCTAGTTGGCGCTCTCTTTCTGGAACAGAATTCTGCCTCGGCAGTCTGTGAGCTCTCTGCTAGAGTTTAAGGGGTTGGGATGACGGGAGGACTGAGAATCTGCCCTTTGTGTCCAATCTGTGCAACCAGTTCGGCCGAACCTTCTTTTCAGTCCTATCGAGAGGGATCCTTGCTCCCTTGTTTTGGTTCCGAGCTTATAAGCCTTAACCCGACATGTCAGTGGGCAGTATTCTCCCCTCCCAACATCCCTTGTTCTCTCTCTCTCCTCTTCTTCTTCCTTTCTCTCCTTTTCTTCATCTGTTCCTCCCTTGGAGCCGCCTCAGAAGTGAGGCCCTGCAGTCCCTTAGGGTAGGCATTTTCTCCTTTTTCAGTCCTCTTCCGGCTTATGCCTTTTTCAGTTTATATCCTTTCCTTTTTCTATCTCTCGGCTCTCTTGCCTCGCTCTTTTTTCCTTATCCTTATTTCGCCTCTCCGGCTACCAGAACTGGGATGGAGGAGGAGTCTGCGGTGCCTAACGGCCATCCCTCGCACATCACGCGAGGGGGCAGTGCCGTCGGCGCAGACTCCTCATAAAAAAAAATACCGTAGCTGGTGCATGCCTCCGGCTTACACCCAGCAGTAACGAATGGTAAAGATACAAGAGAAAATCAAGAATTACGGTAGGTACGTAATTTTCATTTTCAGAGGGGTCTCAGCAGCAGAGATCTATGCTTCTGCCACTTGGAGTATTGTCCACATCTTCACTAGACACTACAGTCTGGACATAGCTTCTAGAAGGAGGGCAGGTTTTGGCCTAGCAGTGCTGCAGGGCCTGTTTTCATAGGCTGTTGCCTTCCAGCCACCAAGGCTATTTTTTCTTCTCTGCAGTACTGCTTGGGACTCGTTCCTAAGGTATGACCTGCTGCAAGAGATATCCTCAAAGATAGAACAGTTATGTAAGAACTTACCATAACAGTAAATCTTCAAGAGAATCTCTTGTAGCAGGTCATGCCATCCCATTCACCTCCCCTCTTGCTTCTGACTTTCTCTCTTTCTGTTTGCTTCTTTTCCGGGATGGTGAGCCTTCTGCTTTCTTTGCTCCTTCTGGTAGATCTCTGTAGCTGTCCCTTGGTTCCCTCAGGAGCACGTTCTCGACAAATGGTCTTCGGCGGGGAACTGAGGAGGTTGGGGCCTTATACGGCTATATAGCGGGATGTCCACATGATGACATCGCCGTGGGCATTCCCAGTTAGACTGCTTGCAGAAATGTTTCTGTGTGGTCATGGTGCCTGATGGCTATAGTTCCTAAGTTGTGACCTGCTGCAAGAAATTCTCTCAAAGATCTACTGTTACGTAAATTCTTACGTAACTGTCCTTTTTGGTCACCCTGGGAGTCCCATCACCAAGTAATCCTGCTGAAGCTCTGTGTAGTGCAACTTGTGCTGACGGAATTTGCTCCTCTAGTTGGGTGCGGTCATGCTGGTCCGTCCAGACAGACCACACCATGACCACATTGCACCTGAACAGGCAAGGCAGAACGAAACTCACTTCCCTTGTGTCAGATGGCCCTCCACACCTAGACCCCTGTGCACAGCCTAGGTGCAGATCTCCTGGCGATTCATGTTGCAGGAGAGAACAGTCAGCTGGAGGACGCTCTTAGCTGGAAGGAGAGATGTTGTACGAGTAGTCCCTGAATCAGGAGGTGGTGAACCACCTGCTCTCCTGGTGGGGCACTCCTCTGGTAGACCTGTTTGCCACCTGGGAGAATGCCAAACTCAGGCTGTTTTGTGCCTGCCCCCCACAGTTCAGAATACTAGTGGGAGTTGCCTTCACGAGGCCGTGTGGTGGGAGACAGACTTCCTGATGGCCATCACGTCAGCCAGAAGGATTGGGGAGCTCCAGGCACTCATGGTGGAGTCTCCCTACCTGGCCTTCCACAGGAACTGTCATCCTTCACCCCAACCCAAAATTCCTTCCAAAGGTTGTACTGGAGTTTCTCCTTAACCAGATGATTAACTTACTGGTATCGTTTACTAACCAGTCTTCGGAGGCCGCACAGCTGGAGTTCGGGGAGAGGCTCGCCAGCTGTTTGTCACTTATGCTGAAGCCGCACCAGGCACACCTCTGCCATAGGTTGGTTGGTAGTAAGCCACCTATAGGGCTTAGAGCTCATTGCACCAGACATACTGCTGTCTCGATGGCTGCTTCCAGGGACATCCCTATCCAGGAAATCTGCAGGGCTATCTGGAAATCAGCACACACCTTTATTTCCCACTACCGCATCAACCTTAACTCACACGGGGATGCTGGTTTTGGGACCTGTTTTCCCATCTCTGTTCACCAAATTAGGACTGTGTGCCTTGCCACCTTCTCCCAGAAAACTGCTAGGAGTCTGTGGGAGTGTGGATAGTGAACGATACCCACGGCCAGAGAAAATTAGAGTACTCACCTGTAACCATAGATCTTACTTCGAGAGGATTCCTGCTGTAGGTCTTCACATATAGGACTGTGCCCCCTGGCGTCAGGCTCGACCGGCAAACTTGTAGCTAGCAATCTTCAGCGGGGACCACCCCCGACTTCAGGTGACATGACGTCATCCCAACTATAAGAAGGGGCGGTCCCGCTCCCACCCTCCAGTTCTTTCCTGCCATCGTATCAGTTTGTTCGACAGATGTGGTAGAACAGCGATCAGTTGCCCACTTAGTATTCAACGTTTTTTGTCTTTTCTGTACTATTTCTCTTAATTTTTCGAATGAGTGTATGTCGTCTCATCTTAAAAAGTGCTCCAAGTGCGGTGCCCAAATTCCGCACAGGGACGACCACTCCCGCTGCCTCCTCTGCCTGGGGCCTAAGCACAACTCGGCCGAGTGTGCTGTTTGCCAAGGGTTGAACCAGGCCACGTGGACCCTCGAGGTCCACCTTTTGACCCAACGGCTGGCTTCTATGGAAAAGGAGCTCCAGGAGCTTAGGGAGAGGTCATCGTCACTGGCCCCAGAAAAAAGAAAGGAAAAGGAGAAGCACCAGGAGAGAAACCAGTCGCCGCAAGGGAGACCCTCCACTTCCAGAACCGTGAATACCACTCATCTTATCTGTGTCAATCTTCACCATTCATCACCTTTGGGTTACTGGCCGGAGGTCATGACCCCACGGGAGCTCTTTTTTTTTTTTATTTTATTTTTTTTGGATGGGCGGAGTTGATGCACCATCGGGGCCTCCATCAAGGCCGATGCACTACGTGGCGCTCGCAGGTTGGCCATTAGGTGTTGTCGACTCCAACCTCCGGCCAGTTCTTCATCTCCCGCTGTCGAGGGCACCTCGTGGGAAGCTCCAAGAAGAATTTTCAGAGGCCTGCCTCTACAGTTGAAGCCTTCGGCTACATTTTCGACCCCATGTCGCTGCGTAGTCCATCGACTCCTTATATTCTGCCGGTTCTGTTCGCTCCACTCGACGTCGCCTGGTAAGACTGTTCCTTATTGTATTTGCTTTGCGACGTCGGGTCTTGTTTTGGTGTTCTTTTTCCTGTAGGTCATGTCTCGGTCGGAGGGCAAAAAATCTTCTAAAACGGGATGGCCCCCCCATGCAATGTTTCCCATGCAGCCGTAAGTACTCCGTCACCGACCAGCACGACTGCTGCCTCGCATGTCTTGGCCGGCTTTCGACATGGATTCGTGTTATGCCTGTTTCTCCATCGACTGCGGTCGTGAGGGGCATGCGGTGAAGTGGGGCGGTTCCGCCCGACTTTCAGGGGTGGGTGCGCACTCTGGCCTAGCCGTGTGTTCTCAGCCTTTCCTCCGGGTCCCTCCCGGTTCTACTCGGGACAGCGGAGGAGGGAGCCTCTGCTTCTTCTAGCCTAGCCGTGGCAGAGGCCCCTCCATGTGCAGGAGTCCTGGTCTGTGTCGTCCCCCTCCCCGGGGACAGATGGGAGGCACCGCTGAAGGCTCCCCCGGTGTCGCACCTGTAGCTTGGAAGGCCTGAGTCGGTGCTGTCCTTGACGCCATCTGTTGGCACCGTTTTGTGCCTCGGCGCCATGGGCACTGATGGCACCGGTTTGTCACTCGGCGCCATTGCTGCTGTTGGCACCATTCGCGGCACCAGCAGGCAGTGGTGCAGGCCACCATTGCCCTGCAGCCTGGCCTCGGAGGGTTCTCTGACCCCTCAGCGGTGATACCCCTCCTGTGGTGTGCCTGGCTCGCCCAACTTTGGGGCCGATCAGAGCACCCACGGGATGGAGTCTGCTGCTCCCTGGATAGCCCGTTCGGGGGCCGACCAGGGCTGTCAGTTGCCTAGGCTGGCTGTCTCGAGGAGGAGGGCGCTCTTGGATTCCGAGGGGTCGAGGGGCATGGGGTCTGTGCAGCGGCCTTTTTCTGGAACCTGCCCGGGCAGAAGCCGTAGTGCGGATCTCCGCTCTTCCCGCTCAGTTTCATTGAGAGGGCCCCGTTCTTTGGAGGTAGGGGACCGTCCTTCTGGACCTACACAGCCCCGGTCACCTCACGGGGGATTCTTCAGGGTGCAGCCTAGGCAGTACCAGTTTGCTTGTTCAGCTGTCAGCTGTGGAGTCTTTTGGAGCACCTTCTTTCCCTAGGGCTCCCGGTGCACTCCCTAGCCCAGGTGGAGGTCAACCGATCCCCGTTGTCGGTTTTGCCCCTGTTCCTCTGCCACCTTCTCTTGCGCTCCCAGGCATTCGTGGTCCTAGCGGGCCTCTCTCCTGGGAGCAGTTCAGAGCTCAGGCTGCTCAGTTTCCCTCCTACATTAGGGCAATGGACAGACAGGTTTTTCAGCCTCCCCCTGAGCAGACAGCTTCTGAACCTTTGAGGTCCTCTGACTCTTCATCCCCCTCTTCTGGGGGAGAGGAGCAGTCTGTCCCACATCTCTCCAGCTGCTGATCTCGCAGAGTATTAACGATTCCTCATGAGGATGTTAGAGGACCTGCACATTACCCCTCACACTCTACACAATCCAGAGCATTCGGCACACGCCTTTCTAGGCGACTTCAGTGAGGACACCCTTATGGTGCCCCCCTGGCCTGCTCCCTTTCGGGAGGTGTTGTTGCGTTCCTGGCAGAGACCTTTTTCTGGAGTTCCTGCCCCCAGGGATCTCTGCCAGTAGTATTGTCCCCCGAGTCTCCAGGTTCCATGCCTCATCCTCAGTCCGGATTGACGCAACTGGACACTCCTGATGGGCTTTGCGCCCTGCACCGTGACCGCCCCCCAGATCAAGATTCTTCGGATTTTGACTTCTGGGGGAGGAGGACCTTCTACTTGGCACGGTTGCTGCTCTCTATTGCAGCACATCAGGCCCACTATGCAACCTATGACAGGTTCTTGTGGTCCAGGCTGGGTCAGCTCCTAGCCTCCATGCCTGACATGGAGCAAACCAGACAAGCCACTGCACTCTCTGCACGTGGTCTGGAGCTAGCAAGGCACCAAGCAAGGGCATCATAAGACGCCAATGAAGTAGCTGCCAGGGTTGTAGGGACAGGGATCTGCACTAGGCGGATGGGGATGGCTGCATCTTTCCTGGTTGTCACCCTTGGCCCGGCGTAGGGTGATTAACTCCGACCACCAGAGAACCTATCTTTTCTCCCATAGAGTGAGGCGGTGTCTGTTGGGGCAACTTCCTACCCCTTCTGGGGAGGGGTCCCCGCCCCGTCTCACTCTCCCCTCACTCGGGCCTCTCCAGGCCCTGAAGATTCTCCCTGTTAGTTTGCCACCCACTGAGAGCTAAGGGACTCTGTCCCTTAGGGTTTAAAACCCCCTTCGTGGGGGGCTCGGCACTCACCCAAAGATGATGAATGGTGAAGACTGACACAGATAAGATATGGAAATTACGTACCTACCGTAATTCTGATCTTTCTGTGCGTCTTCACCATTCATCACAATCCCACCCTCCATCCCCCTGGGGCCTCAGTCTCTGGGTCCCCTTCCCTCTCTTACCACCCTCCTTTCTGTGGGTCAGGAGTGGGGTAAACTGGGGCACATGGGATAGTTTTTCCTTAAGGGTGGAGTGGGGCAACTACTTTCTCAGTGCTTCAGCTCCACCCCTGTGGGGTGGGGGTTGGTAGTTGCCTCCTTTTATTTCCTTCTCCCTGTCAATCCTTGATTTCCTTGTCCTGTGGACATAACCTTGATTAATTTAAGAAACTAGGTTTCTTGCACCAAACCTCCTTTGGGGTATCCCTGTTTTCCTGTCTTTTTTTTTTTCCAGAATAGCCAATTCTGTTTATAGGAGTTGTGCCAGTAATTCTGTGCCTGCAATTCTGGCAGTTAGCCTCTGGGCTTCTCCTTCGCAGTTCCTATATAAACTGGAGACTAGTCAAGGGTACAGGGTATGTTTCTCCCCTCTCCCCCCTCTAAAATTTTTTCTTACCTCTAAAAACCTTTCTCTCCTTCCCTTCTCCTTTCTACTTCCAGAGATTGTGTCCCCTACCCAATCCCCCTTAGTCTTCGAATGTCTTCTGTCCTCTCAGTCGTTTATTTCTCCTTTTAGTTTTATATATTTTCCTTTGTTTGTCCCTTGGTCTTCCTTGTCCCACCCTCCCAACCCTCTTTCTAACCTCTGGCGACTCAGAACTGGGCGGGAGGCCGGAGTAGACAACACCCAATGGCCAACAGCGGCTCAGCGCAGTGTGTTGGCCTCAAGCAGCAACCGATGGTGCGCCGACTCCCCATCAAAAAAGCTCCACGGGTCATTACTTCCAGTCAGTAACCCAAAGGTGATGAATGGTGAAGATGCACAGAAAGATCAGAATTACGGTAGGTACGTAATTTCTATTTACTGGCACTCCATCCGCTACTGCGGGCCAGACGCCTTCTCCCCCTCCTGCCGAGGTGTGCGGGCAGCCAGGGGTCACCTCTCTCAAGGTCTCTGTTAGCTCTCCCACTCGTAGCACCGCCTATAAGTCGCCCTCCGGCTCTGCAGCCGGCGCCTGGTGCAGACAGATAAGCCTGACTGCGGCCCTTCTTCCGCAGCCAGCCCGCTTGCGACTGGTAAGCTGGACCCTCCGTCGACCACACCGCCGCATCTACTCTCCCATCGGGCTCCCTTGAGGACCCCGACGCCGGGACGAGTGTGCTCATGGGGGACACTTCATACCTGCCGGTCTCTACCCCCAGGGATTCGGCACCTGTTCCGACCTTTCCTTCCGTGGAACGCTCCTAGACTCCTGTCATTGGCATCTCTTCCAGAGCTCCCCTCGCTTGGCTGGTTCTTTCCATTGCGGACCCTCCCCCGGGTCCGTCCACCACACCAGGATCTTTCGGGTATGGACCCTCCTCCTTCGGGCCCTACGCCTGATCCCCTGCCTCTGCCCTTCGGCACTTCCCACAGCCGGTCCTTCAGCCCTTCCTGCTGGACCCTCTGGCGGTCTCCTGGGGCCTGACACCCCCCTCCCCCCCAATGTTCTGCTACAGGGCGGCCCTCCGCCGGACCCTTCTCAGATGACGCCAGGCCAGGTGCCTCCCACACTGGGCTACCCGATGCCTGGATACCCGCTGTCAGGTTATCCTTCAGGGTTTGCATCATCCCACTTACCAGCCCTTGGCCGCGTATCCTGTGTAGCAGCCTCTACCTTCTCCTCCACCACCGCCGCTTGACTGTGAAACTATCCTGGCGTGGTGGCAGGATGCTAGGACGCAACTCCTTACAGAACTTAGGCAGTCCCAGCCACTTGGAGGAATTCCTCTACCAGAGCATCACCTCCCACTCCGGTTCCTTTGAGACGTGCTGCTGGTCGCTTCCGGTTGGTGACACAGGGGTGGATCCCTCCCTTCCTAGTGGGTCAGATTCGGATGAGGACTCCAATATCGACCTCTCTGAACCTCGTTCACCAGTCGAACCTCAACCAAAAGAATCCCCCAAATCCCCTCCAGAGGATCCTTATTTTGGGGATCTATTGAGGACCATTCATACAGCAGTGGGCTGGCCATCCAAGGAGGTAGATCCTCAGCGAAAAAGGCTTGCTGAACATTTGGACTTGTCCACCACAGACCCTCTGCCCATCCCCCCCCCACTTGGATGGGCCCGTACGAGGATCTAGTTTCCTCAGTATGGTGACAGCCTTCTTCCATACCAGCTGTCTCCAGGAAGGCTGATAGAACCTACTTTCCCCTGGAAGGGATCTCTCACCTAAAAGGTGACTCTGTGGTCATCACGGCAGTGCATGATCGCTCGGCTCAGCCTAAACATTTGAGTTCCTCCCCACAAGACAAGGACTCAAGACAACTTGACCAGTTCGGTAGGAAGATCTACTCGTCCACCTCCTGCACCATCTGGTCACTGAACTACATGTCCCACATGGTGACTTTTCAGAAGTCCTCTATCTCTCAGAACTGGAGAGGGACCTTCAGGACATCTCTGACGAAAACCTCAGGGCTAAATTGCTGGACAAGGTTCGCATGAATAAATCTTCCTGCTGTCACGCACTCCACTCAGGGCTACTTACAATTCTGTGGACTCGGTGGCTCAGGCTGCAGCCTCAGGAATCTGCCTCCGACACCTAGCATAGCTGTGCCTCGCAGGTTTGGCACAGGATGTCCCGTCATCCCTCTTGAACGTGCCCTTCAGGGGTCCTGTCCTCTTTGGCGGCGACGCAAAGGACATTATTACAGGGCTGCAAGAGAGCGGTAGGTCCCTCAGAGACGTATGCTCCATGTATTGGACAGGCCATAAAAACAGCCCTTTCGTCGCCAAAGAAGATGGAACAAGAACCGGAACAAGTGTCGAGGCAAAAGACCTGCCACTGGCTCAGGAGCCCAAGCTCTTTCAGGCTAAGTTCGCCAAAGCAGCCTCTGGAACCAAAGCTGCACTCCCCTCTGCATCCTGACTCGCTTCCCCTCCTCCCGCTTCCTCCATCCTCCTCGGAAGAATCGGTAGGAGGGAGGTTCGGCCTCCACCTGGAGGGGTGGAAGGACATCATCGCAGATATATGGGTTCTTTAGCTCATACTGTACAAAGGGGTCACTCGATCGAGTTCCTGGAGATTCCACCTCCAAAGCCTCAGGGAAGGTCCTTTTACCCATCTGGTCAGATCCCCATCGTCCATCAAGATATCCAGGCCCTGCTACAAAAAGTGGCCATAGAACCCATCCCACCAAACCAACTTGGAAGGGGATTCTACTTCCATTTCTTCCTAGTTCCAAAAAGGATGGGGGATCTTCGACCTATCCTGGATCTTAGCACGCTCAACCTCTTCATAGAGTACAAGAGGTTCCACATGCTGACTCTTCAGGGACTCCTGCCCCTGCTCCCGTCAAATACAGGGCTGTGCTACCTAGATATGCAGGATGCTTACCTTCATATCCCCATCCTCCCAGCCCACCGCCGCTTTCTTCGATTCTCCTTCGGGGAGAACCATTTCCAATTCAAGGCACTCCCCTTTGGCCTGTCCTCAGCACCCCGGGTTTTCACCAAGTGCCTAGCGGTGGTAGCGGCGTTTCTCCGCCACAGGGGCATATATGTGTTCCCATACCTGGACAAATGGCTCTTTTCAGCCCCATCCCTGGACAGCCTGAAGGAGTCTCTCTCCTTCACTCTGGATCTATTTGCCCAGTTGGGCATTTCTGTCAACCTTCCCAAGTCTCAGCTAGTACCCGCCCAACGGCTCCAATTTATTGGAGCAGTACAGGATACAGTCCAGAGCAACGCATTCTTACCATTAGATCGAGCGGCGACCTTGGTTTCTCAGGCCACCTTGGTGGCCGAAGCTCTATGGACGCCGGCGCACTCGGTGCTCCGTCTTTTGGGTCTTGTGGCAGTGGCCATTCCTACTGTCCCCCTGGCCAGGCTTCACATGAGGGTTACCCAGTGGTCTGTTCGAGTCCAGTGGGATCAACGCTTGGATGACATGAACCCAACTGGTCATGATCTCCCAACAGCCTTCAGACAGATCTCCACTGGTGGCAGTACCTCACCAACTTGTTGGTGGGAGCCCCCTTTCCACTCCCCAGCTCCCTCCCTCCCAGATCCTCACCTCGGATGCCTCCGATACGGGTTGGGGAGCCCACTTGGGGGATCGCAGAACTCAACGTTCGTGGTCTCCTCAGGAGCAGAATCTTCACATCAACATCCTGGAGACCAGAGCAGTCCTCTGTGCTCTCCAGGCCTTCCAGTCATTACTCCTCCTTTGAACATTTCTTGTACAGACAGACAACATGGCGACTGGTACCTCAGCAAACAGGGAGGTACCCAATCGTACCCTCTTTGCAGGGAAGCAATGAGAATATGGTATTGGGCTATTCAGCACTGCCTGTTTCTGACAGCAGTTCACGTGCCAGGCGCTCTCAACATCCTGGCCGACAGTCTCAGCCGATGAGTGGCCAGGGCTCACGAGTGGGCACTAAAACAGGAAGGAGTCAAAGACCTGTTTCTTTGGTGGGGCCGGCCAGACCTAGAGCTGTTTGCCTCCCCATTCAATGCAGAACTACCCAGCTTTTGCTCACTCTTTCCCGGGCATGGTGCTTCTTGGCGAGACGCACTCTCTCTCTCTCTCTCTCTCTTTCTTTCCTGGACAGGGAGGTTTCTATACCCGTTTCCTCCCTTTCCTCTCGTTCAGAAGGTTCTGTTGAAACTCAAGGTAGAGGGGGCCCACTTGATTTTGATTGCCCCTCTGTGGCCCTGGAAGATTTGGCTCTCGCTGTTGCAACAACTAGTTCTAGAACCGCCGGTCCCTCTGCCACTGTCTCACAACCTTCTGTCTTAGGAACAGGGCACCCTGGTACATCCAAGTCTTCAATCTCTCCATCTTTATGCATGGCACCTGTGGACATAGCAGTTTGTCGCTATGGAGTTTCCTCTCAGGTTGCTCAGGTCCTGGTGGAAGCCAGAAAACACTCTACCAAATCCACCTGTGCCATGAAGTGGAAGACATTTTCTGTCTGGGCCACAGCCAAAAGCTTGGACCGTTTTTCCTGCATGGCCTCCCAGGTGTTAGAGTACCTCTTACATCTTTCTGAGTTGGGCCTTAATTATTTCTCAATTAAGGTCCATCTCTCTGCGATGTCAGCCTGCCACCTTCGGGTGGAGGGCAAAACCCTAGCACAACTAGAGGTTTCCAAAGCTTACTTGAAGGGTATCCTTCACATCAAACCTCCAGTCCGGAACCCCTGTCCTCCCTGAGATCTTAATTTTATGTTGGAGAAACTTACTCTGCCCCCTTTTGAACCGGCAGCAAGTTGTGATATGCGCTTCCTGTCCTGGAAGACGCTGTGTTTGGTTGCAGTTACTTCAACTTGAAGGGTCTCCGAGCTTTAGGCCTTTGTTTGCAGAGAGCCTTATTTGATTTTCCACAAGGAACGGGTAGTCCTGAGGACTAATCCTTTTCTTCCCAAAGTTGTTTCAGAGATGACTCTCAACCAGAATGCTGAACTGCCGGTCTGTTTTCCTCAGCATTCAAATAGGGGGAATATCTTTTGCACACCTTGGATGTGCATCGGATTTTGAGGTACTATACCTCTCGGGACTAAGGAGGTTTGAAAGTCGAACCAACTCTTTGTGGCCTTTGCCTCCCAGTGCCAGGGCAAGGCTGTCTCTAAACAGATTATTCTAGGTGGCTGGCTAACTGTATTCACTACACTTACCAGAAATACGGAAAAACCCTTCCAGGGACAATTAAAGGCCACTCCACCAGAAGCATGGCCACTTCTACCACTTTTTTCAGGAATGTGTCCACTGCGGACATCTGTGCAGCGGCCACTTGGTTTTCCGTCCACACCTTCACTAAGTACTAGAGTCTGGATATTGCCTTTAGGCATTGAGCTAGTTTCGGCCTTGCAGTTTTGCAAGATCTTCTGTCTTAAGGCAGAGCCTTAATTGTAAGACATCTTCCTCCTCCCAGAAACTCGTCTCTGATGCCTTCTTTTTGTTAGACTGCTTGGAATTCAGTCCTATATATGAAGACCTACTGCAGGAACCCTCTCGAAGTAAGATATAGTAGTTACGTAAGAACTTATCATAACAGTAGATCTTCGACAGAGGTTCCTGCAGTAGGTCTAATTTTCCTCCCACCTTCCCCCAGTTGCTGGAGTTATTTCCTTTTTTCCTGTCTAGCCTTTTTGTTCAGCCAGGGTACTGGGTACCAAGGTTGTTACTCTGCTTTTCTGCTCCCTTTCTCTAGGTGTCCAGTGGAAAAGGACTGGAAGGCGGGCACGGGACCACCCCTTCTTATAGTCGGGATGACGTCCGGGGGCGGTTCCCGCTGATGATTGCTAGCTACAAGTTTGCCGTTCGAGCCTGACGCCATGGGGCACAGTCCTATATGTGAAGCCCTACTGCAGGAACCTCTCTCGAAGATCTACTGTTACGGTAAGTTCTTAGGTAACATATCTTCTTTGGGGGTATTTCGGTCAACAGGTTACACTGTAGGAACTTCACCATCGGTGAATGGGGAATCCACATGGAAGATCTTTAACAGTACAGCTGGGGCCGCCCACACCGTCGGCGTCAACCCGGCGTCACCCTACCTATAAAAGGTTTAGAGGTATTACGTGCTTTTCAGTTTTTCCCCACCGTCAAATCGCAAGCACAGTCTCCACAGAAAAGCCGTCACAGTGTTCACACCTTTTCAGCCTACAGCTGCTTTTTTTTTCCTTCCAACCCAATTTTTAATCTTTTTCCAGAGATTTTTCCTTTTTTCTTCTATGTCAAGAGTTAACCCTTCTTCCTCTCTTCCATTGCTGCCACTGTGGAAAAAAGATGGCTTCCAACAGTGAACACTCAGTGTGTGTCTGCTGCCTTGGGCCTGATCATGACACCTTGGATTGTGAGCTCTGCCAGCAGTTTAGGCAAACCACCCTTAGACGATGCAGAAAAGCTCTGAGAGCCTTCATAGAACAGCAGGCAGCCGGCTCCGAGTTGGTGCCCTCCGGGAGCTGGCACACCAGTCACCCTCTGGGTCCAAGAACTCAAGGCCTCCCAGGCAAAGATAAGTCCGGGGGCACAAAAAGACTGGGATTGTGGCAGCTCCTCCTGGTGGCCATCCCGTTCCCTGTCGGTTTCCCCTTCTAGGGGGGCCTCTCTGTCGCCGGCTGGTGCCTCGACGAAGAAGTCTGCTGTCCGGGTCCTGGTTCACTCTAGACCCTTATCGGTCAGCCGCTCCATCCATCAACCTCCAGGTCGTTGGCTCCTCTTCCACCGACGATGGGCACGTCGTCAACGACCTCCCCTTTGGGTCCCGCTCCTCTTCGAAGGCCACAGGCTCATCAGGTCAGCAGTCCTGGTCGTCGGCCCCAGTGCCAGAGGCCCCTCCGATGACGACAATGGACTTGAACAACATTCTTGTCCATTTTACAAATGTTATTGTGTAGCAATTTGCTGCCTTTAACAGATCGCCGACGTCTACACCTATTCACCAGCCCCAAGAACCTGCCCGGGCGCTGTCGATGGTGCATTCGATGGTAGACCTTGAAGATGAGTACCATCCTGACCTCATGCTTCTAGATGAGGAGGAGGGCCGTGTTATACCTCTGACAAGTCCACTGCCTCTTCAGTCAGAGAAGAATCTGTCAAACATACTCACAGGTCTCTACCTGAGGATGATTCTTTCTTTGGCATCATGAAGCAGCTTTCTGCCACCATGGGGTTCCAGACAGAGGAGGAAGATGCCACCAGAAGGGATCTGGCATACTATCTGGAAATCCCAGTATCTCCACCCAAGATTTTCTCTCCCATGCTTCCAGCCCTTAAGAACGCTACCACGGCTGCCTGGCACAGGTCAGATATGGTGCAAGCTATGCCACGTAGGGCTGATAAGATCTACAGTGCCCCTCAGGGCATTCCATTCCTGGCTGCCCAAGCTGAAACCGACTCAGTAGTCATTAAGGCAGCACATGATAAGTCAAAGGTGCCCAAACATCTTAGTTCCTTGCATCTGGACAAAAAATTCCGTAGACTGGCTCTTCAGGGCAAAAGAGTGTATGCTTCCTCTACACTAGGCCAGAGAATTGCCAGCTACCTTTCACATATGGTGAAATTCCAAAATACCAATTATAGGAAGGGCAAAGCTGCTGCCCAAGCCCTACCTGACGGTGCCCAGAAAGCAGAAGCTCTTGCAGTGCCTTCAAACTGTGGAAGATGTTGGCAAGCTTCTCCTCAGAGCCATCTATGACCTGTTGGTCACAGTTGCCAGAGCGGCTGCCACCAGCATATGCCTCCATAGCCACTCATGGCTCAGGGTGTCCGGTTTTGCAGCTGATGTGCAAAACAAAGTGCTGAATGCGCCCTTCAGTGGCACTAAGCTTTTTGGTCTAGATGTCCAGGACCTTATCAATGATCTGCAGACCTCAGGTACAGCCCTTAAGTCCGTGCACTCCCTCTAACACACTGAGCAGCATGGTAGGGGCGTTCTACTTTTCGTAGACCAGGCCCGGGCTCCTGTCCTCTGGGTAAGCGTAGAGTCCAGTCCTCCTTACCTGCCCCCTCCCATGCTGGAGCAGCAGCCAAGCGCCGAAGAATCAAGGTCCCTGCTTCCTCAGTAGGGCCACCCTCCGCTTGACTCCTTGCCAGACCCTCCTCCTCTGGCCCAGGGCCCAGGAGATGGTGGTCGGAGGTCAGTTCTCCCTCCATTTGTGTCAGTGAAGAACCATCACATCAGTGCTTGGATCCTGCAGATCATAGAGTGCGGTCATACTCTGGAGCTCTTTCAGCAGCATCCAGACACCCTTCTGCCACCCGCAGATTACCCCCCAGCTCATCTTCTTGTTCTCCAGGAGGAGGTACAGACTCTTCTGCACAAGCAAGCAATAAAACTTGTGCCAAAGCAACAGAGAAATCAGGGGTTCTACTCCAGCTTCTTCCTGGTCCCCAAAAAGACCGAAGAGCCAAGTTCCATTCTTGATCTGAAGGACCTCAGTATCTTCGTCCAGTACAGAAAGTTCCGAATGGTAACTTTACCAGGCCTTCTGCCCCTCCCCAAGACTGGGGATTGGTTCTGCTCCCTGGATATGCAGGATGCCTACCTGCACATCATGATTTTCCCTCTCCACAGGAGGTTTCTCCGCTTTGCTTTCAAGGTATTGCCCTTTGGCATGTCTTTGCCAAATGCTTGGCAGCGGTCACAGCAACCCTCAGAAGGGAGGGTCTGTATGTTTTCCTGTATCTGGACGACTGGCTCCTCGAGGCCCCGTCCAGGGAACAACTGCTTCTGACTCTGGAGCATACTCTCCAGCTGTTCCAATCCCTGGGCACAACAGTCAACCTGCCCAAGTATGTCCCAATACCGTCCCAAAGATTACAGTATATTGCAGCCGTTCTGGACTCCAAACAGGGGAAGGCTTTCTCACCCCGGAACCAGGCAGAATGCCTCATTGCTTAGGCTCAGGAAGTCACTCAGAGTTGGTACGTTCCTACCAAACTGTATCTCAGGGTTTTGGGCCTGATGGCAGCCGCCATTCCCACTGTGCCTCATGCCAGGCTCCACATGCGTACTCTTCAGTAGACCCTCAGGGTGCAGTGGGACCAGCGTACGGATGACCTGGACCAGTTAGTTCTGGTATCCTCCCCAGTCCGCAGAGTACTGCAGTGGTGGATGGACCTCTCGAATC
The DNA here is from genome assembly GCA_016271365.2 of Neoceratodus forsteri. Classification (NCBI taxonomy): domain Eukaryota; kingdom Metazoa; phylum Chordata; order Ceratodontiformes; family Ceratodontidae; genus Neoceratodus; species Neoceratodus forsteri. The sequence continues at coordinate 680,152,627 of CM028131.1, read as the reverse complement.
TTCTGAAAGGAGTCCCTTTCCAGATCTCCTCCCCGCATCAGATTTTAACCACGGATGCCTCTGGGCTAGGCTACGGAGCACACCTGGGTCCCTTCCAAACTCAGGGCTCCTGGTCCCAATGGGAAACCACCCTGCACATCAGTGTCCTAGAAATGATAGCTGTGCTCTATGCCATGCAGGCTTTTCAGGATCATCTGGCTCCAGGCCAGCTGCAGGTGCAGTCGGGCAAGCTGAATGTTGTCTATTACATCAGCAAGCAGGGTGGGACTCACTCATACCCCCTTTGCAGGGAGGCCATGAGAGTGTGGTACTGGACACTAGAACATAGCCTGACTGTCTCAGCAGGACTCAATCTAGCATGCACAGATATGAGCTTCTCTCATCCATAGCAGATCATCTGTTCGACAGATGGGGTTGTCCAGAATTGGACCTTCTTGCGTCCCCACTCAACGCAAAACTGCTCAGTTTCTGCTTGCTAGATCCAGGGCCTGGAGTTTTCTGGCGAGATCCATTGTCCCTTTCCTGGAGTGGTAGGTTCAAACAACATGAAGTCTTGCTATATTATGACAATTGCAGTTTGTCCCACCATTAGAACTGCTCCAGAGGTGAAAGGGTTGACTACCATTCTGAGAATGGAGTTTAGAGCGCGAGCTCTGTTAGAGAAGCTCTGTCTGGATAATTTCAAACTGAAACTGTTAGATTCTTTACTCCGCCTCACTGAACAGTCGCTCCGGAGATTTCTCCTACTACTTGGTTCATTTCGGTTTAAACAGTATTTTCTGAGTTAAATTCAACCTGAGTATTATTATTTTTAACTAGAACCGATCGTTCAAGCTCTGTCTGTGGTATTGTAAGTAATAGACAGGTTTTATTTCTGTGTGGAACTTGTAAATGTTTATCGGTTCGGTTCGAACCGATGAGGTTAGTTAAAACTTTAAAGTTTAAGCATTTAAAGCTTTTAGAGTCGCGGTTCCGATTTCTTATCGGTTCTAAAAAACCGGTTCATTCGGTTTTCCGCGAACCCGTGACACGGTTGGGGAACCGATAAGGGTGTCTTGCCTGGCACTGCAGTTAAAAGGGCAAGTTTGTTGGTTAGGCTGGCATCCTGTCTGAGAAACCCAAAAGAAAAACCGGGCCCACTGGGTTTTAACACTGTAGTGTCTGTGGGGAAGCCTTTGCCAAGGCTGACCCACACACTACATGTGTTTATTGTCTGGGGTTTGACCACCTCAATTCAGACTGCCAGATTTGTAAGAATTTCCCTGCAGCCACCCTGGATAAGAGAGTGGGCAGGCTCAGGGAACGAGAGGCCAAGAAGTCCACTGACCCGGATGGCCAGCCCGGTTCGGTGCCAACCGAACCAGAGGGAGTGCCCTCTGACCAGGGCGAGACTTCCTCGGGCAAACGTAAAGCTGGCTCTGAGGAGCCAGTTCCAGCAAAGAAAACTAAAAAATCAGCAGGTATGGAGTCCAGAATTCCTTCTCCAACTGCTGCAGAAATAGCAAAAGCTATACAAATTGTACAGTCACTTTCTCCGGTTCCGTCCGAACCGCCACTGTCTGGTAGGAGGTCGGTTCGGTCGGTTCTACCGGTTCAAGAATATGATATTGGAGATTTTTATGAACCAGAGGAGGGGGAGGAGGATTATGAACAGTGTGAATGTGACTTTGAGAGTCTGGATGTGCCCATTGAACCGGACATCTCCCCAGACAGACCTTTAGAATCTCCCCCTGTGCTTTGAGTCCCCTTCTCATTTTTTGTTTCATAAAAAGGTTGCTGAAACCCTCCAGCTCCCATTAGAGGAAGCTGTGGATGAGCAAGAGGAACCTGATTTTGTGGAAATGATGGATATCCAGAGTCTAGGAGATTATCTATCCCTTACATAAGTCTTTTAGGAAGCAAACAATAAAAATTCTAAAAGCCCCTAATTCTGTGCCTCCTGTTGACAAAAGATGGACAGGAGGTACACTTTGTCAGGTCCTGATACAGACTTTCTTTCACAGCAATGCAGTCATGTTGGTAGTTCAGGCTGCAGCCTGTGATAAAGCTAACATTCCCTGGCTTCACATCCTCCTGACAGGGACTCCAGGAAGATTGATGCCATGGCTAAAAACAATACATGGCAGTGTCCTTGGACTCAGACAAGCAAATTACATGGCTTATGCATGCAAGATATCAAAAATCTAGATGGGACACTGTCATGGCTTTGGCTAAACAGGCCCCTGGCCAGCTTGCCAAGGAGCTGGAGCAGGTGGCTTCTGATGGTATTGAGGCTTCCAAGGTGCAATTCCATGCTGCTGTGGATTCTAATGATGTATCCTCTAGAGGCATGGCTACATCTGTGGCCTTTCGTAGGTTAGCTTGGCTCAGGTGTACTAACTTGTCATAGGATACCCAGTCTAAGGCTGTGGATTTTCCTGTGGTGGGGAATTCTCTGGGGAGCAAACAGAGAATTACATGAAGAAAATGGATGAATACGGAACAACTTATAGGAGTGCACAAGCCAAGCAGCGGCAAGCCACTCCTCAGAAGCAGACCCCCAGTTGTAGAGGTAGGCCCTTTCACAGGCCTTTTTACCAAACCCAGGCTTCTTCTGCTTATGCTCAGAGGGGGTTCTTCAGAGGCAGAGGCAGACGGGGTGCAAGTAGGTCTGCTCCCACCCCTCAGACTAAAGCCCCTGCCAAACAGGCACCCTGATAGGGTGCCCAGGGCCGGTTCTCCACTACCTGTAGGGGGCAGGCTGGCTTACTCGCCCAGGACTGGAGTCTCTAACATCAGACAACAGTCCTGGAAGTAGAAGCCAGGGTCTGGTTCTCAGCTTCAAAACATTTCCAAAGATGAGAGCCAGATTTTTCCACCTGCAAACCCTTTAGAGACTTTTACCTTAGAAACAGAAGTCTGAACCCTCCTAGCTCTCAGAGCTGTAGAAAGGGTTTCCCCCCTACACCAGGGCAAGGGTCTGTAATCCAGATATTTTCTTACCCCAAAAAAAACAGGAGAATGGCGCTCATTTTAGACCTAAGATATCTGAACAAGCACCTTTTGAAACCAAAGTTCAAAATGGTGACTCTGGCAATGATTTTACCTTCTCTAAGGCCAGGGGACTGGCTAGCTTCCCTGGACCTCAAGGATGCCTATTTCCATGTTCTAATCAGAAGCTCTCACCGAAAGTACCTCAGATTCGAACTGCCCTCAGGTCACTACCAGTTCAGGGCAATGCCCTTCGGCCTCACCTCTGCCCCAAGGGTATTCACAAAATGTCTGGCAGTAGCAGTTGCTCATTTAAGAAGGCAAAGGATTGCTGTTTTTCCCTATCTAGACAACTGGCTCATTGTAGGCCAGTCTCAAGAACAGGTCAGATCACACCTGCAAGTTACCCAGCAGCTGCTCACCTCTCTGGGCTTCTTGCTCAATCTTCCAAAGTCAGTTCTGGAACCTGTTCAGGTACTCACCTTCATAGGTGCAGGATTGACACAAAGCAGGCCAGAGCCTTCCTACCCTTAGAGAGGGTAAGGAACCTGGTGGCCCTGGCCTCCCCTTCACTCTGCAGGTCTCGACCAGCAAGGCACTTCTTCAGCTCCTAGGGCACATGGCTGCTTCCACAGCTGTAGTGCAAGGAGCAAGATTTCAGATGAGGGACATTCAGTTTCACTTGAGAGCCTTTTGGTCTCAGAGAAAAGATCCCTGTCCAAGTTGGTCCCAGTGACTCGAACCCTGATCCAGGCCCTTCAGTGGTGGCAGGATCAGAGCAATTTAAGACTGGGGGTCTCCTTCATCCCTCTGTCGCATTCCTTGACCCTCACTACGGATGCATCCCTTCTGGGATGGGGAGCTCACATGGGCGACCTCTCCACTCAGGGAGTGTGGTCCCCTCAGGAATCTCTGCTCCACATCAATTTGCTGGAACTCAGAGCTGTCTTTCTAGCACTTCGTGTTTTCTGCATCTGTTCAGAACAAAGTGGTACAAGTCAGAACAGACACCACCACCACCACCACAATGTGGTACATCAACAAACGAGGGGGCACTCGGTCTTCGGCCTTGTGCACCGAAGCAATGAAGTTATGGTCTCTGGCTTATTCCCTGAACACTTCCCTCATAGCAGTCCACCTCCCAGGAGAGGACAATGTCCTGGCAGATGCTCTCAGCAGGATTTCCCAGGGCCATCATGAATGGTCACTGGATCCCCAAGTACTGGGGATAGTTTTTGCCAGATGGGGCACCCCTCAGATAGATCTTTTCGCAGCCCCAGACAATCACCAACTTCCACTGTTTTGTTGCAGGCCCCCAGTGATGGGCTCAGTCCCTCTGGATGCCTTTCTCCTAGATTGGGAAGGGAAGTTTCTATATGCTTTTCCTCCCTTCCCTCTCCTATTCAAGGTGCTAGTCAAAATCAGATCCCAGCCTTGCAGGATGATTCTGATTGGGCCAGGCAGCCCTGGTACCCACTCCTTCTGTCCTTAACAGTCCATCTTCCCCTGTGCCTCCCCAGGAGACACAATCTGTTATCTTGTGCCCAGGGGAGGGTTTGGTATCCGAATCTCAAATCCCTCAACCTCAAGGCCTGGCTCTTGAGGAGTTAGAGTTTGCTGACCTACACCTTTCTCAGGTGTTCTCGACATCCTGAAGGCTTCCAGGAAGCCTTCCACTAGGCCACTTATAATTCTAAATGGAAAAGGTTTTCCATCTGGTGCTCGGGAAGCATATTTCCCGAATCTGCTGATTTGCCCATTGTTCTGGACTATGGTCCATCTTAATTCTTTGGGCCTGAGACCAGCTACCCTGAAAGTTCATTTGGCAGCTGTCTCTGCTTTTATTTCAGCAGGAAAGCCCTCTTCTTTCCACTCACCCTGTTTTTTCCAAGTTTTTCAAGGGTTACTTCATACTAATCCACCTTTCAGGGACCCGCCCTGCCTGGGATCTTAATGTTTGCATTGCTCAGTTGATGCAACCTCCCTTTGAGCCTCTGTCTTCTGCAGAGCTCAAGTATTTGACTTGCAAAACTGTTTTTCTAGTAGCCATCACTTCTGCCAGGCGCATAAGTGAGTTACAAGCCTTGTCAGTGGAGACTGACTTTATTTCCTTCACAGGGATAAAGTAGTCCTTAGGACTAACAGGAAGTTTTTGCCTAAGGTGGTTTCAGACTTCATCTTAACCAATCTGTCTCCCTTCCAGTGTTCTTTACTGACCATTCCTCCTCTGGTGAGAGGAGGTTGCACAGTTTGGATGTTAAGAGGGCCCTTAGTTACTATATAGAGCGTACCAAGGGTCATAGGTTCAAATCCCTCCAACTTTTTCTCACTTTTGGTGAGGTTGGAAAAGGTAAACCTGCCACTGAGATCCATTGCCAGGTGGATTGTCTCTTGTATCCAATTTTGCTATCAAAAACTGGGAAAGGTTCCCCCTTCAGGCCCGAGGGCTCACTCTACCAGAGGTACAGCTGCGTCTATAGCTGCTGCCAGAGACATCCCTATTTCAGAGATATGTCAAGCAGCTACCTGGAAAACGGTACACACTTTTACCAAGCATTACTCCTTGGATATCCAGGCCAGGAGGGATGCTAGATTTGGCACAGCCGTGCTTCAGAGCCTATTCCCTAAGTAGGTTCTGTCCCTCCTCCATGGAGGTACTGCTGTGTATTCTGCAATTGAATATAATATAGCAAGACTTCATGTTGTTTGAAGAAAAATTACTCACCTTAGTAATGTTGTTTCTTCTAATGGAGTCTTGCTATATTATGACCTCCCCCAGCCTGCCCCTCTCAGAACTTCTACTTGGGTATGGGGTGGGCAGTCCAGTGTGGGCACCAGTTATGCTATTATATGTTTTTCACCCTTTGGGGTTTTGGGGTGTGGTGTTGTATTCTACCTTATTTTATTATTTTCTGGTTCCTGACTTGAGTCTTTGTGTTGGGACCAGGAATATGTGTTAATATTTAGGTAGCCAGTTGGCTAGTGTAGGTTACAGCTTCCACACAGAACCTTAGTGAGTTTTTGCTCCTAAAGATCTGACAGTTTCAGTTTGAAATTATCCAGACAGAGCTTCTCTAACCGAGCTCGCGCTCTAAACTCCATTCTCAGAATGGTAGTTAACCCTTTCACCTCCGGAGCAGTTCTAATGGTGGGACAAACTGCAATTGTCATAATATAGCAAGACTCCATTAGAAGAAACAACATTACTAAGGTGAGTAATTCTTTCTTTCTGTACGCATTCCCTCCATTTCTTCTGATTCAGAGGGTGCTGATCAAGCTGCAGATGGAGGGAGCCACCATGATCTTGGTAGCTCCATTCTGGCCCCGCCAGATATGGTTCCCTCTGCTTCAGCAGCTGGCGGAGGACTCTCCGGTTCCTCTGCCCCTTTGCAGGAATCTGCTGACTCAGGATCAGGGAACCCTGGTCCATCTCAACCTACGGTCCCTCCATCTGCATGCGTGCTTCCTGAGAACATAGCTATTGCCAGGTTCGAGGTCTCTAGTAGGGTGGCGAACATCCTAGTTGGCCGCCCGCAAGCCGTCCACCTGTGCCACTTAAGCCATAAAGTGGAAGCGGTTTGCCATTTTCCGCTACCATGCATTCCCTAGACCCTTTCACCCGTCCTGTAAAGCATGTCCTGGACTATCTGATTTCTTTGTCAGACTCAGGACTCCAGTAGTCCTCCCTCGAGGTCCACCTTTCAGCTATTTCTGCATTTCATGAGTCAGTGGGTGACCACATGATTGTTCGTCTGGCTCTCTCCCACACCTTTCTTAGGGGCATGCTGCATCTGAAACTTCCAATCCGTTCCCCTGTTCCAGCTTGGGACTTAAATTTTGTTTAGGAGACGTTGACCCTGTCTCCTTTTGAACCTATTGCGACTTGCACAGGACCAAAAGCAGCATGGAGTTACAGCAGGAAGGTCATGTCAGACGAATCTAATAGATTTCTTTGACTGGGTGACCAAAGTAATAGACCAGGGAGGGGCTGTGGATATGGCCTACCTAGACTTTAGCAAGGCATTTGACACAGTCCTGCACAAAAGATTAATAATCAAGTTAGCCAACTTGGGAGTGGGTCCCAGGGTGGTAGCCTGGGTAGCAAACTGGCTGTACAACAGGACACAGAAGGTAATAGTGAATGGAACACATTCCAAGAAAGGGGGTCACTAGTGGAGTACCTCAGGGTCTGTATTAGGTCCAGTCCTCTTTAACATCTTTATAGGTGACATTGCAGAGGGTCTGGAGGGAAAGGTATGCCTCTTTGCAGATGACACAAAGATCTGTAACAGAGTTGATACACAAGGGAGGGGTAGAAAGGATGAGAAGGAACTTGGCAAGGTTGGAGGAATGGTCAGACATATGGCAACTTAGATTCAACGCAAAGAATTGCAAAGTAATGCACCTGGGAAACAGAAAACCAGGAGAAGAGTACACAATAGCAGGGGAGGTACTAACAACAGAAATGAAAAGGGACCTGGGGGTAGTCATATCAGATGATCTAAAGGTGGGTAAGCAATGTGAGAAGTCAGTAAGGAGAGCCAGGGGGATACTGGGATGCATAGGAAGGGGCATCACAAGTAGAAAAAGGGAAGTGATTATCCCTCTGTACAGACAGTCGGTGAGACCCCATCTGGAGTACTGTGTTCAGTTTTGGAGACCTCATCTATGCAAGGACGTAGACAGGATGGAAGCAATCCAGAGGAGGGCAACTAAAATGGTGCAGGGTCTGCATCAGAAACCATATGAAGAGAGACTGGAGAGCTTTATGTGTATACCCTTGATGAAAGGAGGGACAGGGGGAACATGATAGAAACGTTCAAGTACCTCAAGGGAATCAACAAAGTCCAGGAGGGTAGCATCTTTCAGAAAAAGAGATGTGTAAGAACAAGGGGCACAATTTAAAGATAGAGGGGGGACGGTACAGGGGTAATGTGAGGAAATTTTTTTTCACGGAGAGAGTGGTGGACGCATGGAACCGTCTTCCTGGAGAGGCTGTGGGGTCTAAAACAGTGGAGGAATTCAAACATGCATGGGACAGACAGGCAATTATAGTGGGGGGTGGCAGGAAGTAGGCTGTTGGTTAACTAAAATCTGCAGCTTATCCAGTAGATAGGAAAATGGGCAGACTGGGTGGGCCAGTTGGTCCTTATCTGCCGTCAAAGTCTATGTTTCTATGTTGCAATTTGCACATTCTTTCTTGGAAAGTGCTCTTTTTAGTTGCTATTACTTCTGTTCAAAGGATTTCAGAGCTTCAGGCCCTCTGGTGTGAGGAGCCTTATTTGATTTTTCACAAAGACTGGGTGTCTTTGAGCACAAATCCTAAGTTTCTCCCGAAGGTGTTTTCTGAGTTCACACTCAGTCTGTCCACTTTCCTGTTTACTTTCCAGAGCGTGCAATCCAGGGGAAGCACTGCTCCATACATTAGATGTGCGCAGAACTTGGAAGTATTATCTGCTTCAGACTAAAGAATCCAGAAAGTCGAAGCAATTGTTTGTTTCTTTCGACCCAGGTAGAGACGGCGTTTCAGTTTCTAAGCAATGTTTATCCAAATGGTTGGCAAATTGCATTGTGTTCTGCTACAAGTACGGCAAAAAACTGCCAGTGCTGTTAAAGCTCATTCCACAAGAAGGATGACTACCTCGGTGGCTTGTTTCAAGGGGGTCTCAACTGTGAATATTTGTGCAGCTACCACTTGGAGTACTGTCTACATCTTTACCAAGCAGTACAGTCTGGACATTGCCTCAAGCGCCTGTGCAGGTTTTGGCAGGGCTGTTCTGCAAGGACTCCTGTCTTAAGGTTATGGAGTTCTTTGACAGTTCAGTTTTTCAAGGGCTTCTGTCTTAAGTTTGAGGTCCCTTGACTGTGTAGGTTCCCTCCGGTCTCCTGTCTTAAGATTATGGAGATCCAGCCTCCCAGACTGCATTTTTACTCCTGTCATCGCTTGGTACTCCTTCCTATGGTGTAACCTGATGACTGAGATACCCCCAAAGAAGATGGTACAGTCATGTAAGAAGTTACCATAGCAGTAGATCTTTGAGGGGATCTCCGTCATCAGGTATATTTCCCTCCCACCGTACCCCTTCTTGGGGTTCCTTTTCAGGACCTGGCTATCTGCTGATTTCCATCATTTTATACAGAGCTGGGTCCCTCGCTCTCTTCTGTTCCCCAGGGTGTGAGCCTTGCTCTCTTCGTCTCCGGAGAGAAAGAACTGAGGAGTGCACAGGGCTGCCTATGCCTTTATAGGGTTGGTGACTATGGCTGATGTCGACAGTGTGGGTGTCCCCAGTTGTACTGCTAAAAAGCTTCTATATGGATTCCCCATTCACCGACAGTGAAGTTCCTACTGTGTAACCTGATGACTGAGATCCCCTCAAAAATCTACTGTTACGGTAAGTTCTTACGTAAATGTTCTTTATAGGAGTGGTATATAGCTCACATCCACACAAACCAAGTAGCATACGGATATCTGCTTTCAGTATGTGAGACCTGACACCATGGGGTAGTGTCAGGGATATACCAGCCAGGTGGGAGGAGCTTAGCTCAATGGCATCCGGCAAATCATACTGATCTTACTTCGAGAAACAGCTCTTGCAGCAGGTTACACCATTAGGACTGAAGCCAGCAGGCGCCAGGACCCCACGGAATTCTTCTAGCTAGCTATCTTCAGCGGGGACCGCCCCCGACGTCAGGCGTAGTACATAAGGGGCGGTCCCGCCAGATTCTCTAGTTCTTCCCCGTCCGACTTGTATGTCTCGACCCTTCGCTCATTTCTAGCACGCGACGCCAGTTAAGTTCTTCCTCCGGGAAAGTTTGTTTTTTCGCGTTTTTGCTGTCTGATGTCCTCTCCAACCTCCGCTGAAGGCCATCCTTCAGCGCGCCTGTGGGCAGCAACCTGCTTAAGGATCCGCAGACTGCCCGCCCGTGCCTGGGCCCAGACCACAACACCCGGGTCCTGCTCATTTTGCCAGGGTTCAACAGCCGGACCCGGATCCGTCGCCAGAAGGCCCTCCAGGCGTTCCTGCTTGAAGAAAAAATCAGGGCCATGGACGCAGCCTCCAAGGGGGAATCCTCAGAGAAGGCCCGGAGACACCCTGAGAAGCACAGGGAGAGAGTTAGATCCAAGTCCCCGTCTAGGGCCTTTGTCTCCCATAGCTCCGGCTCCCGGTCTGACCGCTCTCCTTCCCGGGCCCGTTCTCAGCCTCCCCCCGCAGCGGTGAAGGCCCTTTTGGGCTCCTCTTCTGTCTCACAGGCCAAGACCTCCAGGCCTTCCTCATCTTCCTCTTCTAAGGCCCTGGCTAGGTCGGGGGACCGACATCACCACCATAAGTCTGGTTCCCGTCGTTCCGAACCTGACGTCAGGTCTGCCTCCTTGCATCCTCCTCCCCAGAGGAAGACCAAAGAGCTTACCTCGTTGAAGAAGTCGTCAGACCCGGCGCCGGCCCGTCCGACACCGGCCCTACACCATAGGTCCCAGGAACCGTCGACCGCCAGCACGCCTCCGCCGGTCAGGCTTACGCCCGGTCAGCCGGGCCGGGGACCGACGTCTGCACTCCATTGAGAAGAGGACTCCTGACTGCCCCAATCGACATCGGTCAGGAGACGATACGGAGGAGGGGCTGACCCAGCCTGAGGACCAGACGGGCGAACCCGTCCTGTCGCACTCCAGGAGCTCTCTCCGAACCTGAGACCCTGGGAGCCGACGCTCGAACCAGACGATCGCCATCGGCGCCCGGTCCGTCTGCCGGGCCTCTCCATATCCGAGGTCAAGGAGTTGTTCACTTACTGGTGGGACACCATAAAAGGGATGTGTTCCCACCCTCCTCCTCTTCCTCCTCCTCCACCTGCGACCCCACCGCCCCTGTGCCCCTACCCATCCGGGCGGCAAGTCGAGTACCTTCCCCAGGAGCCGGGCGGATCCTCCTAGGGGGAGACCAGACAGGAGACCCTCCGTCCATATCTTCTTCAGGGTCACCCAGCCCTAAGAGACCCAGAAGACGCCGCCGTTCGCCTTCGACGGAGGACACAGGATCGGAATTCTCGGAAGGATCCAGATCCCCCTCTCCGATCCACATCCCTTCTCCGGACCCACGTGAACTTCCTAGATCTCCTCCGGATGACCCATCGTTCTCAGAGATCATGAGGCATATCCAAGAGAACATGGGCTGGGATGCGGAAGAATTAGACCCCGAGAGACTACGCCTCGCCAGGTATCTTCGGCAGAAAGATCCTAAGCCTGTGGTGGTACCACGCTTGGTGGAAGCGTCCACACTCGCTCCCAGCGATGCCGAAGAAAGCTGACCACCTGTACAAGGCCCCTAGGGAGGACCAGTATCTGGCTTCACATCCACTGGCCGACTGTCTGGTCATCACAGCCTCTCATGACCGGTCCCAGAGACTGCAACATTTGAGCACCCTGCCACCGGAACCGGAGTCCAAACAGCTGGACGCTATGGGCAGGAGCACGTATGCTTCCGCTACTTGTGCCATCAGATCCCTGAACTACTTAACCCACATGGTATAGTTCCAAAATGCCTTGTGGGAGCAGGGCCTGGACCTGGAGGACAAATTGCCAGACGGTGAGCAGAAGGAGGAGATGTTGCAACCTCCGCACGGGTCTGGACGGGAACCCAGGTGCTGGGCGAACAAGCAGAGACGATTCTCAAGGACTCTCGGCCAGAGCGGCAGCCTGGCGATGCCTCCGAGACATTCATGGCTCAGTGTCTCCGGATTCACCCCGGACGTCCAGAAGAACATCCTGGATGCCTCTTTTGATGGAGAAGTTCTTTTTGGTGAGCCCTCTGAGAAGGTCCTCACCAAACTCCAAGAGGCCGGGAAGACAGTGAGGTCGGTCCAGGCAATGTCCTTTCATAGGAACCAAAGCCGTCTTCGTGGCCGGACGCAGAGACAGCAGTCCCGCACCAGACCACAACAGAGGGGCTCAGTTTCTTGCAGAGCCCAGGGAAAGTTGCCCACGGGCCGAAGTCAGCGCCCAGCTAAGCCGGCTCAGCCCGCGGGCCCCTCCACCACCACAGCATGACTCCTTCCCGGCCCCCGCCCCTCAGGATCAACGGGACATCAAGGTCGGGGGTCGATTATGGACTACCTGCCAGGGTGGCAGTCCATAACCACCGACAGGTGGGTCCTTCAGTTGGTCGAAAAGGGCCGGAGTCTCCGGCGGAGAACTGGGATCTCAGGACCGCCTCTTATGTACTACGCATCTGATGCCGGGGCGGGGTCCCCTGAAGATAGCTAGCTAGAAGAATTCAGGTCCTGACGCTGCTGGCTTCAGTCCTAATGGTGTAACCTGCTGCAAGAGCTGTTCTCTAAGATCTACTGTTACGGTAAGTTCTTACGTAACTGTACTTTCCAGTGGAAATGCCAGAGTGTGGATGTGAACTATATACTACTCCTTGAACTGTGGTTACAAGCGAGTAACCTATGTTTTCTGGTGCTAAAAATATTGAAATATGTTCATAACTTGCACATAAATTTTTGTGAATGGTAATATTGACTATGTTGATGAAGTTTCTAATGAACATTTCTTGCATGCAGAATATTTCATCACCTGAAAGTTCCCCAGAAGTCAGGCGGAGATCTTACAGTCAAGAGGTGGTAATAATTTGTTGTTCTTAATTCTAATTAACTTGTTTATAATGTATGGTGGAACTCTGTTATGCATGGAATTGCATGCCCTGAAATATGGTTAATGTGCTGCAGGAGTGACATCATTAAGTCTTTGTGCTGCAGTAGTGATGTCACTCCTGTAGCACATCAACCTAGAATGCTGTGTCACAGCTGCTTTCCTCTAATTCAATCGAGCTGCTTGGAAGTGTTTTTTAGTTGAGCTTACAGAAAAAGCCACAGCACACTGAATCAGTAATTTCAGCCCACCACACGCACACACACACCCCGTTCACTAAAAGGAAGCAGTGTCTGAAATGATCATGGATGTCCATACACTAAAAAAAAAGGTAAATGTATGGGCAAACATACACCACAGGCCTTTTTCTTAGAGTTTTTTATGGCAGCCAGTGAACAAGCTACTGTGTTCTTTAGGGGTATCTCAGTCATCAGGTTACACCTTAGGAATCTTCACCGTCGGTGAAGGGGAATCCATACGGAAGATTTTCAGCAGTACAACTGGGGCCCCCTACGTCGTCGATGTCCGCCAACGTCACCAACCCTATATAGGCGTCGGCAACCCAGTTCTTTCCCGCCATCAACTTGCAAGCACAGTCTCCACGGATGCTCCGCCACATAAATCATGCTCCGCCACTGCCACTTTTTTTCCGCTTTTTCATATAATCCTTCTTCTCTTTTCCATCGCTGCCGCTGCAGAAAGAAAGAGTGCCTTTACCGACGAGCATTCGGTTTGTGTCTGCTGTCTTGGGCCTGACCGACCACAACACCTCTGACTGTGAGCTCAGCAAGAAGTTTAACCAAACTACCCTCAGGCGATGCAGGAAGGCTCTTAAACTTTTCATGGAACAACAGGTAGTCCGCTCTGAGTAGGGGTCCTCTGGGGCCCCGGACACCCAGTTGTTCTCTGGCTGTATGAGCTCCAAGGTCTGAGACAAGTCCTTTGAGATAAGTCACAAAAAAACACCGGGATCGTGACTGCCCCCCAGCGTCATCTCGTTCCCCGTTGGTGTCTCTTTCTTCAGGGGGCCTTTTGTTGGCGGTTGCCAAGACAAAGAGACCAGCTGTCCAGGTCTCTGTTTCTGCTTGGCCCATACTGACAGCTTCTCCGCCCGTCTCACAGGGTGGACGGCCGTCGACCTCTGGGTCGTCAGGCCCCCTCCCCCCACGACTGGCCCGTTGTCAACTACCCTATCGAGACACACACACACCCCCCGAGGGCTACAGGCTTGTCGGTTCTACAGGACGGGTCTTCGGCTTCTGTGCCGTCTAATCCTCCCATGTCGATGACCATGGACCTGAATGAAATTCTTGTCCACTTCATCAATGTGCTGGTTCAGCAGTTGGGCATCTTCAATAGGCCTTCGTTGCCGGTGCCATTGACAGCTGCTTCGTCATACACTTGTTCAACCTAGGGAGCCTTTCCGTGGACCGTCAACTACACATACCATGGCAGACCCAGAAGAAGAGGTCAACGTCAAGGAGGAGTACCACCCTGATCTCATCCTTCCAGATGATGTGGAGGATGAAGACGAAGAGGAACAACTCCTCCCCCTCTGATAAGTCCACTGCCTCTTCAGTCAGTGAGGACTCAGTCATGCACACCCCAAGGTCACCTGAGGATGCCACCTTCTTCAACATCATGAAGCAGCTGTCTGCTACATTACGCTTTCAGACAGAGGAGTAGGGCGTCACCAGAAAGGATCTGGCTGACTACCTGAAGATTCCTGATCTCCCCCAACAAAAAAAATTGTCCCTCCTATCCTTACTGCCCGGAAGATTGCTACTTCAGCAGCCTGGCACAGGTCAGACATGGTGCCAGCTGTGCCCCGCAGGGCAGACAAACTCTATAATGCCCTTCAGGGCCTTCCTTGTTTTGCTGCCCAGGCCAGAACTGATTCTGTGATCATCAAGACAGCACACGACAGGTCTAAAGCACCTTAGGTTACTTCCCCCAGACAAGGAGTCCCGCAAGATTGACCTCTGGGGGAAGAGGGTATATGCTTACTCTACCTTGGGCTTGAGGATTGCCAACAACCTGTCACACATCATCAGATACCAGAATGCCAACTGGAGGAAGGGCAGAGCTGCCGCACAGGCCCTTCCAGTCGGCACCCAGAAGTAGGAATTGCTTCAGTGTTTCCAAACAGCTAATGATGTTGGCAAACACCTCCTCAGGGTTCTCTAGGATGAGGCCAATACTGTCGCCAGAGCAGCTGCCACTGGCATATGCCTTTGTAGGCACTCATGGCTCAGAGTCTCTGGATTTGCAGCCGATGTGCAAAACAAGGTGCTTAATGCTCCTTTTAATGCCACCAGACGTTTTGGCCCTGACGTCCAGGACCTCATAAATGATCTGCAGGCCTCTGGCATGGCCCTCAAATCGGTCCATTCCCTCTACCATACTCAGCCATGAGGTAGAGGAAGCCTACCTTCAGAGACAGGCTAACAGGCCAGGCTCAGCTCCCCGCACCAGGGTAAACACCGAGCCCAGGCTTCTTGCCCACCCTCCAATGCTGGGCAGGTGGCCAAGCATCCCAGAAACGCATGGACCAGCCTCTGCCTGACTCCTTCCAGACCCCCCGGCCCAGACCCAGGAGGTGGTGGTCGGAGGTCAGTTCTCCCTGGCCCAGACCCAGGAGGTGGTGGTCGGAGGTCAGTTCTCCCACCATCTGAATCAATGGAGAACCATAACTTCAGATACTTGGATCCTGCAGATCACAGAAAGCAGTCACACCGTGGAGCTTATCCATAAACCTCCAGGCACTCCACCCTCAAACTATCCCCCGGCTCACTTGCCTGTTCTCCGGGAGGAAGTACAGTCTCTTCTGCATAAGCAAGCAATTGAGCTAGTGCCAGAGAAACCAAAGGTTCTATACCAGGTCCCCAAAAAGACCGGAGATCTGAGACCCATTTTAGACCTCAATCTCTGTCCAGTACAAAAAGTTCTGGATGGTAGCTTTGCCAGACCTCATGCCCCTCCTCAGAATCTGTGACTGGCTCTGCTCACTGGACATGCAGGATGCTTACCTGCACATTTCGGTCTTTCTTCCTCACATGAGGTTTCTTTGTTTTTGCCTTCCACGGCGAGCATTATCAGTTCAGGGTGCTGCCCTTTGCTTATCCCTTGCGCCACGTGTATTGACCAAATGCTTAGCAGCAGTTACAGCAGCTCTCAGAAGAGTGGGAGTGTGTGTCCTCCTTTACCTGGACAACTGGCTTCTCAAGGGCTCATCCAGGAAACAACTCCTGCTGACTCTGGAGCATACTCTCCAGCTCTTTTATTCTCTGGGCATAACTGTCAACTTTCCCAAGTCTGTTCTAGTACTGTTCCAAAGACTGCAGTACATAGATGTGATTCTGGTCTCCAAATAGGGGGAGGCCTTCCTACCCCAAAACAGGGCGGACTGCCTTATGACCCAGCCTCAAGAAATCGCTCAGAGTCGGCACATTCCTGCCAGACTGTCTCTGAGCCTACTACTGGGTCTGATGGCGGCAGCCATTTGCACCATTTCACTGACCAGACTTCCCATGCCCACCCTTCAGTGGACCCTCAGAGTGTAGTGGGACCAGCATGTGGACAAGTTGGACCAACTTGTCCTGGTCTCCTTCCCAGTTCACAAAGTACTGCAGTGATAGATGGACCCCTCAAGCATTCTGCAAGGGGTCCCTTTCCAGATCTCTTCCCTGCATCAGATCTTGACTGCGGATGCTTCTGGCCTAGGCTGGGGAGCAAACCCAGGACTCTTGGTCTCAGCGGGAAGCTGCCCTGCATATCAGTGAGCAGTGCTGTATGACATGCAGGCTTTTCAGGAGCACCTTGCTCCAGGCCATCTGCTGGTGCAGTCGGACAGTCTGAGTGTAGTCTACTGCATCAGCAAACAGGGTGAGACTCACTCGTGTGCCCCCTTTGCAGGGATGCCATGAGAGTGTGGTATTGGGCACTGGAACACTGTCTGATACACTCTGCAGTCCATGTGCCAGGCATCCTTAACACCCTGGCGGACAGTTTCTATAGGACTCAGTCCAACATGCACAAATGGGAGCTTCTCTCATCCGTAGCAGATGATCTGTTAGACAGATGGGGTCGTCCAGAGTTGGACCTTTTTTTTTTTTGTCCACACTCAATGCAAAACTGCCCAATTTCTTCTCGCTAGATCCAGGGCCTAGAGTTTTCTGGTGAGACGCGTTGTCCCTCTCTTGAAGTGGGAGATTTCTGTACACATTTCCTCCGTTTCCACTAATACAGAGGGTACTGATCAAGCTACAAATGGAGGGGGCCAGCATGAATCTGGTAGCCCCATTCTGGCTTCACCAGATATGGTTCCCTCTGCTCCAGCAGCTGGCAGTGGAACCTCTGGTCCCTCTGTCTCTTTGCAGGAATCTGCTGACCCAGGATCAGGGGACTCTGGTCCATCCCAACCTCAGGTCCCTCCATCTGCATGCATGGCTCTTGAGGACGTAGCCATTGCCAGGGTTAGGTTCTCCAACAGGGTGGCGGACGTCCTGGTGGCCACCGGCAAGCTTTCCACCCGTGCCACTTATGCCATGAAATGGAAGCAGTTTGCCATTTTGGTTGCCAAACATTCCCTAGACCCTTTCACCTATCCTGTGAATCCTGTCCTGGACTGCCTAATTTCTTTGTCTGGCTCCGGCCTCCAGTATTCCTCCCTCAAGGTCCACCTTTCGGCTGTTTCTGCCTTTCATGAGCCTGTGGGTGACCGCACGATTGCTCAACTGGATGTTTCCTGTACTTTCCTTAGGGGCATCCTGGATATGAAACCCCCAGTCCGCTCCCTGGTTCCAGCTTGGGACTTAAATTTTATTTTGGAAAAGTTGACCGTCTCCTTTTGAGCCAGTCGCGACCTGTGGTTTGCGCAGAGCTTCATGCCTTCTGGTGCGAGGAGCCTTATTTGATTTTTCACAAAGACAAGATATCCTTGTGCACAAATCCTAAGTTTCTCCCTAAGATAGTCTCTTGTGTTCACACTTTATCAGTCTATCCAACTTCCTGTTTATTTTCCTGAGCATGCCAATCCAGGGGAAGCACTGCCCCATACGCTAGATGTGCGCAGAACTTTGAAGTATTATCTGTTTTGGACAAAGGAGTCCAGAATATCTAAGCAGTTTGTTTCTTTTGCCCATGGTAGAGAGGGCGCTTCAGTTTCTAAGCAATGTTTATCCAAATGGTTGGCCAGTTACTTTGTGTTCTGCTATAACAAATACGGCAAAGAATTGCCAGGTGCTGTCAAAGCTTATTCCACCAGAGGCATGGCTACCTCGGTGGCTTGTTTCAAAGGGGTCTCAGCCGCTGACATTTGCACAACTGCCACCTGGAGTACAGTCCACTCTTTTACCAAGCATTCCAGTCTGAGCATTGCTTCAAGAGCCCATACAGGATTTAGCAGGGCTGTGCTACAAGGACTCCTGTGTTAAGTTTATGGAGATCCAGCCTCTGAGACTGTCTGTTTTTTTCTTGTCACTGCTTGGTGCTCGTTCCTGTGGTGTAACCTGATGACTGAGATACCTCCGAAGAAGATGGAACAGTTACGCAGGAACTTACTGTAACAGTAGATTTTCAAGGGGCTCTCAGTCATCGGGTCTAATTTCCCTCCCACCATCCTCCTTCTTGGGGCTGCTGTTCAGGACCTGGATATCTGCTATTTCCATGTTTTCTATCTAGAGCTGGTCCTTCTGTCTCTCCTTAATTCCCCAGAGCATGAGCCTTGCTCCTTTCATTTCCAGAGGGAAAGAACTGGGGAGGGAGCAGGGCTGCCCATTCCTATATAGGGTTGGTGACGTCAGAGGACGGCCCCAGTTATACTTCTGAAAATCTTCCATGAAGATTCTGCTTCCCCGATGGCGAAGGTTCCTACGGTGTAACCTAATGACTGAGATCCCCTCGAAGATCTACTGTTACGGCAAGTTCTTATATAACTCTTCTTTCTCAATGTACTGGTTGCCATGGAAACCTTTGGATGCAAATTATTCTATATATTGTTCTGTGATATTAAATAATTTAAATGTACCCCCCGGACCCCTGCCTTTTTGCAAAATGACAGGTGGCATGCTGTCGAAGCTGACAGCAGTACCTGGTGAGGACTGGGTTCAGGGAGGACTAGGTTACTCAGCACAGGGGGCCTAGGTTTGGCTATTCTGCACAGGGGCACCCAAGTAAATCCGAACACAGGAAGCAATAACTGTAATATCCAAAACCAGGAATGGGATTCTACAGTGTGGCGCTTATTCACATCCAAACTGAACAAACAAAGCATAGATGGACCCCCACGGGGCTACATTCCTGGTAATGCAGATTAGAGACAACAGAACACTTCTTCACATTTCTAGCCCTCAGGCTCTAAACCCACCAGGCACACAGCCCGGACTTGCACGCAGCTTTGGGTACACAGCCCGACTTGTACACTACTTGAGTTTTCCCATGGCCCAGCTCCCCCGCCGGCCACTTGATCCATGGTCCATTATGGGAATGAACCAGTTTTCCTGTTGGTGGCTCCCCAAACCACCTTAGAGCCTTCGACTCCTAAAGGGAATTTTCCTTCCAATCCCATGTCTGGGTACTTCCCTCATCACTGGCCAAGTGCATGAGGCAAAGTAGAAATCCACAGAGCAAATCCGTAGAGGTGGACCTGGTTACTAAAGATGGGGGGGTCTCCCACATCCAGCTCCCACAATCCATACCCAGCCATTTAGCTGGAAACTAAACAACTCTTTTGAAACCTTGGCAATGTAGATTACTGGGTAGACGTATGACACATCTCCTCTACATGCCTTGACTTCCCCTATGTGCTGGACTTGAACATACTTTTACTTTTGGCTAAGCCTATTACTCTAGGCCTCCCTCTACTTCAGTAGTCCAATCCCCACTTTTACACAGTTCAGGATGAAACATTGGCCCTTTAGTAAGAGCAGAAGTCACCCTTCGGTTGCAGGTGCCCCACAGGCGAATCACGAAATCTTCTTGTACCCCACACACGTGGACAAAATAAGGCAGCTTCTTTCATCCAGCAGTAGCTAGTGGTTGCCCCTGGAATAGCAGGCAAACCTTCCTGCCCCATCCCCTCAGGGATGGGGCACAGAGACCCGAATCAGCGGTCTCCACCACTAAAAAACAGCTTACTGTGTCTCTCTTTAGGCGGAAACACATCTTTCCCTAAATGTAGCCCTATCTCAGGGCTGAGGCTCCAAGAGCCTGAGCACAGAGCTGCAGTGCTCCTCTCACAACAATTTCCAAGCTCCAACTGCGTACAGACTGACTGTTCAAACTTCCCAACATTCTACTCCAACTCCCTTCTGCAGATTCCGTTGTGGCTCATGCAGCTGCGATAGTTCTATGGTGATGTCATCCCTCAGTCTCAGCTGAGACTGAGAACAGAGAGTGAGAGTGTGAAATCCATTTAACTGGAGTTTCACATGCTGCCTTCCCTGCCTACCACTAGGTCTTACTGGGATTCTAGTAACCCCGGGTAACAAGGGGGTTACATAAACATGCTTGTGTGTCTGTGAATGCTTGTTTAAAGCAGCAGTACAATGAAATTAGACAAAAAATATGACCCTACTTTCTTTTTCACCAGTACAAAGGATTCTAGGCATCTTCCAGTTTATCTGGTGGTACAACATTTTAATTCCACCAGAGTTCGAGTATAAATGCTATAATTTAGTTTTTTCTCAGAAAACAAACATGTCCACCACATTTTGTATAAAATCAGTACTGTAGACCTTGCAAGGGTTAGGATCAAGAAAATAAAAATAGACTTGTGCATAGCATAGGAGGTACCTAGACAAACACATTTGACTAGTATGGTAATGTTTTTATTAATAGTAGCTGAAACTAGCTTTTGGGGTTCGTCACACTGCTGTTTAAGCATGAGAACAACAGCGAACTAAGGAAGCATTATCTGATCAGTCTGTGGTTTATAACTTCAAGTCATTTAACCTTTTAGCATTAATTTGGTATAAGTTTCTCTATAAAAGTCTCGAGTAGTTGAGTGGTTATGTAATGTAAGGTTTTAGAGGCTGTGTGTGTGTGTGTGTGTGTGTGCATAGTTTACCCATGTCTCCATTGTTAACAAAAAAAATGCCTCTTTGGGCAGTCTCTTCTGGCTTTCTCTTTTGTTTAGTTTTACACAAAAATAAACACTATGCTAATTGTGCATTTAATTTTTTATAGGGATACGATAGAGTGTCTTCTATGTTACCACTGAATTCTTTCAGAAGTTCCAGTTTAACAGATGTGGGGCTACAAGAAATAAAAACTATTGGGTATAGCAGCCCAAGGAGCAGGAGTGATACAAATAGACAGAGCAGTGCGGATAAGGATTCTGCATCAGATTTCCAACCTGGACTCGATACGAATGAGCAAAATGCACTGCTGAAAACCTTGGATACACCGTTGCTTCATGATAGGACTGACTCTAACAGCCAATCAGAAACTTACAGTGGACATGTTTATTCTTGCTGGATAAAAAGCCCAGATAGAACAGGCATAAACTTTTCACCCATGAATTCCAACCTTAGGGACTTGACACCTTCGCATCAGCTGGAGGTAGGGGGTGGATTCAGGGTGAATGAGTTGAAGTGCTTGCCTCATGAGGAATCTAGAGGCCCTTACGTAGAAACCTCTGGTTACTATACCTCGGAAGAAGGCATAATGGCCAACTATGGACGGGCTGTCGGTAGTGACAGCTTACTAGATGGAAGTTGTATGCCTCAGAATCCTCCACAGAAGAAAAAGGTTACAGTTACTTTTCATATTACTACTCTTTGATGTATAGTTTCATATGAACTTTTGCCGTTAGCCATAAAGGGGGATAAACACCACCATCGTAAAAGCTAGGCAAAATTTTAGTTGTTTATGTTCAGTCTTCAGTTTTCTTAAGAATCTTAACAGTAATAGAAAGATCACATGCAGTATAGGAGTATAATGCCAGTATACGATTCTTTTATTTTTAACACTGTTCAATATTTTTCAATGACAGGTTTCTTTACTAGAATATCGCAAGAGACAGCGTGAAGCAAGGAAGAGTGGCTCTAAGGCAGAAAGTTGTTCTCCGGTTGCCATGTCACCCCATGCTAATTTTGGTGGCAGTAACATCAACTGTTGTGGTAACGGTAGCGGTAACAATGGTGCCGATGCTACTACTACGTGTACCAGCAGCAGGAGTGATAATGAGGATCAAGGAGAGACTGTTACTGCAGTGCCATCTTTAATTCCAACAGCAGTGGAAAATGACACTCCTGAGGAAAATGGCAACAACAGTTCACTCAAAGAGTCGTCTTCTTCAGATGAGAAAAATGACCCAGAAGTTCAGTGGTAGGTTTTAAGATGTACAGATGAGATTATTTTTTGTTGCGTTTATTAATGCTCATTTTCCTCTTATCAGTCATTTAATGTAGCCATCACTGACTACTGCGAGACATACTTGTATGTTCTAAACTGCAAGATTATCTTTTGATTTCTGCATATGTATGCAGTAAGTCAGTAGAAGTCGGTATTTATCTGCTGGCTGGGACAGGTTGTAGCATCCTGAGAGAAGTCTAGGGATATTCCCCTTCCCAGTCTCACTCTTTTTACAAGCTGTCCTAGCTGGTAGACTGCTCACTGCTCTTCATAGATTCTCTTGTACTTTGTTGGATTTTCTGCAGCTTTTTTTTTTTGTTTCTTCTTTCTCGTATTCTGAGATGTGCAGGACTTGTTTGCTGATGCCTCTTCCTCATTGCAGGGTCTTGGGACAGTTTGCAGTGCTGGCATTTCTCTTCATGAATTGAACCTTCTGAGGCTGTGTGCCTGGAAAGAGGCACCAACCACCACCACCCCCCCCACCACCCCCCGTTGCATTGCCTAGTAGAGCCTCCTGTTGCTCCCTACTCAATGCAGGTAGGATCAGGGAAGTTTTTAGATGAAAAGAGGTCTTGTTTATACTTTAATTTTAACCACAAGTGCAGTGCGCATCCTGTATGGTTCACCACTCTTGCAAACAAGGTGCCATTTATAGAAGGTTGTTGTGCACTTTTCCAGTGGCCATCTTGATAACAGGCCTCACATGCCTAGAACAGCATGGCAGCCATTTTGGAGTAACTGCATTTTTGAGTGAAAAATCCTGTATCAGCTTCCAACCTCCAAAACACAGATAGTCCTTGCTGAGTTGACATCCGGATTTCCAGGTTTAGGGCTGACTGATCAAAGGCATTTTTTTCTGCAGCAGGGAGGCACACACAAGACTGGGAATCCTCAGCTGCAGTGCCTGATAAGGCCTGCGCAGTCCACCATACCTCTCAACCTTTCATCACCCAGATGTGTGACAAGATTTGTGATAATTGGACAAAATGTGTGACACATCATCAAACATGACATTGCAAGCTCAGAACACGGGTGGAAATAAGTGTACTAATATTTATAATGTTTGCCGATAATGTAGCATCTTGTATTATAAATTTCTGCTTAAAAGTCTCAAGGGTCAGTGTGGGATGTCACCTTCTCAATATGGGACAGAGTGTTTCTAAGAGATAAAATGAGTGATGTACCTCGTAATGTGTGACAATTGAGATATGCGCGTTATGTCAGTAGACAAGTCCAAGGATCCACCTCACCTGTCCCCATCAGGATTCAACAGGCATCTAGGTCCCGATCTCCTCAGAGAGGAGTAGATGTGCTACAGCCAACCATTGGCTAAGCTCATTCAAGTGGTAGTCTTCCTCGTGAATGCAAGTATGCCATGCAGCCTCAGAAGGGGGAAGCGTGCCTGTCCAGGCCACTGCCTCCTTCCAGGTCCGTAGATGACTTTGTTGGTTCTTGCCCCACGGACTCGTCCCTTTACAGGAATCGATCCCCCCAGTTCTTCTCACGGAGGGGACTCTGATGCAGGGGTCGATCTCTAGCCCAAACACTAGTGCAAATTGACCAGGGCTAGTGCAGCTAACACTCTACTAGCTCACCTTGACTAGTGCAGATTTTTATGGCTGTTAGTGAAGTTAAAAATGTCTCTACTTTAGCATTCTGTAGTCTTCATGCTAATCTCTCTGTGTTCCAGGTCTCTCCCTCCTATGGAACCAAGTCCAGCCTTGACCGGGAGATGCTTAAGAACCATGGAGTCCAATAATTCAGTAGCTATGGGACTCTGTTTTGAAGTTTAGCCATGAGAGATTCCATTTTATAAATTTCATAGATGGTGTTTTCCCAGGATTGTATACTAGGTGGTTCTGATTGAAGCCACAGATACATAGACGGTGTCGGCAGATAAGGGCCTATGGCCCACCCAGTCTGCCCATTTGAGCTTGTAAGTTCAGTTTATGTTTTCCAAGTAATCTGTTGCCCCTTACCCCTGACCTCCAGAATTCCTTTATGTCTATCCCATGCATTCTTAAATCCCGTGATTGTTTCAGCCCCCACCACTTCCTCTGGCAGGGTGTTCCACTTGTCCACCACCCGTTCTGTGAAGAAATTCTTCCTCACGTTTCCTCTGAATCGTCCTCCCTCCAACTTCATCCCATGCCCTCTAGTCCTGGAACATCTTTTTCGCTTAAAAATAGTGTATTCCTGCACCCTGTTCCTCCCTGTAAGAGACTTGTATGTGTCTATCATATCCCTTCTCTCCCTCCTCTCCTCCAGGGAGTACATGTTCAGTTCCTTCAACCTGTCCTCATAGGACTTGTAATGCAATCCATGCACCATCTTTGTTGCCCTCCTCTGACCCTTCTCTACCCTGTCTATGTCCTTACATAGGTAAGGTCTCCAGAACTGTACAGTGTACTCCAGGTGGGGCCTCACTAGTGTCTTGTATAGTGGAATTATGACCTCCCTTTTCCTGCTGGTGATGCCTCTGCCTATGCATCCCAGCATCCTATTTGCTTTACCTGCTGCCTTGTCACACTGTTTCCCTACCTTGAGGTCATCAGAGATGATAACCCCAAGATCCCTTTCCTGCTTGGTGCATGCTATATCCTCACCCCCAACTGATATATTGTGCCAGGGTTTTTGTGCCCCATATGCATTATCTTGCACTTCTTTGCATTGAATTTCAACTGCCAAACCCTGACCATTCTTCAAGTTTCTGCAGGTCCCTTCTCATTCTGTCTACACCCTCTGGTATGTCTACTCTGTTACAGAGCTTTGTGTCATCAGCGAACAGTGAAATTCTGCCTTCCAGGTCCTGCGCAATGTCACTGATGAAGATGTTGAATAGGAACAGTCCCAGCACTGATCCCTGTGGTACCCCACTGGTCACTCTTCCCTCTGTGGAGTGACAGCCATTTACCACTACTCTCTGTGTCCTGCCACCCAGCCAGTTACCTACCGACACACTATCCCCAGATGGCCAGGTGTGATTAACAGCTCATTAAGAACTGCAGTTATCTGACAGTTCAAGAGAGGGATCCCACAAAAGACTCAATGTGAGTCATTATCACTCCACCGTTAAGACTTTCAGCTAGTGTTCAGGGTGTGATCAAGGGTAGGGTGCTGTTAAGTCACTAGGTTCCAGTTTTCTGAATGTGTCTATGTCTAACAATTTGTCCAATATTATTAAGACCAGTGCCTCTCATTTCTCTACATTTTGAGTGTTTGTATCCAACATTTCAGTGACAAAATGCAAAGAGGTATGCAGGATCGGCCCTGCAGGTGGTGGGTTTTATCCCAGCCTCACCATAACTTTCCTCTCCCCTCCAAATCTCTTAACTCTGTTCTTTCCCTGGACACTACTGCAGACTAGACTCTGAAGTGACCGTTCATAGCTGCCATTACTGGCAAGTGTAGGGGGTCCATAGCTTTTCTAAATGGACTGTGCCAGCCATCACCATCCATGCAGTTCCACCCTTATACCACTCAGCATGTCCTTTCAGCCTAAAAGCAAAGCTTTGGATCATGTATGGTACAAAAATAAACCTTGATAAAATGCATAATTTGAAACCTTGATATAGGCATTCCTGGGATGCATAGATCATCACATACAGAAATAGAAATAGTATAGTGTTATGCCTGTATACTGTTTCCCCCCTGGGCTGATGAAAGGACAATGTTTAAGAAAAATCTGTTATTGTTGGGGCAGAGCATGTTAAAATCAATGCTTTTGCAAATAAAAATCTCATTGTTTTCTATTTCCCAAGCCCCTTAGGTTTGTCTAGCCCCCACCCCAAAGAAATCTTAGATGTGCTCCTGGCTCACTTAAGACTGTACAAAAACTTTCAAAAGTGCAGGTCTCCAGCTGACTATAGGGTGGGGACCGAGAGTGTCTTTCTCTGTCTGACACTGTTTATTGCCCTGTGGTTGGTGGTGACAGTGTGGTGAGGTGCATGATGTGTGCGCAGAGCTAGGACTGCTTGATTGAACATTTACTGTTGTGATATCCTCTCTCTGTTTGGTGTGGGGGGGGAGGGCAGAAAGAGGAAGAGAGGAGGCTATGGTACAAAACAATGGGGGGGGCTCACTGTGACGACACTGCAGTCTTTTTTTTTTCTGCTAAGGAGCTGGCAGCAATGTGGGAGCAGGATAAATGTGCAATAATCAGTATTTCTTGGCTTTGCTCGCATTGTTTCCTGCATAAGTGATCAAAATTTAGCAGCATAATTAAGGGCTAGTGCAGTCATCTGCGGGCTAGTGCAATTTTGAATCAGCTTGCCCTGCTGGCTAATGCAAAAAAAAGTTAAGGTTGACCCCTGCTCCGATGCTGACTCCTCAGCAAAAGATGGGGAATAAATCTGCTTAGACAGGGACCACTCAGAGAATAGAGCAGGTACTGTGTTTAACAGGGAACATCTCTGCACCCTTATGAAGCAAACATGCATCGCCTTGGACGTGGATGATGAACCACAACAGGAAAAGAATGCTGACCCCCTAAATAGAGTGCCCAAGAAAGATAGGGCATTCTTGATATGGCCCATGGCCAAGGACCTTATTGTCACCAAGTGAAACTACACAGAAAGGAAATCTCCAGTGCTGAAATTTGCAAAGGTAAACAACAAGGATACTAGTGTCTGGGAAGCCATTCCCAAAGTTGACACGCCAGTCTGCGTAGTCATAAAAAAACTATTCTCTCACACAGGGGGAGGCAGCTATTAATGATCCAGTAGGCAAAAATATGGGAGTCTGCAATTTATTTATTTATTTAAGAGATTTACCAGATAAGCATACTGAGTGGGATCCACTCGTTTCCAGATGCGACCTGGGAGTTACATGCATACATACAATTGAAACATAGGCAATGGTGCAATACAATAAGTACAGAATGAGAGTATAATAAAGGGTGAAACATCTGGTCCAGGAAATGTTACAGGCTGGACTATGCATTAGGTACTTAAATGCATTTTAGTTCAGAGTGTCTGAGTTACTAAAGCATGAGCAGGCATAGACACATAGGTGGAGGCAGCAGTTAGAGTCACTATTACAGTTTATGGCACGATACGAAGCCTCTTGCTAGCAGAACTGGGCTGCAGGTTACAGTTACATGAGTCTGAGAAGTGGGCCTGAAGGAGAGTTTTCAAGGACTTTGGGGTGGGGGACAGCCAAATTTCAGTAGGGAGGTCATTCCAGAGTTTGGGCAGTCTATATTTGAAAGCAGATTGGCCCTTTGTGGTGTGCATGAAGGGGATATGCAAAAGTCTTGTGTCTGAGCCTCTCAGGGAGTATGCCTGGGAGGGTTGAGCTGACAGGACGGAGCTGAGATAGGTGGGGAAGGAGTTGGACCAGTACTTCACTACGAGATCTGCACAATGATGCTGGCGCCTGGATTGCAGCGAGGGGAGATCTAGGGCGTTATACAGATCGCAGTGGTGGGGGGGCATTCTAGGATGAGCCTGCCGAAAGAATGAAAAAGGGGTCCAGGTTTGCCAGGGTGGTTGGGGGGGGCTGCACTGTAGATCACATCTCCGTAGTCGAAGATAGGGCGAATCGTTTTGAGTACTAGCTCCCGCCTAACTGAGGTGGGTAGGCACCCTTTGTTACAGTAGAGTGCTCCTAGTTTTGGATATGAAGAATGAAGAAATCCTGTGAGGTGGCAACTCATGCATCAGCTTAAGTTGACTGGGATTTGCCTCATGACTCCATATCACTCCTCCATAAGAGTAGGTTTCTTGGAGGATGGCTCCTATGATTCGTTGCAGTTATCCACAGAGTTGGCTTTATATTGCATTGTAGCATATAGAGCTTACTGGCTTTGTCCTTGGTTGGCTGACAGTTCATCCACAGCATACCTTTTAAATATGCCCTGCGTTTCTACTTCTGTAGGCAGTTAGTTGGTATGGGCTATTCTCCTCTGCTAGCTGGGAGAGATTGCAACAGTCTGAGAAATCCTAGGACATGCCCTTCCCCAGACATCCTCAGTCTTTTACTATCTGTCCTAGGTGGTAAACCGGTCCCTACTCTGCAGGCATACTTTTTCCGCTGAGCAAGTGGATTTTTCTAGAATTCTCTTGCAGTCTTCTTCACTTTAGCTGCTGCTCTGGCACCAGTCTTCTATTAGCAACAGCACAGAAGGATTGTTTTGTCAGTATTGATGCATATAGCAGGGGGCTCAGTGGGCAGATTGTGAACCCAGGGCTGCAGTGCCTGGTGGGTATGCCATAGCCCGCACTCTACTTCTGGTAGGCCCGAATTTCCCAGCCCACAGAAGTCCAGGTAAGAACTAGGGTTTAGAGAGTGATGGGAGTGTTTTATGGAGCGTTTCGAGTGTCACAAGGAGTATGCGTAGTCCACTGGTTTCCCGTGCCGACCTCCACGCATGCATGATGGGCACCATCTTGGAAGGCCTATTCTGAACTTCATCTAAGAGGGGTGATCTTTAGACGAGCTTACGCCTGCTTAATAAGTAATGTGAACATCTTGGTAAAGGCCATTCTAGGGACGTTGATATGTCATTCATCCACACTTCTTGGCACTGTCCCTTTCCCCTTTAAATCTGCCAGAAGGTCTTCAAGCTGGCTCCTCCCACCCACCAGGGTGGTACAATCCTCGGCTTCGCCCCATGATGCCAGATCTTCCTTTCCGCTGGAAGATTCAGGTTGCCGCCTTCGTGCTCTCGCATTCTGCAGGCCTTGGCTTCTCAAGCTTCAGTTATTCCGAAAATGTGACTTACTCGCATTAGCGATTGCGACTGTTGCTTCTCGATTATGGAAGACAAGTCTTCCTCCTGATTTTGCCAGTGCCCGTGCGGCCAGAAGGTGTCGCATACAGACCCGCATACTGCGTGCGTCTACTGTCTTGGTATCGGCCATGACACCACGACCTGCGAGTTCTGCCTCGCTTTTCAGCCTAACGTCCTTGACAACCATCTCGCACACCTTAAATTGGGCAGGCCTGAAAAACGGAACCTGCCGGTGAAATCCAAGAGGCCCGGTGGGCGGTTTCCGCAACCGTGGGATCCGCCAAGCAGTTGGAGCACATGCAGGCCTTCAAGGAGGAAGTAGCTCGCTCCGCGGAATCTTCCTTTCAGGTTGCTTCTGAGTTGTGCCACTCTCTTCTGACTAAGGGTGAGAGTCCTGCGGGCACGCACTCCTCTCGGTCCCGTAAGCGGGAGAAGGGACCATCTTTGTCTTGACAGAAATGCTCTTGAGATCGGGAGAGAGATCTCGGTCCCAGGAGCCGGCTATTTCGACCTCGGTTGAGATTGCCTCTTCGGCCGCTGGTTTCTTGGCTCTGCCGTCAGGCCAGTCAACCGAAGTTTCGATCAACAAAGTTGAGATTGTTCTCAACCCAATCGACCCATTGTCGCAGACTCCCTCAGTCAGACTCCGGTCCTTTCCTTCCCCGACGAGGAGACCCAGCCCGCTGGGAAACCCGCTAAGGAAGTGGTCCCTGATCCCCAGAAGTTTCCAATTTTACCGACGTCTCCCGAGCGACCGAGTCAACCTGCCCGATCTCGATTGAGGTATCGGACTGACAGGCCGAGGAAGGCGCACAAGTGTGCCCCCAAAGAGGTGACGCCACCGGTCGTCCTCTTCGGATGAGGAGAGGCTTCAGCGGAAATTCCATCGACGCTACGAGGACCTCATGGCAGAAGTTGATTTTGTCTGGGCATAAGCTGACCCTGGCCATTACTTGGCTTTCGCCTCCTAGGCCGAAACAGACTCCTCAGGAACCGAAAATGTCTGTTCCCCCCACCTGCGGAGCCAGCTAAACCCCTTCCAGGTCAGCCTAAGCCGGTCTCTCTACCGGTTCTGGTGGAACCGTTGCCTAAGCAGCCCATGGGAGGGGCTCCTTCTAAGGAAGCTCAGCTGGGCACTGGGCTCCCCCGACGTCTTTCGGTCACTCTCTCCACCGACTGCCCTAGGTGGGTCGAGGGTGATCTGGGTGGTCGACCGCTGTATCAGATACTTAGGATTCGGATGGCACTGGCCTCCATTCTCATCCATGGGATGACACAAGTCGGCTGGTGATTTAGCGATGGAGGAAGGCCCTTCATCTTTTCAGGGCATTCTCCGCCTTATCTCTGAGACCACAGGGATGCTCCTGGAACCTATCCAGAAAAAGGCAGAGTACCATCTCACAGATATCCTCAAGAGAGGGGAATACCCCAGCGGAAGCCTTTCCTGTGGCTGAAGCCATCGTTGGCCCAGCCCTCAAACTTTGGCAGCACCCTGCCTCCTGTCCAGCTTCATCTGCCTGGATGGCCCGCAAGTATGCGGTGCCCATCGTGTCCCTAGCGGGGTTCACAGAGCACCCTTCATCAGAGAGCCTTGTGACCGCCTCTGTGTTCAGACATACAGGCAGTTCTGCTGATACCGACAGACCCCTGGAGAAGGAATCCAAGAAATTGGATCACTCTGCCCCGAAGGTCTATGCGGCCTCTTCCTTAGGCCTCCGTCAGGCCAGCTCAGCCATCATCATGGCACACTTCTCCTATGCCCTTTTGGGGTCCTTGGACAAAGTCCTCCCACACCTCCCTGCAGACTTGCAGCCCACGGTCATGCAGGTCTGGGACCAAGGCCAGGCTGTTGCTAAGCAGCAGCTCCAGACGGCCCTGGACATTGGGGACTCACGTGCTCGTTCGTTGGCAGCCGCAGTTGCCTCCTTCCGGTGGATACCCAGCACAAACTGGCTGATGTGCCTTTTCTGGGCACCGATCTCTTCGGCCCAGGTGTGGCCGGTCATCTTCAGCGCATCGAGCAGTCCAGTGCCACCTTGGATGCCACTTCTGCTCAGAGTTCTTCTGGTCCCAAGAAGCAACAGCAGAAAAAGAAGCCTTTTCGGCATTCTTCCCCTGCGGCCCAGCAGCAGCCCTCCTTTCAGGGAGGTCAGCAGCAGGCTCAGACTTGGCACCCAAGCCCGGACCCGCCCAGGCCCGTAAAGGAGGTCGGGGTTCAGGCCCTGAACCCTCTTCCTCCAAGCCTGCCCAGTGACAGGATAGGGGTTGCCACCCCCTATTCCCGTCACACCAGCTCTGGGTCCTCCCATGGGGGCCTTTTCTGCCATTTCCTTTCCACTTGGTCTGCTGTGACCACAGACACGTGGGTCTTAGAAGTGGTTCGCCAGGGTCTGCCTCTGGAATTCAAGCAGTAACCCTCCAAGCCGAGCCCACGCCCCACAGGAGGAGAGAGTATCTGCCCACACTCAGTCGGCTCTCCGTGACGACATTGCTCAGCTCTTCCGCAAGGAAGGCAGTAGCTTGAGTGGCAGATCCTCCACCTTGACTCTGGGTTCGTTTCCAGGTACTTCCTGGTTCCGAAGCGGATGGGGGGGGGCTGGTACCCCATTCTAGATCTGCACGGCCTGAATCAGTATCTCAGGCCACGCACCTTAAGGATGGTAACTCTGTCCCAGATCATACCACCCCTGGAGCAAAACATGTGGTTCTGCTCACTGTATCTCCAGGACGCTTTCCTTCATGTCCCAATCCATCGTCTGCCCCATGGGTCTGCAGCAAATGCATTGCAGTGGTGGCAGCCCACCTCAGGAATCGGGGGGGTCAGAATATACCCCTACCTCGACAGTTGGCTCTTAGGTTCCACCAGCAGGAGGTGGAGAGGTCCAGGGACCTGGCTCTCCAGACCTGCTCCCAACTCAGCCTCCTGATCAACGAGGCCAAGTCGGAACTCGTGCCTTCTCAGGTGATATGTTTCATCAGGGCAGAACTCGACTCTCGCCAAGCCAGAGCCTGGCTCCCAGCGGACAGGGCAGAGGTTCTCTCCTCCTTTGCCCAGTCATTTCTGGTTGGGCTATTATGCCCTGCCCGGGACTTTCTGCACCTTCTGGGTTACATGGTGGCCTGCACCTCTGTGGTCTGTTGGGCCCAATGGCGTATGCGCCCCCTTCAGTGGGAGCTGGCCGCCCAGTGGACTAAGCGTCTAGGTAATTTCGACCGGCTGATCAGTGTGACCCAGAAGATGTGGGACACTCTCCAGTGGTGGACCATCCTAGACCGGTTGCAGGAAGGGATCCCGTTTGTTTGCCCCGAGCCGATGGTCGTCCTCACGACCAATGCCTCTCTTAGGCTGGGGAGCCCACAGGTTCTGGACCCCCCGAAGAGTCTCATTACCACATCAACCTGTTGGAGCTCAGAGCGGTCAGACTGGCGCTATCAGCGTTCGCTCCTCAGCTTCGGTGTCAAGTGGTTCAAGTCCAGACGGACAACACCACGACCATGTACTACCTCAACCAGCAGGGCGGCATGCACTCCCGGCTGCTGTGCAGGGAAGCACTCCGCATCTGGACACTTGTGAGCAAACTGGAGGTGGATCTCCTAGCCATCCATGTGGCAGGAGCCTCGAATCAACTGGCGGATGCGCTTAGCAGTATAGGCGAGACATCCCACGAGTGGTCTCTCCATCCAGAGGTAGCTCACAGCCTTGTTCTCTCACTGGGGCAAACTGATCATGGACCTGTTTGCCTCCAGGGAAAACACCAAGCTGAGGCTGTTTCATGCCCATCCCCCTCAGCAGGGCTCTCTGCAAGGGGATGCCTTCTCAAGGCCATGGACCCCAGGCCTCTTCTACACCTTCCTTCCATTTCCCTTGATCCACAGGGTGCTCCTCAAGGTGAGAAGGGACAAGGCGCAGGTAATCCTGGTAGCCCCAGACTGGCCACGCAAGTTCTGGTATCCAGATCTCCTCAGCCTCAGCAACAGGCCCCCGAGGCGGCTTCCAGCATGCCCAGACCTGCTCTCAGTCAGTCAGGGGTGGGTTCTCCACCCGGACCTCCAGTCCCTGCACCTGACAGCCTGGCACCTGAGCGGCTAGAGTTCCAGGCTTTGTATCTCCCCGAGGATGTACTCATGGTAGTGGAAGCATCCAGGAAGGAGTCGACCAGGAAGTGTTATGCCTTCAAGTGGAAAAGGTTTTCCATTTGGTGTTGGGGCAAGGGCCTGGACCCTCTATCCTGTCCAGTGGCTAGCTTTCTAGACTACCTTTGGTCATTCTCCAAAGGGGGTCTTCGGTCATCGACCCTTAGGGTGCAGCTGGCAGCCATCTCTGCTTACCCGGGCGCGGGCCAGTCAGCAGATGGCACAGGAGACAGTGGTCAGGTGCCTTTTCAAAGGCCTGGATCACACATCCCCTCTGGTGCGTGAACCTCCACCTCCGTGGGATCTACTGCTGGTCTTGGCACAGCTCATGGGCAAGCCATTCGAACCAGTGCATAAGTGTGAGTTGTCACACTCGTCATGGAGGACGTCCTTCCTGGTGGCTATCACGTCGCCAGATGGACAGGAGAGCTCCAGGCGCTCTTGGTGGACTCCCCTTATCCGGTCTTCCACAGGGACAAGGTTGTCCTGCGCCCCCACCCGAAATTCCTTCCAACGGTGGTGTCAGAGTTTCGCCTTAACCAGGTGTTGACTCTGCCGGTGTACTTACCCATATTACACTTCGGAGGCCGAGCACAGGCTCCATACTTTGGACCTGAAACGAGCGCTCTCCTATTATAAGGAAAGGACGTCAGAAATTCGGGGGAAGGTTCACCAGCTATTTGTCACCTACACTGAAGCTGCTTCTGGCAGACCTGCAGCAAGCCGGACGATCGCAAGATGGGTTACATCT
Organism: Neoceratodus forsteri; assembly: GCA_016271365.2. NCBI lineage: Eukaryota > Metazoa > Chordata > Ceratodontiformes > Ceratodontidae > Neoceratodus > Neoceratodus forsteri. Next base: position 680,119,039 of record CM028131.1, on the reverse strand, counting down.
TGCACAAGTCTATGCCGCAAGTTGGTGGGCAAGGAGTCTCCCGCCATACCGCTGCTTCCAGGGACATCCCCATACAGGAAATCTGTCGGGCTGCTACCTGGAAGTCAGCAAACACCTTTATCACCTATTACCACATCGACCTTGAGTCACGCCGAGATGCTGGTTTTGGGGCCTTAGTTCTCCAATCTCTGTTCCCCAAGTAAGTATTGAGAGGGCGTGTGCCTTGCCTCCCTCCTCCCAGAGAACTGCTAGGAGTCTGCCAAGAAGTGTGGATGAACAACGTATCCAGATCCCTAGAAAAACAGGCTACTCACCTGTAACAGTACTAGGAGTGGTATATGTTCATCCACACGGACCCACCTGACCTCCCCAGCTTCGACGCACACACCTGGCTTCCAGCAGGCTAAGATCTGGTGTCATGGGGCACAGCTGAGGGTTATACCTCCCGGGTGGGTGGGAGGAGCCAGCTTGAAGACCTTTCAGCAGATTTAAAGGGGAAAGGGACCGTGCCAAGAAGTGTGGATGAACAACATATACCACTCCTAGAACTGCTGTTACAGGTGAGTAACCTGTTTCTCATGTGCATCTGAGCACGACAGCCATATTTGAGGTATTTTCAGGGAAACGGATCTCTGCTGCGAGCTTGAAAGGCATAGATTTCTGGATTCCCAACCAAAATACCACAGTTGCTCTTTAAAATCAGCTGTTCGGACAAATGCAGTCGTTCTCATCACTTTTCATTCTTTTTGTGTGCGTGCGTGTGTGTCGCCTGGAGCTCAGCCCCCCCACTCGCCTCCTCTTCGCCCCACCCGGGACTTACCTTCTCAGAGGTGATACCCCCTGGAATTGCCCCCCAGGGCGGGGCTGCTTCACCAGTGCAACCCTCACGATGACGGAATAAGGGTGCCAGTTGGGAAATCCCACCAACCTTGCCCCCCAGAGCGGGGCTCGGAGCCGAACCGGCTGTGGCGCGGATGTAATGGGTCAACTAAGAGAGAGTCCCGTGGGTGATTGGGGCCAGGAGATACCGGGGCGTCATGGAAGGCGACCGCATTTTTCCACTTATTTTGAAGGAGGGGCATGACGTGCAATGATGCCAGCGTCCATCCGCACACCTCCTGAGTAGTTTCTTTAGGCGCCGGTCGCTGCGAGACCCTCAGCCTTCGCTAGGTGTCCAACTTGCGCCAGACACACAGACCCTGGAGAAGGAGAGCTGTCCCTAGGATGCTTAGTTCTTCTCATCCCGGCCGGCCCTCCAATTTCCCGGGTCCGTTACCGAACCCTGGACATCGCGTCGCAGACTGATACCGTGCCGCTGCGACAGTGGGCAGGCTCACCTTTTCTGCATAAGTAAGCACATCATCTACCCATGATGATGAGGCTGACCCAAAGTCATGGACCTCTTGACAGAGGTTGTGCTGGAGACCCACTCCAGCAAGAGGAAGAAGTCCTTACAAGTACCCCTAGTATCCCTCAAGTCAGCTTGTCGCAGGGGGTGTCTCCAGCTCTGTATGATGTCTTCAACACTGAATCACGATTAGGGATCAGAGGCTGTGCTTCTTCGGATGAGTACCAGGTAGATCCAGCAGAACCTTTAACTGAGAGCACCTGGCTACACTAATGAAGCAAACATGCATGACATTGGAGTTGGAAGACTACCCAAAGCACAGGTCAAGAAAGAGCACATACCCTGTGAAGCATGGGGACGAAAGGGAAAAAAATGTCTGGTTTGCAACCCAGCAAAGGGCTTTATGGCCTCTAGACACAAACTGACCCCAGGGCGCAAGCAGTGTGTAACACCAAGACCTACAAAATTAATTGCAAGGATGCGGAAATGTGGGATCCATTCACTGGTTTCGGCCGCTATAAAGAAAACTACTATTCTGCCCCAAGGAGCAGTGCCCATTAAAGACCCCATAATTTGTTCAAGGTATCTTTTGAATTTGCCATTCATGGGGATCTTCTATTTGGGCGGGAGCTGGAGATCATTATTAAGCAGGTATCCGTTCAAAACTGGCCCTTCCCCAAGATAAGAAGCTACCGGGTGACTCCCTTTTTGTGAGGCACATCAGTACCACCTGGGGCATCGCTTCAGTATTTCTCCGTGCAAGATGCAAAATTCCTCCAACCAAGGATTGTAAGGACAGGCAGGCATACTGAGAAGCGGGTCTGTCCTTGATCCCCAGCATCCTCTAAAGACTGTTGGATCTGTTTTGGACAGGTGGATGGAAATCACCACAGACCAGTTGGTCTTGGTCATTGTCCACAATAGTTGGTTCGAGTTTGAAACCTCCCAGAAACAAGATCCCTTCCTGCAATCTCCAGTGTCCCACATTCCTGCCAAATCACAGGCAATACACTAAACCATAGTGCATCTCGAAGACATCAAGGCTATATACAACCTGTTCCAGCTCTAAAAGGGACTCAGGCCTTCACTCCATCTTCTTCATAGTTCTCAAGATTGGGGTTTCCCAGCCATACTGGACTTAAACGCCACAAAAAACACAGCATCAAGTCCTCTCACTTTAAAATGGAAATGCTACGATCTACCATTGTGGCAGTACAACTGGGATATGTCTTGATATTCCTCTGTTTTCAAGATCATATTTGCATATCCCTATTCATCAGTCACATCTTCAGTTTCTTCGTTTCTGTATTCAGGGTCAACATTGTCTGTAGACAGCTATGCTGATCGGACTATCCAGTGCACCAAGGGTGTTTACTGTGGTCATGTCGGTGCTGGCAGCACACCTCAGAGAGAAAGGCGTACATGTTCATTCTTAACTAGACGACTGGCTAATCCCGGTGCAGTCACTGGCAGCAGCACAAGTAGCAGATGTCAAAGTCACCAGAACATTGCAGCACCACAGCTGGATAATAAACCACAGCAAGAGCACACTGGAACCAACACAGCACTTTTAGCACCTGAGATGCTGTTCAGCAAAACGAGAACCACAGTATCTCTCGGAGCAGACATAGTACAGACCTTTTCTTAGGCTTATGAAACAATCTGACACAAGCCTGAAGAGTCCACAAGGAAAATCTTTCATGTGCTGGGTCTCATAGCAGCAGGCATTGCCTTGGTACAGTTGGCCAGTCTTCATTCTCATCCCTTTCAATGCCACTTTCTGCCCCATTGAACTCTGCAGACGATGTCCCTGTCAGGCAGTATCTCTTTGACACTGTCAGTGAGATCATCCCTTAAGTGGTGCTCACTGCAGGTGACCCTGATAGAAGGAATGTCTATACGGAATGTGCAGTAGTTCACACTTAACAATGGATGCCAACCTGAAGGGCTGGGGTGTACTGCCAGGTACGGCATCTGCTCAAGGGAGTTGGAGTCTACGGGAATGTAAACTCCCTATCAGTGCTTTTTGAGAGAAAAGGGGGGTATTCAGAGTAATGCAGACATTCAGGGGGAAGGCAGTGGAACCAGCACATCCTAGTACAGTGTTATAATGCAGGGACAGTAGCATATATCAGATGCCCTTTTCTCCAAGTGTATGGACTTGGAGTCCTCAGGAGGACAGTCAGTGGACGATAGCCCTTCATCCTTCTTAGGGTTGCTTCGGCTCATCTCGGAGTCCACCGGGATGAAGCTCGAACCCATTTCCAAACGAGCCAGGTATCCCCTCACGGAGATTCTGGACCGAAGGGATTCCCCTACGGAGGCCTTTCCGGTGGCTTAGGCCATAGTGGGTCCGGCCTTGGAGCTTTGGCAGCGCCCTGCTTCCTGCCCTGCGCCTTCGGCCAGGATGGCCAGGAAGTATGCGGTCCCTACCGGTTCCCTGTCCGGTTTTTCGGTACACCCCTCTGCTGAGGGGTTGGTTACCGACAGTGTTTTCCGGCGCGCCGGGAACACCAGGGATGTGGACAAACCTCCCGACAAGGAATCCAAGAAATTGGATTATGCCGGGCGAAAAGTCTGTGCTGCGTCCTCTCTCGGCCTTCGTCAGGCTAGTTCAGCCGTCCTCATGGCACATTTTTCTCATGCCCTGTTGGGCTCCCTGGATGAGGTTGTCCCTCATCTTCCCGCGGATCTGCAGACTACGGTGAGGCAGGTGCGGGACCAGGGCAGGGCAGTGGCCAAACAGCAGCTCCAGACTGCTTTAGACATCGGGGACTCATGTGCCAGGTCTGTGGCGGCTGCAGTGGCCATGCGTCGTCGGGCTTGGCTGAGGATATCCACCTTTACCTCGGATACCCAGCACAAGTTGGCGGATGTTCCCTTTTTGGGAACTGACCTCTTCGGCCCTGGGGTGGAAGGTCACCTGCAGAGGATCGAGAAGTCCAATGCTACCTTGGACTCGGTCTCTTCTGCGCCCGCGGCGCGCCCGGCCCAGCAACGTCAGGGCCAGCAGGCTCGAGCTTGGCATCCCAAACCCAAGCCGTTGGCTTCCTCCAACAGGAAGCAGGGAGGTAAAGGCCCAGGAGGTCCCTTGGCCGGTCCCTCCTCCAAGCCTGCCCAGTGACGGGCTGAGGGGTGTCGCCCCCATCCCCGTCACCTTACCCCTGGTTCCCCCCGTGGGGAGATGGCTCCGACACTTCCTTTCCGCCTGGTCCGCTGTTACCACGGACAGGTGGGTACTGGAGGTGGTGGGAAAAGGCCTGCCTCTAGAATTCGAGCAGGCCCCGCCCTTCAGAGCCGTCGCACCCCGGGGGGGCCTCGGTGTCCGCTGCCTCAGTTGAGGCTCGTCGAGCCGACATCGCTCTCCTCCTCCAAAAGGAGGTGATCAGGGAGGTAGAGGACCCCCCCCCAGACCCGGGGTTCGTGTCCAGGTATTTCCTGGTTCCGGAACAGACGGGGGGCTGGCGCCCCATTCTCGACCTACACGACCTGAACAAGTTCCTAAGGTCTCGAACCTTCAGGATGGTCACTCTGGCACAGATAATACCATCCCTGGAACACGGCGTGTGGTTCTGCTCTCTGGACCTACAGGACGCGTTCTTTCACGTCCCTATCCGTCTGTCACATCGGAGATTCCTTCGATTTCGAGCGGAGGGATCCCTCTTCGAGTTCCAAGCCATGCCCTTCGGCTTATCTCCAGCTCCCAGGGTCTTCACCAAATGCATGGCAGTGGTGACAGCATTCCCTCTTGGCCCGAGGGTCCGGTGTACCCTTACCTGGACAATTGGCTGATAGCAGCCCCTCCAGACAGGAGGTGGGCGGTCCAGAGATCTGGCCCTCCAGGTTTGCTCCAAGTCGGCCTTCTCATCACGAGGCCAAGTGGAACTCGAGCCGAAGCAGGTGATCCTGTTCATCGGGGCAGAGCTCGACTCTCTTCGAGCCAGAGCACGGCTCCCGGCGGACAGGGCCGAGGTTCTTGCCTCCTTTGCCCAGTCATTTCTGGTTGGGCAATCGCGCCCTGCCCGGGACTTCCTGAGCCTCTTGGGTCTCATGGCGGCCTGTACCAGCGTGGTCCGTTGGGCACGCTGGCACATGCGCCCCTTCAGTGGGGGCTGGCCAGCCAGTGGTCACAACGCTGCGATCCATTGGACCAGCTAGTGATAGTGACCCAGGAGATGTGGAACGCTCTCCAGTGGTGGACCATTCCATTTCATCTGCAGGAGGGCATCCCATTTGTCCGCCCCGAGCCAACGGTCTCTCTATCGACCGATGCCTCTCTGATGGGTTGGGGTGCCCATCTGGGGGAACACCGAGTGCACGGCCTCTGGTCCCCGCAGGAGTCCCGATGCCACGTCAACCTGCTGGAGCTCCGAGCGGTCCGCCTAGCTCTCGCCACCTTTGCTCCGTTTCTCCGGGGTCAAGTGGTCCGAGTCCAGACGGACAATGCCACGACCATGTACTACCTGAACCGCCAGGGCGGGACGCGTTCCATGCTTCTATGCAAGGAAGCTCTCCGCATTTGGTCACTCGTGCGCAGCCTGGAGGCGGATCTCCTAGCCATTCATGTGGCAGGAGCCTCCAACACCCTGGCCGATGCCCTGAGCCGGATAGGGGCTGCATCTCACGAGTGGTCTCTCCTGCCGGAGGTAGTACAAGATCTGTTCTCCCATTGGGGCACACCTCAGGTGGACCTGTTTGCCTCCAGGGAGAACGCGAAGCTGAGGCTGTTTCATGCCTGCCCCCCTCAGCAGGGCTCGCTGCAGGGGGATGCCTTCTCAAGGCTGTGGACCCCGGGCCTCTTTTACGCTTTCCCCATTTCCCTTGATTCACAAGGTGCTTCTCAAGGCAAGGAGGGACAAGGCGCAGGTGATTCTGATAGCCCCAGACTGGCCCGCCAGTTCTGGTACCAGATCTCCTCAGCCTCAGCTCCAGGCTCCGAGGGCAGCTTCCAGCTCGCCCGGACCTGCTCTCAGTCAATCAGGGAAGGTGTTCCATCCGGACCTTCAATCCCTGCACCTGGCGGCTAGAGTTCCAGGCCTTGGGTCTTTCCGGCGAGGTCCTCAATGTTGTTGAGGCGTCCGTGATGAGTCGACCAGAAAATGCTATGCCTTCAAATGAAAGAGATTTTCCATTTGGTGTCAGGGCAAGGGCTTGGACCCTTCCTCCTGTTCTTGGCAAGCATTTGGACTATTTATAGTCCCTTTCTAGTCAAGGGCTTAGGTCATGACGCTAAAGGTGCACCTGGCAGCCATCTCTGCTTCCAGGCGCGGGCGGGGCAGTCGGTGGCGCAGGAAAGTGGTCTGGCGCTTTTCAAGGCCTTGATCACATTTCCCCTCCGGTGCGAGAACCTCCACCTCCGTGGGATTTACTGCTGGTACTGGCAAAGCTCATGGGCAAGCCATTCGAACCAATGCACAGGTGTGATCTCCCTCACCTGTCGTGGAAGACCGCCTTCTTGGTGGCTATCACGTCAGCCAGAAGGATGGGAGAACTCCAGGCGCTCTGCATTGAGTCTCCTTACCTGGTCTTCCACAGGGACAAGGTTGTCCTGCGCCCCCACCCGAAATTCCTTCCGAAGGTGGTGTCGGGGTTTCACCTTAGCCAGATGCTGACTCTGCCGGTGTTCTACCCCAGTCACACCTCGGAGGCCGAATACAGGCTCCATACTTTGGACCCTAGAAGGGCGCTCGCTTATTATAAGGAGCGCACGGCTGAAATTCGGGGAGAGGTTCGCCAGCTGTTTGTCACCTACGCTGAAGCTGCACCTGGCAGACCTGCAGCCAAGCGGACGATAGGCAGGTGGGTCACCTCCTGCATAGATCTCTGCTATAAGTTGGCGGGCAGGGAGCCACCCAGAGGGATAAGAGCTCATTCTACCCGTCGTACTGCTGCATCGGTGGCTGCTTCCAGGGACGTCCCTATCCAGGAAATCTGCAGGGTTGCTACCTGGAAGTCAGCACACACCTTTATTACCCATTACCACATCGACCTTGAGTCACGCCGGGATGCTGGTTTTGGGGCCTCGGTTCTCCAGTCTCTATTTCCTAAGTAGGGGGTGTGTGCCTTGCCTCCCTCCTCCCGGAGAACTGCTAGGAGTCTGCCAGACAGTGTGGATGAACAACATATCCATGTCCTAGAAATACAGGTTACTCACCTGTAACAGGAGTTCTAGGAATGGTGTATGTTGTTCATCCACTAACTCCCGACCCCGGCTTCGACGCACAACCTGAGTTTCCAGCGGGCCAGATCTGGCATCATGGGGCGGAGCCGAGAGTTTTACCTCCCGGGTGGGTGGGAGGAGCCAGCTTGAAGACCTTCCGGCAAGATTTAAAGCGGCAAGGATACCTGCCAGACAGTGTGGATGAACAGCATATACCATTCCTAGAACTTCTGTTACAGGTGAGTAACCTGTATTTACCGGGCGCGGTCAAGGGTCATTCCACAAGAGGGGTGGCTACTTCTTTTGCGGTGTTAAAGAACGTCTCCACTTCAGCTATTTGCGCTGCAGCTACTTGGAGCTCTGTGCATACCTTTATCAGGCATTACAGTCTGGACATTGCATCGAGGCGAAGAGCGGGGTTCGGTCTAGCCGTCCTTCAGGGACTTCTGTCCTAGGCTCAAGTAATATTGAGATATCTACCTTTCCTCCTCCCAGTGGCGCATGATTGCCACTATTGCTTGGAAATCAGTCCTAATGGTGTAACCTGCTGCAAGAGCTGTATCTCGAAGTAAGATAGTACAGTTATGTAAGAACTTACCGTAACAGTAGATCTTCGAGAACAGCTCTTGCAGCAGGTACCTTCCCGCCCACCATCCCCCTTCTTTTGGAGGTAGGTCGTAGCCAAACACCCATCTTACGGGATGAGACGTTCCGATTCTATAGTCTTGGCCATCTGGTGGCGGATCCTCGGTCTCCTCTTCTGATGTCATCCAGCGGCCGGAAGTCTCCGGCAGGAGAACTGAGTATTATGGGGGGACCGCCTCCTTATGTACTACGCCTGACGTCGGGGGGCGGGACCGATGTCGGAGGCGGTCCCCGATGAAGACTGCTAACTAGAAAATTTCCGTGGGGTCCTGACGCCAGACGGCTTCAGTCCTAATTGTGTAACCTGCTGCAAGAGCTGTTCTCGAAGATCTACTGTTACGGTAAGTTCTTAAGTAGCTGTACTTTTTGGCCTCCTAGGTATTCTAGTCGAGGACATTGGAGAGGAAGGGGTCCAGCAGGGGCCAACAGAGAAGAGGGATGCAGAGCAGCTGGGGGACGTGGGGGGGAAGATCTCGGGTGCAGTGGAAGGGGGGAGAAGGGGGCAGGCACATCGCATGCAGGAGAAGGGGTGGAGGAGGGGACGGGCACATTTGGGACACACCAAAAGGTAGCACTAGGGGAACTGTGACATAAGAAAAGGGGCAGGAAGGAAGCACTGGAATAGCTGGAATTGAGCTCCTGGGAGGCTGAAAATGAACTGGAGGAAAGCCTGCAGGGTAGGAGCTGCAGTAGGAGGCTGGGGCATGCACAGAGCAGGGTGCAGGAGAGGGGAAATATGCAGACAGGGCAGGTGGTAAGGAGGAAGACTTCCCCATGTGGGGTATGGTGCTCAAAACCTTCTGCAAAGATGGGCAGGACAGGAACAGGTGGAGGGGGATCAAGCACAGTTGGCACAATCTCGCACAGTGATGCAGACGAGGGGGTTCAGGTGAAATTGGATCATGCTCAAGCAGTGAAGCAGGAGGGGTCCTGCAGGGATGAAGGAAGCCAGGCGGAAGTACAAGGGATGAAGAGGTACAGGAGGGGGGGAGTCTGATGAAAGGCTAAAGGGAGAGGGTGAAGAGATACAGATGCTGGGTGTGGGTAAAAATCAGGATAGGCTAGGTGATGGGGTACAAAAGATGAGATGGGGCAGAAACCAAGTCAGGATGGAACATGAGGAGAAGTCCAAAGGGAGCCCAAACCCCGCGACACAAAGCTAGAGGCCAAAAGGACACCCAGGAAGCAGGGGGCAGTAGAGTGGCACTCTTGGGGGACTTAATTAAGGGACTAAAATGGGGAAGGAAGGGAGCAAAAAACAATGCAGTATGGGTACAGTGCATGCCAGGGATGACGGTGCTAGAGGTGAGGCATCATATTCCATCCTGGGGTAAGCAGCAGGATGAAAGGACACATCTGGTGTTTCACCTGGGCACAAATGACTTGGAAGGGAACAGTCTGATGGAGGGACAGCGAGGGTTCAAGGAACTTGTTAGGTTCTGTAGGAGCAACACTGTTTTTCCTTCCATTTCCTTCTCTGAGGTGTTGCCAGTACCAAGAGCGAGCACACCCAGAAAGGAGAAAATAAGGGCATTCAACAATTTGCTACAAGGTTGGTGCAGTGGGATGGGGTTCGGCTGGTCAGGTGACTGGGGCTCTACATGGGAGGAGAAGGAGGGGCTGTATGCCCAAGAAAGGCTGCACCTGAGCTCTTCAGGGGCAGCTGCACTAGAGAGTAAACTGGGGGAGTTCATGGCAAGGAAGTTCAATTTAAACTAAATAAGGGCGGGGTGGCTAAGGACAGGGCCAGCCTTACATGAAGCAGAGCAGAGAGGCTGTCAGCCTCCCTCCCCCAAGTCACAACACTCATCAAGGGACACTTAGCAGCAGGGAAGGATGGGGCTAGATGTTGGAGGGCTTTGGTTGCAAATGCCAGGAATCTGGGGAACAAAATGGGGGAACTGGAGGCCACCATGATGGAGAAGAGCCTAGACATTGTAGCAGTAAGTGAGACTTGGTGGAATGAGCACTACACCTGGGAGACGGTGATCCCAGGGTATCGGTTGTGTAGGAAAGATCGGGAGGGAAGGGGGAGACTGGCATTATATATCAGGGAACGGATTGGGGCCATGGAAGAGCAGGATGAGGAGGGGGAAACAGAGATAATGTGGATCACCCTAGACAGGGGACAGCGGGAAAACCTCTGTGTTGGGGTAGTCTATAGGCCTCCTATGCAGAGGGAGGAAGGGGACAGACACTTCGTAGAATCAGTTGCGAGGATGGCACGGAAAAGGGAAATTGTGCTAGTTGGGGACTTAAACCTTGCGGACATCAACTGGGAGGTCCAGACAGCAATCTCCACAAGGAGCAGGGACATCTTAGAGGCTCTTCAGGGCATATTCCTGTAACAAAGGGTTAGTGAGCCCACTAGGGGTGTAAACCTGTTGGATGTGGTCCTCACAAATGGGATAGCGTGGAGGTGGGGGGAGAGCTTGGCACCAGTGACCACAGGGTTGTCAGGTTCAGGGTCAGAGAGGGTTAGGACAAGGACCAAGGTAATGGACTTCAGAAAGGCTGACTTTCATTGAATGAGGAAGATAGTTGGGGAAGAAATGTTGAGGATAGGGGATGTGCAGGGGGTGGAGGAATTATGGGCAGCCATCAAGAGAGGGTATTTAAAGCCATGGACTCGTGTATAAGAAGGGTAAGAAAGAATAGAAGACAGAAAAGACCTCTATGGTTCACTAGAGAGGTGGGGTTGGGGGTCAAGGAGAAGACTAGAGCATTCAAGAGGTACAGTAGGACACACAAGGATGAGGACAGGGGAAAAAAGAAAGGAGGCTGGGCAAAAGATAAGGAGGGCTAAGTAGGCCACTGAGGAGAGGATAGCGAAGCAGGCAAGGAGGGGGGACAAAACCTTCTTTAGGTACATTGGAGAAAGGGGGAGGGCACAGCATGGGATTGGAAGGATTGGGGGGGGGAGTGGAACAGTACTGGCAGGGGACTTAGAAAAAGCAGAGACATTAAACAGCTATTTCGCCTCAATCTTCACGCAGGAAAGGGAGGGTAGGGGACCAGGAAGGGGTGGGGAAGGTGACAGCCACAGGCAGGTGGCTGTGGCAGAATTCACTGCTGAAGGAGTAAGGGAAGAGCTGGGTAGACAAGGCAATGGGGCCTGATGGAATACACCCAGGGGCTCTCGGGGAGGTGAAGGATGAACTGGTGACGCATCTAACAAGGCTGTTTAACTTGTCCTTGGTCACAGGGGTGGTGCCAATGGACTGGAAGAGGGCAGAGGTGGTCGCACTACATAGGGGGGGGCGGAAGGACGAGGTCAAAAACTACCGTCCTGTTAGTCTTACCTCAGTGGTGGGGAAAGTAATGGAAACACTACATAAGATCAGGTGGATAGAATACTTGGAGATGAATGGCATTCAGGATGACAGGCAGCATGGCTTCACCACAGGAAGGTCCTGTCGGACTATGCTGATAGAGTTTTTCAATGGGGTGACACAGATAGTGGACCAAGGAGGAGCAGATGACATGGTCTATCTGGATTTCAGTAAGGCCTTTGACACCATTCCGCTTGGTGGAATGGTACATAAGCTGGACAGACTAGGGTGGACAGTAGGATCACCAGGTGGGTGGAAAACTGGTTGAAGGGAAGGAGTCAGACGGTGGTGGTATATGGGACACATTCCAGGGAATGGGTGGTGACCAGTGGGGTGCCACAGGGGTCAGTGCTAGGACCAGTACTCTTTAACATCTATGTTAGTGACCTAGCGGAGGGTCTGGAGGGACGGGTGTGCCTGTTTGCAGATGATACAAAGGTCTGCAGTAGGGTGGATTCACCTAGTGGGGTGCAAGCCATGAGGCAGGACCTGGAGAGGTGGTCTGACACCTGGAAATTGAAGTTTAATACACAAAAGTGCTCGCTGATGCACCTGTGGAGGAAGAATAGAAGGGAAACTTACTCCCTTGGGGGTTGGTGATTAAGGAGAAGGAAACAGAAGGGGACCTGGGGATTATGGTATTGCGTGGCCTCAAGGTGGGCAGCCAGTGTAGCAGGGTGGTGGGAAAGGCAAATGGAATGTTGGCCTGCATTGCGAGGGGTTTTAATAGCAGAAAGAGGGAGGTGCTAATGCCATTATTCAGAACCATGGTTAGGCCACATCTGGAGTATGGGGTGCAGTTCTAGAGGCCTCACCTACGAAGAGATGTTGAGCTGATGGAGAGGGTGCAGAGAAGAGCAACCAACATGGTGTGAGGGATGCAGAATGAACCCTGTCAGAGAAGATTGAGAGGGCTGAATTTGTACCCTCTGGAGACTAGGAGAGAGGGGGAGACATGATTGAGACCTTTAAGTATCTGAAGGGAATAAATAAGGTAGAGGGTAACGACTTGTTCAAATTGAAGAAGGGAGTGAACATGAGGGGACATAGCCTCAATCTGGAAGGTGGGCAGTACAGAGGTAATGTCAGGGGGGCAGTTTTTCACGGAGAGGGTGGTGGAGGCCTGGAACAAGCTGCCGTAGGAGGTAGTGGCAGCTGAAACGGTAGAGGGGTTCAAGAGGGCTTGGGATAGATTTAAGGGGTTGGGAAAAGAGGGTGGAAGCATAACAGAAGGGGGGAGGTAGGGCAGACTAGATGAGCCGTAGTGCCTTTCTCTGCCGTCACATTTCTGTATCTGTGTATCGACAGGCTGAACAGCACAAAACGCTGTTTTGATTACACCCAGCCTACCTCAGCCGGCACAACCACAGCCTCGCAGTACCCCATATCAGTCTCGGTGGAGCCAGATGAACTGGAATGCACTATAATTTCAAAGCAGCTTTATGCGACTCTCCAGATGATGAGTGCAACTCTGGAGTGGCTAGAAACAAGAGCCACAGAAGATCGAAGAGAACTTGAACTTATTGCCCAAAAAACAGAACAGCTCGAGAGTGGACTTACTGAATATTTTACCACCTTGGATGTGCATAATTCAGCACTGTTAGACTTCCACCGGAGAGAACAGCAGCTGGAAATCCGGCTGGAGGAGCTAGAAAACCGTAACAGATGCAACAATATCCGTATCCACGGATTACCTGAAGGGACTGAATCTGGCCCGGTACCCACTTTTCTGGAATCTTTCCTCAGTGAAATATTGGGTTGGACGGCTGACAAACTGCTAAATATCATTAGATCACACCGTTCTTTGGTGCCCAAGCCAAAGGACCCTAAAGCCCGCCCCCGCTCTGTGGTGATTGCCCTCTTATACTTTCGCACAAAAGAGGACATTTTTAAGTTAGCCTGGTCGAAGAAAGAGGTAATATTTGGGGACACCAGACTGGTTTTTTTTTTTTTTTTTAACAAGATTACACCCCCCAGCTGCTCACACAGAGAAGAAAGTTGCTGGCTGTGGTTCGTGCTTTCCAACAGAAAGGGGTGAAAGCATTCATAGAATACCCAGCCAAACTGTAAATAGTCACAGAAAATGGACTTAGATGGTTTTCTGACCTGCTGGCAGCAAAGAAATTCTTGTCTTCCCTAGATGTGGAGATACCTCAGAACCCAGCCCAATACCAGAAAGACCGGCTCACCGATAGGGCCTGGCAAAAGGGCGGAACAAAAAGAAAGGAGATGCATGATCGCCCGGACACTTCCAGGGTGTGGGATTCTGTTCAAACATGCAAAGACTCCAACGCCATCTCGACTCCACAGCCCACAGAAGCCAACCGAGAAGGCCCCTCTTTCCCGGAGCGAGAAAATGATACTGAAGACCGCTGACTTGAAAGGACTGTACCTGAAATTTACTGGATTTTCCTGTATGGGACAGTGAGTGACTCTGTTTTAGAGACTAACTATGCTCAGTCAAGTGAGCTGTACTTCCATTGCAGACCCCTCTAACGGGGTGGGGAGGATATGATAAACCAAATATATCTGACATTTTGTTTTATTAGAATGGTGGACACAGTCTAAGTTCTCTCCAGGGGTTGCTGAGGGTGGGGGCGATCGCTGGGTCCCACTGCTCAAGCGTTCGGGGGTTGACTGGGAGATCAGACGGCAGCACCTGCTAAGGGTGTTTGATGTGAGAAGGCCAAGGCAGTGAAATGGCCCTAGAATGGTGGCAGATGCCTGTAACTTGGCAAAAGGCACCCTAGAATAGATAACACTAGCTGATTTTTCGGGTAGCCCCAGTGGCTAAATTGAGGCCTATGAGTGCTGGCACTAGCAGTGGGCTCCACCTTGATATCAAGTGTGGAGAGTTCTGATTTTAACTGGGCTCCAGAGGCCAGGTTGGCCTGTCCACTAGGCTGTGTCACTGGTGAGGAACTCTGAATAAAGACAGTATTTATTTTGCAAATCTGTATGTCTCTCCGCAGCTTGAACTGGAGTAAGTCCAGTGTGGCGGGCGTCTACATACCCTATGCACACTTAGGCTGCCAGCTTAGCCTTGCCTGCCACGTAAAACAATACAGCCTCTGGCAAAGGAGGCTGACCTTAATAGAGAACGCCATGCTGGGTGTGCTGTCCTTGATCTCGGAGGGGGGGGTCCCTTCCCTCTCACTAGGGTAAACTGGGTAGGAGGTTAACACTGAGCAGGAGAGATCTGGTTGAAACCTTGCACTCCTTGCATGACTCGGGGGTCAAATCATTGGAAACATTTCCTAGAAACCTTTATTTCACTTTTGGCAAATGTCCCCATCTGATACGGTGTGGTGAGAGAACATTGTTTATTATCATAGTACAAGACTGCACAAAAGGCGAGGTTGGCCCTCTCTTAGTTCGGGCTGGTTATTTTACCAACACTGACCAAAAGTTGATTTTTGCTTATTGGTGCGACACTAACATCTTGACCTTCTGGTTGTCTGGCTATTCTATACCCTAGGCCGGATGGAAGGCCCACTGTATTGGGGCTCTCCAGCCACACCTCAAAGAGCAGAGTACTGAAGAGGGTGTGTACAAGGTGATTACACCTTGAAGAAAACCATGTTTAGTTGAATTATAAAGTTTCTCAGTTTCCAGTTATGTACTGTTCTTTCTTCTGGAAATATGTATTTACTGTTGTTCATACTTCACAGAAACATGCAGCATTTAAATGTATTATGGCGCTTCCCCGTGGTGGGTGGTGTTGGTTCCTCCTTCCAAAGATGGCTGACTTAAACATAGTCACACTTAATGTGCGTGGGATTAACAGTCCAGTGAAACGGGCAAAGATACTACAGGGTTTCCATAGGCGGGGGCTACCATTGCCTTTCTACAGGAAAACCATTTAACTGCTGCAGGGCACCTTAAGTTGAAGAGGTCCTGGGAAGGAGGAGTGTATGCCTCACACTTTGAGACCAGTCCACACTGCAGAAGGGTAGCGATCTTGGTTAAGCGACATGCCCCCATGGTGGTCTCGAGGGTAAAGACAGACCCAGAGGGCAGATTTGTTCATATTCAGGGATCTTATAGAGGCCAAGATGGCACATTTATGAACATATGTGCCCCAAACGAAGAAGCCACACCCCGACTCTCCATTTTGGAGAAACTTATCAAAGAGGCAGTCACAGATGCTCAAAGTTAGGTAGATCTTCCTGGACATAAAGTCTCCACCACTCATTCACACTAATGGGAGTTCGCCAGAGGTGCTAGGATCCAGCGGGAGCAAACCTTTTTCGAGAGGGTCAGCACCTGAGATGGAGCCTCAAGGAAGCAGCACCGTGAGCCCCCGATCGTGCGGTAATGACTGTCTTGGCGTCGACCCTCCAACCACCTCAGTTCCTTTTTTCCTGCTGTCAAGTGCGCTTCAGTCACGACGTCGCTCACCCACTGAGAGTAAATCTTCAAACTAGCAGCTTAGTTTTCAGTTTTTTGTTTTGTAGTTTATCTTAGAATAAGTACCGTTTGTATTTAATTCTACTTATAAAAAGAAACAAGTCTTCAGCCCTCCATTGACTGAGTCGACCATGAGCGGATCAGGTGATGGTATGGAGACTTCGTATGAAAGCTGTTCAGTCAGCCGGCTGGGTCCGGTCCGCCGCCCTTTCCGGAGGGTCCTGACAGCGGGCCGTCCGATGCTCAGAGAGATGGGTGGTCCCCTGAAGCATAAAGGAAACAGTCCACTCACGGCACCGTTGGCCCTCGCGTTGTTCTTGCACATGGTCGAAGAAGAAACTGCATCATCGGGTGGCCTTCTGGTACATCTGCGCGCAGACAATTGGTTATTAGGGCCAGTCGCCAGTTTCTGTCTCTGGTGACCGACCAGCCTCAACACCGGAGCCCCTCCCCGCCTGTTGGAGGAGCTTCCGATGAGCAGTTTCACCAGTGGGCTGCTGTTATGGAGCAGTGGGCTCGGAAGTTGGTCCAGTTGCCTGAACTGGTCTCTCCGAGGCCTTCGGGCCGCTCGGTGGAACGGGTAGGGCGGTTGGGCCGTCCTGATCGCGCAGTGCCTTCTTCGGTGCTGTCAACTCCGTGCTCGGGTGTTTATCCCCCTCACGTGGCTGCTGTGCAGGGGTCCACACTGATGCCTCTATCTCCTGCCAGTTTTCCTACTTCAAATCATAGTTTTCAGACCCTTGGAACTCTCGCGGCGCTGGGGACTCTCTCGGCGCCCTCCGCAGCGCTGTGGGCTCTGTCGGTGGCACCACAGGCTCTGTCGGCGCTGTGTGCTGGACCGTTTTCTATGGCGTCGCCTTCCTTGTGCTTGGCGCCATTTTCTTCGGTGCCGAGGCTTGGTGCGGTGTCGTCTGGCCTCCAGGGGTTCTCGACTCAGATTCTTTCCTCTTCTGTTCTTCCTCCTGATTTTCACTCTTTTTTTCCTGTCCATACAGTTCATCCTGGACTGTCAGGAGATGATTTTAATCCTAACCCAGATCTTCGACTGGGTGATAATGTTGATGACACTACCTTGGGAGCAGGGATCAATCCTTCTGCTGAGCCTGTGGTCGAAGACCTTTCCTTTAAGGCTCTGCTTAAAAATTTTTATTCTACTCTTTCTCTCCAGACTACAAAAATCGATCCTGGAAAGCTTTTAAGACTCCCAATACCTCCACGTCCCGGGGATCCCAATGGATTTAACACCTCCGGTACAGCCCTCTTCGAGACACCCGATGGTGTGGAAGAATCCGGCTCTCATTCCTTCCGTGGCCAAGTCCATAGATAGGAAGTATGCCCCTCCCAAGGATCGCCCCATATTGGCCTCACAAGCCTATGCTGATCCCATTGTAGTCTTGGCAGAGAATGAGAAGGCCGTCCTTTCTGAGGCATCTACAGCCTGGCCTATAAATAAAGAATCTCGTAAGATAGACACCTTTGGTAAGAGAGTCTTTGCTGCCTCCACCCTGGGTATGCGCACTGCCAGCTACCAGGGCTATTTTTCTCAATATGAGTATGTCCTTTGGCATTCGCTCAAGCGAATGGTAGAAGCTGTGCCCGAATCGGAAGTTAATTCAGAGCTACTTCAGACCATAACCAGGGGTATCGAGTCTAGTAACCAACAGGTTAAAGCTGCAGTGGACTCTTTCGATACCGCTTCCGGAGCGGCAATTGGCATCTGCACCCGTCGCCACTCTTGGCTACTCACTTCGGGCTTCACGAATGACACCCAGCAACAGGTCATGGCCTTGCCTTTTGACTGTATGTATCTCTTCGGCCCCCAGGTGGAGCAAGCTGTGGAGGCCACTCTGAAGACTAGATCTGCCATTAAGACGGCTAGACCTGCACCCACCCCCTCCCGGGGGGGTGCGAACAAGCGTCAGTTTCACAACCGTCAGTCCTTTCGCAGCAGAGGAGGTTTTAACAAAAACCACAGCTCTCAGCCACAAAAGAAAGCGCAGCAGAAGACACAAGGGCCCAAAGTGCCCAGTGCCACCTTCTGAGTTTCTGGCCCAGGTACCCCCCTCAGCTGTCTGAGGTGGACGACTCCTCAGCAGTGGGAGGACGTCTGACTCTGTTCTACAACCAATGGAAGTCTATAACATCAGAGAAATGGGTCTTCTGGATAATCCGCAATGGGTACACGCTCAATCTTTCGGAAACCCCTCCGGATCATCCCCCCAAACGACAGCCCAGGCTGTCGGCAGTACAGTCAGACCTTCTTGCTTCCGAGGTAAAAGGCCTTCTGAACAACAGGGCAGTAGAAGTAATTTCTCTGGATCAACGAAACATAGGTTTCTACTCCCATTACTTCCTGGTCCCGAAGAAAACCGGTGGCATGCGCCCCATTCTGGATCTCAGTTAAACAAGTTCCTTCACAAGGAGAAGTTCAAGATGATATCACTAGGTACCCTGCTACCTTTGCTTTGTCAACACGATTGGCTAGCCTCCCTGGCATGCAGGATGCCTACCAACACATCCCTATACACCCAAAGCACCACAGATACCTAAGGTTCATGACGTTGGGTCAACACTATCAGTTCAGAGTCCTGCCCTTTGAGCTACCCTCAGCGCCTCGAGTTTTTACAAATGTTGTGCAATTCTCGCGGCACATCTCAGGAAAATCTAAATACAAGTGTTTCCATATCTGGACGACTGGCTCCTAGCAAGTCTCTCCAGACAAGGGACTCTGGATGCCATAGCCACGGCCTCAGACTTCCTCACATCCATGGGAGTCCTGCTAAATCTCAACAAGTCGCAGTTGCAACCCTCCCAGAAGCTCCTCTTTATAGGAACTCTTCTGGACCCCTCCTGTGCGAAGGCTTTTCTCCCAAAGGACAGAAGGAGCGATATCTTACAGATGGCCCGATACATCAGAGAAAGCAGCTTGGTTCAAGCTATCTCAGTGCAACAGATGCTGGGTCTCATGGCATCCTCGGTGGTGACTGTACCCTTAGCACATGAGAACCTCTCAGTGGATGGTCAGTACTCATTGGTCCCCAACCTCTCATCCTCAGTCCTTCCCCTCAAGGTGACAGAACCTCTGAAGAGTTCACTGGCCTGGTGGTCGCAGGAATGCAACCTTCTGGAAGGATATCCCTCTGCTCCTCTGGATCATGAGATCTCCATTACCACGGACACGTCCCTGATGGGGTGGAGCTCACTGCCAGAATCTCCACCCCCAAGGTGCGTGGACTCAGGACGAGTCCCAGCTTCACATTAACATCCTGGAACTGAGAGCTGTCCTCTATGCAGTCCTAGCCTTGAAGGACATTCTCTGTTACAAGAACATTTTCCTTCAAACGGACAACAAGGAAGTGATGTATTACATCAACAAGCAGAGCGGTGCACACTCTTACCCATTATGCAGGGAAGCAATGAGAGTGTGGGAATGGTGCCTGGAGCACAAGGCTCTAATCCAGGCGGTTTACCTGCCAGGAGTACAAAACAAGCTGGCAACCGTCTCAGCAGAACGGAGACAGATCCTCACAAGTGGTCTCTCAACTTAACCGTCATTCAGTCACTCTTCAAAGAATGGGGAACTCAAGACCTGGACCTTTTTGAGTCCCCACTCAACGCAAAACTGCCTGTCTTCTGCTCCAGAAATCCAGGACCTGGCATTTTCTGTCAGGATGCGTTCAGGCAGTGGTGGACAAGATGCTTTCTATACGCCTTCCTCCTCTTCCCCTAATTCAGAGGGTACTTCAAATTCGAGTCTCAGGGCAGAATGATTCTTATTGCACCCTTCAGGCCTCAACAGATATGGTACCCGCTGCTCAATAGTCTGTCGGACACCCCACCCCCCCCCGAAGATGCTTCCCTTCAGACGAACCTTTTGGCCCAGGGTTCCGTGGTCCATCCCAATCTGAGGTCGCTTCACCTTCAGGCTTGGCTCCTGAAGAGATAGAGGTGAATAGGTTCAATGTTTCTTGTAGAGTTTCAGATATTCTTTTGGCTATGTGTAAGCCAGCCACTAGAAAAACCTATACAGTCAAATGGAAGCATTTCTCTATCTGGTGTGCAAAATCCTCTTCGAACTCTTTTTCCTGCCCACCGAATAAAGTTTTGGAGTACCTTTTAGACCTCTCAAATACAGGCCTACAGTACTCCACAGTCAGAGTTCATCTTTGTGCCATTTCAGCATATCATGAGCCGGTACTTATATCTCTGATTCAGTTTCCTGTAGTTAAGAGGTTTCTTAAGGGTATACTGCATACTAGGCCTCCTATCAGACGTCCAGTCGCAGCCTGGGACATTAACCTTGTGCTAGACATGCTCACTCGTAAACCTTTCGAGCCTCTAGCTACTTGTGACTTGAAGTTCCTCACTTGGAAAACGGCCTTCCTGATGGCCATCACTTCGGCCCGTAGTGTTTCTGAAATACATGCACTGGTCACAGACCCCCCCCCTTTACACCGTATTTCACAAGGACAAAGTAGTTCTTAGGACTCATCCTAAGTTTCTCCCTAAAGTTGTCTCAGAATTCCATCTAAACCGACCTTTAGTCCTTCCTACCTACTTTGCGAACTTCCAGAATGTAGGGGAGCATACCCTTCATTCACTGGATGTTAAGAGAGTGCTGCGATTCTATCTAGATAGAACAAAAGAATTTTGCATGGCTCAACAATTGTTTGTTTCCTTCAGCGAAACCTGGATGGGTCAGCCTGTCGCTGTTAGATGCATTTCAGCGTGGCTGGTGGTATGCCTATGCCACTGCTATTCTATGGCACAGGTCAAGCTGGAAGGCAAAGTGTAAGCTCACTCTACCAGAGCAGTTGCGGCATCTCTGGCGGAAATCCGCAGTGTGCCCATTGCAGATATTTGCAGTGTGGCTACTTGGAGCTCAGTGCATACTTTCGTTAAGCACTACGCCTTAGATGTTCATACCAGACGACATCTGTCATTTGGCAGGACCATTCTTAATGGGCTTCTCTCCTAAGTATTTGAGCTCTTTATCTCCTGCCGCCCGTCTCAAGGGATTATTATTTCGGTACTCTCCCTTTAGTGTAGATGTGTGGTGGAGACTTTGTATCCGGAAGATATGGAGTACGTGCCTACCGTAATCGCTGATGATGTGGTGAAGTCTCCACCAGTCATTCACACGCCCACCCACCATCCCCGGAGCACACTTCTCTGTTTTTGGTCTTCATTCCCTCAATGGCTGGGCTGTGAAGACGTTGTTGACCCTTCTTAAACGGGTCATTCGGACTATCTTATGTCCAATTTGTAGGTTAATCCTTCTAGGTTAGTTATGCTGCACCGCCTCGGGGGGGGGGGAGGTACTGAGGCAGTTGGAGGGTCGACGCTGAGATAGTCATTACTGCACAAGCCAGGGCTTGCGGTCCTGCTTCCTCGCAGCTCCATCTCTGCCGGCGAACCTCTCAAAAAAGGTTTGCTCCCGCTGGGTCCTAGCGCCTCCGGCGAACTCCCCTTAGTGTGAATGAGTGGTGGAGACTTACGTCCAAGAAGATCAAAATTACGGTAGGTACGTAATTTCCATTTATTGGAGGGGGACTTCAAGTGAGGTTGTATACCCCAGGGTGGACAGATCGGGGAGAACGCAGGGAGGGGCTACAAGAACAGGGAAGCTTATCCTAAGACTGAATCAGGTACTGGGCCTTTCAGACAGTTGGCGATTTATGCACCCGAGAGAGAGAGAGATTACACCTACTTCTCCCCCCGACATGGAGGGTACTGTAGAATTGACTACTTTTTAATATTTTCTAACTGGTTACAAAAGATAGATAGGTGCGACATAGGTTCCATTGCCATCTCCGATCACGCCCAGTTACCCTCAAGCTTTTTACTACCCCAACCCCCCAAAGTCATGCTGGAGATTGAACGTGAGCCATCTCACTAGAGAAGACTTGAAAGAGCTAGTCACAGATACTATCCAAAAAATTTTAATAGGATAATCCTAGGGGAGAAACAGGGGAGGCTATGAGGTGGGACACCCTGAAATGCTGCCTTAGAGGGGAAATAATTAAATACTCGGCCAGCATTAAAAAGAGAGAATGCATACTAGGGTACAACTGGAACTAAAAATAGCACAGCTAAAGAACTCCCATCAAGCAAATCAGGATGCCCAGATTAAACATGACCTTGATAAGGCAAAGCATGCGCTAAACCAGTTATTGGATATTCAAATTGAAGGGCAGTTGAGGTATGCCAGACAGAAATATTTTGAGCAGGAGGAATCGAGCAGGGAAGCTGTTGGCATGTCAGCTACTCCAACAGACAGCCAGTAGAGCGGTAGTGCACCTGCAGGGAGAAGGCGATGAGCCATCTACTACCTCCCCAGTGGACAGATTGCAGAGATTTGCAAAATTCTGTGCCAACCTATATGGAGCCGAGACCCTACTGAGGCACCAGATTGATGTGCAGTCCTTTCTGGGCACTCTTCCGATTCCCACCCTGGAAGACTTGGCCAAGGTAGCCCTCGATTCCCTGATCACTACCCAGGAAATAGAAGCTAAGATCAAAAACCTGAAGGAATGGTAAAGCTCCAGGGTTGGACGGCTTCCTGGCCAAATTTTATAGAAGTTTTCCCTCACATCTTACTGACCACCTGGTTGCAACCTGCAATGAAATCCTGATGAATCAAAAGCCAGTACCACCTTCCTGAATTTAGCCCAGATTTCAGTAATTCTTAAACAGGGCAAAAACCCTGAAATCTGTGGTTCATGACGCCCGATCTCACTGTTGCCAGTAGATCTTAAAGTTTTTACAGAGATTCTGGCAGACAGGCTCCAGAACTGTATATCCAGTCTTATCCACCATAACCAAACAGGCTTCATTTCAGGGAGGTTCCTCCAAGACGATATCAGTCGGCTGCTAAATATCATCACAGCCCAGCAAGGTTCTACCTCCCTCCAGTTAGCAATCCGTATGGATGCTGAAAAAGCCTTTGACAGGGTGGATTGGCACTTTATGTCCTCCACCCTGTCAAAGTTTGGTTTGGGAAAGCATTTCATCTCGGCCATAGTGGCCTTATATCAGAGGCTAGAGTCAGGGTGAATGGCCTCCTTTCAGATCGTCTACCTTTGAGAAGGGGCACCAGGCAGGGTTGCCCCCTCTCCCCCCCGATATTCCCTTTAACACTGGAACCCTTGGCTATTTGGATACATAATAATCCGGATATCAAAGGAATTCAGGCGGGAGGAACTGAGCAAACAGTGGCATTTTACACAGATGATTCCTTGTTTTTTGTTTTTGTTTTTTTTTTAAAGATCCCAAAACCTCTCCTTGCCCCACCTGTTGGGAGTCATTAGAGAAATTCAGTTCCCTTGCTGGATATAAAATCTATCAGAAGCAGTGGCGTTGAGTGGTACCCACCACCACCACCAGGCAGTTCAAGGAAAACTTCCCCTTCACTTGGGCCAAGAAGAACACTTTCAGGTATTTAGGGATCCAGATCTCCGTAGATACCACTAAATTATTTTAGAAAAACCTTTCTAAATTATATAATGCCCTACAATCGGACTTTGCCGGATGGAAACTCCTGCTCCTTACTCTATATGGAAAGTTTCAGGTAATGAAGATGAATGTGCTCCTCACATTGTTATTCCTCTTCCAGACACTCCCGATCCCCATCCCTCTGCGTTTTTGGAACCAGTTGACAAAAGATATTTCAAAATTTATATGGGCAGGGAAACACCCCAGGATATCCTTTAACATTCTAGTGAGATCAAGGGAGGAAGGAGGCCTGGGTCTCCCCCACCTTTATTACTACTACCTGGCAACCCAAGGTGCACAACTGATTACCTGGGCTAAGCAGAGGGCCAATTCAGGTTGGTATTTAATTGAAACAGAAGCAGTTCAAAGCCATAAACTGTGAACTTCACCCACGAGCCCTATTGGTCCCCAGATCTGGTCTCTTATATCTAACCCATGGGTCAAACATTCCATATGCATCCTTATAAGGCTACCGAAGGTACCGCATACCCCGAATACTTCAAGCCCCCTTTCCCTGGTCCATTATGTGGACAGTTTTGCTCCTCCTCGATCAGACCAGGGGTATGCCTACTGTAAACTCAAGGGCCTTACCACATTTAGACAACTAATAGAACAGGATGTGTCCTTTATGCCACCCTTAAGGAACGCTTCTTGCTGTGTATGAAGGACTTATACAGGTACCTCCAAACATGACACTTCATTAATGCAGGTGAAAATCTTCCAAAAGATAAGTAGGGAGCAAACACCCCTAGAGACTTATTGGTGGGACTCCATCAGAATTAAGGAGAAACTGAGATACCTGTCCTCACCTCCCAGGAGAGGCCTCAGTATTGGAAGAAATGAGAGAGGTGGGAAGCAGAATTTAATGAAATAATTTTAAGGAAGGACTGGGCCCATAGACTCAAAAGAGGTTGGCAAGTGACATCGGCAACAGTATGGAGAGAATTTAACTGGAAAATACGTACACGTTTTTTCAGAACCCCAGTTGTCACAAAACACTAACCCACACGCCTCACCAGCTTGTTGGCGCCTGTGGGGGACACCACGGGGCACACATTATCACATATTTTGGGAGTGCAGTAAACCATGGGAATTTTGGCATCATATACATAAAATCATTGAACAGGTGGGAGGTTTTCCTCTCCTCTTCCCATTTCAAGACTTAGTGTTAGGCCTCCCAACTCTATCCTCCAAAAAAAGGAAAATGGTAGAGCTATGCCAAATCCTGAGGGTTGCAGCCCTGAAGTGTTTCACGACCAAATGACTAGCACTCGATCCCCCCATCCCTGGCACAGTGGGTCTCTAGGGTAGAGGAATTAGAACGTCTGGAGAATATTACTTGTATGGTACACCTAAGAAAGAGAAATTCCTGGAGCTTTGGCGACCCTGGCAGATCTGGAGGGTGGAAGGAGAGCTGGAAAGAGGGGAAGAAACCACACAACAGGAGATATAGTTACACACTCTGGTGGTATGGATGAAGGGGATTTGGGTCTCTGTGACTCCATGCCAACCATAATCAACCTTAATGTTCGGAAATCTAAAAGAGGGGAGGCAAGGTTACGGTAGAGTGCCTAATGGTGCAGGACCATGAGCAATCTGTAAATGGAAAATTGCTGCTGTGCATGTACACACTTTTTGTTTTTTTTTATTTAGTTCTAATGTTATTTCAAGTTTCAGAAGACTTATTGGACAAGTTTTTGTTTGTTTGAAAGACAGTTACTCATATGGACATTGTGACAGAGACTCCGTTTACACTGCACAGAACTGTATCCATCACATTGATGCCTTGGGCTTAAAGCAGTGTATAACTTTATCTTATTCTCTATCTATGTCTCAGATTCTGTCAAGCCATGGAACTTAGTTTTTACCTAGGTTTTGTAATAATGTGAACCGCTACATTAGAGATTACTAGATGGGTAGACTAGATGGGCCTAGCGGTCCTTATCTGCCGTCAAAGTCTATGTTCTATGTAGATCTGTATTTGATTGATGCCTTTCATCACACTGTTGATGAGATGTTGTACTATATCTTTAAATTTACCAATAAAATGGATGAAGTTAAAAAATAAAGTGTTGCGAAGCCAAGGGAGTTACCACCCGAGTGGGTGGGAGAAGCAAGCTTGAAGACATTTCCGGCAAGTCTTAAAGGGAAAGGCAACTGCCAGAAGTGTGGATGAACATCATATACCACTCCTAGAACTACTGATCTTACTTCGAGAAACAGCTCTTGCAGCAGGTTACACCGCCATAAGGACCAAAGCCGGTGGGCTGCAGGACCCCACGGAAAACTTCTAGCTAGCTTTACCCAGCGGGGGACCACATCAGACGTCGGCACCGCCCTGACGTCAGATACCTCATAAAAGGGGT
This sequence comes from Neoceratodus forsteri, assembly GCA_016271365.2. NCBI lineage: Eukaryota > Metazoa > Chordata > Ceratodontiformes > Ceratodontidae > Neoceratodus > Neoceratodus forsteri. The sequence goes on along the minus strand of CM028131.1, from coordinate 680,093,284 downwards.
GATCCCTCAGATCTTCCTGGACATAAAGTCTCAACCACTCATTCACACTAATGGGTTCTACACCGGAGGTGCTAAGACCCAGCGGGAGCAAACTTTTCAAGAGGGTCGGCGCCAGTGATGGAGCCATGAGGAAGTGGCACCGCGAGCTGTGGCTCATGCAGTAAAGACTACCTCGGCGTCGACCCTCCAACTGCCTCAGTTCCTTTTTTCCTGCCATCAAGTGTGCTTCAGTGACAACGTTGCTCGCCCTCCAGGAGTCAAACTTCAAACTAGCAGCATAGGTTTCAGTTTATTGTTTTGTAATTTATCTTCGAAAGTACTGAGTAGATTTAATTTTATTGATTAATAAAAGAAGTCTTCAGCCCTCCATTGACAGAGTCGACCATGAGCGGGTCAGGTGACGGTAGAGAGACTTCATATGAAAGCTGCTCAGTCAGCCGGGCTGGGTCCGGTCCGCCCTCCCCAGAGGGTGGGTCTGACAACGGACGGTCCAGTGCTCAGGGAGATGGGTGGTCCCCTCGAAAGCATAAAAGGAAACTGTCCCATTTGCGCCACCGTTCGGCCTCGAGTTCTTCTTCAGCGGCCAAATCAAGAAAGAGAAGACATCACTTGAGGTTGCCTTCTGGTATGTCTGCGCATCGACGGTTGGTCATTGAGGCTAGACACTGGTCTTCTCCTCTCTCGGAGTTGCCAGTTTTTGGCTCCGGTGCCCGACCTCTTCGACATCGGAGCCCGTCCCCGCCTATTGGGCGGGCTTCTAATGAGCAGTTTCACCAGTGGGCTGCTCTTATGGAGCAGTGGGCTTGGAGGTTGGTCCAGCTGCCTGGCCCAGTCACTCCAGGGCCTTTGGGCCGCTCGAGTGACCGGGTAGGGCGGTTGGACCTTCCTAGTCGTGCAGTGCCTTCTTCGGTGCCGTCGACTCAGTGCTCCGGTGTTCCCACCCTCACATGGCTGCTGCGCAGGGGTCCACACCAATGCCTCTATCTCCTGTTAATTTTCCTTCTTTTCCTTCAAATCGCAGTTTTTGGAACCTTGGGACACTCTCGGAGCCGTCTGCAGTGCTGGGGGCTCTGTCAGCGCCGTCCATGACACCAGGGGCTCTGTCGACACCATCCGCAGCACCAGGGGCTTCGTTGGCGGCGCCAAGTGCTCTGTCGGCACCATCCGCAGCGCTGGGGGCTCTGTCTGTGCCGTGGTCTTTGTCGGCGCCGTGCACTGGGCCGGTTCCGATGGCACTGACTTCCTTGGGTTCAGTGCCGTGTTCATTGGTGCCAGTGCTTGGTGTGGCACCGTCCAGCCTCCAGGGCTTTTCGACTCTGATTCTTTCCTCTTCTAATTTCCATTCTGATTTTCACTCCTTTCCTGTCCATTCAGTCCCCCCTGGACTGTCAGGAGATGATTTTGAGCCTAACCCAGATCTTCGTCTGGGTGGTGATGATGTTGAAAGAGCAGGGATTAATCCTGCTGCAGAGCCTGTGGTCGAAGACCTTTCCTTTAAGTCTCTGCTGAAAAATTTAAATTCTAGAGACATGGATATGTTGTTCAATCCACACTTACTGGCAGGTTCCTTGCCGCTTTAAATCTTGCCGGTAGGTCTTCAAGCTGGCTCCTCCCACCCACCAGGGTGGTAAAACTCTCGGCTCCACCCCATGACGCCAGATCTTCCTTACCGCTTGGAAGCTCAGGTTCCTTCCTTTGCACTCTGCGTTTTAGGCCTGGATCCAAACTCTTCGGTTAACCCGAAACTAATCTTAAAATTTACAAGACTTCGGTCTTTTTCTTCCCTCACGGCTGCGTTGGACAAATCGACTCCCGGATTTCAGCGGTGCCCTTGTGAGCAGAAGATGTCCCGGACTGATTCGCACACCACGTGCATTTACTGCCTTGGGCTTGAGCATGATTCGCAGGCCTGCGACTTGTGCAAGTCCTTCTCGGCCACGGTCTTAGAGGATCGCGCTGCCAGATTGCAACTAGGGCGCCCCGAGAAACGTTATCCTCCGGTCAAGTCGAGGGAGGCCCGTTGGGTGGTGTCCGGCGGTGGGCTCGACTGAACAGCTCTAACAAATGATTGTCCTCAAGGAGGAAACGGCCCAGGCCGCATCAGCATCTTCGGTCGTGGCATTTATCCCACTTTCTTTGGGCTCCTCCTACACGGCTTCGTTCAAGGAGCTTTGTCAGTCCCTCTCCACCAAGGGAGAGGGGGCCTTCGGGACATTCCTCTCGGTCCAAGAAGAGGACTCCAAGGGTAAGTCCCCCCATCGATGTTCATGGGAGCGGGAGAGGTCCTGTTCCCCGGAGAGTCGACACTCGACTTCGGTCGAGGTTGCAGCTAAGGCCGCTGGCTTCATGATGTCCCCCGTTAGGTCAGCTGGCCAAAACACCTGTCGACGCAGTCCAAATTTTCCTCAACCCGTCGGACAGGCTGTTGACTGGAGAAGCCGACAGCCCTTCTTCAACAGTTCCCCCGGTGGAAACCGAGGACTTGGCTGTGCCGGAGTTCCTGGTTAAGGTCCCCGAACCGAGGGAGGAGTTGGTTTCTCCCGCTCCCTCTCAGACCCACCGGAAACACCGAAGATCTCGGACCTCTTCTCGGTCTCGGCACCGTGAAAAGCGGTGGCGCCGCTCAAACTCGTCTTCGTCCTCTTCGGAGGATAGGCTCCTGTGCAAATTGCGGCGGCGCTACGAGGATCTGATGTGGCAGCAGCTCCTTTTGACTGGGAACAAGGCGACGGAGTCGCCTTCCCCGGCCGTTAAGTGGCTTTCACCAGAGCGGCCAAAACAACCCCTCGTTGTAATCGAGGAGCCGAGGCTGGCACTGGTTGTTTGGCAGAAACCGGCTGCACCACCCATTGTGGTGGCACCCCTGCCTCCACAACCTAAAACTGGGGCCCCGACCAGGATTCTCGGTCGGCTTAGGGTTTGCCCCATCGGTTGTCGGTCACCCTCACTCACGATCGACCTCGGCAGGTGAAGGGTGGCTCAGGCCCTCGGCAGCTGTTTGCAGACTCCTCGGAGTCTGACAACGACTCTTCCCTGTTCTCTAGGCCTATGTCGGTGGACGAGAGCCCAAACTCGTTACTGGGAATGCTTCGGCTCATCTCAGAGTCTACTGGGATGAAGCTCAAACCCATTTCAAAGCGGGCCAAGTTTCCCCTCATGGAGATACTGGACTGAGGGGATTCCCCCACAGAGGCCTTCCCGGTGGCTGAAGCCATTGTTGGCCCAGCCCTGGAGTTATGGCAGCGGCCAGCTTCTTTGTCCAGCACCTTCGGCCAGGATGTTCGAAGGTATGCCGTTCCCATTGGTTTACTCTCCGGGTTCTCTGAGCACCCCTCTGTGGAGGGGCTAGTGACTGACAACGTTTTCTGGCGCTCCGTAAACACTCGGGATGTGGACAAGCCACCCGATAAGGAGTCCAAGAAACTGGACTACTCTGGGCGGAAAGTCTATGCTGCGTCCTCCCTAGGCCTTCGTCAGGCCAGCTCAGACGTTCTGATGGCACACTTTTCACACGCCCTTTTGGGCTCCCTGGATGAGGTGATTCCTCATCTCTCTGCTGACCTCCAGACAACAGTCACGCAGGTGCAGGATCAGGGAAGGGCGGTGGCCAAGCAGCAGCTCCAAACCGCCTTGGACATTGGAGACTCTTGTGCCCAGTCAGTAGCAGCCGCAGTGGCCCATGCGCCACAGAGCTTGGCTGCAGATCGCCACTTTCACAGCGGATACCCAACACAAGCTGGCACACGTTACATTCCTGGGTACCGACTTGTTCGGTCCCGGGGTGGAGGGTCATCTGCAAAGGATCAAGAAGTCCAACGCCACCTTGGACTCAGTCGCGTCTGCACAGAAGGACAAAGGCCGCCAGCAGCAGCGTACGCTCTTTCGGCCTTCAGCCCCTGCAGCACGTCCGGCCCAGCAACACCAGCATCAGGGCCAGCAGGCTCGCACTTGGCACCCCAAAGCCAAGCCTGCAGCTTCCTCCAGCAGGAAACCGGGAAGGAAAGGTCCAGGAGGCTCCTTGGCCGGTCCTTCCTCCAAGCCTACACAGTGACGGGTTGAGAGGTGTCGTCCCCAACCTAGTCACTCCTCCCTGGGTTCCCCCGTGTGGGGACGGCTCCACCACATCCATTCCGCCTGGTCCAATATCACCACGGACCGCTGGGTGCTGGAAGTGGTAGGAAAGGGTCTGCCTCTGGAATTCAAGCAGTCCCCACCCTATCGAGCCATCGCCCCACAGGGGGCTGAGGTCCAGGCCTCTCCTGTCTCCTTCGAGCCGACATTGTACCTGCTCCTCCAGAAGGAGGTGATCAAGGAGGTGGTGGATCCTTCACCAGACCCAGGGTTTGTGTCCAGGTATTTCCTGGTCCCAAAACGTAGGGGGGGCTGGCGCCCCATTCTAGACCTACACGACCTGAACAAGTTCCTAAGGTCTCGAACCTTCAGGATGGTCACTCTGGTTCAGATCATTCCATCCTTGGAAAGAGGCGTGTGGTTCTGTTCTCTGGACCTCCAGGACGCGTTCTTTCATGTCCCGATCCATCCGTCCCACCAGCGATTCCTCCACTTCAGGGCGGAGGGATCCCTTTGTGAGTTCCGGGCCATGCCCTTTGGCCTCTCTCCAGCTCCCAGGGTCTTCACCAAATGCATGGCAGTGGTGACAGCATTCCTGCAGCGCTGAAGGGTCCAGTTGTACCCTTACCTGGATGACTGGCTGATTGCAGCCCCCTCCAGGTCTGCTCTCAGATTGGCCTCCTCATCAACGAGGCCAAATCGGAACTCGTGACAATGCAGGTGATTCAGTTTTTCCGGGCAGAGCTAGACTCTCTCCGAGCCAGAGCACGACTCCCGGCGGACAGGGCCGAGGTTCTTTCCTCCTTTGCCCAGTCATTTCTGGCTGGGCAATTGCACCCTGCCCGGACTTCCTGGCGCCCTGGGCCTCCTCTGGAGTGCCTGCACCAGCGTGGGGTCTGGCCCGCTACAATATCTGCCCTCTGCAGTGGGGCTGGCCCGCCAATGGTCACAGCGCTCCAGTCCTCTGGACCAGCCAGTGATAGTGACCCAGGAGATGGGGAGCGCTCTCCAGTGGTGGATCGTTCCAGCTCATCTGCAGGAGGGTATCCTGTTCGCCCAGAGCCAACGGTCACTCTAACGACCGACACCTCTCTGATGGGTTGGGGAGCTCAGAGCGCATGGCCTCTGGTCCCCTCAGGAGTCTCTATGCAACATCAACCTGCTGGAACTTCGAGCGGTCCGACTAGCCTTCACTGCCTTCGCTCCATTTGTACAGGGTCAAGTGGTCCAGACGGGCAATACCACGACCATGTACTACCTAAACTGCCAGGGCGGGACGCGCTCCTTGGCTCTGTGCAAGGAAGCTCTCCGCGTTTGGCCTCTCGTGAGCAGACTGGAGGCGGATCTCCTAGCCATCCATGTGGCAGGAGCCTCCAACACTCTGGCTGATGCCCTAAGCAGGATAGGTGCTGCATCTCACGAGTGGTCTGTCCTGCTGGAGGTAGTACACAATCTGTTCTCCCACTGGGGCACACCTCAGGTGGACCTGTTTGCCTCCAGGGAGAATGCGAAGCTGAGGCTGTTTCATGCCCACCCTCGGCAGGGCTTGCTGCAGGGGGAAGCCTTCTCGAGGCCATGGACCCCGGGCTGCTTCTACGCCTTTCCCCCATTTCCTTTGATCCACAAGGTGCTTCTCAAGATGAGGAGGGACAAGGCGCAGGTGATTCTGGTAGCCCCAGACCAACCCCGCCAGTTCTGGTATCCAGATCTCCTCAGCCTTCGCTCCAGGCTCCCGAGGCGGCTTCTAGCCCGCCCGGGCCTGATCTCAGTCAACCAGGGGAAGGTTCTCCACCCGGACTTTCAGTCCCTGCACCTGATGGCCTGGTTCCTGAGCGGCTAGAGTTCCAGGTCTTGGGTCTTTCCGACGAGGTCCTCAACATTGTTGAGGCATCCCATAAGGAGTCGACCAGAAAATGCTAGGCCTTCAAATGGAAGAGATTCTCCATTTGGTGTCAGGATAAGGGGTTGGACCCTTCCTCCTGTTCCTTGGCCAACATTCTGGACTACCTGTGGGCCCTTTCTCTGCTAGGGCTTCGGTCTACGACCCTTAAGGTGCACCTGGCAGCCATCTCTGCTTACCAGGCGCGGGCCAGGAAGCAGTCGGTGGCGCATCAGAAGGTGGTCAGGCGCTTTTTCAAAGGCCTTTATAACATATCCCCTCCAGTGCAAGAACCTCCACCTCCATGGGGTCTACTGCTAGTACTGGCCAAGCTCATGGGCAAGCCATTCGAACCTGTGCACAGGTGTGATATCTCTCACCTGTCATGGAAGACCGCCTTCTTGGTGCCTATCACATCAGCCAGAAGGATGGGAGAGCTCCAGTGCTTTCCATCGAGTCCCCTTATCTAGTCTTCCACAGGGACAAGGTTGTCCTGCGCCCCCAACCGAAATTCCTTCCAAAGGTAGTGTCGGAGTTTCACCTTAACCAGGTGTTGACTGTGCTGGTGTTCTACCCCAATCACACCTTGAAGGCCGAATATAGGCTCCATACTTTAGACCCTAGAAGAGCGCTGTCTTGTTACAAGGAGCGGACGGCTGAAGTTCGGGGAGAGGTTTGCCAGCTGTTTGTCACCTATGCTGAAGCCGCACCTGGCAGACCTGCAGCCAAGCAAACAATAGGCAGGTGGGTCACCTCCTGCATAGATCTCTGCTATAGGTTGGCAGGCATGGAGCCTCCCAAAGGGATAAGAGCTCATTCTACCTGCCATACCGCTGCTTCCAGGGATGTCCCTATCCAGGAAATCTGCAGGGCTGTTACCTGGAAGTCAGCACACACCTTCATCACCTACTACCACATTGACCTTGAGTCACGCTGGGGCTGCTGGTTTTGGGACCTCGGTTCTCCAGTCCTTATTTCCCAAGTAGGGGGTGTGCGCCTTGCCTCCCTCCCTCCTCCCGGAGAACTGCTAGGAGTCTGCTAGTAAGTGTGGATTGAACAACATATCCATGTCCCTAGAAATACAGGTTACTCACCTGTAACAGGAGTTCTAGGAATGGTATGTGTTGTTCATCCACACAACCCACCCGACCTGCCCGGCTTCAATGCACAACCTGGCTTCCAGCGGGCTATATTTGGCGTCATGGGGCTAGCCGAGAGTTTTACCGCCCGGGTAGGTGGGAGGAGCCAGCTTGAAGACCTTCCGGCAAGATTTAAAGCGGCAAGAAACCTGCCAGTAAGTGTGGATGAACAACATATACCATTCCAAGAACTCTTGTTACAGGTGAGTAACCTGTATTTCCACCCTTTCTCTACAGACTACAGAAATCGATTCTGGGAGGCTTTTAAGACTCCAATACCTACATGTCCTGGAGATCCCTATGGATTTAACTCCTCCAGTACAACCATCTTTTGAGACCCTTTCTCAGATGGTATGGAACAATCCTGCTCTGATCCCTTCCGTGGTTAAGTGCATAGATAGGAAATATGCTGCTCCCAAGGATCATCAAATATTGGCCTCACAAGCTTTTGCTGATCCCATTGTAGTCTTAGCAGAGAATGACAAGGCTGTCCTCCCTCAGGCATCTACAGCCTTGGCCTATCAATAAAGAATCTCGTAAGATAGACACCTTAGGTAAGAGAGTCTTCGCTGCTTCAACCCTGGGTATGCGTATTGACAGCTACCAGGGCTGTTTTTCTCAATATGAGTATGTCCTTTGGCATTCGCTCAAGCGAATGGTAGAAGCTCTGCCTGAGTTGGAAACTAATTCAGAGCTGCTTCAAACCATAACCAGGGGCATCGAGTCCAATAACCAACAGGTTAAAGCTGCAATGGGAGCTTTCGATACTGCTTCTTGAGCAGCGGGCATTTGTACCCATCGCCACTGTTGGCTACTTACTTCGGGCTTCACGAATGATGCCCAGCACCAGGTCATGGCTTTACCCTTCGACAGTATGTATCTGTTCGGACCCCAGGTGGAACAAGCTCTGGAGGCCACACAGAAGACTATTTCAGCCATTAAAACAGCTCGTCCCGCACCCGCCCTCTCTCGGGGGGAGGGGGGGGCCACTAAGCGTCAATGTCACAGGCTGTGGGAATGATGGACCAGAGGCGCGTTTTTGAAGTATGAAATTCAAAATTATTTATTCAAAACAATAATAAAAATAAGGAACAAAATACGAACTGAGTACGACAAACTTAAGAGGAGGAAAACAAACACATAACTAAATCGTAGGTTAGCAGATACTAGCTTCCTAGGATGCTTACAGCAGCATATCCAGGAATGATCTCTTCAGATCAACTGATCTCCACTAGACTGAGAACACAACTTTTTATACTGTTCAGGGGTCATGTGATTATTCAACTCCTCCCCTGAACTTGTTCTAGAACATTATTTCAAACAACATGAAGTCTTGCTATATTATGACATATGCAGTGAGTCCCAACCTTCGAACTGCTCCGGAGGTGAAAGAGTTAACTTTCCATGCCAGGCATGGAACTTTGAGCACGAGCTCAGTTGAAAACTCTTGTCTGTTGTTCTTCAAACTCAAACTGTCAGATTCTTTACTCCGCCTCACTGAACAGTCGCTCCGGAGATTTCTCCTTCTGCTCATCTCATTTTCACGGTTAAAGTATTAATTTTTCATTTTTTTAACCGAATTTAAACCGCAACCGGTCGGTTCAAGCTCTGTCTGTGGTATTGTAAGTACTAGATAGGTTTTACATTTACTTTCTGTGTGGAACTTGTAAACGGTATTATCGGTTCGGTTTGAACCAATCAGGTTGTTGTAAATACATTAATTTGTCTTTTAGAGTGCGGTTCCCGGTTCTTATTGGTTCTAAAAAAAACGGATTTCATTACGGTTTTTTCCACGACCCGTGACACGGTTGGGAACCGATAAGAGAGTCTTGCTTGGCGGATTGCCATAAACGGGCAAGTTTTGGTTAGGCTGGCACTATGTCTGAGAAACCCAAAAGAAAAACCGGCCCACTGGGTTTCAGCACTGCAGTGTTTGTGGGAAGCTGCCAAGGCTGACCCCCACACCACCTGTGTTTATTGTCTGGGGTTTGACCACCTCAATGCAGACTGCCAGATTTGCAAAAATTTTCCTGCAGCTACCCTGGATAAGAGAGTTGGTAGGCTCAGGGAAAGGGAGGCTAAGAAGTCCGCTGACCCGGATGGCCAGCCCGGTTCGGTTGTAACCGAACCGGAGGGAGTGCCCTCTGACCAGGGCGAGACTTCCTCGGGCCAAAGGAGAGCCGACTCGGAGGAGTCTGTTCCAGCAAAAAGGACTAGAAAATCAGCAGGTGTGGAGCCAAAATTTCCCTCTCCAACCGCTGAAGAAATAGCCAAAGCGATTAAAATTGTCCAGTCGCTTTCCCCGGTTCCGACCGAACCGGCACCATCAGGTAAGCATACGGTTCGGTCGGTTCCACCGGTTCAAGAATATGATTTAGAGGAATTTTATGAACCGGAGGAGGGGAAGAGGAGTATGAGGAGAGTGAATGTGGATTTGAAAGTCTGGATGTGCCCATTGAACCGGACATCTCCCCAGACAGACCTTCAAGAGTGTCTCCCCTAGGCTTTCTGAGTCCCCCTCTCATTTTATGTTTTATAAAAAAGTGGCTGAAACCCTCCAGCTCCCTATGGAGGAAGCTGTGGATGATCAAGAGGAGCCTGACTATGTAGAAATGATGAATATCCCAGAGTCTAGGAGACTGTCTATTCCTTTGCATAAATCTTTTGGGAAACAGACAGTAAAAATTCTAAAAACTCCTCACACTATACCTCCTGTGGATAAAAGAATGGACAAGAGGTACACATTGTCAGGCTCTGATACGGAGTTCCTTACACAACAATGCAGCCATGTTGGGGTAGTGCAGGCTGCAGCCTGTGACAAGGCAAATATTCCCTTGGCTTCACACCCCCCTGACAAGGACTCCAGGAGGATTGATGCCATAGCAAAGAAACAGTACATGGCAGCATCCTTGGGACTCAGACAGGCAAATTATATGACTTATATTGCTAGATACCAGAAATCCAGATGGGACACCGTTATGGCTCTAGCAAAGCAGGTCCCTGGCCAGCTTGCCAAGGAGCTGTAGCAGGTGGCTGCTGATGGTATTGAGGCATCTAAGGTGCAATTTCATGCTGCAGTGGACTCTAATGATGTGTCATCAAGAGTCATGGCTACATCTGTGGCTCTTCGCAGGATGGCTTGGCTCAGATGTACTAGCCTGTCGCAGGATACCCAGACTAAGGCCATGGATTTTCCTGTTGTGGGTAACTCTTTGTTCGGGGAGCAGGCAGAGAATTACATGAAGAAAACGGATGAGTATAGGACCACCTATATGAGTGCACAGGCCAAGGAAAGGCAGGCCACTCCTCAAAGGCAGCCTTCCAGGGGCAGGGGCAGACCTTTTCATAGGCCTTTTTACCAAGCCCAGGCCTCCTCTTCAGCTTATGCCCAGAGGGGATTCTTTAGAGGGAGAGGCAGAGGGGGTACAAGCAGACCTGCTTCCACCTCTCAGCCTAAAGCCCCTGCCAAGCAGGCACCCTGATGGGGTGGCCAGGGCCGATTCTCCACTACCTGTAGGGGGCAGGCTGGCTTACTTTGTCCAGGACTGGAAGTCTTTAACTTCAGACAAGTGGGTCCTGGAAGTAGTAAGCCAGGGACTGGTTCTCAGGTTCAGAAAATTTCCAGAGATGAGAACCAGGTCCTTTCCACCTGCAAATCCATCAGAGGCACTTGCCCTAGAGACAGAAGTTTCTACTCTCCTGGCTCTCAGAGCTGTGGAAAGGGTTCCACCCCTACACCAGGGCAAAGGGTTGTACTCCAGGTACTTCCTTACCCCAAAAAAGACAGGAGAATGGCAGCCCATCCTGGATCTCAGATGCCTAAACAAGCACCTTTTAAAACCAAAATTCAAAATGGTTAGACTGGGAATTATTTTACCCTCTCTAAGGCCAGGGGACTGGCTAGCGTCCCTGGACCTCAAGGATGCCTACTTCCATGTTCTTATCAGAAGCTCCCATCGAAAGTACCTCAGATTTGAACTGCCCTCAGGTCATTACCAGTTCAGAGCAATGCCCTTCGGCCTCACCTCTGCCCCGAGGGTATTCACAAAATGCCTGGCAGTAGCAGTTGCCCACTTAAGAAGGCAAAAGATTGCCATCTTTCCTTACCTGGACGACTGGCTCATAGTAGGCCAGTCTCCAGACCAAGTCAAATTACATCTTCAGGTAACTCAGCAGCTGCTCACATCTCTAGGTTTCCTTCTCAATCTTCCAAAGTCAGTTCTAGAGCCTGTCCAGCTTCTCACCTTCATAGGTGCAGAACTGAACACAAGAGGCTAGAGCCTTCCTTCCTCTGGAAAGAGCAAGGACCCTGGTCTCTCTGGCCTCCTCTTTCACCATGCAGGCCTCTCGACCAGCAAGGCATTTTCTGCAGCTCCTGGGGCACATGGCTGCTTCTACAGCAGTAGTGCAGGGAGCAAGATTTCAGATGAGGGACATCCAGTTCCATTTGAGAGCCTTTTGGTCTCAAAGGAGAGACCCTCTAACCAAATTGATCCTAGTGACTCGAACCCTGATCCAAGCCCTTCAGTGGTGGCAGGGCCAGAGCAATCTGAGACAGGGGGTTCCCTTCGCCCCTCAGTCTTACTCCTTAATCCTTACTACAGATGCATCCCTCTTGGGGTGGGGAGCTCACATGGGCGACCTCACTACCCAGGGATTATGGTCCCCTCAGGAATCTCTGCTCCACATCAATCTGTTGGAACTCAGAGCAGTTTTTCTAGCACTTCAAGTTTTTTCCAAATCTGTTCAGAACAAAGTTATTCAGGTCAGAACAGACAATACCACCACAATGTGGTACATCAACAAGCAAGGGGGCGCTCGGTCTACGGCCTTGTGCAATCAAGCAATGAAGTTGTGGTCTCTGGCTTACTCTCTAAACACCTTCCTTGTTGCAGTTCACCTCACAGGCAAGGACAATGTCCTGGCAGATGCTCTCAGCAGGATTTCCCAGGGCCATCACGAGTGGTCACTGGATCCCCTAGTACTGGAGGTAGTATTTGCCAGATGGGGCACCCCGCAGATAGATCTTTTTGCAGCCCCAGACAATCACCAACTTCCCCTTTTTTGCTGCAGGCCCCCAGTGTTGGGCTCAGTCCCTCTGGATGCCTTCCTTCTCAGTTGGGAAGGGAAGTTTCTCTATGCTTTTCCCCCCTTCCCTCTTCTGTTCAAGGTGCTAGTCAAAATCAGATCTCAACCCTGCAAGATTATCCTGATTGCTCCAGATTGGACCAGACAGCCCTGGTACCCACTCCTTATGTCCTTAGCAGTCCACCTTCCCCTGTGTCTTCCCAGGAATCACAGCCTATTAACCTGTGCTCGGGAGAGTTTGGTACCCGAACCTCAAATCTCTCAATCTCAAGGCTTGGTTCTTGAAGAGTTAGAGTTTGCTGACCTACACCTTTCCCAAGGTGTATTGGATATCTTGAAGGCTTCTAGGAAGTCTTCCACCAGGGCTACTTATAATTCCAAATGGAAGAGATTTTCCATATGGTGCTCTGGCAAGCATATTTCCCCAGAATCTGCGGACTTACCCACAGTCCTGGATTATATGGTGCATTTGAATACTTTGGGGCTGAGACCAGCTACCCTAAAAGTGCACCTGGCAGCCGTGTCTGCTTTCTTATCAGCAGGTAAACCCTCTTCTCTTTCAGCTCGTCCTGTATGCTCCAAGTTTTTCAAGGGGTTGCTTCACACCAACCCTCCATTCAGGGACCCTGCCCCTGCCTGGGATCTTAATATTTGCATTGCCCAGCTTATGCAACCCCTTTGAGCCCTTGTCTTCAGCAGAGCTTAAGTACTTGACTTGGAAACTGTGTTTTGTAGCCATCACTTCTGCCAGGCGCATAAGTGAATTACAAGCATTGTCAGTGGAGCCTGATTTTATCTCCTTTCATAGAGATAAGGTGGTCCTCAGGACTAACAGAAAGTTCTTGCCTAAGGTGGTTTCAGACTTCCACCTTAATCAATCTGTGTCTCTCCCTGTGTACTTCACTGACCATTCCTCCTCTGGCGAGAGGAGACTGCACAGTTTAGATGTCAAAAGAGCCCTTAGTTACTACATAGAACGTACCAAGGGTCACAGGTTTGACTCCCTCCAACTGTTCCTCACTTATGGTGAGGTTGGTAAAGGGAAACCTGCCACTAAAAGATCCATTGCCAGGTGGATTGTCTCTTGTATCCAATTTTGCTATGAAAAACTGGTAAGGTTCCTCCCTCAGGCCTGAGGACTCACTCTACCAGAGGTACAGCTGCGTCTCTGGCTGCTGCCAGGGACATCCCTATCCTAGAGATGTGTCAAGCAGCTACGTGGAAAACAGTTCACACTTTTACCAAGCATTACTCCCTGGACATCCAGGCTAGGAGTGATGCTCGGTTTGGCACAGCTGTGCTTCAGAGCCTATTTCCTAAGTAGGTTCTGTTCCTCCTCCATGGAGGTACTGCTGTGTAGTCTGCATATGTCATAATATAGCAAGACTTCATGTTGTTTGAAGAAAAAATTACTCACCTTAGTAATGTTGTTTCTTCTAATGGAGTCTTGCTATATTATGACCTCCCCGCCTGCCCCTCTCAGAACCTCTGCTTTTGGGATGTGGGTGGGCAGTGCAGTGTTGGCACTTAGTAGATGCCCACCTTGTTTTTTCACCCCTCCTTTTTGGGGTGATTGGGTGTTGTGTTTTTCATTTTTTGGGTCCCCTGACTTGAGTCTTTGTTTTGGGACCAAACAATGTGTTCTTATATTTAGTAGCCAGTTGGCTAGTGTAGGTTTACAGCTTACACACAGAACCTTAGTGAGTTTTGCTCGTAAAGATCTGACAGTTTGAGTTTGGAGAACAACAGACAGAGTTTTCAACCGAGCTCGTGCTCAAAGTTCCATGCCTAGCATGGAAAGTTAACTCTTTCACCTCCGGAGCAGTTCGAAGGTTGGGACTCGCTGCATATGTCATAATATAGCAAGACTCCATTAGAAGAAACAACATTACTAAGGTGAGTAATTTTTTCTTCTTTAATTACAAGACATTTAAACTATTTTCAACATTACTATACTTTTATTTACATACAGCATTATTTTCTAATGCAAAGAAGTGATATACAGCCCTTCTTAAAAGGATTTGAGAGGAAATGCTAGCTGAGGCAAGCACCACCCCTTTAAGCCAGCATAAAAACAGCAGACTCAAGGCCGACCGGCCCCTATAGGACTTACAGCAGCAGGGAGACAGACACAGAGCAGCCAGAAGAACCAGCAACACCACAGAGCACTCGATCTGCAAAACGTCCCAAAGAATGCTTCAAATTGCATAATTTACCTCCTCAAGGTATGCCCAGACAAAAGTAAGTGGTTTTACAGCAAAACGCCATTATTTGGAGATATTTGAAGGCAAAACGCCATTTAATGTGCGATAATCGCGCTAAATTCTACCGTGATCGCAGTCATTAAGGGGGATTTCTAGAAGAAACGGTAGCTGTGAACAGCCAGATTTAAGCCGCTCTGCAGGGAAAGGGCTTGGGGGGAATTCTGAGGCTACAGGCTTCATTCTTTCTTTGACCAACACATTTATAAAACGGCAAGAAAACTATGCAAAGCCATTTTTAAAGAAGCAGTGTCCTGCCAGAGAAATAAACGCAACAGGTCTTTTTTTCTTATACCTTTGAGACACTTTCTGTTGCCTATAATCATACTAATTGTTATCAATAAGAGTTTGTATCATATAAAGAGATTTGTAAACCTATCTTATAATAAAAAATAAATTGTTTTTATAGAAAACATCTTAATATAATTAATGAAATGTTTTAACACAGCAAGAGTAGTCCTGATGTCAGCAACTGTTTAGGAATGTTCTTGAATACCACTTTTCCTTTACAATAGGATGGACAATGGGATTTTTATGCACTGAGGAAATGACACAGATACAGACAACATACAAGCAAAGTGGGTGGCCAGCCCAACAAACGAACGTATAAGTAACGACAAAGATAAGAGGTAGCAGTACATTCCAAACCCATTGTCATTCTCCTAAATAAAGGGGGAAAAAAAATTATTGGTGGGAGTATTTCCTCTTTCACAGTCAATTTCACAACCGTCAGTCCTTTCAGGGCAAAGGCAGGGGGGGTTTTAACAAAAGCCACACCCTGCAGCCACAAAAGAAAATGCAGCAGAAGGCACAAGGCCCCAGAGTGCCCAGTGCCACCTTCTGAGTTCTTCACCCAGGTCCCACCTCAACTGCCCGGGCACTCTTCCTCAGCGGTGAGAGGACATCAGAATCAGTTGTACGACCGGTGGAAGTCTATAACAGACAAATGGATCCTCCAGATAATCCACGAGGGATATTCGCTCAATCTTTCAGAAACCCCCCGATCATCCCCCCCAAACGACAGCCCAGGCTGTCGGCAGTACAGTCAGACCTGCTTGCTTCCGAGGTGCAAGGCCTTCTGAGCAACAGGGCAGTAGAAGTAGTTCCGACGGACCAACGAAGCACAGGTTTCTACTCCCATTACTTTCTAGTTCTGAAGAAAACTGGAGGCATGCGCCCCATTCCAGATCTCAGAAAGTTAAACAAATTCCTTCACAAGGAGAAGTTCAAGATGATATCTCTTGGTACCCTTCTACATTTGATTCATCAGCAAAATTGGCTAGCCTCCCTTGAAATGCAGGATGCCTACCAACACATTCTTATACACCCAAAGCACCACAGATACCTGAGGTTTGTGGGTTGGGTCAACATTATCAGTTCAGAGTCCTGCCCTTTGGGCTATCCTCGGCGCTGCAAGTTTTTACAGTGTGTTGTGCAATTTTCGTGGTGCATATCAGGAAAATCGGAACTCAAGTGTTTTCATATCTGGACGACTGGCTTCTAGCAAGCCCTTCCAGGCAGGGAACTCTCAACGCCATAGCCAAGGCCTCAGACTTCCTCACGTCCATGGGAGTCCTGCTAAATCGCAGTTGCAGCCCTCCCAGAAACTCCTTTTCATAGGAACTTCTCTGGATTCCTCCTGTGCGAAAGCTTTTCTCCCAGAGGATAGAAGGAGCAATATCCTACAGTAGGCCCGATACATCAGAGAAAACAGCTCGGTTCGAGCTATCTCGATGCAACGGATGTTGGGTCTTATGGCATCCTTAGTGTTCACTGTACCCCTAGCACGTCTCCACATGAGAACCTCTCAGTGGATGCTCAGTACTCAGTGGTCCCCAACCACTCACCCTCATTCCTTTTCCATCAAGGTGACAGAACCTCTAAAGAGGTCACTCACCTGGTGGTCGCAGGAGGACAACCTTCTGGAAGGGTATCCCTTTGCTCCTCTGGATCATCAGATCTCCATTACCACCAACGTGTCCCTGATGGGGTGTGGAGCTCACTGCCAGAATCTCCACACCCAAGGTACGTGGACTCGGGATGAGTCCCAGCTTCACATAAATGTCTTGGAAATGAGAGCCATCCTCTGTGCAGTCCGGGCCTTGAAGGATATACTCTGTCACAAGAACATTCTCTTCAAACGGACAACAAAGCAGTGATGTATTACATCAACAAGCAGTGCGATACACACTTTTCCCCATTATGCAGGGAAACTACGAGTGTGTAGGAATGATGCCTGACGCACAAGGCTATTATCCACGTGGTTTACCTACCAGGCATGCAGAACGAACTGGCAGGCTGTCTCAGCAGAACGGAGACAGATCCTCATGAGTGGGCTCTCAACTCAACCGTCGCTCAGTCACTCTTCAGAGAGTGGGGCATTCCAGACCTGGACCTTTTTGCATCCCCACTCAGTGCAAAACTGCCCCTATTCTGCTCCAGAAATCCAGGACCTGGCATTTTCTGTCAGGATGCGTTCAGGCTGCGGTGGACAGAATGCTTTCTATACGCCTTTCCTCCCCTTCCTCTAATTCAGAGGGTACTTCTCAAATTCGAGTCTCAGGGAGACAGAATGAATCTCATTGCTCCCTTCTGGCCTCAACAGATATGGTTCCCGCTGCTCAGCAGTCTATCGGCAACCTTCCCGAAGGCACTTCCCCTTCTGACGAACCTTCTGACCCAGGGGCCTGTGGTCCATCCCAATCTGAAGGCACTTCACCTTCACGCTTGGCTCCTGAAGAGATAGAGGTGAATAGGGTCATTGTTTCTCATAGTGTTTCAGATATTCTCTTGGCTGCGCGTAAACCAGCCACTAGAAAGACCTACACAGCCAAATGGAAGCGTTTCTCTCTCTGGTGGGCAAAATCCTCTTTGAACCCTTTTTCCTGCTCACCAAATAAAGTCATAGAGTACCTTTTAGACTTCTCAAAATCAGATCTGCAGTACTCTACTGTCAAAGTTCATATATGTGCTATTTCAGCTTATCATAAGCCAGTACATTCCTTGTTTCTGGCTCAGTTACCTGTAGTTAAGAGGTTTCTTAAGGGTATTCTGCATACCAGACCACCTATCAGATGTCCAGTCGCAGTCTGGGACATTAACCTTGTGCTAGACATGCTCACTCGGAAACCTTTCGAGCCTCTATCTACCTGAGAGTTGAAGTTCCTCACTTGGAAAATGGCCTTCCTGGTGGCCATCACTTCAGCCTGTAGAGTCTCTGAAATACATGCTCTGGTCACAGACCGTACATTGTATTTCACAAGGACAAAGTAGTTCTTAGGACTTACTCTAAGTTTCTTCCTAAGGTTGTCTCAGAATTTCATCTAAACCAACCTTTAGTCCTACCTACCTACCTACTTTGCTAACTTTCAAAATGAAGGGGAACGTACCCTTCATTCTTTGGGTGTTGAGAGCACTGCGATTCTATCTGGATAGAACAAAAGAAATTCACAAGGCTCAGCAACTGTTTTCCTTCAGCTAAACCTGGATGGGTCAACCTGTCACTATTAGGTGCATTTCAGCATGGCTGGTAGCATCCCTCCGCCACTGCTATTCTGTGGCACAAGTTAAGCTAGAAGGCAGAGTGTACGCTCACTCTACTAGAGCAGTCGCAGCATCTCTGGCGGAAATCCGCAGTGTGCCCATTGCAGATATTTGCAATGTGGCTACATGGAGCTCAGTGCATTCTTTCTTTAAGCACTATGCTTTGGATGTCCATGCAAGACAACATCTGTCGCTTTGTAGGACTATTCTTAACGGACTTCAGTCCTAAGTATAAGAGCTCTTAGTTTCTTCTGTCGCCAGTCTCGGGGTTTATTAGCTCAGTACTCTCCCATTAGTGTGAATAAGTGGTGGAGACTTTATGTCCAGGAAGATATGGAAATTACGTACCTACTTTAATTCTTGATCTTCTTAGACGAAGTCTCCACCACTCATTCACACGCCCACACGCCATTCCCCGAGCTCACGTCTCTGTTTTTGGTCTTCACTCACTCAGTGGCTGGGCTGTGAAGACTGTATTGTTGACCCTTCTTACACGGGTCATTCGGACTATCTTATGTCCGATTTTGTTAGGTTAGACCTCTAGGTTAGTTACGCTGCACCTCCTTAGAAAAAAAAGGTACTGATGCGGTTGGAGGGTTGATGCCACGGTAGTCTTTACTGCACGAGCCACAGCTCGCGGTACTGCTTCCTTACGGCTCCATCTCTGGCACCGACCCTCTTGAAAATATTGATCTTACTTCGAGATGCAACTCTTGCAGCAGGTTACACCATTAGGACTGAAGCCGTCAGGCACCAGGACCCCACGGAAACTTTCTAGCTAGCAGTCTTCAGCGGGGACCGCCTCCGTCGGTCCCGCCCCCGACGTCAGATGTAGTACATAAGGAGGCGGTCCCCCCACAATCCCAAGTTCTTTTCCTGCCCTCGACATCGGAAGCATCGGCCTCTCGGTCTCTTTCTAGCATGCGACGACTTAGAACTACGACGTTCTCTCTTCTTATACGAATTTGGAATTCATCTGATGTCCTCTCCAAACACCTCTCTGGAAGGTCACCCATCGGAAGTGTGCCTGCAGCAAACAGATCCCCTTCAAGGATCCTCACTCTGCCTGTGTGTGTTGTCTAGGCCCGGGACACGACACCAAGGCCTGCTCCTTCTGCCATGGCTTCAACAGTCGCACCAGGATCCGCCGCCAGAAGGCCCTTCAAGCGTTTCTCTTGGAGGAGAGACTAAAGACCATGGATAGGGAACCTTCCTCCAGGGGGGAGTCGTCAGGGAAGACCCACAAACACCGGGAGAAGGAAAGACCCAGATCCCCGGCGAGGGCCTCGGACTCCTGAAGCTCCGGCTCGTGGTCAGACCGCTCTTCCTCCAGGGCTCAATCTCAGCCTCCCCCGGTTCAGGTCAGATCCTCCAGCGGCTCCTCTCTGCAGCCTCTCAAGACTTCTAGGCCGTCGGCTGCATCCACTCCTTCTAAGGCCTCGTCCAAGTCTAGGGAGCGCCACAAATCTTCCTCCCACCGTCGGGACTCTGACGCCAGGTCGGTGTCCCAGCCTCCGCGTGGGTCGGACCTGGTCCCCCGTAAGACTGAGCTGACGTCCCTAAAACGGACGCCAGATCCGACATCAGCCCATCCGACGTCGGCCAGGCATCACCAGCACTCCCAGGAGCCGGCGACAGCAAGACACCCGTCGCCGGCCAGGCGTTCGCCTCCCAGGGCGTCGGCCAGGGGACCGACGTCTGCTACACCAGAGAGGAGGACTGCACCACCGTCGCCGGCTGACGTCGGTCAGAAGGAATTATCGGAGGAGGATACCACTCAGCCCGAGGACCAGGTGGGCGGCACCGGAGTCGTCTTGACTCCCACGGGAACCTTCCCCAGTGTGGAAGACCCCTGGGGACCCGGCGAAAGGCCACCGGCGCCCGGCCCGTCGTCGGGCTTGAATTTAGCAGAGGTAAAGGAGCTCTTTACACCATCAGGAAGGATGTGGTCACCACGCACCCTCCTCCTACTCCGCCTTCACCCACTCCTTCACCGCCTACGCCCCCCCACCTCCGCCCAAGGGGCCCGTAGGACAGTCACCAACCCCCAAGGAGCCAACACCTCCTCCTAGGGGCAGATCATCAGATAGGAGAAGACCTCCCTCAAGATCCACTTCAGGGTCATCTAGCCCTAAGAGACCCAGACGACGCCGGTACACCACGTCTGCGGAGGATTCCAGATCTGACACCTCAGGGTGCTCCAGATCTCCTTCTCCCATCAGCATTCCCTCCCCAGACCCACACGACCTACCCAGGTCTCCTCCGGATGATCCCTCCTTTGCGGAGATCATGAGGCACATTCAGGAGAATATGGGGTGGGATGCTGAAGAGCTTGACCCTGAGAGACAGCGCCTTGCCCGCTACCTTCGGCAGAAAGACCCAAAGCCTGTGGCAGTGCCACCCTTGGTGGACACCTTTGCAGACATCACCAAGGCTGCGTGGAAGCGCCCGCATTCGACTCCGGCAGTGCCAAAGAAGGCTGACCGCCTATACAAGGCCCCGAAGGAGGACCAGTATCTGGTGAACCATCCTCTGGCCGATTCCCTGGTCATCACTGCCTCGCATAACCGGTCTCAGAGACCTCAGTACTTGAGCACACAGCCACCGGACCCGGAATCCAAGCAATTGGATGTCCTGGGTAGGTGCACGTACGTGGCTGCGACTTGTGCCATCAGGTCTTTGAACTACCTCACCCACATGGTTCAGTTCCAGAACGCGCTGTGGGAACAGGGACAGGATCTGGTTGAGAAGATGCCCGACGGTGGTCAAAAGGAGGAGCTCTTGACCCTCCTCCATACGGGTTCGGATGTTGGGACCCAGGTGCTCAGAGCCGCATATGACTCTGCGGACTCTTCGGCCAGAGCTGCAGCCTCAGGCGTGTGTCTCCGGAGACACTTTTGGCTCTGTGTCTCCGGTTTTACCTCGGACGTCCAGAAGAACATTCTAGACATCCCTTACAACGGTGAAGTCCTGTTTGGTGAAGCCTCCGAGAGGGTGATCACCAAACTTCAGGACGCAGGGAAGGCAGTTAGATCTGTCCAGGCCATGTACAGATCTCGACCTAGTTCCTTTCGTAGGAACCAGAGTCACTTTTGTAGCTGGACACAGAGGCAACAACCACGTTCCGGCCAACAGCAGAGGGGCTCTTTTACCTGGAAAGCCCAGGCAAAGTCCTCCCCAGGCAGAGGCCAATGAGCCGCAAAGTTGGCCCAGCCTGTGGGATCAAACGCTGCCACAGCATGACTCCTTCCCGGCCCCCACCCCTCCTCAAGATCAACGGGAAATGAAGGTCGGGGGTCGCATCACACGTCACCTGCCAGGGTGGCGGTCGATCACCACCGACAGGTGGGTGCTGCAATTGGTCGAAAAAGACCACTATATAGAATTTGTAGGCAGCCCACCTACAAGACCTCCCCTGCTCATACTGCAGGAAGTGCTCACGCTTCTGGACAAGGAAGCCTTAGAGCACGTTCCAGAGAACCAGAGAGGGCTAGGGTATTATTCTCACTTCTTCCTGATTCCAAAGAAAACAGGGGACCTCCGTCCAATTCTGGACTTCAGCGACCTCAATCTTTCGGTCGCTTACAAACGCTTCCGCATGGTGAACCTTCCAGGTCTAATTCCCATGCTGAAACGGGACGCGTTTCTGGCGTCTTTGGATATGCAGGATGCCTACCTGCATATTCCCATTGCTCAAGCACACAGGAGGTTCCTGCGCTTAGAGTTCCAGAGCCGACATTATCAGTTCCGAGCTGTTCCCTTCAGACAGTCATCGGCACCTCGCGTTTTTACGAAGTGATGGCGGTCGAGCGCCTTGAGGAGACAAGGCCACTCACGTGTTCCTTACCTGGACGACTGACTTCTCATGGCTCCCTCCCAGGAGGCACTGATGATGGCCGTTCACCACACCCAGTCCCTTTTCCAATCACTGGGTATCCTCATCAATTACGAGAAGTCTCTCCTGGTACCGTCCCAGAAACTGCGGTTCATCGGAGCAGTTCTGGACACCGTCAGAGGGAAAGCCTTTCTTCCCTCAGACAGAGCGGAACACATCAGATCCCTCATCAGGGACCTGTCAGTGAGGAAGACCGTCCCGGCAAGACTGGTCCTTCGCCTGCTATATGGCTGCGGCCATTGCAACAGTCCCGATGCACGACTCCACATGCGGGTAACCCAGTGGATGCTAAGGGTGCAATGGGACCAAAGGCAAGACCATCTGCAGCAGCCAGTTTGAATCACGAATGCCGCGATTCGGGATTGGCAGTGATAGATCCGGAGAATCTCTCCGCGTAGGTTCCCTTCACAGCGTCTTCTCCGACTGTGACTCTCTCCACAGATGCCTCAGGTCTCGGGGTTGGGAGCACACCTAGATGGAGTGAGGTCTCAGGGCACATGGACAGCACAGGAATTTCATCTCCACATCAACATTTTGGAGATGAGGGTGGTTCTTTACGCTCTGTAAGCCTTCTAGTCGGAGATTCCACCGGGTACTCTCCTGTTACAAACAGACAATACTGCGGTGATGTATTACCTCAACAAACAAGGAGGCACTCACTCCTACCTGCTTTGCAGGGAGGCCATGAGAGTGTGGGAGTGGGTAGTGCAGCACGGCGCAAACCTAATTGCAGTACACGTCCCAGGAGTAGACAATACCGTCGCAGACAGTCTGAGTCGCTCTCAGGCCAGAGTCCACGAGTGGGAACTTCTACAGGAGTTGGCAGAGGATCTGTTTCCAGATGGGGCACTCCAGAATTAGACTTTTCAAGGCTCCATCCAGCATAAAAACTGCTCAATTTTGCTCGCTAGAACCAGGGCTCAGGCTTTTCTGGCGAGGCCGTTTTCCCTCTCCCTGGGCGGGCAGATTCCTCTATGCCTTTCCTCCTTTCCTGCTGATCCAGAGTCTCTTAAAACTCGCGAGGAGCAAGCAACGCTCATTTTGATAGCGCCTTTCTGGCCCAGACAAATTTGGTTCCCGCTTCTGCGTCAGCTATCCCGGGAACCTTCACTTCCTTTGCCAGTCAGCTCCTATCTGCTGTCTCAGGGGTTCATTAGTCCATCCAGACTTATGCTCCTTGAACCTGCACACTTGGCTCCTAGAGACATAGCCATGTTGTGATACGACGTCTCGCAAGAAGTGGCAGATGTACTTTCTGCCGCTAGAAAGCCGGTAACCCATGCAACGTACGCCATGAAATGTCGCAGATTTTGCTTGTGGGCTCAAGCGCGCGGCTTTTCGCTGTTAGAATGTCCTGAAAAGCTGGTTTTGGATTACCTGCTTTCCCTTTTTCATTCAGGATTGACTTACTCCTCGATTAAGGTGCACCTTTGTGCTATTTCGGCTTATCATGCCCCCATAGGCCATCGGATGGTGGCCCAATTGGACACTACTCGTGCCTTTTTAAGGGGAGTTCTCCACCTTAGGCTGCCTATTAAGGATCCGATTCCTCCTTGGGACTTGCCCTTCGTTCTGGAGCAGCTTACGCTGCCACCTTTTGAACCTGCCGCGGATTGCAAGCTACGTTTTCCGTCATGGAAAACATTATTTTTAGTTGCGGTTACTTCGGCAAGAAGGATGTCCGAATTGCACGCACTAATGTGCAAAGAGCCTTATTTAGTTTTCCATCAGGACAGGGTATCCTTGAGGACAAATCCAAAGTTTCTGCCTAAGGTGGTTTCAGCACTCACCCTTAATCAGGATATTGACTTACCAGTGTATTTCCTGAGGTACACCAACCGAGGAGAAGCCCTTCTGCACACCCTCAACGTGCATCGGTGCCTCAGATATTATCTGACTAGAACCAAACAGTTTTGAAAGGCAGATCAACTGTTTATCTCATTTGCCGTTAGAATGAAAGGAGCTCCTGTCTCCGGTCTCTGTCGAGGTGGTTCATCCAGTGCATCACTTTCTGTTATGACAAGCGCAACAAACCCTTACTGGGCGCGGTCAAGGGTCATTCCACGAGAGGGGTGGCCACTTCTTTTGCGGCATTAAAGAACGTCTCCACCTCAGCTATTTGCGCTGCAGCCACTTGGACTCTGTGCATACCTTTATCAGGCATTACAGCCTGGACATTGCATCGAGGCGAAGAGCAGGGTTTGGCCTAGCCGTCCTTCAGGGACTTCTGTCCTAGGCTCAAGTTGTATGGAGACTTCTACTTTTCCTCCTCCCTGTGGTGTAAGATTGCCACTACTGCTTGGAAATCAGTCTTAATGGTGTAACTGCAAGGCTGTATCTCTAGCAAGATAGTACAGTTACGTAAGAACTTACCATAACAGTAGATCTTACTTCGAGATACAGCTCTTGCAGCAGGTTACACCATTAGGACTGAAGCCGGCAGGCGTCAGGACCCCACGGAAATCTTCTAGCTAGCAGTCTTCTGCGGGGATCGCCTCCGACGTCGGTCCCGCCCCTGACGTCAGGCGTAGTACATAAGGAGGCAGTCCCACCAGAATCCCCAGTTCTTTCCCGCCGTCGACTTGCACGTCTCGACCCTTCAGTCAGTACCTAGCGCACGACGCCTGGAAAAGTTCTTTTCCCGTTTTCTCGAATTGGAAACTTTTTTCTCATCGATCGTCTGCCATCTGATGTCCTCTCCAACATCCGCAGAGGGCCATCCATCAAAATGCGCCTGTGGAAAGCAAATTCCCTTTAAAGACCCGCATTCGGCCTGCGTGCGGTGCCTAGGCCCGGACCACGACACCTGGGCCTGCTCCTTCTGTCAAGGCTTTAACAGTCGGACCCGGATCTGTCGCCAGAAGGCCCTCCAAGCTTACCTTCTAGAAGAGAAATTGAAGGCCATGGATTCTGCCTCCAAGGGGGAATCGTCTGAGAAAGCCCGTCGGCACCTCGAAAAGCATAAGGAGAGGGTGAGATCAAAATCCCCTTCTAGGGCTTCAGACTCCCGTAGCTCCAGTTCCCGGTCCGACCGCACGCCTTCCCGGGTCCGCTCTCAGCCTCCCCCGGTCGCGGTCAAGTCATCCTCCGGTTCCTGTACTCTGCAGCCTGTTAAGATCTCCAGGCCTTCTTCCTCTTCATCCAAGGCCTCGCTGAGGTCAGGGAACCGCCATCACCACAAGTCCGGCTCCCGACGTCCGGTCGGTCTCCTTGCCTCCTCCACCCCAGCGGAAAACCAAGGAGCTGACATTGCTCAAGAGGACGTCAGACCCGACGTCGGCCCAACCGACGTCGGCCAAGCACCACCGGTCCCGGGACCCGACGACTGCCAGATGCCCGTCGCCGGTAAGGCCTTCTCCACTGCGGACACCGGCCGGGGGACCGACCCCCGACCCAGTAGAGAGAGGAACCCCTACGCCACCTACCGACGTCGGCCAGGAGGCGCTTACGGAGGAGGAGTTGACTCAGTCCGAGGACCAGGCGGGCGAACCCGGTCCTGTCGAACCCCCGAGGGAACCCTCTCCCGAGCCAGAGACCCTGGGAGCCGATGCCGGAACCAGACGACCGACCACCGGCGCCCGGTCCGTCGTCGGGCTTCAATATTTCTGAGGTCAAGGAGCTATTCACCTTTTGGTGGGATATCATAAATAAGGATGTGGTTCCCACACTTCCTCTTCCTCCACCCGTGACTCCACCAGCCTCCGCACCCCCCACCCCATCCGGGGCAGCAGGCCGAGTACCTTCCCCCCAGGAGCCTGCAGAATCTCCTTGGGGCAGACCAGACAAGAGGAGACCTCCGTCCAGATCTTCTTCAGGGTCACCCAGCCCCAAGAGACCCAGAAGACGCCGCCACTCGCCTTCGACAGAGAACTCGAGATCGGACTTCTCAGACGGATCCAGATCCCCTTCTCCCATCAGCATCCCCTCTCCGGATCCACGTGAGCTCCCAAGATCTCCTCCGGATGACCCATCGTTCTCAGAGATTATGAGGCATATTCAAGAGAATATGGGCTGGGACGCAGAGGAACTTGACCCCGAGAGGCTATGCCTTGCACGTTATCTTCGGCAAAAGGACCCAAAGCCTGTGGTGGTACCACCCTTGGTGGACACCTTTGTGGATCGCCACCAAGGCAGCGTGGAAACGTCCACACTCTGACCTCGGCGATGTCAAGAAGCTGACCGGCTTCGTACAAGGCCCCTAGGAGGACTAGTACTTGGCATCTCATCCTCTGGCCGATTCTCTGGTCATTACAGCCTCACATGACCGGTCCCAGAGGACGCAACATCTGAGCACCCTGCCACCGGACCCAGAGTCCAAGCAATTGGACGCGATGGGCAGGTGCACGTACGCAGCTGCAACCTGCGCCATTAGGTCTCTCAACTATCTTACCCACATGGTCCAGTTTCAGAATGCCTTTGGGAGCAGGGACTAGACCTGGCAGAAAAGATGCCGGAAGGTGAGCAGAAGGAAGAGCTGCTTCAGCTCCTCCGCACGGGTTCAGACGTGGGAACCCAGGTGCTTCGAGCCGCGTATGACTCCGCGGACTCCTCGGCCAGAGCGGCAGCCTCAGGCGTATGCCTCCGGAGACACTCATGGCTTCATTTCTCCGGAATCACCCCGGACGTCCAGAAGAACATTCTGGACGCCTCGTTCCGTGGCGAAGTTCTCTTCGGTGAGGCTTCGGAGAAGGTTCTCACCAAGCTTCAAGAGGCCGGGAAGGCCGTGCGGT
This sequence comes from Neoceratodus forsteri, assembly GCA_016271365.2. Taxonomy (NCBI): domain Eukaryota; kingdom Metazoa; phylum Chordata; order Ceratodontiformes; family Ceratodontidae; genus Neoceratodus; species Neoceratodus forsteri. Next base: position 680,066,678 of record CM028131.1, on the reverse strand, counting down.
CTGTCCAAGCCATGTACAGACCCAGGCCTGGTTCCTTTCATAGGAACCAGAGCCATTTTCGTGGCCGGACGAGAGACAAATAGTCCTGCTCCGATGCGCAACAGAGGGGCTCCTTCTCCCAAAGAGCCCAGGGGAAGTCGTCCGCAGGCCGAGGCCAACGCCCGCCAAGTCGGCCCAGCCTGCAGGACCCTCAGCCGCCACAGCATGACTCCTTCCCGCCCGCCCCTCAGGATCAACGGGACACCAAGGTTGGGGGTCGTAGCGGACCACCTGCCAGGGTGGCAGTCTGTTACCACCAACAGGTGGGTTCTTCAGTTGGCCAAACAAGGCCACTTTATAGAATTTGTGGACAAGCCACCCACAAGGCCTCCTCTGCTCTCCCATTACTCGGGTCAGCACAGATCGATTATCAAGCAAGAAGTACTCACGCTTCTACAAAAAGGAGCGGTGGAGTACGTCCCGGAGAACCAGAGAGGAGCAGGCTACTATTCCCACTTCTTTCTGGTTCCAAAGAAAACAGGGGACCTCCATCCAATATTGGACCTCAGCGACCTCAATATGTCGGTCGCCTATAAACGGTTTCGCATGGTGACCCTCCAAGGGCTTATTCCCATGCTGAAGAAGGATGCCTTTCTAGCGTCACTGGACATGCAGGATGCCTGCCTGCACATCCCCATTGCTCAAGCGCACAGGAGGTTCCTCCGCTTCGAGTTCCTCGGCCATGACTTTCAGTTCCGGGCACTTCCTTTCGGACTGTCATCGGCCCCCAGGGTCTTTACCAAGTGTATGGCAGTCGTGGCAGCGTCTCTAAGAAGACAGGGCCACTATGTCTTCCCGTACCTGGACAACTGGCTTCTCATGGCCGCCTCCAGAGAGGCGCTGTTGTTGACCATCCAGAACACCCAAGCTCTTTTTCAGTCGCTGGGTATTCTTATCAACTACGAGAAGTCTCTCCTGGTACCGTCCAAGAAGCTGCAGTTCATAGGCGCAGTTCTGGACACCATCCAAGGGAAAGCTTTTTTTCCCGAGGACAGAGCGGAGCGCATCAGGTCCCTCATCAGGGACCTTTCAACGAAGAAGACTGTCCCCGTCAGACTGGTCCTTCGCCTGCTCGGACACATGGCTGCGGCCATTCCAACCGTCCCGATGGCAAGGCTCCACATGCGGATAACCCAGTGGATGCTAAAAGTGCAATGGGATCAAAGGCAAGACCACGTGCAGCAGCTGGTCAGAAACACGAAAGCCATGATTCGGGACTGGCAATGGTGGCTACACCCAGGGACACTCTCGGTGGGTGTTCCGTTTGCAGCGCCGTCCCCGGAGGTAATCCTTTCCACAGACACCTCAGAACTGGGGTGGGGAGCACACCTGAACGGGGTAAGGTCCCAGGGAACATGGACCCCTCAGGAAGCTCACCTCCATATCAACATTCTGGAGATGAGGGCGGTCCTTTATACCCTGCAGGCCTTCCAGTCAGAAATCCCGCCGAGTACTCTTCTGCTTCAAACAGACAATACGGCGGTGATGTATTACCTCAACAAACAAAGAGGCACACACTCTTATCCTCTTTGCAGGGAAGCTATGAGAGTGTGGGAATGGGTAATTCGACACGGCGCGAGCCTGATTGCAGTTCACGTTCCCGGAGTGGACAACACAATCACAGACAGCCTGAGTCGATCCCAGGCCAGAGTCCACGAGTGGGAAATTCTTCAGGAGGTAGCAGAGGATCTGTTTCTTCGATGGGACACTCCAGAATTGGACTTGTTCGCTTCCCCATCCAACGCAAAACTGCCCAATTTTTGCTCGCTAGATCCAGGGCCTGGTGATTTTTGGCGAGACGCGTCCCTCTCCTGGGCGGACAGATTTCTCTACGCTTTCCCTCCCTTCCCGTTGATCCAGAGAGTCCTTCTCAAACTTCGCAGGGAGCACGCAACAATGATCCTGGTAGTGCCTTTCTGGCCCAGACAGATCTGGTTCCCCATGCTGACTCAATTGTCCCGGGAACCTCCACTCCCATTGCCCATCAGCTCCCACCTGCTGTCTCAAGAGGAGGGTTCGTTAGTCCATCCGGGCTTACGCTCACTGAACCTGCATGCCTGGCTCCTCGAGACATAGCCATTATGCGACACGGGGTCTCGCAAGAGGTGGCGGAAGTCCTTTCTGCCACCAGAAAGCCGGCAATGCATGCAACGTACGCCATGAAATGGCGCCGGTTTTGCCTGTGGTCTCAGGCACGCGGCCTCTCCCCTTTAGATTGCCCAGAGAAATCAGTTCTGGAATACCTGCTTTCCCTCTTCCACTCAGGCCTTGCCTGCTCCTCGATTAAAGTTCACCTCTGTGCGATTTCGGCCTACCACTACCTGATAGGTCAACGCACAGTGGCACAACTCGATGCCTCTTGTGATTTCCTGAGGGGGGTGTTACACCTTAGGCCACCCATCAAGGATCCCGTCCCTCCTTGGGACCTACTCTTTGTCCTGGAGCAGCTCACGCTGCCCCCTTTTGAACCTGCCGCAGATTGAGAGCTGCGTTTTCTGTCGTGGAAAATGTTATTTTTGGTTGCTGTCATGTCAGCAAGGAGAATTTCTGAGCTACACGCTCTTATGTGTAAGGAACCTTATTTAATTTTCCACCAGGACAGAGTGTCTCTGAGGACGAATCCTAAATTCCTGCCTAAGGTGGTCTCAGCCCTTACCTTTAATCAGGACATCGATCTGCTGGTGTACTTCCCCAGACACACCACTAGAGGAGAGGCATTGCTTCACACCCTAGATGTTCACCGCTCCTTAAGATACTACTTGACCAGGACCAAACAGCGTCGTAATTCCAAGCAGCTGTTTATTTCCTTCGCTGAGAGGATGTTGGGCCAACCAGTCTCAGAACAGACCCTTTCCCACTGGCTTGTCCAGTGCATTTCTTTTTACTACAACAACAAACAGAAGCCCCTTCCGGGCACAGTCCGGGGCCACTCGACTAGGGGGGTGGCTACTTCCTTCGCAGCACTGCAGAACGTCTCCTCGGCCATTTGTGCCGCAGCTACATGGAGCTCAGTGCACACCTTCATCAGGCATTACAGCCTGGACATCGCCTCACGGCGGAGAGCAGGTTTCGGCCTCGCCATTCTACAGGGTCTCCTGTCTTAGAGTCAGGATTTTTAAGATCTCTCCGTTATGCCTCCTCCCAGGGTGTCTAGAGGCGCTATTGCTTGGGAATCAGTCCTAATGGTGTAACCTGCTGCAAGAGCTGTATTTCGAAGTAAGATAGTACAGTTACGTAAGAACTTACCATAACAGTAGATCTTCGAGAACAGCTCTTGCAGCAGGTACCTTCCCACCCACCATTCCCCCTTGGAGGAGGTTAGGCCTAACCAGGCTTCGGCAGGAGCTTACTTTCCTTTGCTCTTCTGATGGCGGATCTTTGGTCTCCACTTCTGATGTCATCCAGCGGCCTGACATCTCTGGCGGGAGAACTGGGGATTCTGGCGGGACCGCCTCCTTATGTACTACGCCTGACGTCGGGGGCCGGATCGACGTCAGAGGCGGTCCCCGCCGAAGACTGCTAGCTAGAAGATTTCCGTGGGGTCCTGACGCCTGCCGGCTTCAGTCCTAATGGTGGTACCTTCCCACCCACCATCCCCCCTTCTTTTGGAGGTAGGTCGTAGCCAAACATCCATCTTACGGGAGGGGACGTTCCGACTTTAATCTTGGCCATCTGGTGGCGGATCCTCGGGTCTCCTCTTCTGATGTCATCCAGCGGCCGGGAGTCTCCGGCGGGAGAACTGGGGATTGTGGGGGGACCGCCTCCTTATGTACTACGTCTGACGGGGGTGGGACCGACATCGGAGGCAGTCCCCGCTGAAGACTGCTAGCTAGAAAGTTTCCGTGGGGTCCTGGTGCCTGACGGCTTCAGTCCTAATGGTGTAACCTGCTGCAAGAGCTGTTCTCAAAGATCTACTGTTACGGTAAGTTCTTACGTAACTGTACTCTCCTGCTGGGTCCTAGCGTTCTCCGGCCTAGATCCTATTAGTGTGAATGAGTGGTGGAGACTTTGTCCAAGAAGATCAAGAATTACGGTAGGCACGTAATTTCCATTTCTGGAGCATGCAGTTAAAGAAAGACGGACAGGGTGGAAGCGGTGCAGAGGAGGGTAACCAGAATTGGGTAGTAGAATAAGACTTATGGCTCTGTAGAGCAAGTCTGCTGACCAGATGTCCTTTGTTGTTGCAGCTGTACAGATAAGAGACTTAATAAACACTAAAGAAAATTTTTTCTTGAGACCTGAAAACAAGGGACAGCTATGTCTCGCTGCACAGCAAGATCTAAATTTTACAAGATAGTTCAGCAAAATAAAGTAATAAGCAGTCTTAAGGCATAGCTGCCACAAGAGCAATAGGCCGTTATATCCTCTGCTTCAGCATCTGGTGTAGACCCGCACTGGCTGTCGTTGCAACTGTCCATGCAGGCTGTTGATGCTAAAGTAGAGACATTTCTTTAAAGAATGGGGGCAGCGGCAAGGTGTCCGCTTGAGACGCCAACATCCCAGGTTCAGAGACAGACTCGCGAGTCGGAAGGGCTGGCCCGGGGGAGAAGGATTGAGCATCCTGGAGACCGCTCTCCTTCTCCGGGGGAGCAGAGTTTCCAGCGCCTTGTGGACACCTGGCAGAGGCTGCTAGTACCACTGCAGCTGGCACCATAACCTTTGGGGTGGTGGGGCAGACGCTGGATGTCATTGCACGTCTCTGCCCCCATGGGTTAAGCAGTAAAAAAAAAACAAAAAAAATGGTACCTCGACTAACGACGGCGCCAGTCCTACATCGCAGATCGGGTCCTCTCCTTGCCCGGACTGGTGTCGTACCACCAGGGAGCTGGTGGCTCCACCTAGGTGGCAATCCGTGGTACGAGAAATCCTCCTCCCCTAGTACTGCTTCAAATTCACGGGGAAGCCGCTTCATGAGGCGTCGTAGGACTGATGACCAACCGATGAGGGTCGGATCAGATCAAAAAAAAATTGCGGGGGGTGAATATTAAAGCAGAGATGGCCACCAAAACGGCAACCTCTGCAGAATCCCAGGTCATTTCACCACTTGCCACACTGAGTAGATTGACACCGGAGAACTCTCAACTCGCATATGGACTGGAGGCCCTGAAAAATGCCAACGTGTGGCTGATCAGCCTGCTGCAGGGCTGCGAGGGAAAGGAACTCCTGCTGTTTCTTAAGCATGGCTACTGGGGGCTCTTCATTTGGGGCAAGAAAGTGGCCAGCATTTTTTGCAGAGCTTACCAGATTTCACTACATACTGCTGCAGCCCAGAGAGATCTGTCCTACTGGTCTTGGATTGGGGTAGTGATGAGGAACATTGTTTTAAAAGCATCCCAGAACTCTGACCACCTCTATTATGATGAATCTCCACTCCACATCTTCCTGGATTTCTTGTATGCCGTAGGGCCAGTCAAAAAAATTTGATGTAGCTTGTGCCAAATTGAGGTGCCTAGGAGTTGAATACTTGCTGCTAATGCCAGCCTGCTCAGGATCCATTACAGTGTGCACACATACCAATTGACACCATTGAGGCTGGCAGATGAGCAGAGACAATAATGAGGGAGCTCAGAGCAGCTTGGGAGATGGAGACCATGGATTCCGAAGGAGACATATGATAGCAGTGCAGGCGATAAGTCTCAGCAATGTTAAGGGATGGTAACCTCACACTGGACTTGAGGGGTGGGGTTCTAGTTGAACTTGATTTTCTAACATTGTTTTTAAAGTTTATTCCTGCTGCAGTAGTAATGCTCATCTGTTAACTTATTCCCTCCCAGTGACCATTTTGGGTCGGCTTCAGCAGTGGATGGGTTTGACGCCATATGGCGGCTATGGGAACGAATGAGTTAAAGTTTAGTACTTCATGATTACCCCCTTTACAGTGTTGCCAACCATGCATTGGAATGGCAGACTGCACGTGGCAGTATGGTCAGGAGACAGATACTGTTATCAAACTGTAGCTCCCCACTTATTCTGGGGGGCCAGGTTGCTGTTGAATACATTTCAGACAGATCGTTTATCTGTGGCATATATTTTTTGTAAGCTGGTGCCATTCAGTAGTTAAGTTCTGATCTTCCAGGAATCCGTCTTCATCATTGATTCCCACTTTTTGGTCTGGGGCCAGAGGAAGTAAGACCCCACAGGAGCAAAATTTTTGTGGTGAGGGAGCCAATATCTGCTATTGAGCACGCCGTCTGCACACCTACAGGTGTCACGCACCAGCCAGTAACAGTCTCCAGTTCCCTCACACATCTTGGCTCCATTCTTCTCACCATCTAGTGCACACCGTGGGAACAGCAGCACCTCATTCTCTTGTTGTTCCACATTGTCAGTGGGATTCTTTACATTTGGGTATTAGTGTACACCGGGTAGGGGTCCCTGGCGCAGCTATAGCTTTAAGATTCTGTGATTGAGGCTGCCAGTTCCTCAGTCTTTACTGTGCCGGTGGTACAGATTGCAGCTTCGTGTAAGAGCTCTTCACGTCCACCCTTTTCTAAACTCACGTTTGTTGTTTTTTGTCAAAAGAATTGCTGCAGTTACCTAGAGGGAGCTGAGGGTGTTTCTGCAGGCTGCTCCCCACCTGTCTCCAACTGCCTGTGTTTTAAAGGGGGTAACAGGATTACCTGAGGTGCACTGCAGCTTCAGTCTTTGAGGGTCTGGGTGTCCTTGCCACTTCCTGGTGCATAGAGGATACTAAGTACCTTTTTATGAGTAGCATTTGATTTCAAGTGTGCCTTGATCAGTCTTGCCTTTGTGTACAGTCAGGTAAGTGACTGGCCTGTTTGCTTGACTCTCCTCCCCCCACCTCCCCACTTTGTCATTGATAAGAGCGGTTTTGCCCTTTCCCTGTTTTTCCCTTTGGGTCTCTCTTTAGTAGCTATTTAGCTCCCTTTCGGATCTTTTTGCTCTATTTCCCCTTGTTTTCCGGTCGGTGGGGTGTGCTGTGCTAGACACAGCTGGCCAGCATAGCAGGAGTGTGGTTTCATGCCCCTTTTATTGGATTTCGAGCAGCCGGCCATGTTTCTTCTCAACAGCGCGGTTGCACCTCTTGAGGTCGCTCACCCATGGAGCCTAGGGCACGCACTCTTGTCTGCGTGCTGTGGTTCACCTAGCAGATCACCAGGAAAATGAGTAGGCTAGAGAGCAGAACAAAGCACTCGAAGATGTTGCTATTCTAACCCCATGTATTCTTCTATATTCATAACTGTATGCAGTCTGCCTCCTAAGTAGAACTGCCCGGAGAGAATTGGAACTATATGCAAATGACAGAACCTATCATCGCTCAAGACACATTCAAACTGCTGCCCTCATCTACTGCAGCATTCCATCAACGTCTCAGATTTCTCACTCCGCCTGACAAGTCAGACGCCTGGAGACCTTTCTCTCGTCAGTTCGAGCTGATTCCAGTTTTATAAGTATTGTTTAGTTTAATATTTAAACTTGTTCCTTCGTTTATTGTTTAATTTAGTCCTATTATTTAAAGAAGTTGTTTCTGTAGTTTAGCGGTAAAATTGTATTATTTCTCGGTTCCTCACGGTTCGGTATAACCGCTGAGGAACCGGGGCTTTTCTAGTTAATTTGGCGTCTTTTGCCTTAGTTTGTCATAAAATTTATATATTTTCATTAATTTCTGTGTTTTGAACTTATTCTTTGTAACCGAGCAGTCGGTTCTTCTGAACCGATACCCCAGTTCCCGTGAACTGCTGACCCAGTTCGATATCTAAGCTATCGGTTCTTTCCTCAGATCCTTAACTGGTTCCTGAACCGACCAAAAAAAAAAAAAAAAGTTTGAATACTAGTAAGCGGTTGCTGTTTTTTCACCTGGAAATGGAAGCACAAGAAAAAACCAAAGAAAAAGACTGGTCCCCCAGGTTTCAAAAATTGTACAAAATGTGGGGAAGTGTTTGCTAAAGCTAACAAACATGACCTTTGTTTAGTCTGCTTGGGGTCTGATCATTTTTCAGCAGACTGTGCCATTTGTAAATCCTTCCCTTCTAAAACAATTGAGAAAAGGATGGAAAGACTGAAGAAAAAAGTAGAGGGTGGTCCCTCTGGCTCCAACCAGCCACCAAAAACAGCAAGTGAAACCGCTTTATCTACTGTTGCCACCCCTGAGAAGGGTGTTTCTGGCACTTTAAAAAGGGGGAGCAGTCCGGCTGACACTCCGGCCCCCCTCCAAAAAATCTAAGAAAACTAAGCACATAGAACCCCAGGCCTCTGTTCCTCAAGGGTCTCTACTGTGTCTCACAGCCTGCCTTCTGCAGAGGAGATAGCTTAGGCTATGAAGGTTCTGCAGGCTTTACAAGGGATTCTGCCAGCTCAACCTGCTCTTCCTAAAGCTCCTGCCCCTGAGTCACAGGAACTGGAATATGATGACTATGGTGAGATGGATCCTGAACAGGATGAACCTGTAGAGCCCGCAATCTCACCTGAGCGGGAGTTCGGTTCTCCCCCTCAACCTGAGGATTTTTTTTCTCACTTTTCTTTTGTGAGAAAGATAGTGGATGCTCTGGACTTAGCTACCACTGAAGTGGTCGATGATGAAGAGGAGGCCGAATACCTTGAGACGATGGGGTTAACCCCCACAAAAAAGGTATATTTACCAATCAACAAGTTCTTTAAAAAAGATTTGTTTAAAATTTTACAGACTCCAAACTCTATCCCTCCTATAGATAGGAAGTCTGACAAGAAATATCACCTGGACAGGGAGGGAGCAGAATTTTTATACTCTCACCCTGATCACCAAGGTATAGTTCAGTAAGCAGCCTGTGAAAAGGCGAGGGTTCCTCTCTCTTCCCATGCCCCTGAGAAGGAATCCAGGAAATTAGACAGAATATCTAAGAAAGGGTACCTAGCTGCCTCCCTAGGTGTGAGGCAGGCTAATTACCAGGCGTATGCAGCACAGTATCAGAAAATAATGTGGCAGTCAGTACTGGCTATGTCAGAGAAGGCTCCCTTGCCCCTCTCTAATGACCTGGCAGAGACAGCTAGAGTTGGTCTGGAAGCTGCTAAATACCAGTTCCAGATGGCAGCTGATGCTAATGATACCGCTGCCAGGTACATGGCTCTGCCAGTGGCCCTACGAAGACTGGCATGGCTTAGGGCCACTAATCTCACCCAGGATACCCAAGGGCCATAGATTTTCCTGTGGAGAATAATTCCCTGTTTGGCAAACACTCTGAGGAATACATGAAAAAGGTGGATGAATACAAGGCCACCTACAAGAGTAATTTCTCCAGGGACAGGCCTTACCCCTTCTTATAGGCCTTATGGAAGGGGGAGCAGGGGAAGGTCCTCCTATGGGAGGCCTTTTTATCAGGGCCAAGCTGATTTTCAGCAACAACCCTACCCACAGCAGACTGGGTATTTTAGACCTAGGGGCAGGAGGGGTTCCAGAAGGGGATCCCAGGCTCAAGCACCCCCAAAACAAAACCCCTGACCAGTTGGTCCAGGTCGCCTCGCTACTGCCTGTAGGGGGCAGGCTGACTTGCTTCCTCCAGAACTGGTTCTCCATCACCACAAACAGGTGGGTTCTGGAGGTGGTAAATCAGGGTTTGTCCCTATGTTTTAAATCCCTTCCCTCTCTGAAGTCAAGACTTTTCAAACCAGCTTCCCTCTTGGAGGGCAAGCTCTTGCTAAAAGAGGTGCAGAAGTTGCTCCACATGAGAGCAGTGGAGCATGTAACAGCATGTCTCAGAGGAAGGGGCTTCTACTCCCGCTACTTCCTGACAAAAAAGAAAACTGGGGACTGGCAACCCATTCTGGATCTCAGATCTCTCAACAAATTCCTGGTAAAGCTAAAATTCAAGATGGTCACCTTGCAATCTGTACTCCCAGCTGTCCAGCAGGGAGATTGGTTAGCATCTCTGGATCTAAAAGATGCCTATTTTCACATCCCAATAAGGCAATCTCACAGAAAGCATCTCGGGTTCAGACTCCTTTCAGGATATTATCAGTTCACTTCCCTTCCGACTGACCTCAGCACCCAGGGTATTCACAAAGTGCCTAGCTGTAGTGGTGGCACACTTAAGGAAGTCTGGCATCCTAGTCTTTCCTTATCTGGACGACTGGCTGGCTGTGGGAAAATCCCCACAACAGGTCTCAGAGCACCTGCAATCAACAGTTCATCTTCTACAGTCCTTGGGATTCCTGATAAATCAGGAGATGTCTGTTGTTACCCCTGTTCAGCTGCTTCAGTTCATAGGGGCAGAACTGGATACTACTCAAGGAAGGGCTTTCCTCCTTTGAGACAGAGTGCAGGTTATTTTTGACCTGGCTGCCTCTTTCAAGCTAAACCAGCCATGTCCAGCAATATACTATCTGCAGATTCTGGACCATATAGCTGCAGCAACAGGTACAGTTTCAGGGGCAAGATACAGAATGAGAGACTTGCAGTCTCATCTCAGGTCCCATTGGTTGCAGAGAAGGGACAAGATGTCAAAGCTCATCCCAGTAACGGAGGTTGTTATTCAAGCCTTACAGTAGTGGAAAAATTCAGACAACTTAAGGCAAGGTGTCCCTTTCCAGAAGGAGAACCCTTCCTTTGTTCTCACAACAGATGATTCTCTACTGGGATGGGGCGCCCACATGGGGGAACACACCATCCATGGGACTTGGTCCGAGGCAGAATCCCTTCTGCACATAAATCTCTTGGAGCTCCGAGTTGTATTCATAGCTCTAAAAGCTTTTGCTCATTTGGTACCAGGAAGTGTGGTACGGGTCCGAACAGACAATATCACAACAATGTACTATATAAACAAGCAAGGGGGCACAAGGTCCGACCCTCTATGCTCAGAGACCATGAAACTGGGGGATCTTGCATACTTTATAAAAGTAACTCTGCAAGCAGTCCATGTCCCAGGGAAGGACAACATTTTAGCAGATGCCCTCAGCAGAATCGGTCAGGGCCATCACGAGTGGTCATTGGACACACAGGTGGCCAAGTCAGTATTCAGAAGGTGGGGTACCCTGGAGGTGGACCTCTTTGCCTCTTCAGAGAACCACAAACTACCACCGTTTTGTTGCAGACCCCCCACTCTGGCACAGTCCCAGTGGATGCCGTGGTAATGGATTGGTCAGGGAGAAGCCTATACGCGTTTCCTCTTGTCCTCAGAGTCCTGATCAAGCTGAGGTCCCAGTCTGCCTCAGTGATTCTCATCACCCCAGACTGGCCCAGACAACATTGGTATCGTCTCCTACTATCCATGCTGGTATCCACACCAATACATCTTCCCCAGAGGCACAACCTGTTAACCTCCCACCAGGGGAAAATAGGATATCCCAGTCTCTGCTCTCTCTGTCTCAAGGCTTGGCTCTTGAAGACATAGAATTTGCAAACCTAAACCTCTCTCAAGCAGTTTTACACATACTTAGGGGATATAGAAAATCCTCCACTAAGAAAACCCAAGGGTGTGCCCAGGACCACCTTGAAAATGAGCTTGCTCAATCGTGTTTATGCCTGGTTAAATAAAGTGATTGATTGATTGAAAACCTATTCAGCCAAATGGGAAAGGTTTCTCTCTTGGTGCACCCTGCACAGCATCGACCCTGCCTCAGCAGGGATTCCAACCTTACTTGAGTACCTCACTTTCTTACATGATCAGGGCCTTAAGCATACGTCACTAAGGATCCACTTAGCAGCTATTTCTGCTCATATTTCAGTGGGATGCCCCACTTCCATTGCATCTGACCCTATTTTTTAAAAGTTTTTCAAGGGTCTGTGTCTTACTTATCCACCAATTAGGGAACCTGTCCCTGGGTGGGATTTGAACATTTGTATTGCTCAGCTTATGAGGCCACCTTTTGAACCTATGTCCTCAGCCCACCTACAGTATGTCACATGGAAAACTGTATTCCTAGTAGCTATTACTTCTGCTAGAAGGATAAATGAGCTTCAGGCCCTATCTGTGGGAAAGGACCATTTGTCTTTCCATAATGATAAAGTGGTATTCAGAACCAATAGAAAATGTCTCCCTAAGGTGGTCAGATTTTCATTTGACCCAGTCCATTACATTACCAGTGTTCTTCACTGAACACTCTACTTCAGGTGAGCGTAGACTTCACAGTCTGGATGTGAAGAGAGCTCTTAGTTGCTACATATCTCATACTAAGGATCACGGGCAGGATAATCAACATTATTCCTTACCTATGGGGATGTGAAAAAAGGTACACCAGCTACCAAGAGATCACTGTCTCGCTGGATAGTTAGCTGTATACAGTTCTGCTATCAAAAAGCAGGCAAACAGGCCCCATTGGGACTCGGGGCCCATTCAACCCGGGGAACAGCTGCTTCTATAGCAGCTTCAAGGTCTGTCGCCCTACTGGACATATGCAAAGCTGCCACGTGGAGGACAGTACATACTTTCACTAAGCATTACAGGCTGGACATACTGTCCAGAGGTGATGCCAAATTTGGAACAGCAGTCCTGCAGAGCCTCTTTCCGAAGTAGGTTCTCTGCCCACCTCCAAAGGTACTGCTTTGAAGTCTCAGATACAGTTATGAATATCAAGAATACATGGGGTTAGAAGAAACATTACTCACCTTAGTAATCTTATTTCTTCCAGTGTATTCTTCATATTCATAACTCTCCCTTCCCTGCCTCCCCTACCAGAACCAGAGCCTCAGCATGCCTACTGATGTTATCTTGGATTTTCTACAAGCATGTACACCCCATTGGGGTACACTTTACGTGGGCAGGATTCCTCCTCCTTCTTTGGTTACCTGAGTTTCCAGGATAAAACTTATATTTCAGTTCTAGTGAAATAGTCACTAGGGTGTATACTTGGTTATGGGGGTTATCCCCTCTTTAGGCATTTTATACATAGTTTTAGATAGGTATTTAGTATTTCTGCCTTGTAGGCTATTTTTCGAAATCTGAGACGTTGATGGAATGTTGCAGTAGATGAGGGCAGCAGTTTGAATGTGTCTCGAGCAATGATAGGTTCTATCATTTGCATATAGTTCCAGTTCTCTCCGGGCAGTTCTGCTTAGGAGGCAGACTGCATACAGTTATGAATATAGAAGAATACACTGGAAGAAATAAGATTACTAAGCTGAGTAATTTTTTCATGTTGCTAGAAGACCGAGGGAATTGCATCACAGTTGCATTCCTTGAGGGCTCCACTTATTCTCAGCGATACTTGTATTTGTCTCCCACGGTTCCCTTTAAAGTTTTTTCTTTCTAAATATTTCAGTAAATGGTAAGATTGGAGAGTGTTTCTGATTGCTGGTTTGAACAAATGACAGAATGAAAGAAACACCCAAACTTTATATTTTTTTCTAGTGTTTTAAATTGCTCAAAATAATGCTTTCTTGTATTTTTTTCTTTATATGACCTTTTGAAACAAACCTGTTTCTTCTTCAGATATTTAGAGGGCTGTATAAATTAAAACAAATACATAGTCTTAGATCTTCCCTTGTCAATCTTCACCATTCATTACTGTTGGGTGTCAGCCGGAGACGCGCACCCGCCATGGGAGTTTTTTTTTTGTTTGTTTGTTTGTTTGTTTTTTTAGAGGAGTGGGCGTCGACGGCGCTGTCCCCTAGAGTGACGCTCTGCGTGGAGCGCAAGGGGTGGTCATTAGGCGCCGCAGACTCCTCCTCCATCCCAGTTCTGTTTCTCCTGCTGTCGAGGCTGCACCTGCTGCGCAGATTCGCTCGAAGTACTGCGTGATATGCCGCATTTGTCGAAGTTTCCAAGCTCCTTCATCCCGGTTTTTCTCGACGTCGTCGACCAGTAAGACCGTTCCTTTCTATATTATTTCAACAACGCAGACTTTTCTGTGTTTTTTCCTCAATTGTTTAGCATCATGTCTGGTTCGGGGGCAAAGCGTAAATCTAAGGCAGGCCATGCCCCTATGCGTAGGTGCCCCTGTGGCCGGCAGTTTTCCGTCACAGACCGTCATGATGATTGTCTCCGGTGCCTGGCACCCTACCATGACATGGATCATTGCGATGCCTGCTTCTCCATGGATCGCTGTGTTTTGGAACTCCACTCATTTAGAGTTGGACAAGCTCCACTGACTTTCGGAGGACGACGTCGCCCAAGGGCTTCCCAGGCCAGATCTCTCGACCCTTCCTCCCGTGTCTGTACGGCCCGGCGAGGAGGAAGCCTCCTCCACTTCCAGCCTTGCCGAGGAGGAGGTTTCTTATTCAGCGCCGGAGGAACAGTGTGATCCCTCCCGGGGTCACGCCGTTGGCGCCGTCCCGGCAGTCACCTCTGTGGAGGTCCAGGCTCCCCCAGTGTCACGGCCTCCGGTTGTGGGGCCCGGCTCTGGTGGACCCTTGTACCCATCTGTCCTCGTCGTGGAGTCTGGCGCAGCTCACGGCCGGTGACTCGGGCGGGGCTCGCGGTGCCGGGGACTGGGGACAGCGCCGCTGGCGGTGTCGTTCTGGGTCATGGTGCTATCTGCAGTACTGGGGACTCAGGCAGCACCATTGATGCCATGCTGGGCTTCGGCTCCGTTGGCCGGTGCCGCGCTAGGCCTCGGTACCGTTCGCGGAGCTGAGGGCTTGGGCGATGCTGTTCGTGGTGTCGTGCTGGGTCTCGGTGCCATTGGCAGTGTCGGGGACTCGGGCGGCGCTGTTCACAGTGCGGCCCAGGAACCTGGCGCTGTCAGGGGTGCGGATGACTCTACGGACGTGGTAGTCGTCACAGCCTACGGTGGTACCAGGCCTGGTGCCACCTCGGGGTAGGTTCCTGCGGCTGTTGGAATGGAGTCTTCCCTTCAAACAACATGAAGTCTTGCTGTATTCTGACTATTGCAGTGATATCCAACCTTTGAACTGCCCCGGAGAGGAAAGAGTTAACTTTCCATGCAAGGCATTGAACGCTGAGCTCGAGCTCAGTTGAGACTCTGTCTGTTGTTGTTTGAACCCAAACCTCCAGATTCTTTACTCCGCCTCACTGAACAGTCGCTCCGGAGATTTCTCCTTCGCTCAGTTCAAGTTTAGTTGGTTAAAGTGTTGTTTTTCCCCTCGGCCGAATTTCTTCCATCTAACCTGTCAGTTCAAGTCTTTGTCTGTGGTACCGTGAGTACTAGATAGGTTTATTATTATTAGTTTCTGTGTGGAACTTGTAAACATCGGATCGGTTCGGTTGAACCGATCAGGTTTGTAAAAAAAAAGTTTGTTCTGTTTTTTAGAGCGTGGTAACCGGTCCTTATCAGTTCTTAAAAAAAAAAAAAGATTTCATTACGGTTTTTTCCATGACCCGTAACACGGTCAGGAACCGATAGGGGTGTCTTGCCTGGCGGATTGCCGCAAAAAGGGTAAGGTTGGTTAGGACTGGCCGTGTCTGAAAAACCCAAGAGAAAAACCAGGCCCACTGGGTTTCAACACTATAATGTGTGTGGGGAAGCCTTTGCTAAGGCTGACCCCCACACCACCTGTGTTATTGTCTGGGTTTGACCGCCTCGATTCAGACTGCCAGATTTGCAGAAGTTTTCCACAGCTACCCTGGAAAGAGAGTAGGTAGGCTGAGGGAAAGAGAGGCTAAAAGTCCGCTGACCCGATGGGTTAGCCCGGTTCGGTTCTAACCGAACCAGAAGGAGTGCCCTCTGACCAGGGTGAAACTTCTTCGGGCAAAAGGAGAACCGATTCTGAGGAGTTGGTTCTGGTTAAAAGAAAAAGAAGGGATAAGTCAGCCGGTTCGGAT
Organism: Neoceratodus forsteri; assembly: GCA_016271365.2. NCBI lineage: Eukaryota > Metazoa > Chordata > Ceratodontiformes > Ceratodontidae > Neoceratodus > Neoceratodus forsteri. Next base: position 680,050,986 of record CM028131.1, on the reverse strand, counting down.
CCACAAGTTCTCTGTCCGACCGCTGATGAAATAGCCAAAGCGATAAGGATTGTTCAATCGCTAACTTCGGTTCCAACCGAACCGGCACCATCGGTTAGGGGCTTGGTTCGGTCGGTTCACCCGGTTCCGGATTATAATTTAGAGGATTTTTATGAACCGGAGGAGGAGGAGGGGGGAGAGTATGAGGATAGTGATGGTGATTATGAAAGTCTGGATATACCCATTGACCCGGACATCTCCCCAGACAGACCTTCAGGTGTTTCTCCTCCTAGGCTTTCTGAGTCCCCTTCCCACTTTATGTTTTACAGAAAAGTGGCTGAAACTCTCCAGCTTCCTATGGAGGAAGCAGTAGAGGATCAGGAGGAGCCTGATTATGTTGAGATGATGGACATCCCAGAGTCCAGGAGACTGTCTGTTCCCCTCCATAAGTCTTTTGGGAAACAGACATTTAAAATTTTAAAGACTCTTAATTCCATACCTCCTGTGGACAGAAGAATGGACAAGAGGTATACTCTTTCAGGCTCAGATACGGAGTTCCTTTCCCAGCAATGCAGCCATGTTGGGGTAGTGCAGGCTGCTGCCTGTGATAAGGCAAATATACCCTTGGCTTCACACCCCCCAGATAAGGACTCCAGGAGGATTGATGCCATGGCAAAGAAACAGTACATGGCAGCATCTTTGGGACTCGGGCAGGCTAATTATATGGCCTACACAGCTAGATACCAGAAGTCTAGATGGTACACTGTGATGGCTCTAGCTAAACAGGTCCCTGACCAGCTTGCCAAGGAGCTGGAGCAGGTGGCTACAGATGGTATTGAGGCATCCAAGGTGCAATTTCATGCTGCAGTGGACTCCAATGATGTTTCATCTAGAGTCATGGCTACATCTGTGGCCCTTCGTAGGATGGCTTGGCTCAGATGTACTAGCCTGTCACAGGATACCCAGACTAAGGCCATGGATTTTCCTGTTATTGGTAATTCTCTGTTTGGGGAGCAGACAGAGAACTACATGAAGAAAATGGATGAGTACAGGACCACCTATAGGAGTGCTCAGGCCAAGGAAAGGCAAGCCACACCTCAGAGGCAGCATTCCAGGGGTAGGGGCAGGCCTTTCTACCAAGCCCAGGCCTCCTCTTCCGCCTTTGCTCAGAGGGGGTTCTTCAGAGGGAGAGGCAGACGGGGTATAAGCAGGCCTGCTACCACCCCTCAGCCTAAAGCCCCTGCCAAACAGGCACCCTGATGGGTTTGCCCAGGCCGATTATCCACTACCTGTAGGGGGCAGGCTGGCTTACTTTGTCCAGGACTGGATGTCTTTAACATCAGAAAAATGGGTCTTGGAAGTAGTAAGCCAGGGACTGGTTCTCAGCTTCAAACAATTTCCCAAGATGAGAACCAGATCCTTTTCACCTGCAAATCCTTCAGAGACCCTTGCCCTAGAGGCAGAGGTCTCTTCCCTCTTGGCTCTCAGAGCCATAGAAAGGGTTCCACCCCTACACGGGGAAAAGGATTGTACTCCAGGTACTTCCTAACCCCCCAAAAGACAGGAGAATGGCGGCCCATCCTGGATCTCAGATATTTAAACAAGCCAAAGTTCATAATGGTGACTCTGGGAATAATTCTACCCTCTCTGAGGCCAGGGGACTGGCTAGTCTCCCTGGACTTCAAGGATGTCTATTTCCACATTCTCATCAGATGCTCCCACAGAAAGTACCTCAGGTTCGAGTTGCCCTCAGGCCACTATCAATTCAGAGCAGTGCCCTTTTGGCTAACATCAGCTCCAAGGGTGTTCACAAAATGCCTGGCAGTAGTGGTTGCTTTCCTAAGGAGAAAAAAGATCTCCATCTTTCCATACCTGGACGACTGGCTCATAGTGGGTCAGTCTCAGACCAAGTCAGTCATACCTACAGATAACTCAGCAACTGCTCACTTCTAGGATTCCTCCTAAATCTTTCAAAGTCAGTTCTAGAGCCAGTGCAGCTCCTCACCTTCATAGGGGCAGAGCTGGATACAATAAGGGCAAGAGCCTTCCTTCCCTGGACAGGGCAAGGACCCTTGTGACACTGGCCTCTTCATTCACCCTTCAGGTGTCTCGACCAGCAAGGCATTTTCTGCAGCTCCTGGGCCACATGGCTGCCTCTAGGCAGTGGTCCAAGGAGCAAGGTTTCAGATGAGGGACATTCAGTTCCACTTAAGAGCCTTCTGGTCCCAGAGAGAGGATTCTCTGACCAAGCTAATCCCAGTGACTCAAACCCTGATCCAGGCTTTGCAGTGGTGGCAGGATGAGGACAACCTAAGGCAAGGAGTCCCCTTTGTCACTCAATCTCATTCTCTAATCCTTACCACAGATGCCTCCCTCTTGGGCTGGGGAGCCTACTTGGGGGATCTTACCACCCAAGGGTTGTGGTCACCTCAAGAATCTCTGCTTCACATCAATCTCATAGAACTCAGAGCAGTGCTTTCTAGCACTTCAAGTTTTTTCCAAGTCTGTTCAGAACAAACTAGTTCAGATCAGGACAGACAATACCACCTCAATGTGGTACATCAACAAGCAAGGGGGCACTCGGTCTACGGCCTGTGCACAGAAGCAATGAAGTTGTGGTCTCTGGCCTATTCTCTGAATACCTCTCTGATAGCATTGCACCTCCCAGGGAAGGACAATGTCCTGGCAGATGCTCTCAGCAGGATATCTCAGGGCCATCACAAATGGTCCCTGGACCCCCTAATTTTGAAGGTGATCTTCTCCAGATGGGGCACTCCACAGATAGATCTTCTTGCAGCCCCAGACAATCACCAGCTTCCTCTTTTTTGCTGCAGACCCCCAGTGTTGGGCTCAGTCCCCCTGGATGCCCTAGTTCTCAATTGGGAAGGGAAATTCCTGTATGCTTTCCCCACTTCCCTCTCCTGTTCAAGGTACTAGTCAAAATCAGGTCTCAACCCTGCAAAGTGATTATGATTGCTCCAGACTGGGCCAGACAGCCATGGTACCCTCTCTTGCTGTCATTAGCAGTCCACCTTCCCCTGTCTCTTCCCAGGAATTACAACCTGTTAACATGTTCTCGGGGAGGGTTTGGTATCCGAATCGCAAATCTCTGTCTCAAGGCCTGGCTCTTGAAGAGTTAGAGTTTGCTGATTTGCATCTCTCTCAAGGTGTTCTGGATATTCTAAAGGCTTCTCGAAAGCCTTCCTCCAGAAAGACTTACAACTCCAAATGGAAAAGGTTTACTATTTGGTGCTCTGGTAAACATATTTCTCCAGAGTCTGCTGGGTTGCCTACAGTCCTGGACTATATGGTTCATCTCAATAGCTTGGGACTCAGACCAGCTACACTTAGAGTGCATCTGGCAGCTGTCTCTGCCTTCTTGTCAGCAGGCAAGTCCTCTTCCCTTTCAGCTCATCCTGTATTGTGTAAATTCTTCAAGGGATTGCTGCATACCAATCCTCCCTTCAGGGACCCTGCCCCTGCTTGGGACCTTAATGTTTGCATTGCTCAGCTTATGCAACCCCCCTTTGAGCCTTTGTTCTCAGCAGAGCTTAAGTACTTGACTTGGAAAACTGTGTTCTTGGTAGCCATTACTTCTGCCAGACGCATAAATGAGTTACAGGCCCTGTCAGTGGAGCCTGATTTTATCTCTTTCCATAGAGATAAGGTGTCCTCAGGACTAATAGGAAGTTTTTGCCTAAGGTGGTTTCAGATTTCCACCTTAATCAGTCTGTGTCTCTTCCTGTTTTCTTCACTGACCATTCCTCCTCTGGGGAGAGGAGGCTACACAGCCTGGATGTGAAAAGGGCCCTTAGCTACTACATAGAGCGCACCAAGGGTCACAGGTTTGACTCCCTCCAATTGTTTCTCACTTATGGTGAGGTTAATAAGGGAAAACCTGCCACTAAGAGATCTATTGCCGGGTGGATTGTCTCTTGTATACAATTCTGCTATGAAAAATTAGGTAGAATCCCACCCTCAGGCCTGAGGGCTCACTCTACTAGAGGTACAGCTGCTTCCCTGGCTGCTGCCAGGGATATTCCTATCTTAGAGATTTGTCAAGCAGCCACCTGGAAAACAGTACATACTTTCACCAAGCATTACTCTCTGGATATCCACGGTAGGAGTGATGCTCGGTTCGGCACAGCAGTGCTTCAGAGCTTGTTCCCCCTCCATGGAGGTACTGCTTGGTAGTCTGCAATAGTCAGAATACAGCAAGACTTCATGTTGTTTGAAGAAAAAATTACTCGCCTTAGTAATGTTGTTTCTTTTAATGGAGTCTTGCTGTATTCTGACACCCCCGCCTCCCCTCTCAGAACCTGGGTTTTGGGATGTGGGTGGGCAGAAACAGTGTTGGCACCCTAGAGGTGCCCCCTTTTTCTCACCCACTTATTTTTGGGTGTGTGTTGTGTTTTGTTTTTTTGGGTTTCCTGACTTGAGTCTTTGCCTTGGAACCCAAAAAATCTTTTTATTTAATTTAGTTGCCAGTTGGCTAGTGTGAGTTTACAGTTTCCACACAGGACGCCCAGTGAGTATAGCTCGAAAAGATCTGGCGGTTTGGGTTCAAACAACAACAGACAGAGTCTCAACTGAGCTCGAGCTCAGCGTTCCATGCCTTGCATGGAAAGTTCACTCTTTCCTCTCCGGGGCAGTTCAAAGGTTGGATATCACTGCAATAGTCAGAATACAGCAAGACTTCATTAGAAGAAACAACATTACTAAGGTGAGTAATTTTTTCTTGTTGACCCCTCCTCAGAGGGAGACTATTCAGGTGAGGACCCAGACCAGCAGCTAGAGTCTTCTGGCTCTGAACCTCCTGTAGGCCGCAGGGCTAGATGGTCCAGTGTTCCTCTCCCAGACTTCCCGGAGCTGGTTAGCCCGGATCATTCCATGGTTAGGGGTGGCCTGGAGTCTTCCGTGGTGGATCCTTCGGATGTCTGAGAGGATGCCCTCTTCTCGCAGGTCCCAGGCAGCTGCCGCTCCCGGTGCTGCTCGGGTCCTTCAGCAGAGGGAAGAGGACTCTGCCTCAACGGGTGCCCTTCGGGGTCTTGCTCAGCGGGGACCTCCGACACTGGTTACGAGGAAGAGGGCTGCTTCGGAGTCTGAAGGATTGAGGGGTTGAGTCAGGAGGCAGCGACAAACCCCCACAGCCGTGCGGGGAGGAGTCGTAGCGCTGATCCTCGCCTCTCTCTCTCTGAAGGTTTCTAAAGCATTTTCTGGTGGCGGTTCTGAGGGTTGCCCTTCTGGACTCATGCAATCCCAGGTGCGTCACGGGAGATTCCCCTTCAGGGCTTTTTCCGGAGTTGTCTGTTACCCTCTCTACTATGCAACCCGGCACGATCTCAGGGTCCCCAGTCTTGGCGGCATCACTACTTGGATCCCAGAGCCCTGGCGGAGGTCAGGCACGTGCTATTGGGTGCCCTTTGCCCATCCCTCTGCAGCCACCTCCTGCTCTCCCAGGCTATGTGGGGCCCACTGGGCCATTATTTTGGGAGACGTTCAGAGCTACTGCGGCGGCCTTCCCGTCCTGTGTTAGGGCCATGGACGAACAGGTCTTCTGCCTCCCCCCCCCCCCGGGCATTCGAGCTCCACTTCCTCCTCTTCTTCCTCAACTTAGGAAGAGGAACCTTCTGTCCACCTTTCCTCTTGACGCTGACTCCACCGACTATCAGCATTTCCTCTCGAGGATGGTTTCGGAGCTTCGTAATTTCCTACATCCATAGGGACAATACCGGGCGGCAGATGCGTGCTTTCCTTAGTGAATTCAGCGCCCGCCATTTGGTGGTGCCTTCCTGGCCGATTCCCTTCCAGGAAGCGTCTATCCGCACCTAGCAGTCTCCAGCCCCAGGAGACGGTATTGTGCCCCCCACGAGTCTCTAGGTTCTCTACCTCACCCACCTTCGGGTTTTGACAGCCCTGGATACTCCCTCCGGCCTCGCCGCCTGGCGCACGACAGGCCTCCGGATTCGGATTCTGCTGAGTTCGACCGGTGGGGACGAAGAGTCTTCTCTTCTGGTCGTGCATTGTTGTGCATTTCTTCCCATCAGGCTCACCACGCTGCTTACTACAGGCATCTGTGGTCGATGCTGGCTCAGGTCTTAGCCCTGCTTCCTGACTCAGAGCAGTCTAGACAAGCCATTGCCCTCTCTGCACAGGGTCTGGAGCTCGCAAGGCACCATGCGAGGGCATCCTACGATGCCAATGAGGTAGCATCCAGACTAATGGGGACAGTGATCTGCATTAGGCGGACAGCATGGCTTCATCTCTCCCGACTGTCACCCATGGCCCAGCATAGATTACTGGCTCTGCCTTCTGGGGGACCCGCCTTTTTTCCCGTAGTGTGAGGAGGTGTCTTCAGGGGCAATCCCCCTCCCACAGCCCCTCGGGGCGTCTCCTCCTCACCCGCCTTAGACCTCCTAGTCTATTGGTTAGGGTCTTCCCCTCTCTTCTTGTCACCAGTAGGAGGCTGAGGGATCTGTTCTCTCAGGGTTTACTCTTTCCTCCTTCGGGGCTGATTACCAATAGTAATGAATGGTGAAGATTGACAAGGGAAGATATGAAAATTACGTACCTACCATAATTCTTGATCTTCTCTTGTATCCTCACCATTCATTACTGAATCCTGCCCACCATCCCCTCAAGGGCCTCCTCCTTCGGCGTCTCCCCCTTCCTGCTCGTTCCTCCCCCTTCTCCCTTAGCCGTTAAGCCAAAAAAGAAAAATCCGTTCTTCTAAAGAGATCCTTCCCTCTGAGAATAGGAGGAACGAGGTAAAATTTATCTGTACCTGAGGGAACTCTTTCTGACTGCCCTTACTGGGCATCTCTTGGCTCTTCCCCAGCCATGTTTTTCAATTCACAATTAAAGAGACGGTCCCTTAAGTGGCTCGACTTCTCTTCCCAGGCCCTTCTGGCTGGCCCTAATCCTATTATACAGCCTCTACTGGTTGGTGCTGTTCCGGCACTTCAGTTTCCTTAAGGGGTGTTTTCTGCCTTGCCTCTAAGGAGTCCGATTGAGTTCTCACTCTAAGTACAGGGGTGCCCCCTGCGGCCCCCCTCCTCCCCCTCCCCACACTTTCACATGCTACTGTGTTATCACCTAACAAGGTGCTAAAGGGCTCCTTTCACTTTCTAGTTGGCCGCTCTCTTTTGGGAACAGTTTTTCCTCCTTAATAGTTGGAGAGCTCCCAGCTGGAGTCTGGAAGGTTAGGGATGGCGGGAGGTTTAGAGAATCTGCCTTTTGTGTCCAAGCTGTGCGAGTGGTTCGGTTGACCCTCTCCCTGAATTGTTGAAATGGGATCCTTGCTCCCTTGTGTTTGGTTCTGAGCTTATAACCCTAAGCCAATTTCTCAATGGCAGAATTCTCCCCCTCCTAGCATCCCGCCCTTTTTTTTTTCTCCTCTCTTCCTCTTCTTTCTCCTCTGTATCTGTTCCTCCCTTAGAGCTGCCCCAGAAGTGAGGCCCTTCGGTCCCTTAGGGTAGGCATTTTTCCCCCTCTCTTTTCTGTCCTCTATTGGCTTATTCCTTTTTCAGTTTATATCCTTTCCTTTTTTTCTATCCCTTGGCTGTCTTGCCTCACTCTCTTTTCTGATCCTTATTTCGCCTCTCCGGCTAACAGAACTGGGATGGAGGAGGAGTCTGCGGCACCTAATGGCCCCCTCTCGCACTCCACGCAGAATGTCACTCTAGGGGGCGGCGCTGTCTACGCTGACTCCTCTAAAAAAAATTAAAAAAAAACTCCTATTTCGGGTGCGCGCCTCCGGCTGACACCCAACAGTAATGAATGGTGAAGATACAAGAGAAGATTAAGAATTACGGTTGGTACGTAATTTTTGTTTTTTACTTAGTCAATTACTACCAAACTAATAGTTTGTAAATAAATAAATCATGTATTATATGATATATAAAATGGAAGAACAGACCTGCAAGTCCCTTTTTATTATCCCAGAATGTCCATATGTTCTTAAAGCTTTATATGCAATATGTGTGGTTTACATTGCTATCTTTCTCCTAAAGAAAACACAAACGATAGAGGAGGGAGGTGGGGGGAGCCAGATTAGGATTAAAGGGTGGAACATTAAACACAAGTTTTGTTAGGGTGAAGACCCAGTTAATATATGTCTTCAAATCAGTTTTGTCCGGGTGTTCTTCATATAGTCAGTAGGGGATTATACCTTCCAAAGGTTGATCATTGTTCCAGTCTCTGTATTAAACTGTGTCCTGTGAGTCTTCACGTGCAATGCAAATGTTAGTTTTGACTCATTTTATCTGAAATAATTTGTTTTTGTTAATCTGTAATATTTACAAAGATTTGCTTACCCTATATTTTAGCTACTATTTCATGCTCCATTTTCCTTTTTGTGTAACTAAAGCGGTTTCTTCAGTTTATTTCCAAAGCTCCCAGGCTCAGAAGTAACCCGCAGTGTTTTCTGCCACCATTACCTGAAATGCTGTTGTAGCCACAGGTCCCACCCTTCTCTGCAGGTGCAGAAGGGGCCGGGCTGCAGGTTATCATGCTTGGGCTAGCGTGATCATGTCACAATGACGTCACCCTGAGACCCAGTCACTAAGGAAACTATTCTGTTTCCGTAGGGAAATCACTAAATGTGAACTCGTCCCCCTTCTGTACAGGATTTCAAATCTTATTGTTTAGGTTTGCAGGATTGATCTGCACACATGGCTATATAGCTGTGTTCCTTATATTTAGTTGATCTCAGTATGTCAGCAGTCATAATTAGATGTGGTGATTTGATTTTTCATTGAAACCTAGCCGATGGTGGAGACCTTGCTGTCACAGATGGAACCCTTCAGTAGTTCCTGTGGTTAAAATCAACGAATGATAAATATTTTTCTGGCAGTTTGGGAACTTGTATCTGCCTGGGTTCAAATTGGTTGGATTGTTTTACGTGAACCCAGTGCAAAATATAAGTGGGCAGACCATTGTGAAGGTGATTCCAGATCTTATTGGATGAGCTTAGTCTCAAATGTAAAAAGGCCAGTCATTGTATAGGAGATTCCAGATCTCTGTAGTGTAAAATATCAAGGGTCATATCATTTTAGGATTTGATTTATTTTACTTATGTGATATAACGAAGAAGCTGCTTTAGTTGCACAGAAAGAACAGAGCATGAAATAGTAGCTAAAATATAGGGTTAGGTACCTTGGTAAATAAAATTGAACATTTTAATAGAGATTAATGAAAAAATAATTATTTCAGATAAGATGAGTCAAAACTATCGATCTTACTTCGAGTTGGAGCTCTTGCAGCAGGCTATAACCATAGGGACTAAGCCGCCAGGTGCCAGGACCCACGGAAAACTTGTAGCTAGCAGTCTTCAGTGGGGACCACCCCCTGATGTTGGTCTGCCCCCAGCGTCAGTTAATAGTATAAAAGGGGCAGTCCCCAGGCCCACCTCAGTTCTTTTCCCGTCATCAACCCATTCGCATCTGCTACAGTCGATCGCCAATGCGTTGTTACCCACGTTTATTTTCTTCAAAAATAGTGATTTATTTTTTCTTCTCTCTGCATGTTTTTTTCACTGACTTCCTCAGTAGAGCAGCAAAAGTCCAAGTGCACATGTGGCAAGCAGCTACCCTACCCTACCGGACCACGACATGGAGGCCTGCCAGCACTGCCAGAGCTTTAACCAAAGGACTAGGATTCGCTGCCAGAAGGCCCTTAAAAGCCACCTCCTTGAGAAGCAGCTTGCCGCCATGCAGACGCAATCCTTTGGGGGGGGGCCCTCTTCTTCTTCCTTTTCGTCTCGGGGCCTCCACGTCGTCCTCTGCGCACCAGGAGAAGAAGTCTGCATGCACAAGTCCCGGACAAGAAGAAGACTCCAGACACGCCCCGCCGGTGTCCTCATAAGAAGAAGGTCGCCCTGGTTCCTCCTCCCATGGGGAGGGGGGGGGTTGGACTACTCTCCCCAGTCTGCACACTCCTCCAGGCAGCTGGTGGATAAACCTCCCGCCTTAGTGCTGTGGGCAGGCAGAGGTTCGTCAGGGTCCAGGACTCTGGCCTGGACTCTGCAGTCCCTGAAGGTCAGGTTCATTCCTAAGTCCTCGGCCGTGTCGACAGGTGGTGCGGCCTGTGCCTTTTCAGATGGCAGGTCGGTGTCCGCCCGGCGTCAGCTAGGGCCTCTAAGTCTTTGAACAAGGCACCTCTGACGCCCAGAGCACCGTGATGCCTCTGCCTTGTTCCACGGTGTCTTCACCACAGGCTTCTCAGCAGGCATCAGATGAGTCCCAAGACCGTTGCCAGCAGACAACCATTCGTTCGATGCCGGGTACTCCAGCATCGGCTCCGGCAATGCCCCAGCCATTGCTGGCCTCTCCTGCATCGCCAGTGGACATGAATGTCTCCCCCACACTGACGACAGAGGGTCTGATGCCAGAGATTCCTACAACCCGGACGTCCAACGTCCGATCCTCCAGTGCCTGCCAACCCTGAACCTCAGGTGCCTGTTGGCCCATCAGGTCCTCAGATTCCTCTTAGTGAGGTGAAGGACCTTTTCCGCTTTTGGTGAAATGAAATTAAGGGTGACCTTTTTCCTCCCAAGCCTTCCGAGCCAGTAATAGTGGAGCCTTAGGCGGAACCCAGGGAGCCTACTCCACAGCCCAAGAACCCATCCCCACTCCCTGACATTGGACATAGGGGCTGGTCTAAGCACAGGGGCCAGAGGCACGGGTATTCTTCCTCTAGGTCCTTGGGCTGCCGTCCGTGCGAGACCTCATCCTCCTCTTCTGAGTCTGAGGAGTCGAGTCATAGCTCATCTTCCTCCTCCTCCTCCACGGACTCTGAACCCAGTGGTCGCCCACCCACAACAACCAATAAGGAAATCCCTCGATCCCCTCCTGACAATCCAACACTCATGGACATCATGAGGCATATCCAGGCAACTAATGGCTAGGAAGCAGAAGACCTGGATCCTGAGCAGCGTAGACTAGCCAAGTACCTTCACCAAAAGGAGCCTAAACCTTTAGTAGTGCCTCCGCTTGTATATACTTTCCAGGACTTAACCAGCATCACCTGGAAGCATCCCTTTGCATCATCAGCTGTCTCTAAGAAATCAGACCAGCTCTGCAAGGCATCTCGGGATGAGCCCTTCCTTGCGGAACATCCAGTGGCCGATTCCGTGGTCATTACAGCAGCCCATGATAGGTGGAAGAGGCCCAAGCATCTCTGCAATCAGCTTCCTGACCAAGAATCCAAACATCGACCAGGTGAGCAAGAAAGTTTACTCCTCAGCTACTTTCTCTATAAGATCTTTAAATTTTCTTACCCACATGGTGCAACATCAAAATGCACTGTGGGAGAAAAGCCTGGAATTGGTCAAAGCTCTGCCGGATGTGCCACAGAAGACTGAACTTATGAACCTGTTGAGGTCGGGCTCAGATGTAGGCATGCATGTTTCTAGGGACATGGATATGTTGTTCAATCCACACTTCTTGGCAGGTACTTTGCCGCTTTAAATCTTGCCGGAAGGTCTTCAGGCTGGCTCCTTCCACCCACCTGGGTGGTAAAACTCTTGGCTCTGCCCCATGACGCTAGATCTTCCTTACCGCTTGGAAGCTCAGGTTCCCTCTTTAGCGCTCTGCGTTTAGACTGGATCCAAACTCTTTGGTTTACCCGAAAATAATTCTAAAGTTTACAAGACTTCGGTCTGTTTCTTCCCTCGCGGCTGCAATGGATAAATTGACTCCCAGTTTTTGGCGGTGCCCATGCGGGCAGAAAATGTCTCGGACGGATCTGTACACCACGTACGTATATTGCCTCGGGCTGGACCACGATCCACAGGCCTGCTAGTTGTGCAAGTCCTTCTCGGCCAATGTCCTCGAAGACCGTGCTGCCAGACTTCAACTTGGACGCCCCGAGAGGCGAATTCCGATGGTGAAGTCAAAGGAGGCCCATTGGGCGGTGTCCGGCGGCAGGCGAGGCTGAGCAACTGGAGCAGATGATCACCCTCGAGGAGGAGGCGGCCCAGGCCGCATCTTCTTCCTCCTCAGTCGCGGCATTTATCCTGCTCTCCTTGGGCTCTTCCTACACGGCTTCTTTTAAGGAGCTTTGTCAATCCCTCTCTACAAAGGGGGAGGGTCCATCGGGACATTCCTCTCGGTCCAAGAAGAAGGACTCGAAGGGTAAGTCTCACCGTCAGCGTTCATGGGAGCGGGAGAGGTCCCCTTCCCCGGACAGTCGACACACTACTTCGGTCAAGGTTGCAGCTAAGGCCGCTGGCTTCACGGTATCCCCGTCAAGTCAGCCGGCCGAGACACCCATCGACGCGGTCGAGATTTTTCTCGACCCGTCGAACAGGTTGTCGACTGAAGAAGCCGACAGTCCTTCTTCACCGGTTCCCCCGGTAGAAGCCGAGGACTTGCCTGTGCCTCCTGTGCCGGAGTCCCCGGTTAAGGTTCCCGAGCCAAGGGAGGAACGGGTTTCCCCCACTCCATCCCAGACCTGCCCTCAGAAAATAACGACGGTCTCGGTCTTGGACCTCCTCTCGGCCCAGCCGATCCCGCCAACACTGGCGGTCTCTGACTCGGCACAGAGGGAAGCAGCGGCGCCGCTCATCCTTGTCTTCTTCCTCCTCGGAAGAAAGGCTTCAGCGCAAGTTGTGTCAACGCTATGAGGACTTAATGAGGCAGCAGCTTCTCCTGACTGGGAACAAGCCAACTCAGTCGCCTTCCCCGGCCATTAAGTGGCTGTCACCTGAAAGGCCAAAGCAGCCCCTCGTAGTTGTTGAGGAGCCCAAACTGGCACTGGTTGTTCGGCCTAAACCAGCTGCGCCACCTATTGTGGTGGAACCCCCGCCTCCACAATCTAAATCTGGGGCTCCGACCAAGGATTCTCGGTCGGGTCAGGGGTTGCCCCATCGGTTGTCGGTCACCCTCACTCCCGACCGTCCTCTGCAGGTGGAGGGTGGCTCAGGCCCTAGATAGCTGTTCGTAGACTCCTCAGAGTCTGATGACGACTCTTCCCTGTTCTCCAGGTCCCTTGACCTGGAGTCCTCTGGGGGACAGTCAGTGGACGAGAGCCCAGCCTCGTTCATGGGTCTGCTTCGGCTCATCTCAGAGTCTACTGGGATGCAGCTCGAACCTGTATCCAAGCGGGCCAAGTATCTGCTCACGGAGATACTGGACCGAGGGGATTCTCCCACGGAGGCCTTTCCGATGGCTGAAGCCACTGTTGGCCCAGCCTTGGAGTTATGGCAGCAGCCGGCTTCTTGTCCTACTCCTTCGGCCATGATGGCCAGGAAGTACGCAGTCCCAACCGGGTCACTGTCCGTTTTTTCGGAGCACCCCTCTACAGAGGGGCTTGTTACCGATAGTGTTTTGCGGCGTTCTGGGAACACCAGGGATGTGGACAAGCCTCCCAACAAAGAGTCCAAGAAGCTGGACTGTGCCGGGCATAAGGTGTACGCTGCGTCCTCCTTAGGCCTCCGTCAGGCCAGTTCGGCCGTACTGATGGCGCACTTCTCCCACACCCTTATGGGCTCTCTGGATGAGGTGAGTCCCTCATCTCCCGGCTGACTTCCAGACTATGGTCAAGCAGGTGCGGAATCAGGAAAGGGCGGTGGCAAAACAGCAGCTCCAAACTGCACTGGATATTGGAGACTCTTGTGCCCGGTCAGTAGCGGCCGCAGTGGCCATGCACTGCAGAGCTTGGCTGCAGATTTCCACCTTTACGGCGGATACCCAGCACAAGCTGGCAGACGCTTCCTTCCTGGGTACCGACTTGTTCTGGCCCGGGGTGGAATGCCATCTCCAGAGGATCGAGAAGTCCAGTGCCACCTTGGACTTGGTCATGTCTGCCCAGAAGGACAAAGGCCACCAGCAGCAGCGTAAGCCCTTTCGGCCTTCTGCCCCTGCGGCACGTCCGGCCCAGCAACACCAGCATCAGGGCCAGCAGGCTCGCACTTGGCACCCCAAAGCCAAGCCTGCAGCTTCCTCCAGCAGGAAGCCGGGAGGGAAAAGCGCCAGAGGTCCCTCTGCCGGTCCCTCCTCCAGTTCTGCCCAGTGACTGTTTGAGGGGTGTCACCCCCAGCCTCGTCGCTCCCCCCCTGGGTTCCCCTGGGAGACGGCTCCCCACTTTCTTTCCGCCTGGTCCGCTATCACCACGGACCGCTGGGTGTTGGAAGTGGTAGGAAAGGGTCTGCCTCTGGAATTCGAGGAGGCCCTGCCCTTCCGAGCCGTCGCCCCACGGGGGGCCACGTGGTCCGCAGCCTCTCTGTCAGCCCGTCTGGCCGACATTGCCCTGCTCCTTCAGAAGGAGGTGATCAGGGAGGTGGCAGATCCTCCTCCAGACCCAGGGTTTGTGTCCAGGTATTTCCTGGTCCCAAGCGGACGGGGGGGGCTGGCGTCCCATTCTCGACCTGAACAGGTTTCTAAGGTCTCGAACCTTCAGGATGGTCACTCTGGCTCAGATCATTCCATCCTTGGAATGAGGCGTGTGGTTTTGTTCTCTGGACCTTCAGGACGCGTTCTTTCACGTTCCAGTCCATCCGTCCCACCAGCGATTCCTCCGCTTCAGAACAGAGGGGTCCCTTTATGAGTTCTGGGCCATGCCCTTCAGCCTCTCTCCAGCTCCCAGGATCTTCACCAAATGCATGGCAGTGATGACAGCATTCCTGCGGCGCTGAAGGGTCCGGGTGTACCCTTACCTGGACGACTGGCTGATTGCAGCCCTCTCCAGACCAGAGGTGGAGTGGTCCAGAGATCTGGCCCTCCAGGTTTGCTCTCAGGTTGGCCTCCTCATCAGCGAGGCCAAATCGGAACTTACGCCAGAGCAGGTGATTCAATTCATCGGGGCAGAGCTCGACTCTCTGAGCCAGAGCACGGCTCCCGGCGGACAGGGCCGAGGTTCTTTCCTCTTTTGCCCAATCATTTCAGGTTGGGCAATTGCGCCCTGCCCAGGACTTCCTGGGCCTCATGGCAGCCTGCACCAGCGTGGTCCGTTGGGCCCGTTGGCACATGCGTCCCCTACATTGGGGACTGCCCAGCAAGTGGTCACAGCGCTCCAGTCCTCTGGACCAGCCAGTGGCAGTGACCCAGGAGATGTGGAACGCTCTCCAGTGGTGGTTCGTTCCAGCCCATCTGCAGGAGGGCATCCCGTTTGTCCGCCCCGAGCCGACGGTCACTCTATCGACCGACGCGCCTCTGATGGGTTGGGGTGCCCATCTGGGGGAGCACATGGCCTCTGGTCCCCTCGAGAGTCTCGATGCCTCATCAACCTGCTGGAGCCTCAAGCGGTCCAACTAGCCCTCACCGCCTTCCCTACATTTGTACGGGGTCAAGTGGTCCAGGTCCAGACGGACAATACCATGACCATGTACTACCTAAACCACCAGGGCAGGACGTGCTCCTTGCCCCTGTGCAAGGAAGCTCTCCGCGCTTGGTCCCTCGTGTGCAGCCTGGAGGCGGATCTCCAAGCCATCCATGTGGCTGCAGTACTCTGGCCGATGCCCCAAGCCGGATAGGGGCTGCATCTCACGAGTGCTCTCTCCTGCTGGAGGTAGTACAAGATCTGTTCTCCCACTGGGGCACACCTCAGGTGGACCTGTTTGCCTCCAGGGAGAATGCGAAGCTGGGGCTGTTTCATGCCCGCCCCCCTCAGCAGGGCTCGCTGCAGGGTGATGCCTTCTCAAGGCTGTGGACCCTGGCCCTCTTCTACGCTTTCCCCCATTTCCCTTGATCCACAAGGTGCTTCTCAAGGCGAGGAGGGACAAGGCGTAGGTTATTCTGGTAGCCCCAGACTGGCCCCGCCAGTTCTGGTATCCAGATCTCCTCAGCCTCGGCTCCAGACTCCCGAGGCGGCTCCCAGCCTGCCCGCACCTGATCTCAGTCAACCAGGGGAAGGTTCTCCACCCGGACCTTCAATCCCTGCACCTGACGGCCTGGTTCCTGAGCGGGTAGAGTTTCAGGGCTTGGGTCTTCCCGACGAGGTCCTCAACGTTGTTGAGGCTTCCCGTAAGGAGTCGACCAGGAAATGCTATGCCTTCAAATGGAAGACATTCTCCATTTGGTGTCAGGGCAAGGGGTTGGACCCTTCCTCCTGCTCCTTGGCAAGCATTCTGGACTATCTGTGATCCCTTTCTCAGCTAGGGCTTCGGTCGATGACCCTTAAGGTGCGCCGGCTTACCGAGCACGGGCCGGAAAGCAGTCGGCGCAGGAGAAGGTGTTCGGGCGCTTTTTCAAAGGTCTTGATCACATATCCCCTCCGGTGCGAGAACCTCCCACCTCGTGGATCTACTGCTGGTATTGGCTAAGCTTCATAGGCAAGCATTCGAACAGATGCACAGGTGTGACATCTCTCACCTGTCGTGGAAGACCGCCTTCTTGGTGGCTATCACGTCAGCCAGAAGGATGGGAGAGCTCCAGGCGCTTTCCATCGAGTCTCCTTATCTGGTCATCCACAGGGACAAGGTTGTCCTGCGCCCCCACCCGAAGTTCCTTCCAAAGGTGGTGTCGGAGTTTTACCTTAACCAGGGGTTGACTCTGCCAGTGTTTTACCCCAATCACACCTCGGAGGCCGAATATAAGTTCCATACCTTGGACCCTAGAAGAGCGCTCTCTTATTATAAGGAGCGAACGGCTGAAGTTCGGGGAGAGGTTCGCCAGCTGTTTGCCACCTACGCTGAAGCCGTACCTGGCAGACCAGTAGCCAAGCAGACGATAGGCAGGTGGGTCACTTCCTGCATAGATCTCTGCTACAGGTTGGCGGGCATGGAGCCTCCCAAAGGGATAAGAGCTCATTCTACCCGCCATACCGCTGCTTCGGTGGCTGCTTCCAGGGATGTCCCTATCCAGGAAATCTGAGGGGCTGCTACCTGGAAGTCAGCACACACCTTTATTACCCACTACCACATCGACATTGAGTCATGCCGGGATACTGGTTTTGGGACCTCGGTTCTCCAGTCCTCGTTTCCTAAGTAGGGGGTGTGCACCTTGCCTCCCTCCTCCCGAAGAACTGCTAGGAATCTGCCAAGAAGTGTGGATTGAACAACATATCCATGTCCCTAGAAATACAGGTTACTCACCTGTAACAGGAGTTCTAGGAATGGTATATGTTGTTCATCCACACAACCCACCCAGCCTCCCCGGCTTCGACGCACAACCTGGCTTCCAGCGGGCTAGATCTGGTGTCATGGGGCAGAGCCGAGAGTTTTACCACCCGGGTGGGTGGGAGGAGCCAGCTTGAAGACCTTCCGGCAAGATTTAAAGCGGCAAGGTACCTGCCAAGAAGTGTGGATGAACAACATATACCATTCCTAGAACTCCTGTTACAGGTGAGTAACCTGTATTTTTGCGCGCCTCTTGTGATATGGCCACCAGAACTGCAGCCAGTTTTTATCCGGCGACATGCGTGGCTTTGGCTTCGGATCTTGGGTTTTACCCAGGACCTTCACACCGCAATCATGTACCTCCCTTTCAAGGGTTCGGTCCCTTTTAGAGACGAGGCCGAGAAGCTAATTGAGTGCCTGCAAGATTCTGGCAAGGCCATCTGGTCAGTCCAGAAGATGTACAAGGCTAACCAGAAGCCATTTAGGAATCAATCCTTTTGTAGATCCTCCAGACAGCAGTCTTGAAACCAGCAGCAGTGAGGAGGGTGTGAATGCTAAACCACCTCCCAGACCCCTGGGAGTTCCTTGTCCAGAGCTGCCAAATCTTCTCAGGTCACTCTGCCCACCCCCAGAGTTTCAGCCTGACTCCTTGCCAGACCCCCTTCCCCAACAGAATCCCTAGAGGAGGCAGTGGGGGGGGGTCGCTTCTCCTTCCATCTGGAGGGGTGGAGCAAGATAACTATCGACCAGTGGGTCCTTCAAATCATAGAGAGGGGACATACATTGG
The DNA here is from genome assembly GCA_016271365.2 of Neoceratodus forsteri. Classification (NCBI taxonomy): domain Eukaryota; kingdom Metazoa; phylum Chordata; order Ceratodontiformes; family Ceratodontidae; genus Neoceratodus; species Neoceratodus forsteri. The sequence continues at coordinate 680,033,164 of CM028131.1, read as the reverse complement.
AGTTCTTGGAGAGCCCACACTGGAAAATCCGCCAGGGTCTTCCCGCTATGCTCAGTCTCATGTTGCTCTGATCAAAGAGGAAATTCAGGCTCTTCTACAGAAACTGACTATAGAGCCAGTCCCTCCAGGTCACAGGGGAAAGTTTTTTTTTTTTTTTTTTTTTCGTATTTCTTCCTTGTGCCAAAAAAAGACCGGGGATCTTCACCACATTCTGGACTTCAGTCATCTGAACAAGTATGTAGAGTACAAAAAGTTCAGAATGGTCACTCTACCAGGCTTACTTCCCCTTCTCCTAGTGTTCCAACCCCAAAGAAAGTATTTGTGATTCCTCTTTCATGGGCACCACTACCAGTTCCGAGCCCTGCCTTTCGGCCTGTCCTCAGCTCCCAGAGTCTTCACCAAGTGCCTAGTGGTGGTTGCTGCGGCCCTTAGGAGAAAAGGCCTCTACATCTTTCCATATCTAGATGACAGGCTTCTGACAGCACCCACAAGGGGCCAGTTGTTGGGAGCTCTAGAAGGCACCTTTAATCTCTTCAGAGAGCTGGGGATCACTCTGAACCTGCCAAAGTCATCCCCATGGCCCAGCCAAAGACCCCAGTATATCAGAGCGATTCTGGACACAGTTTAGGGCAAGGCCTTTCTGCCGCCGGACAGAGCATATCGCTTCTGTCCCAAGCTCTGATGGTTTTCTCATCCAGTCAAGTCTCAGCCAGGACATTCTTGTGAATGCTGGGTCCCATGGCAGCCACCATTCTGACCATCCCTCTGGATCATTTGCACTTGAGGGTTCCCCAGTGGACACTCAGAGTGCAGTGGGACCAACGCTCAGACAACGTGGAACAACCAGTCATGGTCTCCAACCCAGTTCGTCAGACCCTGGATTGGTGGATGGAGCTGGTCAACCTTTCCAAGGGGATCCCCTTCAGACAGGAATCTCCGCAGCAGGTCCTAACCACAGATGCCTCGGGACAGGGTTGGGGCGCCCAGCAAGTCCTAACCACAGAACCACAGATGCCTTGGCACAGGGTCGGGGCACCCACATAGTAGACCGGCAGACCCAGGGGACCTGGTCTTCTTTGGAGCAGACCCTGCACATCAGTGCTGTTGAGATGAGAGTGGTCCTGTATGCCTTACAGGCATTTCAGACAGACCTTCTCCCGGGCCCTCTCTTGGTCCAGACCGACAGTATGTCGGTGGTCTTTTACATCAACAAGCAAGGGGGGGACTTGCTCGTACCCCTTTGTAGGGAAACCATGAGGGTCTGTTATTGGGCACTGGAGCACCACCTGGAACTCACCGCCGTGCATGTTCTAGGCACCTAAAACGTCTTCTGTGACAGCCTGAGCAGGTTTGGTCCAACGCCAACGAGTGGGAACTACTCCAGTCAGTCACAGGACAACTGTTCGACCAATGGGGACAGCCAGACCTGGACCTTTTTGCATCCCTACTCAATGCCAAACTGCCCAGTTTCTGCTCGCTAGATCCAGGGCCTGGTGTTTTCTGGTGAGACACGTTGGCCCTCTGTTGGACAGGGAGGTTTTTGTATGCCTTTCCTCTTATCCAGATGGTCCTTCTCAAGTTGCAGTCGGAAGGAGTGGAGATAATCCTCATAGTTCCCTCCTGGCCTCATCAAATTTGATTCCCTCTGCTCCAGCAGTTAGTAGCGGAGCCTCCGGTTCCCCTGCCCCTGAGCTCGCACTTGCTGTCCCGGGACCTGGGCACTCTAGTCCATCCAGATCTCAAGTCCTCTGCACCTGCATGCATGGCTTCTGCAGACTTAGCAGTTGCCAGATTTGGGGTCTCCCCTAGAGTGGCTGATGTCCTGCCGTTTGCTAGAAAACCTTCCACTAGGTTCACTTATGCCATGAAGTGGAAGCGGTTCTGCCTCTGGGCCACAGCTCATCGCCTCAACCCTTTCACCTGTCCGGCGAACTCTGTTTTAGAGCATCTCCTCTCCCTGTCCCACTCTGGTCTGAGTTACTCATCTATTAAGGTGCACCTTACTGTCATCTCTGCATACCATGGACCTATAGAAGGCAAGACACTTGACCAGTTGAATCTATCCGACACCTTTTTGCAGGACATCCTGCACCTGAAACCTCCCATTTGGGACCCGATCCCTCCATGGGATCGCTTGTTTATGTTAGAAAAACTTACTTTGCCTCCCTTTGAATTGTCCGCAGAATGCGAGCTACACTTTCTGTCATGGAAAGCATTATTTTCAGTTGCTGTTCCTTCTGCTCAAAGGATTTCCGAGCTACAGGCTTTGATGTGTAAAGAGCCTTATTTAGTTTTTCACAAGGACAGGGTGTCCTTGAGGATGAAGCCTAAGTTTCTGCCCAAGATGATGTCCGAGTTTACTCTGAATCAGGACATCCATCTACCTGTCTATTATCCAGAATATTCCAATAGAGGGGAGACTTTACTTCATACTCTGGACATCCATAGGGTGCTTCGTTACTACCTAAAACGTACCGGTCCTTTCAGAAAGACCAATCAGTTTGATTCTTTTGCCCCCAGATCAGGGGCACCAGTTGCTAAGCAGGTGTTGTCTGAGTGGTTAGTTAACTGCATTATTTTCTGTTATTGTAAGTACGACAGATCTTTACCAGCCCAGTAAAAGGCCATTCTACCAGGGGTGTTGCTACCTCTTCCGCCTCCTTGAAGAATGTTTCCGCAGCAGACATTTGTGCAGCTGCTACCTGGAGTTCTGTTCGTACTTTTGTCAAGCACTACAGTTTGGTCATCACTTCTAGGTGTCGGACTGGATTTGGCCTTGTGGTACTTCAAGGCCTGCTGTCCTGAACGCTTCTGGCTACCTTTAGCCTCCACCCATGCCTGTCAGTCTCTTCTCCTTGACTGCTTGGGACTCTGTCCTTATAGTTATAGCCTGCTGCAAGTACTCCAACTCGAAGTACGAGAGTATAGTTACGTAAGAACTTACCTTAACAGTAGATCTTCGAGAGGAGCTCTTGCAGCAGGCACTGCTCCTCCCCCCCCTTCCCCCTGGTATTCCTTTGCTTTATGCTTTATTCAGCCTCAAACCTCCTCAGTTCTCCTTCCCTCCTAAGCACTGGGTCTCCAGCGGGAGAACTGAGGTGGGGCTGGGGACTGACCCTTTTGTACTATTGGCTGATTTTCGGGGACAGACTGACATCAGGGGGCAGTCCCCGCTGAAGACTGCTAGCTAGAAGTTTTCTGTAGGGTCCTGGCGGCTTAGTCCTTATGGTTATAGCCTGCTGCAAGAGCTCTTCTCGAAGATCTACTGTTACGGTAAGTTCTTACATAACTGTACTTTTGTATTGCAGGTGAAGACTCACAGGACACGATTTAATACGGGGACTGGAACAATAATCAGCTTTTGAAAGGTATAATTCCCTATTGAATATGAACAGCACCCTGATAAATTGATTGTAAGATATATATTATCTGAGTCTTCACACTAACAAAATTTGTATCCCTTCAATCCTAATCTAACCCCCCCCCCCCCCGTCTGCCTTTTTCTGTTTTCTTTAGGAGAAAGATAGCAATGTGAACCACACATACTGCATATAAATCTTTGAGTATATGGAAATTGTGGGATACTACAAAGGGACTTGCAGGTCTGTTCCCCCTGTTTTATATGTCATGATATATTTTTTTGGTTTTGGTAACCGGGTAAGTGCACTAGACAGAACAATTTTCAGGCACGACCCGGGAGAGTACAAATCAAGGAACAGGTAAAAACAAATACATATACAGTGTTGTACAATACGAGATTCCAAACAGTTATACAGAGGTGCAAGTTACATAATATATAGAGGAGGTACATAGCATACAGTATAGTAGGAACAAAACAGACAAAAAAGGCACAGTTTACTGTTAATAATGTACAAAACATGACAGTGCTGTTGGTAAGTCAGCAAGGAGACAATTCCCAAGCAGAGACAGGGAATAAAGTGCGTAGCTGCAGCTGAGGAAGAGTGGGGATGGGAGGAATCAAGTGGCCGCAGGGAAATTTAAGTGCAGGACAATGGTAGATTTGCATGACTCGTGAAGCTAGGGACATTTGTAAATGTCAAGGGAGGCGAGGTAATTGGAGAGGCCTTTCTTGAAAGTGGGGTGGGATGATTTGTTTGTTTACAGATTAGAAGTAGGGTAATGATTAAGTAAAACTAAGACTGTGTATTCATTGTTTTAATTTATACACCCCTCTAAATATCTGAAGAAGACAGTTTTTTTTGGAAATGTCATACTGTATAAAGAAAAAATACAGAAGGGAGAATTATTTTGAACAATTTAAAAGACAATATACAGTTTGAAGTAAAAAAAAAAAAAAACTTTAATCTGGAAAATCAGAAAGTTGAGTGTTTCTTACATTCTGTCATTTGTTCTCCACTTATTCTCAGCAAGTAGGTAACTTCTGCATATATATATATATATATATATATATGTATATGGTCCAGATTGCAGCTAGGAGCAGGGTGTTTTTTGTGAGATCTTGGGCTGAGTTACTGCAGAGAAAGTTGGATGACATTTCAGGAATGGAGTGCTTTTCAGTGGTTCTGTTCCTTCATTTTGAACCAGAGCTATGGCGCTCCTGCACCTCTAGGGGTGAGTGCTGTTACGTATATCCTTTTAGTGGGCAGACGCGCTGCTTTTGTTGGAGCACAAATTCTGTGCCGTATTAAGCAAAGTACAGTTAGCCCTTGGACTGTAGTTAGGAAATCAGTGGTACTATGGCTTTCAGAAGGGCAGTATCTTTCCAAAAATGTAAAACCTGTAAGAGGACAGTGAGTCAATCCCTATTTGGCTCATTTAGTCCTACATAGGGCACACTGCACTGTTTTCCACCCCAACGTCACAGAACTCTGGTGATACAGGGGAAGGTACATCAGGAATAAGTAAGAGCAGTAGCAGAGTAGAGCTGCATATGTCCCACCTGAAAATTTTAAATGAGATATTTCAGTTGGAGGAGCCTCAGTCTCCATTACAGAACCCAGAGATACTTGAACCCGTGCATAGAGGTCCTCAGCAAGCCACCCTAGAGGGGCCAGAACAGGAAAAGGACATGTTACAGGAGGAGCAGGATGAGGAGGACCCAGAGAGGTCTGAACCAAGGTCAAAGAAACAAAAATTAGCAGAAGATAGCACTGGTCCAAAAGGGTCCTGCAAGCAGTTGGACGAAGAAGAAATGTTCTCCTCCAAGGAGGCAGACAAATGGTCTGGTCATGCCCTGGCAGCATGAGTCCCTTTTCTCTGTGATTTGCAGTTCACCTCCTATCTGGTTTTGGAAACCTGGAGATCTTTGGACCTGGCTAAAGTCCAGTTGATGGCTCCTCTCTTGGTGAAAACAGTCCTGTCAACTTCAGGATAAGCACCAGTATGCTTCCCAAGTTTTCAATATTGTGACCAGCTTAACTCATTCAGGCCTAGCTACGCCTGTAGGTGGCATCTGAAAGCGTAGCCACTCAGGCCAATAACGCCTGTAGACGTACTCAGCTGACTTTCACTCAGGCCAGGAAACGACTGAAGAAGTCGGCAGTTTTTACCTAAATATTACACAAACTGAATTGCTTAGAATTGATTGCATAGCACTGCACTGTTAGAAAGCTAATTATGTGCTGAACAATTTTGCCATTGATACTTCATGTCTACCACATATACTTTAGGAGTTATTCGTATTTGTTTAAGGTATGGTGTGCATGGCTGACATTTGTCTCTGAAGCCTCACCTAAGCACTTTGAAGAAATCTGAAAAAAAAACACAGTTTGGTATTTCAGCTAGTATAAAATAAAAACCAAATTGATTACCTTTCCAATGGTACTATGCAATCAATTGTAATGTTGTGCTGAACAACTTTGCCATTCATACTTTGTGTGAAGCACTTATGGTTCAAGAGGTATTCACATTTGTTTGTGGCATGCTGATTGTGGCTTGATTTTACTTAGAAAGGCCCAGGATGCAGTATTACAAGTATACAGGGCATAAGTGGTGGAAGTCTCAAAGAGCTCTTGTGGTGTGAATGAGTTAATAACCAGGAATGACAGGAAAAAATATTACATCAAGAGCCAAGTGAGATGCTGTCCCTTCCAGGCAGATGTGATGAAAAGATGGGCGTGTTCATTGAGTGTGGATGTGTCAGTAGTCACTATGGTCAAGCACACGTGAAGGATCCTTGGTGCTGTCCAATGCTAATGACGAGAGAATAGATGCCACAGGGGTTTTATGGCGGCAGGAGCAGGCATCAGGGTCAGTTATGCAGCTATCCTAGTATCCAGGAGTCTTAATGAATGGGTGACATCTCTCTCCAAGGGTGTGCCAGAGGTTTCCCTGATGGCAAAATCGCCACTCCTCATTGATATGGTGACTTTCTTTTTGGGGGACGTAGCATTCAACAACCTGCAGCTGGCAACTAGATGCTCTGTCGCCAGTTTCTCAGCTATAGAAGAAGTGTGACTGCAAAACTGGGCTGCAGACCACGTTTGTAAGTCTCATTTGTTGTGAATGCCCTTTTCCGGCAAGTTGCTTTTCATCCCTAAGTTAGGTGTAGTTCTGAACAAGGTAAATAAATATGGCCAGTTGCCAGCTTCAGGGGAGCAGCAAGGGTACTTGCAGTACTTTCAGGATAGAGGGATATGGGTGATTCAGATCTCACAGTCAGTTTTTATTCCTTTCGAGGGTGCAAGAAAAACTGAGGAAGAGGTTCCCTTTGCAGTCTGAGCTGTGGCTGCTGCTTCTGTAGCTACACAGGAGGAGCCGGCAAGAAGAGCAGATTCTCAGCATGAGGGTCCATGGACCCATCTTGTTCCTCTGGCCCTTAGAGGGTGCCTAAAGTTCTTTGTATAAAGATGGTCCCCGATCACGTAAGACTCGCGGGTTCTGGAAGTTGTGTCTCAAGGCTGTGCAGTAGAATTGTCTACAGTGCCCTCAATTTTTCTGGTCTCCCCTTCTAAAGGGTCCATTGAAAATGAACAGGGTGGAACAAATTTTGATCCACCTGCTACAGATAAGGGGTTATTAACCCTCTCCACAAGTCTGAGTGGGAGCAGGTGTTCTTCTCAGTTTACTTTGTAGTCCTGAAAAAAGTCAGGGCAGTTTCCACCCAATCCCGGACATCCAGAAGACAAAATTCAGAATGGAATCCTTCCGATCCATCATAAGAGTGGTACAACCTGGGGACTATCAGGCCTTAGTAGAGCTCTAGGGTGCGTTATCTCCATGTTCCAATATGCAAAGCCCACCACAGGTTCCTGAGTTTTGCTATTCAGAACCTGCATTTCCAATATCAGGTTCTCCCCTTCGGCCTGGCATCAGCGCAGAGGGTTTTCTCGATGGTATTGATAGCGGTGGTGGCCTTGCTTAGATAGGAGGGACACCATGCTATCCCTACCTGGATGATCTCATCAGAGCCGCTTTAGAGCCTGCTGCAAGTCTTGTTGGTAGGAAGGACTCCAAGGTTCCTAGAGCAATACTGATGGACAGTCAACAGGGAGATGAGTTTGTTGATTTCGTCTCGGAGACTGAAACAACTGAGGGCATGTTTTCAAACGGATTAGAACAGAGTTCTGTCCCATCCCAAAGTGGTGGTCATCCAACGGAACATCCAGTTCCTTTGTCCCCAGAGAGTTGTCTCAGCTCACAGGTGTTAACAGACCCTTGGCCTAATGACAGCATCGATAGAACTGGTACCATGGGCACAGTTCCACATGTGACTGCTCCAGTCTCATTTTCTGGCCTCCTGGTCACCAGCGTCAGAGCAGTAAAATGTACCGCTTGCCGGTGTGACATGAGGTGCTAAGTGGTCTCACAATGTATACAGAAACTCGCCGGACTGGCTCTTCAGTAACAGGCAGGGGAATGAAAGCCACCTTAGCCTTGTCCCCAACCTTTCCCACTCTCTGGCATTGCAGACAAGTTCAGTAGTAGTTTGCCACATCTTTAAAAATACTGGACCAGTAGAAATTGTTAGCCACCATTTTGTATGGCTGACCCCTAAGGGTCATGAAAGGGTATGTCGTGGGCAAAGGCCAGAAGCTGCTTCCTATACTCCCTAGGAAACCATGCCTGCCAAAATACCCCTTCCTCCAGTCCTCCCTTAGGAATCCATTCATGATACAGGACTCCATTCTCCCCGTACACCTCCCTCTTCCCAGAATTCGGAGGGTCACCTTCCATACTGGTGGCTAACTTCCTTAATTTTTGCAGGGATGAGTCGGCTTGCCCAGCTCTCCCAAGTTCTGCACACTTGACCTTCCCAAAATACACACTGCTGTGGGAGAGCTGCCCGCGCCGGGGCTCTCCTGTCTGTAGCTGTGGCTCAGAACTGCTGCTCCCAGCTTATTCTTCAGCTGCAGCATCCTGCTACTGAGGGTAGGGGTTGCTTTCTTATGCACTGCCCCCTCTGTGTCCTCAGGAGCTGGTTCCCTCACCTTACTTCAGGTATTGGCCCTGTCAGTCATTATCCATGATTACAACCATGGGAAGGTCTGGTACAGCACCCACATCCCATATGCTCTGGCCACCTTCCCAACTTAGAAAGATCTGGGCCAGTGGTACTGAGACCGCAGGACCTGTCACTCCTCAAATCCTAGAAAGCTAGCCAAGCAGGATCTATACCTCATGAATCAAATCCTGCTTCACCAAAGAAATTGATGATCCAGTCTCTCCCAATCCCTGGGTCACCAGTCCATTCACCACCACTGGGTGCATATGTGCAGTCAAGTTAGGGGGCACTGCACTGACTGTACAGGCCACTGTCAATTGTGAGCTCCCTGAGCTACCCCCCTCCTATTGCACTAAACCCTTTTTTCCCATTTTTTGAACAATCATAAGACAGATGCCCCAGTTTCTGCCATGTGTAGTACCTGTGTTCACCGGTCAGTGCTTTTGAAATCAGGTGACTTTCCTTTTGATTCAGGCACAGGCTGGGTTCCTTTAGGTTGTGCCCAACCCCCTTCCCCCGTGTCCCTTAAAGCCACCTGATATTCCCCCCATTACCTTTGCAATGCAAGTATGGATGGCTGGATATGAACTGATCAGCGTTCTCTGCTGCCTCCCTTGTGAGGCCCGGAGTTCTGTCGAACAGTCATATTCTCAGTTTGTTGGGCACAGCTTTTACGAACTGTTACAGAAGAAATAAATGATCTCACTTCGAGGTAGAGCTCTTGCAGCAGGTAATACCATTAGGACAAAACCGCCAGGCGTTGGGACCCCACGAAAAACTTCTAGCTAGCAGTCTGTCGGGTGGACCGCCCCGACATCAGACGTGGTATAAAAGGGGGCGGTTCCCCTCTTTTCCCGTCATCGACCCACTAACATCTGCTCCACGGACACCATCTTCTCAGTCTACCACCATTTTGCACTTGACGCAGTTTATCATTCGTTGCTTTGTCAGTCATTTTTTTCTCCATCAAGTGCACGTCTTCATCGTCCTCCCAGCGGTGGAAGTCAAAGTGTACGTGCAGTAAACAGATCCCGGCGAGGGATGGCCATTCCGCCTGCCTAATCTGCCTAGGCCCCGACCACCGGCCTGACGACTGCCAACACTGCCAAAAATTCAACAGTAAAACCCACATCCGCCGGCTCAAGACACTCGAGGCCTACCTGCTGGAGCGACAAGTGGCCGTCATGCAGAGGACTCAGTCCGGACAAAGTTCTTCCTCCTCAGCCAGTGAGTCTTCCCCCCAAGGAGAAAAGATCAGGCGGGAAGCACCACCATAGGGATAAGGAGAGAGCCAGATCGGAATCCCACCCAGATTCCCCTCACAGGACTTCTGCTTCCTCCACCTCCGGTGGGAGGTCGGAGTCAGTTCCCCCAGGTACCATGGCCGCTTTGAGAGTTTCCGCCAAGAAGTCTACCGCCTCAACCAAAGGTAAGGAGTCTTCATCTCAAGGGCATTCGTCCGCCCAAGTCCCCTTACCACATAGGCCCCACAAGCATACACACGGGTCGACGCAAGAGGGACAGGTGTCTGCTTTGAGCAGAACATCAGAACCCATTGCCCAAAAGCATTCTGGGTGGTCAGACAGGCACAAGGGGTTGGACGACTTCACTGGATGCCAGGAGGTCGTCAGGTACTGGACGCCTCCTCCACCTGAGGAAAGGGTGACGTCGGCTTCTAAAGGTAGGCAGATTACCGGCAACTCCGACTTTGCTTTGGAAATGGACCAGGCACCACCAGCCGAAGAGCAGCCATCTGCCCTGGAGGACCGGATATAAACCCAAGTACCCAAGGCTCCAAAGGATAAGACACCTGGGCCTGTGGATACTCAAACTCCTCTTCCCAAGGAGCCAGACTGCAGGGGGGGCTCGGCGCCACCGGATAAAGCCCAGTCGGACCTGACACCCGAGGCATCCGCAGACAAAGTGCCTCAGGACCAACATCGGTACCCAGAGAGCCACAGAGTCCGACGCCAGGCCCCTCTAATGTACCAAACCCGACGCCTCTGCCTCCACTTGTCCCACTGGTGGAAGTGGGGGCGCTTTTCAACACATGGTGGAGTACTATTAAAGGGGACTTACTCCCAAAGCCTAGGGACCCATCCCAAGTCGAGCCACTACCCAGGGAACAGTCGCAGCAGAGGCCCAGGCGATCTTCCCCGCCAACAGAGCGTCCGCTGCCTGAAGACGACGATCGGCGTCTGCCAGGTACAGGTGGCAGGAAGAGGCACCCGTCTTCCAGCGGACGTCTACCCTCTTCTTCAGGAGATGACGCCAGAGACTCCTCCTCAGAGGATGAACTTACCCCTACCTTCCTTGGATCCAAGAAGGGACTCTCCAAGGTCGCCTCTTGATGACCCATCCTTCTTGGACATCATAAGACATATCCAGGTCCTGTATCAGTGGGATACACAGCAGCTAGATCCCAGACGCCGCTGTCTGGCAAAATTCCTTGGGGCTACTGACCCAAAATCCTTAGTCGTCCCCCCACTGGTGGAACCCTTCCAGGACATTTCAAAATTGACCTGGAAGCATCCGGCTACCACTGTGGCAGTGCCAAGGAAAGCAGATAGGCTCTATAAGACACCCAAAGGAGAGTCTTACTTAAGCGAGCTACCAAAAGCTGACTCTGTGGTGTTCACGGCTGCACATGGGCAGAGTGCAACAGCCGAGACACATGAGCGCTCAGCCCCCAGATCCAGAGTCTAAAAAGCTGGACCAGTTGGGCTGCAAGGTCTATTCTTCAGCTACCTGTGCGGCCTGGTAGCTACATTTCCTGGTTCATATGGTCACATACCAGAAGTCACTGTGGTCAAAAGCTATGGATCTGGCTAAAGCACAACCAGACTCAGGCAAGGCAGAGCTCCTAGCTGTGATCCAGTCAGGCATGGATGTGGACAAACACTCTGCAGACACAGAAGCAAGGGCAGTGGCAGCCGGCATCTGTATGAGGAGGCATGCCTGGCTGAGGGTTTCTGGTTTCCGCCAGGATTTGCAGGATGCCATCTTGGATGCACCATTTTAGGGACCCGTCCTCTTTGGCATGGAAACAGAAAAACTCATAACAGGACTACAAGATTCGGGCAAGGCGGTGTCTGACATCCATTGCATATACAGATCAGAACCGCAGGCAACCCGGCACCATCCCTTTCGGAAGAACCAGGGACCTCAGGGAAGACACCAGCCGCAGCACAAGGGAGGCTTTAAAAGAAGAGCGCCCCCCCCTTCCTTCAGGCGCCCAGGACTCCAAAAATCCCAAGGTGCCCAGACCTCCCCTGCCCACCTCTCCACAACTGCATGACTCCCTGCCGACCCCCACCTCATCTGGGGGAGGCAGTAGGAGGGAGAGTATCCCTTTACCAATCAGGATGGTCCAATATTACTTCAGACCAATGAGTCCTCCAGATAGTCGAGAGGGGATACTCTCTGGAGTTTACCCAGATTCCACTGGACAATCCGCCCGTCCCTTCCCACTGCTCCCCCTCCCACACGGCTCTCCTGCAAGCAGAGATACAAGCCTTGCTTGAAAAAAGAGCTATCCGGGAGGTACCCCATGCCCAAAGAGGCAAAGGGTATTACTCCCACTTCCTAGTCCCGAAGAAGACGGGAGATCTCTGTCCCATTTTGGATCTGAGACAGCCAATCACTTTCATCAAATACAAAAGGTTCAGAATGGTGACCTTAGCAAGTCTGTTGCCCATGCTCCATCACGGAGACTGGCTTTGCTCCCGGGATATGCAGGATGTTTATATGCTTATAAAGATCGTGCCATCCCACAGGACGTACCTTCGCTTCACCTTCCAAGAAGGGCACTACCAGTTCAGGGTGCTTCCATTCGCCCTATCAGCAGCACCAAGGGTTTTCACCAAGTGCCTGGCAGTAGTGGTGGCAGCCCTCAGGAGAGGGGGTCACTTCGTCTACCCCTACCTGGACGATTGGCTTCTCACAGCTTCATCAGAACACCAACTACGTCAAACAGCGGAGGAGATTTTGTCTGTTTTAGGCCTTGGGCATCACTCTAAATCTGTCCAAGTCGCACCCGTGGCCTGCTCAAAGGCGACGATACATAGGAGCAGTCCTGGACACCATCCAAGGGAAAGCTTTCCTTCCCACAGACCAGGCAGTCAGGCTAAGGGAGGTTGCTCACAGGGTGATGGCCTTGGATCAGGTTCCAGCGAGGGTGGTTGTGCAACTTTTAGGCCATATGACTGCAGCCATAGCCACAGTTCCCTTCGCTCATTGAATATGAGGATCCTGCAGTGGCGCCTCAGAGTTCAGTGGGACCAAGGCATGGATGAGCTCGAAGAGCCCATCAGAGTGCCTAATGCGGTCCATCAGGCCCTGGTTTAGTGGGTCACCCTGGCTCATCTGGACAGAGGGGTTCCCTTCCAGCGGCCCAGCCCACAACAAATTCTGACGACAGGTGCCTCTGAACTGGGATGGGGGGCACATCTGGCTTCTCACCTGACGAGGGGCTCCTGGAATTCCATGGAACGGTCTCTCCACATAAACATTCTAGAGATGGAGAGCCGTACTGTATGCTTTACAAAACCTTTCAAGGGGTACTCTGTCCTGGGCCTCTTCTGGTCTAGTCGGACAATACCCCAGTAGTCTTCCATCTCAACAAGCAAGGGGATCACACATTCTTATCCCCTATGCAGAGAGGCAATGAGAGAGTATGGACCTGGGCAGTGGATTACAATCTGGATCTCTCAGCAGTCCATGTTCCAGAGATCCATAACGTCCTCGCAGACAGCCTAAGTCGCTCTCGATCTCAGAGCCACGAATGGGAACTACAGCAAGAAGTCATAGACGAACTCTTTGAAAGGTGGGGTTTGCCAGAACTGGATCTCTTTGCAGCCCCACAGAACGCCAAACTGCCCAATTTCTGCTTGCTAGATCCAGGGCCTTGTGTTTTCTGGCAAGACTCATTGCCCGTCTCTTGGACAGGGAGGTTTCTGTATGCCTTGCCTCCCTTCCTTCTTCTTCAAAGGATCCTGCTCAAGTTGCAGACAGAAGGTGCCCAAATGATCCTAATCACACCCTTCTGGCCTCAGCAGATTTGGTTCCCGCTACTGCAACAGCTGGCATGGGAACTGCCCGTCCCGTTTCCCTGTCCACTCACTTGCTCTCCCAGGAGCAAGGGACGCTGGTCCATCCGGCCCCTGCATCTGCATGCATGTCTCCTGCGGACTTGGCTAGGGATAGATTCGGAGTATCCCTCAGAGTGGCAGAGGTGCTTGTGCCAGCGAGAAAGCCCTCTACCAGGACAACATATGCCATGAAGTGGAAGCGCTTCTGTTTGTGGGCATTCCCCCCATTCTCTGGATCCCCTTACCTGTCCGGCAGAATCTGTACTGGAGTATATTCTCTCCCTTCCGGATTTGGACCTTAGGTACTCGTCCATTAAGGTGCATATCTGCACGCTGTCAGCTTATCATGCACCACTGAATGGGAAGACACTGGCACAGTTGGACCAATGCAAGACCTTTATAAGGGGAATCTTGCATATTAAACCTCCCAGGTGAGACCCCGTGCCGCCTTGGGACCTCTTGTTTGTATTGGAAAAGCTTACCTTGCCCCCCTTTTTGAACCAGCCGAAAGTTGAGAGCTACACCTTCTCTCTTGGAAGGTGTTATTTTTGTTGCTCTTACTCCGCTCGGAGGATTTCTGAGCTGCAGGCTCTGATGTGTAAAGAGCCTTATCTTATTTTTCTCAGGGACAGAGTAGCCCTGCGTACAAACCCTAAGTTTCTTACAAAGGTAGTGTCTTGAGTTCACGTTGAACCAAGACATTGAACTACCAATTTACTATCCAGAGCACTCAAACAGAGGGGAGGTCTTATTACATACTCTGGATGTACATAGAATTCTTCATTACTACTTGCCTGGACCAGTTCCTCCAGAAAGACAGACCAATTGTTTGTCTGTTTTGCCCAAAGGAAAGTTGGGACACCAGTGACGAAACAGACGTTGACTAAGTAACTCGTGAATTGTATCACGTTCTGTTATCAGCAGTACAACAAACTCTTACCGGGACCGGTCAAGGGTGTGCCAGGATTGAATACGGCCCTGTCCCAGTTGTTCTGGAGAAAAAGTTTAAATGCAAGGCTCTGTTCCATTCTGTCTCTTCTCTGTCTGGTTGCACAACCAGATTTTCTCGTTAGACCTAGGACTTGATCACCCTGACGGTCTTGCAATTCTCTGCCTCTAGCTATCTCTCTACCTTCTGTTGCTGTTCTGTCTTTTCTCCCCCAACCCCTTGCATATCTGCTGGTATAAAAATATATGGGAATCATTATGTGAAAATGTAACCGATACTAGGATCCCTTTGTTTAGAAATGTATATAGTTTTACTGTTGAAATGTATATAGTTATACTGTTGAAATGATTGCAAAAAGCTGTTTGGAACTCAAGGGGTTAACCTGATTGCAAACTCTGAGAAGCTATAAACAAGAGGTCAGTTCTGGGTCACAGTGTTCTTTTTGCTGCACTTGTTGAAACTTACAAGAACACTGTGTGAGAAGCATGCTGTTTCCTTAACGAGCGGGGGTTGCAGAGACTTATAAAAACAGAGCTGCAATGTTTTGCAAATGAGACACACAGAGACTGAGATTGGAAATTGAGAAGAAATCCAGGTGGACTTTCTCTGTTTATACTGCCTTTGTAAATAGTTGTACTGAATACATTTTTTTATTTTACTGTTATTAATAATAAATCACTTGTGAATTTTACAACTGCTCCTGGTTTTCCTATGCTTCCTGACCTTTTCCTCAACAACAGATGGTGTTGGTCTAAGTGGGATTTATGCTGTGCATACTGTAAGCCAGGAGTTTTGTGCGTGGGTACTAGACCTGATAACACGGAGGCATAGAAGAAAGGTATGGATTCTGCAACAGCAAGCCCAGGAGTGGTTACCAGGAGAATGGCAGCCAAACTAGCAGAGACAGAAGTCCAAGCTGAGACTGTACAGCTAGCACCAGTTAAAGAAAAAGAACAGACAGTGACAGATCCTGAAAGCCTGACTGCCTTTTTCAACTGGTGGGCTATACAACAAAGAGAGACTGAGAAACAGAGAAGAGAGGAGATGCAGCAGAGAAAACAAGAAATTCAACATTTAGAAGCACAGAGAAAAGAAGTGCAACAACTTGAACAGCAGAGAAAAGAAGAGATGCAGCGACAGGCACAGCGATGCCTGAATGCCTTGCAAGTTCTCAAAGCTGGAGGATCTGGCACAGTTCCAGACGAGCAACAGGACACAGGCAACTTAGAAATACATTAAACTTACAAAGTTGTGTCCCTCCGATGATATTGAAGCATACCTGACAACTTTTGAAAGGGTTGCCACAGCATGCCAGTGGGCAGTCAGACTGGTACCTTACCTGACAAGGAAAGCCCAACTTGCCTACAACAATATGGACACTGCACAGTCAGAAAACTATGACCTGGTGAAAAGTGAAACCCTGAAAAGGTACGACATCTCAGGAGAGACCAACAGGCAGAGATTTTGGTCTCTGAAGTACAAATCAGTCGACAGTCCTCAAGAAGCCTTTACCCCTCTCAGAGAACTCCTGATAAAATGGCTCCAACCAGAGACCAAAACAGTCCCACAGATCAACAACACATTTGCAATGGAGCAATTGATCAACATCCTGCCTACAGATGTGCAGCTTTGGGTAAAGGAACACCAACCAGAAAGTGGGGAAAAGGCTGTTTCTTTGGTCGAAGACTACCAAATGGCCAGACCAATGCCACAGCAGTAAGGTAACAGCCAAGCACCAGTATACACTCCTTTTCCCATTTAAGCGCCAAGCCTGATAAGAACTCCGGTAGGGTAGCAAATCTGTGCCCAAAGACTTTATTTGCTGTAACTGTAATAAGCCAGGTCATATGGCAAGAAATTGCTGTAGTAAGAAGCGTGACACTGAAGCAGATTTGTCCTTAGCAAATTGGGGCAAGTACTTAACAGATGTGAAGGTGGGGGAGGGGCAAGTACTTAACAGATGTGAAGGTGGGGGATAAGACTGTGAAGGGACTCATTAATTCAAGAAGCAGACAAACTGTAGTGCATATTGAAGTGCAGGGGAAACAGTGTTCGAAAGAACCAGGTACTGGTGTCATCTGCATCCACGGGGACACTCAATACTATCCCACCAGCCAAGTGACTCTCACTATTAATGGGGTGTTGCACCAAATGAAAATGGGGTAGCACCCAAGTTACCTGTACCTGTGATTATTGGAAATGACTTTCCAGGATTTACTGAGTTAATCAAAGAGGGAGTAAATCCTGATGTTTCAGCAGCTGTGGTGACAAGAGTTCAGGCAAAGAAAAGCTTGAATGGTGGGGACTCTTTCCTTTCGCTGATTTTGATTCTGACTTGTTTGAGCACAGCTCCAAGATGCAGAAGTCAAGGAAAGAAAGACATCGCCAGAAGACAGTGGCAACAAAAGACTGATGGACATAAGGGGTTAACACATGAAAATGCTGAAACTAAACTGATCACTGATTGTGATTTTCTTTCAGAACAAGCTAACGATGTTTCTCTCCAGGGTTATCTTAAGCAGCTGGGGGGTGAAACCAAAACAGGATAAACCTATGTTTAAAAAATGTAATAGTAATGTAATACAGAGTTTGGGTTAAACCTCCGACACAAGACCAGATGGATCAATTGGTTATACCACAAAAGTATAGATCTGAGTTGCTACAGATAGCACATTATTGTCCTAGGGCTGGTCACTCGGGGAGGGATCGCACCCTTGCCAGATTGCTGTACAGATTTTACTGGCCTGGAATTCATGAAGATGTTGCTACCTAAGGCTATTGCAGTTCCTGTGCTGAGTGTCAGAAAGTAGCCCCACTGACTAGAAAAGTCAAGGTGCCCCTGGTGCCCTACCCTTGATAGATGTGCCTTTTGAGAGAATTGCAATGTATGTGGTTGGCCCCTTAGACAAAAGTAAAAAAAGTAATCAGTTCATTTTGGTATTCAAACAACATGAAGTCTTGCTGTATTCTGACATATGCAGTTAGGTCCTGCCTTTCAACTGCCCTGGAGAACAAAGAGTTAAACTTTCCATGGCCAGCATGGAATGTTCACCATGAGCTCGGTTGAAGCCCCTGTCTGATGTTGTTTAAACTCCAACCGTCAGATTCTTTACTCCGCTTCGCTGAACAGTCACTCCGGAGATTTCTCCTTTGCTCGGTTCAAAAAAGTTGGTTAATGTGTCGTTTTTTCGCTCGGTTTCTACCGAATTGCTGCTACCGATCTGTCGGTTCAAGTCTTTGTCTGTGGTACCGTGAGTACCAGATAGGTTTTCTATATAGTTTCTGTGTGGAACTTGTAAATTGTGGATCCAGTGCGTACTGTCACAGCCTCAAATGTGGCAGCAGAGCTTGCCAAAATTTTCAGCGGAGTGAGCGTCCCTAAAGAAATCATTACTGATCAGGGTAGTAATTTTGGTGCTTCATTACTTAAGATGCTGTACAGACTACTAGGTATCACTGCCATAAGAGCCTCCCCTTGTCACCCTCAGACAGACAATTGTGTTCAGCGTTTTAATCGAACCCTAAAACACATGTTAAAAAGGTTTGTAAAAGGGGAAGGGAAAGACTGGGACAAATACTTACCTTTCCTGCTTTTTGCTTACAGAGAAGTGCCATAGGCATCGACAGGTTTTTCACCATTTGAAATGCTGTATGGTAGACAACCTAGAGGGCCACTAGATGTAATAAAAGAAACATGGGAAGACAACCCCCGTCAGAAACAATCTATTACATTTTATATATGTGCCCTGAGAAAGAAACTGGCAAAATATGTTGAAATCGCCCATAGTAAACAGGAAGAGGCCCAAAACTAGTAGAACTAGAAGGTGTATTATGACCATGGGGTAAAAGAAAAAGTTTTTGAGCCAGATGAAAAGGTCTTGCTACTGTTACCCACTATAGAAAATAAACTGTTAATGAAATGACAAGGGCCTTATAAAGTGTTTAAACATACTGGCATAGTTAGCTATGAGACTGAGACCCCGATAGGAAAAATCCTAAGACATGTCATGTTAACCTCAAGAAATAGATTGAAAAAACACCCAAAGATGTGTTTACCAGAAACTGATAAAGAAGATATTGATGTAGCTTATGATAGACTGGAACAAAGTGATTTTACTTCAAGTGGGAGCTCTTGCAGCAGGCTACACATGAGTACTATGCCGCCAGGCACTAGGACCCCACGGAAAAATTCTTAGCTAGCAGTACCCTGCGGGGACCACCCCCCTCACGTCGGACCACCTCCGACGTCCTCCAGTGGTATAAAGGGGGAGGTCCCCAGCCACTCCCCAGTTCTTTCCCCACCGTTGACCCTTTCACATCGGCCCCACGGACGCCTGCATGCTAACAGTTGATCGCCATTTTTGAAAATAATTATAATAGTTGAAATAGTTTAATCAAGCAATAAATTTCAGTGCACATCTTACGCCGTCGTCTGCAATGCCTGAAATCTAAGTGCATGTGAGCTTGATTCCGGCCACGTAATGGTCATTCTGTACCCAGTCCTGCCCACTGTATAAAAGTTCAACTGCGCACTCACTTCAGTCATCTGAAGACTTTCCTACTGGAACAACAGCTGGCCACCATGCAAAAGACCCCATCAGGCCTAGGATCCTCCTCTTCTTCGGGTGCAGGGAGTTCTCACTGGAAGCAGAAAAAGTCCAGTGGAAAGCACCATCACCATGAGAAGGACCACTCGGAATCCTGATCCAGGTCTCCGCATCAGAAGACGGCCAGCTCTAGTCAGAGATCGGACTCTACCCCCACCGCAACCCAAGCACCTCCCGGTTATCAGCCTTGAAAACCCAGACATCTGCACGGACGTCTGGTGGTGATTCATCCGGCAAGGGCCTTCGGCCCCCCTCTCTTAGTCTTAGGCCCTACAGCCATGCCTTCGGGTCTAAGACCAGGGATTCTTCTATTAAGGAGGCAGGCGACATCCAGTCTGCCGCCCACCCCCTGGAGAAGGCTTCCTCTACCTCGTCAGATTGTCCAGCTGGGCCCGACGACAGGAAGCTACATCTGGAAACAGTGTCCCACCCTGACGCCAGCTCTCCGAAGCATGGGGCATCAGACTCCCAGCGCACCACCCCAACATCTTCTACCTCTTCGACCTCGGGGTGCTCCACACCGCTTGCACCTCCTAAACGGCCGTTGGAAGGGGCGCAGTTGCCAGCAGAGGAAAGGCCACAGACGAACAGACACCAGTAGACTTGCCATCAGCTCCGACACCTCCTCAGGACCAGACACCAGAGAAACCGAAATCTCTGGAGCGTACGCCAGTCCCTGACAAGCTGTCAGGTCCGACGCCCGAGGAATCTGACAACAGGTCTGAGACACCGGGTCCATCGGCTCCTGCTGTGGTCTACATAGCCGAAGTAAAGGGCCTTTTCAGTTCCTGGTGGGACACGGTCAGAAAGGACATCCTCCCTAAGGAACCACAGGCTCTCCTATCGCAACCTGACCTGATAGAGCCCCTACAGTCCTCATGGGCACCACGATCGCCACCCCCCCCCCCGCGGCAGATAGCCTGTTCCGTCTGACGACAGATCTCCGGAACGGAGTAGTCGCCATTCCAGGTCATCCTCCAGGCATTACAGGAGAAGGCACCGGCATTCTTGCTCCAGAACTTCCTTGGGGTCATCAGACTCATGGTCTTCTGCCTCTTCCAGATCCTCAGGAGAGTTTTCCTCTCCACCCCACCACCCTGATCCTCCAGGGGACTCCCCCGTCCCACCTTCTTGGACGTGATGCATTGCATCCAGTTTTTAAATCAGTGGGAAACCGAGGATCTTGATCCATAAAGAGAGACTGGCTCATTTCCTGAGTATGAATGAGCCCAAATCCTTAATTGTTCCACCCTTGGTAGCCCCATTTCAGGACGCTACCAGGCTGGCCTGGAGGCACCCTTTGACAGCCCCTGCTATACCATAAAAAGCGGAACGGCTGTACCGGACCTTGACGAGCAAGCCATTCCTCAGAGAACAGCCCAAGGCCGACTCAGTCGTTCTAATGGCTGCCCATGGCAGAACCACACAGCCCTGGCACATGAACTCCCAGACACCGGACAAAGAATCCAAACACCTGGGCCAGTTCGGCAGGAAGGTTTACTCCTCGGTACCTGCACCATACGTTCGCTCAGCTTTTTGATGCACATGTTACAGTACCAGTAATTTCTCTGGAACAAAGCAATTGAGCTGACCAAAAAGCAGCACGATTCAGAGCACAAAACGGAGCTCTTGGACATACTACAGTCCAGTCTGGATGTAGGAAAACACATCCTGAGATCATCTTATGATTCGACGGACATGGCAGCCAGGGCAGTGGCCACAGGGGTTTGTATGTGAAGATACTCTTGGCTCCGAGTCTCTGGATTTAGGCAGGATCTCCAGGATGCCATCAGTTATGCCCCATTCCATGGGTTAGTGCTCTTCGGTCCAGACATCAAGAAAATAATCTTGGAGCTCCAGGACTCGGGTAAGGCCATTCGGTCGGTGCATCAATTGTGCTGGTCTGATCAGACCCCTGGCAAACATCGTCTGGGAGGGCAGAAGCCTAAAGGACAGCAGCAGAGGCAACTTTTGATGTAAAGCTCCCTCTCATCCCAGTGGAGCACAGGGACCTAAGAATACCAAACCGTCCCAGGCCCCCCTGCCCACCCCAGCCTCCTACGCCTGACTCCCGGCCCAACCCCATGCCACCTGCCGAGACAAGGGCAAAGGTAGTAGGGGGGTCAGTTCTCGCTTTACCCTGACGGGCAGACCTAAATCACCAGTGATGCATGGGTCCTCCAGTTGATAGAGCAGGGTCATGTGCTGGAATTTCTTCAGATGCCCCCGGACAATCCCCCAGTTCAAGCAACTTACTCCCACGCCAAGCTCATTTGGGAGGAAGTACAGTCCTTTCTAAACAAGAAGGCAGTAGAACCCATTCCAGTCCCACAGCGGGGGTGTGTTCTACTCCCGCTCCTTCCTGGTTCCCAAGAAGACAGGGATCTTCGCCCAGTTCTGGACCTGAGCCTCTTGAACATTTACGTAGAGTACAAGAGGTTCAGGATGGTCATCTTGCTGGGCATTCTTCCCATGTTGCATCAAGGGGACTGGCTGTGCTCCCTGGACATGCAAGATGCCTACCTCCATATTCTGGTGCTTCCAGCCCACAGGAGGTTGCTGAGGTTTTACCTTCAGGAAGGCACTTCCAGTTTCGGGCCTTGCCCTCAGCACCTCGCGTGTTCACAAAGTGCCTAGTGGTAGTGGCAGCAGCATTAAGGAGACTGGGACACTGTTCATCCCTATCTCGACAATTGGCTTCTGACTGCCGCAGTGAGGGATTGGCTTCTGGCAGCTTTAGAGGACACCTTCAGCCTGTTCAGCTCCCCAGGAATCACCCTAAACATAGCCAAGTCAATCCTGGCACCTTGTCAGAGGCTTCAATACATAGGGGCAATCCTGGACATGGAGCAAGAGAAGTCCTTTCTCCCACCAGACCGGGCATTATGCCATCGTTCTTTGGCCCACAGAGTTTCAGCTGCTCCCCAGGTCCCAGCTCGAACCATGCTCCAGTTCTTAGGCCTTATGACCGCAGCCATAGTGACCGTTTACTCAGCACATCTCTTTGAGAGTTCCTTAGTGGACCTTCAGAGTGCAGTGGGATCAGAGGGAGGCCGATCTCGACCAACCATTCTTGATCGCCAGTGCAGTGGTACGGACTCTGTCTTAGTGGATCTCTCCACAGAGTCCGGAGTCTCCTTTCAAAGAGACCCTCCATTACAGGTTCTCACAACCAGTACCTCAGACTTAGGTTGGGGAGCTCATTTTCAGAACCATCAGACTCGTGGTACAAGGTCTTCTCTAGAACTGACACTACACATCAATATTCTGGAGATGAGGGCAGTTCTGTATGCTCTACAGATGTTTCTCCTGGATCTTCGTCCAGGTCCCCTGTTAGTGCAGACGGACAACATGTAGTTTACTACATCAACAAACAGGGAGGAACTCACTCCTATCCTCTTTGTTAGGAGGCTATGAGAGTGTAGTTCTGGGCTCTGGATCACTGCCTGTTGCTCATCGCAGTGCATGTTCCAGGGGTACAAAATGTCTTGGCAGACACCCTAAGGCAGTCTCAATCAAGGACTCACGAATGGGAACTCCTGCAGTCGGTAGTGGACGACCTCTTCCAAAGATGGGTCTGTCCAGAGCTGGACCTCTTTGCATCCCCGTGCAATGCAAAACTGACCGGTTTCTGCTTGCAAGATCACGGGCCTGGTGCTTTCTGGCGAGATGCATTGTCCATCTGTTGGACAGGGAGGTTTCTGTACGCCTTCCCTCCCTTTCCTCTTCTGCAGAGAGCTCTGCTCAAACTCCAAGCGGAAGGAGCAGAAATTATCCTTGTAGCTCCGCTTTGGCCTCGTCGGATATGATTCCCTTTACTGCAGCAGCTGGCAATGGAACCTCCGATTCCCGTGCCCTTGTCCTCCCGATTACTGTCGCAAGAGCAAGGTAGGTAGGTTCACTCAGACCTTCAGTCCCTACACCTGAATGCCTGGCACCTGCAGTCGTAGCCACGGCACGTTATGGGGTATCTACCAGAGTGGCCGAGGTCTTGGTTGCAGGGAGAAAACCTTCCACTGAAGCTACCTACTCCATGAAGTGGAATCGTTTTGTTTTTGAGCTGCCACGCGGAGTCTGGATGCCCTCCTGTGCCCTCTGAATGCTGTCCTTGAGTATCTCCTCTCCCTGTCAGACTCGGGCCTCCAATATTCCTCCATCAAGGTACACCTTTCTGCAATTTCTGCGTGTCATGTACTGGTGGATGGCAAATATGTTGCCCAGACGGATCTGGCCCGAACATTTTTGAGGGAATGCTTCATCTCCAACCTCCCATCAGGGACCTCATCTCTCTTTGGGATCTTTTATTTTTGTTAGAAAAACTCATGTTGCCTCCCTTCGAACCAGCTGCGGATTGCGCGCTGTTTTCTGTCATGGAAAGCGTTATTTTTAGTTTCTGTTACTTTTGCTCGGAGGATTTCCAAGCTTCAGGCTCTGATGGCGAAAGAGCCATATTTAGTTTTCCACAAGGACAAGAGTGTCTTTGAGGACTAATCCAAAGATCTTACTTCGAGAGGGCTCTTGCAGTAGGTAATTACATATAGGACTGATGCTGGCCGGCGGCAGGACCCCACGGAAAAATTTATAGCTAGCAGTCCCTGACGAAGGACCACCCCCACATCAGGTGATCGGCGTCATATGACGTCTGTATAAAGGGGCAGTCCAGGACACCTGCCTTCCAGTTCTTTTCCCGCCATTAGCTCGTGCAGCGCCTCGTGGTAAAGTTCGTGCTTAGTCAGCCCTGTTCTTTCGTCAGTTTTACCGAGATTTTCAGTATTTTTTTCTTCTTATCGTCAGTGTATGTCGTCCCCTACACCTTCCGAGCACAAAAACAAGTGTGACTCGTGCGGCGCCCAACTGCCACACAAGGACAGCCATTCCCTCTGCCTAGGCTCCGACCACCCAGTGGACAAGTGCCTGCATTGCCTTCACTTCAGCGCGGCTACCTGCAGACGACGCCAACAGTCCCTGGAAGCCCATCTTCTAAAGAAAAAGATGTCTTCGATGGAAAAAGAATTGAAGAAGCTCAGGCAGGCGTCAACTTCTCCAGAAGGGCATCGTTAAAAGCGGGACAAGGAAAGGCACCGGGAGAAGGCCCAGGTAACATCCCCTCCGGGGGACCGTCCGGCAGCCTCCAAGGTTTTAGAGGAGGTGTCGGCCTGCCCATCAGGATCACGCTCGGGCCTTGCGGGCGCCTCCGGGCAAAAGGAGGCCTCCGCCCCCAGTTCCGCCGCAGGCTTGCAGCTTACTGGTGCGGGCGACTCCCATAAGTCTGACGTCGGCTCATCCGATGTCCGCCAGGAGAAAGTCGATAAGACGCCCGGCCCTTCGGGGCAGCACACGACCTCGTCCCCCTCGGACCGGGCCACTCCCCCTCCCTCGGCCCGCCTCCGACGAGGGACCCCGTAAGACGGACGCCGGCTCCTCCGGCGCCTGCCGGGAACTAGCCCCTAAGCCGCACGTTGGCTCCCCCGACGTCCGCCGGGCGACAGAACCTACGACGGACCCTCCAACCCCTCTGGCCCGGGTTCCCCGCAGCCTTCGCTGCCGTCCGGGGAGCCCGAGTCAACCCAGCCTGACCCTGGGATTTTACCCCCATCCCCGGCGATGGGGATATTCCCTCCGTCAGACCCTCCTCCTAGGGAACCGATCTGACGCCGCCCCACTGACGCCTTGCGGATACTCTCTGTCGGGCCCTGCCCCCGGCCTCTCACTGTTGACCCGCCTGGGGCCACCTTCCGGGCCGTCTGCTCCAGCAGCTCCTCCGGCGCCCGGGTACCCGCCGTCCTATCCGACGCAGTCATACCCGGGACCGCAGTACCTGACGCCGGTCCCTCCAACGCCGCAGTACCCAACGCCTCAATACCCGGCACCAGTTTTCCCACAGCCGGGCTTCGGATACTCGCTTTACGGATACAACCCGTATTCTCATCCCTCTCCTCCTCCACCGCCCCCTCGGCCGCCGGTGGATCTGCAGGAGACTCTGGCTTCCTGGTGGGCTGAGGCCAAGGCTCAGCTCACCAAGGAAGTAGAGAGCCGCCTTACGGCGACGGTGCCACCACCAGCCCCCATACGCCTGAGACGGCACACTCCCTCACCGCCTCCGGACTCCAGAGCCCTTCCCGCTGGATCCCGAGAGGAGCAGGACACGTGTCCCAGGATCTCCCCCAGGAACCTGTTCCTCCCCCTAGCCGGGTTAGGGAGTCTTGTTCTGCTTCTGATTCTTCTTCGCTCTCGGATTCTTCCGACGGATGCTCCGAGAGAGACGACGAGCCTCGCTGTCCGTCCAAGCCCCGGCCGAGGTCTCTTCCGGAGGACCCTTCCTTCACGGAGTTGCTCAGAAAAATCCAGGAAGTACACCACTGGCGCTCATTGGAACCAGATCCTCAGCGGGTCAGACTCTCCGAACATCTGGACCTGCCCCTGACGGCTCCTACTTTAGTGCCACCCTGGATCGAGCCTCACGCCCACCTTGTTTCCACTATTTGGAAACAACCGTCTGCTTTAACCCCGCTTCCTAGGAAGTCTAACAGGCTATACCAGGCTCCTGAGGGTGTAGATTTCTTGGACTCCCACCCTCGTGCAGATTCGGTCATGATTAGAGCCGCTCACGGCCGGTCAACACATCCTAAACATCTAAGCTCGTCTCCTCCAGATAAGGAATCTCACCTCCTGGACCAGTATGGAAGAAAGATATACGCCTCTTCCACACTGGGAATTCGGTCCCTGAATTATGTTGCTCATATGGGGGATTACCAGAAGGCCATCCTTACCCAGGCGGAATCCAAGATTGACTCCTTATCTGACTCTCAAGTCAAGCAGGAGTTAGCTGACTTAGTCCGTTCTGCTCGTTCGGCCAGTCGTCACATTCTGTGGACGACATACGATGCAGTGGACAGTGCCGGGCGGAGCCCGCCGGGCCGTAAGTCTCCGGCCATGCCTGGCTCCACGTGTCAGGTTTGGTCCCGGAGGTGCAGTCAGCAATCCAGGAAGCACCTTTCAGGGGTTCGGTGCTTTTCGGCGGTGATGTCAAGGACATCATCACCGACTTGCAGGAGAAGGGAACAGCCCTGAAATCCGTGGATTCCATGTACCGTCCCCATCCCCCACAGTGCCGTCCTTTTCGCAGACACAGTCGGCCACAAGCGAAACCCCAAGGAAGGTGGGCCACTAAACGTCGGGCCCCCGCAGCTGCCAGGCCCCCCACCCCACCCAAAAAAGCAGCGGGTGCCCCAGCTGCGGCGCTGCCCCACACCACCTGACTCCTCCCCTCTCCCACCGCCTCCAGACACACTGGAAGAATCGGTAGGAGGGAGGTTCTCCCTCCACCTTCTGGGCTGGGAGAGGATAACAACGGATTCCTGGGTGCTTCAGATTATAGCGGAAGGGCACTCTATAGAGTTTCTACAGAAACCACCCCGCCACCCCCCTCTGAAGTCGTCCTATGCAAGGGACCATCTTCCTTTGGTCCAGGAAGAAGTCTCTGCCCTTCTTGCGAAGCAGGCCATAGAACCCGTTCCTCCTCACCTTCAAGGGACGGGTTACTATTCTCGTTTCTTCCTGGTCCCAAAGAAGACGGGAGATCTAAGACCCATTCTCGATCTCAGCTCTTTGAACCTTTACGTGGAATACAAAAGGTTCAGGATGCTCTCCCTACAGACTCTTCTGCCCCTTCTTCGGCCGAGCCAATGGCTCTGTGCGCTGAATATGCAGGATGCATATCTGCACATCCCCATTCGCCCCTCTCATCGCAAGTACCTTTGGTTTGCTTTCCAGGGGGCCCATTACCAGTTCCGGGCACTCCCGTTTGGTCTTTCCTCAGCACCCGAGTTTTTACCAAATGCCTGGCTGTGGTAGCGGCCCACCTGCGTACTATGGGAGTTCGGGTGTTCCCTTACCTGGACAACTGGCTCCTGGCGGCCTCATCCAGGGAGGAGCTCCTGCATTTCCTCTCCCTCACCCAGCAGGTTTTCACTTGTCTAGGTATTACCATCAACCATTCCAAGTCTCATCTGGATCCATCCCAGAGACTACAGTTTATCGGGGCTATTCTCGATACGACGGTGAGCAAGGCCTTCCTGCCTCCGGACAGGGCGGCCTCTCTTCAGTCACAGATTTCCCTGCTATCAGAATGCAGGAAGGTTCCAGCGAGGTTGGTTCTCCGTCTCTTGGGTCTTATGGCGGCTGCCATCCCGACAGTTCCCCGCTCTCGGCTCCACATGAGGATCTCTCAGTGGACTCTTCGCTCACAGTGGGATCAACGTGTAGACTACCTAGATCTAGTTCTGATCTCCTCGCCAATGGCACGAGACTTGCAATGGTGGATGGTTCGAGAGAACCTGTTTCGGGGGGTTCCCTTCTGTCATCTTCCCCCCTCCCAGACTCTGACCACAGACGCATCAGGCGAAGGTTGGGGAGCCCATCTGGCTCCTCACTGAACCCAGGGGTTATGGTCCAAATTGGAACTAGCTCTCCACATCAATGTGCTCGAGCTTCGAGCAGTACTATATGCTCTCCAAGCCGTTCAATACATTCTTTTCGGTCACCTAGCCGTCCAGACGGACAACATGTGCGTAGTGTGGTACATCAACAAGCAGGGAGGGACTCGATCCTACCCTCTATGCAGGGAAGCAGTGAGGGTTTGGGACTGGGCAACTCTTCACAACCTTCACCTCACTGCGATTCACATTCCAGGAGTCGATAATACCCTAGCAGACAAGCTAAGCCGCTCCTCTGCCCTGCCACACGAGTGGGAATTGGACCAAAAGGTGTTAGAAGACATCTTCCAGCTTTGGGGGACTCCACAGGTAGACCTGTTTGCCTCTTCCCAAAACGCAAAACTTCCCACCTTTTGCTCGCTCATTCCAGAGCGAGGCGCTTTCTGGAGCGACGCTCTGTCTCTAAACTGGAGGGGCAGATTGGTCTATGCTTTTCCCCCAATTCCTCTAGTCCCTCGTGTATTGCAGAAACTAACAGAAGGAGCGAGAATGATTCTGATCGCTCCTTTCTGGCCCAGGCAAATCTGGTTCTCTCTTCTACAACAATACTCAGAGGTTCCTCCTCTTCCTTTATCTTGAGGTTTGCTGACCCAGGATCAGGGGACCCTGGTCCATCCGGGCCTCAGGTCCCTACAACTTCATGCATGGCTCCTGCAGACCTAGCTCAGTCTCGCTTTGGTGTCTCTCTAAAGGTGGCCGAGATTCTGGTGGAGGCTAGAAAATCCTCCACTAGGTCCACTTATGCCATGAAATGGAAGAGATTTTTTATTTGGGCCGCTTCTAGGAACGTAGAGCCTTTCTCCTGTTCAGTGGCCGTTCTGCTTGAATATTTACGTCATCTCTTCGATCTGGGTCTCAGTCATTCCTCCTTGAAAGTGCACATGGCCGCTATTTCAGCATACCTTGTTCCTTTCGCTGATAAAGCCTTTGCCCAATTAGAGGTGTCCAAGACTTTTCTTAGAGGGGTCCTTCATCTGAGACCCCCCGTCCGGACTCCTGCTCCCCCTTGGGGATTTGAACTTTGTTCTCGAGAAACTTACCCTTCCTCCCTTCGAACCTGCGGCATCCGCAGATCTGACGTTTCTTTCGTGGAAAACGCTCTTCTTGGTGGCCATTACTTCCGCTCGAAGAATTTCCGAGCTCCAGGCCCTTATGTGTAAAATCCCCTATTTGATTTTTCACAAAGAACGACTGGCTCTTCGCACGAACCCTAAGTTTCTGCCTAGAGTGGTAGCAGAGTCTACCTTAAATCAGTCTATAGAGTTACCTGCCTTTTTCACGCAGTACTCCAGCCAAGGAGAATATTTACTCCATACCATGGATGTTCACAGGATTCTGAGATACTACACCAATAGGACAAGGGATCTCAGAAAAACTGACCAGTTCGTCTCTTTTGCTCACAAAAGGGAAGGCAATGCTGTTTCCAAGCAATGCCTGTCAAAGTGGTTGGCTCATTGCATCACTTTCTGTTATGACAAGTACAACAAGACCCTTCCGGGTCAAGTCAGCGGTCACTCCACTCATGGAGTAGCGGCCTCTGCGGCTTGTTTCAAGAATGTGTCTGCGGCAGACATATGCTGCATCACCTGGACTTCCGTCCATACCTTTATGAAACATTACAGTTTGGACATTGCCTCTCGCCGTAGAGCAGGCTTCGGGCTAGCTGTTTTGCAAGGCCTCCTGTCTTGAGGCCTGCAAGGCTACTGCTACTTTCAGGAGTAATTTCCTCCTCCCGGTGCCTTTTATTTGTTCCAGACTGCTTGGGATTCAGTCCTATATGTAATTATCTACTGCAAGAGCCCTCTCGAAGTAAGATAATACAGTTACGTAAGAACTTACCGTAACAGTAGATCTTCGAGAGAGGCTCTTGCAGTAGGTAATAACTTCCCGCCCTCCATCCCCCTAGGCTTTTTCAGCTCTTTTTCCAGGAATGGAAACATCTGCTTCTCTCTCGTCCGGGCCTGTGGCGGGAAAGAACTGAAGGCGGCGTCCGGACTGCCCCTTTATACCGACGTCGTATGACGCCGGTCACCTGATGTCAGGGCGGTCCCTCGCCAGGGACCGTTAGCTAGAAATTTTCTGCGGGGTCCTGCCACCGGCCGGTATCAGTCCTATATGTAATTACCTACTGCAAGAGCCTCTCTCGAAGATCTACTGTTACGGTAAGTTCTTACGTAATTGTACTTTCCTGCCTAAGGTTGAGTCACAGTTTACTCTTAATCAGGACATCAACCTTCCGGTTTATTACTCTGAGTATACCAATCATGGGGAGGCTGTACTTCGCACTCTGAATGTTCACAGAGTGCTCAGATGCTACATCAATGGTACTCAGACTTTGAGAAAATCTGACCAGCTTTTTGTTTCCTTTGCCGAGAGAACTCTGGGAGCACCAGAGGCAAAGCAGATTCTATCCAGATGGCTTGTCCATTGTATCAACTTCTGTTGCGGTAAGTACAACAAACACTTACCAGGCTTGGTTAAGGGTCATTCCATCAGGGGTGTTTCTGCCTCTTTTGCGGCATTCTGAAACGTGTCTGCAGCAGATATCTGCGCATCAGCTACTTGGAGTTCAGTGCACACTTTTGTGAAGCACTACAGTCTGGACATTGTTTCCCATAGGAGAGCTGGGTTTGGATTTGCGGTGCTTCAAGTCCTGTTGTCCTGAAGCTTATCTCGCTCCTCAGTTTTTTTCCACCTCCCAGCCCATTCGGGATCATTTTGGTACTCGGTCCTTATGGTGTAGCCTGCTGCAAGAGCTCCCACTCGAAGTAAGATAATACAGTTATGTAAGAACTTACTGTAAGAGTAGATCTTCAAGAGGAGCTCTTGCAGCAGGCGTTATTTCCCACCCTCCGTTCCCCTGGTCCTTTTCTCCTTTATTTACTTACCCTTGGCAGGGTTTTCCACTAACCTCAGTTCTCTATGATTTGTCAGCCAGGTCTTCGGCGGGAGAACTGGGGAGTGGCTGGGGACCGCCCCTTCATACCATTGGCGGACGTCGGGGGCGGTCCCCACTGGGCACTGCTAAGAATTTTTCCATAGGGTCCTAGTGCCTTTCGGCATAGTCCTTATGGTGTAGCCTGCTGCAAGAGCTCCTCTTGAAGATCTACTGTTATGGCAAGTTCTTACGTAACTGTACTTTTCTGCTGATGCTGTAAAGGTGAATGTTTCCTTAACCTCTGAATAGACCACATAAATTTGTAACTTGTTAGACATTTAACAGTACTTTTACCACAGTACGAGGCTTAGCAAAAGGGGTCGCGCATGTAATAGTGACAAGGAATGCTTGCCCTGTTGGACAAAAGACATGCAGATTACCAGAGCAGTTAAGAGCTGACGTGGTTTAAGGAAATACAAAAAATAAAAGAATTAGGTATCAGAAGAGTTGAAGTGCTTGGTCATCACCAGTGGTGATTGTAAACAAAAAAGGGGGTGCAAGAATCTGCCTTGATTTTAGGAAACTTGATCAACTATCAGAATTTGACAGTTATCCTGTGCC
This sequence comes from Neoceratodus forsteri, assembly GCA_016271365.2. Classification (NCBI taxonomy): domain Eukaryota; kingdom Metazoa; phylum Chordata; order Ceratodontiformes; family Ceratodontidae; genus Neoceratodus; species Neoceratodus forsteri. Next base: position 680,002,099 of record CM028131.1, on the reverse strand, counting down.
CAGAATAGATGATTTGGTGGACAGACTGGGGAGTGTCAAGTATAGCAATACCGTCTAACTCAGCAAGGGTTACTGGCAAATTCCCCTAGCTAAAGAATCTAGAAACAAAATTGCATTTGCCACTTCTATGGGATTCTGTCAGTTCACCACCATGCCGTTTGGTTTATTTGGTGCACCTGCTACATTCCAGCGGTACACGGTTGTAATTTTATCCCCTCATACTGGTTATTGTGCTGCATACCTGGATGATGTTGTGGTGTATAGTCCAGACTGGAAAAGCCATCTGGAACACCTATGAGCAGTTATCCAGTCGAACAAGAAGGCAGGTCTGACAGTTAATCCTACCAAGTGTGCATTGGGCAGGCAGGAAACCAAATATTTGGGCTATATTTTGGGTAATGGAGAAGTCAAGCCAGAGATTTCTAAGATAGAAGGTGTAGCTAACAGCCCTGTCCCCCAAACCAAGAAACATGTCAGGTCATTTTTAGGGCTAGCTAGTTATTATTGGAGATTTGTTCCCAACTTTGCAGAGTTAGCTACTCCCCTCACAGAACTCATGAGAAAACAGTACCCGAATAATGTGAAATGAACCCCAGAGTGTGATGAAGCTTTTCGAGCTATTAAGACTGTTTTAAGAAGCCCAGACTTTGAGAAACCATTTTTGTTACAAATGGATGCATCAGAGGTAGGCCTAGGTGCAGTCTTAAGTTAGCATATAGATAAAAAAGAACATCCTATTCTCTCTATATTAGTAGGAAGTTGCATGACAGAGAAAAAAGGTGCTCCACCATTGAAAAGGAATGCCTTAAATGATGCACAAATCTGGGAAAGAGAATCAGTGCTGATTTTTTGTCTATATACGGATCAGGAATTGAGAATTCCGAGGATTGGAAAAAAAAAAATGAGTTGAAACTTCTCTATTTGATATGCTGCATATGGACTGAACTATAAAGATTATAAGCTACTGTCCTGTTAAAGAAAAATTTAAAGAACATTTTGGAAACTGTTCTTGTAAAACAGGATCTTAACTTCGAGAAACAGCTCTTGTAGCAGGTTACACCATTAGGACTGAAGCCGGCAGGCGCCAGGACCCCACGGAAAAATTCTAGCTAGCAGTATCCAGCGGGGGACCGCCCCCAATGTTGGCCCCTTCCCAACATCAGGCATCACATAAAAGGGGGCAGTCCCCCAGCATCCCCATTTCTTTTCCCGCCGTCGACTCGCTAAATCCATGTCTACTTCTCCAACTCCTTCTCTCGAATGACACCCCTCAAAGTGTGCCTGCAGCAAGCAGATCCCCGTCGCCGACCATCATTCGGCTTGTGTGAGGTGCCTGGGCTTGGAACACGACACCCAGACCTGCTCCATCTGCCAACAATTTAATAGCAGGACCAGGATCCGCAGCCAAAAGGCCCTTCAGTGGTTCCTTCTTGAAGAGAAGCTTAGCAAAATGGAAAAAAGACCTTCCTCCAAAGGGGATTCTTCCCATAAGACCGGGAAGCACCGGGACTCAGGTAGGTCGGGAACCCCTAGCAGGGCCTCTGGATCCAGGGCCAGCTCCAGCTCTACGCTGTCCAACCGTTCTCCTTCCCGGGCCCGCTCCCAACCTCCCCCAGTTAAGGTAAGGTCTTCAGGGGGTTCTTCAGCCTCCTTGCACCCACTTAATACCCACCAGGCACCCGCCTCTTCTTCCAGGCCTGACTCTTCAGAAAAACATAGGAAGTCTTCCTCAGAATCTAGCGGGGCGTCGGGACACTGACCTCAGGTCCGTCTCTCAGCCTTCCAAGGCCCCGGAAAGGAAGACCAAGGATCTGACGCCTCTTAAGCGGACGTCACAGAATAAAAAAGGTGCCTGACCCGACGCCCGAAAAACGGATTCCCGACCCGACAGCAGCTGTACCGACGCCGGGTGACACCGGACGTCAGGAGTCCTCAGGAGAGGAGGCTGCCGGATGACCAGACGGGCGGCATGGAGGACACCGGCTTACCCGGGGAGCCATCGACGGATCCGGTGGTTCCCCAGGACCTGACGTCCAACCCCAGCGACAGACTCGCACCGACGCCAGGCCCGTTGTTGGGCATGAACATTCATGAGGTGAAGGAATTGTTCACCCTCTGGTGGGAGACCATCAGAAAGGATGTGGTCCTCAGTAAGACTCTTCCACCACCACCACCTACACCCCCTCCTCGGGGGTGAAGGCTCAAGACCTCCAACCCCTGAGGAGCCAACTCCACCTCCTAGGGCCAGATCTAGAGAGAGAGAAAAAGACGCCCATCACGGTCTCCCTCTGGGTCTCCGAGCACTAAATGACCCAGGGATAGACGACACCCACAGGGGGATGACTCCAGACCGGATATGTCCGATACCTCCAGGTCTCCATCCCCCTATAGTCCCCCATCACCAGACCAGCCAAGGTCACCACCGGATGATCCCTCTTTCTCCGAAGTCATGAGGCACATCCAGGAGAATATGGGATGGGAGACTGAAGATCCCTCATACGGGACACAATGACGAAGACAACGGTGCCCGCCAGGACCGTTCTTTGCCTGCTGGGACATATGGCGGCTGCCATTGCGACGGTTCCCCTAGCCCGACTCCATATGCGGGTTACCCAGTGGATGTTGCGGGCTCAGTGGGACCAGAAGCAAGTTCATATGCAGCATCCAGTCCAGATCAGAAATGCCGTCATCCGAGACTGGCAGTGGTGGCTCATCCCGGACCATCTCTCTAAAGGAGTCCCCTTCATGGCGCCACCTCCTTTAGTGACACTCTCCACGGACGTCTCGGGATCCAGATGGGGAGCGCACCTCAATGGGGTCAGGACTCGAAGGCTCATGGTCGTCTCTAGAGTCCCATCTGCACATAAATATTCTGGAGATGAGAGCCGTCCTCTGTTCCCTACAAGCATTTCAGACTGACATTCCACTGGGTACTGTTCTGATTCAAACAGACAATACTGCGATGATGTACTATCTCAACAAACAAGGGGGCACTCATTCCTACCCCCTTTGCAGGGAGTCTCAAAGGGTTTGCAGTTGGGTACTGCAGCACGGCACAGATGATATTGCAGTGCATGTTCCCAGAGTGGACAACACAATCGCGGACAGTCTCAGCCGATCACAGGCCAGAGTCCACCAATGGGAACTGCTTCAGGAAGTCGCAGAGGATCTGTTTCGCAGATGGGGGACACCAGAATTAGACCTTTTCGCGTCCCCATCCAACGCAAAAGTGCCCAATTTTTGCTCGCTAGATCCAGGGCCTGGTGTTTTCTGGCGAGACGCGTTGTCCCTCTCTTGGACGGGCTGATTCCTCTACGCTTTCCCGCCCTTCCGTTTGATCCAGAGGGTTATACTGAAGCTCCGACAGGAGCGGGCGTCACTGATTCTGGTAGCGCCCTTTTGACCCAGGCAAATTTGGTTCCCTCTTACATCAGCTGACCCAGGAACCTCCGGTACCTCTGCCATTCAGCTCTCAACTTCTGTCCCAGGAGGCAGGCTCCTTAGTCCATCCGGATCTTCGGTCGCTGAACCTGCATGCCTGTCCCCTAAAGACATAGCAGTCCTAAGATACGGCAGCCAGAAAACCCTCCACTCACGCCACTTACGCCATGAAGTGGCACAGATTTTGCATCTGGGCTCAAGCTCGCGGATTAACCCCATTGAATTGTTCAGAGAGGTCAGTGTTAGACTACCTTCTAACCCTGTACGAGGCTGGTCTTGACTACTCTTCCATTAAGGTTCACCTGTGCGCCATTTCAGCGTATCATTCACCAGTAGGTCATAGCTCTCTAGCTCAACTAGAGGCTTCACGTGCTTTTTTACGTGGCATCCTGCACCTGAGACCTCCTATCAGAGACCTGGTTCCACTTTGGGATCTCCCCTTTGTTTTAGAGCAGCTTACTCTACCTCCTTTTGAACCAGCCGTGGATTGCGATCTGCATCTCCTCGCTTGGAAGACGCTCCTTTTAGTTGCTATTACTTCTGCCAGAAGAGTTTCTGAGCTTCATGCACTCATGCGCAAGGATCCTTATTTGGTTTTTCACAAGGACAGGGGGTCCTTAAGAACAAATCCTAAGTTCCTTCCCAAAGTGGTCTCGGCAGTCACACTCAACCAGGGTATAGATCTGCCGGTGTATTACCCCGATTACGGTAACAGGGGAGGCCCTGTTGCACACTCTAGATGTGCATAGATATCTCTGACCACAGATATTATCTGACCAAAACCAAAGCCCATCGTAAGTCGGACCAGCTCTTTGTTTCCTATGCACGGCGGATGCTCGGTGCTCCTGTTTCAAAACAATCGCTTTCCAGATGGTTGGTCAAGTGCATTATTTTCTGTTATCAGAAGCGCAATAAACCCTTACCAGGACCGGTGAAGGGTCATTCTAAGAGGGGGGTAGCTACCTCTTTCCCTGTGCTCAAAAATGTCTCTAGCTATCTGTGCAGCAGCGACTTGGAGCACTGTGCACACTTTAATCAGACACTACAGTTTGGACATTGCCTCTAGGCGTAGAGCTGGATTCGGCTTGGCGGTCCTTCAAGGACTCTTGTCCTGAAGTCCGAGTCATCTCTCCTACCCTCCTCCCAGTAGCAAATTGTTCCCTTACTGCTTGGGAATCAGTCCTAATGGTATAACCTGCTGCAAAAGCTGTTTCTTGAAGTAAGATAGTGCAGTTACGTAAGAACTTACCATAACAGTAGATCTTCGAGAACAGCTCTTGCAGCAGTTGGTTTCCCTCCCACCTTCCCCTCTGGAGGTGGAGTTTTCTGACCTAGTTTTTAGGCTACAGCGTCCTATGACTCCTTTTTCTAACCTTCCTTTGGAAGCGGATCCTTGGTCTCCCCTTCAGATGTCACACTTGAGCTGGGAGTCTCCAGCGGGAGAACTGGGGATGCTGGGGGACCGCCCCCTTTTATGTGATGCCTGACGTCGGGGAGGGGCTGACGTCGAGGGCGGTCCCCCGCTGGATACTGCGAGCTAGAATTTTTCCGTGTGGTCCCGGTGCCTGCCGGCTTCAGTCCTAATGGTGTAACCTGCTGCAAGAGCTGTTCTCGAAGATCTACTGTTACGGTAAGTTCTTACGTAACTGTCCTTTCCCTCCTAAGGAGTGAGGTATGTGACAGAGTTGAATACGGCCCTATCCCAGTTGTTCTGGAGAAAGAGTTTAAATGCAAGGATGTGCTCTATTCTCTCATTCTGTCTCTTATCTGTCTGGTTGCGCAACAAAATTTTCTCGTGAGACCTAAGACTTGATCACCCTGACGGTCTTGCAGTTCTCTGCCTCTCGCTATCTCTCTTATCTTCTCTTGCTGTTCTATCTTTTCTCCCCCTTGCATATCTGCTGGTATAAAAATATATGTGGATCATTATATGGAAATGTAACTGATACTGGGATCCCTTTGTTTAGAAATGTATGTAGTTTTACTGTTGAAATGTATGTAGTTACACTGTTGAAATGATTGCAAAAAGCTGTTTGGAACTCAAGGGGTTAACCTGTTTGCAAACTCTCTGAGAAGCTATAAGCAAGAGGTCAGCTCTGGGTCAGTGTTCTTTTTGCTGCACTTATTGAAACTTAAAGAACACTGTGAGAAGCATGCTGTGTTCTTAACAAGCAGGGGGTTGTAAAGACTTACAAAAACAGAGCTGCAATGTTTTGCAAAAGAGAAACACAGAGACAGACTGAGATTGGAAATTGAGAAGAAACCCAGATGGACTTTCTCTGTTTATACTGTCTTCGTAAATAGTTATACTGAACAATTTAATTTTTTTATTTTACTGTTGTTAATAATAAATCACTTGTTGCGAATTTTACAACTGCTCCTGGTTTTCCTGTGCCTCGACGACAGAGTCATTCCACCAGAGGGACTGCGACATATTTCGCGTCACTCAGGAATGTTTCCTCAGCAGACCTCTCTGCAGCTGCTACTTGGAGCTCAGTGCACACTTTCATTAGGCACTACAGTCTGGACATTGCTTTCAGAAGGAGAGCAGGTTTCGGCCTAGCAGTCCTTCAGGGACTCCTCTCCTAGATGCGTACAGCTCTCCGCTACTGTCCTCCACCCTTCTGACATGGGTCTCTTCTTGGGTATTGCTTGGGACTCAATCCTAATGGTATTATCTGCTGCAAGAGCTCCCCTCGAAGTGAGATCTTACCATAACAGTAGATCTTCGAGAGTAGCTCTTGCAGCAGGTGGCTTTCCCCACCCACATACCCCTGGGGACTAGTATCACAGTGGATTCCCCTTAAATGCACATCAGATAAGTGCACATTCCTGTTAAATGCACACTTTTACTGTTTCCCAATTTTTTAACTAGTCACATAGTACAAAATAAATCTTGTTAAGTGCACACTGGATACGTGCACATTCTGGCTAAATGCACAGTTTCACAGTTCACCAACACATCTCTCTCCCTAGGTACTTAGAACTTCTTAAAGGGAAACGAACATGTAAAAATGGACCCCACCTCAGTTTGATATAGGGCCCGATTAGAACTTCCAGAAAAGGTTTAAATTTATTACCTCTGGCCACGTTTTATTTTTTGTAATTTATCTAGTTGATCCTGCCTCCCTCTGTGCTGGCATTTCAAACAGTAGCACCGTCAACCACCCACGGCTCTCTCGAAAATGTCGTAGCATGTGGGGAGCAGGCACAGGTCTGTCCAGTAATGCTGTGTATCTCTGTAGCTTCTAAAAGCTCCGGCTGGGAACATACATGTCTCTGTGCTATACTGAGACTAGATATAGTCTGACAGCCAACTACCAGTCTACATCTGGTCTCGGTATGAGCCAGAGGTAATAAACTTGGCCAGAGGTAATAAATTTAAACCTTTTGTGGAAGTTCTAATTGGGCCCTACCTCAAACTGAGGAGGGGTCCGTTTGTACATGGACGTTTCCCTTTAAGTGCACAGGTGATTCTAAGCAGTTGTGAAGCAGCATTTAACACTCTATATCACTTAACTGGCACTGAAAAGTTGCAAACAAACTAAGATAATTTCCTTTTTCGGGTCCACAGGCAGTACAGATAATGCGAACAGATGATTAGCTTTGATATTTTTTTATAACATTGTGCTTCATTATTATTTGTCAATGCTGCACAGTAGCACATTTTAACATTTTTAACAGTTTTAGTATATTGCTATGATAAATAAATGTGGAATGCCATTACAGTGCTAGCTATCCGTTATTTTCTTTGTTACATTGTAAACACAGGAGTTTGGATAAATGCACTTTTTCTTGCTGCAAAACAGGTATGCATTTAAGCAGATTCCACTGTACATTTTCTCTTTGGGGATAGGAGCTCCTCCTCGGTTCTCCATCAGTTTTTCAGCCAGGTCTCCAGCGGGAGGACTGAGGTGGTGCCGGGGGACCGCCTCCTTTATACCACTTCTGACGTTGGGGCGGAGCTGATGTTGTGGACGGTTCCCCGCCATATACTGCTTGTTAGAAGTTTTCCATGGGGTCCTAACGGTATTATCTGCTGCAAGATCCTCTCGAAGATCTACTGTTACGGTAAGTTGTTACGTAACTGTACTTTTTGTTTCTTCTACAGAGTGAGCTTCTGCACACTCTACTCGGGATTCTAACAAGTTACTTAGCTGTACACACATTTCAGCGTAGGTGTCCGCCGGTGCTCTTCTTAACCCTCTAAATATTTACCTATAGTCCTCGGGTTAACTCAAAATGCTTTAGCAAGGCATTTTTCACTTTATCATAGTCCATGCCATCACGCAGTCATCAGTGTCCATTCTGGCCAAAGCTTCTAATGCCTTGCCTAAAAACATGGCAGTAGGTGAGTTGCCCCAGAAGCCCTGTCCAATTCAAATTGCCCACAGAGTCTCTCGAAAGAACTTAAAAACAAATCAAGATCATCCCCCTGCTGATATCCGAGAACATTTTAGAATTAGCTTTGGCTTCCTTGGACAAGCCCCTCGTGCCATGACTCACAGTTTGTGGTGGTGGCCTCCTGTGCAGTATCTCCATCTGACTCTCTTGCCTAAGCTTCTTTATGTGGATTGTGTTGGAGCTACTTTTCTCTGTCCTCAGCCTTTTACTTCTCCTCCTTCACTCACTCCTCTGCTTCCAGCTTCATCTTCTGGATTCAAATTTTGCCTTCACCTTACCCGGTCTGCTTGCACAGCTGCCCCAGTCACAGGCTTTGGTTCATCTGCATTCTCCCTAGCCTCCATCTCACCACTTTGGCTAACAGTGACCCCTTTGCATGGCTTTCATGTTCACTTTTTTCAAGGATGGCTGTCAATTACGCTCGTGCGCGGCCCTCCTCCTAGCCCAGATCTCTCTTTTGGCACAGCTCCTGCAGACATAGCAATGTGCTCTTCTCATGTGGTCGAGACATAGTGTCTTCTATCTACTCTTGCTTAACACACACACAAACAAAAACTGATAGAATATACTGTCCCTTTTTGTACATCCTGTTCTGTAACTGGACAGATAACCTTTATACTGACAGAACTGTTTCAGATCCCATCTGCTTCCTTCAGTTTGTGACAGACTGGGCTCTCTCATGCACAGCATGGACAGTGTTGCCAGCTTTCTCGAACCCTTCAGACGCCTGTAGGGGCAGTCGGTAGATGCCACCACTCAGCATAGACACACTCTCAGGGTATTTCTAGGTCCGAGTCCATCCAGAACCGCTGCTCATACAGTACAGCAGTCCTTGCTCAAGTACAACTGACCCACCGCTCTCTGTCACAGCTGGGAACGTCTTACTTTAGAAACAGATTATGGTGACCGTCGCCTTCTTTTTCAGAGGTGGAAACACAGTGTATTGTCAGTTATAAACCAGTCACTTGTTCTTGGTCACAGAAACTTGAAGTATATAGCAAATAATGATCTTACTTTGAGGGTATCTCTTGCAGTAGGCCACACCTATGGAACTGCCGCCGACAGGCACTAGGACTACTCAGAAACTTTTCTAGCCAGCAGTCTTATCAGGGGGCCACCCACTCTGACATTGGCCAACCCTATAAGAGTGGGAAGCCCCCACGCCTTCCCTTGTTCTTTACCCACTGTTGACCAGTGTACATCAGACTTTGAGACCGTTGCAAGCTTCAGTAGATCATCATTTTGTATTTCTTTTTTCTCTCCCTAGTTTTTAAGTTTTTCTATTCCCTTTGCATGTCAGACCTGTCTTCATACTCCGACCATGCCTCCAAATTGAAGCGTGCTTGTAGGAAGCAGCTCCCAGAGAAGGACGGCCACTCTGCCTGCGTCCGCTGCCTCGGGCCTACCCACGACACCCAGGCCTGTGACATCTGCCGAGACTTTAACCAGGCCACTTGACTCCATCGCCAGCAGGCCCTAGAAGAATTCCTCCTTCAGCAGAAGGTTGCCAGCATGGAATGGGAACTGCAGGCCAGAAGCTCTTCCTCTTCACCAGCCCTGTCTTTGGGGTCTCAGCTCTCCTCCAGTTGGAATCCAGTGGCAAGCACAAGCACCAGGACAAGGACCGCAATTAACCCTGGTCCTCTTCCCATTCGCGATCCCCACATAAGCCTAAGACCACAACAAGGTCAGCCGCCTACTCCATGACGGCCTCTTCTGCCTCGCGCACCCTCTCTTCCAAAGGGCTACTGTTGGCAGCGCCTTCCGTCAACCTCTCCTTGTTGGGCGGAGGCTCTTGGGGGCAGAATCCTCCCAAACCCCCCAGCCCCTTCTGTTTAGGCCCCTTCTCGCGGCAGGGCTGCAGTCACGAGGGGCTTCGCTGGTTCTGCTCAGTCCAGCAGTGGGCTTGATGAGCTCCAGATATTCTACTGCCGCCCATCCACCGCTCTCTTCCATGCAGGCTTCCTCTCCCTTAGTCGTGGACCCTACGCCTTCTCCGGCATTGTTCCCACCCCCAAGCCATACCTCAGTCGCCTTCACTGTCTCCTAAGGTGCCTTATACAGATGTCTCCTTCCAGGCGGCACCAGTCTCTCCTTATCCGGCGCCAGTCAGGCCTCCACCAACACCAACGCAGTCTCCTCAACCAGCTCTGGTTCCTCCCCATCCGACACCACCGGGCTACCTGTTGGTGACAGTAGACTTCCAGTCTATGCTGTCATCTCTATGGGATTTTATGTATGCACAGCTTCTCCCTTCACAGGACCTGGCCCCAGGAGGCCCCTTGTGTCCCGGCACGACGCACATCATCTCCAGGGAACCCCGCCCTGCTGCACATCGGCCATCGCCCTATATGTCTCCTGTACATCGGAGAGAAGAGAATATCACCCGAACCTCCTACATCCTGACAAGAACGAGGAGTCTGTCAAGGACAGGGATGATGGGGTTTCCCTGTCTCCCTCCATGGTATCTTCTGATGGGGAAGACACTCCAAAATACATACCTCGGTCTCCCCTGGATGATCTGTCTTGTGGTGGGTGCGAAAACAACACAGGGGGGTTCAAGAGTGCATGGGATAAACATAAGGGTACCCTGGAGATGTGCAGAGCAGGAGAGCCACAGAACAAATAGGATGTGGGGCTGCAGCAGCGAGTAGGGAAATGGGCAGACTAGGTGGGCCATATAGTCCTTATCTGCCAACAGAGTCTGTGATCTTACTTCAAGATACAGCTCTTGCAGCAGGTTACACCATAAGGACTGAAGCCAGCAGGCAGCAGGACCCCACAGAAAACTTCTAACTAGTATACCAAGCGGGGGACCGCACCCGTCAGCCCCAACCCCGACGTCAGATACATCATAAAAGGGGCGGTCCCCCAGCATACCTCAGTTCTTTTCCCACCATTGGCTCCACGGACACCTTCAAGCTGATGAACGACGACAGAAAGAATTTAAGACAATTTCCTCGAGAATTTATCTCCTTTTGGACAAGTACATGTCTTCTTCCCCGACTCCTTCTCTAGAAGGACAACCCTCAAAGTGCGCTTGTGGCAAACAGATCCCCTTCAAAGATAGGCACTCAGCCTCCGTGCGGTGCCTAGGCCCGGACCACGATATCCAGGCCTGCTCCATCTGTCAGCAGTTCAATAGTAGAACCAGGATCCACCGCCAGAAAGTGCTCCAGAGTTTTCTCCTAGAAGACAAACTTAAGGTCATGGAGAAAGATCCATCCTCTTGAGGGGAACCTTCGCATAAGTCAGGGAAACAGAAGGACAAGCACCGGGACAAGGGTAGGACTCGATCCCCGAATCGGGCCTCAGACTCCCGGGCCAGCTCCAGCTCTGCCCTGTCGGACCACTCTCCATCCTGGGCCGGGGCTCTGGTTCAGTTTATTTACAGCCTCTGAAAACCAGATCCGAGGATAGCCATCCCTCGCAGTCGGCCGCCAGGTCGGAGGCTTCCGACCGCCACAGGCCTCAATCCAAGTCGACAGCTATGTCTAGCGCCAACACTGGGACACCGATCACTCAGTTTCCCACCCGCCTAGGGGCTCTGATGTCCCTCAGCGGAAGACTTCAGAGCTTGCGTCGCTAAAGCGGACGCCAGAGCCATCGCCCGTACAACGACAACGCCCCAAAAACCCGATGACACTGGTCACAGGGGGACGTCAGAGGAGGATGTCAGAGCTCATGGCACAGACGGGGGATGCCGAAGACAGTCTGCCCGACACCGGCCTATCAAAAGACCCGATGACTCCTCAGCCACCAACGCCTGATCCTAATGTCGGACAGACACCAGCGCCAGGCCCTTTGTCCGGACTGGACATACAAGAAGTCAAGGAGCTCTTCAGCGTCTGGTGGGACACCATTAAAAAAGATGTACCTACAAAACACCCCGGTGAGGCACCACCCCCTGTGGCACTGATACCTGAGCCTCGAAACATTACTCCACAGCCTAGGGATAGGTCCAAGGCAAGATATTCCAGGTCTCTGAATCCGAAGAGGCCTCCGCGCTCCAGGACACCTTCGAAATCCCCTAGTGACCACAAATGAAAAAGGCCCCGACAAAGATCCCCCGCTTCATCAGGCGACGACTCACACCCTGATTCTTCAGGCACCCCTCGGTCACGCTCTCCTTTTGAGCCTCCTCCTCCAGATCCCCACGACCTTCCCAGGTTGCCACCGGATGACCCATCATTCTCCGATATTATGCGCCACATTCAGAACATGGGATGGAAGACAGAGGATTTAGACCTAGAATGACAACGTCTGGCACGTTATTTGAGGCAAAAAGACCCCAAGGCTGTGACTGGTGGACACTTTCCAGGACGCTACCACGGCTGCATGGAAGCACCCTTATTCAGTTCCAGCAGTCCCGAAGAAAGCCGATAGGCTTTATAAGGCCCCACGGGAAGCCCTCTACCTATATCAGCAACCCATGGCTGACTCGCTAGTCATCATGGCTTCGCACAACTGCTCCCAGCAGCCCCAACACCTCAGTACACAGCCCCCAGACCAGGAATCCAAACAATTGGACTCACTGGGTCGTCACATGTATGCCTCCGTTACGTGCTCCCTCAAGTCCCTCAACTATTTGACGCACATGGTGCAATTTCAAAATGCACTGTGGGACCAGGGACAGGACCTACTAAAGGACTTCCCAGAGGGTGAGAAGAAGGAGGAGCTCCTAAACCTCCTTCACACGGGCTCTGACGTTGAGACCCAAGTCCTCCGGGCCACAAAAGACTCTGCAGACTCCGCTGCGAGAGGTGCCTCAATAGGTGTTTGCCTCTGAAGACACTTCTGGTTGAGGGTCTCTGGATTTACTCCAGACGTCCAGAAAGGAATCATGGACGTCCCCTACAATGGAGCCGTCTTGTTCGGTGAAGACTCTGAGAGGGTCATCACTAGACTTCAAGGCGCCAGGAAGGCGGTTAGAACAGCTCAGGCCATGTATAAACCCAAGCCTGGTTCCTTTCGCAGACCACAGAACCGTTTTCGTGGCCAACAGCAACATAGGGGCAGTTTCGGTCACAAGAACCAACAAGAGATTCTCCAGAGGTCAGGGCCAGAGAAACACTAAACCTACCCAACCTGCCAGAGCCGCCACAGCATGAATCCTTCCCAGCCCCTGTCCCGCCCCCCGGATCAAAGGGAAGAGAGGGTTGGGGGTTGAGTCGTGTACCACGTGTCAGGGTGGCAGAGGATCACCTCCGACTGGTGGGTTCTTTAGTTTATCAGTCAAGGACACCGACCGCCCACCGTCAAGACCTCCTCTGCATTCCCGTTATTCGGGACAACATGCCCTGCTCATCCAGCAGGAGATCTCAGCACTCTTTTTCCAAGGACGCCATCGAGGTCGTACTGAGGAACTAGAGAGAAAGAGGATACTATTCCCACTTCTTCCTGATTCCAAAGAAAACCGGGGACTTGCGCCCGATCCTAGACCTCAGCGACCTAAACATCTATGTGATGTACAAATGCTTTTGCATGGTTACCCTACTGGTCTCATTCCCATGCTCAAGCAAGGTACATAGCTAACATCTCTGGAGATGCAGGCATATATTCTCCATCTTCCCATAACTCGGTCACACAGGAAATTCCTGCACTTCAACTTTTTGGGATACCATTACCGGTTTCAAGCACTTCCGTTTGGCCTGTCCTCAGCGCCACGTGTCTTTACCAAGTGCATGGCAGTCGTAGCAGCAGCAGCCCTCAGGAGACAAGGCCATTATGTCTTCCCCTATTTGGACGAATGGCTCCTGATGGCCTCCTCCCAAGAGGCATTGGAGAAGGCCATTAATGATACCTGCTCCCTATTTCAGTCTCTAGGGCTCGCCATCAACAAAGAGAAGTTATCTCTCACTCCCTCACAGAGACTGCAGTTCATTGGTGCGGTTCTGGATACCCGTCAAGGGAGAGCCTTCCTGCCCGTGGACAGAGCGGAATGCATCAGGTCACTGATCAGGACTATCACAGCAAAAAATCTGGTCTCCGCTCGGACCATACTTTGCCTGCTCGGACATATGGTGGCTGCCATCGCCACGGTCCCCCCACGCTCGCCCCCACATGAGTTACACAGTGGATGCTGAGAACCCAGTGGGACCAGAGGCAGGATCACTTAGACCAGCTGATCAGACTCACACGGCCAGTCATTCAAGACATAGTGTTTGCTGGTCCCGGAATATCTTTCCATGGGAGTCCCCTTCATGGTGTCTGTGCCATCTCTGACTCTCACCATCAACGCTCCGGGGTCCGGCTGGGGAGCTCATCTGAGAGACACCAGAACCCAGGGAACCTGGTCGCCCCTGGAGACTCGCCTCCATATCACTGTCCTGGAGATAAAGGCAGTCCTTTACACCTTACAGTCGGAGATTCTACCGGGTCATGTATTGGTCCAAACGGACAACACCTCGGTGATGTATTACTTCAACAAACAAGGAGGCACTCACTCCTACCCCCTTTGCAGAGAGGCAAAGTGGGTGTGGGAATGGGCACGACACCATGCTCACCGCAGTGCACATTCCCAGTGTGGACAACACTGTCACAGACCTCCTGAGCTGGTCAAAGGCCAGGGCTCACGAATGGGAACTGATACAAGAGGTCGCCAGGGACCTGTTCCGACGATGGGGAACACCAGACATTGACTTATTCGCGTCCCCATACAACACAAAACTGCCCAGTTTCTGCTCACTAGATCCAAGGCCTGGTGTTTTCTGGTGAAACGCATTGTCCCTCTCCTGGACGGGCAGGTTCCTCTATGCTTTCCCGCAGATCCCTTTGATCCAGTGGGTTCTTCTCAAGCTCCGACTGGAACAGGCGTCAGTGACCATGATAGCGCCCTTTTGGCCCAGACAGATCTGGTTTCCGCTGCTTCACCAGCTGGCTCAGGAGCCTCCCTTACCCTTACCAGTCAGCTCTCATTTGCTGTCCCAGGAGGCCGGCTCCCTAGTCGGTCCGAACCTCAAATCCCTGAACCTGCACACATGGCTCCTAAAGACACAGCCATTCTTAAGCACTGGATCTCGCAAGGAGTCACCAATATCCTGGTGGCAGCTAGAAAATGTTCGATTCACGCCACATATGGTCTGAAATGGCGGAGATTTTGTCTGTGGGCTCCGGCCCACAATAGCGATCCTATTTGATGCCCTGAAAAGTCCATTCTAGGAGCGTGGATATGTTGTTCATCCACAATTCTTGGCATGTCCCCTTTCCCATTTAAATCTTGCCGGAAGTCTTCAAGCTGGCTCCTTCCACCCACCCAGGTGGTAAATACCTCGGCTCCACCCCATATCTTCCTTTCCGGTGGAAGATGTAGGTTCTCTCATGCTCTCACAGCAGTTCGTAGGCCCTGGATTCAAAGCATCAAGTTTTTATCAGAACTAAATTTAAAACTCGTTCGAGTTAGCGATTCCGATTGTAGCGCATTGGGCATGGAGGATAAATCGTCCCCCGGATTTCGCCGGTGTTCCTGCAGCCAGAAGATGTCGCGCACTGATCCCCCACCTAATGTGCATTTATTGCCTAGGTGTCGGACATGACACCTCATCTTGCACTTTCTGCCTGGCCTTCCATCCCAACGTCCTGGACAACCGAAAGGCATGCATAAAACTGGGGAGACCAGAGAAAAGGAACCCACCGGTGAAATCGAAGGAGGCGAGGTGGGCGGTTTCTGACGCTGAGATCCGCCAGTGGCTGGAGCAAATAGAAGCATTCGAGAGAAGCAGCCAAGCTCAGCCAATTGAAGCTTTTTTTGTTCTGTGCAACCTTGGCCCCACCTTTACGGGCTCCTTCAAGGAGTTGTGCCATTCTCTCCCATCAGGGGGTGGCCCTCGGGCTCCTCCCCGCCCTCATAGAGATAAGGACTGAAGTCTTCGTCCAAGCGAAGAGTTCTTGGGACCGAAAGGTCAGAGCCCCAAGAGCACGCGGTCTCTGCTTCGGTTCAGATCGCATCCTCGGCCGCCGGCTTTTCGGACCTCCCGTCTGGCCAGGGGACCGAGGAAATGGCCAGTGAGGCTGATATTACTCTCGACCCAATTGACCCTCTGTTGCCAACCCCAGTCGACGACTCTTTGGAAAGGACTCCGGTCCTTGTTATTCCAGATGAGGAGACCCAGCCCGCTGGTGTCCCCATCGAGGAAACTGTTCCGGACCCTCGGTTTTCATTGACACCGGTGTCTCCCGATCGAACGGGTTGACTTTCTCAATCGAGGTCCAGAACCCCTTCGGCCAAACAGCCGAGAAAGAGTCATAAACACTGTAAGAAGAGGCGTCACCACAGATCTTCATCCTCCTCGGACGAGGAGAGGCTTCAGCGGAAACTCCGGCGCTATGATGCTCTCATGTGGCAACAGCTGATTTTGTCCAGGCAGAAGCCGGCCCCACCGGCCACCCCAGCCGTGACTTGGCTTCCGCCTCCTAGGCAGACGCCGACCCCTCCAGAACCGAAGTCTTCGGTTCCCCCGGCCGTGGGGCTGGCCCGTATCCCGGTTCGGCCTGCCTCGGTCTCTCCACCGATTTTGGTAGAACCACCGCCTAAGCAGCCTCAGGGAGGGGTCCCTCGAAAGAGGACCAAGTCTATCGATAACGGTCATCCCTGCTCGCCCTCGGCTTATCATGGGAGGCCATTGTACCCCAACTCTTCGGACTCGGACATCACCGGATTGCACTGCCATCCTGGGGATGATGTGTCATCCATGGCGGGTTTGGAGGAAGGCCCTTCCTCTTTTCATGGCATTGTCCGCCTGATCTCCAAATCCACCAGAATGCCTCTGGAGTCCATCCAGAAGAAGGTGGAGTACCCCCTTACGGATATCCTCAAAAGGGGGGATACCCCGAGGGAGGCCTTTCCAGTGGCCGAAGCCATTATTGGCCCGGCCCTTGAGCTTTGGCAGCGCCCAGCTTCCTTCCCAGCACTGTCTGCCCGCATGGCCCGCGAGTATGCGGTGCCCATGGGGTCCCTGGCGGGGTTCACAGAACATCCTTCGGCCGAGAGCCTGGTGACAGCTTCTGTGTTCAGGCGTACTGGTTGCTCAGCTGACACTAACCGACCCCCGAACAGGGAGACCAAAAATATGGACCATTCCGACCGTACGGTCTATGCGGTCTGTTCCTTAGGCCTTCGTCACAGTTCTCTCATGCCCTCCTAGGGTCATTAGACGAAGTCCTCCCTCATCTTCCAGCGGACGTGCAGACCACAGTGAAGCAAGTCCGTGATCAGAGCCATGCTGTTGCAAAACAGCAGCTCCAGACGGCCCTGGACCTCGGGGATTCTTGTGCCCGCTCTTTAGCAGCCGCAGTGGCCAATCGCTGCAGGGCTTTGCTGAGGCTTTCCTCCTTCCCGGCGGATAATCAGCACAAGTTAGCTGACGTGCCCTTCCTAGGCACTGACCTGTTCGGTCCAGGAGTGGCTAGTCACCTTCAGAGCATAGAGCAGTCTAGTGCCACCTTGGATGCTACTTCTGCAAAGGGTTCTTTGGGCAAGAACCAGCAGAAGCAAAAGAAGAAACTTTTTCGGCATTCTTCCCCTGCAGTCAGGCAACCCTTCTATCAAGGAGGTCCGCAGCAGCACCAGGCTAAGGCTTAGCGTCCAGGCCCAAGCAGGGTCCACAGTAGCCCTATAAAGGAGGCCGAGGCGCAGGTCCAGGAGCCGCCTCCCTCCTCTAAGCCTGCTCAGTGACGGGTTGGGGATTGCCACCCCTACACCAGTCACGCCAGCTCTGGGTCCTCCCGTGGGGGGACCAGCTCTGCCACTTTCTTTCCGCCTGTTCTGATATCACCTCGGACAGGTGGGTTCTCGAAGTGATTGGTCAGGGACTGCCTCTTGAATTCGAGCAGTGCCCTCCCAGCCGAGCCTGCACCCCTTGGGAGGAAAGGATCTCGGCTTGCACCCAGTCGGCTCTCCGAGACAACATAGCTCAGCTCCTCCGCAAGGAGGCGGTAGCTCCAGTGCCAGATCCTCCTACAGACCCAGGCTTTGTGTCCATGCACTTCCTGGTGCCCATGCGGACGGGGGGTTGGCATCCCATCCTAGATCTCCATGACCTGAATCAATATCTCAAGTCTCGCACCTTCCGGATGGTAACTCTGAACCAGATCATACCATCCCTGGAACGCAACGTGGTTCTGTTTACTGGATCTGCAGGACGCATTCTTTCACATCCCAATCCATCCGTCCCATCAGCGGTTCCTCCACTTCAGGGTTGAAGGGACCCTGTACAAGGTCTGAGCCATGCCGTTCGGACTGTCATCGGCCCCACGGGTCTTCACCAAGTGCATTGCAGTGGTGGCAGCCCATCTTCGCCGTCGAGGAGTATGAATCTACCCTTATCTCGATGACTGGCTCTTGGCAGGTTCCTCCCTTCAGGAGGTGGAGAGGTCCAGGGATCTGGCTTTCTTAACCTGCTCCCAACTCTGCCTCCTGATCAATGAGGCCAAGTCGGAACTTGTGCCCTCTCAGGTGATGGGCTTCATCGGGACAGGGCTCAACTCTTGTCAAGCCAGAGCTCGGCTCGGCTCCTGGCGGACAGGGCAGAGGTTCTCTCCTCCTTTGCCAGATCATTTCTTGTTGGGCACTTGCGCCCTCCCCAAGACTTTGTGCACCTTCTGGGTTACATGGCGGCGTGCACCTCAGTGGTCCGTTGGGCCAGGTGGTACATGTGCCCCTTCCAGTGGGAGCTGGTCACCCAGTGGACTCAGCGCCACGGTCATTTCAACCAGCTGATCACTGTAACCCAGAAGATGGGGCGCTCTCCAGTGGTGGACCGCCCCTGAACGGTTGCAGGAAGGGATCCCGTTTGTCCGCCTCGAGCCGACGGTCGTCCTTATGACCGATGCTTCTCTCATGGGCTGGGGAGCCCACATGGGGGACAACAGGGCCCACGGGTTCTGGACCCCCGAGGAGTCCCAATGCCACATCAACCTGTTGGAGCTCAGAGCAGTCAGACTGGCACTGTCAGCTTTCGCTCCTCAGCTCTGGGGTCAAGTGGTTCAAGTCCAGACAGACAATACCACGACCATGTACTACCTCAACAAACGGGGCGGCATGCACTCCCGTCTACTGTGCAAGGGGGCGCTTCTCATCTGGACCCTCATAAGCCAGTTTGAGGCGGATCTCCTAGCCATTCATGTAGCAGGAGTCTCAAACCAGCTGGCGGATCCTCTCAGCCATATAGGCCAGACATCCTACGAGTGGTCTTTCCATCCAGAGGTAGCTTACAGTCTGTTCTCCCGTTGGAGCGAACTGTTGGTGGACCTGTTTGCCTCCAGGGAAAACACCAAGCTGAGGCTGTACTATTCTCGCCCCCCCCCAAGCAGGGCTCGCTGCAGAGGGATGCCTTCTTGAGGCCGTGGACGCCGAGCCTCCTCTATGCCTTCCCTCCATTTCCCTTGATCCATAAGGTGTTACTGAAGGTAAGGAGGGACAAGGCGAAGGTGATCCTGGTAGCCCCAGATTGGCCGTGCCAGTTCTGGTACCCAGATCTCCTCAGCCTCAGCTGCAGGCCCCCGGAGCGGCTTTGTACACGCCCGGACCCAATATCATTGAACCAGGGGAAGGTATTCCATCCGGATCTTCAATCTGTGCAGCTCACAGCCTGGTATCTGAGCGGCTAGAGTTCCAGGCTCTGGGTCTTTCTGAGGATGTCTACACCGTGGTGGAGGCATTTTGTGAGGAATCGACCAGGAAATGTTATGCCTTCAAATGGAAAAGGTTTTCCATTTGATGCCAGGGTAAGAGTCTGAACCCCTTATCCTGCTGCATGGCTAACATTCTAGACTATCTTGTCTCTCTCTCTCTCTCTCTCTCTCCAAAGGGGGTCTACGGTCATCGACCCTTAGGGTGCACCTGGCAGCCATTTCTGCTTACTGGGCGCGGGCCGGTCAGCCGACATTGGCACAGGAGACGGTGGTCGGGCACTTCTTCAAAGGCCTGGATCACACATCCTCTGCAGTGCGTGAACCTCCACTTCCGTGGGATCTGTTGCTGGTTTTGGTAAAGCTCATGGGCAAGCCATTCGAACCCATGCACAAGTGTGAGCTCTCACACTTGTCGTGGAAGACGGCCTTCCTGGTGGCTGTCACGTCAGCCAGAAGGACAGGGGAGCTCCAGGCGCGTTTGGTGGACTCCCCTTATCTGATCTTTCACAGGGACAAAGTTGTCCTGCGCTCCAACCCAAAATTCCTTCCGAAGGTGGTATCAGAGTTTCACATTAGCCAGGTGTTGACTCTGCCGGTATACTACCCTAATTACACCTCGGATGCCGAGTACAGGCTTCATACTCTGGACCTGAGATGTGCTGTCTCCTATTATAAGGAGAGAATGGCGGAAATTCGTGGCGAGGTTCGCCAGCTGTTTGTCACTTACGCTGAAGTCTCTTCTGGCAGACCTGCAGCCAAACGGACCATTGCGAGATGGATTACATCATGCATAGGTCTGTGCTATGAGTTGGTGGGCAAGGAGCCTCCCAGAGGGATAAGAGCTCATTCTACCCGCCATACTGCTGCATCGGTGGCTGCTTCCAGGGACATCCCTATCCAGGAAATCTGCTGGGCTGCTACCTGGAAGTCAGCAAACACCTTCATTACCCACTACCACATCGACCTTGAGTCACGCCAGGATGCTGGTTTGGGGGCCTCGGTTCTGCAATCTTTATTCCCCAAGTAGGGGGTGTGCGCCTTGCCTCCCTCCTCCCGGAGAACTGCTTGGAGTCTGCCAAGAAGTGTGGATGAACAACATATCCACACTCCTAGAACAACAGGTTACTCACCTGTAACACTAGTTCTAAGAGTGGTATATGTTCATCCACATGCACCCACCCGACCTCCCCGGCTTTAGCGCACAACCTTGCTTCCAGCGGGCTAAGATCTGGTGTCATGGGGCGGAGCCGAGGTATTTACCACCCGGGTGGGTTGGAGGAGCCAGCTTGAAGACTTCCGGCAAGATTTAAAGGGGAATGGGGACATGCCAGGACTACTTCCTATCCCTTTTCCTTTTCGCATATTCCTCTCTGAAGGTACACCTCTGTGCCACATCAGCGTACCACACACCGGTTGGTCAGCGCTCGTTAGCCCAATTAGAGGCTTCCCGCGCTTTTCTGAGCGGTGTCTTGCATCTCCGACCCTTGATTAAGGATCTGATTCCTCCTTGGGACCTTCTTTTCATTTTAGAGCAGCTTACACTGCCTCCCTTTGAACCAGCTGCGGATTGCGAGCTTCGCCTTCTCTCCTGGAAGGCATTAATTTTAGTTGCCGTTACTACAGCACAGAAGATTTCTGAGCTTCAGGCGCTCACATGTAAAGAGCCTAACTTGATGTTCCTTCCCAAGGTGGTTTCAGCCTTAAATCAGGACATTGACCTTCCAGTATACTTCCCCAACTATACGAACAGAGGTGAAGCTCTCTTACATACTCTAGATGTGCATAGGATTTTGCGGTTCTACTTGGCCAGAACCCGGTCGCACAGACAATATGACCAACTGTTTTTATCCTTCACTTGAAGGATGTTGGGTGCACCACTATCGAAACAAACTCTCTCCAAGTGGCTTGTTAACTGCATTGTTTTCTGTTACCAAAAATGCAATAAACCCTTGCCGGGACCGATAATGGGCCCACTCTACTGGGGGGCGGGGGGGCCTCCTTCGCTGCCTTGAAAAATGTAGCAACATCCGCCATTTGTGCAGCTGCTACTTGGAGTTCAGTGCACACTTTCGTGAGACACTACAGTTTGGACATCGCCTCCAGGCATTGAGCGGGCTTTGGCCTGGCAGTCCTCCAGGGACTTCTGTCCTGAGAGGTTCCTTTCTTACTCGATCTCTCCTATCCTCCACCCGATTGGGTTACCATTACTCCTTTACTGCATGGGAATCGGTCCTTGTGGTGTAACCTGGTGCAAGAGCTGTATCTCGAAGTAAGATAGTACAGTTACATAAGCACCCTCTGAACAGCCGGTGCCCTCCAGCTCCTCATCCCCCTCTTCTAGGGGAGAGGAACCTTCAGTCCACATCTCTTCAGCTGCTGATCGCTCGCTGAGTATCAGCGCTTCCTCGTGAGGATGTTGGAGGACTTGCACCTCACCCCTGCCACTGTTAGCAATCCTGAGCACTCGGCGATTTTGACGAGGCCACCCTTGCATTGCCTCCCTGGCCTGCTCCCCTTCGGGAGGCATTGTTGCATTCCTGGCAGAGGCCCTTCTCTGGAGTTCCTGCCTAGGGATCTCAGCCAGTGGTATTAGTCTCTCCCGAGTCTCCAGGTTCCATGCCTTATCAGCAGTCCGGATTGATGCAGTTGGATACTCCTGATGGGCTTCGCGCCTTTTACCGTGACTGGCCCCCAGATCAAGACTCCTCGGTTAGTGCTTTCCATTTCTGCACATCAGGCCCACTGTGCAGTCTATGACAGGTTCTTGTGGTCCAGGATAGGTCAACTCCTAGCCTCATTGCCTGATAAGGAGCAAACCAGACAAGCCATTGCGCACGCTGCACGTGACCTGGAGCTAGCAAGGCACCAAGCGAGGGCATCCTATGATGCCAACGAGGTAGCTACCAGGGTCGTAGGGACAGCGATCTGCACTAGGCGGATGGCATGACTGCGTCTCTTCCGGTTACATAGAATTTGACGGCAGATGAGGACCGCTTGGCCCACCCAGTCTGCCCATTTCCCTACCTAATGGATAAGCTGTAGATCCTAGTTAACCAGCCGCCTACTTATTTCTACCCCCACCCCCTAGAATTGCCTTATGACTGTCCCATGCATGCTTGAATTCAATCACTGTTTTTGACTCCACAACCTCCTCCGGAAGGCCGTTCCATGCATCCACAACCTCTCTGTGAAAAATACTTCTTACATTGCACCTCAGGCGCGCCCCCATCTTCAAATTGTGCCCCTTGTTCTTGCACACCTGTTTTTTGAAAGATGCTACCCTCTTGGACTTTGTTGATTTCCTTGAGGTACTTGAAGGTTTCTATCATGTCGTCCCCCCCCTTTCCTCGAGGCTATACACATTAAGCTCCTTTAGTCTCTCTTCATATGTCTTCCGGTGCAGACCTTGCACCATTTTGGTTGCCCTCCTCTGGACAGCTTCCATCTTGTCTATGTCCTTGCAGAGAGTGGGTCTCCAGAACTGCACACAGTGCTCCAGATGGTGTCTCCCCAGCTGTCTGTACAGAGGGATAACAACTTCCTGTTTTCTACTGGTGATGCCTCTCGCTATGCATTCTAGTATCCCCCAGTCCTCCTTACTGCCCTCTCACCCTTGGCCCAGCGTAGGGTGATTAACTCCGCTCACCAGAGAACCTGTCTCTTAACCCGTAGAGCGAGATGGCGCTTGTCGGGGCAACTTCCTTCTCCCTCCGGGGGGGAACCCGTCTCATTCTCCCCACTCTCGGGCCTCTCCAGGCCCTGAAGGTTCTCCCTGTTAGTGTGTCACCCACTGAGAGCTAAGGGACTTTGTCCCTTAGGGTGTAAAAGAAAACCCCCTTCGGGGGGGGGGGGCTTGGCACTCACCCAACATTGATGAATGGTGAAGATCGACACAGATAAGATATGAAAATTACGTACCCACCGTAATTATGATCTTTCTCTGTATCTTCGCCATTCATCACAGCCCCACCCTCCATCCCCCTGGGGCCTCAGTCTCTGGGTCCCCCTCCCTCTCTGTGCCCATCCCTTCCTCCTCTCCTTTCTTTTCAGGAGTGGGGTAAAACGAGGACACACAGGGGGATAATGTTCCGGGGAGAGTGGACAGCATGGGGGGCACTCCTTCTCCAGTGCTTTGGCTCCACCCCTGTGGGGTGGGAGTTGACAGTTGCCCTCCATTCTCTCCTCCTCCTTGTTTCCATCCAACTTATTTCTCCTTGTTTATTACCAAAAAAAAAAGTTTCCTTTTTTTTTTTTCACCAATAATCTTTCCTTGAGAGGGTGTTAATTCTCTGTACCCTGTCCTTCTTCCAGAATAGCCGATACTGCTTATCTGGAGTGTTTTGCCAGCCATTCTGTGGCTTGAATTCTGGCAGAAAGTCTTTGGCTACTCCTTGCAGTTCCTATGTAATCTGGAGACGGACCAGAGTCTGGGATGTTTAACCCCCCCCCCCAAATTCTTTACCCTCCCTCTTCCATGTCCAGAGATTGGGGCCCCTCCCAATCCCTTTAGTTTCCGACTTTTTCTTCCTCTTCTGTCCTCTTAGTCATTATTTCTCCTTTTAGTTTATTTATCTTTACCTTTTTCTGTCCCTTGGACTTCGTCTCCCACCCTCCACTCCCTTCCTCTTACCTCTCTGGCGACTCAGAACTGGCAGGCAGGCGGAGTCGATGCACCCTAACGGCCAACCCACGAGCGCCACGCAGTGCATTGGCCTCGAGGACGGCTCCGATGGTGCGTCGGCTCCACCTACCTTAAAAAAAAAAAAGGGCTCCCGCGGGGTCCTGACCTCCGGCCGAGTACCCAACAGTGATGAATGGTGAAGATACACAGAAAGATCATAATTACGGTAGGTACGTAATTTTCATTTCTCGATGATCTACTGTTACGGTAAGTTCTTACGTAGCTGTACTTTTCTATGTAAATCTGGGGCGGACATCAGCCGACACCTTCTGCGTTCAACATACAATGCAGTAGGTGCCTCAGCCCAGGTGGCAGCAGTCGGAATATGCCTTCATCTACACTTCTTGCTAAGGGTGTCCAGGTTTGCTCAGTGATGTTCAAATGTCCATTCTGAATGCTTCCTTTAGGGGCTACAAGTTGTTTGGGGCTGATGTTCAGGATATCCTCTGTAACTGACAAGCCTCGGGACTCACCCGACAGTCAGTAAACTCTATGTACCATACCCAGCCAAAGAGTGTCCAATGGGTGCTGTTTCATCAGGCTACCCACAGACCCCGACCCTCCCCCAAGCCACCCAGATATAAGGCTGCCCCATCCCTGCCCACCACCTCCTCCTCCTCCAGCAAGGGTTCTAAAGGAGGAGGGCGGCATCGGCTACAGCCCCCTCCTCAGCCTGACTCCTAGCCTGACCCCTTCCCCCAGCGGATCTGGTGGAGGCAGTAGGCAGTCTGTTCTTCTGTACCAGGACAGGTGGGCAGAGATCACAGGCGATGATTGGGTGCTGTAGCTCCTAAACCATAGCCACACTCAGGAACACATAGAGTGGCCCCCAGAGAGACCTCCAGTTCCTTCTTCTTCACCCCCCCCCCCCAACCACATCCCCATACTTTGGGAAGAGCTTCAGTCCCTGCTCAGGAAAAGGGCCATAGCACCCATGCCAGAAGACTAGCAGGGCAGGAGGTTCTACTCCCATTTCTTCCTGGTTCCAAAATGCACAGGTGACCTCCAGGCCATTCTGGAGCTCAGAGAGTTAAATCTCCTCATCCAGTACAAAAAGTTCAGAATGGTAACCCTCCAGGGTCTGTTTCCCTTTCTGCACAAGGTGGATTGGATATGCTTCCTCAGTATGCAGGATGCATATCTTCACATCAAGATATGTACCGCCCACAGACAGTATCTCAGATTTCAGTTTCGGGGCACATTTCTAGTTCCGGGCCTTGCCCTTTGGCTTGTCCTCTGCTCCTTAGGTGTTTACCAAAGGCCTAGCAGTGGTCGTAGCTGCTCTCAGGAGCCAGGGAATTTGTCTTCCCTTATCTGGACAATTGGCTGCTCAAAGCTTCGTCCAAGGACAGCCTCGTCCGAACCCCGGAACATACATACCTTTTGCCTTTTCCAGGATCTGGGCATTACAGTCAGCTTGCTACGTTCATCCTGATGCCCAGTCAGCAACTTCAGTACATTGGGACAGTCCTGGACACGGCTCTGGGCATAACATTCCTCCCTCAGGACAGGGCAGACTGTCTCATAGCCCGAACGAAATTGCTGTTCCACAGCCGCTGTGTCCCAACCAGAGCCTTCCTCCAGCTCTTGGACATGATGGCAACGGCCACAGTCATGGTGCCTCTGGCCAGACTGCATATGAAAATTCCCCAGTGGACATTGAGAGTCAAATGGGACCAGCGTACAGATGACCTGGAACTGGGGGTCCTGGTCTCCTCCCTAGTGAAAAGCATTGTTCTCTGGTGGTTGGAACCCAGCAGCCTACTCTGGTGGGTTCCTTTCATTATTCCTTCCCCTCAGCAGATTCTCACCACAGATACTTTGAGGATGGGATGGGGTGGGGTGCTCATCTGGGGCCCCACCAAACTCAAGGGATGTGGTCCCTATTAGAGTCCTCTGTCCACATCAGTATTCTGGAGGTACAGGCAGTGCTTTATATGCCCTTCAGGCCTTTCAGGATCAGCTGTCCCTGGGCGTTCTGTTGGTGCAAACAGGCAACATCAGTGTTATCCACTATATCAGCAAACAGGGGCACTCACTCATAACCCCTCTGCAGGAAAACAATGAGAATCTGGTATTGGGTTCTAGACCATGACCTAGAACTGTCAGGCGCCCAGAACATCCTGGCAGACAGTCTAAGCCAGTCACGGTTAAAGACACACAAGTGGGAGCTCCTGACCTCAGTAGTCGAAGATCTCTTCAACAGATGGAGTCATCTAGAGTTGGACTTTTGTACATCCCCACCCAACGCAAAACTGCCGCATTTTTGCTCACTAGGTCCAGGGCCTGGAGCTTTTTGGCGAGACGTGTTATCCCTCTCCTTGAAAGGGAGGTTTCTGCATTCCTTCCCTCCCTTCTCGCTGCTGCTGCAGAGGGTTCTAATCAAACTCCAAATGGAAGTGGCTTTGATGATCCTCATCGCCCCCCCCCCTTTGCCCTCATCAGATTTGGTTCCCCTTACTACAGCAGTCAGCAGTGGAACTTCTAGTCTCTCTGCCTCTGTGTACTGGCTTGCTGTCCCAGAACCAGGGCACCCTGGTCCATTCGGACCTCAAGTCCCTGCACCTTCACGCTTGGCTCCTGAGAACATAGCCATGGCCTGGTTTGAGGTGTCACCCAAGGTGGCTGATGTCCTGTTGATGGCTAGGAGACCTTCTGCCAGGGTCTCTTATTTTATGAAGTGGAAGCGGTTTGTGCTATGGGCTGCTTGACCTCAGCTGGATCCTTTCACTTGCTCTGTGAATCAGATTTTGGAGTACCTGTTGTCCCTTTCGGACTCCGATCTGAAGTACTCCTCTCTTAAGGTGCACATGTCTGCCATCTCTGCTTTACATGTGCCTGTTGATGGCTCTACAGTGGCACAGTTGGAGGTGTCCCATACATTTTTGAGATGCACCTAAAGCCTCCTTTCCGCAATCCCATCCCTCCATGGGACTTGAATTTTGTGTTGGAAAAACTTACTTTGGCCTGCCGTGACAAATGAGCTGAGCTTTCGGTCGTGGAAAGCATTATTTTTAGTTGTGATTACTTCTGCTCAAAGGATTTCAGAGCTACAGGCGCTCATGTGTAAACAGCCATATTTGGTTTTCCACAAAGACGGAGTGTCTTTGCCTGCTAACCCTAAGTTTCTTCCTAAGGTGGTGTCGGAGTTTATACTGAATCAAGCCATCCACCTGCCTGTTTAACCAGAGCATGCCAGTCCAGGAGAAGTACTGCTTCACACTTTAGATGTGCAAAGAATATGGTGTTACTATATAAACAATACGAAGGACTGCAGGAAGTTCTCTCGCCTCTGGGAAAGAGGGCGCTCCTGTTTATGAACTGTGTTTGTCCAAATGGTTGGCCAACTGTATTATGTTTTGTTACAGGAAATAATGGTAACGAACTTCCTGGAACTGTCAAGATCCATTCCACCAGGGGAATGGCTGCTTCAGTTGTGTGTTTCAGAAACGTCTTGGCTGCAAAGATTTGTACAGCAGCTACTTGGAGTTCTGTCCGTACCTCTACCAATCATCACAGTCTGGACATTGCCTCTGGGCTGGGCCAGTTTTGGCCTAGCCATTCTTTGGGGCCTGCTTTCCTAGTCTCGAGGCTTCCTCCGCCAGATTGCTTTCTTTTGTGGTAGGACTGGTTTCATAGGTGTGGCCTGCTTCAAGAGATACCCTCGAAGTAAGATAGTACAGTTACATAAGAATGCACCATAATAGTAGATCTTATTCGAGAGGAAGCTCTCACAGCGGGTAACACAAGTAGGACTGACGCCTCCT
The DNA here is from genome assembly GCA_016271365.2 of Neoceratodus forsteri. NCBI lineage: Eukaryota > Metazoa > Chordata > Ceratodontiformes > Ceratodontidae > Neoceratodus > Neoceratodus forsteri. The sequence goes on along the minus strand of CM028131.1, from coordinate 679,974,175 downwards.
GGCGGCGATTCACGGCAAATTCTTCTCTAGCAGTACCTGGGGGGGGAACGCCCACTCCGACGTCGGCTCCACCCCCAAAGTCCCCATATAAAGGAGGGGCGGTCCCTACATGCTCCAGTTCTTTCCCGCCATCGGCATGGGTTAATTCACGCTCGGCTACTTCTTGCAGTACCAACCACTCTAGAATTTCTCCACCGTTTTCACAAGAGTTCCTTCGACTTCCATCTTCCTGTATGTCCCCTTCTTCGAAGGGGCACACTAACAGGTGCTCCTGCAGGCCTCAGATCCCCTTCAAGGATTGCCATTCCACCTGTTTGTACTGCCAAGGCCCTGACCACTACACTGACTCCTCCTCCCACTGCCAGGCCTTCAACAGCAAGACTCGCATCAGGCAGCAGAAGTCTCTTTAGACCTTCCTCGCTCAGTCTAAACTGGCCACTATGGAGAAGGACTCTTCTTCCAGGGAATCTGATCCATCGCCTGCTAGAAAGAAGCATCACAAAGATAAACACCACGAGCGCAGGGAGTGGGAGAAGGTCCCACTCGAGGCCCAGGTCCACTGGCTCCCACTTGGCCTCTAGGTCCGGCCCCTCAGGACATGACTCTCGCCTCACGGTTCTCAAGCCTCCCTCTTCTGCCTCTGGATCTTCGGCCCAGAAATCTTCCGGTACTACCCTGCAGTCGATTAAGGTACGCCTGCCCACGGAACAAGGATCCTTCGCAGGCCACAGTAAGTCCTTCCGCTCGGCCTCCCTGTCTGTGGCCGACTCCCGGGAGTCGAAAAAGGCCTCTGGGCCTTCCTTCCAGTAGGGCCTCGTCCTTGCCACCAAAAGCTAAGGTTTCCTACCGCCATCAGCCCCTGGCTGCGGAGCGCCATTTGTCGGATAAACCCCATAATCACTCCGACTGTCCCAAGCCTAAGGTCTCTGAGGGACGTCCGTCGGACTCATCTAAACAGGTGCCAGACCGACGCCCTGACGTTCCGCCCGTGTCCACTCCGCCACCGGCCAAGGTGGTGCTGCTGCTGGTCAAGGTGGTACCGACGCTGGCTTCTCCGGTTCGGCCCATCGGCTCCAAGGCCACCCCTTCTCAGCAGATGCCGGTCCACCTGCCTTTGGACCCCGACAGGTTACTTGACGTACCTCCGTCATCTCCTGCTAGACCGTCACCTGTCAATCCCGATACTGGCACTGGTGCTCCAAAACTGACACCAGTCAATCCCGATGCAGGCTCAGGCATGGCTGCTCCACCTGCACTAGAATCTCCCGGATTCAATATGGCTCAAGTCAAGGAACTTTTTTCCCACTGGTGGGACACAGTCAAGCAGGACCTCCCAGTGAACCCTGCTCCACCCACTCCTGATCCTAATCCGGACACTGAGGTGGTTCCCGAACCATCCTGAGATGACGCTGGGAAAGAGACTGCTGTGCCCAGGAAACAGAAGGACAAAAGTAGGCGCCGGAGGACCCGGTCTAGAAGCTCCTCCTGCTCGCCTTCCCCAGACAAAAGACACATGCGAAGGAGACAGCACTCCCCTTCGTATTAGGAGTTTTACGTCGACTCTAAGCCGTCTATACCTGACTCTCAACGTCGACTCTGCCCACGGGGACCCAGAGGACCATCCTAAGTCCCCGCCTGATGACCCCAGTTTCATGGAGATCATGAGGCACATTCAAGAAAATATGGGTTGGGATACACAGGCCCTTGATCCTGAACATTTGAGACTGGCCAGGTACCTCCGTGAGAAAGATCCCAAACTTGTGGTCATCCCACCCATGGTGGACACCTTCCAGGATGTTACAGATGCTACCTGGTGGCGTCCCCACTCTTCCTCTGCGGTACCCAAAAAGGCGCACAAATTGTACCAGGCTCCTAAGGACCATCTTTTTGGATGAACACCCTACCGCTGACTCGGTGGTGATTTCGGGCAGCTCATGACTGTTCACAGAGGCCCAGACACCTAAGCACCCAGCCGCCGACAGGCAGTCTAAGCAGCTGGATTAATTGGGCAGGAAGGTGTACACGTCTGCCACCTGCAGCATCAGGAGCCTTAATTTCCTGACACTCGTGGTCCAGTTCCAGAATGCCCTCTGGGAACAAGGGCTGGACATTGTGCAGGGCTTGCCCGACTGCCCTCAGAGGGCTGAGCTTGCTAAGATTCTCACACTGGCTCAGGCGGTAGACGCCGTCTTGAGGTCAGCCTCACGATTCTCTGGACATTTCGCGGCGGCCACCTCTGGCGCTGCTCTGGGTCTTGGGGTTCGACCCAGATGTGCAGACTAACTTTCTGGATGCCCCCTTTAAAGGCAGTCCATGTATCACCCGAAATGGATGTTTGCGTAAGTCCCGTTTTTGTGGCCGAGGGGGACAGCAGCCCCACCAGCAGCAATCGCAGCGTGACAGTTTTGGGGCCAGGGGCTCCTCAACTGCCACCTCACAACGGGCTAGACCTGCTTCTGCGGCCCCTCCTCTCCCAGACATCCAGTCAGGTGAGTCAGTCGGAGGCCGCTTTTCTCTATACGCAGAAGCCTGGAGACAAGTGACCTCCGACCAGTGCGTCCTCGGTCTCGTGGAATTCGGGCACTCCATCGAGTTCGATGCCATCCCTCCGGACAGACCACCACCCCATCCGGTTATCCGAAGGAATACAGGGCTCTTATTCATCAAGAGATTCAGTCCCTGTTCGACAGTAATGCCATAGAGCCGGTGCCCCCAGCCGAGAGAGAGAGAGGGGGTTCTTTTCCCACCTCTTTCTGGTCCCAAAGAAGTCAGGGGATCTCAGACCTGTCCTGCATCTTGGCGACCTCAACCAGTGGGTCTCCTACAGGAGGTTCAGCATGGTCTCTCTACCCAACCTCTTACCCATGGTTTCAACCGGAGATTGGCTGGCCTCTCTGGTCATGCAGGATGCTTACCTGCACATTCCGATTGCCAGAAAACATCAAATATTTCTGAGATTCCAGTTCAAAGTCCTCCCATTCGGTCTCTCTTCAGCCCCCAGGGTATTCACGAAGTGCCTGGCAGTGGTTGCCGCGGCACTTCAGAGAATGAGCCACTTTGTGTTTCCTTACCTGGACGACTGGCTCCTCCTAGCTCCTTCCAGACCCCGCCTACTGGAGACCATCAGAGACACCCTAATGCTGTGCCAGCATCTGGGCATTACGGTGAACTGGGACAAGTCTCACCTGTTCCATCCCAGAGACTCCAATTCATAGGGGCACTTTTGGACACCACTCTCGGGAAGGTTTTTCTTCCAGCAGGGCAGGGCGCATCCAAGCATTAGCAAATCACGTCTCTTCAGCCTCAGAAGTTCCTGCCAGACTCCTCCTCAGGCTGTTGCGCCATATGGCGGTGGCCATAGTTTCGGTGCCGCTCACGGGGTTGCGAATGCGGACCATTCAATGGTCCTTACGCGTCCAGTGGGATCAAATGCAGGATGATTTGGATGTACTCATAGGAATCACAGAGCTGATCCGCCAGGAGCTATGCTGGTGGATGTCATCCCAAAATCTGCTGGCGGGACTTCCGTTTCAGGATGGGGTGCACACTTTGAGGACCACAGGACTCGGGGTTCCCTGGTCCACAGCAGAGGAGGAACTTTCACATCAGCGTCCTCAAACAGAGAGCGCTTCTTTACGCACTTCAGGCCTTGACCTTTGCCCTATCACCCGGCCACCTTCTGAGCCAGATGGACAACACATCTGTGGTGTTCTACATCAGCAAACAAGGTGGCACACACTCTTACCCTCTCTTCCGAGAGGCCATGCGAGATTGGACTGGGCACTCGGCCATCATCTCTCAGTCTTGGCTGTTGATGTCCCAGGGACACTGAATGTGCTGGCTGATGCTCTCAGCAGAACGAGGTCGCATGCCCATGAGTGGGTCTTGCTCCAGGATGTCGCAGGTCAAATCTTTGCCAGATGGGGGACACCAGAACTAAATCTCTTCGCGTCTCGATCCAGTGGAAAACTGCCCAGTTTTTGCTCGCTAGGTCCAGAGCCTGGAGCTCAGAACAGTCAACCATGATCTTGATAGCTCCTCTGTGACCTCGACAGATTTGGTTTCCCTTGCTTCAGCGTTTGCTGGCAGAGCCTCTGCTGCTTCTTCCAATCTCGTCCCAGCTTCTATCACAGGACAGTGGGTCCCTGGTTCATCCGAACCTGCGCTCCCTCCACCTGCATGCCTGGCTCGAGACCCACCGAAGTCTAGGTTTGGAGTCTTAGACAAGGTGGCTCAGGTATTGGTAGACGCACAAAGCCTGCCACTAGGGCCACTTATGCTATGAAATGGAAACTTTTCTGCTTATGGGCAGCAGCCAGACAGGTGGACCCCCTGGTCTGCCCGGTTATCCCTATCTTGGAATACCTGCTTTCCCTTTCAGAGTCAGGTCTGAGTTATTCCTCCATTAAGGTACACCTGGCCGTCGTTTTCTGCCTATCACGTGCCTGTCCAGGGCAAGTCGGTGGTTCAGTTAGAGGTGTATAAAGCCTTTCTGCGTGGAATTTTGCATATCAGACCCCCTATTCGGGATCCTGTCCCTCCTTGGGATCTGCTTACTGTTCTGGAAAAGCTAACGCTTCCCCCTTTCGAACCGACCATGGAGGCTGAGCTTCGTTTTTTGTCCTGGAAAACCTTACTTTTAGTGGCCGTCACCTCGCAAGGCGCATTTCAGAGCTTCAGGCCCTCATGTGTAAGGAACCCTACCTAATAATCCACAGGGACAGGGTAGACCTTTGCACCAATCCAAAGTTTCTACCTAAGGTGGTTTCGGAGCTCACCTTGAACCAGTCGGTTCAACTTCCGGTTTACTACCCAGAATGTTCCAACAAAGGGGAAGCACTTCCCCCACTCTCTGAACGTTCACAGTGCGCTGTGCTGCTACCTGTCCAGAATTAAGGGAGCCAGGAAATCCAAATTGTTTGTCTCCTTCGCGGACAGGTCGTTAGGTCGCCCAGTTACCAAGCAGACGCTTTCATGGTGGCTGGTTAACTGCATCTCCTACTGTTACCAGAAACACAAGTCCTCTCATGGCCCGATCAAGGCTTATTCCACCAGGGCATTCACCACCTCTTTCACGGCCGTGAAGAGGGTGTCCACGGTGGACATTTGTGCCGCCGCCACATGGCATTCTGTTCACACCTTTGTTAGGCATTACAGTCTGGACATAGTTTCCAGACGCAGAGCAGGATTTGGCCTTGCGGTTTTGCAGGGCTTGGTCTCCTGAGGGATCCCTCCTGCTCCTGTTTCTCTGCCTTTCCTTCTCCCCCTCCCGAGGGTTGTCTTCAGTTTATATTGCTTGGGAATCAGTCTTACTTGTGTTACCTGCTGCAAGAGCTTCCTGTAGAAGTAAGATAGTACAATTACATGAGAACTTACTGTAACAGTAGATCTTCGAGAGAAGCTCTTGCAGCAGGTATGATTTCCCGTCCTCCTTCCCCCAGGACCAGGCGTCTCTTGTATCGGCCATGTTCTCTCTCTCTTTTTCAGGGGTGAGTGTGTGTTCAGGCCATTTGTACGTGTCTCCTCATGCAATCCTGACTTTTTTTAGTGTGCAAAAACTGGAGCACGTGGGGACCGCCCCTCCTTTATATGGGGACATCGGGGGTGGAGCCGACGTCGGAGGGGGCATTCCCCCCTTGGTACTGCTAGAGAAGAATTTGCCATGAACTACCGCCAGGTGGCGTCGGTCCTTCTTGTGTTACCTGCTGCAAGAGCTTCTCTCGAAGATCTACTGTTACGGTAAGTTCTTGCGTAACTGTACTGTCTTCAAGAGAATCTCTTGCAGCAGGCTATGCTGTCCCTCCCTCCTTACCCTGGACCTGGAAGACCTTGCTGTGACATACATTCCATTATGCTTCCATATTGGTGGGAACCTTCAGTACCATCTTGGCTCAACTGGGGACACTGTGCTCTGGTCTCTGGCAGGAGAGCTGAACAGGACACGGGGACCGCCCACTATTATAGGGTTGGTCAGTGTCAGAGGGTAACGTCAGAGTGGGCAGCCCCCTGACAGACATCTGGCTAGATAAGTTTCCGGGTGGTCCTAGTGCCTGGCAGCGGTAGTTCCATAGTCGTGGCCTGCTGCAAGAGATTCTCTCGAAGATCTGCTGTTACAGTAAGTTCTTACGTAACTGTACTTTTTAATATAAAATGGAATTTACACATATAATATAGGCTGTTCTAGGAAGACTATGGGGAACAGAAGTTCTATAGAAATGGAAAGGAATATAGTTTGAACAGTAGGTCCCCTTGGCATGGTAGAATGGCTTACCACACAAGATAATTAGGTGAATCAGGGCAGACTTGAACCCTCATATGACAGCTGTTTTCAGTCCCAAGCCTGAGCATCTCTTTCAGGCTCTGCCAGACCTTAAAACCTCGCCCAGCTACCCTGCTCCCATGACACGTCATCCATTATGTCACTGATTTCATAGATTCAACAGTCTTCCTGGACATAAAGTCTCCACCACTCATTCACAGTAGTGGGAACTATGCCAGAGGCACTAGGACCCAGCAGGAGCCAAAATTTTCAGGAGGGCCAGTGCCAAGATAGGACTGTGCATGCACAGCGCCGGGAGGCTGGCTCTCGTCATATAGGCTGTCTTGGCATCTGCCCTCCAACTACCTCAATTCCTTTTTTCCCCTGCCTTCAAGTGCACGTCAGTGACGACGTCACTCGTCCACTGGGAATCAAATCTTCGCGTCTATACAACAGCAGCATAGTCGTTCAGTATTTGAATAGTTTTTAATGTATTTTTTTTTTTTTAAGTTTTGTTCTGATGAAGAAAAGAAGTCTTCTTCAGCCCGCCTTCGACAGAGTCAACCATGAACGGGGCTGGTGACGGTAGGGAGACTTCGCTTGAAAGGTGTTTTAGCAACAGGGCTGGGTCTGGTCCACCACCCTCTTCGGAGGGGGGGTCTGACCATGGGCAGTCCGGTGCTCGGGAGGAAGGGTGGTCCTCCAAAAAGCACAAAAGGCCGGCCCATTCCCGATCAAGGTCGGGAACCCGTCACCACTGGGCCTCAAGCTCGGCTTCGTCCCACCGGTCGAAGAAGCAGCAGTACCGCTTAAGGTCGCCCTCTGGTACGTCTGCACGGAGATCGCCAGTGGTGGGAAACAGGAGGCCGACCGCGATCTTCGACTCTAGACTCCGTCCCCGGCCCCTGGGAGGGGGCTTCTGTTGAGCAGTTTCATCATTGGGCCGCTGTTATGGAACAGTGGTCCGGCGGTTGTCCTGACTGCCCCTGCATGCGGACCCGACTCTGGGGCTTCCGGGCCTAAGAGCGTGGGCAAGCGGTTGGAGCCAACCTGGTCATGCGACATCTTGGTGCCGTCAACACCATTTCTCATGCCTCCCCTCACAGAGCTGCGCTAGAGTACTGTCTTCTCATTCTTTCAGATCTCCAGCTTTGGGCATCCCGGTGTCTGGTTTGGGGACTGATCGCTCAGCCAGCTCCAGCCTTGGCGGCGCCGGTTCTGTCTGCATCACAGGTGCCAGGATTTTCGACTCCGATTTGGGGAGTGCCTCCTCCTGTTCTTCCTTCCTTCCTTTCCCTTCTGTACTATCCCTTCTGGATTATTAGGAGACTATATTGAGCCTGATCCTGACCTACGATTAGGGGAGGATCTGGATGAGGATTCATCCTTTGGAGTGGAAAGTAAACCCTCTACTTCAGCAGAGCCTTTGGTTGAAGACCTTTCTTTTAAGTATCTTCTGAAGAACATGAATTCCACCCTGTCTCTCCAGACTTCTGAGGTGGATCCTAGGAAGCTTTTGCACCTTTAGTGTCTGCATGTTCCTGAAATTCCTGTGGAATTGACACCTCCAGTGCAACCCTCTTTCGAGACTTTCTCAAATGGTGTGGGACAGACCGGTGCTCATTCCTTCGTTGGCTAAGTCCATAGACAGGAAATACGCTCCCCCTAAGGGTAGGCCAATCCTTGCCTCTCAAGCCTTTGCAGACGCCATAGTGGTCTTGGCAGAGAATTACAAAGCCGTTCTTCCTCAGGAATCCATGGCTTCTCCAGTGAATAAAGATGAATAAAGAATCCCGTAAAATCAACACTCTGGGGAAGCGAGTGTTCGCTGCTGCTACCCTAGGCATGTGTATTGCCAGCTATTGGGGTTATTTCTCTCAGTATGACTATAACTTCTGGCATTCACTCAAGGAAACTGTGGAGGCTCTTCCAGAGTCGGACATTAGCTTGGAGCTTCTTCAGACCATTACTAGGGGCATTGAGTCCAACAATCGGCAACCCAAATCTGCCATAGACTCTTCTGACATTGCTTCTAGAGCAACAGCTGCCAGGATATGCACCCGGCGACACTCATAGTTAAGGACTTCAGGATTCACAAATGATGCTCAGCAGAGAGTCATGAATTTTCCATTTGATGGTGTTTATCTGTTTGGCCCACAGGTGGAACAGGCAGTGGAGGCCACTGAGAAAACTAGGACTGCTATTAAGATGGCCAGACCGTCCCCTGCCACCCCTCAGCAGGACGGAAACCACCGGCAGTTTCATAACAGACAGTCCTTTTGTGGTAAACAAGGTCCAAGCCCCTCGGCCACAAAACAAAATGCAGCAGAAGGCACAGGACCCGAAGGTGCCCAGTGCCACCCTCTGAAGAACCAGCCCATGTCCCACCTCAACTGCTCGAGGGGGACTACTCTTCGATGGTAGGGAGTTATCTGACTCAGTTTTACAACCAGTGGAAGTCCATCACACTGGACAAATGGGTCCTCAGGATAATTCAAGAGGGATACTCTCTAACTTTTTCAGAGACCCCTCCGGATCGTCCACCCAGTCAACTGCCCAAACTGTCTACCAGTCAGTCAGACCTCCTTGATTCCAAGATTCCGGGCAGACAGACAGAACGGAACACAGGTTTCTACTCCCACTACTTCCTAGTTCCAAAGAAAACAGGCAGTATGTGCCCTATTCTAGACCTAAGGATGTTAAACAAATACCTGTTCAAAGAGAAATTCAAGATGATATCACTAGGAATGCTCCTCCCTCTGATTCATCAAAATGATTGGCTGGCGTCCTTGTACATGCAGGACGCCTACCAACACATCCCAGTGCACCCAAACCACCACAAGTATCTATGCTTCATGGCTCTGGGCCAGCACTACCAATTCAAAGTCCTGCCCTTTGGGCTATCCTCAGTGCCTGGAGTCTTTACAAAGTGCTTTGCAGTACTCATAGCCCATCTCAGAAAACTCTGAATCAGTGACCGCACTGGTGGCTTAAAACATGGGTCAAATTGGATCCACTGGTGTAAAAAATGTGGGTCTAAAGAGGAACCTACTGGGTCAACACATAATCAGTGGCAGATTTTGAAAAGTTCATATTCCCTTTCTTTAGATATTGTTATAGAGTAGGTGCATGAATTTGGACCCACTGGCAAAGGAAAGGGGTCAGTTTTGGAAAGGATGCAACTTTTGCCTTTTTGGTGCATGTTAGCGCTGTCACTGCTCGGAATTCGAGTGATCTTCCTGGACATAAGTCTCCACTCATTCACACTAATGGGATCTGCGCCGGAGGCACTAGGACCCAGCGGGAGCAAACTTTTTGCTAGAGGGTCGGTGCCAGAGATGGAGCCACGAGGAGCAGCACCGCGAGCCCCACCTGGTGCGGTAATGACTATCTCGGCGTCGACCCTCCAACCACCTCAGTTCCTTTTTTCCCGCTGTCAAGTGCACTTCAGTGACGACGTCACTCACCCGCCGGGAGTCAGACTTCAAACTAGTAGCTTAGTTTTTTAGTTTTATTGTTTTGTAGTAATATCTCGAATAAAGTATCGCTTAGTTTATTTATTCTTATTAAAAGAAGTCTCAGCCTACTTTGACGGAGTCAACCATGAGTGGGTCAGGTGACGGTAGGGAGACTTCATATGAGAGCTGTTCAGTCAGCCGGGCTGGGTCCGGTCCGCCACCTTCTCCGGAGGGGGGGGTCTGACAATGGACAGTCCAGTGCCCGAGGGTGGGCGGTCCCTCAAAAAGCACAAAAAGTAAGCGGTGGCCTCTTGGCACCGTTCGGCCTCAAGCTCTTCTTCGACCCACAGGTCAAAAAAGAGAAGGCATCACTTGAGGTCGCCCTCTGATATGTCTGCGTATAGACGGTCGGTTATTGGGGCTAGTTGCCGGTCTCCTCCTTCGGAGTAATCTGTTTCTGTTTCTGGTCGCCGACATCGGAGCCCTATCCCGCCCTCTGGTAGGTCTTCAGATTAGCAGTTTCATCAGTGGGCTGCTCTTATGGAGCAGTGGGCTCGGAGGTTGGTTCAGCTGCCTGGCCCGGTCACTCAGGGGTCTTCAGGCTTTTTGGGCTATCAGGTAGGGCGGTTGAGCCTCCCTAGTTGTGCGGCGCCGTCTTCGGTGCCGTCGACTCCGCGCTTAGGTGTTTTCCCCCCTCACACAGCTGCGGCACAGGGGGCCACACCAATGCCTCTGTCTCCTGGTATTCATCCTTCTTTCTCCTCAAATCCTGTTTTTCGGAGCCTTGGGATGTTTTCGACGCCCTTGGTGTCGATGGCATGCCTGGCGCCATCTTCGCCGCCGATGTGTTTGTCGGCACCCTCCTCTGTGGCATGCGCCTTGACGGTGCCCTCCTCGGCACCGTGTGCCTAGTTGGCACCGTCCTCTGCGGCTTCTCTGCGCCATGTGGCTCTTCGGCGCTGTGCGTTTTTTCGGCGCTGTGCTCTTCTTTGGCGCCAAGGCCTGTTAGGGTGTCACCCAGTCTTCAGGGCTCCTCTTCTTTGAATCCTTTCCTTTCCTCATTTCCTTCTGATTTTCACTCCTTTCCTGTCCTTACAGTCCCTCCTGGGCTGTCAGGAGATGACATTGAGCCTGACCCAGACCTTAGGCTGGGTGATGATGTGGAAGGATCAGGATCTATTCCTGCTGCAGAGCCTGTGGTCGAGGACCTGTCATTTAAGTCTCTGCTGAAAAACTTGAATTCCACTCTCTCTCTCCAGACTTCAGATATCGATCCTGGGAAACTGTTAAGACTCCAATACCTCCATGTTCCGGAGATCCCTATGGATTTGACTCCTCCGGTACAGCCATCCTTTGAGACGCTTTCTCAAATGGTATGGAATAATCCTGCTCTCATTCCTTCTGTGGCTAAGTCCATAGATAGGAAATATGCTGCTCCCAAGGATCGACCCATTTTGGCATCCCAAGCCTTTGCAGATCCTATTGTAGTCTTGGCAGAAAATAAGGTTGTCCTTCCCCAGACTACTACAGCTCGACCTATTAACAAAGAATCTCATAAGATAGATACCTTAGGTAAGAGAGTCTTTGCTGCTTCCACCCTAGGTATGCGTATTGCCAGCTACCAAGGCTATTTCTTTCAATATGAGTATATTCTTTGGCATTCGCTCAAACAAATGGTTGAAGCTCTACCCGAGTCTGACACTAGTTCAGAGCTTCTTTAAACCATAACCAGGGGTATCTAGTCCAACAACCAGCAGGTTAAAGCAGCTATGGACACCTTCGATACTGCCTCCCAAGCGGTGGCGGCGGGCATTTGTACCCACTGTCATTCCTGGCTGCGCACTTCAGGTTTCACAAATGATGCCCAGCAACAGGTAATGGCGTTGCCTTTCGATAGTGTGTATCTCTTCGGTCCTCAAGTAGAACAGGCTCTAGAGGCCACACAAAAGACTAGGTCAGCCATTAAATTGGCTAGACCTCCCCCCGCTCCCTCTCGAGGGGGTGTTAACAAACGCCAGTTTCATAACAGTCCTTTTGAGGCAAAGGCGGGGGAGGTTTTAATAAAAACCAAGCCCCCCAGCCTCAAAAGAAAACGCAGCAGAAGGCGCAAGGACTCAAAGCGCCCAGTGCCGCTTTCTGAGTTGTTGGCCCAAGTCCCACCTCAGCTGCCCGAGGGGGACTCTTCCTCACCGGTGGGAGGTCATCTGACTCACTTATACAATCAATGGAAATCCATAACCTCGGACAAATGGGTCCTCCGGAAAATCCGTGAGGGGTATTCCCTCAATCTTTTGGAGACCCCTCCGGATCGTCCCCCCAGACGACAGCCCAGGCTGTCAGTTCTTCAGTCAGAACTTCTCGCCTCCAAGATACAAGGCCTTCTGAACAACAGGGCAGTGGAAGTAGTTCCGCTGGATCAACGGAACACAGGGTTCTATTCCCATTACTTTCTGGTTCCAAAGAAAACCGGGGGCATGCGCTCCATTTTGGACCTCAGAAAATTAAACAAATTCCTTCCCAAAGAGAAATTCAGAATTATATCACTAGAAACCCTGTTACCTTTGCTTCATCAACATGACTGGTTAGCCTCCCTGGACATACAGGATGCTTACCAGCACATTCCTATTCACCCGGAGCATCACAAATACCTAAGGTTCGTGGCTTTGGGGCAGCATTATCAGTTCAGAGTCCTGCCCTTTGGGCTGTCCTCGGCGCCACGAGTTTCTACAAAGTGTTGTGCAGTTCTCGCAGCGCATCTCAGAAAAATCGGAATACAAGTGTTCCCATATGTGGACGATTGGCTTCTAGCAAGTCCTTCCAGGCAAGGAACTCTAGGCGCCGTAGCCACGGCTTCACATTTTCTCACGTCCATGGGAGTTCTGCTGAACCTCAAAAAATCGCACCTGCAGCCCTCCCAGAGGCTCATTTTCATAGGAACTCTTCTGGACACCTCCTGTGCGAAAGAATTTCTTCCAGAGGACAGAAGGAGCGATATCCTTCAGATGGCCCGATACATCGGAGAGAGCAGCTCGGTGTCAGCTCTCTCAGTGCAACGGATGCTAGGTCTCATGGCATCCTCGGTGTTCACTGTACCCTTAGCACGCCTCCACATGAGAACCTCTCAATGGATGCTCAGTACTCAGTGGTCCCCGACCACTCACCCTCAATCCTTTCTCATCAAGGTGACAGAACCTCTGAAGAAATCACTCACCTGGTGGTCGCGAGAGGACAGTCTTCTAGGAGGATACCTCTTTGCTCCTCTGGATCATCAGATTTCCATTACCACGGATGCGTCCCTGATGGGGTGGGGAGCTCACTGTCAGACTCAGTGGCTCAGTAGGTAGCACACTCGTCTCTGAGGCCGGGAGATCAGAGGGCTGTGGGTTCAGTTCCCACATCTGGCACTTAGGTTAATATCCCAGTACTGACACTGTAGTGCAGCATGAGAGGGGTGCTGTACTTCTGAGGTGCCGTCTTTCAGATGAGACGTTAAACCGAGGTCCCATCTGCCTGGATTGGTGGTAGTTCAGGTGGATGTTAAAGATCCCATGGCACTTATCGAAAAGAGTAGGGGAATGTCCCCAGTGTCCTGGCCAAATTTCCCTCATTCACTAAAAATACCACCAACAGCTTAATCTGGTTCAGTTTCAGTTGCTTACCATCTGTACCACCCCCACCCCCCCGGTCGCCCCTGAAAAAGGGAATTCTAGGCCCAGTGGGCTTACCGGGTCAACAAAATTCAACAAACAAACAAACTCAAGGTACATGGACTCAGGACGAGTCTCAACTTCACATAAATGTCTTAGAAATGAGAGCCGTCCTTTATGCAGTCCAGGCTTTGAAAGACATTCTCTGTCACAAAAACATTCTCCTTCAAACGGACAACAAAGCAGTGATGTATTACATCAACAAGCAGGGTGGTGCTCATTCTTACCCCTTATACAGGGAAGCAATGAGAGTGTGGGAATGGTGCTTGGAGCACAAGGCTGTAATTCAGGCGGTCTGCTTACCGGGAGTGCAGAACGAACTGGCAGACCGTCTCAGCAGAACAGAGACAGATCCTCACGAATGGTCTCGCGACTCAGCCATAGCTCAGTCACTATTCAGAGAGTGGGGAACTCCAGACCTGGACCTTTTTGCATCCCCACTCAACACAAAACTGCCTCTCTTCTGCTCCAGAAATCCAGGGCCTGGCATTTTCTGTCAGAATGCGTTCAGGCTGCTGTGGACAAAACTCTTTCTATACACCTTTCTGCCTCTTCCTCTAATTCAGAGAGTACTTCTCAAATTCGAGTCCCAGGGGGACAAAATGATCCTCATTGCTCCCTTCTGGCCTCGACAGATATGGTTTCAACTATTCAACAGTATGTCGGAAACTCCTCCGAAACCATTTCCCCTTCAGACGGACCTCTGACTCAGGGGCCTGTGGTCCATCACAATCTGAGGTCGCTTCACCTTCACGCTTGGCTCCTGAAGAGATAGGAGTGAACAGGTTCAGTGTCTCTCGTAGGGTTTCAGATACTCTTCTGGCTGTGCGCAAGCCAGCCACTAGGAGAACTTACACAGCCAAATGGAGGCGTTTTTTGCTCTGGTGTGCAAAATCCTCTTTGAATCCTTTTTCCTGCTCACCAGATAAAGTTCTAGAGTACCTTTTAGACCTCTCAAATTCAGGTCTGCAATACTCTACAGTTAAGGTTCACCTTTGTGCCATTTCAGCTTATCATGAGCCAGTACGTTCCTTGTCACTGACTCAGTTACCTGTGGTTAAGAGGTTTCTTAAGGGAATTCTGCATACCAGACCTCCTATAAGACATCCAGTCACTGCCCGGGACATTAATCTGGTGCTAGACATGCTCACTCAAACCTTTCGAGCCTCTAGCTCTACCTGTGAGTTAAAATTTCTCACTTGGAAGACGGCCTTCCTAGTGGCCATTACCTCAGCCTGCAGGGTCTCTCAGATACATGCCTTGGTCGCAGACCCTCCGTATACTGTGTTTCATAAAGACAAAGTAGTTCTTGGGACCCATCCTAAGTTTCTCCCTAAGGTTGTTTCAGAATTCCATCTAAGCCAACCTTTGGTCCTTCCTTCCTACTTTGCAAACTTCCAAAATGAAGGAGAGCGTTCTCTTCATTCCTTGGATGTCAAAAGAGCTTTGCGTTTCTATCTAGATAGAACAAAAGACTTTCGCAAAGCTCAACAACTGTTTTTTTCCCTTCAGCGTGACCCGACTGGGTCAACCTGTCGCTATCAGATGTATTTCAGCATGGCTGGTGGCATGCCTTCGGCACTGTTATTCCATGGTGCAGGTTAAGCTGGAAGGCAGAGTGTACGCTCACTCTACTAGAGCGGTCGCGGTATGCCTAGTGGAAATCCACAGTGTGCCCATTGCAGATATTTGCAATGCCGCCACCTGGAACTCAGTGCATACTTGCGTCAAACACTATGCCCTGGATGTCCATGCCAGACGACATCTTTCTTTTGGCAGAACCATCCTTAATGAACTCCTGTCCTAAAACTGTGAGCTCTTGGTCTCTCCTGCCGCCCTCTCGGGGGATTATTAGCTCGGTACTCTCCCATTAGTGTGAATGAGTGGTGGAGACTTTATGTCCAGGAAGATATGGAAATTACGTACCCACTGTAATTCTTGATCTTCTTGGATGAGTCTCCACCACTCATTCACACGCCTACCCACCATCCCCCGAGCTCACTTCTGTTGTTGGTCTTCACTCCCTCAATCTTTAGGCTATGAAGACTCCTATATTCACCCTTCTTATACAGGTCGTCCGGACTATCTTATGTCCGGATTTTTTTTTTAGTTAGGCTCTCCTTCTAGGTTAGTTATGCTGCACCTCCTCGGAAAAAAGGTACTGAGGCGGTTGGAGGGTCAACGCTGAGATAGTCATTACCGCACGAGCTGGGGCTCGCAGTGCCGCTCCTCACGGCTCCATCTCTGGGGCTGACCCTCTAGCAAAAAGTTTGCTCCCGCTGGGTCCTAGTGCCTCCGGCGCAGATCCCATTAGTGTGAATGAGTGGTGGAGACTCGTCCAAGAAGATAAAGAATTACGGTAGGTACGTAATTTCCATTTCCCGTACCTGGACGATTGGCTGCTAACGAGCTCCTCCGGGCAAGGGACACAGGAAGTGGTTGCCATGGCTTCCAAGTTCCTCACATCCATGGAAGTGCTCCTGAACCTGGAAAAATAGCAGCTTCAACCCTCCCAACAACTTCTCTTCATAGGAGCTCTCCTGGGCACCTCCAGAGCAAGAGCCTTCCTCCCAGAAGACAGGAGAAACGACGTTCTCCAGATGGCGCACTTCATCAAGGAGAACAGCTCCGTTCGAGTTCTCTCAATGCAGCGGATGCGGGGTCTCGTGGCATCATCTGTGTTCACGGTGCCCCAGGCCCGCTTGCACATGAGAACCACACAGTAGATGCTCAGCACTCACTGGTCTCAGACTACGCATGCACAATCCTTCCACATCAAGGTGACGGAGCCTCCAACGAGGTCACTCACTTGGTGGACTCAGGAAGACAACCTTCTCCAAGGTTTTTGCTTTGTCCCTCTGGAGACGCAGATCACCATCTCCGTGAATGCATCCCTGATCGTTTGGGGATCTCATTGTCAGGATCTCCACACCCAGGGCCTGTGGGGTCAGGATGAGCCCCAGCTGCACATAAATGTCCTGGAGATGAGAGCTGTCTTGTACACTGTCCAAACCTGGAAGCATGGCATCTGTCACAAGGTAATTCTCCTTCAGACGAACAAGATAGTGGTGATGTTCTACATCAGTAAACAGGGTGGCGCACATTTTTACCCTCTGTGCAGGGAAGCCATGAAAGTGTGGGAATGGTGTTTCGAGCACAAAGCCCTGATCCAGGCGGTCTACCTGCCAGGAATCCAGAATGATTTAGCAGACCGCCTCAGCAGAACAGAAGTGGATCCTCACGAATGGTCTGTCGACTCAAACGTTGTGCAGTCGCTGTTCGAAGAGTGGGGCACTCCAGACCTGGACCTTTTTGCGTCCCCACTCAACGCAGACTGCCTCTTTACTGCTCCAGAAATCCAGAAACTGGCATTTTCTGTCAGGATGCATTCAGACTGCGGTGGACAAGACACTTTCTGTATGCATTTCCTCCTCTTCCCTTAATTCAGAGGGTGCTGCTCAAGCTGGAGGCACCGGGGGGGGGGGAGCATGATTCTCATCGCCCCATACTGGCCTCGTCAAATATGGTTTCCGTTAATCAACAGGTTATTACAGGTTCCACCAAGACAGCTTCCACTTCAAACAGACCTCCTGACACAAGGTCAGGCGGTCCCTCCCAACCTGCAGTCCCTTCATCCACTTGCCTGGCTCCTGAGGAGATAGAAGTGGGGTAGGTTCAACGTCTCAGATAGAATCTCAGACATCCTCCTAGCAACGCGCAAGCCATCCACTAGGAAGACCTACACGGCAAAGTGGAAACAATTTTCCATTTGGTGTGCAAAGTCCTCCCTAAACCCCTTTTCTTGCTCACCAAACAAAGTGTTGGAGTACCTTCTAGACCTATCGAAAGCAGGACTGCAATACTCGACGGTGAAGGTTTGTGTGATTTCGGCTTACCACAAGCCTATCCACAACATGTCCGTGGCTTAGCTTCCCCCTGGTTAAGAGATTCCTTAAAGGTATCCTCCACACTAGACCAGCAGTCAGGAGACTGGTAGCTGCTTGGGATATCAACCTTGTGCTAGACATGCTCGCCCACAAGCCTTTTGAGCTTCAGGCAACTCGCAAGTTGAAGTTTCTGACCTGGAGGGCTGCTTTTCTTGTGGCCATTACTTTCGCTCGCAGGGTCTCTGAAATGCATGCCCTGGTCACAACCCCCCCCCCATACACAGTATTTCACAAGGACAATGTGGTTCTCAGAACTCACCCTAAATTCCTCCCTAAAAAAGTCTTGAAATTCCACCTGAAACAGCCCCTGGTCCTTCCGACATACTTTGCAAACTTTCAGAATGAAGGGGGGAGCGTACCCTATATTCTTTGGATGTAAAGAAGGTTTTGCGATTCTACATCAACAGAACAAAACAGATTCGCAAATCCAAGCAACTCCTTGTCTCTTTCAGCATGGCCCGGCTGGGTCAGCCTGTTGCCATCAGGTGCATTTCAGCATGGCTGGTAGCATGTTTCCACCATTGCTATTTGATGTCGCAGGTCAAGCTGGAAGGCAGTGTCTATGCCCACTCTACCAGAGCGGTCGCGGCATCTCTAGCAGAGATTCAGAACATGCTCATTGTAGACATCTGCAGTACGGCCACTTGGAGCTCTGTGCACACTTTTGTGAAGCACTACACCTTTGGTATCCATGCCAAACATCATCCTTCCTTTGGCAGGACAATCCTTAATGGAGTTCCGTCCTGAGTGAGCTCCTCTCTCTCCTGCCACCCTTCTCGGGGGATTATTTTAGCTCTTTACTCTCCCACTAATGTGAATGAGTGGTGGAGACTTTATGTCCAGGAGGATATGAAAATTACGTACCTACGGTAATTCTTGATTTTCTTGGACGAAGTCTCCACCACTCATTCACACGCCCACCCACCTTCCTCCAAGCTCACTGACTGTGTTCTGGTCTTCACTCCTTCATTGGCCTAGGCTGTGAAGACGCTATTGAGTTGACCCTTTTTACCTGCGTCATACAGACTGTCTTCTGTCCAAAATAGATTTGTTTTTCCTATGTTAGTTTACGCTGCACCTCCTTGGTAAAAAACAGATACTGAGGCGGTTGGATGGTCGACACTGAGATAGCCTATACGTCCAAGAAGATCCAAGAGTTAAGGTAGATACGTAATTTTCATTTCTGTGTGTTTTGAGCTGGCTCCTCACAAAAAAAAAAAAAAGTGTCTGTCCTGGACCTTGTTTGTACAAATACATCTGTTTTTTGTCTAAAGCCCTGTCATGCACAGCAGGGATGTCTAAATACATTTTCTCCTTTCTGAAGCGCTCTCGTAAATTGTAGAGATTATCACTTTTCAAAGACTGCTCGTTTGTGCAAGAGTTTTTCTTTCCTTGCAGTTGCTAACTTCTGATTCCCATGCAGAAAAAAAAAGAAAAAGTAACGAGTATATATAACAAATTGTTATTACTTGCTTTTTCAGTTCTTAACCAGAAAAATTGGGCAGCTCTAAATAGGGGAATGCTTTATGGTTTTGAACATTAGCAGTGATACAGTGAAGACTTGAATTGAGTGGTTGTCAAATCTCGACATGTATAAGCTGGAAGGGATGGGGGACGTGATAGTCAGATGTACAAATACCTCGATGGAATTAAAGTAAACAGGGAGAAGTTTATGCTGAATGGGAACACGAGCTCCAGGGGAACCCAGTGAAGCTGGCCGAGGTGGACTTAGGACACCAGAAAAAATGTCTTCAGGCTGGCCCATTGGTGCAGTAGTAGCACTATCACTCTCAACGCCAGCGACCCAAGGTTGGAAATGAGCTTGCGTCATCAGGGGCTGGATGGGTGGAGATAGGATTGAGCATCCCAGAGGACTCTCTCTTCTGGGGAGGGAGGGTCCATTCTCTGCCGCAGTACTGCCACCTGGGTGACCACAGGTGGCAGTACAGCTAGAAGGGCAGAGGGAGGGCTGGGACGTCGCTGATGACGATAGGCAGATGCACGCATTGCGTGTGTGGGCCCACCTAGGCATCCATGTATGTGGCGTCCCCAGGGGATGGGAGAAAAACAGAAAAACGAACAGCCCCAGCGTCTCTGAGATGACGTCCGTGGTACATCCTTGGTACCCATCTCCCCAGTGCATGGCACTACCTGACGAAATGCAGCATTTCGGGAATAAGGTCCCCACCTCGACCGCGCCTGTGGGGATATCCAGAGCTCCATGGAGGTAGCTGACCATTTTTGGGGGAGGCTGGGGATCGGGAGGTGGCTGGCAGGTCCTGAGAGAAGGAGGAGCTGGAGAGGAAGGTGGCATAAACAGAAATAAAAAAGGGGGGGGGCGCTAATGAACAGCTAACAACATAGGATGCAACTCTCCCATGCTCCACATTATAGAGGATTTAAAAGTTTTTTTTTTTGTGTGGCAAAACTAGATATACTAAACTCCCTGTACTGATAAAGGAAAGCTGAGATGGAGGAGTATCTTACTTCAGGTAAATCATCCCGACAGTTGTCTAAAAACATGAAGAAAACAGGACCGCAAGATGGTGGGACGACCAGTGGAGGAGGCCCGATCTCCCTCTCGGCGGTGGAGATGGCCCTCATCAGCAAAGCCGTCATGGAGCAGATTCTTACCAGCCTAACTCCAAGGTGGGACCAATTTGAATGCTCCATTACCAGCCTGACAACAGAAATAAAGCAGCACACAACCCGACTGGAGGCAGTAGAGCAAAGGGTGTTGGATATAGAAGATGCCACGCGGGCTATGCCTGGTAAAATAGCCCGATTGGAAAGAAATGGAGGGATTACGGGAAGCACTGGATTTTCAAGAGAACCATAGTAGGCAAAAAAATTTGAGGATCAGAGGCTTACCGGAGGGGGCCGAGGGAAGAAATCCGATAAACTTCTGTGCAGAAACTCTTCCAAAACTACTAGGAATAGCCTTGGCAAAGGGCAAGCTAAAGGTGGAAAGAGCTCACCAAGCCCTGGTCCCGCACCCGCCTAATGATCCGCCTCCCAGGCAGCTGATATTGATCCCACGTATCCTGTACGTGATGCAAATGGTGCATATATGCCCAACTAACAAAGATATCAAGAAGCTAGAGAAGGGATTTACATCTTTCATTTGGCAGGGCAAAAAATCTAGAATTGGCCTGAAAAAATTGAAAGCCTCTGGGGAGAATGGGGTTATGAATTTTCCAGACATCAAAGGGTATTATCTGGCTGCACAGCACAGGATTATACAAAATTGGATGAGTAGAAGTGGGTCAGCTGTATGGTTGGACTTAGAAGAGGGGGCCTGCTCATGGAGACTATCGGCCTACCTCAGGGAGGGAGGGACACATGCATACAGAAGGCTAAATAACCCAAACCCACTAGCAGCCACAGTATTGGAGGCATGGGGACACATTAAAAGCAGAAGTGGAGCTACGAATGTACAGACAATACTGGTTCCTATAGCAGGTAACCCAGATTTCCTGCCAGGGCTTCAAGACGAAGGATTCCAGATGTGGCAAGGTAAGGGGATTCGATGTGTAGGAGACCTCCTCACTAGAGCAGGTATACACACATTTGAGAGGCTGTAAATGGGGCTGGGGATACCTGCCTCACATAGATTCAGGTTTTTCCAAATAAGAAACTGTTGCC
The DNA here is from genome assembly GCA_016271365.2 of Neoceratodus forsteri. Classification (NCBI taxonomy): domain Eukaryota; kingdom Metazoa; phylum Chordata; order Ceratodontiformes; family Ceratodontidae; genus Neoceratodus; species Neoceratodus forsteri. Next base: position 679,953,159 of record CM028131.1, on the reverse strand, counting down.
AGAAAATAAATAGGGTATCGACAATAGACACCCGTCTAACAGGAATAGAAAGAGAAATGTTAGGAGCACAAGGGAATGAAAAAGGGCTGATGGGAAGGGTGGTAAAATTAGATACTGATTTGTTCCGGGAAGACACACGAAGGGTAAAACAGTGGTGGGAATGAGACCTTGGCATCCTGGTCTCAGAAGACAGTTGGAAAATATTAACCTCCCATATGGGACTGCTCCTCTGTAACAAATGCAAGGAAATGCAATAAAAGTTTCTACATAGATTGTATTACCCGCCTAGCATGGTACACAAGTTTTACCTGAATGTATCCCTGATCTGCAGTAAATGTGGGGTGGCCAAAGGTACCTGTTTCCCCTATTATTGGGAATGCCCTCGCCTGGTAACATATTGGAGAGGCATTGTACATGAGTTAACCAAAATGGAAGGGCGCACAATTGAAGTCTCCCCATGGTTACTGTTGCTGAGAGTGGAAGACCTAGGGGAAGGGGAGTAGAATCTGTATCCACGGTGGTTGAGAATCCTATTGGTTGTTGCGCGCCAGGGCATATTAAACCTATGCCCCACCAGCTCGGTACCAACAGTGGAGGGGACTTGCTATTAAAGTATTGGCAATAGATAGGTTAACATACACAATAAAAAGAGAAGAAGAAAAATTCATGAATGAATGGGCCAAATTTCTGACTGTTCTCACTGCAGGAGGGGCAATGCTGTTGAGAGAAGGAGGGATGCCATACTGAATAAGTGGAATATAGAAAATGAGAGGGAATATGAGAGGCTTATATGGGGCATAGAAAGTGGGAGATAATAAAGCCTAGTGAAAATGAAAGGCTGCACAACATAGGAAAAAATGCAGAAAAGACTGTATTCTGAGCAGAGGGAACTAACGCTTATCTGACTCTTTTTTCACTGTTTCTGTCTGCTCTATCCTTTGTTGTCTATTCTTCCTCTGTTCTGGTTCTTATCTATAGCTAAATTCTAATGTATGAAGATTGCTTTTTAGGAATACAGAGAATAGAAAGTGGTATACTTCCCCAGTTTGGTATAGGCTAACTGGAAGAGAATAGACGGAATAAACACAAACTATTATGATACTTACAGGAATAACATACTGTGAATGAAGTACAAGAACTATGTAATCAGACTAAATAAGTACATGGATATGACAGTAGATACCAAGAGGAAAATGTATTGTGGAAGACTGAATATTGTGGAAGCACTTCACTTTTCTTTTTCTTCTGAAAAATGAAATAGAAATATTGTACAAAGAAAATAAGAAAACGTCTTCACAGGAAGGGTGGTGTAAAGGTGAAATAGGTTACCAAGGGCAGTAGTCTGTGCAAACTCAGTGGGAGAGTTAGACATGGTTGAGTTAAGCATATGGGGCTGGTTAAGAACAGTGTCAGAAGGGGGTGGAGTAGAGGGCCACTCGGGCCCTCAGAAAAATCAGTGGTTAGTAGGGCTTGGCAGACTTGATGGGCCTCGGTGCTTTCTTTCTACTAACAACGTCTTTAATTTCTGTGAATGCATATGAAAGTCACTCTAACACTAAGCAGTCATGGTGGAGACAGGGACAGACTGCTAAATGACATGCATCCCGAAGAAACAGAGTGGGGGCCTGGTGTTTCCATCTGTGCTTTCCCACCAGTGGGACCCTGCAACAACTGTCAGTGGGGAAAGTGGCAGGACTAAGAATGGTTCATCGCGAAATGACCACACACACACATGGCTACTGGGGGCTAGCCATTCCACAACCAGCATATGAAACCCATCACAGGGGAGAGTGCGTATCAGGGAACTGCCTCTCCACCTTGTGCTGCGGACAACTAAGACCAGAGTTCAGGAATTGAACCAGTGGAAGTCAGGAACTTTAACCTAGGGCAGTTTACATAGTAGCTTAGGAAATGCTAGGCAAAAAAACGGGCTCATTAAGTTGACCTTCTGTCATACAGGGAGTTGCACCAGTTATTGTAAGAAATATTTGTCATGACTAAATGGGAAGTGAGGTCACTGGTAAACTTTGTATTGTGTTGTTGCATTTTAATTATGGTTATTCATGCACTACAGTGCCATATTTTACAATTTTTGAAACAGAAAACTTTGCATTTGGTGAAAGTAATTAAGTTACAAGAATTTGGACTTACGTGTTGTTTCAAATGTTTTCAAGGACTGCTTCAACATCTGTGGAACAAGTAAGAGAAAGAAGTTACCAGAGAGCTTTGCTTCTTAGTGATCATAGAAAAGACAAGGACAACGGTAAGTTGTAATAAAAAAAAAAGAAAATTAGGGAATTAGATACTTTCTGTTCCTTTCATAATAAATAAGCTAGCCATAGAAAACCTATGCACTTGCACTAAAAGGTATTAAATATAATGAATATAATGTGATTCGCCATCTTATCTGGCTTCCTTAGAGTTACAGGTATGCATAATCAATAAGCTATCAGATGTTTATTACATATTGTTAGGTATATTTCATCCTTCTGGAAAATTGACCCAAATGTCATCCTCAGCTGTCTCTGTGGCTGCTGTGTTGGGATTTGAATTCGTCATCTTATAGTCATAGGTCAGTACAGGGCTGCAACTTGAAATTCCAACCCTCATTTATTTGGCCAATACACAAATGGCCTTATTTTGTGATTACATTAGTTTGTATTGTCCACTATTTAATAGCTGATTCACTTTCATAATTCCTGAATACTGGGAGCCCATGCTAATTACAGAAATATGCAGTAAAGCAACATTGTATCTTTGATATGTGGAAGCATACCATATCTGTAGGTGTGTGCTTAGATTTTAATCTTTATGTAGTAGCAAAGCATTTTGGTTGTTAAAGCCAGGTTGATCATAGAAAAGATGAACTTGCATTTCTGGAGTTCATACTTGAAAAGAAAAGGGATATGGATAAAGTGTGCAGAGGAGGGCAACACAAATGATTATGGGGCTGTAAGAGAAAGTCCTACATAGAGAGGCTGGAGGACCTCAACATGTAATGGGGAGTGGGGCATGATATAAAGTTTCTTCACAGGATAAACAAGGTAGACATCAGGGAATTATTCAGAATGAGAAGAAACATGAGCACTAGGAGGAACTCAAGCTGGCAGGAGGAAGACACAGGAATGATGTCAGAAATTATTTCTTTAAATAGAGGGTGGTGAATAAGTGGAACAGGCTGCTAGAAGCATTGATCGGTGCTAAATCAATGGGATTAAAGCGAGAGTTGGAAGGACGTGTTCTGGAGAGAATATCGGGAGGATGACAAGTGGCAGGGGAGTGTATTTGCATCATATGGCTAGGGCCGGGCAGACTAGATGGGCCATTGGGCCTTTTTCAGGTGTTGATTTTTTTTTTTTGTTTTGTTTTGTTTCTTTCTTTGTAACTTACAGCAAGGGTTTAGTGCACAATTCTGTCCTAGTTGACAGCATCTGAACCCAGTCTTTCTTTACAGAATCTATGGATAACGATGCTCCAGAACCCACATCTGCAAAGGAATGTCAGTCTCCTAGTAGTTCCCAGGTGATATGTAAAAGCCCTTCAAAACTCAGCAAGGTAAATATATCCCTGCATTTGTTTCCACATATAAATGTATTTTAATCTAGACACATTTGACCCAGAGGTGTATTAAAAACACATGGTATTCAGTAAAGTAGAAGCATTTTTAATTATTCTGTGTAATGTCACAAGGGTTTAGATCATATTTTTTTTTTTTTAGGATGTGATGGAAGTAATGTCACCACAGACCAGTCTCAGCCTTGCTTTCTTTTTTTTTTTTTTTTTTGTTAATATAGTCTCTATTATTTTCATACATTCCATGGGGGAGGGGGCAGTCAGGTTACACTTTAAATACATTCCTTTGTTAAGTTAATGCATAACACACTTCTAACACATAATGCATTATATAAGAATGCAAATCTCTGTATAAGTTAATGTACATATATATTTAGAGACCAGCTGATCATTTACCCACCTCTTCCTAGATTTATTCTAACTGAACCCTGCAGGACTGCAACAGGGTATGGAATTTTCTCATCTCCTTCTCTATGTAATCAGCCATTCTAATTCCCTCTAGTCCCTTCATGCCATATCCCAGCCCATTGCACCCGGTTGGATGGTATGGCCTCTAGGGAACAAAACTAGGGTCCTTTGTCATTATATATAATACCCATTTGGTCCATTTTGTCAAACCCTGATCTATGGAGTTATTCAGGGAAAAGGAGATCTTTTCTGATCTGTATATATGTATTACTATTTCCCTCCATTCATCTGTTGTTGGAATCTGGGGTGTATACCAATTTCTAGTTATAGCTTTTTTCGAGGCAAGTAGAGTAATTCCTAGAAGGTAGTGCAGATGAGTGTCCCTTGAATCCTGAGGGAAAATGTGTAGTATAAATATTTCTGGTGTTAGAGTAGTTATACTACCTGTTAATTCTGACAGCTCTGCCTGGAGGGAAGTCAGGAAAGGTTGTATGGAGGGGCAAGTCCAAAAAACATGGGTATGATGTGCTTGTGGTTCCCCACATAGGCGCCAGCATTCGGATTTCCCCGTAGTTGAGTAGTGGCTGGTGATTGTGGGGGTTCAGAAATATCTCATTAGTAACTGCCATGAGAAGAGCCGCCAATTTTGAGAGTAAGTGAGTTTGGAGGTCAAGAGACATCACCTTTCCCACTGTTGTGAGGTAATCTCTAGTCCCGTCTCACGGCTCCACCTTGCCAGTGTCTCTAATGTGTTTACCCCTAGGGAATCATTCAATACCTTATATGTTTTGGAGATAATATGTGAGGGTGTCCATAGCCATTGTGGAGTTCAGTAGAAATGTTATTAAGGAGGGGAGGTCTGCTACACTCTGCGCTTCCAGTGGGTGGCAGTAGAAAAAAGTGTCTCAGCTGTAAGTACCTAAAGAAATCCTCCCTCCTCAAGTTATGTTTCTGCCTTGCCTCTTGGAAGGTAATAAAGTCATTCCCTTTCAGTAGCTGTGATATATAGGTGAGATGGAACCGATCCCAGCATTTATATGTATGATCCATCTGTGCTGGAGGAAATGATTCTAATAGGTATATCGGGCATAGGTAGAACAGGTAGGGTGCTAAGGCCAGCTGCCTATATATCATCTTCCAAGTTTTAAGCTGGTGCGAGGTCCATGGATTTAGGCTAAATTGTGGGTTGATATTATGCGTCTGGTGCAAGGCATTCCTACACCAGTCGCTGAATGGGAGCAATCCCTCTTCAATCTCCTTCCAAATGGCCTGATTGGTGCCGTTAAAACGTTCTATTATAAATGAGAGATGAGTGGCCCAATTGTATAATCTGAGATTTGGGAGGGCCAAGCCTCCCTTCTGTCTAGGGAGGGCAAGGGTAGATGCCCTTATCCTGGCCCTTCTGCCGGACCAGATAAAGCTCATTATTGCTTTATTCCGGATTCTTATTGTTTTATTTGAGATATATATAGGAATATTTTTGAATAAATATAGTGCTCGTGGAAGAATCACCATTGGATAACTTCCACCCTCTGGAGAAGGTTAAGTGGGAGGACACTCCATCTAGCCAGGTCCGCCTGGAGTTGGGAGTAGAATGGGGTGTAGTTGTTTGGAGCTGCTTTTCGTACGTCTCGTGATAGGTATATGCCTAAGTATTTTAACTTTTCCAGGCCCCAGCAAAAGGGGAAGGACTGTTTGAACTGAGGGGAAGGGGTATATTTAAATAATAGCGCTTCTGTTTTAGAGGTGTTCAGTTTATATCCCGAACACTGACCATACACCTCCAGTATTTGGAAAACCGCTGGTATTGAATGTGTAGGGTCCGAGAGAAAGAGCAGAACATCATCTGCATAGAGAGCTATGCGATGTTCCCCGCCCCCAAGCCAGATTCCCTTAACATTGGCAGCCTGCCTAATTGCCTGGGCCAGAGGTTCAATAAATATGGCAAAAAGTCCTGGTGAGAGAGGGCATCCCTGTCGGGTGCCCCTATGTAAGGGAAAATAGGCTGAGTGATGGCCCGAGACCTTAACACAGGCCTGTGGAGAGGAGTACTGAGTCTTTATCAGTGAAATGAAAAGAGCAGGAAACCCCATTGCCGCCATGGTTGCAAACAAGAAAGGCCATGAGTCCCTGTCAAAGGCCTTCTCAGCATCAAGACTGAGAAGGGCCGAGGGGGTAGCAGATGATTGCATTTTCTGCGCCAAATATAGGGCCCGTCTGGTATTATCTGTAGTAGATCTAGAGCAAACAAGCCCCGTCTGATCAGGTCTTATTAGGAAGGGAAGGACCTTATCCATTCTCTTCGCCATTATGGACGTAAAAATTTTATAATCTACGTTTAACACTGATATGGGGCGATAGGAGGGACATAGCTGAGGGTCCTTATCTGGTTTGGGAATAACCGAAATTACTGCATAAGACCAGCTGGGGATGACTCTGGCCTCAAGTATCTCCTCGTATACCTTCTCCAATAGTGGACCAAGCTGGGGTTCTGTGGTTTTATAAAACTCTGTGCCATAGCCATCTGGACCCGGGGCCTTCATTGTTTTCAACTGTGCAATAGCCGTTCGCAGTTCCATATGGGTTATAGGGTGGGTCAATTCAGATTGTTGGTCCTTATTAAGCTTAGGGAGATCTAGCGTGGATAGAAAGGTCCTAATATTATTATATTCTGATGGGTGGTCTGGGGTGTATAACTTTCTGTAATAGTCGCAAAAGGCTTGTGTAATATCTTTTACCCTAGTAAGTTGGATATTTGTCGCAGGGTCCCTAATGCTGGCTATCGTAGCATTTCGTTTCTGCCTACGGAGCCTAAAAGCCAGCAGTCGGGAGGCCCTTGGACCTATCTCTCCATATCGTTGCCTCAGGAATGCCAAGGCTATTTCTGGTTGCTACAAGCACAGGTCATTTAGGTCTTGTTTAGTCTGCTTTAGTTGTGCTAGTACAGATGGGTCCCCTTGCTGGTGAGCCATCTGTAGAAAACCAAGGGTCTGCTCCAGATGCAGTTGTTTGGCTCTGCGTTGTTTGGCCAGGCGGGTGGTGTACTGTATAAAGGTGGCCCCTAAGTACTGCCTTTAGTGTGTCCCATCTAATCGCTGGGGATGTCTCCCTTCTGGGTTATTCTCTAGGATGTCTTGTATCTTATCTTGTGTAAGAATTCCCTGAACGCCTCGCTTTTAAGATGGGCTGAGTTAAGTCTCCACAGGGTCTCCCGTCTCTCAAGTCCTATGTCCCAGACTGTAGTCACCGGGGCATGGTCTGAGTGAGCAATTTCCCCCATGGATACATCTCGAAGCAGTCCTAGATTCTCCTTCTGGGTGTAGCAGTGATCTATCCTGGTATATGTACCATGGACTGCAGAGTAAAATGAGTATTTCCTATCTCTGGGGTGGAGGGTGCGCCACACATCAAGCCATCCAACTTCTTGTATAAATCGCTTAAAAAACTTATGTGGGGCTAGTTGTTTACCCCCGGCTACTCTCGTGTAATCTAGGTAGGGACTCGTAGTGATGTTAAAATCTCCAGCTAATATCAAGGTCCCTTTGGTCAATTCTAAAACTCTACATAGCAGATACCTAATAGTCTGCGTTGTTGACCCAGGAGGGAAATAGGCGTTAGCAAGGGTGACCTCATTGTCCTGCAGAAAACCCTGGACAATAACAAGTCTACCCTCTGTATCTGCCCACTCCATCGTGGCTCTGAAGGGAGTTTGGCTTGTGACCAGTATGGCGACCCCTCTCTTCCTACCCCCTGCGTAAGATGATGAGAAAACCTGGGCCACCCCCCTGCCCATCAACTTTTTATGTTCGTTTACATTCGTATGTGTCTCTTGCATGTACATAATTCCTGCTTTGCTTCTTTTAAACAATGTCAGCATTCTTGATCATTTGACTGGATTTCCAAGGCCATTAACATTTAATGACATTATCTGTAGAGGTGTTCCGGCCATTTAGGTCTCCTCAGCGTGAAGGAGTTGTAACTGGATTCTCCTATTAAAACTTATAATTTTCATGTAGTCTATGTCTGTATTTAAGGCTAGTGACTGCCTGTGAGGGGGGTAAACCACCCCTTAACTTCAAGCTCCAACAGTGCTTGTTTAAAACAACTTGAAGTAACAACTGGAGACAGTAGCATGCCAACTGGGCTTGCCCTGTCAAACTATTTACCACTTCCATGGGAACTGAGAGCTATTCACGCCCAAATTCCCTTTGTGCCAAATATATGGCTTGGTCCTATTTATCTTGGGACCAGACTTATAACGTCTGGGGAAGGGGGGGGGAGATAGTCATGCCGTGTCATCCCCGGGACTGATTAAACTCTGCTTGGGGTCATTGAATGGAGTTTCCCAAATAGGTTCAGCAAATCCAAAATACTACCCGGGCTCATCATCTTCTCGGATTTCGGGGGGGGGGGACCCAGCCCAAGCCCTGCTCAAAATATCCTCATACTATATGGCCTTCGGGTGGTTCCTCTCATTCATAAACAAGTAGGCTTTCAAACGAAAACAGCGAGGTGAGAGGATGTCGTCCCGCTCAATCAAGAGGCCTGATCCCCCTTATCTAAATTCCCCCTAGCGACACCCCGAGGTAACCAGTCCACACCAGCATTAATACTGTAGTCCAAATACATAGCGTCCAGATGTCTAAAATATTGCTTTAAATCTGGCCCTCAGGGTTATCAAGTGGCGGGCCTGTCCCCTCTCCCGTGTCTCCCTCGCCGGGCCCCAGCCCTCACCACCCGACCCCTCCTCTCCACCGTTCGTGTGGGTATCCACATGGGTGTTTCTGCATGGCCTCGGATCAAACAGTTAAAGGAGGCCTCAGCGCAATCATCTCTTATGATGAGGCAGTTGGATTTGATCACCACACGTGGAGTTACTCAGGGAAAGGGGCGGTGGGGTGGGCAGTAACCAGCCGGATATCATCTGACGGGAGGAGAGGGGGGAGCTAGGCCCACCTACCTGTTGGGCAAAAAGGTAATGCTGCTAGTCCTCTTCAAGTGGAGTTCAGTCCAGCTTCTGTATTTCTAGATTCAGTGGTAGCTTGTCTTCTTAGGCTTGCCGCGATCTGCTGTAATTCTGCCTCTCCCTCCTTGCGGCGTTGGTCCCGTGAGGTGCTTCGGCTCCATACTTTTTGAGCCAATTTTGCTGCCAGCGTTGAATTGGGGATATTCTGGAGTGTAGGGACAGCGATCCCTAGTTTGGATGGTTCCCGAGCTGCTGCTTCTGCTGAGTCAAAGCTTTTGGGGCTGTCGGCCAGGTGTACAATCAGCTTTGCAGGGTATGATGTTCGAAACTTTATCCCCAGTTCTTTCAGCTTCCTCAGGATTGGGCCGTAAGCTCTGCGGTTTAGTGCTATCGTTGTTGGATAATCGTTATCCACGTAGATTCTGTGGTCTTGGTAGTTTAGATTACCCTTCTGCCAGGACTTATGTAGTATCATTTCCTTTTCCTGGTATCTCAAAAAGCGCACTAAGATTGCATGAGGACGGTTGTTCATTTGAGGTCCTAGTGTCCGATGGGCGCGATCCATCTCCAGGGTGCATGATTCCGGTAGGGTCAGCTGCGATTTAAAGTATTGCTGCAGAAATAGTAATGGATCCTTCCCTTCTGCTCCCTCGGGGAATCCAGTGATTCTGAGGTTTCTCCTACTCCATGCTTCTGCATCGTCGGCTCGTTCTTTTAGGCTTTTCACCTCATGATGTAGCTGTATAATTGCCCTCTCGGTCTGGTCTATTCGTAAGTCTGCTGATGTAGCCTGTTCTTCCAGGCCCTCAAGCCTTTTCTCGATTTTACTAACATCCATGCGTAGTGCTGCAAATGTAGTTTGGGTTTCCTTGCGAAAGTCTCTTAATTCTTTAAGCACCATATCCATCTGCCTTGCTATGTTGTTGTTAAGGCTGGAAGTTTCAGGTCTGTGAGAGTCCCCGCGGCCTGACCTTTGGGAGCTGTCGCTATCGGAGTGTAATCCGTCTGGATCAAAGAGGTCTGGCGGTTGTTTTTGGTTTTCCGGTTTCCTTTTTGGCATCTTCTCGTAGTTTGTAATGTTTTTACCCGTTATTTTGTGTTTTTTAGCTGGGAAATTCAATTTTTTGTCCCGGGGAAGACTGAGCTCTGTGCCTAGGCTGCAGCTAGAGGCATGACGTCACCGGAAGTCCCTCAGCCTTGCTTTCAGCTACTGATCATTCTTGGCCCCGTCTCCACCTAATTAATAAAAATGCCAACTCTTCTTGCCTCATAACAGCCATGTAGTTTTTTTTTTTTAGAAATTCACCAGCTTGTAACCACCTTTTTGGGAGCCAGTGAGCAACTCCTGAGACAGTCACCTGCACTGTGCACTATGGATACTAATGCTGTTTTCTGTTCTTTTAGTACTGCTGCTGTTGGCGGCTTCCACTCTGGGTGCACAGTGTCATGGCAATTTACAGCACATGGCGCTGCGATTTGTACCAGTATACTGTAAATGTGCAGGATGGGAAGCAAATACTGAAAATAAAAAAGGGAGTAAATCATGAATATTTGAGAGTAAAATACTTTACCTGTTCTCTTGAATGTTGGTATGACTCGACAAGGTCTATGACCCTCCCCTCAGAGGGTACATCCTGGCCACAATCCCCAGCTCATCCGCGCCCCCCAGGGTTCCCACGGATTCTCTCCTGCGGTAGGGTCAGGGTGGGAGGTGCTGGTGTCACACACACACATACCCCAGTACATCAGATCTGGTGATGGGGGGAAGGGATGTACTCACCGGAAAGATCTGGCCATCACAGGTCCTGTTGAGCCCAGGCATCTTTCCTCAGTTTTTTGCCTGCACCCACATCCATGCAGTGGGCATGCAGTCTTCTCTGCCAATCACCCTGGACATGGGCCAACCCCTTACATGGCTGTGCAGTTGCGCTGACACCCAGCGAGCGGTAGGTGTTATCAGACAGCGCGGTGCAAATCCCGAGGAAGGAGAGCTCTTCCTCCCCCGGCCAGCCCCTGAGCGACCAAAGTCCATTCCTGAACTCTGGTCGCTGGCATGGCTCAAGATAAGGCATCCAGCACCTCAACCCTCAGCGCCACCAGGCCAACTGGTCAGTATGAATTTTTAAAACAATAGTTCATATCATTCTTTTTTTCCTTTGTACAGACTCTGATTGTTTATATTGCAGCCCTAATTCTACCTCTGTTTTGTTACTTTATATTACATGTAATTTTTTCCCCCCCTTCCTTATAGCCATGTTCACCAGCTCCTGCCCTTCCTGTCCACTCGCATGGAAAAATACAGGCAAAATTGGACTCTCATCATGAGACTGCAGTAAATGTAACGGAGGTGGAGAACACAAACTTCGAAAAATCAGAAGCTCATCAGAAACTACATTCTCAGCATCTTGCAAGTGCAGTCCAGCCCTTGACAAAAAATAATCTTCCCCAACTGCATTTAAGGAATTCAAATGAACAGCCTTCACAGAAACAGATTTCAGCTTCTTTGAAGTTGCAGTGCCCTCCTTCACCCCATACAGAACATCCTCCTAAGCCTTCTACCCCTCATGCACCAGTGCAGCATGGTTATCTTTCACCAAAGCCTCATTCTCAGCAGTTGGGGTCTCCATTCCGGTCTCACCATTCCCAGTCCCCTCAAGTTGGAACGCCACAAAGAGACTCTCATAGAGGATATTATCCATCATCTCAGAACCTTCAGCCCTCACCTCAGCAACAAACTGGTGGATCTGTGTTCAGCCAGACACCATCGGGACACTCTTCAACATCTTATAATCAGTTCAGCCAACAAACTTTGAGCAACAGTGCTCCTCCACCACCTCCTCCCCCACCTCCGTCGTCCTCTAATTATTATCAGAACCAGCAACCTTGTGGTAACTTTCAGAGTTTTGGTCAGCTACAGGCTAGCATTCCCCAGCAAGGTGCATTTACCTCTGGACCAAACCAAGCAGCGGTTTCAGGACATCATGCAACCTCTTCAGGGCATTATATACCATCTCAGAGCACCAGTATGCTTCATCAGGCTTCAGCATCTACAGTTCCACCACCACCACCGCCACCTCCACCACCTGGGCCAGGACCTCATCACGTACCCCAACCAGGATCCCAACAGCATCCAGTTGCACTTGTGGCAGCTGCAGTTCATACAGTGCCAGCGGTTCAATGAGCACACATTCATTCCCAAGCAAATGGACACCATTTGCCACCACCACCACCTCCACCACCAGGTCCTGCACATCACCACCATCCTCATTCACATCCCACAGCAGGACCCCAGACACTGCCAACACAGCACCAGCATGTACATAATTCAGCACCGCCACCACCTCCTCCACCACCTCCACAACCACAGACTTCCAGTTCTTTAGGGTCAGGGCATCACCCAGCACCAGCACAAGGGTTACAACACCAAACTCATCAAGGACCACACCATTTTCCTTCAGGTGCTCATCAGACTTTAGCTACTTATCCATCACAAGCCTCACATCATGCTGCTTTAGGATCAGGGCCTCCGCACCAGCCTGCTGTAACAGGACCTCACCATCCTTTACCAAGCCAGGGTCCTCCTCTTCAGTCACAAGGACCAACTAGTATTCCAGCACCTGTAGCACCAGGATTTGGTTCTCACTCTAGCCCTGTAGCCCTTCCTCATGGGAGTCAAGGACCTCCGCAGGCACCGTTGGTGCCTGGACAAATTCCTGTTCACAGGCCACAGGTGCCACCAATGTTCCAAAATAATTATCATGGCTCAGGGTGGCATTAAATTGGGCTCCTTAAATATAAACATTTTTAAAACCTTGTGTACATAAGCTGTAGATATTTTATATGTACCTATTTATGGTACTTTTTAAAACTTGTAAATTAAACTTTGTATAAAAAAAAAAAAAACACCAGTGCTCATTCTTGATATTTTTTTTGCATATATGCTCTTTTGAAAGTCTTGGAATTTTACATGTGCTGTCAACCAGTATTAGAATTTTTTATTTTCTAAGTGAACATTCCAACAGTTTTCCAGGCAGTGTATAGTTAAAACAGAGTAACTTCGAATTTTATTGTTGCAGTTAGGTTCATTTAGTGAATGTTTTGTATATTATTTTTATACTTGGCTGTGTACATATTTATTTACATACTTAAGTGTTGGCACTAATGGATTTTCATTTTATTCTGCCACTGGCTCTGTCTGCATTTTAGGACATTACAAAATAGAAAACAATGCAATACAGAACTTTCTTGTTTTGGTGTGGCACTTGACTCTTTTGTTTAGTTATTTGTAGAAATGTAATTTAATGTACAGAGTAATGTTTTCAGCAGAAGTTTTGTAAATATTGTTTATTTCTTATGCGTGTACAATTTGCTTATGCTTCCATCCCATTTTGGATTGTTGTATATACAAGTTTATTTTGCAAACTGTGTATGTTCTTTGTGAAAGTAATACAGTACATGACCTTTAATTTTTTAAAGAAACTGTCACATTACAGCACTGGTCGGGCATTTTAATTCGTTAATAAATCACAATAATGTCAGTTTTACAGAGTGAATTGTAAATCTCGACTTGATTTTCTATAAGATTCAATATATTTTTCCTGGGCAAAAAGAAACTACCTCTGTTAAAATTTGGTTTCTCCTGTTGAATCAGTTTTGTTTTTACATGTGAATATTTCTCTGGCATAGCACTTAAAACATATCTTGAAATGTCCTAGTTTTAACAAGTCTCGGTTGCAGGAGCACGTACAGTGAAAAGTAAAGTCAAAAGTTTATTGTAATTTTCAAAGATGGTGTGCTCAAAAATCTTAAACCGTTCTGAAATTCACATGCATATGAAAACAAAAGTATGTTTCATTTTCTATCAAAGACCCTGTGTTTCACAGATCATAAAGCCGTTTGGAATATGTTCTGAGTGACATAACTATTATGACTTGCCACAGATAAAATTAAAACCAGTTGATACATGAAGAGTGAAGCTGTGTAAACTGCAATGTGTTATTTTGTATTCTTGTATAAAATTGTTAAATTCACAAGGGAACTGTATTTGTGTCAGTGGCCTCTACAGATCTCCGTAGTTAGTTCTGCCTCAGATTTACTAAGATGTTTGGCTCCAGCTGTGTAGCATGTGTAGATATGTAGCATGCTGTACACTTTAAAATACTAAGCAAGAAGGGCAGCACCAGTAGGGTGCACAAACTACTCCATCCCTTCACTTGTTGCTGGGCATGGATTTGGGGGTCTGTTCAGTCCCTGAATTTGACTTGACCTCATCATAAAATAGCTTTCTAGGGATGTGGATATGTTGATCTTACTTGAGAGGGCTCCTGCAGTAGGTACTCACATATAGGACTAAGGCACTAGGACCACACGGAAAACTTCTAGCTAGCAGTGCCTCTGGCGGGGGACTGCCTCCTAATGTTACCTGATGCTATATAAGGAGCGGTCCCCACGCCCGCCTTCCAGTTCTTTCCTGCCATCAACCTGCGCACGTCAGACCTCATGGAAGAACACTGCTACTGTCTGTGCCATCTTTGGATGAGTATATTTTCAAAAACAGTTACTTTAAATCGTATTTCTCGCTTTTTGTATACAAAAATTGTGTATGTCGTCTCCAGTGCCTTCAGAATTGCATAAGAAGAAATGCGACTTCTGTGGAACTCGGCTCCCTCACAAGGACGGCCATTCCCTTTGCCTTTTTTGCCTGGGCCCTTGCCATAAGGTTGAGGGGTGCGAGTTTAACACGGCCACACATAAACGTAGGCAGCAGTCCCTGGGGGCACATCTTTTAAAAGAAAAAATGGCCAGTATGGAAAAGGAGCTGAAGAAACTCAGGCAATCATCGTCCTCTCCGGAGGGCCACCACAAAAAGGACAAGGAGAGACATCAGGACTGTGAAGGGTCCCCAGCCATCCCGCCGCCTCCCGCTGTAGTCGCAGCCCTAAAGGTAACATCCCCTCCGGGGGATCAGCCTTCGACCGTTTTGGTGGCTACCAAATGATCATCGGGTCCCCCGTCCAGCCTGGGCCAGACGGGAGCCTTCCAGGATCGGGAGGCACCCACCTCCTCTATAGGCCTCAGAGATTTCAAGATCTAGCAGTACGTGTAAGACCGGCAAGTAGAGTTCCGGCTCTGCCGTTCTCGCAAAGCTACAGCTGCTAAGCCATCTGCCCGATCCTCCGTCATTCCCTGACAACAGACCTGACGGTGACAGCCCAGCTGCGTTGGATACGCAGCTGATCAGGAGACTCTCCCACCTCTCCCTACTGGGCCGAGAGAGGGTACTCTCCAGCTTCCCTGCAGGGGATGCGGAGGTAGGAGATCACTCCACCATTGGGGGTTTCGTCACCCCCTCCGCTATAGCCTCAAACGCCAGAGCCAACATCAGACCTGACAGTTGTCCCTCCGACTCCTTCGGGTGTCTCAGTTCCCCAAGGCTCTCCGTCCGGTTCAACGCCAGGACCATCTGGACCCACTCGGCCGCCTCCTCCATCGGGGCTCCCCCCCCCCCTCCCATGGGGCACGGTATGGACCTGACGATCCCTCCATCGGGGCAGACACTGGGCCCTCCATCAGGACCACCTGGTAACCCTTTCAGGCAGCCAATGCTGGGCTATCCTTCTCAGTACCCAATGCCAGGATACTCCATGCCACAGTATCTGACATCAGGATTTCAAATGCAAGGCTACCCTCAGTCGGGCTTTAACTACCTCTGCTATGTGTACCCCAGCTATGGGTTTAATAACCCTCCACCCCAGCCGCAAGTGGACCTTCAAGCGGTCCTTAAATCCTGGTGGGCAGAAGCAGAGTCACAGCTTACGTCAGAGCTGGAGAAGCATCAGCCAATGCCTCCTTCACTGGATTCTTCCCCACCGTCCGGCCCTACCCAACGCAGGGCAGATGGCCGGAACTTATATCTAATCCTCGGCCCTGGGAATTTTCAAGGCCAATGGAATTTTCGAGGCCAGTAGACCTACTGCTTCCAGCCATCAGCTCTCCTAGTGACCAGGATTCCTCGGACTCGGACAGCGACTTGGCCCACTCCGACTCCGATTTGGAAACCCCTGAACCTGAGGACCCTAAACCGAAATAGTCTCCAAACTCCCCTCTGGAGGACCACTCCTTCTTGGAGCTCCTCAGGAAGATTCAAGCAGCCTGTGATTGGCGCACCGTTGCCCAGGATCCGCAGAGACTGGCAGCCCATCTAGATTTGGCAGACTTTTCTCCAAACCTCATTCAAACACCATGAAGTCTTGCTATATTATAACAATAGCAGTCAGCCACTGCAGCTGAACTGCCCCGGAGAGGAAGGAGTTAACTCCAGAAGATCTGGAGTTCTACGGCGCGAGGGCGCTGTGCCCAAAGCTCTATCTGGCAGTTTCAAATGAAACTGTCAGATTCTTTACTCCGCTTCACTGAACAGTCGCTCTGGAGATCAGCTCCTTCAGCTCGGTTCATTCTCGGTTCAAGCGAGTATTTTTCGGTTCATTTGAACCAGCAAAAGTTATTATTTTTACCGCATTTCGGTTTTAAAGCTCTATCTGGTAACCGTAAGTACTAAAATTTAAGTCTGTGTGGAAAATTAATTATCGGTTCGGTTTTGAACGATCGGTTGATTTTCTGCATTTTAAAAGTGTACAGTGGGTTTTAGAGTGCGGTTCCGGTTCTTATCGGTTCTAAAAACCGGAATTATATGGTTTTCAAATACCGTGACACGGTTAGGAACCGATAAAGGGTGTCTTGCCTGGCACTGCCATCAAAGGGCAAGTTTTGGTTAGGCTGGCATTATGTCTGAGAAACCCAAAAGAAAACCGCCCACTGGGTTTCAACACTGTGATGTCTGTGGGGACGCCTTTGCCAAGGCTGACCCACACACCACTGTGTTTATTGTCTGGGGGCTGACCACCTCCTGTCAGACTGCCAGGTGTGTAAAAATTTCCCTGCAGCCACCCTGGAGAAGAGATTTGGCCGGCTCAGGGAACAAGAGGCCAAAAAGTCTGCTGACCCTGATGGCCAGCCCTGTCCAGTACCCACTGGACCAGAGGGAGTGCCCTCTGACCAGGGTGAGACTTCCTCGGGCAAAAGGAAGGCTGGTTCAGAGGAACCAGTCCCAAGTAAAAGACAAGGAAATCAGTAGGTCTGGAGTCCAAAATTGTGTCTCCAACTGCTGCAGAGATAGCTAAAGCCATTCAGATTGTCCAGTCACTGTCTCAGGGATCTGTAGAACCACCAACAGCTGGTAAAAGGTTGGTTCGTTCAGTCCCAGTGGTTCAGGATTTTGAAGTTGAGGATTTTATGAACCACAGGAGGGAGGAGGAATTTGATCAATATATGTGTGGCTGGGGGGTCTGGGCGTGCCATTGAACGGACATTTCTCCAGACAGACCTTTAGAATCTCCTCCTATTCTGTCTAGGTCCCTTCTTTCTTTATTTTTACAAAAGGTTGCAGAAACCCTCCAGCTTCCTTTAGAGGAGGCTGTGGATGAGCAAGAGGAGCCTGATTATGTGGAAATGATGGATATTCCAGAGTCTAGGAGGTTGTCTGTTCCTTTGCATAAGTCATTTAGGAAGCAAACAACAAAGATTTTAAAATCCTCATTCTGTCCCTCCTGTAGATAAAAAATGGACAGAAGGTATACTTTGTCAGGCTCGGATGCAGACTTCCTTACTGAGCAGTGTAGTCATGTAGGTGTGGTACAAGCTGCAGCCTGTGACAAGGCTAATATTCCTCTGGCCTCACATCCTCCTGATAAGGATTCCAGGAAGATTGATGCCATGGCGAAGAAACAGTATATGGCAGCTTCTTTGGGACTCAGGCAGGCAAATTATATGGCTTATGTAGCTAGATATCAGAAATCTAGGTGGGACACAGTATTGCAGTTAGACAAGCAGGCCCATGGCCAGCTGGCTAGTGAGTTGGAACAGGTGGCTGCTGATGGCATTGAAGCCTCTAAAGTTCAATTTCATACTGCTGTTGATGTTAATGATGTTTCTTCTAGGGTCATGGCCACTTCTGTAGCTTCCGTAGGTTGGCATGGCTCAGATGCACTAATCTGTCCCAAGATACCCAGTCAAGGCTATGGATTTTCCTGTAGTGGGAAATTCTCTTTTTTGAGAAACAGAAAACTATATGAAAAGATGGATGAATACAGAACTACCTACAAAAGTGCCCAGGCTAAGGAGAAGCATGCCATGCCACAAAGGCATGCTCCCAGAGGATAGGGGCAGGCCCTTTCCAGGCCTTTTTACCAATTTCAAGCCTCCTCTGCTGTCTGCAGAAGGTTTCTTCAGAGGCAGGGAGTAGGCGTGGCACAGTGGACCGTCCCCTCCCCTCAGCCTAAGGCTGCTGCTAAGCAGGCACCCTGATGGGGTGTCAGGGCGATTCTCCTGTACCAGTGGGGGCAGGTTGGCCTATTTCAGCGGAACTGGCTGTCCCTAACTCTGGACAGATGGGTTCTGGAGGTAATAGGCCAAGTCTGGTTCTCAGCTTCAAACACTTTCAAAGATGAGAGCCAGGCATTTTCCACCTGCAAATCCTTCAGAAGCCCTTGCTTTGGAAGCAGAGGTTTCTGCTCTGCTGGACTGCAAAGCAGTGGAAAGGGTTCCTCCTTGCCATCAGGGCAAGGGGCTTTATTCAAGATACTTTCTTACCCCAAAAAAGACAGGAGAATGGCGGCCCATTCTAGATTTAAGATACTTGAACAAGCATCTGTTGAAACCAAAGTTCAAAATGTTGACTCTGGCAGTGATATTGCCTTCCCTAAGGCCAGGGGACTGGCTAGCTTCCCTGGACCTCAAGGATGCCTATTTTCATGTTCTGATCAGGCCTTCTCACCGAAAGTACCTCAGGTTCGAACTGCCCTCAGGCCACTACCAGTTCAGGAGCACTGCTTGAGCCTTACCTCTGCGCAAGGGTATTCTACAAATGTCTCGCTGTAGTAGTGGCTCACTTAAGAAGGCAAGGGGTTGCTGTGTTCCCTACCTGGACGACTGGCTCATTGTGGGTCAGTCTCCAGGTCAGGTAAATCCCACTTGCAAGTCACCCAGCAGCTTCTCACTTCCTGGGATTCCTGCTAAACTTACCAAAGTCAGTTCTGGAACCAGTTCAGGTCCTAACTTTCATAGGCTCAGAATTGAACACAAAGGTTAGCCAGGGCTTTTCTTCCCTCGGAAAGGGTGGACAGACTCATCGCCCTGGCATCCTCCTTTACCCTGCGGGTCTCTCGACCAGCAAGGCATTTTCTGCAACTCCTCGGGCACATGGCTGCTTCCACAGCTGTCGTGCAGGGAGCAAGATTCCAGATGAGGGACATTCAGTTCCATTTGAGGGCCTATTGGTCTCAAAGGAAGGACCCCTGCAAGTTGGTCCCAGTTACTCAAACTCTGATCCTAGCCCTCCACTGGTGGCAGGTCCAGAGCAATTTAACCAGGGTTCCTTCATTTCCCATTTCTCACTCCCTCACCCTCACCACGGATGCCTCCCTGTTAGGGTGGGGGCTCACCTAGGCGACCTTGCCACTCAGAGGTATGGTCTCCTCAGGAGTCTCTGCTCCACATCAATCTTTTGGAACTCAGAGCTGTCTTTTTAGCTCTTCGGGTGTTTTCAGATTCTGTCCAGAACAAAGTGGTTCAAGTCAGGACAGACAATACCACCACAATGTGGTACATCAACAAGCAAGGGGGCACTCGGTCTTCAGCCTTGTGCACCGAAGCAATGAAGTTGTGGTCTCTGGCTTACTCCCTGAACACCTCCCTGATAGCGGTTCATCTCCCAGGGAAGGACAATGTCCTGGCGGACGCCCTCAGCAGAATTTCTCAGGGCCATCACGAATGGGCTCTGAATCCACTAAGTGCTGGGGTCTGTCTTTGCCAGATGGGGCACTCCTCAGATGATCTTTAGCAGCCCCAGACAACCACCAACTTCCTCTTTTCTGTTGCAGGCCTCCAGTTCTGGGCTCAGTCCCTCTGGATGCCTTTCTGTTGGACTGGAAAGGGAAGTTCCTGTATGCCTTTCCCCCCTTTCCTCTCCTTTTCAGGGTACTAGTAAAAATCAGATCTCAACCTTGCAGAGTGATTCTGATTGCCCCAGATTGGGCCAGACAGCCCTGGTACCCTCTGCTCCTGTCCTTGGCAGTCCACCCTGCCCTGAGCCTGCCCAGAGTCCACGACTTACTGGCCTGTGCACAGGGGAGAGTGTGGTATCCGGACCTCAAATCCCTCCACCTCGAGGCTTGGCTCTTGAGGAGCTAGAATTTGCTGACTTGCACCTTTCTCAAGGTGTCATGGATATTTTAAAGGCTTCAAGGAAGCCTTCCACTGAACCACTTATAATTCTAAGTGGAAGGGTTTTCCATCTGGTGCTCTGAGAGGCAGATTATCCCAGAATCTGCTGATCTTCCATTCTACTGGACTATTTGATCCATCTGAATTCCTAGGCCTTAGACCAGCTACCCTGAAGGTTCATCTGGCAGCTGTCTCTGCTTTTGTGTCAGCAGGGAAGCCTGCCTCCCTTTCTTCTCACCGGTGTTCTCCAAGTTTTTAAAGGGTTACTTCATACTAACCTCCTTTTAGGGAACCAGCTCCACCTGGGACCTGAATATTTGCATTGCTCAGTTAATGCACCCCCTTTGAGCCTCTGTCTTCTGCAGAGCTCAAGTATTTAACTGAAAACCGTTTTCCTATGCTATCACCTCTGCCAGATGCATAAGTGAGCTACAGGCCCTGTCAGTGGAAGAAGATTTATCTCTTTCCACAGAGATAAGGTAGTCCTTAGGACTAATAGAAAGTTTTGCCTAAGGTGGTTTCTGATTTCCACCTGAATCAATCTATCTCTCTCCCAGTATTTTTCACTGAGCATTCTTCCTCAGGTGAGAGGAGACTGCACAGCTTGGATGTCAAAAGAGCCTTAAGCTACTATTTAGGCGCACCAGAGGTCATAGGTTGAATCCTCCAACTCTTTCTTACCTATGGCGAGGTTGGCAAGGAAACCTGCCACTAAGAGAATAATTGCAAGGTGGATTGTTTCTTGTTCAATTCTGTTATCAGAAACTGGGTAGAGTACCCCCTCAGGATTGAGGCCCTCCACCAGGGGTACAGCTGCGTCTCTAGCGGCTGCTAGAGACATCCCATTCTGGAGATTTGTCAAGCTGCTACCTGGAAGACAGTTCACACCTTTACCAACACATTATTCCTGGATGTCCAGTTCAGGAGAGATGCTAGGTTTAGCACACAACTATTAGCTGCAGCCTATTTCCTAAGTGAGTTCTGACCCTACTCCATGGAGGTACTGCTGTAATCTGCTATTGTTATAATATAGCAAGACTTCATGGTGTTTGAAGAAAAATTACTCACCTTAGTAATTGCTTTTCTTCTCATGGAGTCTTGCTATATTCTCACTCCTCCTCCTACCCCTCTCAGAACTTCTACTTGGGTAGGGGTGGCGAATGGTGCAAGCACTGTGTCATGCCATTGTAGTTTTTCCTACCCTCTTTTCCTTTGGGTTAGGGATCTAGATTGTTTCATTTAGGTTATTTATATTGCCCCTTCCTGGACTTGAGTCTTTGGGGAAGGGGTTCATATGTGTCAAGGGTGGTGAAACGAACCATAATACCATCAATTTTGTTATTATGGCTCTGAGTGTTTCTTTTGTTCTTATATTGTTGTTATTACTACTAGTAGGTAGCCATGGGCTAGTGTAGTTTTCCACACAGACTTTCAGGCCCTTTGATGTTACTTAGTAAAGATCTGACAGTTTCATTTGAAACTGCCAGATAGAGCTTTGGGCACAGCGCCCTCGCGCTGTAGAACTCCAGATCTTCTGGAGTTAACTCCTTCCTCTCCGGGGCAGTTCAGCTATTGTTATAATATAGCAAGACTCCATGAGAAGAAAAGCAATTACTAAGGTGAGTAATTTTTTCTTCTGCCCTGGATAGAGCCACATGAGGACATGGTTACCACCATGTGGAAGCAGCCTTTTTTCAGTGGCCCCAGTGGCCAGAAAAGCAGACAGGCTTTACCAATCTCCAGACGACAGGAATTTTCTTAATCTCCATCCCAAAGCAGATTCTGTTGTCATCAGTGCAGCCCATGATCGGTCCACAAAACCGAAACACCTTAGTGCTTCAAACAACATGAAATCTTGCTGTATTCTGACAATAGCAGTGAGTCCCAACCTTAGAACTGCCCCGGAGATGAGAGTTAACTTTCCATGCCAGGCATGGAACGCTGAGCTCGAGCTCGGTTGAGACTCTGTCGGTTGCTGTTTGAACTCAAACCGTCAGATTCTTTACTCTGCCTCACTGAACAGTCGCTCCGGAGATTTCTCCCTTTGCTCGGTTCAATTTGTCGGTTAAAGTACCGCTTTTCTCGGTTTTCGACCAAATTTAAACCGTAACCTGTCGGTCCAGTCTCTCTGTGGTATTCGTGAGTACTAGATAGGTTATATTGTTTTCTAGTCTGTGTGGAACTTGTAAATGGTTCATCAGTTTGGTTTGATCCGATCAAGTTGTTGTAAAATCTTTATCTGTACTTTTAGAGTGTGGTTATCGGTTACAAAAAAAAAAACAGATTTCATTACGGTTTTTTCCACGACCCGTAACACGGTCAGGAACCGATAAGAGGGTCTTGCCTGGCGGATTCCCATTAAAAGGGTAAGTTTTGTTAGGACTGGCATATTGTCTGAGAAACCCAAAAGAAAAACCAGGCCCACTGGGTTTCAACACTGCAGTGTGTGTGGGGAAGTCTTTGCTAAGGCTGACCCCCACACCACCTGTGTTTATTGTCTGGGGTTTGACCACCTCAATGCAGACTGCCAGATTTGTAAAAATTTTCCTGCAGCTACCCTAGAGAAGAGAGTTGGTAGGCTCAGGGAAAGGGAGGCCAAAAAGTCTGCTGAATCGGATGGCCAGCCCGGTTCGGTTCAAACCAAACCAGAAGGAGTGCCCTCTGACCAGGGCGAGACTTCTTCGGGCAAAAGGAGAGCCGATTCCGAGGAGTCGGTTCCGGCTAAGAGAACAAGAAAGGAAAAATCAGCTGGTGTGGATCCAAAACTTTCTTCTCCAACTGCTGAAGAAATGGCCAAAGCGATAAAAATTGTGCAGTCGCTTTCCCTGGTTCCAACCGAACCGGCACCATCAGGAAGGCGCTTGGTTCGGCCGGTTCCACCGGTTCAAGATCATGATTTAGAGGAATATTATGAACCGGAGGAGGAGGAAGAGGAGTATGAGGAAAGTGAATGTGGTTTTGAAAGTCTGGATGTGCCCATTGACCCAGACATCTCCCCAGACAGACCTTCAGGAGTGTCTCCTCCTAGGCTTTCTGAGTCCCCCTTCCCATTTCATATTTTATAAGAAAGTGGCCGAAACCCTTCAGCTTGCTATAGAAGAAGCTGTGGATGACCAGGAAGAGCCAGACTATGTGGAAATGATGGATATCCCAGAGTCTAGGAGGCTGTCTATTCCCTTACACAAATCTTTTGGGAAACGGACATTTAAGATTTTAAAGACTTCTAATATTATACCTCCTGCGGATAAAGAATGGACAAGAGGTATACCCTGTCAGGCTCAGATACGGAGTTCCTTACACAACAATGCAGCCATGTTGGGGTAGTGCAGGCTGCAGCCCGTGATAAGGCAAATATTCCCTTGGCTTCACACCCCCCAGACAAGGACTCCAGGAGGATTGATGCCATGGCAAAGAAACAGTACATGGCAGCATCCTTGGGACTCAGACAGGCCAACTATGGCCTATACTGCTAGGTATCAGAAATCCAGATGGGACACTGTCATTGCTTTAGCAAAAGGTCCCTGGCCAGCTTGCCAAGGAGCTGGAGCAGGTGGCTGCTGATGGTATTGAGGCATCCAAGGTGCAATTCCATGCTGCAGTGGACTCCAGTGATGTTTCATCTAGAGTCATGGCTACATCTGTGGCACTTCGTAGAATGGCTTGGCTCAGATGTACTGGCCTGTCACAGGATACCCAGACTAAGGCCATGGATTTTCCTGTTGTGGGTAATTCTGTTTGGGGAGCAAACAGAGAATTACATGAAGAAAATGGATGAATATAGGACCACCTGTAGGAGTGCCTAGGCCAAGGAAAGGCAAGCCACTCCTCAGAGGCAGCATCCCAGGGGCAGGGGCAGGCCTTTTCATAGGCCTTTCTACCAAGCCCAGGCCTCCTCTTGTGCCTATGCTCAGAGGGGGTTCTTTAGAGGTAGAGGCAGAAGGGGTACAAGCAGACCTGCTCCCACCCCTCAGACTAAAACCCCTGCCAAGCAGGCACCTTGATGGGATTGCCAGGGCTGATTCTCCACTACCTGTAGGGGGCAGGCTGGCTTACTTTGTCCAGGACTGGAAGTCTCTAACATCAGACAAATGGGTCCTGGAAGTAGTAAGCCAGGGACTGGTTCTCAGCTTCAAAAAATTTCCAAAGCTGAGAACCAGATCCTTTCCACCTGCAAATCCCTCAGAGGCACTTGCCCTAGAGGCAGAGGTCTCTTCCCTCCTGGCTCTCAGAGCTGTGGAAAGGGTTCCACCCCTGCACCAAGGCAAAGGATTGTACTCCAGGTACTTCCTTACCCCCAAAAAGACAGGAGAATGGCGGCCCATCCTGGATCTCAGATACTTAAACAAGCACCTTTTAAAGACAAAATTCAAAATGGTGACTCGGGGAAATAATTCTACACCTACAGATAACTCAGCAACTGCTCACCTCTCTAGGTTTCCTTCTGAATCTTTCAAAGTCAGTTGTAGAGCCTGTTCAGCTCCTCACCTTTCATAGGCGCAGAGCTAGATACACAAAAGGCCAGAGCCTTCCTTCACTTGGACAGGGCAAGGACCCTTATCACACTGGCCTCTTCATTCACCCTACAGGTGTCTCGTCCAGCAAGGCATTTTCTGCAGCTCCTAGGTCACATGGCTGCTTCTACAGCAGTGGTGCAGGGAGCAAGATTTCAGATGAGGGATATTCAGTTCCACTTGAGAGCCTTTTGGTCTCAGAAAAAGGACCCTCTGACCAAATTGATTCCAGTGACTCGAACACTGATCCAGGCCTTGCAGTGGTGGCAGGATCAAGACAATCTAAGACAGGGAGTTCCCTTTGTCACTCAGTCTCGCTCTTTAATCCTTACTACAGATGCCTCCCTCTTGGGGTGGGGGGCCCACTTGGGAGACCTGACCACCCAAGGGTTGTGGTCCCCTCAGGAATCTCTGCTTCACATCAATCTGTTGGAACTCAGAGCAATATTTCTAGCACTTCAAGCCTTTTCCAAGTCTGTTCAGAACAAAGTTATTCAGATCAGAACAGACAATACCATCACAATGTGGTATATCAACAAGCAAGGAGGCACTCGGTCTACGGCCTTGTGCACAGAAGCAATGAAGTTGTGGTCTCTGGCTTATTCCCTGAACACCTCCCTCACAGCAGTACACCTCCCAGGCAAGGACAATGTCCTGGCAGATGCTCTCAGCAGGATATCTCAGAGCCATCACGAATGGTCACTGGATCCCCTGGTTTTGGAGGTGATATTCTCCAGATGGGGCACCCCACAGATATATCTTTTTGCAGCCCCAGACAATCACCAACTTCCCCTTTTTTGCTGCAGGCCTCCAGTGTTGGGCTCAGTCCCCCTGGATGCCTTGGTTCTCAGTTGGGAAGGGAAGTTCCTGTATGCTTTTCCCCCCTTCCCTCTCCTGTTCAAAGTGCTAGTCAAAATCAGGTCTCAACCCTGCAAGGTGATTTTGGTACCCGAATCTCTCAATGTCAAGGCCTGGCTCTTGAAGAGTTAGAGTTTGCTGATTTACACCTCTCCCAAGGTGTTATGGACATTCTAAAGGCTTCTAGGAAGCCTTCCACCGGAACTACTTATAATTCCAAGTGGAAAAGATTTTCCATATGGTGCTCTGGGAAGCATATTTCCCCAGAGTCTGCTGATCTGCCCACAGTCCTTGACTATATGGTCCATCTGAATAGCTTGGGACTCAGACCAGCTAGACTAAAGGTGCATCTGGCAGCTGTCTCTGCTTTCATTTCAGCAGGTAAGCCCTCTTCTCTTTCAGCTCACCCTGTATTCTCCCAAGTTTTTCAAGGGATTGCTTCATACCAATCCGCCATTCAGGGACCCTGCCCCTGCTTGGGACCTTAACGTTTGCATTGCTCAGCTTGTGCAACCCCCTTTTGAGCCTTTGTCCTCAGCAGAGCTTAAGTACTTGACTTGGAAAACTGTGTTCCTGGAGGCTATCACTTCTGCCAGGCGCATAAGTGAGTTACAAGCCTTGTCAGTGGAGCCTGATTTTATTTTCTTCCATAGAGATAAGGTGGTCCTCAGGACTAACAAGAAGTTTTTGCCTAAGGTGGTTTCAGACT
Organism: Neoceratodus forsteri; assembly: GCA_016271365.2. NCBI lineage: Eukaryota > Metazoa > Chordata > Ceratodontiformes > Ceratodontidae > Neoceratodus > Neoceratodus forsteri. The sequence goes on along the minus strand of CM028131.1, from coordinate 679,926,854 downwards.
TCCACCTTAACCAATCTGTTTCTCTTCCTGTGTACTTCACTGACCATTCCTCCTCTGGTGAGAGGAGGCTGCACAGTTTTAGATGTGGAAAGAGCTCTTAGCTACTACATAGAACGTACCAAGGGTCACAGGTTTGACTCCCTCCAACTGTTCCTCACTTATAGTGAGGTTGGTAAAGGAAAACCTGCCACTAAAAGATCCATTGCCAGGTGGATTGTCTCTTGCATTCAATTTTGCTGTGAAAACTAGGTAGGTTCACCCTCAGGCCTGAGGGCTCACTCTACCAGAGGTACAGCTGCTTCCTGGCTGCTGCCAGGATATTCCTATCTTAGAGATATGTCAAGCAGCTACCTGGAAACAGTTCACACTTTTACCAAGCATTACTCCCTGGATATCCAGGCTAGAGTGATGCTCGGTTTAGCACAGCCTGTTTTCAGAGCCTTTTTCCTAAATAGGTTCTGTCCCTCCTCCATGGAGGTGCTGCTTGGTAGTCTGCTATTGTCAGAATACAGCAAGACTTCGTTGTTTGAAGAAAAAATTACTCACCTTAGTAATGTTGTTTCTTCTAATGGAGTCTTGCTATATTCTGACCTCCCCCCTGCCTTTCCCTCTCAGAACTTTTGTTTTTGGGATGTGTGTGGGCAGCAGCAGTGCTGGCACTCAGGAGGTGCCCCACCTTTTTTGTTATTGCCCTCCTTCTTTGGGTGAGTGGGTGTTGTGTTTATTTCATTTTTTTGGGGTTTCCTGACTTGAGTCTTTGTTTTGGGACCAAAAAATCTGTTTCTGTGTTAGTAGCCAGTTGGCTAGTGTAGGTTTACAGCTTCCACACAGGACCTCAGTGAGTTTAGCTCGAAAAGATCTGACGGTTTGAGTTCAAACAGCAACAGACAGAGTCTCAACCGAGCTCGACTCTTTCATCCCCGGGGCAGTTCGAAGGTTGGGACTCACTGCTATTGTCAGAAAACAGCAAGACTCCATTAGAAGAAACAACATTACTAAGGTGAGTGATTTTTTCTTCTCTTCCCCTGATAATCTAAAATTCTGGACCAGTATGGGAAGAAGATTTATTCTTCTACCTTGGGAATTCGGGCACTTAAACTTAACTATGTCGCCCATATGGGAGACTACCAAACATTTGTCTTAGGTCAGTTAAAGTCCAGAATAAACTCTCTTCAGGACTCCACTGTAAAACAGGAAATAGCAGATCTGGTCAGATCAGCTACATCCACATGCCAACACGTGTTGCATGCCACCTACGATGCAGTGGACACTGCAGATAGGGGCTCGGCAACAGCCATTAGTCCGAGATGTCACGCGTGGCTTCGGATTTCAGGGCTGGCACCTGAGGTCCAGACGGCCATACAGGATGCTTTCTTCAGAGGATTTGTCCTTTTTGGTGGAGATGTCACGGACATAATTACTGATCTCCAGGGTAAAGGCAAGGCCTTGCGTTCCGTACAGTTCATGTACAAACCTCCACAAAAACCAAAACAGCCATTTCGGAGACAGCAACGTCAAAACGAACTGCCAACCTCAGCTGCTAGAGCTCCTCCTCCCCCAGCTAAGTCCCACAAAACCTCTGGAGCCGCAGCCTCGGCCTTACCCTTCACCTCATGACTCCTTAGCCCTCCCATCTCCACTGATCTGCACCCCAGAGGAGCTGGTAGGGGGAAGGTTCTCCCATCATCTACCAGAGTGGGAGAAAATAACGGACTCATGGGTGCTTCAACTGGTGGCAAAAGGCCACACAGTAGAATTCATTGACAGACCTCCAACAAAACCTTCAGGTCACTCATTCTGCCCACCCCCACTTACCCTTGGTAAGAGAGGAAATAACATCCCTGCTGGCAAAGGCAGCAATAGAACCAGTTCCCATAAAACATCAAGGGAAAGGTTACTACTTACATTTCTTCCTGGTTCCCAAGAAGACAGGTGACCTCAGACCAGTTCTAGATCTGAGCTCTCTGAACCTCTTCATGCAATACAAGAGGTTCAGAATGCTGGCTCTGCGCCCTGTATATATGCAGGATGCATACTTGCACATCCCAGTCTGTCCACCACACCACAAATTCCTCCATTTTTGCTATCAGGGGGAGCATTTACAGTTCAAAGCCCTACCCTTTGGCCTTTCTTCAGCCCCCAGGGTATTCACAAAATGCCTAACGGTGGTGGCAGCTTTCCTGCACATATGGGGGGTCCAAGTTTTCCCATACTTGGACGATTGGCTGATCTCAGACCCATTCAGGGAGACCCTAGTCAAAGCTCTGCATCTTACCGTGGACACTTTCCAACGGGTGGGCATAATGGTCAACTATGCCAAATCCCACCTGGTCCCTACCCAGCAGCTCCAATTTATTGGGGCAGCTTTGGATACAGTCCAGGGCAAGGCTTTCCTGCCACAAGACAGGATTGTAACATTGCAGCACCAGTCACACCTGGGGGCCTCTTGGAAGAAAGTTTCAGCCAGAGCGATTCTTCGGCTGCTAGGGCTCATCGATCCCCTTAGCCAGACTACACATGAGGATCTCTCAGTGGATCCTCGGAGTGCAGTGGGACCAGAGATCAGACGATCTGGACCACGAGATCCTAGTCCCAGATCCAATGGCACAGGATCTTTTGTGGTGTCAAAACCAGGACAACCTCTCCGAGGGGGTTCCGTTTCGCTCAGACAACCCCTCCCAGACCCTAACAATGGATATTTCTGGCCTGGGATGGGGAGCACATCTGGGACCATACAGGACACAGGGTCTTTTGTCCCATGTCGAACTGTCTCTTCATATCAACATACTCGAGATGAGAGCAGTGTTTGAATTCCCTTGAGGGTTTTCAACATCTCATTCTTCCGGGTCATCTTATAATTCAGACAGACAGCGTGTGTATTCTGGTACATAAACGAGGCGGAACCTGCTCTTATCCGCTTTGCCTGGTAGCGATGAGAGTGTGGTACTGGGCAGCCAACCATAATTTACATCTGACGGCAGTCCATGTGCCAGGCGTCCAGAACATCCTGGCAGATGCACTCAGCCGCACGCAAGCCAGAACACATGAGTGGGAGCACAGACAGTCTGTGGTAAACGACATCTTCGCAAGGTGGGGAAGACCTCAAATAGATCTGTTCGCCTCCCCACTCGGTGCATAACTACCAGCCTTCTGCTTGCTCGCTCCAGGGCATGGGGTTTTCTGGCAAGACGTGCTGTCTCTTTGCTGGAGGGGGAGATTCGTGTACGCCTTCCCTCCTCTCCCTTTGATTCAGAGGATACTAATGAAGCTTCAGACAGAGGGAGCACGAATGATCCTCATTGCTCCCTTCTGGCCGAAACAAATTTGGTTCTGTCTACTGCAACAGCTGTCAGTGGAACCTCCATTTCCACTGCCGGTTTCTCAAGATCTCTTGACCCAGGAACAGGGGTTCATCCAGGTCTCAAGTCCCTTCATCTGCACGCATGGCTCCTACTGACATAGCTGCTGCTCATTTTGGGGTTTCCCCAAGGGTAGCACAAATTTTGGTGGAGGCCAGGAAGCCCTCCACCAGAGCCACACATGCCATGAAATGGAACTGGTTTTCCATCTGGGCAGACCCGAAAGGGATAGAATCTTTCTCTTGTTCAGTCACAAAGGTCTTGGATTACATGTTACACTTCTATGACTTGGGTCTTAGCTATTCAACCCTAAAAGTCCATCTGTTGGCCATTTCTGCCTATCACGTTCTGATAGGACAAAATACTTTGGCCCAGTTGGAGGTATTCAAAATTTTCTTGAAAGGGATTCTCCATCTGAAACCACCAATAGCCCTGCTCCTCCTTGGGACCTGAATTTCATTCTGGAAAACCCACTCTGCCACCCTTTGAGCCAGCAGCGAGTTCAGACATGCACTACCTTTCCTGGAAAGCCCTTTTTCTAGTGGCCATCACTTCAGCTCAAAGAATTTCCGAGCTTCAGGCTCTGATGTGTAAGGTACCTTACCTGATTTTTCACAGAGACCAGGTGGCTCTGTGTACCAGTCCCAAGTTTTTACCCAAGGTGGTATCGGAATCCACCTTGAACCAATCATCGGACTTGCCAGTGTACTACCCGCAACACTCCAACAGGGGTGAAGCACTTCTGCATACCCTGGACATACACAGAATTCTCAGGTACTGTACGGACAGGACCAAGTCTCTCTGTAAGACTGACCAGTTGTTTGTTTCCTTTACGCCCAAGAGAGAAGGCGCAGCTGTTTCTAAACAGTGTTTATCCAAATGGTTGGCAAACTGCATTAGCTTCTGTTACCAGAAGTACAATAAAACCGTTCCGGGTCAGGTTAAAGGACATTCAACCAGAGGCATGACTGCTTCTATGCTTGTTTCAGCTGCAGATATTTGCGCGGCTGCAACTTGGGAGTTCTGTCCATACCTTTACCAAGCATTACAGTTTGGACACTGCGTCGAGGTGCAGAGTGGATTTTGGCCTTGCTGTCCTACAGGGTCTCCTTTTGTGAGTACCCTAAAGTTGCTGGGAAACTCATTCCTGCCTCCCATGTCTCAGGCTTGTCTCAGGTCACTGCTTGGGACTCAGTCCTGTATGCGAGTACCTACTGCAAGATCCCTCTCGAAGTAAAATAGTACAGTCACGTAAGAACTTACCATAACAGTAGCTGTTCGGGAGACTCTTACAGTAGGTGCTGCTTTCCCTAACCCAACCTCCCCGAGTTTCCTTCTGTGGTTTTTCATACTAGACACAATTAAGCTTCAGGAACCCTCTCCCTTTCTCCTGTCACACCTTGTTAGGTCTCCGGTGGGAGAACTGGAAGGCGGGTGTGGGGAACGCTCCTTATATAGCGTCACACTGACGTCCGTCACGTGACGCCGGGGACGGTCCCCCGCTGGACACTATCTAGAAATTTTCCATGTGGTCCTAGCACCTGGTGGCTTAGTCCTATATGTGAGTACCTACTGCAAGAGCCTCTCTCGAAGATCTACTGTTATGGTAAGTTCTTACGTAACTGTACATCTTACTCGAGGAGGGCTCTTGCAGATGAAGCCTGTACATATAGGACTGACGCCTGCAGGCTACAGGACCCCAACGGAAAATTTCTCAGCTAGCAGTCCTGATGGGGACCGCCTCCATCAGATGACCAAGGCTGGAGACGCCAGTATAAAGGGGCGGTCCCTGACACCCGCCTCCCAGTTCTTTCCGTCGATAGCTCGCGCAGCACCTCACGGAAAAGTTCATTGCTTCATCAGCCTATCCTTGACCGGTTTTACCGAGGTATTTTGATTTTTCGATTAACGTCAGGTCATCCTCGGTATATGTTATCCCCTACACCCTCTGAGCACAAAAACAAGTGCAACTCGGCGGCGCCCAGCTCCCGCACTAGAATGGCTATTCCCTGTGCCTCTTCTGCCTAGGCCCCGATCACCCAGTTGAGAAGTGCCAGTACTGCCTCAGCTTCAGCACGGCTACTCGGAAGAGGCGGCAGCAATCCCTGGAAGCCCACATTTTGAAGAAAAAGATGAGTTAGATGGAGAAGGAGCTCAAAAAACTGAGGCAGGCGTCCACTTCCCCCGAAGGGCATCGGAAGAAGGATAAGGAGAGGCACCGGGACAAGGGCTCCTCTACCACGTCTCCCTTGGGAGCCGCCAGGTCCCAGGAAACGTCCCCTCCGTGGGACCGCTCCTCGACGGCCGCCTCGGAGGTTTCGAGGCCGCCCACCAGTCTGGCTCGGGCCTTTCGGCGCCCGGCAATTGGAGGCCTTGGCCACAGGTTCGCGGCCACTGGGCGGCGACTCCGATAAGCTGGGCGCCTGCTTCGACGTCCGTGCAGAGAAGGCCGGTTAGACGCACGAGGGCGCGCGGCCCCTCTCCCATCGGACCAGGCCGATCCTTCTCCTCGGTCTGCCTCCGGTGAAGGCTCCCATAAGCCGGACGCTGGCTCCTCCGGCGCCCACCGGGAGCTCGCCGTAAAGCCGCACGTCGGTTCGCCTGACGCCCGGTCAACGACTGAACCGATGACTGACCTCCCTACGTCCGTCCTTCCCAGTTCTCCGCAGCCTTCTCTGCCGTCCGGGGACCCAGAGTCCCCCCAGCCCGACCCCAGGGATTTTTTCCCCCTCCATCCCTGGGCGACGGTGGGGACCTTCCTCCGTCGGACCATCCTCCTGTAGGTGAGCCAGATCTGACGTCGGCTCCCCGGACACCGGCCCCGACGTCAGTTCTACCGACTCCGGCCAACATCCCGCTTCCGGATGTCGCCCCACCGCCGGGCCCTCCGCCCTCCAGCTTGGATCCGCCCATGAGGCCGCTGGCCGGGCCGTCTGGTCCAGCAGCTCCTCTGGCTCGGGTACCCTCGTCCATCTGACATACCCGGGACCGCAGTATCCGGCGCCGCAGTGCAGACACGTTCTGACGCCACAGTACCTGACTGGCTATCCACAGCCGGGTTTTGATACTCTCATATAGGTACAACCGTGCCCTTATCCCCGCCTCCTCCACCACCCCCACAGCCGCCGGTGGACTTGCAGGAGACACTGGCCTCCTGGTGGGCTGAGGCCAAGGCTCAGCTCACCAGGAAGGTCAAGAGCCGCCTACCGATGACTGTGCCATCTCAGGTTCCCGTACGTCCAAGGCGACACACTCCCTCACCACCTCCAGACTCCAGGGCTCTCCCGTCTGGGTCCAGAGAGGGGTAGGACATGCTTCCCCGGGGGCTTCCCAAGGGGTCTGTTCCTCCCCCTGGTCGGGAAAGGGAGTCTTTTTCCTCTTCCTCCTCATCTTCACCCTCAGACTCCTCGGATTCCTCAGATGGTTGCTCCGAAAGGGACGACGAGCCACGCTCTCTGTTAAAGCCCAGGCCAAGGACTCCTCTGAAGTTTCCTCCGGAAGATTCCTCTTTTACGGAGTTGCTAAGGAAAATCCAGGAGGTTCATCAGTGGCACTCTTTGGAACCAGATCCTCAGCGTCTGAAACTCGCTGAGCACCTGGATCTGCCCATGACAGCTCCTACTTTGGTGCCACCATGGATAGAGCCTCATGCTGACCTTGTCAACACCATATGGAAACAGCCGTCTGCTCTAGCCCCACTTCCGCATAAGTTGAATAGGCTATACCAGGCTCCCGAGGGTGCTGATTTTCTCGATTCTCACCCTCGTGCTGACTCTGTTGTGATTAGTGCCGCTCACGGCCGGTCGGACAACCCAAAACATCTCAGCTCGTCGCCACCTGCCAAAGAATCCCGCCTTCTGGACCAGTATGGAAAAAAGGTTTTTGCTTCCTCCACGCTGGGGATCAGGGCAATGAATTATGTCGGCCATATGGGGACTACCAGAAGGCCATGCTGACTCAGGTGGAAGCCAAACTGGACTCCTTGCCAGACTCCCAAGTCAAGCAGGAGTTGGCTGATCTTGTCCGCTCTGCACGTTTGGCCAGTCGACACATGCTTCGTGCGACCTACGATGCAGTGGACACTTCTGGATGGAGCTCAGCTTTCGCTGTAGGCTTACATCGTCATGCTTGGCTCCACATGTCACGGTTGGTCCCGGAAGTGCAATCCGCTATCCAGGAAGTACCCTTCTGGGGGTCAGTGCTTTTCGGTGGTGATGTCAAGGACATCATCACCGATTTGCAGAAGAAGGGGATGGCACTGGAGTCTGTCGACTCCATGTACCGCCCCCACCAGTAGCAGCGCCGTCCCTTTTGCAGACGGAATCGGCCCAAGGCGAAACCCCAGGGAAGGCGGGCCACAAAACGCTGGGTCCCCACAGCTGCTAAGCCCCCGCCCAAAAAGCGGGTGCTTCAGCTGCGGCGCTGCCCCAGACCACCTGACTCTTTCCCTCTCTCACAGCCTCCGGACTCCCCGGAGGTTTTCCCTCCACCTTCCGGTCTGGGAGAGGATGACATCAGATTCTTGGGTGCTTCAGCTCATCGCAGAAGGACACTCGATAGAGTTTCTTCAGAAACCACCTCACCACCCCCCTCTAAAGTCATATTCAAGGGAACACCTTCTCTTGGTCCAGGAGGAAATTTCAGCTCTACTTCTGAAACAAGCAATAGAACCCATCCCCCTTCATCTGCAAGGGACGTGTTACTATTCCCATTTCTTCCTGGACCCAAAGAAGCCAGGAGATCTCAGACCAATTCTGGATCTCAGTTCCCTGAATCTCTTTGTGGAATACAAAAGGTTCAGGATGCTCTCATTGCAGAGCCTTCTGCCCCTCCTCCAGCCGAGTCAGTGGCTGTGTGCCCTGGATATGCAGGATGCTTACCTGCACACATTTCCATTCGCCTGTCTCACCGCAAATACCTTTGTTTTGCGTTCCAGTGGGACCACTACCAATTCAAGGCACTTCCGTTTGGCCTATCCTCGGTGCCCCGAGTGTTTAGCAAATGCCTGGCAGTGGTGGCAGCCTACCTGCGTACCAGGGGGTGCAGGTTTTCCCGTACCTGGACGATTGGCTCCTGGCGGCCTCGTCCAAGGAGGAACTCCTGCGCTGCCTCACCCTTACCCAGCAGGTTTTTGCCTGCCTGGGTATTACCATCAACCATTCCAAGTCTCACCTGATCCCATCCCAGAGACTACATTTTATTGGGGCGATTCTAGACACGGGCAGGGCCTTCCTGCCACCGGACAGGGGCGTCAGTCCTTCGCCTTCTCGGGCTCATGGCGGTTGCTATCCCGACAGTTCCTCACGCTTGACTCCACATGAGTGTTTCTCAGTGGACTCTCTGCTCCCAATGGGATCAGTTAGTGGATGACTTAGATCACCCAGTTCTAGTCTCCTCGCCGATGCTTCGAGACTTACAGTGGTGGATGGTTCGAGAGAACCTGTTTCGGAGAGTTCTTTTCTTTTGTACTCCCCCCTCCCAGACTCTAACCACAGACGCCTCGGGCGAAGGTTGGGGAGCCCATCTAGGTCCCCATCGGACCCAGGGCTTCTGGTCCAAGCTCGAACAAACTTTCCACATCAAGTGTGCCTGAGCTTCGGGCAGTGTTGTACGCTCTCCAAGCCCTTCACCAATACATCCTTCCCGGCCACCTAGCTATCCAGACGGACAACATGTGCGTGGTTTGGTACATCAACAAACTGGGGGGACTCGGTCCTACCCTCTTTGCAGGGAAGCAGTGAGTGTTTTTGGATTGAGCAAGACAACACGACCTTCATCTCACGGCAGTTCATGTTCCGGGAGTTGACAACACCCTGGCAGACAAGCTAAGTCGCTCTTCTGCTCTGACTCATGAGTGGGAACTGGACCAAGGGGTCCTAGACAGTATCTTCCGACTTTGGGGAACACCACAAGTCGACCTGTTCGCATCCCCTCTAAGAGCAAAGCTTCCCGTCTGCTGCTCGCTCGTTCCAGAGTGAGGCGTTTTCTGGAGAGACACTCTGTCTCTAGACTGGAAGGACAGATTCGTCTATGCCTTTCCCCCAATTCCACTTATCCCACGGAGTCTTGCAGAAACTAGCTTCAGAAGGAGCACACATGATTCTGATTGCTCCTTTCAAACAACATGAAGTCTTGCTATATTATGACTATTGCAGTTTGTCCCAGCCTAGAACTGCTCCGGAGGTGAAAGAGTTAACTTCCATGCAGAGCATGGAGCTTAGAGCACGAGCTCGGTTCAGAAGCTCTGTTAGGCTGGTTTCAAACTGAAACCGTCAGATTCTTTACTCCGCCTCACTGAACAGTCGCTCCGGAGATTCCTCCTGTTGCTCGGTTCATTTCTTCGGTTTAAAGCGCTATTTCTCGGTTTAATTTAACCGCGATTTCATTATTTTAACCGCAAAACCGATCGGTTCAGGCTCTGTCTATGTAATCGTAAGTAATAGATAGGGTTTTTCTGTATGGAACTTAAAGTATTATCGGTTCGGTTGAACGATCGAGTTATATAAAATATAACTTTAAAGCCTTTTAAGGCTTCAGAAGTCTGGTTCCAGTTCTTATCTGTTCTAAAAAAGCAGTTCATTCACGGTTTTCCACGACCCGTGACACGGTTTGGAACCCGATAAGGGTGTCTTGCCCGGCACTGCCATTAAAAGGGCAAGTTTGTTAGGCTGGCATCATGTCGAGAAACCCAAAGAAAAACTGCCCATTGGGTTTCTAACACTGTAGTGTCTGTGGGAAGCCTTTGCCAAGGCTGGCCCACACACTACATGTGTCTATTGTCTGGGGTTTGACCACCTCAATTCAGACTGCCAGATTTGTAAAAATTTCCCTGCAGCCACCCTGGACAAGAGAGTGGGCAGGCTCAGGGAACGAGAGGCCAAAAAGTCCGCTGACCCAGATGGCCAGCCCGGTTCGGTGCCAACCGAACCGGAGGGAGTGCCCTCTGACCAGGGCGAGACTTCCTCGGGCCAACGAAAAGCTGGCTCTGAGGAGCCAGTTCCAGCAAAGAAATCTAAAAAATCAGCAGGTTTGGAGTCCAAAATTCCTTCTCCAACTGCTGCAGAGATGGCCAGGGCAATACAGATTGTCTAGTCCCTGTCCCCGGTTCCCTCCGAACCGCCACTGTCTGGCAAAAGGTCAGTTCGGTCGGTTCCAGTGGTTCAGGATTATGATATAGAAGAGTTCTATGAACCAGAGGAGGGGGATGAGGATTATGATCAGTGTGAATGTGACTTTGAAAGTCTGGATGTGCCCATTGAACCGGACATCTCCCAGACAGACCTTCCAGGTGAGTCTCCCCCTAGGCTTTCTGAGTCCCTTCTCATTTTTGTTTTATAAAAAGTTGCTGAAACCCTCCAGCTTCCATAGAGGAGGCTTTGGATGAGCAAGAGGAGCCTGACTATGTGGAGATGGTGGATATCCCAGAGTCAGGAGTTGTCCATCCCTTTACATAAATCTTTTAGAAAACAAACAATAAAAATTTTAAAGCTCCTAATTCTGTGCCTCCTGTGGATAAAAAGATGGACAGGAGGTACACTTTGTCAGGTCCTGATACAGATTTTCTTTCACAGCGATGCAGTCATGTTAGTAGTTCAGGCTGCAGCCTGTGATAAAGCTAATATTCCACTGGCTTCACATCCTCCTGACAAGGATTCCAGGAAGATTGATGCCATGGCCAAAACAATACATGGCAGCATCCTTGGGACTCAGACAAGCTAACTGTATGGCTTATGTTGCAAGATACCAGAAATCTAGATGGGATACTGTCATGGCCTTAGCCAAACAGGTCCTGGCCAGCTCCAAAGGAGCTGGAGCAGGTGGCTCTTGATGGTATTGAGGCATCTAGGTGCAGTTCCATGCTGCAGTGGATTCTAACGATGTATCCTCTAGAGTCATGGCTACATCTGTGACTTTTCGAGATTGGCCTGGCTCAGGTGTACTACTTTGTCACAGGATACCCAGTCTAAGGCTATGGATTTTCCTGGGTGGGAAATTTCTGTTTGGGGAGCAGACAGAGAATTATATGAGGAAAATGGATGAATATAGAACCACTTACAGAAGTGCACAAGCCAAGGAACGGCAAGCCACTCCTCAGAGGCAGCCCTCCAGGGGTAGGGGTAGGCCTTTTCACAGGCCTTTTTACCAGACTCAGGCCTCCTCCTCTTCAGCCTATGTACAGAGGGGTTCTTCAGAGGAGAGGCAAGCGGGGTTCGAGCAGGCCTGCTCCCACCCCTCAGCCTAAAGCCCCTGCCAAACAGGCACCCTGATGGGATGCCCAGAATTCGGCTCTCCACTACCTGTGGGAGGCAGGTTGGCTCACTTCGTCCAGGACTGGCAGTCTTTAACTTCAGACAGGTGGGTCCTGGAAGTAGTGAGCCAGGGTCTGGTTCTCAGCTTCAAGAAATTTCCAAAGATGAGAGCCAGATCTTTTCCATCTATAAACCCTTTAGAGACTCTTGCTTTGGAAACAGAAGTCTCAACCCTCCTGGCTCTCAGAGCTGTAGAAAAGGGTTCTCCCCTTCACCAGGGCAAGGGTCTGTACTCCAGGTACTGCCTTACCCCAAAAAAGACAGGAGAGTGGCGGCCTATCCTCGATCTAAGATATCTAAACAAGCACCTTTTAAAGCCAAAGTTCAAAATGGTGACACTGGGAATGATTTTACCCTCCCTAAGGCCAGGGACTGGCTAGCCTCCCTGGACCTCAAAGATGCCTACTTCCATGTTCTTATCAGAAGCTCCCATCCGAAAGTACCTCAGATTCGAACTGCCTCAGGCCATTATCAGTTCAGAGCAATGCCTTCGGCCTCACTTCTGCCCCAAGGGTGTTCACAAAATGTCTGGCAGTAGCAGTCGCTCACCTAAGAAGGCAAAAGATTGCCATTTTTCCCTACCTGGACGACTGGCTCATTGTGGTCAGTCTCCAGATCAGGTCAAATCACACCTGCTAGTTACCCAGCAGCTGCCTCCTCTGGGATTTCTTCTCAATCTTCCAAAGTCAGTTTGGAACCTGTCCAGGTATTCACCTTTATAGGCGGCGAACTGGACACAAAGTAGCCAGAGCCTCTCTTCCCTTGGAAAGGGTAAGGACCTTAGTGGCCCTGGCCGCCTCCTTCACTCTGCAGGTCTCTCGTCCAGCAAGGCATTTCCTGCAGCTCCTAGGGCACATGGCTGCCTCCACAGCTGTGGTGCAAGGAGCAAGATTTCAGATGAGGGACATTCAGTTCCATTTGAGAGCTTTCTGGTCTCAAAGAAGAGATTCTCTATCCAAGTTAATCCTAGTGACTCGAACTCTGATCCAGGCCCTTCGGTGGTGGCAGGATCAGAGCAATCTGAGACGGGGTGCCTTTCATCCCTCTGTCCCATTCCTTGACCCTTACTACAGATGCATCCCTCTTGGGATGGGGAGCTCACATGGGCGACCTCTCCACCCAGGGATTATGGTCCCTCAGGAATCTCTGCTCCACATCAATCTGTTGGAACTCAGAGCTGTTTTCTAGCACTTCAGGTTTTCTCTGCATCTGTTCAGAACAAGGTGGTACAGGTCAGAACAGACAACACCACTACAATGTGGTACATCAACAAACAAGGGGCACTTCGGTCTTGACCTTGCGCACGAGGCGATGAAGTTGTGGTCTCTGGCTTACTCCTGAACACTTCCTCATAGCAGTTCACCTCCCAGGCAAGGACAGTGTCCTGGTAGATGCCCTCAGCAGGATTTCCCAGGGCCATCACGAATGGTCACTGGATCCCTAGTACTGGGGATAGTGTTTGCCAGATGGGGCACTCCTCAGATAGATCTTTTCGCAGCCCCAGACAATCATCAACTTCCACTGTTTTGTTGCAGGCCCCAGTGTTGGGCTCCAGTTCCCTGGATGCCTTTCTCCTCGATTGGGAAGGGAAGCTTTTTATGCCTTCCCCTTCCCCTTTCCTGTTCAAAGTACTAGTCAAAATCAGGTCTCAGCCCTGCAAATGATCCTGATTGCTCCAGACTGGCCAGGCAGCCCTGGTACCCACTCCTTCTGTCCTTAGCAGTCCATCTTCCCTGTGTCTCCCCAGGAACCACAATCTGTTAACCTGTGCTCAGGGGAGAGTTTGCATCCAGATCTCATCCCTCAACCTCAAGAGCTTGGCTCTTGAGCAGTTAGAGTTTGCTGATTTGCAACTTTCTCAAAGTGTTCTCGAAATCCTGAAGGCTGCTAGGAAGCCTTCCACCAGGGCTACCTATAACTCCAAGTGGAAAAGGTTTTCCATATGGTGTTCTGGTAAGCATGTTTCCCCAGAATCTGCTGATCTACCTACTGTATTGGACTACATGGTCCATCTTAATTCTTTGGGACTGAGACCAGCCACCCTGAAAGTGCACTCAGCTGCTGTCTCTGCCTTCATTTCAGCAGGGAAGCCCTCTTCTCTTTCTGCTCATCCTGTATTTTCCAAGTTTTTTAAAGGATTGCTTCACACCAATCCTCCATTCAGGGACCCTGCCTCGGCTTGGGATCTTAATGTATGCATTGCTCAGCTGATGCAACCTCCTTTGAGCCTCTGTCTTCGGCAGAGCTTAAGTATTGACTTGGAAAACTGTATTTCTGGTAATATCACTTCTTGCCAGGCGTATAAGTGAGTTACAGGCTTTATCAGTAGAAACTGACTTTATTTCCTTTCACAGGGATAAAGTAGTCCTCAGGACTAACAGGAAGTTTTTGCCTAAGGTGGTTTCAGATTTCACCTTAACCAATCTATTTCACTTCCAGTGTTCTTCACTGACCATTCCTCCTCTGGTGAGAGAGGCTGCAACGCAGATGTTAAGAGGGCCTAAGTTACTACATAGAGCGTACCAAGGGTCACAGGTTTGACTCCTCCAACTGTTTCTCACTTATGGTGAGGTTGGGAAAGGAGACCTGCCACTAAGAGATCCATTGCCAGGTGGATCGTTTCTTGTATCCAATTTTGCTATCAGAAGCTGGGTAAGGTTCCCCCCTCAGGCCTGAGGGCTCACTCTGCCAGAGGTACAGCTGCATCTCTAGCTGCTGCTAGAGACATCCCTATCTTGGAGATATGTCAGGCAGCTACTTGGAAGACAGTACACACTTTCACCAAGCATTACTCCCTGGATATTCAGGCCAAGAGAGATGCTCGGTTTGGCACAGCCGTGCTTCAGAGCCTATTCCCTAAGTAGGTTCTGTCCCTCCTCCATGGAGGTACTGCTGTGTAGCCTGCAATAGTCATAATATAGCAAGACTTCATGTTTGAAGAAAAAAATTACCTTAGTAATGTTGTTTCTTCTAATGGAGTCTTGCTATATTATGACCTCCCCCCCCCCAGCCTGCCCCTCTCAGAACTCCTACTTTGGGTATGGGGTGGGTAGTCCTCTGTTGGCATTTATTGATGCCCTCTTTCATGTTTGGGTGTTGTGTTTATTTAGTTATTTTATCTTATTTTTCTGGTCCACTGACTTGAGTCTTTGTGTTGGGACCATGAAAATGTGTTAATATATTAGTGGCCAGTTGGCTAGTGTAGGTTACAGCTTCCACACAGAACCTTAGTGAGTTTTTGCTCGTAAAGATCTGACGGTTTCGGTTTGAAACCAGCCTAACAGAGCTTCTGAACCGAGCTCGCGCTCTAAGCTCCATGCTCTGCATGGAAGTTAACTCTTTCACCTCCGGAGCAGTTCTAAGGCTGGGACAAACTGCAATAGTCATAATATAGCAAGACTCCATTAGAAGAAACAACATTACTAAGGTGAGTAATTTTTTCTTCTGGCCCAGGCAGGTTTGGGTCTCTCTTCTTCAGCAATACTCAGAGGATCATCCTCTTCCTCCATCTCGAGGTTTATTGACCCAGGATCAGGGGACCCTGGTCCATCCAGGCCTCAAATCTCTTCAGCTGCACGCATGGCTCCTGCAGACTTAGCTCAGTCCCGTTTTGGGGTGTCTCCCCAAGTGGCGGAGATTTTGATGGAGGCTAGAAAACCCTTCACTAGATCCACCTTCGCCATGAAGTGGAAAAGATTCACCATCTGGGCTGCTTCCAAGAACGTGGAACCCTTCTGTTTAGCGGGGCTTCTGCTGGAGTATCCACGTCATCTGTTTGACCTGGGTCTCAGTCATTCTTCTGTGAAAGTACACATGGCAGCCTTCTCTGCCTATCATGTCCCCTTTGCAGACAAGACATTTGCTCATTTGGAGGTCTCTTAAGACCTTTCTCAGAGGGGTTCTCCATCTGAGAGCCCCTATACGTACTCCTGCTCCCCCTTGGGACTTGAACTTTGTTCTCGAGAAACTTACTAAGCCTCCCTTTGAACCGGCAGCTTCTGCGGAATTGAAGTTCCTTTCGTGGAAGACTCTCTTCCTGGTGGCCAGTACTTCCGCTCTGAGAATTTCTGAGCTGCAGGCCCTGATGTGTAAAATTCCATACTTGTTTTTTCACAAGGAACGTGTTGCTCTGCGCACGAACCCTAAGATCTTACTTCGAGACACAGCTCTTAAAGCAGGTTACACCATTAGGACTGAAACGGCCGGCGTCAGGACCCCACGGAAAAATTCTAGCTTCTATCTTCAGCGGACCGCCGGCCGACTCGGTCCGCCTCAGGTGAGCGTAGTACATAAAGGCGGTCCGCCCGATTCCCCAGTTCGTTCTTCCCGCCGTCGACTTGCATGTCTCGACCCTTCGGTTCAGTCTCTAGCGCGCGACGCGTGGTTAAGTTCTTTCCTATGGAAATTTGATTTTCTACAATCAAGTTTTTCTCTGATGTCCTCTCCGACCTCCGGTCACTCCTCTAAGTGTGCTTGTGGGAAGCAGATCCCCTTCAAGGACCCTCACTCGGCCTGCGTCCGGTGCCTAGGCCCAGACCACGACACCCGGGCCTGCTCCTTTTACCAGGGGTTTAATAGCAGAACCCGGATCCGTCGACAGAAGGCCCTTCAGGCCTTTTTGCTGGAAGAAAAGATTAAGACCATGTCTTCCAAGGGGCACTCTTCGAAGAAGACCTACAAGGACGCTGAAAAACATAGGGAGAAGGCCCCTTCCAGGTCCCCGTCTTGGGCCTCAGACTCACGCAGCTCTGCTTCCAAGTCTGACCGCTCCCCTTCCCGGGCCAGCTCTCAGCCTCCCCCTGCTGCGGTCAAGAAGTCTTCATCCTCTTCTCAGGCCAAGACTGCCAGACCTTCCTCGTCCTCCAGGGCCCTGGTCAAGCCTGGGGATCGCCACCATCACCATAAGTCGGGTTCCCGCCTTTCTGAACCCGACGTCAGGTCAGCTTCCTTGCCTCCTAGCAAGACCTTGGAGCTTACCTCTCTGAAGAGACCGCAGGACCCGACGCCGGTGCGCCTGTTGTCCTCCGCCACAGATCCCGGAGCCATCAGCCAGACGACCGCCGCGCCAGGCCAACGATCACCCGGACGCCCGGGGGACCCGCGCCCGCTCCTATTGAGAAGAGAACCCGGCGTCGGGTCAGGAGACCATCACCGAGGAGGAATTGACTCAGCCCGAGGACTAGACGGGCGACCCCGGTCCTGTCGAGACGCCCAGGGAACCCTCGCCATTACCCGAGCCCCCTGTGGAGCCGACGCCGGGACCCGACGACCGTCCACCGGCGCCCGGACCGTCGGGCCTTTCCATGGTAGAAATGAAGGAGCTGTTCACTTACTGGTGGGACACCATAAAGAAGGACATGGTTCCCACTCCACCTCCTCTTCCTCCTACACCAATTACTCCCCTGGTTCCTGCACCCCCGTCCCATCGGGGTCGGCAGGCCGGCTACCTCCTCCCCAGGAGCACAGAACACCTCCAAGGGGGATACCAGACAAACGGAGACCTCCGTCCAAATCCTCTTCCAGGTCACCCAGCCCTAAGAGACCCAGAAGACGCCGCGATGTCGCCTTGACGGAGGACACGGATCAGAGTTCTCAACATCCAGATCCCCATCTCCCTCTCATCCCTTCTCCGGATCCACGCGAGATGCCAAAGTCTCCTCCGGATGACCCTTCGTTCTCGGATATTATGAGACACATCCAAGAGAACATGGGATGGGATGCGGAAAATAGACCCGAAGGCTACGCCTTGCAAAGTATCTTGAGCAGAAGGACCCAAGCCTGTGATGATGCCACCTTGGTAGACACTTTCGTGATCGTCACCAAGGCAGCGTGGAAGTGTCCACATTCACTCCCGCGATGCCAAGAAAGCTGATCTCTTGTACAAGGCCTCCAGGAAGACCAGTACTTGACTCAGCATCCTTAGGCCGACTCTCTGGTCATAACAGCCTCACATGACCGGTCCCAGAGACCGCAACATCTGAGCACCCTGCCACCGGACCCAGAGTCCAAACAGTTGGACGCTATGGGTAGGCGTTCGTATGCTTCCGCTACCTGCGCCATCAGATCCCTGAATTACTTGACCCACGTGGTGCAGTTCCAAAATGCCTTGTGGGAACAGGGTATGGATGCGGCTGAGAAACTGACGGAAGGTGAGCAGAAGGAGGGATGCTTCAGCTCCTTCGTCTGAGGTTCGGACGTGGGAACCCAAGTGCTACGAGCATATGACTCGCGGACTCCTCGCCCGAGCAGCAGCTTCAGGCGTATGCATCCAGAGACACTCTTGGTTACGCGTCTCTGGCTTTACCCCGGACGTCCAGAAGAATATCATGGACGCCCCATTCGAGGGAGAAGTCTTGTTTGGTATGCCCTCAGAGAAGATTATTGCCAAACTCCAAGAGGCTGGGAAGGCAGTGAGGTCGGTTCAGGCCATGTACCGACCCAAGCTTAGTTCCTTTCGTAGGAACCAAAGCCGATTTCGTGGACGGATGCAGAGGCAACAGTACCGCCCCGCTCCACAACAGAGGGGCTCCGGCTTTCGCAGAGCCCAGGGGAAACAACCCACAGGCCGTAGCCAGCGTACTTCCAAGCCGGTCCAGCCAGCGGGACCCTCAGCCGCCACAGCCTGACTCCTTTCCGGCCCCCGTCCCTCAGGATCAATGGGAAATCATGGTCGGGGGTCACATTGCGAACTTCCTGCCGGGATGGCAGGCTATAACCACCGACAGGTGGGTTCTTCAGTTGATCGGAAGAGGCCACTTTATAGAATTCGCAGAAAAGCCACCCTCGAGGCCTCCTTTGCTCTCCCGGTACCCGGGTCAGCACAAGTCACTGATCTGGCAAGAAATACTCGCGCTCTTGCAAAAGGGAGCGATAGAATACGTCCCGGAGAACCAGAGAGGACAAGGATACTATTCCCACTTCTTCCTGGTTCCAAAGAAAACGGGACCTCCGTCCGATTCTGGACCTCAGCGACCTCAACGTGTCGGTCGCCTACAAGAGATTCCGCATGGTGACTCTTCCGGGTCTCATTCACATGCTGAAGCAAGACGTCTTCTTAGCATCTCTAGACATGCAGGACGCATACCTGCACATCCCTATAGCTCAGGCGCACACGAGGTTCCTGCGCTTTGAGTTTCTCGACCACCACCTTCAGTTCTGAGCCCTTCCATTCGGACTGTCATCCGCACCCAGGGTCTTTACCAAATGCATGGCAGTCGTGGCAGCGTCTCTAAGGAGACAGGGCCATTATGTGTTCCCGTACCTGGACGATTGGCTTCTCATGGCCGCCTCCAGAGAGGCGTTGTTACGAGCGATCCAGAGCACCCAGGACCTGTTCGATCTCTGGGCATCCTAATCAACCACGAGAAGTCTCTCCTGGTACTGTCGAAGAAGCTGCAATTTATAGGTGCAGTACTGGACACCGTTCAGGGAAGAGCTTTTCTTCCAGACGACAGAGCGGAGCGCATCAGATCCCTCATCAGGAGTTGTTGTCGAACAAGACCGTCCCTGCCAGGTCAGTCCTTCGCTTGCTCGGACACATGGCTGCGGCCATTCCTACCATCCCTTTCGCAAGGCTCCACATGCGGGTAACTCAGTGGATGCTCAAGGTGCAATGGGATCAAAGGCAAGACCACATGCAGCATCCGGTCAGAATCACGAACACCGTGATTCAAGACTGGCAGTGGTGGCTAGACCCAGGGTCACTCTCCACGGGCGTCCCGTTTATAGCACCGTCCCCGGAGGTAATCCTCACCACAGACGCCTCAGGTCTAGGGTGGGGAGCACACCTGGACGGGGTGAAGTCCCAGGGTACGTGGACCCCTCTGGAGGCTCATCTCCATATCAGTGTCCTAGAGATGAGGGCAGTCCTTTATGCCCTGCAGGCCTTTCAGTCAGAAATCCCGCCGAGTACTCTCCTGCTTCAGACAGACAACACGGCGGTGATGTATTACCTCAACAAACAAGGAGGCGCACACTCTTACCCCCTTTGCAGGGAGGCCATGAGGGTGTGAGATTGGGTAATCCGACAGGCGCCAAATCTGATCACAGTACATGTTCCGGGTGGATAACACGATTGCAGGACGGCCTGAGTCACTCCCAGGCCAGAGTCCACGAGTGGGAACTTCTTCAAGAGGTAGCAGAGGATTTGTTTCTTCGATGGGGAACTCCAGAGTTGGACTTGTTCGCATTCCCATCCAACGCAAAACTGCCCAATTTTTGCTCGCTAGATCCAGGGCCTGGTGTTTTCTGGCAAGACGCGTTGTCCTTCTCCTGGGCGGACAGATTCCTCTACGCTTTCCCTCCCTTCCCGTTAATCCAGAGAGTTCTTCTCAAACTGCGCAAGGAGCAAGCAACCATGATCCTTGTGGCCCCCTTTTGGCCCAGACAGATATGGTTCCCTTTACTGATTCAACTATCCCGGGAACCTCCGCTCCCGTTGCCGTTCAGTTCCCATCTCTTGTCTCGGGAGGAAGGTTCACTGGTCCACCCGGACTTAAGCTCACTGAACCTGCATGCATGGCTCCTAGAGACATAGCCATCTTGCGTCACGGGGCCTCGCAAGAGGTTGCGGAAGTTCTTTCTGCAGCCAGAAAGCCGGCAACGCATGCGACGTATGCCATGAAATGGTGCCGTCTTTGTTTATGGTCGCGAGCACGCTATTTTTCCCCTTTAGGTTGCCCGGTGAGAGTGGTGTTGGACTACCTGCTCTCCCTTTTTCGTTCGGGCCTAGCCTACTCCTCTATCAAGGTGCACCTTTGTGCCATCTCTGCCTACCACCTTCTGGTGGGACATCGCACAGTGGCACAATTAGACGCCTCTCGGGAATTTTTGAGAGGGGTGTTACATCTTAGGCCACCCATTAAGGACCCAGTGCCTCCATGGGATTTGCTCTTTGTCCTGGAACAACTCACGCTTCCCCCCTTCGAACCTGCCGTGGATTGCGAGCTGCATTTCTGTCGAAAACGCTGTTTTTGGTTGCTGTTACTTCAGCGAGAAAAGTTTAAGAGCTTCACGCTCTCATGTGCAAAGAGCCTTATTTAGTTTTCCACTGGGACAGAGTATCCCTGAGGACGAATCCTAAATTTTTGCCTAAGGTGGTTTCTACACTCACTCTCAATCAGGATATTGACCTGCCGGTCTACTTCCCGAACTACTCTAATAGAGGAGAGGCACTGCTCCACACCCTGGATGTTCACCACAGCTTGAGGTATTACCTCAACAGAACTAAACAACTTCGTAGTTCAGAGCAACTTTTCGTTTCCTTTTCTGAAAGGATGATGGGCCAACCAGTATCCAAACAGTCCCTGTCTCGATGGCTTGTCCAGTTTATTTCATACTGTTATGATATTAAACAAAAGGCCCTCCCGGGAACAGTCCGGGGTCATTCTACTAGGGGTGTAGCCACCTCCTTTGCAGCACTCTGAAACGTCTCCACCTCTGCTATATGTGCTGCAGCCACTTGGAGCTCTGTGCATACATTTATCAGGCATTATAGCCTGGACATCGCTTCTCGGCGAAGAGCCGGCTCCGGCCTGGCGGTGCTACAGGGTCTCCTGTCCTAGATTCAGGACCTGGAATGTAATTCCTAGTTTCCTCCTCCCAGAATGTTGTAAGTGTTACTGCTTGGAAATCAGTCCTAATGGTGTAACCTGCTGCAAGAGCTGTGTCTCGAAGTAAGATAGTACAGTTACGTAAGAACTTACCGTAACAGTAGATCTTCGAGAACAGCTCTTGCAGCAGGTACCTTCCCGCCCACCTTCCCCCTTGGAGGAGGCATGGCTTAGGCCTTTACTATCAGGGATTTTTCCTTTTGGACTTCTGACGGTGGATCCTCGGTCTCCCATTTCGATGTCAGCCTGCAGCCGGAAGTCTCCAGCAGGAGAACTGGGGAATCGGGTGGGACCGCCCCCTTATGTACTACGTCTGACGTCGGAGGCGGGACTGACGTCGGGGGCGGTCCCCGCTGAAGATAGCTAGCTAGAATTTTTCCGTGGGGTCCTGACGCCTGCCGGCCTCAGTCCTAATGGTGTAACCTGCTGCAAGAGCTGTTCTCGAAGATCTACTGTTACGGTAAGTTCTTGCGTAACTGTACTTTTCTCCTTAAGGTAGTAGCGGAGTCTACTCTGAATCAGTCCATAGAGTTACCCGCCTTTTTCACGCAGTACTCTAATCAAGGGGAGTATTTACTCCATACTGTGGATGTTCACCGGATTCTGAGATACTACACCAACAGGATGAAGAATCTCAGAAAGACTTATCAATTTTTTGTCTCTTTTGCTCATAAACGGGAAGGCAATGCTGTTTTTAAGCAATGCCCATCTAAGTGGTTGGCTCATTGCATCGCTTTCTGTTATGACAAATACAAGACCCTCCCGGGTCAAGTAAGAGGCCACTCCACCAGAGGAGTAGCTGCCTCAGTGGCTTGTTTCAAAAATGTGTCAGTGGCAGATATCTGTGCTGCCGCCGCCTGGACTTCTGTCCATACCTTTACTAAATACTACAGTTTGGATATTGCGCCTCGCTGTAGAGCAATCTTCGGGCTGGCTGTTCTGCAAGGCCTCTTATCTTGAGGCTTGCACAGCTAGAACTGCTTCTTGGAGTAGTTTTCCTTCTCCTGGTGCCTCTCTTTGTTCCAGACTGCTTGGGATTCAGTCCTATATGTAATTACCTGCTGTAAGAACCCTCCCGAAGTAAGATAGTACAGTTACGTAAGAACTTACCGTAACAATAGATCTTCGAGAGAGGCTCTTGCAGTAGGTAATACCTTCCCGCCCTCCACCCCTCTAGGCTTTTTCAGCTCCTTTTCCTGTGATGGAAATAGCTGCTCCTCCCTCGTCCAGCCTTTTCTGGCCTGTGGCGGGAAAGAACTGGAAGGCGGGCGTCAGGAACCGCCCCTTTATACCGACATCTCCTGACGCCGGTCACCTGACGTGGGGGCGGTCCCTCACCAGGGACTGCTAGCTAGAAATTTTTCCGTGGGGTCCTGCCCGATGTCAGTTCTATATGTAATTACCTACTGCAAGAGCCTCTCTCAAAGATCTACTGTTACAGTAAGTTCTTACGTAACTGTACTTTTCTATCCACACGTTCTGGCATTGTCCTTTCCCCTCTAAATCTTGCCGGAAGTCTTACATAGAATTTGACGGCAGATAAGGACCGCTTGGCCCACCCAGTCTGCCCATTTCCCTACATACTGGATAAGCTGCAGATCCTATTTAACCAGCAGCCTACTTCTTCCTACCCCCAACCCCTAGAATTGCCTTATGACTGTCCCATGCATGCTTGAATTCCACCACTGATTTTGACTCCACAACCTCCTCCGGAAGGCCGTTCCGCTGCATCCACAACCCTCTCTGTGAAAAATACTCCTTAACCACTTTCTGAGCCGCCCCCATATCTTCAAATTGTGCCCTCTTGTTCTTGCACACCTGTTTTTTGAAAGATGCTACCCGTTGGACTTTGTTGATTCCTTGAGGTACTTGAGCGTTTCTATCATGCCCCCCTCTCCTCGAGACTATACATATTAAGCTCCTTTCGGCCTCTTCATATGTCTTCCGTGCAGACCCTGCACCATTTTAGTTGCCCTCCCTCTGGACAGCTTCCATCCTGTCTGTTTTTATGGAGATTGGGGCTCAGAACTGCACACAGTACTCCAGATGTGGTCTCACCAGCTGTCTGTACAGAGGGATAATAACTCCTGTTTTCTACTGTCGATGCTCTCCCTATGCATCCCAGTATCCCCAGCCTCCTTGCTGCCCTCTCACATTGCTTGCCCACCTTTAGGTCATCTGATATGACTACCCCAGGTCCCTTTCCATTTTTGTTGTTGTTAGTATCTCACCCCCCATTGTGTACTCTTCCCCTTCGTTTTTGTTTCCCAGGTGCATTACCTTGCACTTCTTAGCATTGAATCTAAGCTGCCATACATTTGACCATTCCTCTAATCTTGCCAAGTCCCTTCCCTTCTGAAGATGCCGACAACTCCTTGTTCAGGACTCCGGTCCTGCCAGTGACCACACAGCTCTTCAAGCTGGCTCCTTCCAGCCACCCAGGTGGTATAACCCTCGGCTCTGCCTCATGATGCCAGATCTTCCTTTCCGCTGGAAGAAGCAGTTTCCCTCCTTACCACTCCCGCGTTGAGTAGGCCCTGGCACTCAGATCTTTGGATTTACAGTACTTCTAAAACTTAAACTAGTTATGGTGCCCATGTGGGTAGAAGATGTCTCGTATCAACCCCCACACCACTTGCATTTACTACCTGTGCCACGTGCACGATCCCCAGGCTTGCAATATCTGCCAGTCGTTCCTTGAGTTGGTCATCAAGGACCACCTCACCCCCCTGAACTTGGGCCATTCAGAAAAACGACATCCACCGATCAAATCCAAGGACACCCGTTGGGTGGTCTCCACGGCTGTGGGGTCCACAGAGCCATTGGAGCAGCTTAAGGCTTTTGAGGAGAAGGCGGCGGCTCACACCACCACGCAGTCCTCGGCTTCAGCCTTTGTTCCGCTCAAGTTGGGCTCTACTTATTCAGGCTCCTTCAAGGAGCTGTGCCAGTCTCCAACCAAGGGAGAGAGCCCTTCGGGTTCACACGGCTCTCGCTCCTACAAAGAGGAGTCCAGGAGAGAAAAGGAGAAGACTAACCGTCGATGTTCTTGGGATCTGGAACGTTCTCGGTCTCAGGAATCTCAGGTTTTGACCATGGTCGAAACCGCGGCCTTGGTCGCTGGCTTCACGGTGCCCCCGTCAGGCCAGCCGGTTGAGACACCGGCCAGCGACACAGCCGAGATTTTTCTCAACCCAGTCGACCAGTTGTCTTCTAAAGATGCTGACAACTCCTTGTTCAGTACTCCGGTCCTGCCGGTGACCACACAGTAGTCTGCTCAGCCCCCTGCACCGACCTAGACCAGGAGGAGCCACGGTACTCCCCGGCTCCCTCTGAGATCCTCCAGTGGCCGAGATCTAGGTCTTCCTCGTCCTCTGGGTTGAGTAGATCCTTCCGGCAGTCTCGCTCTCAGCACCATGGTAATCGGCACCACCGCTGCTCATCTTCGGGTGAGGAGAGGCGTCAACGCTACAAAGATGATGTAGCAACAGTTGATGTTATCCAGTCCGAAGTCAACCCCGGCTCCACACCGGCCATCACTTGGCTGTCGCCCAGCAGGCTGACACCGATGTCCCTGGTGGAGCTGGTCGACACCATTTCTCCACCTGCGGAGCCAGTACAGACCACCACAGTTTGGCCGAAGTTAGCCTCTTCACCGATCATGGAGCCACTGCCCTAACAGCCACCAACCGGAGCTCTGACCAAGGATTCTCAGCCGGCTCAGGGGCTTCCCCATCGGCTGTCAGTCACTCTTACTCCTGACCACCCGTGGTGGGTCCGGAATGACTCTGGTGGTAGGGCGCTCTATGCAGACTCCTCTGATTCCTCACTGCACTCTCGTCCGATCGACATGGAGTCAGTGGGGGACCTCAAGAGAGAGAGAAAGGATCCACGTCCTTAATGAGCATCCTGCATCTCATCTCTGAGTCCACGTGGATGAAAACTGGAGCCCGTCCAGAAGCAGGCTTGCTATCCCCTCACAGAGATTCTGGATAAAGGGCACTCCGACAGAGGCTTTCCTGGTGGCCGAGGCCACTGTTGGCCCTACCCTGGAGCTCTGGCAGCACCCTACCCTTGGCCCGGATGGCCCACAGATATGCGGTGCCCACCGGTACCCTCTCGGGGTTCATGGAGCACGCTTCCGTCAAAGGGTTGGTGGCCAACTTCGTGTTTCGGCACGTGTGCAGTTCAGGGGATGTCAACAAACTGCTGGATAAGGAGTCCACGAAATTGGACCACTCTGCAAAAAAGGTCTATGCTGTCTCCTCGCTCGGCCTCCGCCAGGTGAGCTCGGCCATCGTGATGGCACACTTCTCCCATGCTCTTCTGGGCTCTCTGGATGAGGTGATTCCTCATCTTCCTGCGGACATCCAGACTTCAGTCAAGCAGGTCCGGGACCAGGGTCAAGCTGTGGCCAAATAGCAACTTCAGACTGCTCTGCATATCGGAGATTCCTGTGCCCACTCAGTGGCTGCCGCAGTTGCTATGTGCCATAGGGCTTGGCTGCGGATCTTGACCTTTACAGCTGACACTCGGCACAGGCTGGCGGATGTCCCATTTCTGGGTACCAGCCTGTTTGGGCCTGATGTGGAGGGTCACCTCCTTTGTATCGAGAAGTCCAGTGCCACCTTGGACTCTGTGATGTCCACCCAGAATGATCCCAAGGGGTCCAGGCAGCAGAAGCCCTTTCGGGCCCCCGCTCCTTCAGCGAAACCAGCCCAGCATCAGTCTGGCCAGCAGGCTCAGTTTTGGCGACCAGGGCCCAAGTCCGTGGCCTCAGTGGTCCGAACGCCCAGAGGGAAGGGACCTGGTGGCTTCTCAGCTGGATCCTCCTCCTCCAAGCCTGCTCAGTGATGGGATGGGGGGTGCCACCCTCATGCCTGTCTCACCTCCCCTGGGTCCTCCTGTGGGGGCCGGCTCCGCCACTTTCTTTCAGTCTAGTCCACTGTCACCACAGACAGGTGGGTTCTGGAAGTGGTCGGTCAGGGTTTGCCCCTAGAGTTCGAGCAGTACCCTCCCAGCTGAGCCCGTGCCCCATGGGAGGACTTGGTATCCGCAGACACTCATTCGGCTCTTCGAGACAACATAGCCCAACTTCTCCACAAGGAGGTCGTGGTCAGAGTTGCAGATCCAGAACACCCAGGGTTTGTCTCCAGGTACTTCCTGGTGCCAAAGCGGACGGGGGGCTGGCACCCCAGTCTAGATCTGCACAACCTGAACAAATTCCTCAGGTCCCGCACCTTCAGGATGGTAACTCTGTCCCAGATCATACCATCTCTGGAGCAAGACGTTT
Organism: Neoceratodus forsteri; assembly: GCA_016271365.2. Taxonomy (NCBI): domain Eukaryota; kingdom Metazoa; phylum Chordata; order Ceratodontiformes; family Ceratodontidae; genus Neoceratodus; species Neoceratodus forsteri. Next base: position 679,900,285 of record CM028131.1, on the reverse strand, counting down.
TACTCTCTGGCTCTTCAGGATGTGTTCTTTCACGTCCCGATCTGTCCGTCCCACTGACGGTTCCGAGCCGAGGGAACCTTCTACGCATTCCAGGCCATGCTTTTTGTCCTGTCCTCGGCCCCCAGGGTCTTCACCAAATGCATAGCAGTGGTTGGCAGCTTACCTGAGGTGCCATTGGGTCCTGGTGTACCCCTGCATGGACGACTGGCTGATAGCAGGTACCTCCAAGCAGGATGTGAAGCGGTCCAGCTACTTGGCCCTCCAGACCTGCGTCGACCTTGATTGAGGCAGAGCTTAACTCTTGCCGAGCCTGAGCCTGGCGGACAGGGCAGAGGTTCTCTCCTCCTTTGCCCAGTCATTTCTGATTGGGCACTTGCACCCTGCCCAGGACTTCCTGCGCCTTCTGGGTTACATGGCAGCATGCACCAGCGTGGTCCAGTGGGCTTGTTGGCATATGCGCTCCCTGCAATGGGAGCTGGCTAGGCAGTAGTCTCAGCGCAAAGGTCACTTCAACCAGCTGGTCACTGTGACCCAGAGGATGTTGGGCGCCCTCCAGCAGTGGATAGTCCCAGAGTATCTGCAGGAAGGGATCCCGTTTGTCCACCCTGAACCAACGGTCATCCTGATGACCAACACCTCTCTCACATGCTGGGGTGTCCATCTGGGGGAACACAGAGTCCACGGACTCTGGAACCCAGAGGAGTCCCAATGCCACATCAACCTGCTGGAGCTCCGAGCAGTCCGGCTGGCATGGACTGTCTTCCCTCCATTTGTTCAGGGTCAAGTGGTTCAAGTCCAGAAGGACAACATCACGACCATGTACTACCTCAACAAACAAGGCAGAACGCACTCCCTGCCCCTGTGCAAGGAAGCCCTCCATATTTGGACTCTTGTGCACAGCCTAGAGGCAGATCTCCTAGCCGTCCATGTGGCAGGAGACTCCAGTCAGCTGGGCCCTTGATTCACAAGGTGCTACTCAAGGTCAGGAGGGACAAGGCACAGGTGATCCTGGTGGCTCCGGATTGGCCTCACCAGTTTTAGTACCCCAGTCTCCTCAGACTCAGCAACAGGCTGCCGAGGCATCTTCCCATACGCCCCAACCTGCTCTCAGTCAATCAAGGGAAGGTACTCCACTGGACCTTCAATCCCTGCACCTGACAGCCTGGTTCCTGAGCGGCTAGAGTTCGAAGTTTTGGGTTTCTCAGAAGATGCCCTCACTGTCGTGGAGACATGTAGAATGGAATCGACCAGGAAATGCTGTGCCTTCAAACGGAAGAGATTCTTCATTTGTTGATTAATATACAAGTTAGCCAGCCTGGGAGTGGGTCCCAAGATGACAGCCTGGGTAAAGAATTGGCTGGAGAATAGGACACAGAGAGTAATAGTAAATGGAGTCCACTCTGAAAAAAAGGAGGGTTAGCAGTGGGGTACCACAGGGTTCAGTATTAGGATCGGTCCTCTTCAATGTCTTTATAAGCGACATTGCAGAGGGACTGGAAGGAAAAGTATGTCTCTTTGCAGATGACACAAAGATCTGCAACAGAGTTGATGCACAAGGTGGGGTGGAAAGGATGAGAAGGGACTTGGCAAGGTTAGAGGAATGGTCAAATGTATGGCAGCTTAGATTCAATGCTAAGAAGTGCAAGGTAATGCACCTGGAAACAAGCATGAGGGAAGAGTACACAATGGGGGTGAGATACTAACAACAACAAAAATGGAAAGGGACCTGGGGTAGTCATATCAGATGACCTAAAGGTGGGCAAGCAATGTGAGAGGGCAGCAAGGAGGTGGGGGGGATACTGGGATGCGAGGGAGAGGCATCACCAGCAGAAAACAAGAAGTTATTATCCTCTGTACAGACAGCTGGTGAGACCACATCTGGAGTACTGCATGCAGTTCTGGAGACCCAATCTCCACAAAGACATAGACAGGATGGAAGCTGTCCAGAGGAGGCAACTAAAATGGTGCAGGGTCTGCACCGAAGACATATGAAGAGAGACTAAGGAGCTTAATATGTATAGCCTCGAGGAAAGGAGGGAGAGGGGACATTATAGAAACTTTCAAGTACCTCAAGGGAATCAACAAAGTTCAAGAGGGTAGCATCTTTCAAAAAGGTGTGCAAGAACAAGGGGCACAATTTGAAGATAGAAGGGGGGGGCGGCTCAGAGGCAATTTAAGGAAGTATTTTTTTCCAGAGGAGGTTGTCGAGTCAAAAACAGTGGTGGAATTCAAGCATGCATGGGACAGTCATAAGGCAATTCTAGGGGGTTGGGGTAGGAAGAAGTAGGCTGCTGGTTAACTAGGATCTGCAGCTTATCCATCAGGTAGGCAAATGGGCAGACTGGGTGGGCCAAGCGGTCCTTATCTGCTGTCAAATTCTATGTTTCTATGAGGTTGGACCCTTCAACCTGTCCAGTGGCTAGCATTTTGGACTACCTGTGGTCTCTCTCCCAAGGGGGACTTCGGTCGACAACCCTTAAGGTGCACCTGGCAGCTATCTCTGCTTACTGGGCACAGGAGAGGGTGGTCTGGCACTTTTTCAAAGGCCTAGATTACATTTTCCCGACTTGTTGCTGGTTTTGGCAAAGCTCATGGGCAAGCCATCCGAACCAGTGCACAGGTGTGACATGTCTTACCTGGTGGCTGTCACGTCAGCCAGCAAAATCAGTGAGCTCTCGGTGGAGTCTCCTTACCTGGTCTTCCACAGGAACAAGGTTGTCCCACGCCCCAACCGAAAGTTCCTCCCGAAGGTTGTGTCTGAGTTTCACCTGAACCAGGTGATGACTCTTCCAGTGTTCTTCCCGAGTCACACCTCGAAGGCTGAATACAGGCTCCATACTCTGGACCTGAGGCAAGCACTCGCTTACTATAAATTGCACACGGCTGGAATTTGTGGAGAGGTTTGTCAGCTGTTTGTCCCCTTCGCTGAAGCCGCTCCTGGCAGACCTGCAACCAAGTGGATGATTGGCCGGTGGATCACTTCCTCCATTGATCTCTGCTATAGGTTGGTGGGTGGGGATCCTCCCGGATAGCTTAGGACTCATTACACCCACCATACCGCTGCGTTGGTGTCTGCTTCTGGGGATGTCCCTGTCCAGAATATCTACAGGGCTGCTACTTGGAAGTCAGCTCACTCCTTCATTTCCCATTACCACGTTGACCTGCGTCATGCCGGGATGCTGGTTTTGGGGCCTCAGTTCTCCAATCCTTATTTCTTAAGTTGGGGATGTGCGCCTTGCCTCTCTCCTCCTGGAGAACTGCTAGGAGTCTGCAAGAACGTGTGGATAGAATAACATATAATGTCCCTAGAAACACAGGTTACTCACCTGTAACAGCAGCTTTTCCACGGATTGGTCTCTTGCAGTAGGTAATACTTTTGGGTATCCAGCAGAGGTCGCTGTGGTGCACTGCAGCTCTTCTAGCAGTTTTTCACCAGGGACCGCCCACACATGACGTCAGCTTCCTGTTTCCTGTATAAATGTGGGCGGTCCCTGGTATCCTCAGTTCATTTTCCCCGCCGTCTTCAGCTCACACAGCAGCTAGTGCAACTTCTGTGTAGCAGTCATCGACGAGAAACTTGGAACTAGACAAATGTCTACTGATTCTTCAGCTAAACGAGCTTAATTTCATTTCTGTCGTTGTGGTAGGAAAATAAACCGCTTTGAGAGTCACACACTTTGTGTAAGGTGTCTGGGACCCATACATGACACCAGTTCCTGCAGCTTATGTCAGGACTTCATTCAGGCAACTTGACGGTTGCTTGAAATTCAGTGACTTCTGATGGAGCAGAAAATGTCTCTCTCGGAGAACCAGGGGGCTCGTACCAAGGGCTCCCCCTCTACTAGTTCCCGTTCCAGGCAGAAAAAGGAGAAACCCTACTCACACTCCCTGTGTCGATGGGATGTCCTTTAAGTGCTTCATTGTTGACAGGGGCTCATACCCTCTTATCGACAGCACTTTGAATGCAGTCCAGCTACTGACTGCTCTGTCAGCAGAGGCTTATACCTCTCATCAACAATGCTTTCCAGCACTTTACATGCAGCAAAATACACTGCTGCGCCATTGACGGGGGCTCCTCTCCTGTCAACATCATTTGACAGTTTAAGTGGAAATAACTCCTTTTCCTCTGCGGGCTCGTCGACAAGACCCCGCATTTCTCTGGGGAAGCCCACAGCTTATGCTTTATTGACTGCCCCTCCACCGACTCAAGTGGCTTCTTATAGGGGGAAGGCGGACAGAGATCGGGACCCTGGTCTTTACTACCCAGGGGCAAGACCTGCTCAGGCTACCCATCCCATTCCTTCTATCACCACTCTGGTTTCTCAATATGCCCCCCTTCTCACCCCTCTCCTTCCCAGGAAAGGGACCTCTCTGATGTAGTCCATGTCTTGCGTGCCTTACAGCATTCTCAGCCCTCTGAAGGGCTGGGTGATCTCACCTGATCTCCTCCCCCTAAAAGATTCCACGGTGACCAGTCTACCATACCACCCTGGTCTCCTCCTCCATTTATAGAGGACTATTTGTCAGATGACCAGGAGTTGCCACCTGATTTCACCGGTGATCATGAGGATGAAGAGTTTCAAGATTTGGATTTCCCTAATCCGGAATCCCCCTATTCAGAAATCTCTTTCCTGGATGAGGATCTGCCTTTGCCTGCGGCGGCCTCTCCCCCAAATGACCCTTCTTTAGTGAAATGGGTCAAATTTAAAACGTCATGGGATTCTCCACTACGGAACATGACAAGCAGCGTAAAGATATGGCAGAATACCTTGAGTTACCCAAGGAGCCTGTTTTGGTGGTTCCCCGACTAATACCAACTTACCAGAATGCCATGCTGGCTGCTTGGCGTCAACCTTCAGCTATTAACAGCTGTTCCCTGCAAAGCAGATAGTCTATATCAGGCTCCTGTGGACCACCCCTTCTTGGCTAGTATTCCAGAGGAAGATTCTGTGGCCATTACTGCTGCTCATGACCGTACCAAAAAACCCAAACACATGAGCTCCTTACCTCCTGATAAGGAATCCCGAAGAATTGACTATCTGGGGGAAAAGGTATTTTCCTCAGGTGCTACGAATATCAGAATTTTGAACTATATGGGTCATATGATTAAATATCAGCATACCCTGGGGTGCTCTGCCATTGAGCTTATCAATAAACTCCCTCCCTCACAGGAAAGGGATGAATAATTGGCTACAGTGACAACTAGTAATTCAGTTTCGCATCACCTTCTCAGGTCGGGATTTGATGCCGTTGATACTGCTGCCTGCTTTTTATCAGCCACTGGTGTCACTCTGCGTCGCCATGCTTGACTTTGCGTTTCAGGCTTTTCACCTGCTATACAACATAAAGTAGCTAATGCCCTCTTTAACGGGTCCAAGCTGTTCGGGGCCAGGTACTCAAACTTTACTGGATGACTTGCATCAGGCAGAACCCTCCGTATGGTTCATGGCATATATCATACTCCAGCTACAACCTACTATACTCCACATACCTCTTATTCCAAAAGAGGTGGCCGATACAGAGGTAATAGCAAAGGTGGCTTCAGAGGTCATGCTCAATCCAACAGAGGCAACACCTCTACCACCCGGGGTGCCTGCTCCCGCCCTTCAGGTGGGGCTGTGCAGCCCATCTCCCAGTGACCCACTAGGACTTCCTCCTCGACCAGGCCTCGGAGGCTGTGGGGGGTCATTTTGCCCTCCATCTGGAGACCTGGCAAATGACCACTTCCAACAATTGGGTACTTCAGATTATACAGAAGGGTCATACGTTGGAGTTTCTCTCCACCCCATGCCCTTGCCCTCCACGCAAGATTCATTATCCTCCAGAGCATATACCCATCCTACAGGAGGACTTGACAGCCCTTTTGTACAAAAGGGATTTTACTCCCATTTCTTTCTGGTACCCAAATGTACGGGAGATCTCAGACAACTGAATCTTTACATTCAGTACAAACGTTTCTGCATGATCACCCTACCGGCCATCATGCCGATTCTGAAATGGGGTGATTGGCTATGTGCCCTGGGCATGAAGGATGCCTACCTTCATATTCCCATCCCACTGTGCCCACCACAGATTTTTATGCTTCCACTTACTGGTCAAAATTAACAGTTTCGAACACTCCCTTTCGACCTTTCATCAGCCCCCAGAGTGTTCACCAAGTGCCTAGAGGTGGTGGCAGCAATCTTACAAAGAGAAGGGCACTTCATCTTTCCATATCTAGACGATTAAGCTCTGCTTGCCTCCCTAGATACTACCTTGAAAATGTTCGCAGATCTGGGAGTCACAGTAAATTGGCCAAAGTCCAGTCCAAACCCAACACAGTCTCTCTAATACATTGGAGCTGTTCTAGATACAGTTATAGCCAGGGCTTACCTCCTGCCTGCCCGACAGGATACGCTCATAGCTCTGTCATTACATATACATACTCGGAAGATAGCCATAGCCAGACAAATGTGCCTTCTGAGTCACATGTCCACTGCCATCCTTGTGGTAGCCTTTGCCCGTCTCCACGAGACCTGTTCAGTGGACCCTCCAGAATCAATGGTCCCAAAAAACAGGACAGTTCGAAGACAAAATCAAGGTCACTCCCTCTCTGAAGTCCTCCCTGACATGGTGTACAATCAGAAGCCATCTGAAACAGGGAATGCCTTTCCGATCCCTCCCATGCAGACGCTGACCACGGATGCTTCCCTGCTCGGCTGGGGAGCACACTTAGGTCCTTATCAGACCCAAGGCAGTGGCTCGCTTCTCCCCATCTGTCTTATATCAATCTAGAGATGTGAGCAGTCTGTCTAGCCCTCTAGGCATTCCGGTCTTACCTCGAACCAGGATCGTTGCTGATCCAATCAGACAACACTGCAGTAGTGTTCTACCTCAACAAGCAAGGGGGTATGAAGTCTCGCACCCTATGCAGAGACACCCTTGCTGTTTGGCAGGAAGCCATATAGCAACACCTGACACTAACAGCTGTCCGCCTACCAGGACATTGCAACCAGTTAGCCAACCAGCTGAATCGCCAGTCCACAACTCATGAATGGACACTTCATGGGCAAGTGCTCCAAGAAATCTTCAGCACGATCTATAGATGCCCTGTCCCAACCCTAGACAGGTCTCTTCTTGTATGCTTCCCCCCCACCCCCGTCCCTCTCCTGCCACGGACTCTACTGAAACTACAGTTAGAACCAGCCACGATGATTCTAGCCCCACTGTGGCCTCGCCAGTCATGGTTTCCACTACTGCAGCTGTCAGTACGGGATCCCATCCCATTGCCAATTAGATCAGACCTCTTGTCACGGGTCTCTACTACACCCCAACCTGAAAGCTCTACACCTTCACACTTGGCTCCTGAGGATGCTTTTATAACTCGTTTACAAGTGTCCTGTCCTGTTGCCAGTATCCTCGTGGCTTCCTGTAAGCCAGCAGCAAGAGCAACATACAATTTCAAATGGAAACGCTTTTCTGTATGGTCAGCCTCTCGATCTTTGGACCCTTACTCTTGTCCACTGAGACAGGTTCTGGACTACCTGGCCTCACTGAGTCCGGTGTTATTCTTCCATTAAAGTCCACTAGCTGCCATCTTCACTTTCCATGAGCCTCTGGATGGCAGGTTATTGTACCAATATCATCTAGTCAAGGTGTTTTTGAAAGGAATGATGCATATTAAGCCTCCTATTAGAAGAGCCATTCCTCCGTGGGATCTCAATTTTATCATTGAAAAATTGACCCTTGAGCCTTTTGAGCCAGCTGCAACTTATGATCTCTGTTTTCTTTCATAGAAAACCCTATTTCTAGTGGCTGTCACTTCCCGCTCAACGTATTGCCGAGCTCCATGCCCTCGTGAAGGGAACCTTACTTGATTTTCCACAAGGAACGGGTGGCCCTTCGTACCAACTCTTCCTTCCTAAAGCAGTCTCCAAACATACTTTAAATCATTCCTTGGAGCTTCCAGTCTACTATCCAGACTACTCCAGTCAGGGTGAACATCTCCTACATACTTTAGATGTTCACTGTATATTACACTACTATACTAATCGGACACAATTGATTAGAAAGACGTCTCAACTGTTCATCTCTTTTGCCCCGGGTCGCGAGGGCCTCCCAGTTGCGACACATACTCTTTCATCCTGGTTGGCACATTTTGTTACAAAAAATACAAGCCTTTACTTGGACCTGTCCAAGCCCACTCCACTAGACCTATGGCCACCACTGCAGCTTGCTTTGAGGGAGCCTCCATTTCAGATATCTGCAGTGCAGCTACCTGGTCTATGATGCATACATACACAAGGCACTACAATCTGGATATTGCCTCACAACGTAGGACGGTCTTCTGCCGTGCAGTCCTACAAGGTCTCTAACTGTCCTCCCGGAGGGGCATTATTGCTTGGGATTCATCCCAAAAGTATTACCTACTGCAAGAGACCACTCCGTGGAAGATAGTACAGTTACGTAAAAACTCACCGTACCAGTAGATCTTTGAGGAGTGTCTCTTGCAGTAGGTTTGTTTCCATCCTCCACCCTCCTCCTTCTCTAAGAGGGCAAGTTCTGATCCAGTAACACGGGTTGGGACTCCTACAATACCTCGGCTTCCCCTCAGTCCTCACTTTGCGAGTTGAATCTGGCGAGGGAACTGAGGATACCAGGGATCGCCCACACTTGTATGGGAAACAGGAAGCTGATGTCACGTGTGGGCGGTCCCTGGTGAAAAACTGCTAGAAGAGCTGTCGTGCACCATGGTGACCTCTGCTGGATACCCAAAAGTATTACCTACTGCAAGATACACTCCTGAAAAATCTACTGTTAGGTAAGATCTTCTTCGAGATACAGCTCTTGCAGCAGGTTACACCATTAGGACTGAAGGCGTCAGGACCCCATGGAAATTTTCTAGCTAGCAGTCTTCAGCGGGGACCGTCTCCGTCGGTCCCGCCCCCGTTGTCAGGCGTAATACATAAGGAGGCGGTCCCACCAGAATCCCCAGTTCTTCTCCCGCCATCGACTTCGCAGCATCGGCCTCATGGTCAGTTCTAGCGCGCAACGACTAGGATAATTTCAACAGTTCTTTTCTTCGGAATTCGTCTGATGTCCTCTTCAACTTCTGTGGAGGGCCATTCATCGAAGTGTGCCTGCGGCAAACAGATTCCTTTTAAGGATCCTCACTTGGCCTGTGTCCGCTGCCTGGGCCCGGACCACGACACCCAGGCCTGCTCCTTCTGCCAGGGCTTTAACAGCCGTACGAGGATCCACCACCAGAAGGCCCTCCAAGCTTTCCTCCTTGAGGAGAAACTTAAGGCAATGGACCGAGACCCTTCCTCCAGAGGGGACTCTTCAGGGAAGTCCCACCAGCACCGCGAGAAGCACCGGGAGAAGGAGACACCCAGATCCCCTTCCAGGGCCTCGGACTCCCGCAGCTCCGGCTCCAGGTCGGACCGCTCTCCGTCGAGGGCCCGCTCTCAGCCTCCCCCGGTTCTGGTCAAATCGGTTAGTGGTTCCTCTTCTCTGCAGCCTGTCAAGACCTTCAGGCCTGCTTCTTCCACTCCGGCTAAGGCCTCGTCCAGGTCTGGGGAGCGCCATAAGTCGTCGTCCTGGCATCCAGCCTCCGACGTCAGGTCTGTCTTCCAACCGCCGCCACCCCAGCGTAAGACCAAGGAGCTGACCTCCCTTAAGCAGACGTCAGACCCGACATCGGCCAAGGCACATAGGCACTCCAAGGAACCGGCGACTGTCCGTTGCCGGTCAGGCATTCCCCCCCGAGGATGCCAGCGGGGGGACCAGCGTCCGCTACAGCAGAAAGGACCACACCACCGCCTACCGACGTCGGTCAGGAGGTATTGTCGGAGGAGGAGTCTACCCAGCCCGAAGACCAGGCGGGCGACCCCGGTCCCATCGAGCTTCCACGGGAACCCTTTCCGGAACCAGAGACCCCCGGGGATCCGGCCCCCCGTCCGTCGTCGGGCCTAAATCTGACAGAAGTGAAGGAGCTCTTCACCTTCTGGTGGGACACCATCAAAAAGGATGTGGTCACCACCCAACCACCTCCTGCGCCTGCGGCCCCTCCGACTCCTGCACCCCCTCCTCCACCTAGGGGGTCAGCAGGACGGGCATCGTCCCCCAAGGAGCCAGCGTCACCTCCTAGGGGCAGATCTTTGGAAAAGAGAAGGCCTCCGTCAAGATCCACTTCAGGGTCACCCAGCCCCAAGAGACCCAGAAGATGTCGCTGTACCCCGTCCACGGAGGATTCCAGATCTGACATCTCTGAGTGCTCCAGATCTCCTTCTCCAATCAGTGTCCCCTTTCCGGACCCACGCGACCTTCCCAGGCCCCCCCCCGGATGACCCCTCGTTCTCCGAGATAATGAGGCATATTCAGGAGAACGTGGTGGGATGCTGAGGCGCTCGACCCCGAAAGACTACGCCTTGCTCGCTACCTTCGGCAAAAAGACTCCAAGCCTGTGGTAGTGCCACCCTTGGTGGACACCTTTGTGGACGTCACCAAGGCTGCGTGGAAGCGTCCACATTCGACCCCGACAATGCCGAAGAAGGACGACCACCTGTACAAGGCCCCAAGGGAGGACCAGTAGCTGGCGATCCATCCTCTGGCCGACTACCTGGTCATTACAGCCTCACATGACCGGTCTCAGAAACCGCAGCACTTGAGCACGCAGTCACTGGACCCAGAGTCCAAGCAGTTGGACGTCCTGGGCAGGCGCACGTACACGGCTGCGACTTGCGCCATTAGGTCGTTGAACTACCTCACCCACATGGTTCAGTTTCAGAACGCATTGTAGGAGCAGGGACAGGACCTAGCCGAAAAATTGCCAGACGGTGGCCAGGAGGAGGAGCTGTTGCAACTCCTCCGTACGGGTTTGGACGTGGGGACCCAGGTTCTTAGAGCCGCATACGACTCTTCGGCCAGAGCTGCGGCCTCAGGCGTGTGTCTCCGGAGACTCTCATGGCTCCGTGTCTCCGGGTTTACTCCGGACATCCAGAAGAACATCATGGACGCCCCTTTTCATGGCGAAGTTCTGTTTGGTGAAGCCTCGGAGAAGGTGATCACCAGACTGCAGGAAGCCGGGAAGGCGATTAGCTCTGTACATGCTATGTAGAGGTCTCGGCTTAGATCTTACTTCGAGACACCGCTCTTGCAGCAGGTTACACCATTAGGACTGAAGCCGGCAGGCGTCAGGACCCCACGGAAAAATTCTAGCTAGCTATCTTCAGCGGGGACCGCCCTCGAAGTCGGTCCCACCTCCGACGTCAGGCGTAGTATAAGGGGCGGTCCCGCAGATTCCCAGTTCTTTCCGGCGTCGACTTGCATGTCCTCGACCCTTCCGGTTTCTAGCAGCAGCACACGCCTGGTAAAGTGCTTTCCTACGGGAAATTTGTTCTCCCAAGTTCAGTTTTTTCTCTGATGTCCTCCCCGACCTCCAGTCACTCCTCGAAGTGCGCCTGTGGGAAGCAGATCCCTTTTAAGGATCCGCACTCGGCCTGTGTCCAGTGCCTAGGCCCAGACCACGGCACCCGGTCCTGCTCTTTTTGCCAGGGTTTTAACAGCAGAACCCGGATCCGTCGCCATAAGGCCCTACAGGCGTTCCTGCTAGAGGAGCAACTCAAGTCCATGGCTTCCAAGGGGGATTCTTTGCAGAAGGCCCGCAAGCATGCTGAGAAGCACAGAGAGAAGGCCCTTCCAAGTCCCTTCTAGGGCCTCCAACCGCACAGTTCCTGGCTCCAGGTCCCACCGCCTCCTTCCCGGCCAGTTTCAGCCTCCCCGCTGCGGTGAGAAAATCTTCTTCCTCTTCTCAGGCCAAGACCCCTAGGCCTTCCTCGGCCTCCAAGGCCCTGGTTGAGTCGGGTGATCGCCACCATCACCACAAGTCAGGTTCCCCGCCATTCTGAACCCACGCCAGGTCTGCTTCCTTGCCTCCTCGCAAAACCAAGGAGCTCACCTTACTCAAGAGGGCCGCGAGGACCCGATGCCGGTTCGGCCCGATGTCGGGCCGCCGCCAATAGGAAACCCCAGAGCCGCCGTCTGCCAGAAGACCGCCGGGCCGCCAGGCCTACTCATCACCGACGCCGGGAGGGGGACCGCGCTGCTATTGGAGAAGAGGACCCCGACGCCCAACCGATGTCGGTCAGGAGACCATCACTGAGGAGGAGTAACCCAGCCCGAGGACCAGACGGCGACTCCGGTCCTGTTGAGACTCCCAGGGAACCCTCGCTGCAACCCGAGCCCCCTGTGGAGCCGACGCCGGGTCCCGACGACCATCCACCGGCGCCCAGACCGCAGTCGGGCCTTTCCTTTTCAGAGGTGAAGGAGCTTTTCACTTACTGGTGGGATACCATCAAAAAGGACATGGTCCCCACTCCACCTCCGCTTCCTCCTCCTCCTCCTACACCGGTTGCTCCTCCGGTTCCTGCGCCCCCGTCTCCATCTGGGTCTGCAGGCCGGTTACCTCCTCCCCGGGAGCCCAGGACCCCTCCAAGGGGAAGACTCGATAAAAGGAGACCTCCGTCCAGATCCTCTTCTAGGTCACCCAGTCCCAAGAGACCCAGAAGACGCCGCCGTTCGCCTTCGACAGAGGACACGGGATCAGAGTTTTCTACATTCAGATCCCCATCTCCCTTCTCCAGACCCACATGAGATGCCAAAGTCTCCTCCGGATGACCCTTCGTTCTCGGATATTATGAGACACATCCAAGAGAACATGGGATGGGATGCGTAAGAGTTAGACCCCGGAAGGCTACGCCTGTAAGTATCTTTCAGCAGAAGGACCAAGCCTGTGGTGGTAGCTACCTTTGGTAACACTTCGTGATCGCCACCAAGGCAGCATGGAAGGCCCACATTCACTCCCAGCGATGCTAAGAAAGCTGACCGCTTGTACAAGGCTCCAAGAGAAGACCAGTACTTGACTCAGCATCCTCAGGCCGACTCTCTGGTCATAACAGCCTCTCATGACCGGTCCCAGAGACCGCAACATCTGAGCACCCTGCCACCGGACCCAGAATCCAAGCAGCTGGACGCCATGGTAGACGACGACTTTCTGTTACCTGCTCCCATCAGATCCCTGAATTATTTGACCCACATGGTGCAGTTCCAAAATGCCCTGTGGAGCAGGGTCTGATGCGGCTGAGAAATTGCCGGAAGGTGAGAGAAGGAGGAGATGTTGCAGCTCCTCCGTACAAGTTCGGACGTGGGAACCCAAGTGCTACGAGCCGCGTACGACTCCGCGGACTCCTCGGCCCGAGCAGCAGCTTCAGGTGTATGCGTCCAGAGGCACTCTTGGCTCCGTGTCTCTGGTCTTACCCTGGACGTCCAGAAAAACATCATGGACACCCCATTCGAGGGAGAAGTTTTGTTTGGTAAACCCTCGGAGAAGATAATTACCAAACTCCAAGAGGCCGGGAAGGCGGTGAGGTCGGTTCAGGCCATGTACCGACCCAAGCTTAGTTCCTTCTCAGAGGAACTAAAGTCGATTTCGGGACGGATGCAGGAGACAACAGTCCCGCCTGCTCCACAACAGAGGGCTCCGGTTTTGCAGAGCCCAGGGAAAACAACCCGCAGGTCGAAGCCAGCGCACTCCTAAGCCGGTCCAACCAGCGGGACCCTCAGCCGCCACAGCCTGACTCCTTCCCGGCCCCCGCCCCTCAGGATCAATGGGACATCATGGTCGGGAGTCGCATTGCGAATTTCCTGCCAGGATGGCAGGCTATAACCACCGACAGGTGGGTTCTACAGTTGGTCGGAAGAGGCCACTTTATAGAATTCGCGGAAAAGCCACCCTCGAGGCCTCCTTTGCTCTCCCGGTACCCGGGTCAGCACAAGTCATTGATCAGACAAGAAGTACTCACGCTCCTGCAAAAGGGAGCGATAGAGTATGTCGCAGAGAACCAGAGAGGACACGGATACTATTCCCACTTCTTCCTGGTTCCAAAGAAGACAGGGGACCTCTGTCCGATTCTGGACCTCAGCGACCTCGATTTGTCGGTCGCCTGCAAAAGATTCCGCATGGTATATCTTCCAGGTCTTATTCCCATGCTGAAGCAGGACGCCTTTTAGCTGCTCTCTAGATATGCAGGACGCCACCTGCACATCCCTATAGCTCAAGTGCACAAGAGGTTCCCGCGCTCGAGTTTCTCGCCATCATCTTCAGTTCCGAGCTCCTTCCATTCGGCTGTCATCAGCACTCAGGGTCTTTACCAAATGCATGGCAGTCATGGCATGCCTCTAAGGAGACAGGGCCATGTGTCTGTACCTGGATCGATTGGCTTCTCATGGCTTGCCTCCAGAGAGGCGTTTGTTAATGCATGCATCTAGAGCACCCAGGTCCTGTTTCGATCTCTGGGTATCCTAATCAACCATGAGAAGTCTCTCCTGGTACCATCAAGAAACTGCAGTTCATAGGCGTAGTACTGGACACCGCTCAGGAAGACATTTTCTTCAGACGACAGAGCGGAGCGCATCAGATCCCTCATCAGGAGCTGTACGAACAAGACCGCCTCAGCCAGGTCGGGTCCTTCGCTTTTCGGACACATGGCTGCGCCATTTCCTACTGTCCTTCGGCAAGGCTCCACATGCGGGTAACTCAGTGGATGCTCAAGGTGCAATGGGACCAAAGGCAAGACCACATGCAGCATCCGGTCAGAATCACGAACACTGCGATTCGAGACTGGCAGTGGTGGCTAGACCCAGGGACACTCTCTTTGGGCATCCCATTTATAGTGCCATCCCCGGAGGTAATCCTCACTACAGACGCCTCAGGTCTAGGGTGGGGAGCACACCTGGATGGGGTGAAGTCCCACGGAACGTGGACCCCTCTGGAGGCCCACCTCCATATCAACGTCCTAGAGATGAGGGCGGTCCTTTATGCCCTGCAGGCATTTCAGTCAGAGATCCTGCCTGTACTCTCCTGCTTCAGACAGACAACATGGCGGTGATGTATTACCTCAACAAAAAGGAGGCGCTCTCTTACCCCTTGCAGGGAGGCCATGAGGGTGTGGGATTGGGTAATCCGACTTGGCCTTGAACCTAATCACAGTACATGTTCCCGGGTGGACAACACACTGCAGACGGCCTGAGTCGCTCCCAGGCCAGAGTCCACGAGTGGGAACTTCTCCAGGAGGTAGCAGAGGACCTGTTACTTCGATGGGGAACTCCAGAATTGGACTTGTTCACCTCCCCATCCAACGCAAAAGTGCCCAATTTTTGCTCGCTAGATCCAGGGCCTGGTGTTTTCTGGCGAGACGCGTTGTCCCTCTCCTGGGCGGACAGATTCCTCTACGCTTTCCCTCCCTTCCCGTTGATCCAGAGAGTTCTTCTCAAACTACGCAGGGAGCATGCAACCATGATCTTGGTGGCCCCATTCTGGCCCAGGCAGATCTGGTTCCCTTTGCTAATTCAGCTGTCCCGGGAACCTCCGCTCCCGTTGCCATTCAGCTCCCATCTCTTGTCTCAGGAGAAGGGTTCACTGGTCCACCCAGACTTACGCTCACTGAACCTGCATGCATGGCTCCTAGAGACATAGCCATCTTGCGCCACGGGGTCTCGCAAGAGGTTGCGGAAGTCCTTTCTGCAGCCAGAAAGCCCGCAACACATGCTACATATGCCATGAAATGGCACCGCTTTTGTCTATGGTCCAGGCACACGGCCTTTCCCTTTAGGTTGTCCGTGAAAGCGTGTTAGAGTACCTGCTCTCCTTCCGCTCGGGTCACGCCTACTCCTCGATTAAAGTGCACCTCTGTGCCATTTCAGCTATCACCTCCCGATGGGACAGCGCATCAGTGGCACAATTAGATGCCTGTCGAGAATTCCTATGGGGTGTGTTACCTTTTAGGCTCCATTAAGGACCCAGTGCCTCCTGGATTGTTCTTGTCCTGAGCAACCAGCTGCCCCTTTGAACCTGCCGCGATTGAGAGCCGCGTTTGTCGTGGAAACGTTATGTTTGGTTGCTGTTACATCAGCGAGAAGAGTTTCTGAGCTTCAGGCTCTCGTGCAAAGAGCCCTATTTAATTTTCCACCGGACAGAGTATCCCTGAGGACGCATCCTAAATTCTTGCCTCAAGGTGGTTTCCACTCACTCAACCAGGATATTGACCTGCCGGGTCTACTTTCTCTAATTACTCTAACAGAGGAGAGGCGCTGTTTCACACCCTGGGTGTTCACCGCAGCTTGAGGTACTACCTGAGCAGAACTAAGCAGCTTCGCACTTCGGAGCAGCTTTTCGTCTCCTTTACCGAAAGGATGAAGGGCCAACCAGTATCCAAACAGTCCCTGTCTCGCTGGCTTGTCCAGTGCATCTCTTACTGTTATGATATCAAACGAAATCCCCTCCCAGGAGCAGTCCTGGGCCATTCCACTGGGGCGAGGCCACATCTTTTGCAGCACTTCAAAACGTCTCCACTTCTGCCATTTGTGCTGCAGCCACTTGGAGCTCTGTTCATACCTTTATCAGGCATTATAGCCTGGACATCGCTTCACGGCGAAGAGCAGGCTTCGCCTGCAGTACTACAGGGTCTCCTGTCCTAGATTCAGGACCTGGAACGTTTTTTCTTATTTCCTCCTCCCAGAGTGTTTGCAAGCACTATTGCTTGGGAATCAGTCCTATTGGTACCTTGCTGCAAGAGCTGTGTCTCAAGTAAGATAGTACAGTTACGTAAGAACTCACCGTAACAGTAGATCTTCGAGAACAGCTCTTGCAGCAGGTACCTTCCCACCCACCTTCCCCCTTGGAGGAGGCATGGCTTAAGCCTTTGTTAACGGGAATTTTTCCCGTTTGTCTTCTGACGGTGGAACCTCGGTCTCCCATTTCGATGTCAGCCTGTGGCCGGAAGTCTCCGGCGGGAGAACTGGGGAATCTGGCGGGACCGCCCCTTTATGTACTACGCCTGACGTCGGGGGCGGTCCCCACTGAAGATAGCTAGCTAGAATTTTTCCATGGGGTCCTGACGCCTGCCGGCTTCAGTCCTAATGGTGTAACCTGCTGCAAGAGCTGTTCTCGAAGATCTACTGTTACGGTAAGTTCTTATGTAACTGTACTTTCCTTTTGCAGGAACCAGGGTCGCTTTCGCAGCCGGACCCAAAGGCAACAACCTCGTTCCAGCCAGCAACAGAGGGGCTCCTTCACCCGAAAAGCCCAGGCCAAGACATCCTCAGGCAGAGGCCAACGAGCTACAAAGTCAGCCCAACATGCAGGATCCAATGCTGCCACAGCATGACTCCTTCCCGGCCCCCGGCCCTCCGCAGGATCAACGGGAAATGAAGGTCGGGGGTCGCATCGCGAACCACCTGCCAGGGTGGCGGTCAGTCACCACCGACAGGTGGGTGCTACAATTGGTCGAAAAAGGCCATTATATAGAGTTTGTACACAACCCGCCTACAAGGTCTCCTCTGCTTTCCCGTTATTCGGGTCAGCACACTTTGCTTATACAGCAGGAGGTGCTCACGCTTCTAGAGAAGGAAGCTTTGGAGCACATTCCAGGGAACCAGAGAGGAGCAGGATACTATTCGCACTTCTTCCTGGTTCCAAAGAAAACCGGGGACCTCCGTCCAGTTTTGGACCTCAGCGACCTCAATCTGTCGGTCTACCATGCCGCTTCCGCATGGTGACCCTTCCGGGCTAATCCCGTGCTGAAGAAGGATGCTTTCTTGGCATCCCTGGACATGCAGGAGCTACCTGCACATCCTGTTGCTCAGGCTGCCATATTGGGAGGTTCCTGCGCCTGAAGCTTCGGCCGCCATTATCAGTTCCTGGGCACTCTTCGGCTGTTATCAGCACCTCAGGTTTTTACCAAGTGCATGGCAGTTGTGGCAGCATCTCTGAGGAGACAGGGCCACTACGTGTTCCCGTACCTGGACAATTGGCTTCTCATGGTCCCTTCCAAGGAGACACTACTGATGGCCATCCAATCTACCCAGACCCTTTTCCAATCTCTGGGCATCCTCATCAACCACGAGAAGTCTCTCTTGGTACTGTCCCAGAAACTGCAGTTCATAGGAGCAGTTCTGGACACCGTCAAGGGAAAAGCCTTTCTTCCCGAAGACAGAGCGGAACGCATTCGATCCCTTATAAGGGACCTGTTAGCAAAGAAGACCATCCCAGCCAGACTGGTCCTTTGCCTGCTTGGACACATGGCTGCGGCCATTCCTACGGTCCCGATGGCAAGACTCCACATGTGGGTAACCCAGTGGATGTTAAGGGTGCAATGGGACCAACGGCAAGACCATCTGCAGCATCCAGTCAGAATCACGAAGGCCGTGGTTCGGGACTGGCAGTGGTAGCTAGATCCGGGAACCCTCTCCGTGGGGGTTCCCTTCACAGAGCCGTCTCCGACAATAACTCTCTCCACAGACGCCTCAGGGCTGGGGTGGGGAGCGCACTTGAACGGGGTGAGATCTCAGGGAACATGGACTACCCAGGAATCTCATCTCCATATCAACATACTGGAGATGAGGGCGGTCCTTTATGCCCTGCAAGCCTTCCAGTCGGAGATTCCACCGAGTACTCTCTTGTTGCAAACAGGAAATACTGCGGTGATGTATTACCTCAACAAACAAGTAGGCACACACTCTTACTCCCTTTGCAGGGAGGCCATGAGAGTGTGGGAATGGGTAATTCGGCACAGCGCAAACCTTGTTACTGTTCACGTTCCCGGGGTGGACAACACCGTTGCAGACAGCCTGAGTCGTTCCCAGGCCACGGTCCACGAGTGGGAACTTCTACAGGAGGTGGCAGAGGATCTGTTCCACAGATGGGGCCCTCCAGAATTAGATCTCTTCGCGTCCCCATCCAATGCAAAACTGCCCAGTTTTTGCTCGCTAGATCCAGGGCCTGGTGTTTTCTGGCGAGACGCGTTGTCCCTCTCCTGGGCGGGCAGATTCCTCTATGCCTTCCCTCCCTTCCCGATGATCCAGAGAGTTGTTCTCAAACTTCGCAGGGAGCACGCGACGCTAATCCTAATAGTGCCTTTCTGGCCCAGACAAATCTGGTTCCCGTTACTGCATCAGCTATCTCGGGAACCTCCGTTTCCTTTGCCAGTCAGCTCCCATCTGTTGTCTCAGGAGGAGGGTTCACTATTCCACCCGGACTTACATTCATTGAACCTACATGCCTGGCTCCTAGAGACATAGCCATGATGCAACACGGGGTCTCGCGAGAGGTGGCAGAAGTACTTTCTGCCAGCAGAAAACCGGCAACATACGCCATGAAGTGGCGCAGGTTTTGCCTGTGGGTTCAAACGCGCGGTTTCTCGCCCTTAGACTGTCCTGAGAAGCTGGTTCTGGAGTACCTGCTTTCCCTTTTTCAATCTGGGCTAGCTTACTCCTCGATCAAAGTGCACCTTTGTGCAATCTCAGCTTATCATGCCCCCATAGGCCATCGTATGGTGGCTCAACTGGATATTATTCGTGCCTTTTTAAGGGGGGTCCTCCACCTTAGGCCGCCTATCAAGGATCCAGTTCCTCCTTGGGACCTGCCCTTCGTTCTGGAGCAGCTTACGCTGTCACCCTTTGAACCAGCCGCGGACTGCGAGCTACGGTTTCTGTCGTGGAAAACGTTTTTAGTTGCAGTTACTTCGGCGAGAAGAATCTCTGAACTGCATGCACTCATGTGCAAAGAGCCTTATTTAACTTTGCACCAGGATAGGGTATCCCTGAGGACAAATCCTAAGTTTCTGCCTAAGGTGGTTTCAACCTTTACCCTTCATCAGGATATCGACTTACCAGTTTACTTTCCTAAGTACACCAATCGAGGAGAAGTGCTGCTTCACACCCTGTATGTTCATAGGTGTCTTAGATATTACCTGACCCGGACCAAACAGCACCATAAAACGGATCAGCTGTTTGTATCCTTTGCTGAGAGGATGAAAGGGGCCCCTGTTTCCAAGCAGACCCTTTCACCTTGGCTCATTCAATGTATCTCTTTCTGTTATGACAAGCGCAGCAAACCCTTGCCGGGCGCGGTCAAGGGACATTCTACCAGAGGAGTGGCCACCTCCTTTGCAGCGCTGAAGAATGTGTCCACTTCTGCCATTTGTGCTGCAGCCACCTGGAGCTCGGTGCATACCTTTATTAGGCAGCATAGCCTGGACATCGCCTCAAGGCGAAGGGCTGGTTTCGGCCTAGCCGTCCTTCAGGGTCTTCTGTTCTAGGTTCGAGCAGGGTGGTACTCTATGATTCTCCCCCCCCCCCAATGGCTTTAGTGTGTCGCCATTGCTTGGGAATCAGTCCTAATGGTGTAACCTGCTGCAAAAGCTGTAACTCGAAGAAGATAGTACAGTTACGTAAGAACTTACTGTAACAGTAGATCTTTGAGAACAGCTCTTGCAGCAGGTACCTTCCCACCCACCTTCCCCCTTAGAGGAGGTACGTTATTGCCTAACATCTGTCTTCTAGGAAGGGACGATTTGACCTTTAGACTTGGTCATCTGATGGCGGATCCTCGGACTCCTGATGTCATCCAGTGGCCGGGAGTCTCCGGCAGGAGAACTGAGGATTCTGGCGGGACCGCCTCCTTATGTATTACGCCTGACATTGGGGGCGGGACCGGCGTTGGAGGCGGTCCCCGCTGAAGACTGCTAGCTAGAAAATTTCCGTTGGGTCCTGACGCCTGACGGCTTCAGTCCTAATGGTGTAACCTGCTGCAAGAGCTGTTCACGAAGATCTACTGTTAAGGTAAGTTCCTACGTAACTGTACTTTCTAGGAGTGGTGTATGTTCACACAGACCCACCCAACCTCTCCTGGCTCAGACACACAACACTTCTTCCAGCAGGCAAAGATCTGGCATCATATGATGGAGCCAAGGGTTATACCACCCAGGTGGATGGGAGGAGCCAGCTTGAAGACTTCCTGCAATATTTAAGGGGGAAAGGACAATGCCAGAACGTGTGGATGAACAACATATACCACTCCTAGAACTACTGATCTTACTGTTTCAGATGAGTAACCTGTGCATTCTGACAACATGGAAACAGTTTACGATCCACACACTGGTAGTCTTCCTGGCAACGGGAATCATGAGAAGTCTTCAAGTTAAGCTGCTCACACCACCTGGGAGGTACATCCTTTGGCTCCACCACGTGACATCAGATCTGTCCTTCCAGCAGAAAGAAAGATCTTCGGGAGTATCTGTCATCCAGCAAAACCATAGGAAACTTCGCTGTCAGTGAAGGGGAACCCACACAGAAGATTTTTAGCAGTTCAGCTAGGGCTGCCCACACAGTCAACGTCACCAATCCTGTATAGGCGGTGGCCCCGCTCCCTCCTCAGTTCCTTCCCGCCGTCAGCTCGCTTGCATGAGTCTCCGCGGAAGCTCCTTCACAGTGTTTGCGCCTTTTTTCAGCCTAAGGTTTTTTTTACTTACCTTGTAATCATCTCTTTTTCAAGAGATTTCTTCTTTTATGTCAAGAGTTAATCCTTCTTCCTTTCTTTTCCGTCGCTGCCGCTGTGGAAAAAAGATTGCCTCTACAGATGAACATTCTGTCTGTGTCTACTGTCTTGGGCCTGACCACGAAGTTTCTGACTGTGACCTCTGCCAGAAGTTTAACCAGATAACTTTTCGGCAACGCAAAAAGGCTCTTAAAAAAATTCCTGATGGATCAACAGGTAGCCAGCTCTGGGCAAGGGTCCTCCGGGGCCCCGGCCTCCCAGTCACTGACCAGATCTTCAGGCTCCCAGGGTTCCAAGGCCCCAGACAAGTCCTTGGTAAAAAGTCAGAAAAAAGTCCGAGATCACAACCACTCCCCCTGGCATCGATCTCGATCCTCATCAGCCTCTCCTTCTGGGGGATCTTTGTCAGCTGAGGCTGCTCCAATGAAGAGAACTTGCTGCCCAGGTTTCTGTGCCTACCAGACCTTTACAGACAGCATCTCCGCCTGATTCACAGGGTGCCTGCCATTGACCTGAGTCGTCGGCTCTGCTGTCATTGACAATTCTCCTGTCGAGGTCTGCCCCCTTCTCCCACCAAGGCTATAGGCACGTTGGGTTCTCAGGACACTGCAAGCGGGTCACTGACACCTGTGCTGTCTGACTCGCCTACGTCCATGTCCACCTGAATGAAGTACTGATCAAGTTCACTAATGTGCTTCTTCAGCAACTGAGCGCCTTGAATAGGCCCCCTTTGCCAATGTCAATGGCAGCTTCGTCGTCGATGCCTGTTCGTCGACCCTAAGAGACTCCCCGTTGGCTGGTGAACCCAATGCCAGACCCAGAGATTGAAGAAGTCAACTTCGAGGATTAGTATCACCCTAACCTCATTCTTCCTGATGATGTGGAGGAGGAAGAAGAGAAGGAACTCTTACTTTCTGACAAGTCCACAGCCTCGTCTGTCAGGACTCTGTGAAGCATACTGCCAGGTCACCTCCTGAGGACCCCACATTTTTTTTAATGTGATAAAGCAGCTGTCTTCAACCATGGGTTTCCACACTGAGGAAGAGGATGCTATCAGAAAAGACTTTGTGGATTTCCTGGAGATTCCAGAATCTCCCCTAAAGATCATTCTTCCAGTGCTTCCAACATTGAAGAATGCAGCCACGGCAGCCTGGCAGAGACCAGACATGGTGCCAGCTATGCCACGCAGGGCGGACATACTTTATCACACCCTTCAAGGTCTCCCCTATTATGCTGCCCAGGTAGAAACTGATTCAGTAGTCATTAAGGCAGCTTATGACAGATCTAAGGTGCCTAAACACCTTAGTTCCCTTCCCCAGACAAGGAATCTCGTAGGATCGACCTCTGGAGGAAAAAGGGGTTTATACCGCCTCCACCTTAGGCGTGAGGATTGCAAACTATCTGTCACACATGGTTAAATACCAAAATGCCAGCTGGAAGAAGGGCAAGGCTTCAGCCTGGGCCCTTCCTGATGGCACACAAGAGCAGTAATTGCTTGTGTTTCCAGGCGGCTGAGGATGTCCGCAGACCTCTCCTCAGAGCATTGTATGACATGGCTGATACCAGTTGCCAGAGCAGCTGCCCCTGGCATATGCCTCCATAGGCACTCCTGGCTCAGAGTTTCAGGATTTGCAGCTGATATGCAGCACAAAGTGCTTAATGCCCCCTTTTCAGTGGCACTAGGCTGTTCGACCCTCATGTGCAGGACTTCATGAATGATCTGCAGGCCTCGGGCACACCCATCAAATCGGTCCATTGTCTCTACCATACCCAGCCAAGGGGCAGAGGGCGGCCTACTTTTTGTGAACCGAGCAGTAGGCTCAGAACAGCTCCCCATACCCAGGGAAAGCATAGAGCTCAGGCTCCTTTGCCCACCCCCAGTGCTGGAGTGGTGGCCAAGTGCCCCAGAAGTGAGGAACCAGCCTCTGCGGCTGGCTCCACCTCTGCTTGACTCCTTGCCAGACCCAGATGCAGGAGGTTGTGGTCAGAGGTCGCGTATCCCTCTATCTGAATCAGTGGAGAACCATAACTTCGGATGCATGGATTCTGCAGATCATATAAAAGGGTCACACCTTGCAGCTTATAGAGTAGCCTCCAGACACCCCGCCTCCACCCTCCAATTACTCCCTGCTCACTTATCTGTTCTGTGGGAGGAAGTGCAGTCTCTGCTGCGCAAGCAGGCCATCGAACCAGTGCCCAGGCGCCAGAGAAACAAAAGGATCTTCTTGGACATAAAAATCTCCATCACTCATTCACACTAATGGAGTACGCCGGAGGCACTGGGATCCAGCGGGCGCCAAACTTTTTCAGGAGGGCTGGAGCCACGAGAAAGCGGCACCACGAGCCAGGCTTGTGCGGTATAGACTATCTTGGCATCGACCCTCCAACCACCTCAGTTCCTTCCCCCCGCTGTCAAGTGTGCTTCAGTGGCGTCGCTCGCCGTAAGTCGAACTTCAAACTAGCAGTTTAGTTTTCAGTTTTATTATTTTGTATTTTATCACGAAAAGTACTGATTGCTGTTTAATAAATTACTTGTACAAGAAAGAAGTCTTCAGCCCTCTATTGACTGAGTCGACCATGAGTGGGGCAGGTGACTGTAGGGAGACTTCGTATGAAAGCTGTTCAGTCAGCCGGGCCTGGTCTGGTCCGCTTCCCTCTCCGGTGGGGGGGTGTCTGACAACAGACGGTCCATTGCTCAGAGGGATGGGTGGTCCCCTCGAAAGCATAAAAACGGTCCCATTCACAGCACCATTCGACCTAGAGTACTTCGACCCACCGGTCAAGAAACTGCATCACTCGAGGTCGCCTCCTGGTACGTCTGCGTGTAGACAGTCAGTTGTTAGGGTCAGGAGCCGGTCTCCACTTCTTTCGGAGTCGCCGATTTCTGTCTCTGGTAGCCAGCCTCTTCGACACTGGTGCTCCTCCCCCGCCTACAGGATTGGCTTCTGATGAGCAGTTTCACCATTAGTCCACTCTTATGGAGCAGTGAGCTTGGAGGTTGTCCCACCTGCCCAAACCAGTCAGTCCAGGGCCTTCGGGCCTGTCTGTTTCGTATTGGCAGGCAGGGCAGTTAGGACTTCCTAGGCGCGCAACGCCTTCTTCAGTGCCGTCGACTCTGCGCTCCGGTGTCTCTCCCCCTCGCATGGCTGCTGCGCAGGGGTCCACACCAATGCCTTTATCTCCTGCCATTTTTCATCCTTTACCTTCAAATTGCAGTTCTCAGACTTCTGCAATGGTGCAGTTGACTGCGGTGCCAACTTCTCCGGGGTTGGTGCAGTGCCATGCTACCTGTCATTGGCGCCTTGTGCGGTGTCGTGCTCCCTGTCGCGGTGCCATGCACAATGCCGTTTTTCTGTGTCGGCACTGTTTCTGTACTCTGCGCCATTCTCTTCGGCGCCAAGGATGTGTATGGCGCCAACTAGTGTCCGGAGGTTTTCGACTCCGATTTTTTCTCCTTCCCTTCTTCCTCCTGCTTTTCATTCTGTTCCTGTCTATACAGTCCCCCCTGGACTGTCAGGAGATGATTTTGAGCCCCATCCGGATCTTCGGCTGGATGATGATGTTGATGCAGATTCTGCCCTGGTGGCAGGAATCAGTCCTCCTGCAGAGCCTGTTGAAGACCTTTGCTTTAAGTCTCTGCTCAAGAATTTAAATTCTACTCTTTCTCTGCAGACCACGGAAATCCATCCTGGGAAGCTTCTGCATCCCCAATATCTACATGTTCTGGAAATCCCTTTGGATTTAACTCCTCCGGTACAGCCCTCCTTCAAGACTCTTTCCCAGATGGTGTGGAAGAATCCAGCTCTTATTCCTTCTGTGGCCAAGTCCATAGATAGGAAATAGGCCCCTCCCAAAGATTGCCCCATCTTGGCCTCGTAAGCCTTTGCTGATGCCATTGTGGTCCTGGCAGAGAATGATAAGGCTGTCTTCCCTTAGGAATCCACAGCCCATCCTATAAACAAAGAATCTCGCAAGATAGACACCTTGGGTAAGAGAGTCTTTGCTGCCTCAACCCTAAGCATACGCATTGCCAGCTACCAGGGCTATTTTTCTCAATATGAGTATGTTCTTTGGCATTCACTCAAAGCAACAGTAGAAGCTCTGCCCGAATCGGAGATTAACTCAGAGCTCCTACAGACTGTAACTAGAGGTATTGAGTCCAATAATCGGCAAATTGAATGTTGCAATGGACGCTTTCAATACTACTTCCCGGGCGGCAGCTGGCATTTCCACCCGTCGCCATTCCTTGCTGCGTACTTCGGGCTTTATGAATGACGCCCAAACAGAAAGTCATAGCCTTACCTTTCGAAGGTATGTATCTGTTTGGACCTCGGATGGAACAAGCACTAGAGGCCACACAGAAGACTAGATCTGCCATTAGGACAGCTAGACCTCCGCCCGCTCCCTTTCGAGGAGGTGGGAACAAGCGTCAGTTTCACTACAGTCAGTCCTTTCGTGGCAAAGGCAGAGGAGGCTTAACAGAAACCAAACCCCTCAGCCACAAAAGAAAGTGCAGCAGAAGGCACAAGGCCCAAAAGCGCCCAGGGCCACCTTCTGAATTTCCGGCCTAGGTCCCACCTCAGCTGCCCGAGGTGGACTCTTTCTCGACAGTGGGAAGATGTCTGACTCAGTTCTACGACCAGTGGAAATCTATAACATCAGACAAAATGGGTCCTCAGGATAATCTGTGAGGGGTACTCTCTCAATCTGTCGGAAACCCCTCCCGATCATCCTCCTCCCAAGTGACAGTCCAGGCTGTCTGCGGCAGAGTCAGACCTTCCTGCTTCCAAGGTACAAGGCCTTCTGAACAATGGGGCAGTAGACGTAGTTCCACTGGATCAACGAAACACAGGTTTCTACTCCCATTACTTTCTGGTTCCAAAGAAAACTGGCGGCATGTGCCCTAGTCTGGATCTCAGAAAGTTAAACAAATTACTGCACAAAGAAAAGATAATATCACTCTGTACCCTGCTACCTTTGATTCTTCAACACGATTGGCTAGCCTTCCTGGATATGCAGGACGCCTACCAGCACATTCTCATACACCCAAATCACCACAAATAATACATAAGGTTCGTGGCGCTGGGTCAACGCTATCAATTCAGAGTCATGCCTTTTGGGCTATCGTCAGCGCCTCGAGTTTTTACAAAGTGCTGTGCAGTTCTCGTGGTGCATCTAAGGAAAATCGGAATCTAAGTGTTCCCATATCTGGACAACTGGCTTCTAGCAAGCCCCTCCAGCCAAGAGGGCGTGGACACTACCTCAGACCTCCTCACGTCCATGGGAGTCCTGCTGAATCTCAAAAAGTCACAGTTGCAGCCCTCCCAGAAGCTCCTTTTCATAGGAACCCTTCTGGACACTTCCTGTGTGAAAGCTTTTCTTCCGGAGGACAGATGGTCTGCTTCATCAGAGAGCACAGCTCAGTACAAGCCCTCTTGATGCAACAGACGCTGGATCTCATGCCATCCTCTGTGTTCACTGTACCTTTGACTCGTCTCTACGTGAGAACCTCTCATTGGATGCTCAGTACTACGTGGTCCCCAACCACTCATCTCAGTCCTTTCTCATCAAGGTAACAGAACCTCTGAAGAGGTCACTCACCTGGTGATCTCAGGAGGACAACCTTTTGGAAGGATATCACTTCGCCTCTCTGGGTCATCAGACCTCCATTACCATGGACGTGTTCCTGATGGGTTAGGGAGCTCACTGCCGGGATCTCCACACCCAAGGTACTTGGACTCGGGACAATCTTAACTTCACATAAACTTCTTGGAAATGAGAGCCGTCCTCTATGCAGTCCGAACTTTAAAGAACATACTCTGTCACAAGAACATTCTTCTTCAAACGGACAACAAGGAAGTGATGTATTACATCAACAAACAGGGCGATACACGCTGTTACCCATTATGCAGGTAAACAATGAGAGTGTGAGAATGGTGCCTGGAGCACAAGGCTCTGATTTGGGCAGTGTACCTGCCAGGAGTACAAAACGAGCTGGCAGACTGTCCCAGCAGAACGGAGACAGATTCTCACGAGTGGTCTCTCGACTTAACCGTCATTCAGTCACTCTTCAAAGAGTGGGGAACTCCGGACCTGGACCTTTTTTCGTCCCCACTCAATGCAAAACTGCCTCTCTTCTGCTCCAGAAATCCAGGACCTGGCGTTTTTTTGTCAGGATGCATTCAGGCTGCAGTGGACAAAACACTTTCTATACGCATTTTCTCCTCTTCCCCCTGTTTCAGAGGGTACTGCTCAAACTGAAGGTACGGCGGGGGGCAGAATGATTCTCATTGCCCCGTTCTGGCCTCGTCAAATCTGGTTTCCCCTAATCAACAGATTATCAGAATCCTCTCCAAAACCACTTCCCCTTCAGATGAACCTTCTGACCCAGGACTCTGTATTCCATCCCAACCTGAGGTCCCTTCACCTCCACGCTTGGCTGCTGAGGAGATAGAGGTGAATAGGTTTAATGTTTCTCACAGGGTTTCAGATATTCTTTTGGCTGCATGCAAGCTGGCCACCAGAAAAACATACACAGCCAAATGGAAGCGTTTCTCTATCTGGTGTGCAAAATCCTCTTGAAATCCTTTTTCCTGCCTACCGAATAAAGTCTTGGAGTATCTCTTAGACCTCTCAAACACAGGTCTGCAATACTCCACAGTCAAAGTTCAGCTTTGTGCAATTTCGGCATATCATGAGCCAGCGCTCTACATGTCGCTGGCTCAGCTGCCTGTAGATAAGAGGTTTCTTAAGGGGATTCTGCATACCAGACCTCCTCATTAACTTTGTGCTAGACATGCTCACTCGTAAACCTTTCCAGCCTCTAGCTACTTACGAGTTGAAATTCCTCTCTTGGAAGACTGCCTTCCTGGTGGCCATTGCTTCTGCTCGTAGGATATCTGAAATACATGCCTTGGTCACAGACCCCCAATATACTGTATTTCACAAGGATGAAGTAGTTCTTAGGACTCATCTTAAGTTCCTGCCTAAGGTTGTCTCAGAATTCCATCTGAATCAACCTTAGTCCTTCCTGCCTACTTTGCCAACTTCCAGAATGAGGGAGAGCATACCCTTCATTCCCTAGACGTAAAAAGAGCCTTGTGGTTCTTTCTGGATAGAACGAAGGAAATTCGCAAGGCTTAACAACTGTTTGATCTTACTTTGAGAAACAGCTCTTGCAGCAGGTTACACCATTAGCACTGAAGCCGGCATGTGCCAGGACCCCGCGGAAAAAATTCTAGCTAGCAGTATCCAGCGGGGGACCGCCTCCATCGGCCCCTCCCTGACGTCAGGCATCACATAAAAGGGGGCGATCCCCCAGCATCCACAGTTCTTTTCCCGACGTCGACTCACCAGTATCGGCTTCACGGACACCTGCACTGTAGATACGACGCGTGAAATCTTTTTCTACAAAAATCATCAATCCATGTCTGCTTCTCCTACCCCTTCTCTCGAAGGCCATCCCTCCAAGTGTGCCTGCAGCAAACGGATCCCTTTTGCCGACCATCATTCGGCCTGTGTCAGGTGCCTGGGCCCAGATCACGACACCCAGGCCTGCTCCATTTGCCAGCAATTTAATAGCAGGACCCGGATCCGACGCCAAAACGCCCTTCAAAGATTCCTCCTCGAGAAATTGAAAAAGATGGAGAAATGACCTCCCTCCAAAGGGGAATCTTCCCATAAGTCTGGGAAACACCGGGACAAGCATCAGGACTCTGATAGGGTGAGATCCCCCAGCAGGGCCCCAGCTCCAGCTCTACCCTGTTCGACCGTTCTCCTTCCCGGGCTCGCTCCCAACCTCCCCCGGTGAAGGTAAGGTCTTCAGGGGGCTCTTCTGCCTCCCTGCATCCGCTCAAGACCTCCAGGGTGCCGGACGCCGCCAAGCCTGATTCCTCGGATAAACACAAGAAGTCTTCCTCTAAATAGGAAAGTACGTCGGACTGATGCCGGCACTCCGATGTCAGGTCTGTCTCCTAACCTCTGAAGGCTCCTGAACGGAAGACTGCTGAACTGATGTCCCTCAAGCGGACGACGGAGTCCAAGAAGGCGTCCGACCTAGCGCCCATGAAATGGACTACCCCGACGACAGTGATACTGATGCTGTTGGACACCAGATGTCAGGGATCTTCAGGCAAAGAGGCTACTGTGCCTCCGGATGACCAGACGGTCGACACGGAGGATGCCGGCCTACCCAGGGAACCATCGCCAGACACTGTGGTTCCTCGGGACCTGACGCCCGCCTTGGCGACAGGCCCACACTGACACCAGGCCAATCGTCGGGCATGAATACCCAGGAGGTGAAGGAACTGTTCATCTTTTGGTGGGAGACCATAAGAAAAGATGTGCCCCACAAGCCTCAGCCACCTCTGTCACCCCCGCCTCCTCGGGGCACTGAAGGTGCCAGTCCCCCGACCCCTAAGGAACCAACTCCTCGCGGACAATCAAGAGACAGAAAATGCCCTTCATGCTTTCCCTCAGGGTCCCTGAGCCCAAAGTGACCCAGGGGCAGACATCGCTCACCGGGAGATGACTCCAGACCGGATACGTCCGACACTTCCAGGTCTCCATCTCCCTTCAGTCCCCCATCGCCAGACCCATGAGACCTTCCAAGGTCACCTGCGGATGATGCCTCCTTTTCAGAAATTATATGAGGCACATCCAGGAAAATATGGGATGGGAGACAGAAGACTTGGACCCCGAGAGACAACGCCTTGCCCGTTACCTCAGGCAGGAAGACCTGAAGCCTGTGGTGGTCCCACCTTTGATGGTGGACACCTTTACAGATGCCATCAGGGCAGCTTGGAAGCGTCCGCATTCCACTCCGGCTGTTCCAAAGAAGGCTGATCGCCTCTACATAGCTCCCACGGAGGACTTGTATTTGGCGCAACAACCCCTGGCCGACTCCCTGGTCATCACTGCATCTCATGATGGTTCCCAGCGGCCTCAGCATTTGAGTACCAAGCCTCTGGACCAGGAATCTAAGCAATTGGATTCTATGGGAAGACGCGTGTATGCGGCTGCTACATGCTCAATTAGGTCTCTAAATTATCTGACACACATGGTGCAGTTTCAGAACGCCCTTTGGGAACAGGGCCAAGGCCTTCTAAAAGATTTTCCAGATGGCAAAAAGGAGGAGGAGCTGCTGAACCTCCTCCAAACTGGGTCAGACGTGGGGATCCAGGTTCTCCGGGCCGCTTACAACTCAGCGGACTCGGCAGCCAGTGGAGCAGCCACAGGCGTTTGTCTCCAGAGACACTCATGGTTGGGAGTCTCCAGTTTTACCCCGGATGTCCAGAAGAACATCCTAGATGTCCCTTATAATGGAGCGGTCCTGCTTGGTGAGGAGTCCGAGAAGGTTATCACCATACTGCAGGACGCTGGGAAGGCAGTCAGGACTGTACAGGCCATGTACAGACCGAAATCTGGTTCCTTTCATAGGAACCAGAATCGTTTTCATGGCGAACAACAACGGCAACAGCCATGTTCCGGCCAGCAACCCAGGGGCAACTTTGGTCACAAAAATCAACCCAGGTTCCCCTTGGGCCAGGGCCCAAAGCAGCCCAGCCCGCAGGATCCAACACCACCACAGCATGACTCCTTCCCGGCCCCCGCCTCTCCTCTGGATCAAAGGGTCGAGAAGGTTGGGGGTCGCATCTCTCATCACCTCTCGGGATGGCAGGGGGTAACCTCTGACTGGTGGATGTTGCAGTTGGTCAAATGAGGTCACTCTATAGAGTTTCTCAATCACCCACCATCCAGACCTCCCCTGCTCTCCCGCTACTCGGGTCAGCATGCACTGCTTATTCAGCAGATCTTGTCCCTCCTAGACAAGGAGGCCATAAAGCACGTTCCACTGAACCAGGGAGGAAAAGGTTACTATTCTCACTTCTTCCTGGTTCCAAAGAAAACAGAGGACTTGCGCCCGATCTTGGATCTCAGCAACCTCAACATGTTCATGTTGTATAAGCGTTTCTGCATGGTGACCCTACCGGGTCTTATTCCCATGCTCAAACAGGGCACTTGGCTGGCGTCACTGGACATGCAGGACGACTACCTACATCTCCCGATCGCTCGAGTGCACCGGAAATTTCTGCATTTCGAGTTTCTGGGATGCCACTACCAGTTCCGAGCCCTCCCATTCGGGCTGTCTTCGGCACCTCAAGTGTTCACGAAGTGCATGGCAGTCATGGCAGCAGCTCTCAGGAGAAGAGGCCACTACGTGTTTCCATATCTAGATGACTGACTCCTTGTGACACACTCACGGGAGGCCCTGATGTCCGAGATACAAGATACTTCTTCTCTCTTCCTATTGCTGGGCATCACTATCAACCAGAAGTCGCACCTTGTCCCGTTTCAGAACTTACAGTTCATAGGAGCAGTTCTGGACACCACTCGGGGAAGGGCATTCCTTTCTCAGGACAGGGCAGAACGCATAGGGGACATGAAGGAAAAGAAGACAGTACCAGCCCGGTACATCCTTTGCCTGCTCGGACACATGGCAGCTGCCATTGCAACGGTTCCCCTAGCTGGACTCCATATGCGGGTCACCCAGTGGATGTTGAGGGCACAATGGGACCAGAAGCAGGATCATCTGCAGCATCCAGTTCGGATCACGAACGACATGACCCGAGACTGGAATTGGTGGCTTATCCCAGACCACCTCTCAACAGGAGTCCCCTTCATTGCGCCGCCTCCTTCAGTGACTCTCTCCACGGACATCTCGGGGTCCAAATGGGGAGCTCACCTCAACGGGGTCAGGACTCAAGGCTCCTGGTCGTCTCTGGAGTCCCAGCTTCACATAAATATTCTAGAGATGAGAGCTGTCCTTTACGCACTACAGGCATTCCAGACGGAGATTCCACTGGGTACTGTTCTGGTGCAAACAGACAATACCGCAGTGATATACTATCTCAACAAACAAGGAGGCACTCATTCCTACCCCCTTTTCAGGGAGGCTCAAAGGGTTTGGGAGTGGGTATTGCAACACGGCACAGATGATATTGCAGTTCAGTTCCCAGAGTAGACAACACTATCGTGGACAATCTAAGCTGATCACAGGCCAGAGTTCATGAATGGGAACTGCTTCAGGAAGTCGCAGAGGACCTGTTCCGCAGATGGGGGACACCAGAATTAGACCTCTTCACGTCCCCATACAACACAAAACTGCCCAATTTCTGCTCACTAGATCCAGAGCCTGGAGTTTTCTGATGAGATGCATTATCCCTCTCTTGGACGGGCAGGTTCCTCTACAGTTTCCCTCCCTTCCCTTTGATCCAGAGGGTTCTATTGAAGCTCCGACAAGAGCGGGGGTGTCTTATTCTAGTAGCGCCCTTTTGGCCCAGGCAAATTTGGTTCCTTCTCTTACATCAGCTGGCCCAGGAACCTCCAGTGCCTCTGCCATTCAGTCCTCATCTTCTGTCCCAGGAGGCAGGCTCCTTGGTCCATACGGATCTTCGGTCTCTGAACCTGCATGCCTGGCTCCTAAGGACATAGCAGTCCTAAGGTACAGGGTCTCTCAGGAAGTTGCAGACGTTCTGTTAGCAGCCAGAAAACCCTCTACTTGTGCCATGAAGTGGCGCAGATTCTGTATTTGGGCTCAAGCTCGTGGATTGACCCTATTGGATTGTTCTGAGAGGTCTGTTTTGGACTACCTCCTATCCCTCTACGAGGCAGGTCTTGCCTACTCCTCCATCAAGGTGCACCTGTGCGCCATTTCAGCGCACCATTCTCCAATAGGTCACTGGTCTCTAGCTCAACTAGAGGATTCCCACGCCTTTTTGCACAGCATGCTGCACTTGAGACCTCCCATCAAAGACCCGGTTCCACCTTGGGATCTTCCTTTCATTCTAGAGCAGCTTACGCTGCCACCTTTTGAACCAGCCGCAGATTGCAAGGTGCATCTCCTTGCTTGGAAGACGCTTCTTTTAGTTGCCGTTACTTCTGCCAGAAGAATTTCTGAGCTTCATGTACTTATGCGCAAGGATCTTTATTTGGTTTTTCACAAGGACAGGGTGTCCTTAACAACGAATCCTAAGATCTTACTTTGAGAGGGTTCCTTCAGTAGGTCATCACATATAGGACTGGCGTCGGGCCGCACGGCAGACTTTTCTAGCAATACCTGACGGGGGACCGCCCACCCGGCGTCACGTGACTGACGTCGCGTGACTGATATAATGGGCGGTCCCCCCATGCCCTCCAGTTTCTTTCCTGCCGTAAGCCTCATGTCAGTCGCGCCGCGAACTTCCAGTAGCGATCGTTGAGAAAGTTTATTCGCGTCGGGTGTTTTCCCTCGCAGTTTTCTTCAAAATCTATTGAATTTTTGATGTCTTCTCCGAAGAAAAGGTGCTCAGCTTGTGGCACTCAGATCCCACACAAAGACAGTCACCAGAAGTGTGTTCTCTGCTTAGGCCCAAACCATCCTATCTCGTCCTGCCTTGATTGCCAGTCGCTCAGCCAGGTCACTAAAAAACAGAGACAGCAGGCATTGGAGGCCCACCTTCTCAAAACTCGTCTGGCCTCCCTGGGGAAAAAGATGGAGCACCTTAGGGATTCGTCCGAGAAATCTTCTCCGTCAAAAAGCATAAGGAGAAGACTAGGGAGTGGCTCGCTCATGAGATGTGCCAGGCCGTCCACAAGCAAAGGCCCATTTACGCACGAAGACAGATGTTAAGTCGGACAAGACTTCAGCCGGGTAAGTTGACGCCGGCTGCTCCAGCAATCGCGCCGCTCCAGCCAGTAATTGGCTCCTCTGGGGACCGGCGGTGAATGCTTAAGTCAACTCCCCGGCTGGGATAGTCGCCCGACCACGGCCGATAAGCCAGCCAGGGGCTCCTCCCCTGACTGCGGCCCGCCCACTAGGACAGCCGTCTCTGATGACCTCACGGGCATGGTTCCCCCGTCAGGCCTAACAGCACCTCACCCGACAGCCGGCGGGACCATAGGGAGAAGGCCCCTCTTCCTCCTCCTCCTACGCCCGCATCATCTCATTCCTCTCCGGACGCGTCTGGCGATAGTCTCGGAGAACCCATAAAGCCTCTCAACACTGTGAGTACTTCTCCGCACTGCCCCTCAGGGATCCCTGATCAGGAGGCTCCTTCACGGCCATCCGGCCTTCCTGTGGAGGCCTCTCCACCTTCCGGTGGGACACTGGCACCTCCTCCGACGCCAGTGATCCCGACAGTCCCTCAGCCGGGCCCGGTCAACAGGCCCTTATCTCTGGTCCCTATGCCAGAGCTCCCTCATCCGGTTCTGATGCCGGATCCTCTTCCAGCACTGGATCCAGGGTGCGGTGCCAGACGTCGGTCCTTGAAAGTGGACTGTCCCGACGCCGGACCCTCTGCCCATTTATATAGCGGCGGGTCTGACGTGGGTTCCCCCAACGCCTGATCTGTTGTCTGGAATCTGTTCTAGGCCCCGAACTGTCCCCATTACCCCTTTGGGTATCCTGGGGACCCCTACCCCGGGGGTTCCACTCCTGATTGGAGCCATTTGGGACATTTTCATGGTTACAACCCATGTTCCTCTTATATGGGTTTCCAAGGGTTTTATCCTCCTCCTCTCCCCCCGCCTCAACCGGACCCTGCTCCCCTTCCTCCAGTGGTCCTGGATTTCAAGACCTTAATCCAGTCTTGGTAGCAGGGGGCCAGGTCAGAGCTGGTTACCGATCTAGAAGCCAGACTCCCGCAGCAGCAGCTTCCTAGATCTCCTTCCCCGAACAGTTCTGTTTCCACCATCCACATCTCGGGGAAGACTCAACAGGACGTTTCCTTGTGGGATGTCCATAGTCGTCCTGTTGAGGAGGCGGAAGACTGTTCCGATGGGAGGGAGAACTCCGAGGAGGAAGAACCTGTGGAGGACCCCGAGGACACGAAAGGAAGAACCTCTCCAAAATCCCCTCCAGAGGATCCTTCCTTTTCGGACCTCTTGAGGACCTTAAGAGATCACTTCGACTGGGAGTCGGAGGACCAGGATCCTATGCAGCAAAGACTTGCGGAGCATCTGGATTTAGAGTCTGCCATCCATTCCGGTCCCCCGTGGATGGGTCCTCACCACCACCATCTGGCAGATGCCTCATTCGATCCCTGCTGTCCCCAAGAGGGCGGACGGGCTCTACTGGGTGCCTAAGGATGCACCTTTTTTGAAGGCTCATCCGAAGGCAGACTCTATTGTCATCTCAGCTGCTCATGACCATTCCACAGCTCCCAAACACATGAGCACAACACCTCCAGACAAAGAGTCGAGGCTGATGGTCCAGTTCGGGAGGAAGGGCTACTCATCTGCCACGTGCGCCCTTAGGTCCCTTAGTTATGTGACCTACATGGTATCTCACCAAAAACAGACCATGGCCAGGCTGGAGGCGAGGGTCCAGTCCATGGACCCTTCGCCCCTTAAAGAGGAACTTGCCAAGGATCTCCGCCTCTCCAAGATCTCCTGTAGGCATGCTTTTCGAGCCACCTACGACTCCGTCGATTCGGTGGCCCGTACCTCAGCAACTGCTATTGCCCTTAGGTGGCATTCCTTGTTCCGTCTCTTTGGGCTCGCTAACGAAGTCCAGTCAGCGATTCAGGATGCCCCCTTTAGGGGCTCAGTCCTTTTCGGAGGAGATATCAAAGACATTATAACAGATTTACAGGACAAAGGTGTGGCCCTTAAATCTGTTAGGTCCATGTACCAATCGGGCACTCAACAACAGCAGCAGTCCTTTCGGAAAAGGACCGGGAGGCAGCGGAAAAATGCTCAGGTGAGACGCCAAGGTAAGCGTAAGGCCACGGGTACCGCTTCCCCCCCTGCTCCCAAGAACCAGCAACGTTCAGGGGGACCTCCTCCCGAGCACCCCGCCACTTCTTGACTCTCCGGCCCCACTGCACCCTCAGCCTCTCGGTGGGGAGCAGGTGGGGGGAAGGTTTGCCCGCCATGTGCAGGAGTGGAGGGCGATCACTTCAGATGAGTGGGTCCTGCAACTAGTGTCCGTCGGACCCACCATCGAGTTTCTGGAGATTCCTTCAGATACTTCTCCACGGAGGTCCTCTTATTCCTGGGACCAGGCCCTCCTCGTTCGCGAGGAGGTCACTGAGCTCTTGCTCAAAGAAGCCATCGAGCCAGTTCCCTTTGGGCAAAGGGGAAAAGGGTTTTACTCCCTTATCTTCCTGGTTCCAAAAAAGACCAGGGACTTCGGACCCATTCTCGACTTGAGTCAACTCAATCAGTATGTAGAATACAAGAAGTTCTGCATGCTGACGCTCCAGAGCCTTCTTCCACTTCCGTTGGAGAATCATTGGCTTTGCAACCTGGACATGCAGGATGCCTACCTGCACATCCCTATCTTCCCCAGCCACCGCTATTCCTGCATTTTTGTTTCCAAGGAGAACATTTCCAGTTCTGGGCGCTCCCCTTTGGTCTGTGTGTGGCACCTCAGGTTTTTACCAAGTGCCTGGCGGTGGTTGCGGCATTTCTACGCTGCAGGAGTTTTGCTGTGTTCCCTTACCTGAACGACTGGCTGATCTCAGCTCTGTCCAGGGATCTTCTATTGGAAACTGTGTCTTTCACACTGGGCCTACCTCTTCGACCGACTGGGGATAATGGTCAACATCCCCAAGTCGTCCCTAGTTCCGTCCCAGAGACTGCAATTCATTGGGGCAGTCCTGGATACAGTCCAGTGCAGAGCCTTCCTTCCTCCAGACAGGGTGGAGACTTTAATCAGCCAGGCTCGTAAAGTAGCCTCTCTCAGGACCATTCCTGCCTGGGAGGTCCTTCGGCTGTTGGGACTCATGGCAGCTTCCATCACGACAGTTCCCCTAGCAAGGCTACACATGAGGATCACTCAGTGGTCATTAAGGGTGCAGTGTGATCAGCTCCTAGATGACCTGGACCATCCGGTCTTGGTCTCTTCAGTGGTCCAAAGGGATTTACGGTGGTGGGAGGATCCCCCCAACCTTTCCCTAGGACTTCCGTTCTGAAACCCTGCACCAGTAGCTACCCACACCACGGATGCCTCGAATATGGGGTGGGGGGTCCATCTGAGGGATCATCAAGCTCAAGGCTTTTGGACAGGCCTGGAGACTTCTCTCCACATTAATGTTCTGGAGCTCAGGGCAGTCCTATATGCCTTACAGGCTTTTCAGACCCAGCACTCAAAGGGAACACTGCTGATCCAAACGGACAACATGTCGGTAGTTTGGTACATCAACAAACAAGGAGGAACCCGATCGTACCCTCTTTGCAGGGAAGCGACCCGGGTGTGAAACTGGGCAGTCCAGCACCCTCTGGTCCTGGTGGCTGTGCACGTTCCAGGCATTCTAAACGTCCTGGCAGAAAGTCTCAGCAGAACTCGAACCCTCGCCCACCAGTGGGAACTGCATCAGGAAGTGGCGGACTCCATCTTCCAGAATTGGGGGCATCCTGAAGACGACCTCTTTGCCTCCCAATCCAACGCAAAACTTCCTAAGTTTTGCTTGCTCATTCCAGAGCACAGTGCTTTCTGGAACGACCCATTATCTCTATCATGGACAGGGACATTTTTGTACGCTTTCCCTCCTTTTCCCATTCTTCAGAGAATTCTCCTCAAACTTCAGATCGAGGGAGCAAGAATGATCCTCATTGCTCCCCTCTGGCCGAGACAAATTTGGTTCCCATTGCTACAACAGCTCTCCAGGGAACCACCAGTTCCACTTCCATTGACTCACGACCTCCTGACTCAGGATCAGGGCAGGTTGGTCCATCTTGGGCTCAGGACCCTGCATCTTCATGCGTGGCTCCTTCAGACATAGCGATTTCTCGCTCCAGGGTCTCCTCTAGAGTAGCTCAGATCCTCATCGAGGCCAGGAAACCATCCACCCGTTCCACTTATGCTACGAAGTAGAAGCGGTTTTCAATCTTGGCATCTGCTCAGGGTTGGGACCCTTTCTCCTGTTCAGCCCCTCAAGTCATGGAACACCTCCTTCATTTATCAGACTCCGGTCTGTCCTATTCTTCTTTGAAAGTCCATATCTCTGCCATTTCCACGTACCACGAACTAGTGGATGGTAAACCCGTGGCTCAGTTGGAGGTCTCAAAGACCTTTCTAAAAGGCATTTTCCATCTGAAACCCCCCCCTCCGCAGCCGAACTCCACCTTGGGACTTGAACTTTGTCCTGGAAAAGCTCACCCTTCCTCCTTTCGAACCGGCTATGAGCTGTGATCCGTGCTTCCTTTCTTGGAAGGCACTTTTTCTGGTGGCTATCACCTCTGCCCGAAGGATTTCGGAGCTTCATGCTGTAGTCTGCAAGGAGCCCTACTTGATTTTCCATAGGGACCGGGCGGTCCTTAGGACACATCTGAGGTTTCTTCCCAAGATGGTGTCGGAATCCACACTGAACCAATCAGTAGAGCTTCCAGTTTATTACCCGTCCCCTTCTAACAAGGGTGAGGCACTCCTTCACATGATGGATGTCCAGCGGATCCTCTGGTGTTATACTCACCAGACTAAAGAGATCTGCTCTTGTGATTAGTTATTCGTTTCCTTTGCCCCCAGGTCGAGGGGCAAACCGGTTTCTAAGCAGGGCCTTTCCAAATGGTTGGGAAACTGCATCTGGTACTGTTACCAGAAGTACGATAAGCCTCTTCCAGGTTCCATAAGAGGTCATTCTACAGGGGGCATGGCTGCCTCCGCGGCCTTCCTTTGGAACGTTTCCACAGTGGACATCTGTGTTGCCGCTACTTGGAGTTTTGTCCACACCTTTACCAAACACTACAGTCTGGACATTGCTTCTAGGCGGAGGGCCGGCTTTGGATTAGCCATCCTGCAGGGCCTTTTATCCTAGGCTGGGTCCATGCTGGACTTCAGTTGTTCTGTTGGAGTTAGCTTCCTCCCTAGTTTCTCTCAATCTCTCTGGAGGGGCTTGGAACTCTGTCCTATATGTGATGACCTACTGAAGAGACCCTCTCGGTAAGATAGTACAGTTACAAGGAACTTACCGTAACAGTAGATTTTCGAGAGAGGTTCCTTCAGTAGTCATAATCTCCTCCTCTTCCCTCATTTTATGTTTTGGGACTCCAATTTCTGTTCA
Source organism: Neoceratodus forsteri (assembly GCA_016271365.2). Lineage (NCBI taxonomy): Eukaryota > Metazoa > Chordata > Ceratodontiformes > Ceratodontidae > Neoceratodus > Neoceratodus forsteri. Next base: position 679,860,868 of record CM028131.1, on the reverse strand, counting down.
TCTCCTGCTGTATGGCTCTTCAAACAACATGAAGTCTTGCTGTATTCTGACAATAGCAGTGAGTCCCAACCTTTGAACTGCCCGGAGGTGAAAGAGTTAACTTTCCATGCCAGGCATGGAGCGCTGAGCTCGAGCTCGGTTGAGGCGCTGTCTGTTCTTTTCTTCAAACTCAAACCGTCAGATTCTTTACTCCGCCTCACTGAACAGTCGCTCCGGAGATTTCTCCTTCTGCTCGGTTCAATTTGTCGGTTAAAGTACCGCTTTTCTCGGTTTTCGACCAAATTTAAACTGTAACCTGTCGGTTCAGTCTCTGTCTGTGGTATTTGTGAGTACTAGATAGGTTATATTTTATTCTATTCTGTGTGGAACTTGTAAACGGTTCATTGGTTCGGTTTGAACCGATCAAGTTGTTAAAAAATCTTGAATTGTACTTTTAGAGTGTGGTTACCGGTTCTTATCGGTTCTAAAAAAAACTGATTTTATTACGGTTTTTTCCACGACCCGTGACACGGTCAGGAACCGATAAGAGGGTCTTGCCTGGCTGATTGTCATTAAAAGGGTAAGTTTGGTTAGGACTGGCACAATGTCTGAGAAACCCAAAAGAAAAACTGGGCCCACTGGGTTTCAACACTGTAGTGTGTGTGAGGAAGTCTGTGCTAAGGCTGACCCCCACACCACCTGTGTTTATTGTCTGGGGTTTGACCACCTCAATGTAGACTGCCAGATTTGTAAAAATTTCCCTGCAGCTACCCTGGAAAAGAGACCTGGTAAGCTCAGGGAAAGGGAGACCAAAAAGTCCGCTGAACCAGATGGCCAGCCCGTTTCGGTTCAAACCGAACCAGAAGGAGTGCCCTCTGACTAGGGTGAGACTTCTTCGGGCAAAAGGAGAGCCGATTCTGAGGAGTCGGTTCCAGCTAAGAGAACTAGAAAAGAAAAATCAGCTGGTGTGGAGCCAAAACTTTCCTCTCCAACTGCTGAAGAAATAGCCAAAACGATCAAAATTGTGCAATCGCCTTCCCCGGTTCCGACCGAACCGGCACCATCAGGCAGGCGCTCGGTTTGGCCGATTCCACCATTCAAGAGTATGATTTAGAGGAATTTTATGAACCGGAGGAGGAGGAGGAAGAGGAGTATGAGGAAAGTGAATGTGGTTTTGAAAGTCTGGATGTGCCTATTGACCCGGACATCTCCACAGACAGACCTTCAGGAGTGTCTCCTCCTAGGCTTTCTGAGTCCCCTTCCCATTTTATGTTTTATAAAAAAGTGGCTGAAACCCTCCAGCTTCCTATGGAGGAAGCTGTGGATGACCAGGAGGAGCCTGACTATGTAGAAATGATGGATATCCCAGAGTCTAGGAGTAGGAGGCTGTCTATTCCCTTACACAAGACTTTTGGGAAACAGACATTAAAGATTTTAAAGACTCCTAACACTATACCTCCTGTGGATACAAGAATGGACAAGAGGTATGCATTGTCAGGCTCAGATATGGAGTTCCTTACACAACAATGCAGCCATGTTGGGAAGTGCAGGCTGCAGCCTGTGATAAGGCAAATATTCCCTTGGCTTCACACCCCCCGGACAAGGACTCCAGGAGGATTGATGCCATGGCAAAGAAACAGTACATGGCAGCATCCTTGGGACTCAGACAGGCCAATTATATGGCCTATACTGCTAGGTATCAAAAATCCAGATGGGACATTGTTATGGCTTTAGCAAAACAGGTCCCTGGCCAGCTTGCCAAGGAGCTGGAGCAGGTGACTGCTGATGGTATTGAGGCATCCAAGGTGCAATTCCATGCTGCAGTGAACTTCAATGATGTGTCGGTGTCTCGACCAGCAAGGCATTTTCTACAGCTCCTAGGGCACATTGCTGCTTCCACAGCAGTAGTGCAGGGAGCAAGATTTCAGATGAGGGACATTCAGTTCCATTTGAGAGCCTTCGGTCTCGAAGGACCCTCTGACCAAATTGATCCCAGTAACTCGAACCCTGATCCAGGCCCTACAGTGGTGGCAGGATCAGAACATTCTGAGACAAGGGGTTCCCTTTGTCTCTCTGTCTCACTCTTTAATCCTTACTACAGATGCCTACCTCTTGGGGTGGGGGGCTCATATGGGCGACCTGACCACCCAGGGGTTGTGGTTCCCTCAGGAATCTCTGCTTCACATCAATCTGTTGGAACTCAGAGCAGTATTTCTAGCACTTCAAGCTTTTTCCAAGTCTGTTCAGAACAAAGTTATCCAGGTCAGAACAGACGACACCACCACAATGTGGTACATCAACAAGCAAGGAGGCACTCACAGAGGCAATGAAGTTGTGGTCTCTGGCTTACTCCCTGAACACCTCCGTCACGGCAGTTCACCTCCCAGGCAAGGACAATGTCTTGGCAGATGCTCTCAGCAGGATATCCCAGGGCCATCATGATTGGTCACTGGATCACCTGGTCTTGGAGGTGATATTTTCCAGATGGGGCACCCCACAGATAGATCTTTTTGCAGCCCCAGACAATCACCAACTTCCCCTTTTTTTTTTTTGCTGCAGGCCCCCAGTGTTGGGCTCAGTCCCCCTGGATGCCTTAGTTCTCAGTTGGGAAGGGAAGTTCCTGTATGCTTTCCCCCCTTCCCTCTCCTGTTCAAAGTGCTAGTCAAAATCAGATCTGAAACGTGCAAGATGATCCTGATTGCTCCAGACTGGGCCAGACAGCCCTGGTATCCACTCCTACTGTCCTTGGCAGTCCATCTTCCCCTGTGTCTTCCCAGGAATTACAACCTGTTAACCTGTGCTCAGGGGAGGGTTTGGTACCCGAATCTCAAGGTCTGGCTCTTGAAGAGTTAGAGTTTGCTGAGTTACACCTCTCCCAAGGTGTAATGGATATTCTGAAGGCTTCTAGGAAACCTTCCACCAGGCTACTTATAATTTCAAATGGAAAAGATTTTCCATATGGTGCTCTGGGAAGCATATTTCCCCAGAGTCTGCTTATCTGCCCACAGTCCTTGATTATATGGTCCATTTAAATAGCTTGGGGCTGAGACCAGCTACACTGAAGGTGTACCTGGCAGCTGTTTCTGCTTTTATTTCAGCAGGTAAGCCCTCTTCTCTTTCAGCTCACCCTGTATTCTCCAAGTTTTTCAAGGGATTGCTTCACACCAACCCTCCATTCAGGGACCCTGCCCTGCTTGGGACCTTAATGTTTGCATTGCTCAGCTTACGAACCCCTTTGAGCCTTTGTCTTCAGCAGAGCTTAAGTACTTGACTTGGAAATCTGTGTTTCTGGTAGCCATCACTTCTGCCAGGCGCATAAGTGAATTACAAGCTTTGTCAGTGGAGCCTGATTTTATCTCCTTTCATAGAGATAAGGTGGTCCTCAGGACTAACAGGAAGTTCTTGCCTAAGGTGGTTTCAGATTTCCACCTTAATCAATCTATGTCTTCCTGTGTACTTCACTGACCATTCCTCCTCTGGTGCAGGAGGCTGCACAGTTTAGATGTGAAAGAGCCCTTAGCTACTACATAGAGTATACCAAGGGTCACAGGTTTGACTCCTCCAACTGTTCCTCACTTATGGTGAGGTTGGTAAGGAAACCTGCCACTAAAGATCCATTGCCAGTAGATTGTCTCTGTGTCCAATTTTGTTATGAAAAACTGGGTAAGGTTCCACCCTCAGGCCTGAGGCTCACTCTACCAGAGGTACAGCTGCTTCCTGGCTGCTGGGGACATCACTATTCTAGAGATATGTCAAGCACCTACCGGAAAACAGTTCACACTTTTACCAAGCATTACTCCCTGGATATCCAGGCTAGGAGTGATGCTCGGTTTTTAACACAACTGTGCTTCAGAGCCTATTCCTAGTAGGTTCTGTCCCTCCTCCATGGAGGTACTGCTTTGTAGTCTGCTATTGTCAGAATACAGCAAGACTTCATGTTGTTTGAAGAAAAAATTACTCACCTTAGTAATGTTGTTTCTTCTAATGGAGTCTTGCTGTATTCTGACCTCCCCCCCTGCCTGCCCCTCTCAGAACCTCTGTTTTGGGATGTGGGTGGGCAGTGCAGTGTTGGCACTCAATAGGTGCCCACCTTGTTGTTTTCACCCCCTTTTTCTTGGGGTGACTGGGTGTTGTGTTTTCATTTTTTGGGTCTCCTGATTTGAATTTTTGTTTTGGGACCAAAGTGTTTTATGTTTAGTAGCCAGTTGGCTAGTGTAGGTTTACAGCTTCCACACAGGACCTTAGTGAGTTTAGCTCGTAAAGATCTGACGGTTTGAGTTTGAAGAACAACAGACAGAGTCTCAACCGAGCTCGAGCTCAGCGTTCCATGCCTGGCATGGAAAGTTAACTCTTTCACCTCCGGGGCAGTTCAAAGGTTGGGACTCACTGCTATTGTCAGAATACAGCAAGACTCCATTAGAAGAAACAACATTACTAAGGTGAGTAATTTTTTCTTCCTGGCTCCGGCAGGAGTACTGGAGGACAGGCATGGGGACCGCCGACTATATACAGTCACGCTGACGTCAGTCACGTGACATCGGGTGGGCAGTCCCCCGTCAGGTATTGCTAGAAATGTCTGCCGTGTGGCCCGACGCCAGATGGCGCCAGTCCTATATGTGATGACCTACTGAAGGAACTCTCTCGAAGATCTACTGTTACGGTAAGTTCCTACGTAACTGTACTTTCCTTCCCAAGGTGGTCTCAGCTGTCACTCTCAACCAGGATATAGACCTGCCGGTGTACTATCCAAATCACTGCAACAGGGGAGGCCCTGTTGCACACTCTGGATGTGCATAGGTGTCTCAGATATTACCCAACCAGAACCAAGGCACATCGTAAGTCGGACCAGCTCTTTGTTTCCTACGCACAAAGGATGCTCGGTGCTCCTGTTTCCAAACAGTCACTTTCTCGATGGCTGGTAAAGTGCATTATGTTCTGTTACCAGAAGCGCAACAAGACTTTACCGGGATTGGTAAAAGGTCATTCTATGAGGGGGGTGGCTACCTCCTTCGCTGCGCAAAAGAATGTCTCCACTTCAGCCATCTGTGCAGCAGTAACCTGGAGCACTGTAGACACCTTCATCAGGCACTACAGTTTGGATATTGCCTCTAGACACAGAGCTGGTTTCAGCTTGGTGGTCCTTCAGGGACTTTTGTCCTGAACTCTGAGACATCTCTCCTATCCTCCTCCCAATAAGAATTTGTTCCCTTACTGCTTGGGAATCAGTCCTAATGGTGTAACCTGCTGCAAGAGCTGTTTCTCGAGGTAAGTTAGTACAGTTACGTAAGAACTTACCGTAACAGTAGATCTTCGAGAACAGCTCTTGCAGCAGGTAGTTTCCCTCCCACCTTCCCCTCTGGAGGTTGTCTTCTGACCTAGTTTCTAGGCTAATTGTATCTTTAGACGCCTATCATGAACCTTCCTTTGGAAGCGGATCCTCTGTCTCCCCTTCAGATGTCACCTTTGGGCCGGGAGTCTCCAGCGGGAGAACTGGGGATGCTGGGGCACCGGCCCCTTTTATGTGATGCCTGATGTCGGGGAGGGGCCGATGTCAGGGGCGGTCCCTTGTTGGATACTGCAAGCTAGAATTTTTTCTATGGGGTCCTGGCGCCTGCCGGCTTCAGTCCTAATGGTGTAACATACTGCAAGAGCTGTTCTTGAAGATCTACTGTTATGGCAAGTTGTTACACAACTGTACTTTTAACTTCATCATGACCCGGCTGGGTCAACCTGTTGCTATCAGGTGCATTTCAGCGTGGCTGGTGGCATACCTTCGCCATTGCTATTCCATGGCACAGGTCGAGCTGGAAGGCAGAGTGTACGCTCACTCTACCAGAGCAGTCGCGGCATCTCTGGCGGAAATTCATAATGTCCCCATTGCAGACATTTGCAATGAGGCTACCTGGAGCTCCGTGCATACTTTTGCTAAGCACTATGCCTTGGATGTTCATGCCAGATGACATCAGTCATTTGGCAGGACAATTCTTAATGGACTTCTGTCCTAAAGAGTGAGCTCCTTTCTCTTCTGCCGTCAGTCTAGGTGTGGGGGAGGGGTTATTTAGCTCGGTACTCTCCCATTAGTGTGAATGAATGGTGGAGACTTTATGTCCAGGAAGATATGGAAATTATGTACCTACCGTAATTCTTGATCTTCTTGGATGATGTCTCCACCACTCATTCACACACCCACCCACCATCTCCCGAGCTCACTTCTCTGTTTCTGGTCTTCACTCCCTCAATGGTTGGACTGTGAAGACTTTGTTTTTGACCCTTCTTACACGGGTCATTCGGACTATCTTATGTCTGATTTTTAGCTTACTCCTCTCTAGGTTAGTTACGCTGCACCTCCTCAGGAAAAAAGCTACTGAGGCAGTTGGAGGTTGACACGCAGATAGTCTATACCGCCCACTGAGCCTGGCTCACAGTCTGGGCTTCCTCATGACTCCATCTTGGCCAGCCCTCCTGAAAAAGTTTGGCTCCCGCTGGGTCCTAGCACCTCTGGCGTACTCCCATTAGTATGAATTAGTGGTGGAGACTTCGTCCATGAAAATCAAGAATTACGGTAGGTACATAATTTCCATTTTTATTCCAGGTTTTTCCTGGTCCCCAGAAAAGCCAGAGATCTGAGGCCCATCTTAGATCTAAAGGACCTCGGTCTGTTTGTCCAGTACAAAAAGTTCTGGTTTGGTAACTTTGCCGGGCCTAATGCCCCTCCTCAAGGCTGGGGACTTGCTGTGTACACTGGACATGCAGGATGCCTACCTGCACATCTCGGTCTTTCCTCCGCACGGGAAGTTTCTCCATTTTGCCTTTCAGGGTGAGCATGATCAGTTCAAAGTGCTGCCCTTTGGCTCATCCTCTGCACTGCGAGTTTTTCCCAAGTGCTTGGCAGTGGTCGCAGCAGCCCTCAGAAGAGATGGACTGTATGTTTTCCCTTACCTGGATGATTGGCTCCTAAAGGCCCCGTCCAGGGAACAGCTTTTGCTGACTCTGGAGCGCACTCTCCAGCTCTTCTACTCCCTGGGCGTAACCGTCAGCCTACCCAAGTCAGTTCTAGTATTGTTCCAAAGGCTGTAGTATATAGGGGTGGTTCTGGACTCTGTGCAAGGGAAGGCCTTCCTGCCCCAGAACAGGGCAGAGTGCCTCATACCCCAAGCTCAGGAAGTTGCTCAGGGTCAGTGCGTTCCTGCTAGGGTGTACCTCAGACTGTTGGGCCTAATGGCAGCAGCCATACCCACCATTCCACTGGCCAGGCTTCATATGGATACCCTTCAGTGGGACCAGTGCATGGATGAGTTGGGCCATCCAGTCCTGGTTTCTTCCCCAGTACGCAAGGTACTGCAGTGGTGGATAGACCCCTTGAATCTGCTTCAAGGCGTTCCTTTTCAGATGTCTTACCTGCATCAGATCCTAACCACAGATGCATCAGGTCTGGGTTGGGAAGCACACCTGGGTCCCTTCCAAACCAAGGGCTTCTGGTTCCAGTGGGAAGCCTCCCTGCATATCAGTGTCCTGAAGACGAGAGCGGTGCTCTACACCGTGCAGGCTTTTCAGGAGCATCTTGCTCCGTGTCAGCTGCTGGTGCAGTTGGACAGTTTGTGTGTAGTATACTGTATCAACAAGCAGGGCAGAACTCACTCGTACCCCCTTTGCCAGGAGGCCATGAGAGTGTGGTACTGGGTGCTGGATCACAGTTTGATAGTCTCTGCGGTCCATGTGCCAGGCATCGTAAATACCCTGGTGGACAGTCTCAGCAGGACTCAGTCCAGCGTACACAAATGGGAGCTTCTGTCATTCATCACAGAAGACCTGTTCGACAGATGGGGTCGTCCAGAGCTGGACCTTTATGCGTCCCCACTCAACACAAAACTGCCCAATTTTTGCTCACTAGATTTAGGGCCTGGAGTTTTCTGACGCGGTGCGTTGTCCCTCTCTTGGATCAAGAGGTTTCTTTACGCATTCCCTCTGATACAGAGGGTGCTAATCAAGTTGCAAATGGACGGGGCCAGCATGATTCTGGTGGCTCCATTCTGGCCTCGCCAGATATGGTTCCATCTACTTCAGCAGCCGGTGGAGGAACCTCTGGTCCCTCTTCCTCTTTGCAGGAATCTGCTGACCCAGGATCAGGGCACCCTGGTCCATCCCAACCTCAGGTCCCTTCATCAGCATGCCTGGATCCTGAGAAGGTAGCCATCGCCAGGTTCGGAGGTCTCTAACGGGGTAGCTGACATCCTGGTGGCCGCCCAGAAGTCTTCCACTCGAGCCACGTATGCCATGAGTTGGAATTGGTTTGCCATCTGGGCTACCAAGCATGACCTAGACCCTTTCACCTGTTCGGTAAATCATATCCTGGACTACCTGATCTTCCTGGACTTAAAGTCTTCACCATTTATTCATACATCTGGATTCAAGCCGGAGGTACTAGGACCCTGCGGGAGCAAAAATTCTTCAGGAGGGCCGGCCCCGTGGTAGGACCACACATGCACAGCACTACGAGATTAGCTCATGCCTGTGTAGGCTACCTCGGCATCGACCCTCCAACCACCGCCATTCCTTTTTTTCCCCACCAAGTGCACTTCAGTGACGATATTCACCTGCCAGGACTCAAATCGTCACAACTGTACAACAGCAGCATATAGTCGTTCAGTTCATTTTAGAATTATTTTGTCATTTAAAAAAGAAAATAAGGAAGAAGTTGTTTTCTCTCAGCCCTGCCATCGACGGAGTTGACTATAGGCAGTCTCGGTGGGGCAACTTCACTGGAAAGCTGATCTTCCTGGACATAGTCTGCATCACTCAGTCACACTAATGGGACTACACCGGAAGTGCTAGGACCTAACGGGAGCCAAAAATCTTCAAGACAGCCGGTGCCTAGTTAGGGCTTCCAGGAAGCAGTACCACAAGCCTGGCTCGCGCCGTATAGGCTACCTCTGCATCAATCTTCCAACTGCCTCAGTGACGATGTTGCTCGCCCACCAGGAGTCAAATCTTTACGTCTATACGACAACAGCTTTAGTCGTTCAGTATTGATTAGTTTTTATTTATTTTAAATATTTAGTTTAAAAAAAAAAAACGAAAAGTCAATTTTCGTCAATGAAGAAGTCTTCAGCCCGCCTTCAACAGAGTCTACCATGAGTGGGGCCGGTGACGGTAAGGTGACTTCGCATGAAAGCTGTGTTTTCAGCAGGGCTGGGTCTGGTCCGCCCGCCCTCTGTGGAGGGTCTGACCTGAGCAGTCCGGTGCTTAGGGGGAGATGGGCGGTCCTTTAGGCACAAAAAAGCTGTCCCATTCTTGATCTTCGTCGTGGACTCTGCACCCAGCCTCGAGTTCTTCTTCAACCTCCCAGTCGAAGAAGAAATGGTACCACTCGAGGTCGCCCTGTGGTGTGTCTGTGCGTCGATCATCGGTGGTTGGGGCAGGGGTTCTACTCCTCCGGGGTCCCCTATGGCCTTTGTTCCTGGTGACTGGCATCCTCGACTCTGGAGTCCCTCCCCGCCCCTTGGGGGGGGGGGTCCTCCGGTGAACAGTTTCATCATTGGGCCACTCTTATGGAGCAATGGGTTCGGCGGTTGTCCCGCCTGCCCGAGCCGGCGAGTCCTTCTCCGGGACTTTCGGGCCTAACAGTTTCAAACCTGGGGGCAGGGCAGTTGGGATTTTCTAGTCACGTGGCACCTTCTCCGGTGCCATCAACACCGAGCTTTGGTGCTTTCCCCTCATATGGCTGTGGTGCTGGGGCCAGCACAAGTGCCTTTATCTCCTACTGAATTTCTCAGATCTTCCTCCCTGACTCCAGGGATGGGGTTGAGAGCTTCTGGTTCTGGGGCGGCGCCGCACCCGGTGTCGCTCTCCAGGCCAGTGCCGTGTTCTCTTTCGGCACAATGTTCTGTCCTGGTGCTGGCGCCGTCTAGGAATTCGGCGCCGGGGTTTTCAACTCCGATTTTAGGAGCGTCTCCTTTTTTTCCTCCTTTTCCTATCTATACTGTTCCTCTGGGACTAGTAAGGGTCGATATTGAGCCTGATCTTCGATTAGGGGATGACTTTGACGATGATTCTTCTCTCAGAGTGGCAAATAAACAGTCTCCTTCAGCGGAGCCTCTGGTCGAGGACCTTTCCTTTAAGTCTCTGCTAAAGAACATGAATTCTACTCTCTCTCCAGACTTCATAGATTGATCCGGGGAAATTGCTGTGTCTGCAGTATCTGCACGTTCCGGATATTCATGTGGAATTAAGTCCTCCAGTGCAGCCCTCCTTTGAGACATTCTCTCAAATGGTGTGGGATAATCCGGCACTTATTCCTTCCGCGACTAGGTACATAGACAGGAAGTATGCCCCCCCCCCCAAAAAAAAAGGTTCGAACAATCTTGGCCTCTGAAGTCTTTCCTGATGCCATAGTTGTCGTGGCAGAGAATGACAAAGCCATCCTCCCTCAGGAATCTACAGCACGACCAGTAAAGAAAGAATCTCATAAGACCGACACCTTGGGGAAGCGAGTTTTCACTGCCTGTACTCTGGGTACTCTGCATACTCTATGCATTGCTAGCTACCAGGGTTATTTTTCTCAGTTTGAGTATACCCTATGGCATTCACTTAAGGCCACCGTGGAAGCTCTTTCGGAATCTGTTGTTAGCTCTGATTTTTCTCTAGACTATTACTAGAGGCATTGAGTCCAACAACCAGCAACTAAAAGTCGCTATGGATGCCATTGACACTGCTTACAGGGTGGCAGCAGCTGGGATTTGCACCCGATGCCACTCGTGGTTACGAACGTTGGGATTCACAAATGATGCCCAACAGAGTTATGAGTTTACCATTTGGTGGAACTTATCTGTTTGGCCCTCAAGTCAGGCAGGCTTTAGAGGCCACACTGAAAACTAGAACAGCTATCAGAACAGCCAGGCCACCAGCTGCTGCCCCTCAGCAGGGTGGGAACCGGCGACACTTTCATAACCATCAGTCCTTTTGTGGCAAAGTCAGAGGGGGTTTCAACAGAATCAAGCCCCCAGCCACAAAATAAAATGCAGCAGAAGGCACAGGGCCCAAAAGTGCCTAGTGCCACCCTCTGAGATTCCGGCCCAAGTCCCACCTCAGTTGTCCGAGGGGGACTCTTTCTTGACAGTAGGAGGGCATCTGACTCAGTTTTACAACCAGTGGAAGTCGGTCACATCAGACAAATGGGTGCTCAGAATAATCCGCGAGGGTTACTCTCTAAACCTTTCAGTAACACCTCCGGATACCCACCCAAACGATAGCCCAAGCTATCTGTCTGTCAGTCAGACCTTCTTGCTTCCAAGATTCAAGGCCTTCTGAACAGGGCAGTAGAAGTAGTTCCATTGGATCAACGGAACACAGGTTTCTACTCCCATTACTTCCTAGTTCCAAAGAAAATGGGCGGCATGAGCCCTATTCTCAATCTGAGGAAGTTAAACAAATTCCTTTACAAGAAGAAATTAAAGATGATATCACTTAGCACTCTTGCTGGACGCCTACCACCATGGTCTCACACACCCAGACCACCACAAGTATCTCATGTTTGTGGCGTTGGGTCAGCACTACCAGTTCAAAGTCCTGCCCTTTGGGCTATCCTCAGCATCTCGAGTCTTTACAAAGTGCTTTGCAGTTCTCGCAGTGCATCTCAGGAAACTAGGAATTCAAGAGTTCCCATATATGGACGACTGTCCGCTAGCAAGTCCCTCCAGACAAGAGACTCAGGAAGCCATGGCTACAGCTTCCAAGTTCCTCACATCCATGGGAGTTCTGTTGAATTTCAGAAAAACACAGATGCAGCCCTCCCAACGGCTCTTTTTCGTAGATCTTCTGGATACCTCCAAAGCAAAGGCCTTTCTTCTGAAGGACAGAAGGAATGTCATCCTTCAGATGGCCCATTTCATCAGAGAGAACGACTCCGTTCAAGCTCTCTCAATGCAGCGGATTCTGGGTCTCACGGCATCCTCAGTGTTCACTGTGCCTCTGACTCCTTCACATGAGGACTACCCAGTGGATGCTCAGCACTCAGTGGTCTCCGACCACACATCTCCAGTCCTTCACATCGAGGTGATGGAACCTCGGACTTCCGGTGATGTCACCGACCGGGATGCAAGGGTAAAACGTAGCTCTGCTGATTCTGGACTAAAATCAGGCTCTCTCTCACAAATACAATGCATAAATAATCAAAAAAGAACATCAGGGAGAGCTACAGCATTGAATGGGAGGCAAAAAAAGGACTAAGGACTGTACGCACCCCCCCGAAGCAAGGATTCAGCAGGATTCTCTCACCCTTCATTAAGCTCTGCAGAGATTCAACCAGACATGGCGGCTCCAAATGCGGCCTCCTCTCACCAACCCAGCAATGCTACCATTCTAGCAGAGTTTCAGGAATTCAGGACTGAGGTTCATACTTTCTGGTCAGAATTAACTACAGAAATCAGTAAACTTTCATCTCATGTTACTGAGGTTGAAGCAAGACATACTGAATTAGATGATCGGACTGACAGGCTGAAACGCATGGTAGTGCACTTGCTAGATGAGCAGCATGCTTTAAAAGAGAAATGTGAGGATTTGGAAAACAGATCGCGCAGGAATAATTTAAGAATACATGGGATTCTGGAGAACGAGGAAGGGAGAGAGATTTTAAAATTTGTGGAGGAGCTCCTCCGTGACTCTCTGCAATTAGACCCAGCTTTTAAATTCGACATAGAGCGAGTCCATCGGGCTCTATTGCCGAAACCAACTCAGCCAGACAGATGACCTCGCTCCATCATAATGAAGTTTTTAAACTATACTACTAAACAAACTATCCTTACCAGAGCCTGGAGAATGAGGGATACTAAGTATAAAGGAAAGTGCATTTATTTTGATACCGATTACTCCCTATCTATTTCAGACAAGCGCAGGGCCTACGCTCCAATACTCCGTCTTTTAAAGCCACAACAACTAAAATTTGCTACTCCATACCCTGCTCGACTAGTCATCATGTTTCCAGAGGGCCCCCAAACCTTTGAGGCACCAGATGAAACAACGAAAGCTCTTCAACTCAGGAGCCTGGTTCGGTCCACCCAGGAAGACTCCTCACTCAGGGAAACTCAGCAAGGCCTTCACAATACTGTTTGGGACACTGCTAGGGATCTGGGTTCCAGAAAGAGACAGAGTCAAGCAACCCTAGAGGATGTGAAAAAACTTTTACAAAGATTTCAGCGACCTGCACTGGAGTGAGTGGTGAGAGAGGTTCTGCAGAGACCTGAAAACTGGTAACTTGATGCGGAGGTGACTGCACACAGGGACTACACAATGCAACTCGTTGAAGTCTGGGGTGGGGACATTGGGAAATGGAAATCCTGCTTATATTCCCAAGCTTATAGATGGGAAAAAGGTTAGTGAATCAGAAGGATGTTTCTGAATTTCCCTTGGAATATATCTCTCCCCCCCCCCAAGCTTTCTGATAGTCCTCCCATAGTTATTGTTTAATTAAACCATTGCCCAGAAAAGGTGGCATGACTTACTGCATTTTTTGCAGTGCTACATGCTCATCTGACCATTATAGTGTCAGAAATCCATCCCTAAATGGTTGATGTATCCATAAGGTCTTATTGGAGATGAGGAACATAGGGACCGTTTCCTGGGGGTGTCTGTTCCTCATTTTTATTTCCAGTGTGGCCTGCTGCACCACTAGGTACCAGGGAAACAGTGGTGCTGGGGGCCCTTGGCGTTGCCTTGACACTGTCCCTCAGGGCGCATAGATCTGCCCCCTTCAAAGGAGAGGTATCTGTCCTCTCCCTACCTTGGGAGCTGCTTAAATTTTCTGCCAGGTTCAGAGACCTATTACAGCAGGTATAATTTACTGGTACAAAAAAGTTGATGCCCTGTTGGCAATTGGTTATTTTGGCAGGCCTGAAAGTACTGAGCATCATGTATAATGTTAAAATGCAACAGGCCTGCACATGTTTAGTTGTTATAGGCCTAATGCTGAATTTTTTAGATCCTTGTGTAGTTTTAAACACTCGGACAGTGTTTTAATAGAACAACAGGCAGACATTATAATTTGCTTATATCAGTGACAGTACATAAAGCAATTAATAATACAATATTATTGAGCATGGGGGTGAAAAGGCATAAGTATGGTAGGAAGAGGATATATTGTACTTTTAACACGCAGGAAATATGCATACAAGGACTGATCAGAAGTAGATATGGCTAAGTCAACGTGATTTTATCTTTAAATGTGAATGGGATTGGTAATCCGATAAAGCACTCTCAATTATTTCAATTATTCAGAAAAGAGAGACCGGGGTTTATTATGCTGCAGGAAACCCACATGTCCTCGGACGAACATAAAACATTTCCGAGGTGTGGGTATTCTGTAGTAACTGAATCATCCTATAGGGGTGGGAAAAGGAGAGGGGTGATGATTCTACTCTCCCAGGAGATGTCCTTTAAAAAACAAAGTGAGATTAGTGACCCGGAGGGCCGCTATGCCATAGTGACGGACAAGCTGTACTCCAGACTCGTTACACTGGCATCCATTGATTTCCCTCCTGGGTCGGGGAAGTCCTTAGCAGTAAAATTCTTCGCAGATTTAATGTCCCTCATGGAGGGACAGTTGCTGCTGGGGGGAGACTTGAAAATCAGTTTATACCCCTCTTTGGATGCTGATACCCCTCTGGCCCATAGATCTAATGCTCTCCAAAAATACATAAAACAAACCGTCACTTTTCTGGGCTTGGTGGACAGCTGGAGACATTTTTTTCCTAAGACAAAAGAATACACCCACTGGGCCCCGCACGTGGGAAGTGGGGCTCAACTGGACTACTTTATAACCACAGTTGAGCATTTAGACTTCATTTGTGATGTATGGTATGGGATCACCTTCTTATTGGATCATGCTTCCTTATATCTCAGGGTGGACTTAGGGGCGAAATATAAGCAAACCAATTGGTGCCTGAACCTTGCCCATCTTAGGGACCCAGAGTTCCTTGAATTGGTCCAGGAGGCTCTACCTAGAATTAAACAAGAAAACATGCAACATGCAGTTGCCCCCCACAATGCAGTGGGTTACTTTAAAAGTAGTGTTAAGAGGAGAGATCATACCATTTTCTGTCATTAAAAAATGGCAGAGGGAAATAACCTCATAAAGACCTGCAGGAGGAGCTATTAAATTTACAGCTTTGGCCAGATCAAAAGGACCCCACAATACGACAACGATTAAGAATTGTAAAACAAAAGCTACAAAAAATAGTAGACCAATTGGTACAACAAAAACTATTTTATTTAAAGTTAAGACATCATGAGGGGGGAACCAAGGCCTCCAGAAATTTAGCAAGAAAATTGAGAGAACAGAGAACCAGAGAGAACATAATCAGCATGATGGATCCTAAAACAGAGATTAGCAAGAAGACCCCAGGAAATTAGACTTATTCTACAGCGGTTTTACCACAAGTTGTACACTAAAGAGGAAATTCCCCTAGACAACATCAAATCATATTTACAGTTTACACCAATACCACGAATCAGCCCACTACAGACTGAAGCCTTACTGGCGCCAATCAAAGAGGGAGAACTACTCCAAGTTCTAGAAAAAGCTCTGACTCTGAAGGTGTCAGGTCCAGATGGGTATCCCTCTGAATTTTATAACAACTTCAAAAAGCTGCTACTACCCGTATTACTCCTGGCCTTACATGCGGTCCAGGAGGGAGAACCCCCCACACACACACACACACACACACACACCCCCATGGCAATATGCCACCATATCTGCCATACTTAAACCTCATAAAGATGTTAAACACCCCTCCTCATTTCGACCCATTTCAATGCTAAATTATGATTACAGAATGTTCATGTCGGCCATGGCCTCTAGAATAAACCATTTACTACGAGCTATTATTGACCCTGATCAAGTGGGCTTTATTAAGGGCAGACAGGCCCATGATGCCATAAGGCATGAACATTTCTTAGTAGATTATGCCATAGAAAGACAAATCCCTTTAGTGCTACTGGGGTTAGATGATGAAAAGGCATTCGACTGGGTCAGCTGGTCTTTTTTATGGCAGACTCTGAAGCACTTTGGATTCCTGGAACAACTTATAAAACAATTACAAAATATTTATGCCTCCCCTAAAGCAAATGTTAAGGTGGATGGGGCACTTTTAAATACATTGCAACTCTCTAGGGGCACCCATCGCGAAAATGCCCAATGCCACCAATGTTGCTTGCTCTATATCTCGAACCTGGCCATTGCCATCAGATTTTCTCGGGACGGACATAGAGAGCCTTCCATTGGGAAGTCACCCGCACAAGATATCACTATTTGCGGACGATATTCTGCTGGCTCTTACCAAGCCTGAACAATCCATCCCAGAGGTATGGAAACAGCTACAAACATTTGGTAAGCTAGCAGGATATAAAATTAACAAATCAAAAACCAATGTATTGACGTACAATTACCTCCCTCCCTCCCACTTCAAAAAAGACTTCCCCTTCAAATGGCACAGACAAGAGATGAGATACTTGGGAATAAAGCTCACAAGAAACCCCATTCATGCAGAGCTCTCAAATCTCGAACCTTTAACCCTAAAATTGACAGAAGATCTACTGTATCTCGTTGGTCACGTCTTCCCCCCTAAGCTTTTTGAGTAGGATTGATACAATTAAGCAGAATGTATTTCCCCACATATTGTTCTTTCATCAGACACTGCCTTTCACCCCGGCTAAAACATATTTCCAGGCATGGGGCAGAATGATATCCCACTTTATTTGGAGCGGAAAACGTCCCAGAATTAGATATTCTGTTCTGCAACTGGCCAGAGAGAGAGGTGGCTAAATAAACAGTATGATGCACACTGAAAACAATTAGAAGTAACTTGGGGAGACTTATACAACACTCGGGAGCTCCTTTTTGGGATGCCCCCCAAGTGCCAAGGGATAATGAATTATCCGAAGTTCACCAGGGAACACTTAACATGGCTTAAGGTCAGTAATGATTATTTTACATTCCCTGAAAAATTGTTCTTGGGAACACTGAAATATAATGCAAATTTGACAGCAGGTCCCTCAGGCCCCTATGTAGTTCAGTGGCAGAGAGATGGCATTTTATTAATTTTCCAGTTAATGGACAGAACAGGTCTCCTTCCCTTTGTCTCCCTTCAGAAGGAATATCACTTGCCCCATAAATATTTTATGTCTTATTTACATCTTAAATCATACCTTCAGCCATATGAACGGTCACTCGCGGCCCTAAGTGAAAACCCTACCCAAATAATACAACTGTTACAAGCTCATATCAGAGGAACAACCTCGGACCACCTGATTAGTAAGATATATAAGGCCTTAAATGAAAGACAGGGAGACTCGACCAACTCAATCAGGTTTAGATGGGAACAAGAACTGCAGGTATCAATCAGTGAGAAGGACTGGAATGACTCTGCTTTACCAACTATAAAAATCTTTTTCTCTCCATACTGGCGTGAATACATGTGGAAACTCCGATCTTACTTCGAGAGGGCTCTTGCAGTAGGTAATTACATATAGGACTGACGCTGGCAGGCGGCAGGACCCCACGGAAACATTTCTAGCTAGCAGTCCCTGGCGAGGGACCGCCCCCACGTCAGGTGACCGGCGTCAGGAGATGTCGGTATAAAGGGGTGGTCCCGGATGCCCACCTTCCAGTTCTTTCCCGCCGTTAGCTCATGCAGCACCTCGCGGAGAAGTTTGTGCTTAGTCAGCCCTACCTTCGTCGGTTTTTTACCGAAAATAATTTTTTTTCAACTAACGTCAGTACAATCGTCAGTGTATGTCGTCCCCTACACCCTCCGAGCACAAGAATAAGTGCGATTCGTGTGGCGCCTAACTACCTCACAAGGACGGCCACTCCCTGTGCCTGTTCTGCCTAGGCCCCGATCACCCGGTTGAGAAATGCCAGCAGTGCCTCAGTTTCAACGCGGCTACCTGGAAAAGGCGGCAGCAATCCCTGGAAGCCCATATTCTGAAGAAGAAAATGAGTTCTATGGAGAAGGAGCTCAAAAAACAGAGGCAAGTGTCCACTTCCCCCGAAGGCCATCGGAAGAAGAAGAAGGAGAGGCACCGGGACAAGGGCTCCTCTACCGTGTCTCCCTCAGGAGTCGCTGGGACGTAGTTAACATCCCCTCTGGAGGATCGCTCCTCGATGGCCGCCTTGGAGGTTTCGGAGGGGGCGTCGGCCTGCCCGTCTGGCTCGCGCTCTGGCCTTGCGGGCATCTCCGGGCAGTTGGGAGGCCTCCGCCCCGGTTCAGCCACAGGCTTGTGGCCTACCATTGTGGGCGACTCTGGTAAGCCGGGCGTCGGCTTCTCCGACGTCCGCCCGGAGAGGGCCGATAAGACATCCGACCCTTCGGGGTGGCGTGCGGCCTCCACTCTACCGGACCAGGCTGATCACTCTACTCGGCCCGCCTCCGGTGATGGCTCTCATAGGTCGGGAGCTCACCCCAACGCCTCACGTCAGCTCATCCGACGTCCGGCTGGCGAAGGAACCGACGACGGACCCCCACCATGTCTGTCGTACCTGGTTCCCCGCAGCCTTCGCTGCCATCTGGGGAACCAGAGTCTCCCCAACTTGACTCCGGGGATTTTTCCCTTCTATCCCCGGGCGAAGCTGGGGGTCTTTTGCCTCCGTCAGTCCTTCCGCCACCTGGTACGCCAGACCTGACATCTGCTCCGCGGACGCCGGCCCCTCCGATGTTGGTACCTCCGACACCAGGGCCTCCGCCATTGGCCCTGACGTCGGTCTTACCGACTCCAGGAGATATTCTGCTCCCATCTGGCCCTCCGGGCCCTCCACTATGGACCTGCCTGTGAGGCCACCAGCCGGGCCGTCTGCTCCGGCAGCCCCCCCGGCTCCCGGATACCCTCCGTCTTATCCAAACGCCAGCGTACCTGGGACCACAGTATCCGGCACCACAGTACCCAATGCCAGGCTTCCCGACGCCGCAGTACTCGACGCCACAATACCCGACGCCGGGCTACCCGCAGCCGGGTTTTGGATACGCTCCATACGGTTACAACCCGTATCCTTATCCCCCACCTCCTCCTTCTCCACCGCCCTCGTGGCCGCTGCTGGACCTGCAGGAGACTTTGGCCTCCTGGTGGGCTGAGGCCAAGGCTTAGCTCATCAAAGAGGTCGAGAGCCACCTTCCGGCGATGGTGCCGTCCCTGGTTCCCATACGTCCGAGGCGGCACACTCCCTCACCACCTCCGGACTTCAGGGTTCTTCCGTCTGGATCCAGAGAAGGGCAAGACACGCTTCCCCGGGGACTTCCCAAGGGGTCCGTTCCTCCCCCAGATCGGGAAAGGGAGTCTTTCTCCTCTTCATCCTCCTCTTCACCCTCGGACTCCTCGGACTCTTCCAGCAGTTGCTCGAGAGGGGCAGCAAACGCGCTCTCTCAGTCACAGGCCAGGACTCCTCCGAAGTCTCCTCCGGAGGATCCTTCTACGGAGTTGCTTAGGAAAATCCAGGAGGTTCATCAGTGGCACTCCCTGGAACCAGAT
Organism: Neoceratodus forsteri; assembly: GCA_016271365.2. Taxonomy (NCBI): domain Eukaryota; kingdom Metazoa; phylum Chordata; order Ceratodontiformes; family Ceratodontidae; genus Neoceratodus; species Neoceratodus forsteri. The sequence goes on along the minus strand of CM028131.1, from coordinate 679,841,377 downwards.
CCTCAGCGTCTGAAACTCGCTGAACATCTGGATCTGCCCATGACAGCTCCTACTTTGGTGCCACCCTGGATGGAGCCACATGCCGACCTCATTACCACAATATGGAAACAGCCGTCGGCCTTAGCCCCACTTCATAGGAAGTCGAACAGGCTATATCAGGCTCCAGAGGGTGTTGATTTTCTGGATTCTCACCCTCGTGCCGACTCGGTTATGATTAGCGCCGCTCACGGCCGGTCGGCGAACCCCAAACATCTTAGCTCATCACCACCTGATAAGGAATCGCGCCTTCTGGACCAGTATGGGAGAAAGATTTATGCTTCCTCCACGCTGGGGATCAGGGCCCTGAACTATGTCGGCCATATGGGGGACTACCAGAAGGCCATTCTGACTCAGGCGGAAGCCAAATTGGACTCCTTCCTTCAGACTCCCAAGTCAAGCAGGGTTGGCTGATCTTATCCGCTCTGCTCGTTGGCATTGATCGACATACTACATGTGACCCGATGCAGTGGACACTGCTGGGGGGAGCTCAGCTTTGCTGTAGGCCCTCTGGCATCATGCTTGGCTCCATGTGTCAGGGTTGGTCCCGGAGGTGCAATCTGCTATCCAGGAAGCACCCTTCCGGAGTCGGTCTTTCGGGGTGATGTCAAGGACATCATCACCGATTTGCAGAGAAGGGGCGGCACTGGAAGTCAGTTGATTCCATGTACCGTCCCCATCAACTAACAAGCGCCGTCCTTCGCCAGACAGAATCGGCCAAAGCGGGAAACCCCAGGAAGCCCGGGCCACAAAGCGCCGGGCCCCCCACAACTGCCAAGCCCCCACTGCCCAAAAAAGCAGCGGATGCTTCAGCTGCGGCGCTGCCCCACACCACCTGACTTCTTTCCTGTCCCACTGCCTCTGGACTCCCCAGAGGAACCGGTAGGAGGGAGGTTTTCCCTCCACCTTCCAGGATGGGAGAGAATAACCACAGATTCTTGGGTGCTCCAGCTCATAGCAGAAGGACACTTGATAGAGTTTCTTTAGAAACCACCCCGCCACCCCCCTCTGAAGTCGTCGTATTCAAGGGAACATCTTCTCTTGGTCCAGGAGGAAATTTCGGCTCTCCTGCCGAAACAAGCAATAGACCCATTCCCTTCATCTGCGAGGGACGGGTTACTATTCCCATTTCTTCCTGGTCCCAAAGAAGACAGGAGATCTCAGACCAATTTTGGATCTCAGTTCCCTGAGTCTTTACGTAGAATACAAAAGGTTCAGGATGCTCTCTTTGCAGAGCCTTCTGCCCCACCTCTGGCCAGGTCAATGGCTTTGTGCTCTGGATATGCAGGATGCTTATCTGCACATTCCCATTCACCCATCTCATCGCAAATACCTTCATTTTGCGTTCCAGGGGGACCAGTGCCAGTTCAAGGCGCTCCCGTTTGGTCTATCCTCGGCCCCCCGAGTGTTTAGCAAATGCCTGGCAGTGGTGGTGGCCCCCTGCGTACCAGGGGAGTGCAGGTTTTCCTGTACCTGGACAACTGGCTCCTGGCAGCCTCATCCAGGGAGGAACTCCTGCGTTACCTCTCCCTTACCCAGCAGGTTTTTGCCTGCCTGGGTATTACCATCAATCATTCCAAGTCTCATCTGGACCCATCCCAGAGGCTACAGTTTATTGGGGTGATTCTCGATTCGACCACGGGCAAGGCCTTCCTGCCTCCGGACAGGGCGTCCACCCTTCAGACCCAAATAAGTCTGTTGTCCGACCACAGGATGGTCTCTGCGAGGTCGGTCCTTCGCCTTCTCGGGCTAATGGCGGCTGCTATCCCGACGGTGCCTCGTGCTTGACTCCACATGAGGATTGCTCAGTGGACTCTACACTCTCAATGGGATCAGCTAGTGGACGACCTAGATCACCCAGTTCTGATCTCCTCGCCGATGATTCAAGACTTGCAGTGGTGGATGGTTCAAGAGAACCTGTTTCGGGGAGTTCCTTTCTTTCATCCTCTCCCCCTCCCAGACTCTAACCACAGACGCCTCAGGTGAAAGGTGGGGAGCCCATCTAGGCCTTCATCGGACCCAGGGCTCCTGGTCCAAGCTAGAACAAGCTCTCCACATCAATGTGCTCGAGCTTCGGGCAGTGTTGTACGCTCTCCAAGCCCTTCACCAATACATCCTTCCTGGTCACCTAGCCGTCCAGACGGACAACATGTGCGTGGTGTGGTACATCAACAAACAGGGAGGGACTCGGTCCTACCCTCTTTGCAGGGAGGCAATTAGGGTTTGGGATTGGGAAACACAACACGACCTTCACCTCATGGCAATTCATGTTCCGCGGGAGTCGACAACACCCTGGCAGACAAGCTAAGTCGCTCTTCTGCTCTGACTCACGAGTGGGAACTGGACCAAGGGGTACTAGACAATATCTTCCAACTTTGGGGAACACCACAGGTCGACCTGTTCGCATCCCCCCTTAACGCAAAACTTCCCATCTTCTGCTCACTCGTTCCAGAGCAAGGCACTTTTTGGAGCGACGCTCTGTCTCTAGACTGGAAGGACAGATTCATCTATGCCTTTCCCCCAATTCCACTTATCCCACAAGTCTTGCAGAAACTAGCTTCAGAAGGAGCGCGAATTATTCTGATTGCTCCTTTCTGGCCCAGGCAAGTTTGGTTCTCTTCTACAACAATACTCAGAAATCCTCCTCTTCTCTGTCTCGAGGTTTGTTGACCCAGGATCAGGGACCCTGATCCATCCAGGCCTCAAATCCCTTCAACTGCATGCATGGCTCCTGCAGACTTAGCCCAATCCCGTTTTGGAGTGTCTCCCAAAGTGGCGGAGATTTTGGTGGAGGCCAGAAAACCCTCCATCAGATCTACTTATGCCATGAAGTGGTAAAGATTCACTATCTGGGCCGCTTCCAAGACCATGGAACCCTTCTCCTGTTCAGCGGGGCTTCTGCTGGAGTATCTACGTCATCTGTTTGACCTGGGTCTCAGCCATTCTTCTCTGAAGGTACACATGGCGGCCATCTCAGCCTATCGTGTTCCCTTCGCAGACAAAGCTTTTGCTCAACTGGAGGTCTCCAAGACCTTTCTCAGAGGGGTCCTTCATCTGAGGCCCCCCATCCATACTCCTGCTCCCCCTTGCGACTTGAATTTTGTTCTCGAGAAACTTACTCTCCCTCCCTTCGAACCTGCAGCTTCTGTGGATTTGAAGTTCCTTTCATGGAAGACTCTCTTCTTGGTGGCCATTACTTCTGCTCGGAGAATTTCTGAGCTCCAGGCACTGATTTGTAAAATCCCATACTTGATTTTTCACAAGGAACATGTTGCTCTTCGCACGAATCCTAAGTTTCTCCCTAAAGTAGTAGCTGAGTCTACTCTAAATCAGTCCATAGAGTTACCTGCCTTTTTTACACAGTATTCTAATCAAGGGGAGTATTTACTCCATACTATGGATGTTCACTGGATTCTGAGATACTACACCAACATGATGAAGGATCTCAGAAAGACTGATCAATTGTTCGTCTCTTTTGCTCACAAAAGGGAAGGCAATACTGTTTCCAAGCAATGCCTGTCTTAAGTGGTTGGCTCATTGCATCACTTTCTGTTATGACAAATACAACAAGACCCTCCCGGGTCAAGTCAGAGGCCACTCCACAAGAGGAGTAGCTGCCTCAGTGGCTTGTTTCAAGAATGTGTCTGCGGCAGACATCTGCGCTGCCGCCACCTGGACTTCCATCCATACCTTTACTAAACACTACAGTTTGGATGTTGCCTCTCGCCGTAGAGCTGGCTTCAGGCTGGCTGTTTTGCAAGGCCTCCTATCTTGAGACTTGCACAACCAGAACTGCTTTTTGGAGTAGTTTTCCTCCTCCCGGTGCCTCTCTTTGTTCCAGACTACTTGGGATTCAGTCCTATATGTAATTACCTACTGCAAGAGCCCTATTGAAGTAAGATAGTATAGTTACGTAAGAACTTACCGTAGCAGTAGATCTTCGAGAGAGGCTCTTGCAGTAAATATCTATCCGCCCTTCATCCCCCTAGGCTTTTCAGCTCCTTTTTCCATTGAGGGAAATATCCGCTTCTCTCTCATCCGCCTCTTTTGGCCTGTGGCAGGAAAGAACTGGAAAGGGTCAGGACCGCCCTTTATACCGGCGTCTCCTGGCCTGGTCACCTGGCGTGGGGGCGGTCTCGCCGGGGACTGCTAGCTAGAAATTTTTCAGGGTCCTGCCGCCTACCGGCGTCAGTCCTATATGTAATTACCTACTGCAAGAGCCTCTCCCGAAGATCTACTGTTACGGTAAGTTCTTACGTAACTGTACTTTCTCATTTCTTCCACACACCAGCCTTGCTGGCTAGTATGGGAGAATTAGGGGAAGGACAGTATTGGAGAGAATGTGGGGATGATAGAGCAAATCAGAGCCATGTCCTTTGGTCATGTCCTATGCTATCCAAGTTTTGGAAAGAGATCTTCGAGGAGCTGAGTACAATTTGTGACACCACTGATTTATTCACTCCCACATTTATATTGACTTTTAAACCAAAAGGTCTGCGAATTGACAAAAACTTGCTGAAACAAATTTTAAAATTTATAATAGCAGCCCACAAAATTATCACTAGACTGTGGTTTACAAATAAAATACCCACTAAAAAAGCCTGGATTGTTTTGTCCAGGGAGATATATGCCCTTGAGCAACTCTTGGCCAAGATGATGGACAAAGTTCAAAAATTTGATGTACAATGGCAAAAGTGTATATCATGCTGACTAAATTGTTATGATGATTTTGTACCTTAAGCTATGTACTTAACATGTGATTTTGCTCTTGTTTTGCACTGAAAAAATGCTCAGGATATGATCTGTGATGCTTCTGGAATTTTAATGGGAATAAAATCTGGGCGGGAAAGGGGAGGGCTCACCGTGCTATGCCTGATTTGATTTGAATGGATCACAGACTGAACTTAAAATGAGTAATTATGATTCTTTGGATACTAAAGCAATAAGATGTTAATTTATTTTCCACTAATATGACTACTATAAGTATACATGTAATGTATTGTGATGTTATCAACTGATATTAATAAGTGATGTATTGCTGCCTGGAAAATTGTTGCATTTATAAATTAAATAAAAAGACTAAATTAAAAAAAAAAAGGTGACGGAACCTCTAAAACGGTCACTTACCTGGTGGACTCAAGAGGACAACCTTCTGAAAGGGTTTCCCTTTGCCCCACTGGAATCTCAGATCTCCCATCACCACGGATACATCCCTACTCGGATGGGGAGCTCACTGTCAAGATCTCCACACCCAAGGTCGATGGAATCAGGACAAGTCTCAACTCCACATAAATATCCTAGAAATGAGAGCTGTCCTGTATGCAGTCCGAGCTCTGAAGGACATTCGCTGTCACAAGATCATTCTCCTTCAAACGGACAACAAAGCAGTGATGTACTGCATCAGCAAACAGGGCGGAGCAGACTCTTGCCCCTTATGCAGGAAAGCAATGAGAGTGTGGGAGTGGTTCCCGGAGCACAAAGCCCTGATCCAGGCAGTTTACCTTCCGGGAGTGCAGAACAATCTGGTGGATCGTCTCAGCAGAACGGAAACAGATCCTCACTAGTGGTCTCTTGACACAAGCATCGTGCAGTCGCTCTTCAAAGAGTGGGGAACTCCAGACCTGGACCCTTTTGCATCCCCACTCAATGCAAAACTGCCCTATTCTGTTCCAGAAATCCAGAACCTGGCACTTTCTGTCAGGATGCATTCAGACTGCGGTGGACAAGACGCTTTCTGTACGCATTTCCTCCTCTTCCCTTAGTTCAGAGGGTACTGCTCAAGCTGGAGGCACAAGGGGGCAGAATGATCCTCATCGCCCCATTCTGGCCTCATCAGATTTGGTTTCCATTAATCAACAGATTATTGAAAACTTCACCGAGACAGCTTCCACTTCGAACAAATCTGCTGACCCAGGTCCCAGTGGTCCATCCCAACCTGAGATCCCTTAACCTCCACGCATGGCTCCTGAAGAGATAGAGGTGAGTAGGTTTGACGTTTTACATAGGATCTCAGACATTCTCCTAGTGGCACACAAGCCGGCTACTAGAAAAACTTACATGGCAAAGTGGAAGCGGTCCTCCATCTGGTGTGCAAAGTCCTCCCTGGACCCCTTCTTCTGCCCACCAAACAAAGTCCTGGCATATCTTATGGACCTGTCTAATACAGGACTTCAATACTCAACCATGAAGGTTCACCTCTGCACAATCTCGGCGTACCACAAGCCTGTACACTCCATGTCTTTGGCTCAGTTACCTTTGGTCAAGAGGTTCCTTAAAGGTATACTTCACACTAGGTCACCAGTCAGACATCCAGTATCCACCTGGGACATTAACCTTGTGCTAGACATGCTCAGTCGTAAACCTTTCGAGACCCTAGTAACTTGTGAGCTGAACTTCCTGACCTGGAAGACTGCCTTCTTTGTAGCCATTACCTCTGCTTGCAGTGTGTCTGAAATACATGCTTTTGGCCACTGACCCCCCCCCCTCCACCCCATATACCATATTTCACAAAGATAAGGTGGTTCTTTGAACTCACCTTAAGTTTCTCCCTAAAGTGGTCTCGGAATTCCATTTGAACCAGGCCTTGGTTGTTTCGACCTACTTCACAAACTTCCAGAATGAAGGAGAGCATACCCTGCATTCTCTGGATGTTAAGAGGGTTTTGCGGTTCTACATAGAACTAAAGAGGTCCACAAATCTAAACAACTATTTGTCTCTTTCAGCATATCCCGGCTGGATCAAGCTGTTGCTATCAGATATATTTCAGCGTGGCTAGTGGCATGTCTTCACCAATGCTGCTCCATGGCACAGGTTAAGCTGGAAGGCAAGGTATACACGCTCATTCTACCAGGGCAGTCACAGCATCTCTGGCAGAAATTCGACATGTGTCAATTGCAGACATCTGCAGTGCAGCTACTTGGAGTTCTGTGAGCATTTTTGTGAAGCACTACGCTTTGGAGTTCCATACCAGACAGCATCAATCCTTTGGCAGGACAGTCCGTAATGGACTCCTGTCCTAAGTGAGCTCCTCTATCCTGCCGCCCTTCTCGGGGGATTATTTCAGCTCGGTACTCTCCCATTAGTGTGAATGAGTGGTGGAGACGTTCTGTCCAGGAAGATATGAAAATTACATACCTACCGTAATTCTTGATCTTCTTGGACGAAGTCTCCACCACTCATTCACACCCCCACTCTCCATCCCCCAAGCTCACTTTTCTGTTTTTGGTCTTCACTTTCTTGATGGCTGGGCTGTGAAGACTCTGTTATGTTGATCCTTCTTATACAGGTCATTCGGTCTGTCTTGTGTCTGACATAGGTTAGTTTACGCTGCACCTCCTCAGTAAAAAAGGTACTGAGGCGGTTGGAGGGTCGACACCGAGGTAGCCTATATGGCACAAGCCAGGCTTGCGGCGCCACTTCCTCACGACTCTACCTAGGCGCGACCCTCCTGAAGAATTTTGGCTCCCGCTGGGTCCTAGTGCCTCTGGCATAGTCCCATTAGTGTGAATGAGTGGTGGAGCCTTCGTCCAAGAAGATCAAGAATTACGGTAGGTACATAAGTTTCATTTCTGGCAGTAGGGCTGTGTCTGGTCTGCTGCCCTTTCTGGAGGGTGGGTCCGACCACAGTCCCTTGCTCGGGAGGAAGGACAGTCCTCCCATAAGCACAAAAAGAAGCGGGCCTGTTCCCGGTCTCCTTCAGGGACCCGGCACCGCTCAACCTCAAGATCGTCTTCTTCCCATCGGAAGAAGCAGAAACGGTACCACTCGAGGTTACCCCCTGTGATAGGTCTGCTAGGGAGTCTTCGGTAGTGGAGAGTGGTAGGCCCCTCCTGGGTCCCCAGTGGCTTCCACTCTTAATGGCCAAGACTCTCGACACCGGAACCCCTCTCTGTCCTCATGCGTGGTTCCCGGTGAGCAATTTCGTCACTAGCCGCTCTTATGGAGCAGTGGGTACAGCATCTGTCTCGTTTGCCCTTGCTGATGGACCCAGTTCTAGGGCCATCGAGTCTCAGAGCTGCTGGGCATTGGCTGGGGCCAATGGGACGTGCGTTTGGTACTGGCGATGGATAATACACCCTCACTGATACCAGCTCCATTGACGCCCATTCCATGTGCCTTTCCCCCTCACTCTCATTCCTTGCAGGGGCTGACACGGTACCACTTTCCTCCCACTCCTTTTCCAGGTCTGACAATGGTTCTTAGATTTCGGTGCCACGCAGAGTGCCGGGGTCTTTGGTGCTGAGCACGGCGCCAGGGCGTTCGGTGCTGAGCACAGTGCCGAGGTCTTCGCCTGTGGCGGTTCCGGTCTGCCCCTTGCCCAGACCAGGCTTTGGCCTTACAGGGCCTGATTTCTCCGGGGTAGAGGTGGAGAATGATGTGTCTGACCCTGACCTTATTCTGTCTGATGAAGGCGAGGATGACTCATCCTTCGGCTTGGATGAGAAGCCCTCTGTCCCAGCTGAACCCCTAGTTGAAGATCTTTCCTTCCAGTCTCTTCTCAAAATCATGGGGACAACCCTGGCTCTGTAGACCCAGGTAGGCTTTTGCGCTCCAGTTCCTTCATATTCCTAATGTTCCTTTGAGTCTTACGCCTCCTGTCCCCCGAGACTTTATCACAGGCAATGTGGGAGAGGTTGACTCTGATTCCTTCTGTGGCCAAGTCCATAGACAAGAAGTATGCCCCTCCCAAGGACAGACCTTTCTTAGCATCAAAACCTATTGCAGATGCGTTGGTTGTCCTTGCAGAGAATGACAAGGCTGTTCTCCCTCAGGAAGCATCAGCACGTCCTATTAATAAGGAATCTCATAAAATTGACACCTTGAGGAAGCTGGCTTTTGCAGTCGCAACCCTAGGCATGCATATTACCAGATCTTACTTTGAGAGGAAGCTCTTGCAGCAGGTAACACTTATATAGGACTGATGCCTCCTGGCGGCAGATCTCGGCATTTCTTTTCTCTAGCAGTACTGACGTGGGACCGCCTACCCGGCATTGGCCCCGCCCCTGACATCATGCAGTATAAAGGGCATAGGCGGTCCCCACATGTTCCAATTCTTTCCCACCATGGCACTCAATAGTACGGCTCTCGGCTTGCCTTCAGGTTCTTCAGCTCTAGAAAGTATCAAAAATATTTAGAATCTTTTCGAGTTTTTTCGACAACGTATGTCCTCCCTTTTGACCGGGCACTGTAATAAGTGCTCTCGTGGACGGCAGATCCCTGCCAAGGACAGTCACTCTGCCTGCCTCTTCTGTCTGGGCCCAGACCACGACACAGACGCCTGTACCCACTGCCAGGCCTTCAACAGTCAGATCAGGATCAGAAGGCAAAAGTCGCTTCAGGCCCACCTTGCGCAGCAGCAGCTCACCCAGATCCAGCAAGACACGTCCTCCGGTAGGGAGTCTCGCTCTCCCCCACTCCCGAAAAAGAAAAGGAGAAGCACCACCGTAGGGATCGAGACCACTCGCCTTCCAGGCCCAGGTCTTCCAGCTCGGCTGGTGGTTCCGGCTCCTCCGGACATGAGGCCCGGCTTACTTCTCTCAAGTCTCCCGCCTCTCTTGCTACAGTGCCCAACTTACAACCCATCAGGATCCGGATGGATTCTGGTTCTACAGCGACCTCCAGAACTGCAGATGTTGGGGCATCTGCCAAGAAGTCATCCGCATCAGGCTCCTCTGGCCACAAGAGGCACTCTGACTCCAGCTCAGTGCCTTCTCCAAGTAAGAAATCCTCCCGTTCGGCATCCGCTAACCCCCAGGAGGTCAAGCAGCCTTCGGGCAATTCTTCTCATCGGGCCACTACTTTGCCGCCTAAACACAAGAAGGACCGACGTCCATTCGTAGAACCGGACCAATGTCACTCCAATAAGCATAAAGCTGATCGGCCCTCCAAGTCCTCTTCGTCCGACCACCCCCATCCTTCTCCGACCAAGGGGCATCCGTCGGACATGAAACATAGAATTTGACAGCAGAGAAGGACCGCTTGGCCCACCTAGTCTGCCCATTTTCCTACCTAACAGATAAGCTGCAGATCCTAGTTAACCAACAGCTTACTTTCTCCTACGTGGATACAATACCGACACCGGTCACTCCTCTGCCTCCTCCGGTGCCAGATAAACCTGTACCACAACCATCGTCGGTCCCTCCGATGTCGCCTCATGACCGTTCGCCGGTCTCTCCGACGTCATTGAGATCTTCCTGGACATAAAGTCTCCACCACTCATTCACACTGATGGGATCTATGCTGGAGGTGCTAGAACCCAGCAGGAGCAAGAGATGGAGCCACGAGGAGCAGCGCCATGAGCCTCAGCTCGTGCAGCAATGGCTGTCTCGGCGTCGACCCTCCAACCATCTCCGTTTTTTTTTTCCTGCCGTCGAGTGTGCTTCAGTGACAATGTCGCTCGCCCGTTGGGAGTCAAACTTCAAACTAGCAGCATAGTTTTCAGTTTATTATTTTGTAATATACAGTATCTCAAAATAAGTACCGCTTACGTTTAACTATACTTATTAAAAAAAAAGAAGTCTTCAGCCTACATTGACAGAGTCAACCATGAGCGGGTCAGGTGATGTAAGGGAGACTTCCTATGAAAGCTGTTCAGTCAGCCAGGCCAGGTCCGGTCCATTGCCCTCTCCAGAGGGGGGGTCTGACAACGGACAGCCCGATGCTGGGGGGGGATGGGCGGTCTCCCTGAAAGCATAAAGGAAAATGGTCGCGCTCTCGACACCGTTCGGCCTCAAGCTCTTCTTCGGCCCGCAGGTCAAAAAAGAGAAGGCATCACTCGAGGTCGCCTTCTGGTATGTCTGCACGTCGATGGTCGGTTATCAGAGCCAGGTGCCGGTCTCCTCCGGAGTCACCGGTTTCTGTCTCCAGTGACCGTCCTCCTCGACATCGGAGCCCATCCCCGCCTTTTGGAAGGGCTTCAGATGAGCAGTTTCATCAGTGGGACGCTCTTATGGAGCAATGGGGTCGGAGGTTGGTCCAGCTGCCTGATCTGGTCACTCCGAGGCCTTCGGGCCTTTCAAGGGAGCGGGTAGGGCAGTTGGACCTTCCCAATCGCGTGGCACCCTCTTCGGTGCCGTTGACTCCGCGCTCAGGTGTTTCCCCCCCTCACATGGCTGCGGCGCAGGGGGCCACACCGATACCTCTATCTCCTGGTATTCTTCCTGCTTTTTCCTTAAATCACAGTTTTCAGAGCCCTGGATTGGTTTCAGTGCCATCGGCGTCGATGCACCTCTCTGCGCCATCTTCGGCATCGATGTGCCTGTTGGCGCTGTCCTCAGCGCCGCTGGGGTTGTCGGCGCCGTCCTTGGCACTGCTGGGGTTGTCGGCGCCGTTGCACCTGTCGGCACAGAGGGGGTTCTCACAGCCATGTGCTAGGCTGTTTCAGATGGCACCAACTTCCTTGCCTTCGGGATCGTGTTCCTGTTCGGCGCCAAAGTTTGGTGCGGCGTCGTCCAGCCTTCAGGGCTTCTTGACTCCAATTCTTCCCTTTTCTTCTTTCCCTTCTGACTTTCACTCCTTCCCTGTCCATACAGTCCCTCCTTGGCTGTCAGGAGATGATATTGAGCCTGACCCAGACCATCGGCTGGGTGATGATGTTGAAGGAGCAGGAATTAATCCTGTTGCAGAGCCTGTGGTTGAGGACCTGTCATTTAAGTTTCTGCTGAAAAATTTGAATTCAACTCTTTCTCTCCAGACTACACATATAGATCCTGGGAAGCTCTTGAGGCTCCAATACCTACATGTCCCGGAGATCCCTATGGAGTTAACTCCCCCGGTGCAACCATCCTTTGAGACACTGTCTCAGAGCGTATGGAATAATCCCACGCTCATTCCTTCTGTGGCTAAGTCCATAGACAGGAAGTATGCTGCTCCCAAAGTTCGACCCATTTTGGTCTCCAGGCCTTTGCGGACCCTATTGTAGTCTTGGCAGAGAATGGTAAACAAAGAATCTCGTAAGATAGATACTTTAAGTAAGAGAGCCTTTGCTGCCTCCACCCTGGGTATGCGTATAGCCAGCTACCAGGGCTATTTTTCTCAATATGAGTATGCTCTTTGGCATTCACTCAAGCAAATAGTGGAAGCTCTGCCTGAGTCAGACACTAGTTCATAGCTTCTTCAGACCATAACCAGAGGTATCGAGTCCAACAACCAGCAGGTTAAAGCAGCTATGGACGCTTTCGACACTGCTTCTCAAGCAGCGGCAGCAGGCATTTGTACCCACCGTCACTTCTGGTTACGCACGTCGGGCTTCACGAATGATGCCCAGCAGCAGGTCATGGCTTTACCATTTGACGGTATGTATCTGTTCGGACCTCAAATAGAGCAAGCGCTGGAGGCCACTCAGAAAACTAGATCGGCCATTAAAACGGCTTGACCCGCTCCCACCCCTTCTCGGGAGGGGAGTGTTAACAAGTGTCAATTTCACAACCGTCAGTCCTTTCAAGGCAAGGGCAGGGGAGGTTTTAACAAAAACCAAGCCCCCCAGCCTCAAAAGAAAATGCAACAGAAGGCACAAGGGCCCAAAGCACCCAGTGCCACCTTCTGAGTTCCTGGCCCAGGTCCCACCTCAGCTGCCCGAGGGGGACTCTTCCTCAGCGGTGGGAGGGCGTCTGATTCAGTTCTACAACAAGTGGAAGTCCATAACTTCGGACAAATGGGTTCTCCAGATAATTCACGAGGGGTACTCCCTCAACCTTTCAGAAACCCGTCCGGATCGTCCTCCCAAATGACAGCCTAGGCTGTCAACAATTCAGTCAGACCTTCTTGCCTCGGAGATACAAGGCCTTCTGAACAACAAGGCAGTAGTAATAGTTCCGCTGGATCAATGAAACACAGGTTTCTACTCCCATTACTTCCTGGTCCCAAAAAAGACTGGTGGCATGCGCCCCATTCTGGACCTCAGAAAGTTAAACAAGTTTCTTCCCAAGGAAAAGTTCAAGTGATATCACTAGGGACCCTGTTACCCTTGCTTCATCAGCATGATTGGCTAGCTACCCTGGACATGCAGGATGCTTACTAACATATTCTTATACCCCCGAAGCACCACAAATACCTAAGATTTGTGGCGCTGGGTCAACACTATCAGTTCAGAGTCCTGCCCTTTGAGCTATCATTGGCGCCACGAGTTTTTACAAAGTGTTGTGCAATTCTCGCAGCGCATCTTAGGAAAATCAGAATTCTATTGTTTCCATATCTGGATGTCTGGCTCTTAGCAAGCCCTTCCAGACAGAAACTCTCGACGCCGTTGCTACAGCCTCAGACTTTCCCACGTCCATGGGAGTTCTGCTAAATCTCAAGAAATCGCAGTTGCAGCCCTTCCAGAAGCTCCTCTTCATAGGAACTCTTCTGGACACCACCTGTGCGAATGTTTTTCTGCCAGAGGACAAAAGAAGCAATATCCTGCAGATGGCCGGATACATCAGAGAAAACAGCTCAGTTCGAGCTATCTCGATGCAACGGATGCTGGGTCTCATTGCATCCTCAGTGTTCACTGTACCGCTAGCACATCTCCACATGAGAACCTCTCAGTGGATGCTCAATACTCAGTGGTATCCAGCCACTCACCCTCAGTCCTTTCTCATCAAGGTGACAGAACCTCTGAAGAGGTTACTCACCTGGTGGTCGCAAGAGGACAATCTTCTGGAAGGGTATCCCTTTGCTCCTCTGGATCATCAGATTTCCATTACCATGGATGTGTCCCTGATGGAGTGGGGAGCTCACTGTCAGGATCTCCGCACCCAAGGTACGTGGACTCAGGTCGAGTCCCAACTCCACATAAACGTCCTGGAAATGAAAGCCGTCCTCTATGCAGTCCGGGCTTTGAAGGACATTCTCTGTCACATTAACATTCTCCTTCAAATGGACAACAAAGCAGTGATGTATTACATCAACAAGCAGGGCGGTGCACACTCATACCCTTTTGCAGGGGAGCAATGAGAGTGTGGGAATGGTGCCTAGAGCACAAGGCTCTAATTCAGGCGGTCTGCCTGCCAGGAGTGCAGAACGAACTGGCAGACCATCTCAGCAGAACGGAGACAGATCCTCACGAATGGTCTCTCGACTCAACCGTAGTTCAATCACTATTCGCAGAGTGGGGAACCCCAGACCTGGACCTTTTTGCATCCCCACTCAACACAAAACTGCCTCTCTTCTACTCCAGAAATCCAGGGCCTGGCATTTTCTGTCAGGATTTGTTCAGGCTGCACTGGACAAAACGCTTTCTATACGCCTTTCCTCCGCTTCCACTAATTCAGAGTACTTCTCAAGTTCGAGTCTCTGGGGAACAAAATGATCCTCATTGCTCCCTTCTGGTCTCGACAGATATGGTTTCCGTAACTCAATAGTATGTCAGAAACCCCTCCGAAGGCGCTCCCCCTTCAGACAAACCTTCTGACCCAGGGTCCTGTGGTCCATCCCAATCTGAGGTCACTTCACCTTCACGCTTGGCTCCTGAAGAGATAGAGGTGAATAGGTTCAATGTCTCTCAGAGAGTTTTAGATATTCTTTTGGCCGTGCACAAGCCAGCCACCAGAAAAACTTACACAGCTAAATGGAAGTGTTTTTCTCTCTGGTGTGCAAAATCTTCTTTGAATCCCTTTTCCTGCCCACCAGATAAAGTTCTAGAGTACCTCCTAGACCTCTCAAATTCAGGTCTACAATACTCTACAGTCAAAGTTCACCTTTGTGCCATTTCAGCTTATCATGAGCCAGTACTTTCCTTGTCTCTGGCTCAGTTACCTGTAGTTAAGAGGTTTCTTAAGGGTATTCTGCATACCAGACCCCCTGTCAGATGTCCAGTCGCAGCCTGGGACATTAACCTTGTGCTAGACATGCTCACTCGAAAGCCTTTCGAGCCTCTAGCTACTTGTAAACTGAAATATCTCACTTGGAAAACGGCCTTCCTGGTGGCCATCTCCTCAGCACGCAGGGTATCTGAAGTACATGCTTTGGTTACAGACCCTCCGTACACTGTATTTCATAAGGACAAAGCCGTTCTTAGGGCTCATCCTTAGTTTCTCCCTAAGGTTGTCTCAGATTTCCATCTAAATCAACCTTTAGTCCTATCTACTTACTTTGCAAACTTCCAGAATGAAGGAGAGCATACCCTTCTTTCTCTAGATGTCAAAAGAGCTCTGCATTTCTATTTAGATAGAACAAAGGAGATTCGCAAAGCTCAACAACTGTTTGTGTCGTTCAGCGAGACCCGGCTGGGTCAACCTGTCGCTATCGGATGTATTTCAGCATGGCTGGTCGCATGCCTTCGCCACTGTTATTCCATGGTGCAGGTTAAACTGGAGGGCAGAGTGTACGCTCACTCTACTAGAGCAGTCGCGGCATCCCTGGCAGAAATCCGCAACGTGCCCATTGCAGACATTTGCAGTGCGGCTACCTGGAGCTCAGTGCATACTTTCGTCAAGCACTATGCCTTGGATGTCCATGCCAGGCATCATCTGTCATTTGGCAGGCTATCCTTAATGGACTTCTGTCCTGAATTGTGAGCTCTTGGTTCTCCTGCTCCCCTCTCGGGGGATTATTAGCTCGGTATTCTCCCATCAGTGTGAATGAGTGGTGGAAACTTTATGTCCAGGAAGATATGGAAATTACGTACCTACCGTAATTCTTGATCTTCTTGGACAAAGTCTCCACCACTCATTCACACGCCCACCCACCATCCCCCGAGTGCACCCCTATTGTTGGTCTTGACTCCCTCAATCTTCAGGCTGTGAAGACTTCTTCGTTGACCCTTCTTATATGGGTCATCCGGACTATCTTATGTCCAGTTTTTGTTAGGCTATCCTTCGAGATTAGTTATGCTGCTCCTCCTCGGGGGGGGGGGAAGGTACTGAGGCGGTTGGAGGGTCGACTAAGATAGTCATTGCTAAGGCATGGAGGCTTGTAGTGCCACTCCTCAAGGCTCCATCTCTGGTGCCGGCCCTCTTGCAAAAAGTTTGCTCCTGCTGGGTCCTAGCGCCTCCGGTGTAGATCTCATCAGTATGAATGAGTGGTGGAGACTTCGTCCAAGAAGATCAAGAATTATGGTAGGTACGTAATTTCCATTTTTCACCGGCGTCACCAGACCCACCGATGCTGGTCCTCCTGCTGGCCAACCGACGTCGCCTCTTAGACCTGATTCTCCACAGCTGGGGATGTCCCAGGTCAAGGAGCTTTTTGCTCACTGGTGGGAGACCATTAAGCAGGATGCTGTGGGACCTGCTTCTCCCGTCCCTCAGCCCAAAGAGCATGCCTTGCCCGTCCCTTCAAGGACTGAGGAGAACAAGTTACCAGCCAGCCCTAAGAAGCACAGGGACAAGCATGCTAGGACTAGGACTTCCTCCTCCTCCAGCTCTCTCTCTCCTAAACGACCCAGGCACATGAGGAGACGTTGACGGGTTTCGTCTTCCTCCTCCTCCTCCTCTGCCTATGGTGAATCGGACTCCTACCCCAATTCTGACCCAGGTTCGCTTCCTGGGGACACTGAGGACCAACCTAAGTCTCCTACCAATGACTCCAGCTTCCTTGAGGTCTTGCGGCTCATCCAGGAGAACATGGGCTGGGATACAGAGGCCCTGGACCCCGAACATTTGCGCCTGGCAAAATACCTGTGCCAGAAAAATCCCAAGTCAGTGTTAATCCCTCCCCTGGTGGACACCTTCCAGGATGTTACCCTAGCTACCTGGAAGAATCCACATGTGCCCTCTGTGGTGCCCAAGAATGCTAACCACTTGTACCGGGCTCCCAAGGACCATGCTTATTTGGCCAAGCATCCCATGGCTGACTCCATCAATCAGTCAAAGTCTTTATTTAACCGGGCGATCACTGCTGATCAAGCTCACTTTCGAGGTGGACCTGGGTTTGTTAACAAGGAACAAGGGACAATATACATGGGATGCAACACACAAGAAAACAGTAATAATACAAATAAAGTGAGATACAATAATATAGTATATACAAAGTATCAGCAGATAGCATTGACAGTAGTATATGTTTGGAACAGAAGATACAGCTAGTTTTGGGTAGGACACAATTTTTCATAAAAGTAAAGAAATATACATTTAAGGTTTACCGAACACAAATAAAACCTAATACAAAAAGATATATAGTGATACGGTATGAAGAATTTAGAGCTGGAACCAGGGTCAAAGGAATGTGAAAAGGACAGATATGGGGGTAGAAAAAGGGGAGAGGGAAGAGTCGATTTATAGATGTGATCAGTCATTTAACAGTAGTAATTAGAGTGTGCTTGGACTTATAGTATGAGTCACTATTTAGGGTAGACAGGCACAGGCCTCCTTATTATGATGTAGATATAAAGATTTAAAAGCTGCTAGGCTGATGGGGTGAGTTAATTTCAAAGTTTTTTGCAGCTTGTTCCACAGTTGAGGGAGCACAAAGCTGATGGCTGCTCTGCCAATGTGAGATTTTTTTTTTTTTTTAAATTACTATTTATTCTCCTTCCTGCCTGCCATCCCCGACCCTTCAGGAGCCTCAAGGTAGACATCCCTCTGCCTTCCACCCTGCCCGTATGACCCCACAGAAACCCCATAGAGCTTCAGTTTACCCCCCGAGCGGGGATGGGGCAGAGCCCCCTTACCCCAACAATCAACTTCATATTGGGGCCATCGTATGGATAAGGCAATATCGAGGGCACGCCTCTGAGGCTCCATCTTCCCGGCGATGGCATGTTCCTTTTCTCCCACCCCTACAGCGAGGGACCCCCACATCAAGGCGCACAGCACTGACGTCATGCTGTATGCCAGCAGCCCTTCCCCTTAACATTGGGGACTTGCAGTACTCCGAGCCTCCGCTCGGAGTCAGACAAGTGTTCTGGCTATAGCCTTAACCCTCCCCGGAGTAGGTGAGCTGTCGTGGGATGCTCAAGCCTAACTCCCCCTGGCCGGCCCACCAGCGACCCGAGTCCGCTCCCGAACCCGAGTCGCCGGTGTGGAGCGAGGTGTGGCATCCAGCGCCTCAACCCTCAGCGCCACCAGGCCGGCGCAATGTGAGATTTTGCTTTGTAAACATAAAGGTAGATATATGAGGTGCTTTCGGGCAGACTTCCCCAGAGTGCACAAAGGTAAACAGAGATATACTGGGGCAGTTTATTTGAGATAGCTTTGTATGTCCAAACCGCAGCATTTTTTGGCCGTCTATAAGCAAGGGATGACCATCCCAATGCCGTGTACAATGCACAGTGGTGGGTTGAGTATGGAAGACCCGTGATAAATTTTATGGCTCTGTGATAAAGCGTATCAAATTTGGCTAGGGTACCTGCAGGTGTCCCTGGCTATATAGAAAGTCTGCGTAATCCAACAGGGAAAGAAAGGTAGTTTGAACCAGTTTCAGTTTAGCGCCTCTTGTGAGGAGATTATTAATCCTAAAGAACAGACCAAGTCTTTGTCTAAGTTTCTTTGCCAGTTCTTCTAAGTGATCTGTGAAAGTAAGTCTATGGTCTAACCAGATCCCCAGGTACTTGAACTTTGGTACGTAGTCCAACTGTTCACCTAGAATGGTAGTGATCTACGGGAGTGTCCCAACAATTGCAGGATTTATTGCATTTTGAAGGGGTGAGAGGAACATTGCTTTGTTTTTGTTTTTTTGCATTTAAGAGCAGTTTCTGGTTTATAAGCTGATGTTGCAGCAGATTAAATTCATTTTGAAGGGCTTTACAGGCCGCTTCAGGTGTGGGGATACTAGCATAGAGTACCGTATCATCTGCGAATAGGTGTATTTGTGCTTCTTTGATGGGGCATCTACATTGTTAATATAAATGGTGAAGAGCAAGGGGCCAAGAATGGAACCTTGCAGTACACCCCTCAATAGGGATTTTGGTGGAGAAACTTCCCCTTCTGCCTTTATTTGTTGAAGTCATCCTGAGAGGTAGTTGGAGAACCATTTAAGGGATAGAGAATCCAAACCAATGTTCTGGAGGGACGACAGAAGCAGTCTGTGATCAACGGTATCGAACGCCTTGCTTAGGTCCAAGAAAACTGCGCAAAGTGTTTTTGTCTAATTCAAGCTGCCAGTCGTTTGTCACCTTGGCTAGAGCAGAGATTGTACTGTGCTGTGCTCTAAAACCGGATTGTAATGGGTTGAGCAATTTTTCTGATTCCAGGTACTTCCGAAGCTGGAAGTTCACTATTTTCTCCAGCATCTTTGACAGGATTGGAAGTAGGGCGATTGGCCTGTAGTTATTGAGGTCACTAGGATCTCCTGACTTAAACAAAGGGACCACAAGTGCATTTTTCAAATGGGCAGTAGGTCACCCTGGGACAAGGATAAGTTGTAGAGATGAGTAATTGGGACTGCAAGG
Source organism: Neoceratodus forsteri (assembly GCA_016271365.2). NCBI lineage: Eukaryota > Metazoa > Chordata > Ceratodontiformes > Ceratodontidae > Neoceratodus > Neoceratodus forsteri. Next base: position 679,822,032 of record CM028131.1, on the reverse strand, counting down.
ACACGATAGCCGACCTTTAAGAAGTACGGGTCAATGAGGTCGGCCCCAGCACTTTTCCTAGTGTCCAGCTGAAGGAGAAGATCTTCGACTTCTTTCAGGGAGGTAGGCTGCAGAGAGAAGGATGGACTGAGGATGGGTTTTTCTTGTGTATCCAGTCTAAGTTGTTGGCAGAGGATATTCGTGGGAGAGGAGTCAAAGGCTAGCTCTGCAGTGGCAAAATGATTATTGAGAGCATCGAGGATAGACGGTCTGTCGGAGATGACAGTATTGTCGATCAATAATTTAGTAGGTAGGGAATTTACAGTGGTGTGACCTTCAATGTCTGTGATAGTCTTCCAGAATTTGGAGGCATTTATTGAGGAGCTCTCCAGCTGAGAGCGGTAGAAATTAGTTTTGGCTTCTCTGACCATTTTGATGCAGAGGTTCCTCGCCCTCCAGAAAGAATTCCAGTCATTTATTAAATTAGTTTTCCTAGCAGTTCTCCAGAGTACATCCCTACTCCGCAAAGCATCTTTCAGGTCTTCTGTAAACCACTGACAGGATTTGTTTCTGGCACAAACTTTTACTATGGGAGCATACTTGCTGAGGGCCCCTAGCACAATTTCTGAGAAAATATCATAAGCCATAGTCAGGGACTTGGCTAGATAGAAGTCCTATCATCGCTTGGAGTCTCTTAGGTCTGATATATACCCATGGAGATCAAAGTTGCGTATGCACCTTTTAAAGGAGAATTTTGGTACAGTTGTGGATTTAAGAGTGGATCTTACACATGCGATGAAGTAATGGTCGCTAATATCAGAGAAAAAAGACGCTAGCATGGGAGAATAAATGGGGTTTGTTAACTAAAATGATATCCAAGAGAGTACTGTTATTAGGGTTGAGCTTGTTAGGACGAGGAGTTTCATTTATTAGCTGTGACAACCCAAGGGAATCACAGAACATTTTAAGTGGGGTGGATGCACTGGAGAGCCAGTCTAAGTTGAAGTCCCCTAGTATGATACACGCTGAAGATGCCAAACCCAGGATGTATTTGAGATGTTTTAACAACTGTAGTCCAGCTAATGGGGGTCTGTAGCATCCTATTATACATAATGAGACACCGGTGTCAATTTCAATCTTTAATAACAAGCTTTCAAATTCTTTTGGGACAGAGGTTGAGTCAATTATGGAGGCAGGGAATATATCCATGATGTAAATAGCTACCCCACCACCTCTGGTTTGCCTGTCGACTCTGAACAAAGAGTAGGAGGGGATGTTAACTTCGTTGTTACTGGTTGCCGGTCGGAGCCAGGACTCCATAATCACCAGAACATCTGGAGCAGTATGACATACCCAGGCCTGAACAGAAGTGATTTTTTTTAATAGGCTACATACATTAACATGCAAGAATGTAAGCCCCTTGAGGCTTTGTAGCTCTGCTGGGGATTCCATGGGTGCCAGAGGGCCTGGATTAAGCTCAACATTTCCTGAGCATAGTAAAAGCAGGAACAAGAGTTTCCTGCAGAGTCCTAGGAGAAGTGTGGGTGGCTGGGTCTTCTTTCGGTTACGTGATTTGTCTGCGGCAGTATAGGGAGTTCTGAGGCTAGTTCCCAGTTTTCCTGATGCTGCATACAATAATACCCTGACTGAGAGAGTCAATGGGAGTAGGGGGGAGTATGCAGAAGGTGGTGTAGCCCTGTGGGCAGGCTGTAGGAGAGTTCCTGTATGCCGGTGCAGGTAAAGGACCAGCAGCGGGCTAGGGGAAGTTAGAGCACATACAAGTTCTTCTACTTGATAGGAAAAGTCCCAGTTGGACAATGTAAAAGAGAGCCATTCTCCACTCTAGGAGTTATTTTTTGATTCACGTTCGGGTCCAATACATGTAAGATGAGTAGAGACAAGCATAGAAGCAGGTAATATGCCCTCATTATGAGACTAACATCCAATGGGCACTACAAATGCAGGCAAGAGAAGGGATTCTCAATGGAGGAGAATTTCTTAATCCCTGCAGAATACTACTATAGGCAGTGGAGCCTGAAGCAGTAATCCTTAAGTACAGCTCCTAGTCAGGCTAATAAGAAAAGAGTTCATCTGACTATAGAGTAGTACTAGGGGCAGCGAGGCTTTGAAGCAAATTTCTTAGCTACTACTCTGGAGCAGACTAAGTACTAGAGAGATCATCTGACCTAAATCAACTGGCTTAGCAAGACAGGATATGCTAGTCAGCAATAAGCAAACCTAAAGTACCAAAATGGTATGCCTCAGCAAGACAGAATGAGATAAAGCTGCTAGAAGGCTTAGTTGCAAAAAGGGGATGGGAGGAATTGCAGTTGTTGACAGTAAGTAACCAATAAATTGAAACATCAGATGGGAGTGGGCGGAGACTGTGTGTATTTAAAGGAAGCCTGGGAGGGGGAAGGGGGGTGGGATGAAATATCAAGGGGAAGTTTGCAGAGCTAGCACTGAATTAGTGTACATACAGTTGGAGAGAAACTGCAGCGGGGGGGAATGGTAAGTTACTTTACACAGGCCGAGCAGAACAGGCTAAATTAAAACATATAAATTAGAAGCCGAGTACAGGGATGCAGGCTTACATTAAGCCACATGTCTCGGGTGCTTCTGTCTCAGGTGAGTGAGACCAGCCAATCAGGGAGCTCTACACAGGCGTGGAGCCAATAGTGCTACCCTGAGAAGGCGCTGAAATTGAAAACAGCAAATTGCAAGTGATGCTCTGTGGTTATCTCGGCTGTGCACGATCATTCGCAGAGGCCAGAACACCTAAGTACTCAGCCACCGGACAGGGAGTCTAAGCAGCTGGACTCGTTTGGTTGTAGGGTGTACTGTTCTGCCACCTGCAGTATCTGGAGTCTAAATTTTTTGACTCATATGGTCCAATTCCAGAATGCCCTCTGAGACCAAGGATTAGACATTCTGCAAGGGTTGCCTGACTGTCCTCAGGGTACAGAGCTTGCAAAGCTTTTACTAATGGACTCGGATGTGGGTACCCATGTTCTTCGAGCAGCGTATGACTCTGCGGACACTTCAGCAAGGGCGGCCACTACTGGAATTTGCCTTCGTGTCACTCCTGGCTTCGGGTCTCAGGGTTCGACCCAGAGGTGCAGACCATGCTTCTGGACGCCCCTTTCAAGGGCTCTGTGCTCTTCGGTGAAGACACAGAGAAGGTGATTATTAGACTGCAGGACTCTGGCAAAGCGATCCGTACAGTGCAGTCTATGTACCCCCGAAACGGGAGCATTTTCGTTGGCCCCGTTTTCATGGAAGACAGGGACATCGGCCTCAGCAACCCCATGCTCAGCCTCACACGCAGCGGGGTGGCTTTGGTCACCAAGGGGGTCACCAAGGCGCTGCCTCTGCCCTCTCTAGACAGGCTAGACCTCCAGCAGCCACCCTCCTTTCACCTGACTATCTAAACGACCCTTCCCTCCCAGACCTGACGTCGGGAGAGTGGGTCGGAGGTCGTTTCTCTCTCCATCATCGGGCTTGGAGAGAAGTAACCTCCGACAGATGGGTCCTCAACCTCGTGGAGTTGGTGCACTCCATAGAGTTTGAGTCTTTGGCCCCAGACAGACCTCTGCCCCCATCTTACTACCCGAGAGACCACAGGCCTCCCATCAGGCTGGAGATCCAGTCTCTCCTGGACAAGGACGCCATAGGTGGAAAGAAACTCTGGTTTTTGATCCCACATCTTCCTGGTTCCCAAGAAGTCGGGAGACCTGTGGCTGATCTTGGACCTCAGCGACCTCAACCAATGGCTCGCTTACCGCAGATTCCATATGGTGTCGCTTCCGAATCTCCTCCCCTTCCTATCCATCGGGGATTGGCTGGCATCTCTGGACATGCAGGATGCCTATCTCCACATTCCTATTTACTACAGTCATCAGAGATTCCTGAGGTTCAAGTTCGACGGCCAGGCCTGTCAGTTCAAGGTACTCCCTTTCGGCCTCTACTCTGCTCCCAGGGTCTTCACCACGTGCCTCACTATCATTGCAGTGGCCTTGTGCGGAGATGGCCACTTTTTGTTCCCTTACCTCGATGATTGGCTCCTCCTGGCGCAGTCCAGGTCTCGTCTTTGGGACACAATCCTGGCTACAATCTCCCTTTGTCAGCGCCTAGGGACCATGGTAAATCCAGAAAAGTCTCAACTTTGTCCCTCCCAGCATCTTCAGTTCATAGGCGTTCTATTGGATACCACCTTGGGGAAGGCCTTTCTCCCTTCGGACAGGGCAGAGCACATTCAGGCTCTGGCGTCCCTAAGCTTTTCAGCCTCCGTGGTTCTGGCCAGATCCATCCTCAGGCTTCTGGGACACATGGCAGCCGCCATAGTCTCAGTCCCCTTTGCCAGACTGCACATGCGCACCATTCTGTGGACTCTTCAGGTCCAGTGGGACCAGACCAGGGATGACTTGGAGTTACCAGTCAGGATCTCAGAGCCAGTTCATCGTGAACTCCGCTGGTGGGCATCTCCCCAGCATCTCTGCCGAGGACTCCCCTTCCAGCTAGAAAGTCCTGTCCAGACGCTCACCACAGATGCGTCCAGGATGGGTTGGGGGACTCATCTGGGGATCCACAGGACTCAAGGTCTGTGGTCCCCACTAGAGAGCCTGCATATCAACGTGCTCGAACTCAGAGCAGTACTGTACTCACTGCAGGCTCTGGCTCCTTTTCTGTCGCCCGGTCACCTCCTGGTTCAGACAGAAAAACACTTTGGTAGTGTTCTACATCAACAAGCAGGGAGGTACCCACTCCTACCCTCTTTGTCGGGAGGCCATGAGGGTGTGGGACTGGGCGGTGGAGCACCGTCTTCATCTTTCCATGGTCCACGTTCCAGGGTCCCCGAACGTGGTTGCAGATGCCCTTAGCAGGGTGAGACCACTCTGTCATGAGTGGTCCCTGAGACAGTCTTTGGCAGACAAACTATTCGCAAGGTGGGGGGACACCGGAATTGGACCTTTTTGCATCTCGCTGCAACAAAAAACTGCCCAGTTTTTGCTCACTTGTTCCAGAGCCTGGAGCTTTCTGGCAAGATGCATTGTCCCTATCCTGGAGCGGGAGGTTCCTTTATGGCTTTCCTTCCTTTCCCCTCTTGCAACAGGTCCTCATCAAAGCCCAATCAGAGGGGGTCACTATGATCCTGATAGCTCCTCTGTGGCCCAGACAGATTTGGTTCCTGCTTCTCAAGTATCTGTCGGTGCAAGCTCCGTGGCCTCTTCCCATTTCCGGTCAGTTACTCTCGCAACAACAGGTGGCAGTCACTTCTGCTCAACGCATCTCGCAGCTTCATGCTCTTATGTGTCGAGAGCCCTACCTTATCTTCCATAAGGACAGGGTTGACCTCCGTACTCATCCTAAATTTCTTCCTAAGGTAGTGTCAAAGCTTACACTTATCAGTCAGTTCAGCTTCCGGTTTATTTTCTGGAGCATTCCAATAGGGGAGAAGCTGTTTTGCACACTCTGGATGTGCACTGTGCTCTCCAGTGTTTTTTGTCTAGGACGAAGGGTATCCGGAAATCAGACCAATTGTTTGTATCCTTTGCAGATAGGTCCTTGGGGCATCTGGTTACAAAACAGAAGCTTTCGCATTGGCTGGTTCATTGCATATCCTTCTGTTATCAGCAGGCTAACAAGACCCTGCCGGGCTCTGTCAGGGCTCATTCTATGAGAGCGGTGGCTACCTCTCTCTCAGTCCTTAAGAGGATGTCGGCGGCTGACATTTGTGCTGCTGCCACCTGGCACTCAGTTCACACCTTTATCAGACATTGCAGTCTGGACATTGTTTCCAGACGGCGCACAGGCTTCGGCCTGGCAGGCCTCCAGGGCCTTATTTCCTAAGGTCTTGTCTCCCGAGGTTTTCCTGCCTCTCCTTTCCTTCCCATTCTGGGTTGTCTTGAGTTTAGACATAGAATGGGTTTGTGTGGGTTGACTCCCCTTCTCAGGGGTTGTCTTAAGTTTATACCTCTGGGAGAGGTTTCATATTCTTACCTTTCCCCAGCCCTTTCCCAGCGGTTGTCTTTAGCTTATACTGCTTGGGAATCAGTCCTATATAAGTGGTACCTGCTGCAAGAGCTTCCTCTCGAAGTAAGATAGTACAGTTATGTAAGAACTTACCGTAACAGTGGATCTTCGAGAGAAGCTCTTGCAGCAGGGATATTTTCTCTCCCTCCTTCCCCCGGGAATGACCCTTTTCTTCTCTGGATCAAGCTCAGCTTCCTTTGCGAGCCTTGCATATTGGTTTTTCTGTGGTGTATTTTCAGCCACAGTGTTGGTTGTTTGTTGGCCTGGCTTTGGGTATGCAAGACCTGGAGCACGTGGGGACCGTCTACGCCCTTTATACTGCGTGACGTCGGGGACAGGGATGACACCGGGTAGGCAGTCCCACATCAGTACTGCTAGAGAAAAGAAATGCCGAGATCTGCCGCCAGGTGACGTCAGTCCTACATAAGTCTTACCTGCTGCAAGAGAATCTCTTGAAGAGCTACTGTTACGGTAACTACTTTATCAGGGACACTTCTCCCAATACAAATATGTGCTTTGGAACTCTCTTAAATTAGTGGTTGAGAATCTCCCGGAGTCTGACTCTACCTCAGAGCTTCTTCAGACTATTACCAGGGGCATAGAATCCAACAGCCATCAGCTGAAAGCTTCTATGGATGCCTATGATACTGCCGCTAGAGCTGCTACTGCTGGGATTTATATCGAGCAGCACTCCTGGCTCTGAACACCAGGATTTTCTTCTGGTGCTCAACAGCAGGTCATAAATGTCCCTTTTGATGGCGCTTATCTGTTTGGCCCGCAAGTTCAGCAAGCACTAGAGGCTGCTCAGAAAACCAGGACTGCTATTAAAACAGCCATGCCGGCTCCCTCAGCTCCCCAGAGGGGCATGAACCCTCAGTTTTTAAAAACAGGCAGTTCTTTCAAGGAACCAGCCTCCTCAGCCACAAAAGAAAATGCAGCTCAAGGCACAGGGCCTGAAAGCGCCTAGTGCCACCCTCTGAAAATCTGGCCTCGGCCTCACCTCAGCTGCCTGAGGTGGACATTTCTGGGAAAGTGGGAGGTCGTCTGACTCAGTTTTACAACCAGTGGAAGTCCCATCACCACAGACAAATGGGTCCTTAGGATTGTTCAAGAGGGTTACTCTCTTAGTTTTGCAGAGATCCCTCCAGATCTTTCACCCAAGCGGCAGCACAGTCTGTCTGCCTGTCAGTCAGACCTTCTCACTTCCGAGATACCGGACCTTCTCAGAAACAGGGCAGTGGAAGTTGTTCCCTGGGCAGAAAGGAACACGGGTTTCTACTCGCAGTACTTTCTGGTTCCAAAGAAGACAGGCGGCATGCGCACAATTCTCGACCTCAGAAAGTTAAACAAGTTCTTATTCAGGGAGAAGTTCAAGATGGTCTCCCTCGGAACACTACTACCACTCCATCAGTACAACTGACTGGCATCCCTGGATATGTAAGATGCTTACCAGCACATTCCAGTGCACCCAAGTCACCACAAGTACCTCTGCTTCATGGCCTTGGGTCAAAATTACCAGTTCAGAGTCCTGCCCTTTGGGCTTTCTTCAGCGCCTCGAGTCTTTACAAAGTGCTTTGCAGATCTTACTTCAAGTTGGAGCTCTTGAAGCAGGCTACACCATTAGGACTATGCCACCAGGCACTAGGACCCCATGGAAAAATTCTAGCTAGCAGTACCCAGCGGGGACCGCCCCCTGACATTTGCCCACCTCTGATGTTAGCCAGTGGTATAAAGGAGGTGGTCCCCAGACATACCTCAGTTCTTTTCCTACCGTCGACACGTGCACATTGGCTCCACAGACACCTCCTACTATCAGTCGACCGCCATTTTCGCGCTAATCGTGTTTTCTTATTTTCTGTATTATTCTAAATTTAATTGTGCATGTCTTCACCGTCTTCTACTTCACAGCGGCGGAAATTGAAGTGTGCCTGTGGGAAACAAATCCCAGCTAAGGACAGCCATTCGGCCTGCCTTATCTGTTTAGGCCCCATGCACGATTCGGAGGCCTGCCTGCATTTCCGCAGTTTCAACCACCATACATGCATCTGTTGTCTGAGGGCCTTGAAGACCCACCTGTTGGAGCAGCACCTAGGTGCCATGCAGAGGACCCCTTCCAGCCACACTTCCACTTCTTCCTCAGTCCCAGGGTCTTTGTCTTCTTCCCACAAGGATAAAAAGACCAGCGGGAAACACCACCATAAAGAGAAGGATAGACCCAGATCGGATTCCCGCTCCAGATCTCCATATCAGAAGGCGGCTTCTTTGAGTCCACACTCCCATGGGAGATCAGACTCTGCCCTTCTGGCAGCCCAAACTTCCTCCGGGCTTCTGTCGATGAAGCCTCCCGCCCTGGTCCGGACGTCAGGAAGGGAGTCTTCAGAGCAAGGGCTTTCTGGTCCTCCTGTGATTCATGGGCCCTTCAAACATTCTTCCAGGCATAAGCCAGAGGAATCAGCCAACACCTCTTCAGGTGACAGACACCAATCTGTCATCCGCCAGGCTGGGGCATCGCCATCGGTCCGACAGTAGGGATCCGATGACAGAAAGATGCCAGGAGCAGGATCGCCAGTCCAGATTATGCTCCCTAAAGCACAAGACGGACTCCCATCGCTCGACCCCATCATCCTCATCTTTGACACCACCCGGGTCAAAGCAGATGACTCCACTGCCGGCTTCCCCAAAGTTGCCATAAGGGGCTCTGCCACCAGCTAAGCTGATGCCTCCAACACCAGATCAGCTGCTGCTGGACAACCTGACACCACCAGACCAAACTACCGGCCTAGCATCACACACCCTGCTCCCTGCTGGACTGCCACCAGACACACCGGAGCCCCTAGATTTGTCAACAGGATCTAACGAGCCAATGGGTCCGACACCTGGTGCACCCGATGCCAGACCCTTCTGGGCCCCCTGTGATACCACTGATGGACATAGGGGCCCTATTTAACTCATGGTGGAATACAGTAAAAGGGGACCTCCTGCCCCCAAGGAACATCCCACCCCCTTGCTGAACCCTTCACCCTTGGGTTCACCACAGAGAGCATCTGGACCTCCGTCTCCACCACCCAGGAAGTCACCTCCCCCTTGGAAAGTAGCTCCTTCACTGGATCATTTGGACAAAGGGTCCCCAAGATGTCACAAGTGGAGACACCACCATTCGTCCCACTCTTCCTCCAGATACCGACGCCGCTCCCGTGGATGTCCGTCCCAGTGCTCCTACACCAGGTCTCCCTTATTGGACTCATCTGGAAGGAATTCCTCCTCATCCTCCAAGTCTTCGGAGGGGTTTTCTTCTCCTCCCCCTCATCCTGACTCCCATAGAGAATCTTCCCCGGTCGCCTCCGGATGACCCTACTTTTTTGGATGTGATGCATCACATCTAGTACATTAATCAATGGGAAACAGAGGATTTGGACCCAGAAGGGAGGAGGCTCGCCCATTTTCTGGGAATGAGTGACCCTAAGCCTTTGGTGGTGTCACTGTTAATGGCACCCTTTCAGGAAGTCAAACTAGCGTGGAGGCACCCTTCCTCAGCTGTACCAAAGAAAGCGGACAGGCTGTATGAAACCCCTACAAACAAGCCCTTTTTAGGGGAACACCCCAAAGCTAACTCTATGGTCCTAACTGCAGCTTATGACAGGATGCAGCAGCCTAAGCACGAGTTCACAGCCACTGGGCAAAGAATCCAAGCTGCTGAACCAATTTGGCCATAAGGTTTGCTCCTCAGCCACCTGCACCATATGTTCGCTCAATTCTTTGGCACATATGGTGCAATATCAGAAGTCCTTATGGCAGAAAGCCATAGAGTTGGCTCAGAAACAGCCTGACTCTCCTCATAAGTCGGAGCTGTTAGATGTGTTGCAGGCTTGCCTGGATGCTGGAAAACATGTCTTGAGGTCTTCCTATGACTTTGCAGACACCGCAGCTAGGGCTGCCGCAACTGGAGTCTGCCTAAGGAGATACACTTGGCTAAAAGTATCTGGTTTCCGGCAGGATCTCCTGGACACTATCCTGGATGCTCCCTTTCAAGGGTCCATGTTGTTCGAGCAGGATACAAAAAAGGTAATTATGAACCTTCAGGACTCTGGCAAAACGGTCCAGTCTGTATATCAGATGTACAAATCCGAGCCAAACCTCACAAGACGGAAGCCTTTTCGTCACCCGGGGGGGTTCAGAGGTCCGAGGGGCAGCAAGCAAGAGGACCCTTCAGACATAAAGCTCCCTCTCAGTCCACAGGTGCACAGGGACCTCGGAACACCAAGTCCTCCCAGGTCATCTTGCCCGCCCTCAGACCCAAGGCTGGACTCCTTGCCTGACCCCTCTCCTCCAGCGGAGTCCTTGGAGGAAGCGGTAGGGGATCGGTTCTCCCTCTATCTAGAGAGGTGGGCCAGCATTACCTAAGACGCCTGGGTCCTTCAGCTAGTAGAAAAGGGACATGTGCTGGAGTTTGTCCAGTTTCCTCCGGACAATCCTCCAGTCCCCTCTTACTGTCCCTCCCACGCTGTCCTGATTCAACAAGAAATCCAGGCCCTTCTGAGCAAGCGGGTGATAGAACTCATCCCAACGAGGGAAAGGGTTTTGTTCCCCCTTCATCTAACCCCAGGGATCCACTAACATTATTACTTCTTGCACCGCTCCTTTAAGACAGTACTGCCCCAAAGTCAAATGGAATGTATGCTAATGATGGAATCTTTAGCTCATGCATTCAATTCAAAAGCTGCCCAGTTCAACTGCCTAGATTCTGACCCTCAGATTTCTTTTCTCCGCTGCAAAGACTAGACGCCCTGGAGAAAACAGGAAATAGTCTGTTTTATTAAGTGTGTTTTAAGGTGTTATTACAACACTTTCTACATTTATAATTGTTTTGTATGTGCATTGAAATTAGTGAGTTATCACCCTTACATTTCAAACTGTTAGTAAAAATAATAAATCTTACTTTGAGAGGGCTCTTGCAGTAGGTAATTACATATAGGACTGAAGCCGGTAGGCGTCAGGACCCCACAGAAATATTTCTAGCTAGCAGTCTCTGGCGGAGGACCGCCCCCACATTAGGTGACTGGCGTCAGGCGACATCGGTATGAAGGGGTGGTCCCCCACGCCCGCCTTCCAGTTCTTTCCCACCGTTAGCTCGTGTAAGCACCTCGCAGTTAAGTTCACTGCTTCGTCAGTCAGCCGTTGGTATTTTTACCGTTATTTCTTCAAATTTGTTCGAAATTCTCGTTGGATTTCTTCAGCATCTGCCGTGTATGTTGTCCCCTACTACATCCGAGCACAAGAACAAGTGCAATTCCTGCGGCGCCCAGTTTCCACACAAGAATGGACACTCCCGGTGCCTCTTCTGCCTAGGCCCGGATCACCACGTGGAGAAGTGCCAGCACTGCCAACAGTTCAACGACGCCACCCGCAAATGGAGGCGGCAGTCCCTGGAGGCCCACATTTTGAAAAAGAAGATGTCCTCCATGGAAAAGGAGCTGAAGCTTCAGCAGGCCTCTACTTCCCCTGAGGGTCACCGCAAAAAGAAGGAGAAGCAGCGGGACTGGGACTCTTCTTCCACGGTCACTGCGACTCCGGCCGGAGTCACCATGCTGAAGGTAATGTCCCCTCTGGTGGACCGTTCCGCAGCAGCCATCTTGGAGGCTTCCAAGGCAGTGTCAACCCTCCCGTCGGGCTCGCGCTTGGGCCCCTCGGGAGCCTCCAGGTCAAAGGAGGCAGCTGCTCCCAGGAAGCCCACCACCGTGCGGCCTTCTGGTTCTGGTTCGAGCAGCTCCGGTAAGCTGGATGTTGGCCCCCCTGTCGCTCACACGAGCAAGGCCGATAAGACGCTCGACCCTTCGGGGTAGCGCATGGCCTCCAAAGCGTCCGCCAAGGCTGCTCCTCCCTTGCGGCCTTTGTTGGGTGTTGGGTCCGATAAGTCGGATGCTGGCTCTTTCGACGCCCACCTGGACCCCGCCGGTAAGGTGGATGTCAGCTCCTCCGATGGACAAATGGCATTAGAGCCAACACTGGACCCTACAGATCAGTCCATTGTCTGCGGCTTGCCGCAATGTTCGTCATTGCATTCTGAGGCTCCAGCGTCTCTCTTGTTGGACCCTGGGGATTTTAGTCCTCCTTCCCCGGGTGACACCGTGGATGCCAGTATGCTACAGTCAGGTCTCCCTCCCACTGGGCTAGATGACCTGACATCAGACCCTCAGACGCTGGCTCCGACACCGGCCTACCCGACGCCAGACGACATTCCCTTTTCAGATGCTGGACACCGTCCCTACACCAGGCCCAATGCCCGCCGGGTCTCCCATACTGGGCCTGCCCACTGGGCCTCTCCCAGGGCCTTCTGCTCCGTCAGAGCCCCTGGTGCCTGGGTATGCAACCCCGTCTTATCCGACGCCATCCTATCCGGGACTGCAGTACCCAGTGCCCCAGTACCTGACGCCGGGATTCCCACCATCAAGTTTCAGATACTCGCTGTACGGATATCCCCAATATCCATATCCCTGACCTCCTCCTCCTCCACTGCCCCCTCAGCTGCCGGTGGATCTGAAGGAGACTCTGGCTTCCTGGTGGGCTGAGGCCAAGGCTCAACTCACCAGGGAGGTGGAGAGTCGCCTTCTGACGCCGGACCCAGTTCTGGACTCCCGTTGTCAGAAGCAAGAGACTCCCTCCCCACTCCCTGACACTAGAGGCGAGCCCTCAGGTGCCAGGGCAGGGGAGGACTTGCTTCCCCGAGGGTTGCCCAAGGGGTCCATTCCTCCCCCGCGCTGGGAGGGGTCTCCCTCTTCTTCTTCCTCTTCGGAGACCTTGGATGATTCTGACGGGTGCTCTGATCCAGACGACGAGCCACACACTCAAGACCAGCCCACTTCCGGTGACGTCATGCACTGAAAAGCAGCTGGGTCGTGAGGCTCCCTGTGGAAAGAAATAAACTACCTCTAATTTACTGCCTAAAGAATTATTAAAAAACATACCATTGTGAGTAGAAGGTAGCAAAATGCCAAAGAAAAGAGGAGAAGCCATCCGTAGATCCCCGAAACACCTGGATGGGGAGAGATCCCAGGAGGAAGATTCGGAGAGCGGGGACTCGAGGGCATCCTCGGCCTCCCACCACAGCAACATACAGGCCGACCGGGTCCCACTTTCCATTCTGCAGAGACAAATGTCTCAAATGCTAGTGGAGATCCGTGACTTCAGGAAGGAAATGCAATCGACGGCTACTGCCCTCCGCACCGACATAAGTAAATTGGAAAAAAGGCAAGACGGTTATGAAGAACAGCTGACAACAACCGACAAAAGAGTCGAAGAGACCGAGCGTGCTATTGTTCAGTTGCATGCACAAGTGAAGGGCTTACAGGACCGTGCAGAAGATGCGGAGAGTAGGAGCCGGCGAAATAATATCCGACTCTCAGGCCTCCCAGAAGATACAGAAGGTGTAGAAATCATCCCGTTCACCCAGAAATTGTTGAGGGAAGCACTGAAGTTACCTGAGGGTATCACACTGGAAATGGAAAGGGTGCATCGCACGCTCGGTCCTAAGCCTCCGGCAGGTGCACGCCCTCGTATGCTATTGATAAAATTCCTCAGGCATCAAGAGAAGGAAACGGTGCTTCATACGGCCTGGAGACAGGGGACGGTTCACTACGGGTCCCATAGGCTCTATCTAGAAAATGACTTCGCCCCCGAAATAATGGCACGCAGAAGAGCATATATTCCCATCATGAGGGTTCTTAAAGCGGCAGGGGTGAGATTCAGAATGCTATATCCCTCCAGAATAATGATCCAGTTTAAAGAGGGGCCCCTTACATTCGACAACGCGATGGCAGCAAGCGCTGAACTCAGGTCCAGGGGGATGGAGGTTCCCCAGCAGCGCCCAGGAACAGAAACCTCTATTGTATCCAAACTGGCCCAGAAAGGATGGATCCTCAATCAGAGGGACTCCCGACGCCGTCAAGGCGCGGAAACAATACAGACTATAGTTAACACATTGAAATCCAGATCCAGAGGCGCGCAGGAGAGTGAGGAGACTACACCAGACACTGAGACCTGAACTGAGCGCAAGTATCAGTGTGGACTTCGTTTGTTAACCTAGCCCGACTGGCACAATGCGGTTGAGTTAAAGTAAATTAAAGCAAATTAAAATATTAAGTGTTTTGATCTGTAGGTGGGGGGAGGTTGGGACGGGGAATCGGGGGATGGGGTTTAAGTATCAGATGAGTGGAACCACAACAGAGCGTGACGAGGTTCCTGTCAAGAGCCTACTGGCTGTAACCCATAAAGGGAAAGGAAAAAGGGGAGGACGTTGGGGGGGCGGGTGAATCGCAAGGTGTTAGAGCTGCCTGAGCTACCGGGAACATCCTGGCCATGGCAGGGGAAGGTTTCTCTGAGCTACTGGCTACTGCATAGTACTGACGAATGGTCTCCGCGTTGATATGTAGAATTCCGAGGCAGGAAAGGGTGGAGGGGGGATAACGGCTTCGGTTAGGCCTAGTATGAGGGGAGGTGGGGTGCCGTGGGGGGTGTAACTACAGAGAAAATCGGAAATAGAAGGCTGATAAGTATATCACGAAATGCCTGTGATGGGAAAGAGGTGGACGTTTGGGACCCGCTTGCTGGGAGGCAGGAGGGGCTTGTGGGAGTCTCACGCTGAACTTCTAGACAGAGCTGGAGACATCCTGTTCACTTTTAGACCTAATTGGGGGAACTATCTGGGCTGATGTCGGCGACAGCACAGTATGTAGAGATCCATGGCAGACTCGGATTGCAGTGCTGCGACCGGGAAGCGCGTAACACTGGTAAACCAGATTGCAGTGAACGGACAGCAGGGTCGACAGTCGTGGTTCCCCCTGTGCTGGGATGAAGGACGTAGCTACGGACCACCTGCCGCATGGGCAAGCGTTAGCACTGAGCGAAGGGGGGGGGAGGCGGGGAGCTCCGCCTGGCACAGCATGGTGGACAATTTCAATCACGGTGGTTGGGAATGCAGGGAGATATGGGACCATTACAGCCACGCACCTGTTCCTAGCATCTCGCGAGCTCCTTAACGAATCAGACCTCCAGTTGTGGGAGGGGTGTCGCGGGACGCTCCTCAACCGACGGTAGCCGTGGTTCCTTTCATAAGTAGTCAGGGAGTCCATGGGTCAATCTAGGAAACAGGAGGAGGTGGGTGGTTCAGACTAACAAGCTCATACTACGTGGGTCAGAACAGAAATAAATGAAGGGGGGAGGGATGAGGGAAGGGAAGTGAATACAGGGAGAAGATTTATGGAATTGTGGGGAATGAAGCAGAGGAACCAATGAAGTAGGAAAGAAGCATTTACACAGAGACAAGGGACAGGGAGGCATTTATAGAACCCTGCAAGGGACAGCTAGAAACAATGCTATACAGGAGTACTTGGGGAGGTGAAAGGGGGTGGGGGCACCTACACTTAGAGGTTAAGACTGGACCAGCAGACAACCCTACACCAGTCGAGGCGCAGTGGGGAGTGGACAAGAGGGCTCAATCACCACAACCCTGGGCCGGGGGCCTCCTGCCCACTGGAGATTGGACACTCGCTCCCTTCTCCTGTATGCTTACAGATGGACACTTACTGGACTGGGCGTGATATGATGCATATAGTTAAAGGTACCGCATGCATAGGGAATGTTTTGGGAGCCCGTGCTAGCGGCCCCCTACTGAAGGAGCTAAGGTAAAGCCGCTTGATTACGCACATATGAAGCTCTTTGGAAGGTGACGAGGGATTGTGCCTATACGGGACAATGTCATCACAGGCCCCGGGTGGAACCAGTGACAGAGTTGTTGAAGCTGGGTCACAGGTGGGACATATCTGTCTTAACAGAAGGGGGATAACCATCCCAGTTACTCAGTTGTACTCCCTTTTCAGTCACTAAAGATCCCGAGGGAGCCCGTGACACAGTCATGGCGATCACCTACTCCACTTACCCTTATCCTATAGGTACGTTGATACCTAAGGCCCAGAATAAATAAGGGCCACCAAGGTAGGGCAACATCCCTACCACGAGATCAGGGCTCAGCCCAGATCGGTGGAAGTGCCAATTGACGTTGAATTGACCATGTTGGTCAATAGGTGGGGTATTACACCTCAGTTAGATGTTGTTATATGTTTGTTGATCTGTTGGTGTTGTTATGTATGTTCCAAAGTCACCGAACTCATGCAACATAAAGTATGGTTTCAAGCTTTATATAGGTCTGGGGGACCGTCCTGCGGTGGAGCAAGGAGGCCAGGCATTAAGCACAATAATAACCTAATACAATGTATGCCCCGGGGTTAAAGCTTCTATCCCTGAACATCAAGGGCCTTGCCTCACCCATTAAAAGAACAAGGACATTAACCTACATTAAAAGATCTAAATCAGATATAGTTTTTCTTCAAGAAACGCATATGAATCAGGCTGAACATGCCAAACTGGCTAAATTAAGCAGGGGGCAAGTGTTTCACTCCTCATGCAAAGAAGGCAGACGAAGAGGGGTGGCTATTATTATACCCATCACACCCCATTCCAAGCGGAAACAACCTGGTCCGACCTAGAAGGTCGACTGATAATTGCCCAAGGGAAAATTAACGATACAGAAGTAACACTTGCAAACGTTTATCTACCACCGGGCATTACAGTCCCAAATCTAAGGCCTTTATTGGATAAGATAATCCAGAAGACTAAGGGCATCCTCTTAATGGTGGGCGATTTAACCTAACTATGGATCCCGGATTGACTCCACTAGTAGGAAACCCCAGAAGCAAACAGCTACCCAAAAATTTTTCAGGAGAGGTTTATAACGGAGATAGGCTGGTATGCGACGTTTGGCGAAGCTACACCCAAATACAAGAAACTACTCCTATTACTCCCCAGTACATTGTACCTATTCCCAATTGATTATGTCTATACCCAAATAGAAAATCTGGGTACCATACAGAATGCCCAGTTAGGGATATATCTATCTCAGACCATGCCCCTTGACGACTTACTGGGATCTGGGCTACAGCCAAGAAACAGCTGTGGTGATTAAACCTGTATACCTGCATCAAAAATTTAGGAATTAATTACAGATAAAATCACAGAAATCCTAACAGATAACCCCTAATGACTCTACCCCATCAGTACATTGGGACACAATCAAAGCAGTCCTTAGGGACACATAATCAAATATACAAGCGGAACTGGGGAGGCAACGTGAGAGGAACGGGTCCAAATTAGAGGACACCCTTCACTTCCTTCAGATGGCACATCAGCAAGGGGACAGTCCATCCTACCCCAGTTACAGCAAACCAAGCGGGAGTTGGATGCATTAATCCAACAACAGACTGAAATAAGCCCTAATGTATCTGAGGTAGTGATTTTGTGAAAGTAGGCCCACGAGCAACACGTCTGCTTGCATGCAAATATATAAACAAAGGAAGGTTCAACAATTGCATCGATCAGGCACCCTAAGGGAGGCCAGCCACTCTTTAAATTACATGACATTGTGGATGCCTTTACAACATTTTATAAAACCCTCTATACACCTGAGAATGTGCCATCTGCGACTCGGATGGGGGAGTACCTGGACTCAATTACACTTCCATCACTTACGGAGGCACACAGGGAAACCTTGATGAAACCCATTACCCTACTGGAGGTCACACAGGCTTTAGACAAAGCTAAATCAATGAAAGCTCCGGGGCCAGACGGTTACGGCGCAGAATTCTATAAAATCACAAAAACTCAGATCGCCCAGTCACTCCTCCGGGTCTTTAACTCAGTGTTAGAAGGGGAGCCCCCACCCCAGTCGTAGTCCTATGCCACCATCTCTGTGATACCCAAACCAGGTAAGAATCCCCAAAATTGTGCCTCCTATAGGCCAATATCTGTACTTAACCAAGACTATAAAATATTTATGAGTATAATGGCACATCGTCTGGACCAGATACTTCCCCTAATAATACATAAAGACCAAACGGGATTCGTAAGAGCTCGGACGACCATTGATAGTATCAAACGATCCTTATACATAGTGCACCAGATGCAAAATACTGGGGACCCAATGGCTCTTATAAGCCTTGATGCAGAAAAGGCATTGACAGAGTTACTTGCCCTTTCTGTATTTAACCCTAAACAAATTTGGTTTCCCCCCTCCTTTGTCCAAGCCCTCAGAACATATACTCTGCCCCCAAGCATGTGTGAAAGTGAATGGGCATCATTGCGGATATTTCCAACTCTACAGAGGTACCCGCCAGGATGCCCCCTATCGCCCTTACTATTTGCCTTGGTCATAGAACCCTTAGCACAGCAGATCCGGGAGTCTCAACGAATCCAAGGGATTAAGATAGGTAACATTGAACATCGCACCGCACTGTACGCGGACGATATCCTCCTGTATCTCCGGAACCCCGATCAAACTATTCCAGCCATGGCACATGTCTTAGATTCTTCTAGCGCCGTGTCAGGCTATAACTGAACTTTACTAAGATGGAAATCCTCACCTTCCATTATACTCCTATACAAAGGACCCGAGATATCTTGTTGGGTAGATGGGACCTGCAGAAGCTGAAATACTTAGGTATTTATATATACCAGGATGCCACAAAATATTATAAGCAAAACTATGAGCCATTCATCACACAGCTAAAAGAGGACTTGCAGACCTGGGCTACTATGCCTCTAAACCTCACTAGGAGGTAGACAATCAGAATGATAACTCTACGAGAGCCTTATATCTATTTCAAAATATCCCTCTATATATATCACTAAAAACTTTTCGCGAAATAGAACCCCTGATAAGGAAATTTGTATGGGCCCACCAAAAACCCCGGGTCCACCTAAAGGTACTCTCCCTCCCTCGTCAATACGGAGGGATGGCACTCTCTGACCTAAAGCTTTACCAGCAGGCAATTACCCTTATGCAAATAATGGCGCGACAGACTAGAAATGAAAATTACGTACCTACCGTAATTCTTGATCTTCTTGGACGAGTCTCCACCACTCATTCACACTAGTGGGATTAGCGCCGGAGGCACTAGGACCCATCGGGAGCAAACTTTTTGCTGGAGGGTCGGCGTGAGAGACGGCGCCGCGAGCAGCTGCTCGAGCGGCAATGACTATCTAGACGACAACCCTCCAACCGCCTCAGTACCTTTTTTACCAAGGAGGTGCAGCGCAACTAACGTAAAGAGTAAATCCAATCTTAAAAAACGGACATAAGATAGTCCGTATGACCCGTGTAAGAAGGGTCAGCAAAGAAGTCCTCATGGCCTAAAGATTTGAGGGAGTGAAGACCAACACAGCGGTGAGCTCGTGGGATGGAGGGTGGGCGTGTGAATGAGTGGTGGAGACTCGTCCAAGAAGATCAAGAATTACGGTAGGTACGTAATTTTCATATCTTCCTGGACATAAGTCTCCACCACTCATTCACACTAGTGGGAGAGTACCAAGCTGATAATCCCCCAAAAGGGCGGCAGGAGAGCCAGAGCTCACGCGTCTAAGATAGAAGCACATTAAGGATAGTTCTGCCGAATGCGGAATGTGCCTGGCATGAACATCAGTGCATAATGCTTAACAATGTATGCACTGAGCTCCAGGTATGGGCGTTGCAGATATCCGCAATTGGAACATTGCAAATCTCCGCTAAAGATGCTGACCGCCCTAGTAGAGCGAGCGTACACTCTACCCTCCAATTTAACTTGAGCCATGGAGTAGCAATGTCGAAGGCATGCCACTAACCATCATGAGATGCATCTGATAGCGACAGGTTGACCCAGCCGGGTGTCGCTGAAAGAAACAAACAGTTGCTGAGTCTTGCGAAAATTCTTGGTTCTATCTAAATAGAACCGCAAGGCTCTCTTAACATCCAAGGAATGAAGAGATCGCTCCTCTCATTTTGGAAATTAGCAAGTAAGAGGAAGTACCAGAGGTTGGTTTAGATGGAATTCTGACACAACCTTGGGAAGAAATTTAGGATGAGTAATGAGAACTACCTTGTCTTTATGGAATACAGTATAAGGAGGGTCCGTAATCAGGGGCATGTATTCAGAGACCCTTGGGCTGAGGTAATGGCCACCAGGAAGGCAGTCTTCCAGGTAAGAAATTTTAGCTCACAGGTAGCTAGGGGTTCAAAAGGCTTCCGAGTGAGCATGTCCAGCACCAGGTTAATGTCCCAGGCTGCAACTGGATGCTTAACAGGGGGTCTGGTATGAAGAATCCCCTTAAGAAATCTCTTCACCATAGGAAGCTGAGCCAGAGTCAAGGAAGAAACCGGCTCATGGAACGCTGAGATGGCACAAAGGTGAACTTTAACTGTGGAGTACTGGAGACCTGAGTTTGATAGGTCCAAAAGATACTCCAGAACCTTGTCAGGAGAACAGGAAAAGGGATTCCAAGAGGACTTTGCAACACCAGAGAGAAAAGCGTTTCCATTTGAAGCGTATGTTTGGTGGCTGGCTTCAGCAAGCCAGAAGGATGTCCGAGACTCTACGAGACGTTGAACCGATTCACTCTACCTCTTCAGGAGCCAAGCATGAAGGTGAAGTGATTTCAGGTTGGATGGACCAACGAACCCTGAGTCAAAAGATTGATTTGCAAGGGAAGTGGTCTCAGAGAGAGCTGCCAACATACTGTTGAGCAGAGGAAACCATAGTTGCGAGGCCAGGAGGAAGCAATGAGAATCATTTTGTCCCCTGAGACTCGAGTCCTGAGGAACTCTCCGGATTAGAGGAAGCGGTGGAAGGCGTGAAGAAAGCGCTTTGTCCACGCAGCCTGAACGCATCCTGACAGAAAATGCCAGGCCCTGGATTTCTGGAGCAGAAGAGAGGCAGTTTTCGTTGGTGGGGATGCAAAGGTCCAGGTCTGGAGTCCCCCACTCTTGAATAATAACTCAACTACGGCTGGATCGAGACCACTGTGAGGGTCTGCCTCGTTCTGCTGAGGTGATCTGCTGATCGCTTTGTATGCCTGGCAGATAAACCGCCTGAATCAGAGACTTGTGCTCCAAGCACCACTCCACACCCTCTCATTGCTTCCTGCAAAAGGGTAAGAATGAGCACTCGCTTGCTTGTTGATGTAATACATCACAGCTTTGTTGTCCATTTGAAGGAGAATGTTCTTGTGACAAAGGATATCCTTCAGAGCTCGGATCGCTGTGAGGACCACCTCATCTCCAGGACATTTATGTGGAGATGAGTTTGAACTGAGTCCATACACCTTGAGTGTGAAAGGAGCGACAGTGAGCTCCCATCCCATTAGCTTATGCGTCTGTGGTGATGGAGATCTGATGATCTCGGGGGAGCAAAGGGGAACCCTTCCAGGAGATTGCTCTCTTGAGTCCACCAGGTGAGAGACCTTCGAAGGGGCTCCGTCACCTTGATGGGATAAGACTGGGGGTGAGAGGTCGGAGACCACTGAGTGGAGAGCATCCATTGGGTGGTTCTCATGTGCAACCGGGCCAGGGGTACAGTGAACACCGAGGACGCCATGAGACCCAACATGCGTTGCATCGAGAGAGCTGTAACCGATTGGTTCTCCTCGATGTAACGGGCCATCCGAAGGATGTCGAGTCTTCTGTCCTCTGGAAGGAAAGCCTTCACGGAAGAGGTGTCTAGAGGCGTCCCTATGAAAAGGAGCCTCTGGGAGGGCTGCAGTTGTGATTTTTTCAAATTCAGCAGAATTCCCATGGACGTAAGAAGAGCGAAGTCGTTTGCACGGCTTCCAAAGTCCCTTGGCTGGAAGGGCTTGCTAGAAGCCAATCGTCCAGGTAGGGAAACACTCGGAGTCCTATCTTCCTGAGATGCGCTGCGAGAACTGCACAACACTTTGTAAAAACTCGCGGCGCCGAGGATAGCCCAAAAGGCAGGACTCTGAACTGATAATGCCGACCCAGAGCTACAAACCTGAGGAACTTGCGGTGGGTCGGGTGGATGAGGATATGCTGGTAAGTGTCCTGCATATCCAGGGAGGCCAGCCAGTCATGCTGATGCAGCAGGGGTAACAGGGTACCTAGGGAAATCATTTTGAATTTCTCCCTGGGGAGAAATTTGTTTAACTTTCTGAGGTCTAGAATGGGGCGCATTCCCCCAGATTTCTTTGGAACCAGGAAGTAATGGGAGTAGAACCCTGTGCTTCGCAGATGCGGGGGCACTAGTTCTATTGCCCTGTTGCTTAGAAGGCCCTGGATCTCGGCGGTGAGGAGGTCTGACTGAGAGGCCGACAACCTGGGTTGTCGTCTGGGAGGACAATTCGGGGGGGTTTCCAAAAAATTGAGAGAATAACCCTCCCGAATTATCCGAAGGACCCATTTGTCGAAGTTATGGACTTCCACTGGTTGTAGAAGTACATCAGATGACCTCCCACCGGAGGAGAAAGTTCCACCTCGGGCAATGTGGATGGAACTTGGGCCAGCAACTCATAAGGTGGCGCTGGGGCTTTAGGCCCTAAGCTCTGTCTGCACGCTTTCTTTTGAGTTGGGCAGGTTGGCTTTATGAGCTTCCTCTGACTCTGCCTCGAAAGGACTGACGACTATGAAACTGGCGTCTGTTCACATGCCCCGAGAGGGAGCAGGCGGAGGTCTGGCCAACAATGGCCGACCTAGTCTTCTGAGTGGCCTCTAAGGCTTGTTCCACCTGAGGGCGAAAAGAAAGGAGCCATCAAGGCAGCGCCATTACCTGCTGCTGAGCATCATTCGTGAAGCCAAATGCGCAGCCAGGAATGGCGCCGGTACAAATACCTGCGGCTTGCGAGAAGCAGTGTCGAAGCGTCCATAGCGGCTTTGACCTGTTGGTTATTGGACTCCAATACCTCTAGTAACGGTGAGAAGAAGCTCTGACTTGGAGTCCGAATCGGAAGAGCTTCAACCATTCTTTTCAAAGAGTGCCACAGGATATACTCATACTGAGAAAATAGCCTTGAAAACTGGCAATCGCATACTTAGAGTGGAGGCAGCAAAGACTCTCTTACCTAATGTATCAATCTTACGAGACTCTTTGTTAATAGGTCGAGCTGTAGTAGTTTGAGGAAGAACGACCTTATCATTCTCTGCCAGGACTACAATAGGATCCGCAAAGGCTTGGGATGCCAAAATGGGACGATCCTTGGGAGCTGAATACTTCTTATCAATGGATTTAGCCACTGAGGGAATAAGAGCAGGATTATTCCATACCATTTGAGACAGCGTCTCGAAGGAAGGCTGGATCGGAGGAGTCAAATCCGTAGGGATCTCCGAGGCATGAAGGTATTGGAGTCTTAATATCTTCCCAGGATCGATGTCTGTAGTCTGGAGAGAAAGAGTGGATCTCAGGTTCTTTAACAGAGACTAAAGGACAGGTCCTCAACCACAGGCTCTGTAGCAAAGAAAGATCCTGTTTCCTCCACTTCATCACCCAACGAAGGTCTGGGTCCAGGCTCAACATCATCTCCAGATGGTCCAGGAAGGACTTTTGGACAGGAAAGGAGTGAAAATTAGGAAGGAGGAAATAGCAGAGAGAAACAAGGAGACCCCGAGGCCCCGGCACCGAGAAGGCAAAGCAGGTTAAGCGGCACCGCCAGAACGCAGCGCCAAAGAGGCATGCGGCGCCGCCTGACCAGGCGCCCGAAGCGGCGCCACCGGCGCGCCGCCCGCCAAGCAAGCGCCCGCCACAGCACCGCCCGAACAGAGTGGCGCCACCAGGCGCCGCCAGACAAGCGGCACCGCCCAACTGGCACCGCTGAACCAGCGGCACGTAACAGCGCCACCAGACCGCGGCACATAGCTGGCGCCCACAAAGACCCGCGCCCGTGCCCGTGGGCGGCGCTACAAAGCCCAAGCGGCAAAGCAGCGCCGACAAGCCGACAGACCCCGGAAGGCGCCGGAAACACCCAGGAACCTGGAAAGCTAGAAGGAAAAAAACCAGGAGATAAGGGCATCGGTGTGGCCCCCTGCGCCGCAGCCATGTGAGGGGGGGAAACACCTACGCGGAGTCACCGGCACCGAAGAAGGCGCCGCGCGACTAGGAAGGTCCAACCGCCCTACCCGATCGCCGGAGGAGCCCGGGGGCTCCGTGGCAACCGAGCCAGGCAGGAGAACCAACCTCCGAGCCCATCGCTCCATAAGAGCGGCCCACTGATGAAACTGCTCATCTGGAGCCCTACCTATAGGCAGGGAGGGGCTCCGATGTCGACGACGACGATCACCGGCAGTTGGCGACTCCGAAGAAGAGCGGCAACAACAGCGATAACCGACCGTCGACGCGCAGACATACCAGAGGGCGACCTCGAGTGATGCCTTCTCTTTTTTGACCTGTGGGCCGAAGAAGAGCTCGAGGCCGAACGGTGCCGAGAATGCGACCGTTTATTTTTATGCCGACGGGGGGACCGCCCATCCCCCCGGGCATCGGACTGACCATTGTCGGAACCCCGCTGAGGAGAAGGAGGCTGACCGGACCCAGCCCGGCTGACTGAACAGCTTTCATACGAAGTCTCCCTACCGTCACCTGACCTGCTCATGGTCGACTCCGTCCAGTAGGCCGAGACTTCTTCAAGTAAGTTAAATTTAAAATATTAGAAAAATTTAACGAAAATAGAATAAATTAAGCGATACTACTATCGTGATAATGTTACAAAAAAATAAACTGAAAACTATGCGCTAGTTTGAAGTTTGACTCCGACAAGTGACGGCGTTGTCACTGAAAGCGCACTCGGCGGGAAAAAAGACTGAGGCGGTTGGAGGGTCGTCATCGAGATAGTCATTGCGCTCGAGCCACTGCCAAGTACGTGCCTCGCGGCGCGATCTCGCGCCGACCCTCCAGCAAAAAGTTTGCTCCCGATGGGTCCTAGTGCCTCCGGCGCTAATCCCACTAGTGTGAATGAGTGGTGGAGACTTATGTCCAGGAAGATCCTCCACTCCGCACTGGCTAGAAATAGAAAGGACTTTGATGCCTGACCAAGCCTTCCTGGGGACCATATTCCGGCAAGAACCAGGAGAAAGAACCCCACTGATTCCTAACCCCTGGTTAGCGGCGCAATTTAAAAATTGGAACACGCTTAAAAAATTCTACAAACTAAAGCCTTACCAAGCTCTTATTTGCCCGATCCAAGCCTAACTGACTTCCCCAACAACACAGATAACGGTTTCCTTAAATGGGAAGGGCATGGGTTAAAGTATCTGTTGCAGGTGGTGACGCAAGGCAACATCTGGTCCTATGCAGAGATTCAAAGAAAATTTGGTCTCCCACATAGGGACTTTTATTGCTATCTTCAGCTACGCCACTATGTGGAGAGCCTCCCAAGAACACTCTGGAACCCGCGGGGATATCCAGCACTGATTCAGTGTCAAATACAGCTAAACACATCAGGAAGGCAAGACCACCTGATCTCATTATACTATCAGACCCTTAATCTACAAAGGGAATCCCTTACAGACGATATCCGCGCACAATGGTCCCAGGAAACTGGATACCAACTCCCAACGGAGGAGTGGAAACAGGCATGTAGCCTCTCGGCTAGGATTACTAGCTCCCATCAGCGGTGAGAATTTGCATGGAAGGTTCTGGTGCGTTATTTCCGATCTCCAGTGGTCACAAACCACTACTCTCCAAACAACACGGCAAAGTGCTGGAGGTCATGCGGGGAACCACGGGCTAACTTGACACATATTCTGTGGGCATGCCCGGCCCTCCAGGTATTCATCGCGCAACTTGAGGCCCAGCTGCAAGAAATTATAGATCCACAGCTTCAATTGACACTAGAGATGTTTTATTTCTTAATTTCCCCAAAATATATAGAAGGACCAACACCAGGTATCTGCTTTCTCTGCTTCTCCGACAGAGAAAGCAATCACCAGACAGTGGTTAACAACAAAAGTCCCTACAATCCAGGACTGGTGGGATATTACAAAACAGATTTATAATATGGAGAAAATAACACATAACCTAAATGAACAGGGAGAGAAATTTGCAGATAGATGGACACGATGGCAAATATACTACATGTTGAAAGACATCACGTTCATACCCTAGGGTATCTTGACTGAGGAACTCTTAAGAGTCATGGATAAGGAAGGGAAGAATTGGATTCTGGAACCCCAGGCCTGGCCTCCCTGGTCCCACGTGGGAAGGCAGAGTAGTAATATATGTATAAAATGGCTTATAGACATTAAACTAGGTGAGGCGGGACTAGGGAAAGGATAACTATCTGGAAGTGAGAGACATGTGAAACTAAATAGTTATAACCAGATTGTAACCTGAAATGGGAGAGGTCATAAACAAAAACCATGGGATGTCTCCTTACTCCTCCTTTCTGAATGGAAGAAGATAGTGGGAGGGACCCGACGGAGACTCTGGGACACCAGAGGGACCTGCCTGACACACAAAACCAGAGGCTCGCTCCGCGGGAGACCAGGACTGCCTCATTGAGTAGCCTCGGTAGGAGGGTCGGTCTGTCGGGAGCTTTGGTACCTCAAGCCCCAAAGGAGAATTTTAAATACTAACCCCCCAGACCTAGTGGCTGACAGCATGGACCTATAATATAATATAATACCGGATAGGAGCTGTAAAACTGAAAGACAAACCTTGCTGTGAATGTATGGTATAATGTTTTGATAAGTAACTGTACAGTAAGGAAACTATGGCTATCTATATAAGTATGTGAGTGTTGGTGACTTGTATGTATATAAGTTGAAAACTCAATAAAAAGAAGAATTTAAAGAAAAAAAAAAGACCAGCCCAGGCTCAGGACTCCTTCGAAGTCACCTCCGGAAGAGCCTTCCTTTCTGGAGTTGCTGCGTAAGATCCAGGCGGTTCACCAGTGGCAATCTTTGGAGCCAGATCCACAGCGGAAGAAACTCGCTGCTCATTTGAATCTGCCTGAAACCACACCAACACTGATTCCACCCTGGATCGAGATTCATGCGGACCTTGTTTCCACTATTTGTAAGATACCATGGGCATTAGCCCCCCTTCCGAGGAAGGCGGATAGGCTATGCCAGGCTCCGGCTGGTGTTGATTTCCTGAACACACACCCCAAAGCCGACTCAGTCGTGACTAGCACCGCTCACGGCCATACGGCTAACCCTAAACATCTTAGCCCGTCCCCACCTGACACAGAATCCTGTCTTCTGGACCAGTATGGGAAGAAAGTCTACGCTTCTTCCACTCTGGGAATAAGGGCCCTTAATTATGTTGCTCATATGGGGGATTACCAGAAGGTGATCCTTAGTGAGGTGGAAGCAAAGTTGGACTCCCTTCCAGAGTCTCAGACTAAGCAGGAAGTGACAGATCTGGTCTGGTCTGCTCGTTCGGCCAGTCGGCACATGCTTCGTGCCACGTACAATGCAGTGGATGCTGCTGGTTGGAGCTCGACTTTCACCATGGGTTTGTGGCGTCATGCCTGGCTCCAAGTGTCAGGTTTGGTCCCGGAGGTACAGTCCACTATCCCGGACATGCCCTTCAGGGGTTCGTGCTGTTCGGTGGGGATGTCAAGGACATCATCACCAATCTGCAAGAGAAGGGTACTGCTCTAAAGTCTGTCAACTCTATGTACAGACCCCCTCAGGGTCAGCGCCGCCCTTTTCGCAGACGCTTTTGGCCCAAAGTGAAACTTCAGGGCAAGTGGGCCAACAAATGTCAGGCTCCTCCAGCTGCCAAGCCCCTCCACCCAAAAAAGCAGTGGGAGCTTCAGCTGTGGCACTGCCCCACACCTTCTGACTCCTCTCCTCTCCCACAGCCTCTGGACCTTCCAGAGGAACCAGAAGGAGGGAGGTTCTCCTTCCATCTACGGGGTTGGGAGAGGATCACTTCAGATATTTGGGTGCTCCAGCTGATAGCAGCAGGACACTCAATAGAGTTTCTACAGAAGCCACCAAGAACCTCCCCAGGCCGTCTTACTCCCCGGAACATCATCTTCTGGTTTGGGAAGAAATATCCTCTCTTTTGCTGAAGGCAGCGATAGAGCCTGTCCTATCCTAGTCTGCAGCTCCCTGAACCTGTTCGTGGAGTACAAACGGTTCAGAATGCTCTCTTTGCAGAGCCTTCTGCCCCTACTTCATCCGGGACAGTGGCTGTGTGCTCTGGACATGCAGGATGCCTACCTGCATATCCCTATTCGCCCTTCCCACCACAAATACCTTCGTTTTTCATTTCAGGGGTACCACTACCAGTTCAAGGCCCTCCCAGTTGGTCTTTCCTCGGAGCCCCGAGTGTTCACCAAATGCCTTTCCATGGTAGCAGCCCACCTGCATACCCAGGGAGTACAGGTTTTCCCTACCTGGATGATTGGCTCCTGGCGGACCCATCCAGGAAGGAACTCCTGCATTCCCTTTCCCTTACCCTGCATGTTTTTACCAGCCTGGCTATTACCATCAACCAGGCCAAGTCCCATTTTATCCCTTCCCAGAGGCTCCAGTTCGTCGGGGCGATCCTGAACATGACTTCTGGCATGGCTTTCCTGCCACTGAACAGGGTGGCCACCCTACAGGCTCATGTAAGCCTGTTGTGCAGTCACAGGTGGGTCAGTACCAGGTCAGTCCTTTGCCTCCTCGGGCTCATGGCGGCTGCTATTCCGACAGTCCCTCACATTCGGCTCCGCATGAGGATCTCTCAGTGAACGCTTCAGTCTCACTGGGATCACCTGGTGGACGACCTAGATCAAGAAGTCCTGGTCTCCAACCCTATGGTTCGGGACTTGCATTGGTGGATGGTTCAGGAGAACCTTTGCCAGGAAGTTCCCTTCTGCCTCTCTCCCCCCTCCCAAACATTGACAACAGACGCCTCGGGAGAGGGTTGGGGAGCCCACCTGAGGTCTCACAGGACCCAGGGATCCTGGTCCAGGCTCGAACAGTCTCTTCACATAAACGTGCTCGAGCTCAGGGCCATGCTGTATGCTGTACAAGCTCTGCATATGTATCTGTTTCCCAGTCATCTTGCTGTCCAGACGGACATGTGAGTAGTCTGGTACATCAACAAACAGGGAGGAGCCAACCCAGTGGCACTGAGGGTTGAGGCGCTGGACGCCACACCTCACGCCGCTCCGGCGACCCAGGTTCGGGATCGAGCCAGGAGTCGCTGGGGGTCAGCGCGGGGGGGGGAAGAGATCAAGCATCTGGAGGACTGCTGTCTCTTCCCGGGGGAGGGTGTGGGAGACGCTTGCTCATGGAACGACCTCTGGCGGTGGCCGGAGGTTTGCCGACTGAGCAGCATGGTGAACGCCAGGGGTGGGCGGAGCTACGGCACTACGTTGCCTCACTGGGCGTGCTCTGGGGGGGACGGGAAAAATAAAGAAAATACCCCAATCCTGGGGATAGATGAAGGCGCCTCGACCTTCGCAGCCCACACTCCCAACTCCGGACCATCTCCTCACTCCTGCCGGGCTCGTGTGTGCTGGGTACTTTGCCCTATAAGATAGTGCGCCCTGGGCGGATAGGGTGGCCCTACCTCCGGAGGGTTCAGACCCAGAGGTGGTGCTTGGCGGCACGAGGGGGAGAGGAGTGGTCACGGTGGGAGGTAGAGGCTGGGAGCTCCGAGGTCGCTGGAAGGAGTTCTCCAGGGTTGGAGATGAAGTCTGAAAAAAAAAAAAAACAGGGAGGAACTCATTCCTACCCT
The DNA here is from genome assembly GCA_016271365.2 of Neoceratodus forsteri. NCBI lineage: Eukaryota > Metazoa > Chordata > Ceratodontiformes > Ceratodontidae > Neoceratodus > Neoceratodus forsteri. Next base: position 679,792,477 of record CM028131.1, on the reverse strand, counting down.
CTTTGCAGGGAGGCGATGTGGGTTTGGGATTGGGTGGTACAATACAACCTTCACGTCACGGCGGTTCATGTTCCGGGGGTCGAAAACACATTGGCAGACCACCTCAAGTCGGTCGTCTGCCCAGGCACATGAGTGGGAACTGGATCAGGGGGTAGCAGACAATATCTTCCTACGCTGGTAGACCTGTTTGTGTCTCCTCACAACACAGAACTTCCCGCCTTCTGCTCTCTCGCTCCAGGGCGAGGCATTTTTTTGAGAGACGCTCTGTCTCTAGACTGGAAGGGCAGATTCGTCTATGCCTTCCCCCCAATTCCCTTGATTCCGAGTGTCTTACACAAACTCAGCTCAGAAGGAGCTCGCATGATTCTAATCGCACCTTTTTGGCCCAGGCAAGTTTGGTTCTCTTCTGCAACAGTAGTCAGAGGAACCTCCTCTTCCTCTGTCATAACGTTTGCTGACCCAGGATCAGGGAACCCTGGTCCATCCAGGCCTCAAATCCCTTCAGTTGCATGCCTGGCTCCTGCAGATGTAGCTCAAGCCCGATTCGAGATTTCCCCGCCTGTGGCTGAGATTCTGGTAGAGACCAGAAAGCCCTCCACTAGATCTACCTATGTCGTGAAATGGAAACAGTTCTTTGTTTGGGCCTCTTCCAAGGATTTCAAGCCATTCTCGTGCCCTGTCAGGAGAATTCTGGATTATATGTGCCATCTCTTTGATCTGGGTCTCAGTCATTCCTCTCTGAAAGTTCACATGGTGGCCATCTCCACTTATCATGTTCCTTTTGGGGACAGAAGTTTCATGCAGTTGGAAGTCTTTAAGACTTTTCTTAGAGGGGTTCTCCACTTGCGACCCCTATTCGCGTTCCTGCCCCTCCTTTCGATCTGAATTTCATTCTTGAGAAGCTTACCCTGCCTCCCTTTGAGCTGGCAGCCTCAGCAGATCTAAAGTTCCTGTCCTGGAAGTCTCTCTTCCTAGTGGCCATTACTTCAGCTTGAAGGATTTCCGAGCTTCAGGTCTTGATGTGCAAAATCCCGTATTTGATTTTTCACAAGGGACAAGTGGCTCTGCGCACCAATCCTATGTTTCTCCCTAAGGTGGTAGCGGAATCTACCTGAATCAATCCATTGAGCTTCCAGCTTTCTTTACGCAACACTCCTATCAAGGGGAGTACCTCTTGCATACTTTGGATGTTCACTGAATTCTGAGATACTACACCACCAGGATGAAGGATGTCAGAAAGTCTGATCAGCTGTTTGTCTCTTTTGCTCACAAAAGAGAAGGCAATGCCATTTCCAAGCAATGCCTATCTAAATGGTTGGCTCATTGTATCACTTTCTGTCATGACAAGTATCACAAGACCCTGCCGGGTCATGTCAGAGGCCACTCCACCAGGGGTGTTGCTGCCTCTGCGGCTTGTTTTAAGAATGTGTCTGCGGCTGACATTCGTGCAGCCGCAACTTGGACTTTTGTCCATACCTTTATGAAACACTACAGTTTGGACATTGCCTCTCACCGTAGAGCAGGCTTCTGGCTGGCTGTTCTGCAAGGTCTCCTTTCTTGAGACCCTCACAGTTAGAGGATCTATGGATGGGTAGTTTTCCTCCTCCTGTGTGCTTCTCCTTGTTTCAGACTGCTTGGGACTCAATCCTATATGTAATTACCTACTGCAAGAGCCCTCTCGAAGTAAGATAGTACAGTTACATAAGAACTTACTGTAACAGTAGATCTTCGAGAGAGGCTCTTGCAGTAGGTAATGCCTTCCCACCCTCCATCCCCCTTAGCTTTTTCAGCTCCTTTTCCATGGGGGAAAGATCTGCTTCTCTCTCATCTTGCCTCTTTGGCCTTTGTGAGAAGAACTGGAAGGTGGGCGTGGGGAGCGCCCCTTTATACCGGCGTCTGCCTGATGCCGGTCACCTGACGTGGGGGCAGTCCCCCGCCAGAGACTGCTAGCTAGAAATCTTTCTGTGGGGTCCTGATGCCTGCCGGCTTCAGTCCTATATGTTATTACCTACTGCAAGAGCCTGTCTCGAAGATCTACTGTTACGGTAAGTTCTTACGTAACTGTACTTTCTTTAGGGTTGCTTTAACCTCTAGGCTATACTGCCAGCTAATCATTAAAAACTACACGGCTGGCTCTGTGGTGCCAACAGGTATTGGGGCCCCATATCAGGATTTCTAAACCCTGTCTGTGTTCACGTCAGTACAGATTTCTGGGGCTGCCACAGCACCAACTTCTCTTTTTCCATTCCCTCTCTTACAGCCTTTTCTCTTACAATTTCGGGCATGAACTCAGGTCTATAAGACGCAAATGTGACTATGTTCCTACTTGCCTGGCATCATGGAGCCAGCCTTGAAATGTGAAGTTTTTGATTATCGGACGTAGTCAAGCTGGCCTTATCTTCCTGGACATAAGTTTTTCAGCAGAGACTTAAAAGACAGGTCCTCGACCACAGGCTCTGCAGCAGGAATATATCCTGTTTCTTCCACTTCATCACCCAGCCTAAGGTCTGGGTCAGGCTCAATGTCATCTCCTGACAGTCCAGGAAAGGAGTGAAAATCAGAGGGAAATGAGGAAGGAAAAGGGTTAAAGGAGGAGTCCTGAAAGGTGGATGACGCCCTAGAACCCCGGCCTTGCAAGCATAGGCGCAGTGAAGCGCCACAGCACCGAGGATGGCGCAGATGAAGCACACGGCACCGAGGATGGTGCCGAAGATGGCGCCAAGAGGCCGGACGGTGCTGCAAAACCTCGCGGCGCCGATGACGGCGCTGACAGACGCAACAGCGCCGAAGACGGCGCCAAGCACGCCACCAATGCCGAGGGTGTCTAAAACACCACAAGACTCCGAAAGACAGCATTTGAGGTAGAAGGGAGGAAGAAGAGCAGGAGATAGAGGCATCGGTTTGGCCCCCTGCGCCGCAGCCATATGAGGGGGACACGAGCGCGGAGTCGGCGGCACGAAGGCAGTGCACTTACGACCAAGGAGGCTCGACCGCCCTACCTGGTCTCCCAAGAAGCGCAGGCCCCTGAGTGACCAGGCCATGCAGCTGGACCAACCTCCGAGCCCATTGCTCCATAAGAGTGGCCCACTGATGAAACTGCTCATCTGAAGACCTACCAGAGGGCGGGGTAGGGCTCCGATGTTGAAGACGTTGGCTACCGGAAACAGAAGCAGAAGACTCCGAAGGAGGAGACCGGCAACTGGCCCCAATAACTGACCGTCTAGGCGCAGACATATAAGAGGGCGACCTTGGTGATGCCTTCTCTTTTGACCTATGGGCGAAGAAGAGCTCGAGGCGAGCAGGTGCCAGGAATGTGACCGTTTATTTTATGCTGGGGACCACCCGCCCCCTCGAGCACTGGACTGACCATTGTCAGACCCCCCCTCCGGAGAATGCGGTGAACCGGACCCAGCCCGACTGACTGAACAGCTTTCATACGAAGTCTCCCTACCGTCACCTGACCTGCTCATGGTCGACTCCGTCAAAGTAGGCTGAGACTTCTTTGTAAATAAGAATAAACTTAAGCGATACTTATTCGAGATATTACTACAAAATAACAAAACTGAAAACTATGCTTCTAGTTTGAAGTTTGACTCCCGGCGGGCGAGCGTCGTCACTGAAGCGCACTCGGTGGGAAAAAAGGAACTGAGGTGGTTGGAGGGTCGACGCCGAGATAGTCATTACAGCACGAGCTGAGGCTCGCGGTGCCACTCCTCGCGGCCCCATCTCTGGCGCCGGCCCTCCAGCAAAAAAGCTTGCTCAAGCTGGGTCCTAGTGCCTCCGGCACAGATCCCATTAGTGTGAATGAGTGGTAGAGACTCGTCCAAGAAGATCAAGAATTACGGTAGGTACGTAATTTTCATTTATCATCTTAGGAACATTGCCAGGGTCAAGCACCTTGTTCCGTCTAGTGATCTGCCTGTTCTGGTCCACGCCTTTGTGACTTCATGCCTTGACTACTGTAACTCCCTTTACTTAGGGCTTCCTGGGGTTGATATCCGCCACTTGCAGCTAGTGCAGAACGCTGCTGCACGTTTGTTGACTGGGGCTTCTAGTAGATCTCACATCACCCCGTGCTGTGCAATCTGCACTGGCTGCCTGTTCAGTGGCGGATCACCTTTAAGGTAGGTTTATTAACCTACAAAGCCTTACACGGTCTGGGCCCCGACCACTTGAAAGACCTTCTTGTTCCTTACACCCCTCTGCGACAGCTCCGCTCAGCTGACGAGGGGTTGCTGGAGATTCCGAGGGTTAGTTTAAAATCTTCAGGGGCCCGTGCCTTCGGGTTTGTGGCCCCTATCCTCTGGAATTCTCTGCCCCGTCGGCTTCGGGAGTGCAGGACTGTGGGGTGCTTTAAGCAGGCACTTAAAATCTATCTATGGAGTAAAGCATACTCTGAATCTTTTTGATTTTAATTGGTATTTATTGTAACTGTTTGATTTTTAATTATCTGTTCAGCACCTTGATATTTGAAAGGCGCTATATTAAATTAAAATTATTATTATTATTGTTATCAGCTGGCAGTACAGCCTAGAGGTTAAAGCAAAGAGCTGTGAACAAACTTTGTTCATCCAGCAGAGTGGGTTTTGATTCCATTTGCACTACGTGTATATTGTGTGACCAGAGCACATCACTTAACCTCCCTGTGCTCCCAAAACACCCAGGAACAAGCTGTACCTTTCCTGCACAAAGACAGTAAAAACAATCTGAGCATGTGTTATGATTTTGAAAATATTATGCTCTTTCTTTTTTATATTTACCCCTTTTTCTGGTCCCCTCATTTTCCATCACTGATCTGCCCTAGTCATGGCGCTACACGGCTTCCACTGCCTAATCAGCCACTCTCACTCCCCGGTCACTCCTGGCTTACCCGAAGGAGGCGGGGCACGGCGCCGCCACTGGAATCGGTGCCGTGGAATGCATCTAGTTGGGGAGTTCTTGGCCAGGCGGCTGATAGAAGCTGGAAGCAGGGTGTCATGGAGACATCTGAAGAGGAGGATTTTTGTTCCCCTTATTGGCCAGGGCAGAGACGTGCAATGACGCCAGCATCTGTCCTGCCCTAGCCCCTCCCCTCCTCGACCATGTGATGGTGCACAGAGCGAGACACCCAGCCTCCGCTAGGTGTCACCCTCGCACCAATCGCAGAGACACCCCCTGGAGAAGGAGAGCAGTCCATAGGACACTCCATCCTTCTCCCCCCGGCCGGCCCTCTGACGAACCAGGCTCGTTCCTGAACCCAGGTCACTGGCATTGCAACCGGAACCCCAATTATTGTGCATATTATGCTCTTTCTATCCAGATTTGACTTGAAAAGAAAAAAAATAGGATACCATTACTTGTTTATTAATTGCGAAAACACATAGATGGACAACACAGTTAAAACATGCATAACCTGAAATGCATTATTAAAAGAGTATTTTACTTCTTTTGATGAAGTTAAAAGTATGACAGTTTCTTACTGAAATACTTTGGATGGAATGGGATTTTCTACCGTAAAGGGGAAAAAATCAGTCTGGTTGATCCTGCCACCCATACCCTTTGAGCATGTCTTGCACTCTGCAGCTATGCTGATGGACCACAACTTTTCAGAATGCCATTCCCACTGTAATGTAAAAAAAGAAAAAACAACAAAGGGAGAGAGGGGTGTGTGTATGTATCTCTGACAGAAGTGCTGCACTAACTGAACAGTGCTGAAAGGGAAAAAATCACCATTAATTAAATAAAATAATATATGAGTGGGTGGCTGTAAAAAACAGAATTTTGCACACACCCTCGGTGTGGGATGCTTTTATAAATCATTCGGACTTTGCCATCGGGGTGTATGTAGCATCCCACACCTTGGGTGTGTGTAACATTTTGGTTATACACACACACACACATATATTATTCTGTATTTTACTAATGCAGTTTTGATTATGCTTTTTTTAAACAATGTCTATCCATGTGTTTTTGCAATTAATAAACAGTTAACGGTGTCCTATTTTTTTTTTCTTTTCAAGTCAAATCTGGATAGAAAGCATAATATTTTCAGAATTATAACACATGCTCAGATTGTTTTTGCTGTCTTTGTCCAGGAAAGGCACGCAGCTACACATTTCAAGGCTGGCCCTATGATGCCAGGCTAGTAGGTACACAGCCACATTTGCATCTTGTAAACCTGAGTTCACACCCGAAATTGTAAGAGAGGGAATGGAATAAGACATAAGTTAGTGCTGTGGCAGCCACAGAAATCTGCACTGACATGAACACAACCAGGGTTTAGAAATCCTGATACAGTATGGGGCCCCAGTACCTGTTGGTACCACAGAGCCAGCCTTGAGATGTGTAGTTTTTAATGATCAGCAGGCAGTATAGCCTAGAGGTTAAAGCAATCCTAAAGATGGATTATTTTTACTAACAGTTTGAAATATAAGGGTGGTAACTTACTAATTTCAATGCACATACAAAACAATTATTATAAATGTAGAAAGTGTTGTAATAACACTTTAAAGCACACTTAATAAAACAGACGATTTCCTGTTTAACCTACAGTGGATGGAGGGCCAAGATCCTTGGTGACATCATTTCCTGTCAGGAGTCTAAAACACATGACTGCTGCCAGCCCTTAATTACAGGCTGATATACATATGAATAACTCTGGACTGCAAAGACTCACAGATAAACACAATGGCTCATTCAGATTAGTTTTTTATAGTCTTTCACACGTTAAGAAACCCTGCTGATGACAATTCCCCTTTAAGAAAACTAAGCACACTGAGACTCCAGCTGAAATGCTACAAGGGGCTCCTCAAGTGCCTGCTCCTACACCAACGCCTGCTGACTTAGCTCAGGCTCTGGTTTTATTACAGATACTGCAGGGTTTATTACCCCCTAAGCAGCCTGTTGCTACTTCTGTAGAGAAATCGTCTACCTTTGCTCCACCCTTAACTACTGAAACAGTGGATTTTGAAGAAGATTATGAAGCAGAGGAGGGTATTGAACCTGAAGTCTCCCCTGAACAGGAGTTTGGTTCACCTCCCAGACCTACTGAGAATTATTCCTCACATTTTTCTTTTGTAAGGAAGACGGTTGAGACTCTAGACCTTGCCACTGCAGAAGAGGTGCAAGATGAGGAAGCTCAGTACATGGAGTTAATGGGGTTAACACCCACTAAAAAAGGTTTTCAAAAAGGACATATTAGAAATTCTTAAAACACCTAACACTATCACACCTATTGATTAGTGTGACAAGAAGTATCAGTTGGATAGGTCAGGGGCAGAGTTTTTATTCACCCACCCTGACGCTCAGGGAATTGTGCGGCAGGCTACCTGTGAAAGGGCTAAAGTACCTCTGTCCTCTCATCCCTCTGAGAAGGATTCTAGAAAAATTGATAGTACGGCAAAGAAAGGGTACCTGTATGCCTGTCTTGCAGTCAGACAAGCTAGCTATCAGGCATATGCAGCCCTCTATCAGAAGGCTCTGTGGCAGTCCCTCCTGGATCCTGCTGAAACTAGCCCTTCCACACCAGTGTCAGAACTAGTGGAGACTGCTAAGTTAGACTTGGAAGCCTCCAAGTATCAGTTCCAGATGGCAGCTGACACAAATGATACAGCTGCAAGGTGAATGGCAGGTACTGTGGCTATGAGGAGGTTTGCCTGGCTTAGAGCTACTAGCCTCACCCAGGATACCCAGAACAAGGCCATGGACTTTCCAGTTGAAAATAACTCACTTTTTGGAGTTCAGACTGAGGCCTACATGAAAAAGGTGGACGAATACAAAGCCACCTATCGCAGTAACTGCCAAGGAGGAACCTTCACCTTCTTCCTCTTCTTCTACATATGAAAGGGGTGGCAGGGGTAGGCTCCTTATAGAAGACCTTTTTACCAGGTACAGGCTGTGACACAGCAGCAGTACCAACACCAGCAGGTTGGTTTCTTTAGAGCTAGAGACAGAAAATCCAGGTGTGGCTCCCAATCTGCCCATCCTCAGCAACAGCCCAAACAAAATCCCTGACTTATCTCTTCAGGCAGCTTCCCCAGTACCTGTAGGGGGCAGACTGACACTACTTCCAGGAATGGCTGAAGATCACCACAGACAAGTGGGTCCTGGAAGTGGTGAGTCAGGGTTTGTCCCTAAGTTTCGAATCCTTTCCTCCTTTAAGAATAAGACTGTTCAGGGCAGTTTCTTTCACAGAGAAAGCTGCTGGAACAGGAGGTTCAGGCTCTGCTTTTATCAAGAGCAACAGAGCCTGTCCCTTTGAGGCAAAAAGGCCAAGGATTCTATTCAAGGTACTCTTTGACAACAAAGAAAAATGGGGAGCGGCGGCCTATCCTAGACCTCAGACTACTAAACAAATGCCTGGTAGAGCCCAGGTTCAAAATGGTCACACTGGCCATGATTCTGCAAACACTACAGAAAGGAGACTGGCTAGCCTCCTTAGACCTAAAGGATGCATACTTCCATATTCCTATAAGGGAGTCACACAGAAAATACTTAAGGTTCAGACTCCCTTCAGGCCACCACTAGTTCTCAACACTACCCTTTGGTCTCACTTCAGAACCAAGAGTGTTTACCAAGTGCCTGGCAGTGGTGGTGGCGCACCTAAGAAGACTAGGTATTTCAGTGTCTCCCTACCTAGACAATTGGCTAATCATGGGAAAGTCTCACCAATAGGTGAGAGAGCATCTACAGGTAACACAGGACCCGTTGCAGTACTTAGGGTTCCTCATCAATGGGAAAAAGTCAGTTCTAACCCCCGCACAGGCATTACAGTTCATAGGTACAGAACAGAACACAATTGTGGGAAGAGCTTACCTCCCTCAAGAGAGAGTAGCCAGCATTCTGCACCTGGCAAGTTTGTCCTGAACAAACCAAAGCCAGCAAGACAGTTTCTGTAATTGCTAGGCCACATGGCCTCAGCAACAGGCACAGTCCTGGGTGCCAGGTTTCAAATGAGAGATGTTCAATTCCACCTCAGGGCACACTGGTGCCAGAGGAGGGATCCTCTCTCAAAACCCATCCCAGTAGCAAAGGAGTTACTGCAGGTACTCCAGTGGTGGATGAAACTGGACAACCTAAGGGAAGGGGTTCCCTTCCTGCAGGAATCTCTATCACTAGTTCTCACAACAGATGCTTCCCTGCTAGGGTGGGGTGCTCGCTTAGGAGAGCATACCACCCACGGCACATGATCAAGCGCAGAATCCCTGCAGCATATAAATCTGCTGAAGCTGATCTGGCCCTCAAGACTTCAAACAACATGAAGGCTTGCTGTATTCTGACATATGCAATTAGCCCCAGCACTTGAACTGCTCCGGAGAGGAAAGAGTTAACTCTATGCAGGAAGCATAGAACATTGAGCTTGAGCGCGGTTTCAAACCTCTGTCTGCTGCACTTCAAAGTGTAACCATCAGATTCTTTACTCTGCCTAACTGTTCAGTCGCTCCGGAGATTGTTCCTTCGCTATGGTCGGTTCGGTTAAGAATCCGTTGGTTTAATCACCGATATGTCATTATGTTCAGCTCCGGATCCCTTTCTACGGTACAGTAAGTGTTGTAGGTAGTGAACCGTAGGATTAGAATTATCATATTTCTGTGGAAATTGTAAAAACCTGTGGATCGGTCTGGTTCGGAACCGGTTGTTTTAGGGTTGTTTTATTCTTTTTGTTTAGTGTGAGGTACCGGTTCCTATCGGTTTCAAAAAAACACAATTTTACATGTTTTTTTTCCATGACCTGTAACATGGTTAAAGGTGGTTACCCTTAATGCTAGGAGCCTTGGGAGGAAAACTGCAGAGTTACAGGTTCTCATGGCAGAGGGAGAGGTGGACATTGCAGCCATCACAGAAACATGGGCCACCCAATACAATGACTGGGACCTGTCTGTGCCAGGGTACAGGTTATTTCGTAGGGACAGGATGATTGGGAAAGGAGGGGCAGTGGCACTATATGTGAAGGAAGGACTGAAGTGTGTGTAAGGGGGGAAGGGGAGGAGGGTAGTATGGAGTCACTTTGGAAGCAAATCCAGGATTCCAAGAATAGGATTCTTAGAATGGGAATGGTGTACAGGCCACCATCTCAGACGGAGGAGTTAGACATGGAACTAGTGGGACAGATCAGGAGGACCTGTGAGAAGGGTAGTGTGGTGATTGTGGGGGACTTCAGCATGCCAGGAGTGGACTGGAGTACCCCAACAACCAGGAACAGAAGGGAGCAGGTACTGCTGGATGCTTCCAGGACAGCTTCCTGCTGCAAATGGTCAGTGAACCAACCAGGTTAGGGAATACCCTTGACCTTGTGCTGGCAAATGGGGACTTTGTGAGAGGAACTACAGTGGAGGAACCGCTGTCAGGGAGTGACCACCACTCAGTATGGCTCACATTGGATATGGGCAAGGAAGGAGTGAATCTGGCACAAGAGTACTGGACTTCAGGAGGGCCGACTTTGGGAGGATGGGGGAAGTGGTAAAAGGGTACCTGGCCAGAATTCAATCTAGTATGGACACTGACCAGAGGTGGGAGCTCATAAAGCTGGGGATAGTGGAGGCAACCAAAACCTGCTGCAAAGCCCAGAGCAAGAAGGCTAAGGCACAGAAACCGAGCTGGTTGAGCAAGGAGGTCATAGAAAAGGTAAGGAAGAAAAGAGCTGCCTTTAGAAAGTACAAGAAAACGGGGTTGGGGGACAGGGAGGAGTACTTGACAGAATCAAAGGAGGTGACAAGGGCAGTAAGGGGAGCCAAAGCATCTATGGAACTCAGGCTGGCACAAGGCATTAAGAAGGGGAGAAGGACTTCTTTAAGTACATCAGGGAAAAAAAGAGCTATAAGGACCACATAGTAGGATTAGGAAGGAGAGGGTTGGGTGGAAGCAGGGTGTGATAAGCTGAAGCACTACATGTGCCTCTGCTCAGTATTTACTAAAGAGAAGAGGGGGGGGATACCCAAGGTGGGAGAAATGGCAGAAACAGGGGGAAGTGGTGACAGATGGGGAAATCATGGAGGGCAGAGTTCGAGAGGGTTTGAAGGCACTGAAGGTGGACAAGGCGCCAGGCCCAGATGGCATCCACCCCAGGGTACTGAAGGAGCTGGCAGAGGTCCTTGCAGGACCTTTGGCAGACCTATTTAATGCCTCACTACATTCAGGGTGTGTACCTCAGGACTGGAGGATGGCTCATGTGGTGCCCCTCCACAAGAGTGGCCCCAAGGATGAACCGAGAAACTACAGACCAGTGAGCCTCACATCTATCGTGGGTAAGCTAATGGAGACTATCCTGAAGGAGAGGCTGGTGGCCCTCCTAGAGGCCAAAGGACTACAGGACAGCAGACAGCATGGCTTCATACATAGCAGATCCTGCCAAACCAACCTGGTGGAGTTCTACGACTGGATAACTAGGCAACTGGACAGGGGCCATGCAGTGGATGTCCTGTATCTGGACTTCAGTAAGGCATTCGACTCTGAGCCACATGGAAGGCTGGGAAGGAAGTTAGTAGGCACAGGGGCGGGTGCAAAGCTGGTGAGATGGGTAGGAAACTGGCTTCAGGGAAGGCAACAGAGGGTGGTGGTGGGTGGGGAGCTCTCACATTCAAGGGCAGTGACGAGCAGTGTTCCACAGGGCTTGGTGTTGGGACCAGTGTTGTTTGGGATATTCATTGCAGACATATCATGGGACATCAAGAGCAAGATCAGTCTGTTTGCTGATGATACCAAGGTAGGCGCAGTGGTGGATGACCTAGGGGGATGGCAGGGGTTGCAGGATGATCTGGCAAAGCTTGAAACCTGGTCAGACACATGGCAACTGGGGTTTAATGCCAAAAAGTGCAAGGTGCTGCATTTTGGGATGAAGAACCCAAGGAGGAGTTACCAGCTGGGGGGAGTGCAGCTAGCCCAGACAGAGGAGGAGAAGGATCTGGGTGTGCTCATTACAGGGTCAATGAACAACTCAGCACAATATAGGAAGGCAGCTGCAAAGGCCAACAAAATGCTGGGTTGTATTGCAAGGGGTATATCCTTGAGGAGGGAGGAGGTGATTCTACCACTGTATAGGTCATTAGTTAGACCACACCTGGAGTACTGCGTGCAGTACTGGCGCCTGTATCTGAAGAGGGACATTAAGTTACTGGAGGGGGTGCAGCGCAGGGCGAAAAAGATGATCAAGGGGCTGGGGGACTTATCATACGAGAGGAGGTTGAAGGAGTTGAACATGTACTCACTGGAGGAGAGGAGGGACAGGGGTGACATGATTGGAAACTTTAAATACATGAAAGGAACAAACAAGATGGGTACAGAGGGGCTGTTCAAAGTAAGGGAAGGGAGGGCCACAGGGGCCATGATATGAGACTGGAGGAGGAAGGTTCAGGAGGGAGATGAGGAGACACTTTTACAGAGAGGGTGGTGGCTGGGTGGAATGCGTTACCTGCAGAAGTGGTATCCAGTAGAACAGTGGACTGCTTCTAAAAGCGGATGGGACAGGACAAGGGGAGGGTTAATGAGGGGAAGGGTGGAAGGGAGGGCAGCTGCAGAATAGGGATGCTAGCGCAGGCCTCGAGCAGACTTGATAGACCTCTAAGCCTTTATCTGCTGGCAAATTTCGTATGTTCGTATGGTTGGTAACTGATAGGAGGGTCTTACCTGGCTAATAAGCTGTAAAGGGTAAGTTTGTAGCCTGGCCAAGTCTGAGAAACCCAAGAAAAAAAACGGGCCCACTGGGTTTCAACACTGTGGTGAGTGTGGGGATGCCTTTGCTACACTTGTGTTTATTGTCTGGGGTTTGACCAACTCGATTCAGACTGCCAAATCTGTAAAAATTTCCCTAAGGCCACCCTAGAAAAGAGGTTGAGTAGGCTCAGGGAAAAGGAGGCTGAGAAGTCCACTAATCCGGATGGCCAGCCCGGTTTGGTTCCTACCGAACCTGAGGGAGTGCCCACTGACCTGAGTGATACTCCCTCGGGCAAGAGGAGATCCAACCTTGAGGGGTTGGTTCCATCAAAGTACAAAAGGAAATCAGCCGGTTCGGATCCAGAACTGCATCATCCAACTGCCGAAGAAATAGCCAGGATGATAAGTATTGTGGAATAGCTCCGTCCGATCCGGCGCCTCTTGGTAGGCGCTCGGTTCAGTCGGTTCCCCCGGTTCCGGAATGTGTTCAGGATGAATTTTATGAACCAGAGTGGGAGGAGGAGGAAGAACAAGATGATGATGATGAGGATAATGGTGATGAAGGTCTGGATGAGCCCACTGAACCGGACATCTCCCCAGACAGGCCTTCTAATGTTTCCCCTCCCAGGCTTTCTGAGTCCCCATCCCACTATTTGTTCTACAAGAAAGTGGCTGATACCCTCCAGCTTCCCTTGGTTGAAGCTGTCACAGGAACAAGAGGAGCCTGATTTTGTGGAAATGATGGACATCCCAGAGTCCAAGAGATTGCCTATTCCCCTCCATAAATCCTTTGGGAAACAGACACAGAAAATTCTTCAAACCCCAAATTCTTTACCTCCTGTAGATAAAAGAATGGACAGGAGGTATATGCTCTCAGGCTCAGGTACAGAGTTCTTGTTCCACCAATGCAGCCATGTTGGGGTAATGCAGGCTGAAGCCTGTGACAAGGCTAACATACCCTTGGCTTCACACCCCCCAGATAAAGACTCTAGGAAGGTGGATGCTATGGCCAAAAAACAATACTTAGTATCCTCCTTGGGACTCAAGCAGGCGAATATATGGCCTACACAGCCAGATACCAGAAGTCTAGATGGGATACTGTTCTGGAGCTAGCTAAACAGGCCTCCTCCCAGCTAGCCAAGGAGCTGGAGGAGGTGTCTGCTGATGGGATTGAGGCATCCAAAATACCATTCCATGCTGTTGTGGACTCGAATAATGTGGCATCATGAGTCATGGCTACATCTGTGTCTCTTAGGAGGTTTGCTTGGCTCAGATGTAGTAGCCTCTCAGGACACCCAGGCTAAGGCCATGGATTTCCCTGTGGTAGGTAATTCTCTGTTTGGGGAGCAGACAGAAAATTACATGAAGAAAATGAATGAGTATTGGACCACCTACAGGGGTGCACAGGCCGAGGAAAGGCAGGCAACTCCTCAGCGGTAGCAGTCTAGGGTCAGGGGTAGGCCTTTTCACAGGCCTTTCTACCAAGCGCAGGCCTCTTCTTCCTTTCCATAGAGGGGGTTCTTCAGAGGGAGAGGTAGGAGGGGGATGATCAGGGCTGCATCCTCTTCTCAGTCCAAGGCTTCTGCCAAGCAGACACCCTGATGTGTCAGCTCAGGTCGACTCCCCAACCCCAGTAGGAGGCAGACTGGCTTACTACTTCCAGGCCTGGAAGTCTGTTACCTCAGACAGTTGGGTCCTGGAGGTAGTAAGTCAGGGACTGGACCTCAGTTTTGCAAAGTTCCCAAAACTGAGGGCCAAATTCTTTTCACCTGCAGACCTTTCCGAGACTACTGCTTTAGAAGCAGAGGTTTCCTCTCTGCTAACCCTCAGGGCTGTAGAGAGAGTTCCTACTCAGCACTGGGGCAAAGGTCTGTATTCCAGATATTTCCTTGCCCAAAAAAGACCGGAGTGGTGGCTCATCCTAGACCTAAGATATCTAAACAAGCACATCTTAAAGTCAAAATTCAAAATGGTGACTCTGGGAGTAACTCTTCCCTCTGTAAGGCCAGGGGATTGGCTAGCTTCCCTGGACCTCATGGATGTCTACTTTCACATCCCAATCAGGTGCTCCCACAGAAAATACCTCAGGTTCGAATTGCCTTCAGGTCATTATCAGTTCAGAGCAATGCCCTTCGGCCTAACATCAGCTCCAAGGGTGTTCACAAAGTGCCTAGCAGTAGTAGTGGCCTTCCTTAGGAGACAGGAGATCTCCATATTCCCATACCTGGACGACTGGCTCATCGTGGGGCAGTCTTCAGACCAAGTCAAGTCAGGTCTACAAGTTACTCAACAGCTGCTCACTTCTCTAGGTTTTCTTCTCAATCTGCCAAATTCAGTTCTCAGATTAGTGCAACTCCTCACTTTCATAGGGATAGAGTTGGATATTGTGCAGGCAAAGGCTTTTCTCCCCTTGGCAAGGGTGAAGGCCCTTACAGATCTTGCTTCTTCTTTCCACCTTCTGGTGTCTTGACCAGCAAGACATTTTCTTCAGCTCCTGGGCCACATGGCAGCTTCCACTGCAGTGGTACAGGGAGCCAGATTTCAAATGAGGGACATTCAGTTCCATCTGAGGTCCTTTTGGTCCCAGAAAAAAGATCCTTTAACCAAATTGATTCCAGTGACTCAGACTGTGATCCAAGCTCTCCAATAGTGGTTGCATCAGGACAATCTCAAACAAGGGGTCCCATTCATCAGTCAGACTCATTCAGTGGTACTAACCACAGATGCCTCTCTCCTGGGCTGGGGAGCCCACCTGGGAGCCCTTACATCACAAGGTCTCTGGTCTACTCAGGAGTCTCTACTTCGTATCAATCTTCTGGAACTCAGGGCAGTATTTCTGGCCCTCCAAGCTTTCTCAGACTCAATGAGGAACAAAGTGGTTCAGGTCAAGACAGACACCACCACCACCATGTGGTACATCAACAAGCAGGGAGGCACTCGGTATACGGCCTTGTGCATGGAGGCCATGAAGATATGGTCTCTGTCTTATGCTCTGCAAGCATCCCTAGTAGCAGTCCATCTACCAGGGAAGGACAATGTGCTAGCAGGTGCCCTGAGCAGAATATCTCAGGGCCACCACGAATGGGCCCTGGACCCCTTCATACTGAAAGTAGTCTTCTCCAGATGGGGCACTCCACAGATAGATCTCTTTGCAGCCCCAGACAATCATCAACTTCCTCTTTTCTGTTGCAGGTCTCCAGTCCTGGGCACAGTTCCCCTGGATGCTCTGGTTCTGGATTGGGGTGGCAAATTCCTTTATGCCTTTCCTCCCTTTCCTCTGTTATTCAAGGTCCTGGTCAAGATCAGGTCGCAACCATGCAGGGTGATCCTGATTGCCCCAGACTGGGCCAGACAGCCTTGGTATCCTTTGTTGTTGTCCCTAGCAGTCCATCTTCCCCTATCTCTCCCCAAGAGGCACAATCTGCTAACCTCCTCTCAGGGAAGAATCTGGTACTTCAACATTCTGTCTCGCAACCTCAAGGCCTGGCTCTTGAAGAGTTAAAGTACGCAAGTCTGCACCTGTCTCAGGGGGTGTTGGATATTCTCAGAGCCTCTCGAAAACCTGCCACCAGAAAAACTTATAATTCCAAATGGAAGAGATTCAGTATTTGGTGTTCCAATAAGGATATTTTACCAGATACTGCTAATCTGGCTACAGTTCTGGATTACATGGTTCATCTTAATGGCCTAGGCCTCAGGCCAGCCACTTTAAAAGTTCATTTAGCAGCTGTATCTGCATTCCTGTCAGTAGGGAAGGCTCCTTCTCTGGCATCTCACCCTGTCTTCTGTAAGTTCTTTAAAGGTTTGGTTCATACCAACCCTCCCTTTAGGGACCCTACCCCTGCTTGGGATCTTAGTGTTTGCATTGCTCAGCTCATGCAACCCCCTTTTGAGCCTCTGGCTTCAGTCGAACTCAAGTATTTGACTTGAAAAACTGTGTTCCTGGTAGCTATCACTTCGGCCAGGCGTATTAGTGAATTACAAGCCCTGTCAGTGGAGTCAGATTTTATCCCATTCCATAGAGATAAGGTGGTCCTTAGAACCAATAGGAGGTTCTTACCCAAAGTGGTCTCAGATTTTCATCTGAACCAGTCAATGTCTCTTCCTGTGTTTTTCACTGATCATTCTTCTTCAGGAGAAAAAAGATTACATAGTTTGGATGTTAAGAGGGCACTTAGCTACTACATTGAGCATACTAAGGCACATAGGAATGAATGTCCCCATTGTTTTTCACTTATGGTGAACTGGGGAAAGGTAAGCTTGCTACTAAGAGAACTATTGCCAGGTGGATTGTCTCTTGTATACAATTCTGCTATGACAAGCCAGGCAAAATACCCCCCTCAGGCCTGAGGGCTCATTCGACTAGGGGTACAGCTGCTTCCCTGGCTGCTGCCAGGGATATACTTTTACTAGAGATATGCAAAGCAGCCACCTGGAAAACTGGCCATACTTTCACCAAGCATTACTCTCTGGATATCCAGGCTACGAATGATGCTCGGTTTGGAACAGTAGTACTGCAGAGCCTATTCCCAAAATAGGTTCGGTACCCCACTCCATGGTGGTACTGCTTGGTAGTCTGCATATGTCAGAATACAGCAAGACTTCATGTTGTTTGAAGAAAAAATTGCTCACATTAGTAATTGTGTTTCTTCTAATGGAGTCTTGCTGTATTCTGACCTCCCTGCCTCCCCTCTCAGAACCTGTTTTTGGGAAGTGGGCTGGCAGGTACAGTGTTGCACCTCAGGGGTGTACTTGGCACCCCTCCTTTCTGGAAGGGGGGAGTGGGTTATTGTTATGTTGTTTTTTGTAGTTATATGTTGGTTCATTACCTGGTTATTTATTTTGGGTTCTCGACTTGAGTCTTTTGGGGAATCCAATTTGTTGCCTGTTGGCTTATGTTCCTTTACAATTTCCACTTTAGAGGTATAGTTAGTAATAGCTCATAAGAATCTGACGGTTACACTTTGAAGTGCTCCAGACAGAGGTTTGAAACCGAGCTCGAGCTCAACGTTCTATGCTTCCTGCATAGAGTTAACTCTTTCCTCTCTGGAGCAGTTCAAGTGCTAGGGCTAAATGCATATGCCAGAATACAGCAAGACTCCATTAGAAGAAACACAATTACTAAGGTGAGTATTTTTTTCTTCTCACACTTGCTCAAAGGAAGGGTGGTACAAGTCAGAACAGACAATACCACAACAGTGTACTACATCAACAAGCAGGGAGGGACAAGGTCCACTCCCCTCTGCACAGAGGCAATGAGAATCTGGAGTCTAGCTTACTTTCTCAATGCCTCCTTACAAGCCATCCACCTGTCTGGCAAGGACAACACATTGACAGATGCCTTGAGCAGAATAAACCAGGCCCATTATGAATGGACACTGAACAAGCAGGTGGTAGGCGTCCTGTTCAGGCAATGGGGCACCCCAGAAATAGATCTGTTCGCATCCCACCAGAACCACCACCTACCTTTGTACTGCTGCAGGGCCCCTGGCAAGGGAACAGTTCCCCTGGATGCCCTAACTCTGGATTGGACAGGGAGGCATCTCTATGCCTTCCCCTCCTTTCTCCTGCTACTTATGGTCCTTGTCAAACTCAGATTGCAGCCAGCCTCAATGATCTTGATTGCCCCAGGCTGGGCCAGACAGCCTTGGTACTCTCTCCTGCTTTCTGTCTGTAGCCATACCGATTCACCTGTCCCAGAGGCACAACTTGCTGACCTCCTTCCAATGGAGGGTCATGTACCCCAACCTCAGGTCCCTCAGACTTAAGGCATGGCTCTTGAGGACTTAAGAGTATGCAGGCTTGCAACTCTCTGAGGGTGTCCTGGAGGTTCTTAGAGGCTATAGAAAACCTTCCACCAAGAAAACCTGTGCCTCAAAGTGGAAAAGGTTTTCCATATGGTGTATGGATAATGATGTGGTCCCAGCTTAAGCTGGCATACCAGCCTTGCTGGACTATTTAACACACCTGCATCCCCAGGGTCTGCAGCATTCAACCCTGAAAGTGCATTTGGCTTCAGTATCAGCATACATTTTGGTTGGGAAGGGTGCCTTCTTGGCATCAAATCCTATCTTCAAGAGATTTTTTAAGGAGTTGTCCCACCTGTATGCCCTTCCTGAGGAATCAGTACCAGCATGATATCTAAACATTTGCATTGCTCAGCTTATGCTTCCCCCTTTCGAGCCCATGGTCTCTGCAGACCTCAAGTTCGTTACTTGAAAAGCAGTACTCCTGGTGTCCATCACTTCTGCCAGTAGGATAAGTGAGCTCCACGCCCTGTGTATTGAAAAGGATTATATATCTTTTCACAGGGACAAGGTAGTGCTGAGAACAAATAGGAAGTTCCTTCCCAAAGTGGTCTCAGACTTCCATTTGAACCAGTTTATCATCCTGCCAGTCTTTTTCAGTGAGCATTCTAGCTCAGGGGAATGTAGACTCCACAGTCTGAATGTAAAAAGAGCTTTGAATTATTACATGACTCACACCAGAGACCATAGAAAGGATAAGCAACAGCATTTCCTCACCTGTGGAGAAGTAGATAAGGGAAAACTGCTTCTAAAAGAACTATCTCTCGATGGATAGTTCAGTGTATCCAGTTTTGCTACTCAAAAGTGGGCAAGGAAGCCCCAGCCAGGCTCAGAGCTCATTCCACAAGGGATACAGCTGCCACCATTGCAGCTGCCAGGGAGGTCTCACTGTTGGAAATCTGTAAGGCAGCTACCTGGAGGTCAGTTCACACCTTTACAAAGCATTACAGCTTGGACACCCAGTCCAGAAGTGATGCCAGGTTTGGCACAGCAGTCCTGCAGAGTCTTTTTCCTAAATAGGTTCTGTGCCCACCTCCAAAGGTATTGCTTCGTAGTCTGCAAGAAGTAATAATATTAGTGGATTCCTGGGGTTAGAATAAAAAATTGCTCATCTGTAGTAATCTTGTTTCTTCCAATGGGATCCACTAATATTATTACTTTCCCACCCTTTCCTCCCCTGCCAGAACCAAAAAGGCCTCTTCAGCACTGACTGACTAATCAGCTGGAGGGGTTTGCCAGCTGTTTGCATCTTCTTGATCTTAAATGTTTTTATAGCCCTGTAGCTTTGTTTCCCCTTCTCAGGTGAATCTGACATTAAAAAAGGGGATTTTCTGTGGTTTAATGATTGTTAGTTGCCCCAGTTGGGGCCATTTTTTATATTAGTTTCAATTAAATATTAGTAGGGCCTCTTTGCAGGCTCCAAAGAAATCTGAGGGTCGAAATCTAGGCAGTTGAACTGGGCAGCTTTTGAACTGAATGCACGAGCAAAAGATTCCATCATTAGCATACATTCCATTTGGCTCCGGGGCAGTGCTGTCTTAAAGGAGCATTGCAAGAAGTAATATTAGTGGATCCCACTGGAAGAAACAACATTACTACAGGTGAGTAATTTTTTCTTCTTGGTTCCCAAGAAGACAGGGGATCTTCACCCTATCCTGGACCTAAGCCTCCTGAACAACTAAGAGTACAGGAGGTTCAGGATGGTAACCTTGCTGGGCCTCATCCCCATGCTTCATCAAGGGGATTGGCTGTGTTCCCTAGATATGCCGGATACCTACCTCCATATCTTGGTGCATCCGGCCCACAGGAGGTTCCTGAGGTTTGCCGAAACCATTATCAGTTCAGGGCCATGCCCTTTGGCCTTTCCTCTGCACTGCATGTGTTTACAAAGTGCCTTGCAGTGGTGGCTGTGGCTCTCTGGAGATGGGCCCACTTCATCTACCCCTACCTAGATGACTGGCTCCTAGCGGCCTCCACCAGTGACCAGTTACTGTCCACCCTATTGGACACTTTCCAGCTGTTCAGGACTCTGGAAATCACCCTGAACATCCCAAAGTCGTCCCCATGGCCCAGCCAACAATTGCAATTCATCTGGGCCATTTTGGACACCATTCGAAGAAAGGCCCTCCTTCCACACAACAGGGTGGTGCTTCTGCGGGCACTGGCTCAGAGGACTTCCTCATCTCTCCAGTTCCTGGCCTGGATGATGCTTCAGCTGCTGGGTTACATGGCCGCCGTCATAGTGACTGTTCCTTTGGCACACCTTTATATGAGAGTTCCCCAATGGACTCTCGGTGCAGTGGGATCAAAGGGCAGATGATCTTGACCAGCCTGTCCAGATCTTCAGAGCAGTGACTCAGATCCTTTCGTGGTGGCGGACTCCTCCCAACTTGGAGCTGGGAGTCTCCTTCCAGAAAGACTCCCCGCAGCAGATACCACAGACACGTTGGGTCTGGGTTGGGGAGCCCACTTCCGGAATCGATGAACCCAGGGAACATAGCCCTCATCGGAGCAAGCCCTCCATATCAATGTCATAGAGATGAGAGTGATTCTCTATGCTCTGCGGGCATTCCAACTGGACCTTTGTCCGAGCTCCTTCCTGATTCAGACGGACAACATATCAGTCGTCTTCTACATCAACAAGCAAGGGGGACCTCACTCTTACCCTCTCTTGTTGGGAGGCCATGAGAGTGTGGTTCTGGGCCACTGAACAGGGTTTGTTCCTCACTGAGGTCCATGTTCCTGGAGTCCAAAACACCTTGGCCAATGGTCTAAGCAGGTCTCAGGCCAGAGTCCATGAGTAGGAGCTACTTCAATCAGTAGCAGAGACCCTTTTCGAAAGATGGGATCACCCAGAATTGGACCTCTTCGCGTCCCATTACAACAACAAACTGCCCGATTTTTGCTCGCTAGATCCAGGGCATGGTGTTTTCTGGCAAGACATGTTGTCCCTCTGCTGAACAAGGAGGTTTCTGTATGCCTTTCCTCTCCTCCAAAGAGTCCTACTCAAACTTCAGGCAGAGGGGGCAAACATGATCCTGATCGCGCCTCTCTGGCCTCAACAGATTTGGTTCCCACTATTGCAGCAGCTGGCAGTGGAACCTCCAGTCCCTCTGCCCCTGACCTCGCACTTGCTATCCCAGGAGTAGGGCACCCTGGTTCATCCAGACCTCCAGTTTCTACATCTGCATGCCTGGTTCCTGCAGACATAGCCACGGCGCGCTTTGGGGTTTCCCCTAGGGTACTCAAGATCTTGGTGGCAGGTATAACACCTTCAACCAGGGCAACTTATGCCATGAAATGGAAGCACTTCAGCTTATGGGCAGGGCCCCGTGTTTTCTGTGATTCTGCAGTTGCAGTAATGGCCACAGAAATCAGGGCTGACCACAGAAATCAGTGCTTGCCATAGAAATCAGCTCAATTCTTAAGTAGGGCCAAGTTGCCCAGCTGCAGCAGAGTTGGGGACTAGGGTATACGAGAACTGGAGTAAGCTGGTATGGAAAAAAATCAGAATGGAGAGTTTGATTGCTGCTATACATAAGTGAAATGAGGGTCACTGACTGAAGAACACCACCACCCCCTGAGATGCAAGGAGAAGAGAACATGCTAACCAAAAAATTAGGAGTCAACAAATCCTACAGACACTGCAAGTTATACCCTCCTTCACTATTATAGAAAGACAATTCCACCCCCCCCCCAAAACACAGATTTGTACACTGCACTCAACATGTTTGTTGCAAGGCAGTTGGAGTATTCCTAGTTTACAAAAATAATAATTTAAAAGAACATTGATAAAAATCAGAAAAAACAAGCATTTGTCAATGCTGAATGCTTGCTGGCATTTGCATTGGTAGTGTAGAAGTTACAGAGCTGCATAATAGAAATGGCAGTGAAGTATTGAACTGAAGCCAACCCCACCACCACCCTGCAGAGAGTGACAGGCATTGGGGTGTGCCTTTGGGTCATCAGGCATAACGGCCATGCCATTTCACCACACCCTACCCTGCAGACACTGACAAGTGTCACGGTGTGCCTTGGGGTCTTTGGCCCCTTATGCGCACCCCATTCCATCAGGAAATAAGGTGAGATGGGTGCGGTATAGGAGAATAGGGTGAACTTTGGAGCTGAAGAGTCCAAGGCATACCTCGATGCCTCTCACTGGCTGCAGGGTGTGGAATGGTATGAGCAATACAGGCAAGAATCCCAAGTCACACCCCTGATGCCTGTCATTCTCTACAGGGTGGGGCGTTATGGTTGGAAACCCTTACACCTCAGGCATTCGTTGGTATTTTCAACTCCAAATTTTCAACATGTTTCTTTTGTGACCCCCACCTCATGAACAGTGGCAATATCAGTTTGTTAGCCGGAAGCTGCTTATGCACAGCGACTACGGCATTTAGCACCACAGGTGCAAAAACACATTCCAAACAGGATGTGAAAAATGACAGCTGTACTGTTCATGGGGAGGTGTAAAAAATGGCAATGTTGCAAATCCGCAGTAAAAAGTATTAAAGAAACTGGTGAAGTCACGAGCGTGCATAGAAACTGTGCAACGCACACCCGTAATGTAATTAGTTTGGGGATTTTTTACAGCAGATTGTCAACACAGGCATTTTGGGACCTCCGATCATGAACAGTGTCATTGTGATTTTCTTTATCTTTCCCGAACAATGATTTCCCACAGCAACCACGCATCCCTGCACTGAAAGTGTGAAAACACATTTCGGCCATGTTGTGAAAAATGACAGCTGTACTGTTCACAAGGAAGTGTGGAAAAATGCCACTGGTGAAAATCTGGACTGAAAATATTACAAAGTCATGAACTTACAAGGGTGCGTGGAGACTGCGCAATGCTCCTCGTAACACAGTCATTTTATGGACTTTTGTTACCAGATTTTCAACATAGTCATTTAAGATCTCTGCTCATGAACAGTGTAACTGTGATTTTCTTAATCTGTCCCAAACATTGCTTTCGCACACCGACTGCACCATTGTGCGCTACATGTGCGGAAACACATTTGGGTCGGCGTGAAAAATGTCAGCTGTACTGTTCATAAGAAAGTGTAATAAAATGGCAATGTGGAAAATCTGGAGTGAAAATATGGAAAATTCGAAAACTTATGAGCATGCGTAGGAATTGCGCAATGCACGCTCATAAAACAGTCATTTTTAGGAATTTTTTCACCAAATTTTCAACATAGCCATTTTAAGACCTCTCCTCATGAACTGTGCCACTGTGATGTTCTTAATGTGTCCCACACATTGATTTCACACACCGACTGCGCCATTGCGCACTACATGGGCGGAAACACATTTTGGGCAAGATGTGAAAAATGACAGCTGTACTGCTCATAAGGAAGTGTAATAAAATGACAATGTTGAAAATCTGGAGTGAAAATATTGAAAATGCAAACTTCACAGCTCGCGTAGGAACTGCATAGCAGCAGCTCATAAAACAGTAATTTTGGAATTTTTCACCAAATTTTCAACATAGCCATTTTAAGACCTCTCTCATTAACAGTGTCACTGTGATTTTCTTAATGTGTCCCACACATTGATTTACATACCGACTGCGCCATTGTATGCTACATGGGCGGAAACACGTTTTGGGCAAGATGTGAAATGACAGCTGCACTGCTTATAAGGAGGTATGGTAAAATGGCAATGTTGAAAATCTGGAGTGAAAATATTGAAAATTCTGAAACTTATGCAGGCGTGCGTGGGAACTGCGCGCAAGTGCATTTCGTAAAACAGTCATTTTGGGAATTTTCACCAAATTTTCAACATATGGGCTTTTTGAGAGCCCACCTTATGAACAGTGGCAGTGTTGTTTTGTTACTCAGTCGAAGGTGATTTCGTGCAGTGACTGCGAAATCACCCTTCAGTCGATTAACACCATGACAGTGAGAGCATTCATGAGAAGGGGTCCCAAAACCCCATGTTGAAAATTTGGTGCAAAATTCCAAAAATGCCTGAGATATGCAGCAAAGTTGAAAAACCCTATCTATCCCATTATACAGCTTACCGGCATTTCCTCAGCGGTCGGCTTTGAAGAGTGCAGACTTGTTCCCGGTCCACGAAGATCGTCGTGCCGAGTCGGAGAGTAAGTATGGGGTGAGAGTGTGTGTGGGGAGGCGGAGTGCGCAGTGGGTGGGCGGGTGGGGGCAGAGACAGCGAGGACCGTTTTCAGTTTCAAGTTTTTTTTAAATAATGGCCAGGACGTTTGCCATGCTAGGGGTGGGCTCCCAAGGCGGTGGCACAAGGACTAACTGGTGGAGGCGTGTAGCCTGACGGGGGATTGGGCATCCCCGTCGGTGATGCTATGTTGCCACGCACTGGGGTGGGCTCCCAGCATGGCACCCTGTACTCTGGGGAGGGATCAGTGGAGCCGGCGAGGTTGGGCACCCCGTCGGCTCTCTGATAATAATGCCATGCTGGGGTGGACACCAGGCGTGGCATATGGTACTACTTTTTGGGGGTGCACATGGCGATGGAGGTTGGGCACCCTTGGCTACACAGTGTGTGCGTGGGGGTGTGAGCCACGCGGTATGCGTGCGTGTGTGTGTGTGTGTGTGTGTGTGTGGGGGAGTGCGCGCGGGCAGGATATCTTATCACTGCTCACTGAAGCGTAGCTCCCCCTTTCAACTGTACGCCACTGCATTTTGTACTGCTGTCATAGACAGCTCCAGCAGGCATTGGAGAACTGTGGCTGTGCCTGCAAACACACTGACTGAATTGGAAGAGGGCTGCCACACTTCCAAAAACTCGGATGATGGCACTATGTTTCTTACACATGCGTGCAAGCAAACATAAAAATGGCCTTCAAGTTGGAATCTCTCTTTATATCCGCTAACTGTAAATATAAACCAGAAGAAATCCAAGCAGGTTTTTCCTTCTGTGTAATTTTAGCTAAGTGTGTATGTCCTTCTCTGATTATAACCTAGGAGAACAGCAAAGGCCACCAATTTCCAGAAGAACAGATGAGCCTTCAAATTCAGGGTGGGAGGGAAAATTCATTAAAAGAGAACACTGATGCCAATGACTGTGCAAGGTTTGGGTTATTGCTGTTTAATATTTGTGATAAGAAGACTACGTACTGTTAAATGGCCTGCTGTTCCACTTTTAGTGTAGCAGAGTGGTTACACAAAGGCAGTCAGAGGGTTAACTAAGACTTCATCCCTTTGAAGATATGCTGTTTTGCCACAGTTTATATGCCACAGAATGGCTGCAGAATCAGCAGTTGTTCTATTGCAGAAAGTATGAAGTCCTGCCACAGAATGTATGTCCACTATGCCGCAGTAAACACGGGGCCCTGTTTATGGGCCTCTGTTCGTGGCCTAGACCCTTTCATCTGCCCAGTGAATGCTGTCTTGGAATATCTTCTCTCTCTCTCAATCAGATTCTGAACTCCACTACTCCTTCATTAAGGTTCACCTTTCTGCGATATCAGCCTATCATGCACCAGTGGAGGGCGAGTAGATTGCCCAATTGGACCTGTCCCACACTTTCCTGTTGGGTATGTTACATCTGAAACCTCCCATTAGGAATCCTATTCCCCCTTTGGATCTGCTATTTGTGTTAGAAAAGCTTACTTTGCCTCCCTTTGAACCGGCCACAGATTGCGAGCTTCGTTTTCTGTCGTGGAAAGCATTATTTTTAGTTGGTTACTTCTGCTCGGAGGATTTCCGAGCTTCAAACTCCGATGTGAAAAGAGCCTTATTTGGTTTTCCACAACGACAGGGTGTGATCGCGAACAGATCCTAGGTTTCTTCCCAAAGTGGTGTCCGAGTTCACCCTCAATCAGGACATCCACTTTCCGGTGTATTATCCAGAGTATTCCAATCGGGGGGAGGCCCTTCTGCATACTCTGGACGTTCATAGGTTGCTTAGTTATTACATTGATCGCACCCAGTCCTCAAGAAAATCTGACCAGTTGTTCATTTCCTTTGCCCCAAGATCTCTGGGGGCACCAGTTGCTAAGCAGACACTATCCAAGTGGCTAGTGAACTGCATTACTTTTTTTTATAAGTATGACAAACCCTTACCGTGCTCGGTTAAGGGTCACTCTACCAGGGAGCTTGCCACTTCATTTGCATCCCTTAGTAACATTTCTGCAGCAGACATCTGTGCTGCCGCTACTTGGAGCTTAGTGCATACTTTCGTAAAGCACTACAACCCGGACATTGCTTTGCAGCGGAGAGCTGGCTTTGGCTTAGTAATCCTCCAAGGACTCATTTCTTGAACGCTCCTGCTGTTTTTAGTTCCACCTCTCTTCTGACCTGGGTCTATTCTGTACTGCTTGGTATTCAGTCCTAGTGGTGTAGCCTGCTGCAAGAGCTCCAACTCGAAGTAAGATAGTAGTTACATAAGAACTTACCGTAACAGTAGATCTTCGAGAAGAGCTCTTGCAGCAGGCGTTGCTTTCCCTTCCGCCTTCCCCTTGGTCTTTATCTTCCTTTGGGAACATTCAAACCTCCTTGGTTCTCCATCTCTTTCTGTATGCCGTGGTCTCTGGCGGGAGAACTAAAATGTGGCTGGGGACTGCTCCCTTTATACTATTGGCTAACGGAGGGGGGCTGATGTCAGGGGTAGTTTCCGCTGGGAACTGCTAGCTAGAATTATTCCGTGGGGTCCTAGTGCCTAGCAGCATAGTCCTATTGGTGTAGCCTGCTGCAGGAGTTCTTCTTAAAGATCTACTGTTACAGTAAGTTCTTACGTGACTGTACTTTCTCGCTGCACACCTCCAAAAGCTCTGCGTTCAAGTCTTTCCCTACCTGGATGATTGGCTTTTGGCAAGCCTCTCAAGGCAGAAGACACAGGAGGCAGTCTCCACATCATCTCAGTTCCTCAGCTCCATGGGAGTTCTTCTAAACTGGGAGCAGTCACAGCTTCAAGCCTCTCAGCAGCTTCTCTGCATAGGGGCCCACCTCGACACTTCCAAGGCAAGAGCATTTCTCCTGGAGGACAGGACAGTCGACATCCTCCAGATGGCTCACTTCATTAGAGAAAATAACCCTGCGTGAGCCCACTCCATGCAACAGATGTTGGGCCTTGTGGCTTCTTCAGTTTTCACAGTGCCTCTGGCTCGATTGCACATAAGGATCACTCAGTGGATGCTCAGTACACCGAGGCCCCAACAACACTCCCGCAGTCTTACCCCATCAAGGTGACAGATCCTCTAGGAGGTCACTTGCATGCAGGATTCAGGAAGACAACCTTCGACAAGGTTTACCATTTGCCCCTCTGGAGTCTCAGATAACCATCAACACGGATGCACCTCTGATTAGCTGAGGGGCTCACTGCCAAGAGTTCCACACTCTGGGAGTGTGGACCCAGGAGGAGTCTCATCCACACATCAGTGTTCTGAAGAAGAGAGTGGTCCTGTACACTGTTCAAGCCCTTAAGGATGTCCTCTGTCAGAAAGTAATCCTTCTTCAGACAGACAAGGCAGTGATGTATTACATCAACAATCAGGGAGGAGCCCACTCCTATCCCTTGTGCAGAGAAGCCATGAGGGCATGGGAATGGTGCCTCGAGCACAGCGCTCTGATTCAGGCAGTCTGTCTGCCAGGAATTCAGAACATTCTGGTGGATCACCTCAGCAGAACAGAGGTGGATCCTCACGAGTGGTCGCTTGCACCATATGTCATACAATTGCTCTTCGCTGAGGGGGGCAGTCTGGACATGGACCTTTTTGCATCGCCACTCAACTCAAAACTGTCTCTATTCTGCTCCAGAAATCCAGAACCTGGCATTTTTTTGCAGGATACATTCAGACCGCGGTGGACAAGCTGCTTTCTGTATGTATTTTCCCCCTCTACCCCTAGTTCAGAGGGTGCTGCTCAGACTAAAGGGGCGGGAGGACAGAATGATTCTAATTGCACCATACTGGCCTTGACAGATCTGGTTTCCATTAATCAACAAATTGTTGGAGGGCCCTCCAAGGCAACTGCCTCTACAAATGGACCTCCTGACACAGGGATCCCTGGTTCATCGCAATCTGCACTCCCTTCATCGCCATGCCTGGCTCCTGAGATGATAGAAGTGGGCAGGTTCAAAGTTTCCCAGAGAATCTCACAGATTCTTTTGGCAGCACGTAAGCCCTCCACCAGAAAGACTTACACCGCTAAATGGAAACGTTTCTCACTATGGTGTGCGAAGATCCCTCTTGATCCATTCCGATGCCCACTAAATAAAGTACTGGAGTACCTGTTAGACTTTTCAGATACAGAACTGCAGTATTCAGCAGTCAAGGTACACCTCTGCATGCTTTCTGCCTGTCATGAGCCAGTCCAGAATAAGTTTCTGGCTCAGCTGCTTTTACTCAAGAGATTCCTTAAAGGCATTCTGCACATAAAGCCCTGGGTAGAAAGCTGGTTGCCTCCTGAGATATTAATCTCATGCTGGATATGCTCACTCGTAAACCTTGTGTGCCTCTAGTCACGTGTGAGTTGAAGTTCCTGACCTGGAAGAATGGCTTTCTGGTGGCTATCACTTCTACTTGCAGGGTCTCTGAGATACATGCCGTAGTCACAGACCCATGTACACCGTCTTTCACAAAGACAAGGTGGTTCTCCGTACTCACCCCAAGTTCCTACCCAAGGTGGTTTCAGAGTTCCACCTCAACCAGCCCTTGGTTCTGCCTTCTTACTTCGCTAACTTCCAAAATGAAGGGAATGCACCCTTCAGTCCCTGGATGTCAGGTGAGCCCTACGATTCTACAAAGATAGGACTGGGGACATCCGTCAAGCGAAGCAATTCTTTGTGTCGTTCAATACGGCCCAGCTGGTTCAGCCAGTATCCATCAGATGCATTTCTGCTTGGATAGTGGCATGCCATCGCCATTGCTATTCTATGGCGCAGGTCAAGTTGGAAGGCCAGGTACACGCCCACTCTACTAGAGCGGTTGTTGTGTCCCTGGCAGAGATATGCTTGGTTCCCATTACTGAGATTTGCAAAGCAGCTACTTGGAGCTGAATGCGCACCTTTGTGAAGCACTACGCTCTAGATGTCCATGCAAGACAGCATGCTTCCTTTGGCATGACAATCCTTTATGGAATTCTGTCCTGAGTGAGCTCTGTCTCCTGATGCTTTGCTTGGGGGATTGGTTTAACTTGGTACTCTAACCCAGAAGTATGAATAAATGATGAAGACTTTAAGCCCAGGAAGATATGAAAATTAAGCACCTACCATAATTCTTGATCTTCGTGGACAAGTGTTCACTGTTTATTCATATGCCCACACACCATCCCTTGGCTCATTCATTCTGTTCCAGGTCTTCACTCCCTCGTTGGTTTTTAGCTGTGAAAACATTGTTTAAATTGACCCTTCTTATATGAGTCAAAAAGTGCCATCTTATGCTCTTGTTAGGTAAGGTGTTTCCTAGTTTTACTATGCTGCACCTCCTTGGTAAAAAAGGTACTGAGGCAGTTGGAGGGTTGACGTTGAGGTAGCCTACACAGACACAAGGTAATCTCATAGTGCCGCACATGCACCTTCCTACAATGGCGCCGGCCCTCCTGAAGATTTTTGGCTTCTGCAGGGTCTTAGCACCTCCAGCTTGAACACTGAAGTATGAATAAGCGGTGAAGACTTGTCCAAGAAGATCAAGATTTACGATAGGTATATAATTTTCATCTCTGGGGCCAGAAGTTTTCTGGTGAGACATGTCCCTCTCTTGGAAAGGGAGATTCTAGGAGCGTGGATATGTTGTTCATCCACACTGTTTGGCAAGTCCCTTTCCCATTTAAATCTTGCCGGAAGTCTTCAAGCTGGCTCCTCCCACCCACCCGGGTGGTATAAACCTCATCTCCACCACATGATGCCAAATCTTCCTTTCCCCTGGAAGATGCAGATTCCCTCGTGCTTCTTAGCAATTCATAGGCCCTGGATTCAAAGCGTCGGTTTTTACCGCAACTTACCTTAAAACTTGTTCGAGTTAACGATTCCAATAGTAGCGCATTGGACATGGAGGATAAATCTGCTCCTGGATTTTGCCAGTGCTCCTGCAGCCAGAAGATGTCACGCACTGATCCCCACCTAACGTGCGTCTACTGCCTAGGTGTCGGACATAACACCTCCACCTGCGCGTTCTGCCTGGCCTTCCATCCCAACATCCTGGACGACTGCTTGGCGCGCCTAAAACTGGGGAGACTGGAGAAAAGGAACCTGCCGGTGAAATCGAAGGAGGCGAGGTAGGCAGTTTCCACGGTATCGGGATCCGCCGAGCAGTTGGAGCAAATGAAGGCTTTCGAGGAGGAAGCGGCTCAAGCTTCGGCCAATTGGAGATTTTTTGTTCCTCTGAACCTCGGTTCCACATTTTCGGGCTCCTTCAAGGAGTTGTGCCAGTCTCTCCCCACCAGGGGTGAGGCGCCCTCGGGCTCGCACTCCTCACGCCCTCGGAAGAGGGAGAAGGACCCTGAAGTCTTCGTCCAAACGGAGACGTTCTTGGGACAGAGAAAGGTCTGAGTCCCAGGAACACGCGGTCTCGACCTCGGTCGAGATCGCATCCTTGGCCGCCGGCTTCACGGATCTTCCATTTGGCCAAGAGATCGAGGAAGTGGCCAACAAGGTTGAGATTTCTCTTGACCTGATCGACCCTATTTCTCCGACTCCGGTCGACGATTCTTTGGAAAGGACTCTGGTCCTTGTCTTTCCCGATGAGGAGACTCAGCCCGCTGGTGTCACCATCGAGGAAGCAGTTCCGGACCCTCAGTTTTCACCGACCCCGGTGTCTCCCAATTCACCGAGTTGGCCAGCCCAATCTTGATCGAGGTCCAGAACCCCCTCGGTCGAACAACTGAAGAAGAATCACAAGCACTCTAAAAAGAGGCATCGCCAAAGATCCTCATCCTCCTCGGACGAGGGGAGGCTTCGACGGAAACTCCGTTGACGCTATGAGGCTCTTATGTGGCAACAGCTTATTTTGACCGGGTAGAAGCTGGCTCCGCCGTTCACCCTGGCCATCACTTGGCTACTGCCTCCTGGGCCGACGCTGACCCCTCTGGAACTGAAGCCTTCAGTTCCGCCACCCGCGGGGCTGGACCGTATCCTGGCTCAGTCCATCTCAGTATCTCCACCGATTCTGGTGGAACTACTACCTAAGCAGCCTCAGGGAGGGGCTCCCTCGAATGAGGACTATACAGACACCGGGCTTCCCCGACATCTGTCCATCACGGTTACCCCTGACTGCCCCTGTCGGATCGAAGGGGACGTAGGTGGGAGACCATTGTACCACAACTCCTCGGACTCGGACATCACAGGACTGCACTCCCATCCTGGGGATGATGAGTCCTCCGTGGCAGGTTTAGAGGAGGGTCCTTCCTCCTTTCAAGGTATTCTCTGCCTGATCTCCAAATCCACCGGAATGCCCCTGGAGTCTATCCAGAAAAAGGTGGAGTACCCCCTTACAGACATCCTAAAAAGAGGGGCTACCCCAACGAAGACCTTTCCAGTGGCCGAAGCCATCACTGGCCGGGCTCTTGAGCTCTCCCAGCTTCCTACCCAGCACCATCTGCTGGCATGGCCCGCAAGTAGGCGGTGCCCATGGGGTCCCTGCCGGGATTCACAGAACACCCTTCGGCCAAGAGCCTTGTGACCACTTCTGTATTTAGACATACTGATAGCTTGGCCAACACAGACTGACCCCTGGACAAGAAGTCCAAAAATATGGACCACTCTGCCTGCAAGGTCTATGCAGCCTCTTCCTTAGGCCTTCGTCAGGCCAGTTTGGCTGTCATTATGGCTCACTTCTCTCATGCCCTCCTTGGGTCATTAGATGAAATCCTCCCTCATCTCCTGGCAGACATGCAGACCACAGTCAAGCAAGTCTGTGACCAGGGCTGTGCTGTTGCAAAACAGCAGCTGCAGATGGCCCTAGACATCGGGGATTCTTGTGCCTGCTCTTTATTAGCCACAGTGGCCACTCGCCGCAGGGCCTGTTAAGGCTATCCTCCTTCCCGGTGGATACCCAGCACAAGTTAGCTGATGTTCCTTTCCTTGGCACTGACTTGTTCGGTCCAGGAGTGGCCAGTCACCTTCAGCGTATCGAGCAGTCCAGTGCCACCTTTGATGCTACCTCTGCAAAAGGTTCTTTGGGCAAGAACCAGCAGACGAGAAAGAAGAAGCCATTTTGGCATTCTTCCCCTGTGGTCAGGCAGCCCTCCTATGAATGAGCCCAGCAGCAGCAGCCTCAACAGCCCCGTAAAAGAGGCCGAGGCGCAGGTCCAGGAGTCTCTTCCTCCTCTAAGCCTGCTCAGTGATGGGTTGGGAGTTGCCACCCCTACACCCATCATGCCAGCTCTGGGTCCTCCCGTGGGGGGCCGGCTCCACCACTTTCATTCCGCCTGGTCCGATATCACTTCAGACAGGTGGGTTCTCGAAGTGGTTAGTCAAGGACTGCCTCTAGAGTTCGAGTAGCACCCTTCCAGCCGAGCCTGCGCCCATCAGGAGGAAAGGATCTCAGCTTGCACTCAGTCAGCTCTTCGAGACGACATAGCTCAGCTCCTGCACAAGGAAGCGATAGCTCCAGTGCCAGATCCTCCTACAGACCCAGACTTTGTGTCCAGGTACTTCCTGGTGCCCAAGCGGATGGGGGGTTGGTGCCCCATCCTAGATCTCCACGACCTGAATCAATATCTCAGGTCTTGCATCTTCCGGATGGTAACTCTGAACCAGGTCATACCATCCCTGGAGAGAAACATGTGGTTCTGTTCACTGGATCTACAGGGTGCGTTCTTTCGTGTCCCAATCCATCTGTCCCATCAGCGGTTCCTCTGCTTCAGGGTTGAAGGGACCCTGTACCAGTTCCGAGCCATGCCATTCAGCCTGTCATCGGCCCTTTGGGTCTTCACCAAGTGCATTGCAGTGGTGGCAGCCCATCTTTGGCATTGAGGAGTATGTATCTACCCTTATCTCGATGACTGGCTCTTGGCAGGATCCTCCCTTCAGGAGGTGGAGAGGTCCAGGGATCTGGCTCTCCAGACCTGCTCCCAACTCATGCTCCTGATCAACGAGGCCAAGTCAGAACTCGTACCTGCTCAGGTGATGGGCTTCATCAGGGCAGAGCTCGACTCTTGTCAAGCCAGAGCTCAGCTTCCAGTGGACAGAGTGGAGGTTCTCTCCTCCTTTGCCCGATCATTTCTGGTGGGCACTTGCACCCTGCCCGGGACTTTCTGCGCCTTCTGGGTTACATGGTGGCGTGCACCTCAGTGGTCCATTGGGCCAGGTGGCAAATGTGCTTCCTCCAGTGGGAGCTGGCCACCCAGTGGACTCAGCGCCATGGTCATTTTGACCAGCTGATCACTGTAACCCAGAAGATGTGGGATGCACTCCAATGGTGGACTGCCCCAGAACGGTTGCAGGAAGGGATTCCATTTGTCCGCCCCGAGCTGATGGTCATCTTTTTGACCAATGCCTCTCTCATGGGCTGGGGAGCCCACATGGGGGACAACAGGGCCCATGGATTCTGGACCCCCAAGGAGTCCCGATGCCACATCAACCTGTTGCAACTCAGAGCAGTCAGACTGGCACTGTCAGCTTTCGCTCCTCAGCTCCGGGGTCAAGTAGTTCAAGTCCAGATGGACAATACCACGACCATGTACTACCTCAACAAACAGGGCGGCATGCACTCCCGCCTGCTGTGCAAGGAGGCGCTCTGCATCTGGACCTTCGTAAGTCTGCTGGAGGCAAATCTCCTAGCCATTCATGTGGCAGGAGTCTCGAACCAACTGATGGATGCTCTCAGCCGCATAGGCCAGACATCCCACGAGTGATCTCTCCATCCGGAGGTAGCTTACAGTCTGTTCTCCCTCTGGGGCAAACCATTGGTGGACCTGTTTGCTTCCAGAGAAAACAACAAGCTGAGGCTGTACCATGCCCACCCCCTTCAGCAGGGTTCAATGCAGGGGGATGCCTTCTCGAGGCCATGGACCCCAGGCCTCCTCTACACCCTCCCTCCATTTCCCTTAATCCACAAGGTGCTACTCAAGGTGAGGAGGGACAAGGCGATGGTGATCCTGGTAGCCCCAGATTGGCTACACCAGTTCTGGTATCCAGATCTCCTCAGCCTCAGCTGCAGGCCCTGTAGCGGCTTTGTACACGCCCAGACCTGATATCACTGAACCAGGGGAAGGTATTCCATCCGGACCTTCAGTCCCTGCACTTCACAGCCTGGTACCTGAGCGGCTAGAGTTCCAGGCTCTGGGTCTTTCCGAGGATGTCTACACCGTGGTGGAGGCATCTCATAAGGAACTGACCAGGAAATGTTATGCCTTCAAATGGAAGAGATTTTCCATTTGGTGTCAGGGTAAGAGTCTGGACCCCTTATCCTGCTCTGTGGCTAACATTCTCGACTACCTTTGGTCTCTCTCCAAAGGGGGTCTGCAGTCATTGACCCTTAGGGTGCACCTGGCAGCCATTTCTGCTTACCGGGTACAGGCCGGTCAGCCGACATTGGCGCAGGAGACAGTGGTCGGGTGCTTCTTCAAAGGCCTGGATCACATATCTCCTCCAGTGTGTGAACCTCCACCTCCGTGGGATCTGTTGCTAGTTTTGGCGAAGCTCATGGGCAAGCCATTCGAACCTATGCACAAGTGTGCAGTCTCACACTTGTTGTGGAAGACGGCCTTCCTGGTGGCTATCACGTCAGCCAGAAGGACAGGGGAGCTCCAGGCACTGTCTGTGGACTCCCCTTATCTGGTCTTTCACACTTTACCATATGGGCTGCATCGCACCACCTGGATTCCTTTACCTGTCCAGTGAACCAGATTTTGGAGTACCTGCTTTCCCTCTCAGACTCTGGTCAGAAGTACTCCTCGATTAAAGTTCATTTTTCTGCCATTTCTGCCTATCATGTCCCCATAGATGGCCGTTCAGTGGCCAAACTTGATGTGTCTCACACGTTTGTGAGAGGCATTCTGCACCTGAAGCCTCCAATCTGCAACCCTGTCCTGGCTTCAGACTTACACTTTGTGTTCGAAAAACTCATCCTGCCTCTTTTTGAATCGGCTGTGAGCTATGTTATCTGTCCTGTAAAGCATTGTTTTTAATTGCTATTTCTTCTTCTTGGAGGATTTACGAGCTTCAGGCGCTCATGTGTGAGCAGCCTTATTTGGATTTTCATAAAGACAGGGTGTCCTTGCATACCCATCCTAAGTGTCTCCCCAAGGTGGTGTCTGAGTTTACTTTGAATCAGTCCATCTACCTACCTGTTTATTTCCTGGAGCATGCTAATCCAGGGGGAGCATTGCTCCATACCTTGGATGTGCATAGAATTTTGTGTTACTATGCACACCAGACCAAGGACTGCAGGAAGTCCTCACAATTGTTTGTTTCCTTCACCCCTGGCAAGGAGGGAGTCCCAGTGTCTAAGCAGTGTTTGTCCAAATGGCTGGCCAACTGCATTATTTTTTGTTACAGGATACATCATAAGGAACTTCCAGGTGAGGTACATGGTCATTCCACCAGAGGCATGGCCATCTCCATTGCTTGCTTTTGCAGCATCTCTGCTGTAAAGATCTGTGCAGTGGCCACTTGGAGCTCAGTCCATATTTTTACCAAGCATTATAGTCTGGACATTGCCTCCCAGCACAGAGCCAATTATGGGTTTGCCATTTTTCAGGGCCTCCTTTCTTAGGTCCTTTCTCCCAACCTCCTGGACTGACTGACAGTTTTTGTATAACTGCTAGGGCCTCCTGTCATTGTGGCCTGCTGCAAGAGATACCCTCAAAGTAAGATAGTATAGTTACATAAGAACTTACCATAACAGTAGATCTTCGAGAGGATCTCTTGCAGCAAGCCATGCTTTGCCTCCCTCCTTCCTCCTCTCTTTCTCTCTTTGTGGCTTTCCCTTCCTTTGCAGGGGAGTCTTCTGCTTCCTTTTTCTTCCTAACAGTTGGCTTCCTCCTTGATTCTCCTAACAGGTTCTTCTTTTGATCTCCGACAGGAGAACTGAGGAGGGTGTGGGGGCCACCCATTCTTATAGGGTTGGCTGACGTCAGTGGTCCCCTCTGGGAGACTGCTAGCTAGAAAGTTTCCATATGATCCTAATGTCTGGCAGCTAAGTCCTACCGGTGTGGCCTACTGCAAGAGATCCTCTTGAAGAGCTACTGTTATGGTAAGTTGTTACGTAACTATACTTTCCGTGTCGTGGGAGTAGACAGTCAGCTGGCAGACCCTCTCGGCTAGGTTTGAGAGACATCACACACATGGTCCCTGAATCAAGAGATGGTAGAACACCTATTTTCCCAGTGGGGCACCCCTCTGGTGGCCTGTTTGCCTTTTGGTAGAACTGAAAAATGAGGCTGTTTTCTGCTCAACCCACATAGTCCAGGACACAGTTGTGGGAAGCCTTTGCAAGGCCCTGGACACTATCCCTCCTCCTGTACGCCTTCCCTCCCTTACCTTTGTCCATAGGGTTGTGATCAAGGTACAGATGATCCTGATAGCCCTTGATGAGACAGACAGTTCTGCTACCCAGATCTCCTCAGGAGCAGACTTTCATGGAGGTTACTAGTCTGACCAGACCTGCTGACAAGACAAAACGGGAAGGTCCTGCACCCGGACCTTCAATTTCTGCACAACTCAGCGTGGTTCAAGTGGAAGTGTCTCTCTATCTGGTGCCTGGGTAAGGAGCTTGATCCCCTTACCTGTCCCATTGCAAGTATCACCGACTACCTGTGGTACCTCTCTTTCGAGGCTTCGACCAACAACCCTTAAGGTGCACCTAGCAGCCATCTCTTCATACCAGACATGGGCTGGTATTCTGACAGTGGCCCAGGAGAAAGGTGTTCATGTGCTTTTTCAGAGACTTGCATTGCTTGTCCCCTCTGCCGAAAGAACCTTTGCCTCCATGGGACTTACTGTTGATGTTGTCAGTACTCATGGACAGGCCATTTGAGCCAGTGCACAGATGAGAGATGTCACACCTGTTGTGGAAGACAACCAGAAGGATTAGTGAGCTCCAGGCCCTCTCACTGGAGTCTCCTTATGTGGTCTTCCACAAGGACAAGGTTGTCATTTGCCCCCACCCGAAGCTCTTCCCAGAGATCATCGGAGTTTCACCTTGACCAGCTGATTAACTTACCCATTTATTCGCTTGTCTTCAGAGGTTGATTGCAGGCTCCATACCAGGGACCTGCAGAGGGTGCTCAGACTGAACGGCTGGAGTTTGGGGTGAGGCTCGCCAGCTGTTCACATACACTGAAGCCGTGCCTGGCAAACCAGCAGCTAAGCAGACATTTTCCAGGTACATTACATCCTGCATCGACCCCTGCTATTGGTTGGCTGGTAGGCACACACCAAAGGGGATTAGGGCTCATTCCACCAGGCATATTGCTGCTTCATGGCTGCTTCCAGGGACATCCTCTTTGAAGAGATCTGCAGGGCTGCAACCTGGAGTAAAGCACACACCTTCATATCCGAATAGCCAAAAACATATACTACAAGGAGGCCCTAACCAAGAACTGGAATGATGGTCATAAATTCTGGGGAAACCTAAAAGAGGTCATCGGATGTGAGCCCAAAATGGCCCCCACCATGCTCAGCGGTGATGGATCCCCCATCCTTGATCCTAAATCTATAGCCAACACCTTCAACCTTGCTTTCACCAACCTCCGTAATGTCCTCCCTGCTGACTTCTTCTCCCTCACCAACCCTGCTGCACCTTCACAGACCCCAGTGCATCCCCCTTTTTGCTTCAAGACTATCACTATCGGGGAAGCCAGGAAATACCTGCGTAAGGTGCTCGGTAAGGGAAGATACAGTGGCGATAACCTAAATCTGAAACTAATCTCGCTCTCTCTGGAAGAAATCCCGTCTCCCCTTACCCATATCCTCAACCTATCACCCTGGTTCACAGTATTCTCTCAAAAATGGGACGCCGCAGTAGTTACCCCTGTGTACAAGAGCAGGGATTGGGCCATGCCTGAGAACTATAGACCCATCTCTATACTTCCACCACTCTCAAAGGCCCTGGAATGAATCGTCACGGACCAACTTGTCGAATACTTGGATAAACATAAGCTTCTATGCCCTGAGCAGAATGACTTTAGGGCAGGGCACAGCACCACTACAGTCCTCCTGGAACTCACGGGCTTCATCCATAAATCTCTCAGTCTTTGACAGCTTACTGGGGCAATCTATATTGATCTAACAAAGGCCTTCGATACGGTCAATCATGCCCTCCTAGTTGACCAACTTACTGCTACAGGCCTTGCCCCTGAGGTGGTTGCATGGTTCCGCAGTTACCTGCACTGCCGCTCCCTGCAAGTCAGGATAGGTACTGTCCTCTCAGACAGCAAACCTGTCTGCTCAGGCGTTCTGCAGGGGTCAATGCTGGGTCCCTTCCTATTCAGCTTATTTTTGAATTGCCTCCCCCAAGCCAGTCAAGGCCACATCCTCCTTTATGCAGATGATGCGGTTGTCTTCTCAAATGGCTCAGACCCCAGTGCCCTTGAGCAGTAACTATAGAGCGACTTCACCAGTGTAGAGACATGGTTCAAAGATCATAAATTGATAATGAACTACAAGAAAACAAAAACCATGCTGTTTTCCAGCTCTCTAAACAAACACAAAAACTATGCACTATCAATATGCAATAGTGGCGGGGTTTCCCTTGAACTTGTTCAAAACTTTAAATACCTCGGTATCACTATTGACAACTTGCTGTCCTATACTCTCCACATTGACAACATGGCCAAAGCTATCGAGCAGCGCATAGGGCTACTTTATCGTCACAAGCGTAGCCTCTCCCCTGAAGCCCTCAGCATAACTGTTCACAGTTCTGTGGGTTCCCTGGTGGACTACGGGCTGCCTATATACTGTATGGTTCTGCCACAGATACTGCTCTCCGGCGCATAACAAAATGCACTCAACAAAGCCTGTCGGCTCACCTTAGGTGTGCACTGACTGACTCACACCTGTGATCTCTATGCCAGGGCACACTGGCTCATGCTCAATGGCTGACTAAAATAGCAATCCTGCCTTCTGGTCAAAAAGATCTGCCTTGGTCAGCTACCGCCAGGGGTCTAACAACTTCTGGTTCCCAGCAATAATCTACTGCACACCCATAACTCCCAACACCAGTCCTTCCTAACTCCGAAATGTCAAACATCTCAAGGACAAAGGTTATTTGCTTACCGTGCACCGCTGTGGTTCTGCTACCTCCAGGAGAACATGGCGCGCCTGCCCATACTAGGTACTTTCAAAACGAACTTGAAGCTCCTTATGATACATGAATCTCGATGTGCCTGCCATCGCTAGTACCACTTTTCCATCCCCCCCATCACTACTTCTATCCCTTGCCCCCTCAACCTTTCCCTCTGTCCCCTGAGTAGGCCCTCCTGCTCCCACCACACACCTAGCAGCCTGTGCCTCTGCCTCCATTCTAGTCACCTCCCTCCGATCCCTACTGCTATACTAATATTATGCTCTCCTTTTGCACATTGCACTTCGGCTCCTCCCCTTTACCTCCTTTTTTCTTTTTTCCTTTAGCACTTAGCAACGCTCCAAACAACCTCTTGTTTGCTGACAACTGACTGGTTTCACCACTGGGCACTGTAAATTTTCTGTTTTCATGTGACCTGTACTGTGTTTGATATATAATCCTGTTTGTTTACCTTTGTATTTCTGCAATCCTTTGTATAAGTTCACCTATCTGTTGTACTGAAATGTCCTGATGTGGAACCTGTGTAAAGAGCTCTGAGCTCAAATGGTTTTCCGAGTACTGAAATAAATAAATAAATAAATAAAATTAGAGCATCTACATCATGAGCTGTTGGGATGCTGCTACTTTGGGTCCTCAGTCCTGTAGTCTCTGTTTGCCAGATAGGGGTGTGTGCCTTGCCCCCTTCTCCCAGAGGGCTGCTTGGAGTCTGCCAGAGTGTGGATAGTGAATTACAGCCACATTGTTAGAAATGAGAGATCTTCAAGGATATTTCCCCCCATTTAGCCACATCATGGAATTCTAAGTTATTGGCGTCAGGACCACCTAGAACTTTTTGCTGGCTGGGGCTGCCTACTTTGACATCCCTTATCGTCGCTTATATAATGTGAGTGTCTGCAGTATGCTTCAGTTTTTTCTCCCATCGTCAGCTGCTAGTCAGTCCACCACTGCTGAAAAACTCCATGAACTCTGCAAGTATCGCCAGTACTGCTGCTACTTGGTTTATTATAAAACTTTTATGCCATTGCCAAAAGAAAAGGAACTGTTGATCTTACTTCAAGATACAGCTCTTGCAGCAGGTTACACCATAAGGGCTGAAGCCAGCAGGCAGCAGGACCCCATGGAAAGCTTCTAGCTAGCTATACCAAGCAGGGGATCGCCCCCCGACGTCAGCCCCACCCCCGATGTCAGATACATCATAAAAGGGGCGGTTCCCCAGCATACCTCAGTTCTTTTCCCGCTGTCAACTTGCACACATTGGCTCCAAGGATGCCTTCAAGCTGACAAACGACGACAGAAAGAATTTAAGACAATTTCCTTGAGAATTTATCTCCTTTCGGATAAATACGTCTTCTTTCAATCAATCAATCAATCAATCAAAATCTTTATTTATTCAGGCGAACATCATTGAGCATAGCTCATTTACAAGATGGACCTGAGTGGTCATAACAAAAAAAGGTTACAGAGTGTATACAAAAACATGATATTGAAATAGCACAAATACAAACATTTATGAGTGAGATAGATGTACAATTATTTACATATATACAAGGCAAAGGACAGTAAACCAAAAACCTATTAAGGTGAGAAACAAACAGTCTGGTAGGGATAAGGCTTGGATAATGGTACATGGGTGGGCATATATGTTTGAGGTTTGATGTGGAAGGACCAGAGGAATGATAGAAGAATAGGAGGAGCTTTAGAAGGGGTGGGAGAGAGAGGGTGTGGGGGTGTGGGGTGTGGGAGGACTAGGTCTTGTGGAAGCAATTGCATGAATCTAGGATTAGGCTGGTGTACAGCTTTTGAAGGATGTAAGGGGATCAGTGTTTCCATTTTCAATGTCTTTTGGATGAGAATTCCAGATAAGTGCCAGGGAATAACTGATTGCAGCTCTTCCATACGGGTGCAGGTGATAGGAATCTTCAGCAGGATCAGTTTGTTGATCCTCAAGGTGTAGGGCCTGGATGTGATCTGGTTGAAGCAGTCTGAGATGTAGGAAGGAGTTTGTTTGTCAGAGCTTTGTAGATCCAGGTAGCAGCATTTTTCTTCTTCTATGTTGCAGGGATGTCCTGCTGACTGCATTGTAGAGAGAGCAATGATGGGTGCTAGAGGGAAGGTCAGTAATGAATCTAATAGCTCTATGATACAGGGTGTCTAGTTTGTTTAGATGGGAGAGGAGCAATGACCATAGAGGAAGTCAGCATAATCAATGAGGGACATGAATGATGCAAGGATTAATCTTTGTTTGGAATCTTTGGTCAGGTAGTGTTTGATTCTATAGAATAGACCAAGTCTTTGTCTTAGCTTTTCAGGAGCTCTTCAGCGTGGGTAGTATAGTCTAGTTTATTGTCTATCCATACTCCTAGGTATTTGATTTGTCAACATATTCCAGATTTTCACCAAGGATGGTAGAGAGTTGTGGGAGGGTGAATGATGGGATAGTGGAAGAACAGTTCTTGTGGGCAAAGAACATAGCTTTGGTTTTCTTAGCATTTAGTAATAATTTCTTTTTAATAGGTTATGCTAGAGGAGGAGAATTGAGACTGTAGGAGCTCACAGGCTTTTGATGGTGAGGATCGCTCACATAAAGTACAGTGTCATCTGCAAAAGGTGGATATTAGAAAGAGAGATTGGAGTCAATATTGTTGATGTAAATGGCAAAAGGATGGGACCCAGGATGGAGCCTTGCGGTCACACCTCTTAGGAGTGGCTTAGGGTGATAGATCACCATCATTCTTTACCAGTTGTAGCCTTCAGAGAGATAGCATCTGAACCATTTAATAGAGAGTGAGTCAAGGCCTATGGAGTTTAGTGAGGTGATTAGAAGATCATGATCCACAGTGTCAAAGGCTTTGCTTAGATCCAGAAACACAGCACAGGTATTATTCTTTTTGTCTAGGGCAGTCTGCCAGTCATTTGTGACTTTTGCTAGTGCAGAGATGGTGCTATGCATAGATCTAAACCCAGATTGAGCTGGATTTAGGAGATTGTTGGTATCAAGATAGGCAGTTAACTGAGAGTTTACCAGCTTCTCAAGCATCTTGGATAGTATTGGTAAGATGGAGATGGGCCTATAATTATTGAGATCCATGGGATCACCTGCCTTAAGTAATGGAAACACTTGAGCTGTTTTCCATATTGAGGATAGTACCAGTGACAAGTGATAGATTGAAGAGGTGGGTGAGGGGCGGTTAAGGCATACAGTGCTACTTTTAGAAAGTAGGATCCAGGAGTCTGCACCTGCACTTTTGGTGGTATCTAGTTGGAGTAGGAGGTCTTCTACTTCTTTGAACAATATTGGTTTGAATGAGAATGTGGAAGCAACCTTTTGACTCTCAGTAGATTGTAGGTTTAGAGATGATCTTAATAGGTTTGCAGGAGAGGTAAAAGCCAGGCCAGCTGTAGTGAAATGGTCATTGAAGGCATTCAAGATATTTTGCTTGTCGGTGATTTCAATATTATTTAATTGAATTTTGGATGGTAAGACAGGGTAGAGGTTTGACCTAGGATGCCCTTTATGGTACCCCAGAACCTGGAAGGGTTGTTATAGGAGGCATCTAGTTCAGCTGTGTAGAAGGTTGCCTTGGCTTTTCTTACTTGTTTTGTGCAGGAGTTTCTGGCTTTTCTGAATTGGAGCCAGTCATTTGGGTCCTTTGTCTTTCTTGCCTTTTCCAGAGTTTGTCTCTGACAAGAGAAGTTTGCTAGTCGGCAGAGAACCAGCCACAAGATTTGAGTTTGGTTCTGACACTGGTGAGGGGTGCATGTTAATTGAGGGCACTTATGATTATATCATTTAGGATTTGAAGAGCTGACTCTATTGAGGCTGTGAGATAGAATTCTTGCCAACGTGTGGTGAGGCACAGATCATGGAGATATCCTGTAATATTAAAGTTCTTTTTGACCTTCAGTGGGAGGAATTTTGCAGGATTGGGTGGCTTGATTGTTGATCTAATGGCAGCTATGGGACAGTGGTCACTTATGTCACTGAAAGTACTCCTGCATAGGGATAATGATGAGGTTTATTTACCAATATAATATCCAGGAGTGTGCTGTTGAG
Organism: Neoceratodus forsteri; assembly: GCA_016271365.2. Taxonomy (NCBI): domain Eukaryota; kingdom Metazoa; phylum Chordata; order Ceratodontiformes; family Ceratodontidae; genus Neoceratodus; species Neoceratodus forsteri. The sequence goes on along the minus strand of CM028131.1, from coordinate 679,748,823 downwards.
AGTATTCTTTGGGTTGATCCTTGTTGGTTCTTTGATTAATTGAGAGAATCCATAGGTGTCACAGAAGGTTACCAGGGGTGCAGATGCATTAGTCAGCCAATTTAAGTTCATGTCTCCTAAGATGATGGTGTCTTCAGGGCCCAGATTAAGTATGGATCCTAAATGGGATAGGAGTTTGAGGCCTGCAGAGGGGGGCCTATAGCAACCAACCAGTTGAAAGGAAGATGTGTTGGGAAGGGTTATTTTAATAGACAAGCATTCGAATTCCTTTGGTTGAGATGTAGAATTGAGGCAGGATGCAGAGATATTTGCTTTGACATAGATGGCTACCCCAACGCCCCTGGATAGATGGTCAGATCTGAAGAGCTGACCGTCCCGATTCCTTCTCTAGAAGGACACCCCTCGAAGTGCGCTTGCGGCAAACAGATCCCCTTCAAAGATAGGCACTCGGCCTGTGTGCGATGCCTAGGCCCAGACCACGATATCCAGGCCTGCTCCATCTGTCAGCAGTTCAATAGTAGAACCAGGATCCTCCACCAGAAAGTGCTCCAGAGTTTTTTCCTGGAAGAAAAACTCAAGACCATGGAGAAAGATCCATCCTCTCGAGGGGAAACACAAGGACAAGCAGTGGGACAAGGGTAGGACTCAATCCCCAAATCAGGCCTCAGACTCCCAGGCCAGCTCCAGCTCCGCCCGATCGGACCACTTTCCATCCTGGACCAGGTCTCAACCCCTCCCCCGGTCAAGCTCAGGGCTTCAGAGGTCTCTGGTTGTGTCTTTACAGCCTCTGAAAACCAAATCCAAGGATAGCCATCCCTCAGGGTTGGCTGCCAGGTTGGAGGCTTCCGACTGCCACAGGCCTCAGTCCAAGTCGGTGACTACATCTAGCACCAACGCTAAGGACTGATGCTGGGACACTGATCGCTCAGTTTCCCAGCCACCTAGGGGTTCAGATGTCCCTCAGTGGAAGACTTCAGAGCTTATGTTGCTAAAGCGGATGATGGAGGCGAAGTGGATGCCAGAGCCATCGCCCGCACAACACCCAAAAAACCCGATGCCACCCTGCCACCGACACTGGTCGCGGGGGGATGTCAGAGGAGGACGTCAGAGTTCGTGGCACCGATGGCCAAACGGGGATGCCAAAGATGTCAGTCTACCCAACGCCGGCCTATCAAAAGACCCGACGACCCCTCAGCCACTGATGCCTGATCCTAACAATGGACAGACACCGGCGCCAGGCCCTTTGTCCAGTCTGAACATACAACAAGTGAAGGAGCTCTTCAGCTTCTGGTGGGACACCATTAAAAAAGATATACCCACAAAACCTCCCAATGAGGCACCACCCCTGTGGCACCTCATAGGACACCGACACCTGATCCTCGAGACATTAATCTACAGCCTAGGGGTAGGTCCAAGGCCAGACACTCTAGGTCTCAAAGTCCAAAGAGGCCTGCATGCTCCAGGACCCCTTTGAAATCCCCTAGTGATCGCATAAGAAAAAGGCCCCAATGAAGATCCCCCTCTTCGTCAGGCGATGACTGACGCCCTGATTCTTCAGGCACCCCTCAGTCACTCTCTCCTTTTGAGCCTCCTTCTCCAGATCCCCATGACCTTCCTAGGTCACCATCAGATGACCCATCATTCTCTGATATTATGCGCCATATTCAGGAGCACATGGGATGGGAGACAGAGGATTTAGACCCAGAATGACAATGCCTGGCACGTTATTTGAGGCAAAAAGACCCTAGGCCTGTTATGGTTCCACCCCTGGTGGACACTTTCCAGGACGCTACCACAGCTGCATGGAAGCATCCTTATTCAATTCCAGTAGTCCCCAAGGAGGCCGACAGGCTTCATAGGGCTCCACAGGAGGCCCTTACCTATTTCAGCAACCCATGGCTGACTTGCTAGTCATCACGGCTTCACACAACTCCCAGCGGCCCCAACACCTCAGTACACAGCCCCCAGACCAGGAATCCAAACAATTGGACTCACTGGGTCGTCGCATGTATGCCTCCACTACGTGCTCCCGCAGGTCACTCAACTATTTGACGCACATGCTGCAGTTTCAAAATGCACTGTGGGACCAGGGACAGGACCTACTGAAGGATTTCCCAGAGGGTGAGAAGAAGGAGGAGCTCCTAAACCTCCTTCGCATGGGCTCTGACATTGGGGACCCAAGTCCCCAGGTCATGTACGACTCAGCAGACTCCACAGCGAGAGATGCCTCAACAGGTGTTTGCCTCCGGAGACACTCCTGGTTGAGGATTTCTGGATTTACTCCAGATGTTCAGAAATGAATCATGCATGTCCCCTACAATGGAGCCATCTTGTTCGGTGAAGACTCTGAGAGGGTCATCACTAGACTTCAAGACGCCATGAAGGCAGTTAGAATGGTTCAGACCATGTATAAATCCAAGCCTGGTTCCTTTTGCAGACCACAGAACCATTTTCATGGCCAACAGAGCAGACAACAACCTCGATCAGGCCAGCTGCAACATGGAGCGATTTCGGTTGCAAGAATCAACAGAGATTCTCTAGAGGGCAGGGCCAGAGAACACTAAATCTACCCAACCTGCCAGAGCCACCACTGCCACAGCATGACTCCTTCCTGGCCCCTGCTCCCTGCTCCCCCCACCCCCGAATTAAAGGGAAGAGAGGGTCTGGGGTTGAGTCACTTACCACCTGTCAGGGTGGTAGAGGATCACCTCTGACCGATGGGTTCTTCAGTTTATCAGTCGAGGACACTCTATAGAGTTCCTCTACTGCCCACCATCAAGACCTCCTCTGCATTCCCGTTATTTGGGACAACATGCCCTGCTCATCCAGCAGGAGATCTCGTCACTCCTTTCCAAGGACACCATCGAGGTCGTACTGAGGAACTAGAGAGCAAGAGGATACTACTCCCACTTCTTACTGGTTCCAAAGAAAGCTGGGGACTTACACCCAATCCTAGACCTCAGTGACCTAAACATCTATGTGATGTACAAATGCTTTCACATGGTTACCCTACTGGGTCTCATTCCTATGCTCAAACAAGATGCATGGCTAGCATTTCTGGACATGCAGGATGCATATCTCCATCTTCCCATAACTCGGTCGCACAGGAAATTCCTGCGCTTTGACTTTTTAGGACACCATTACTAGTTCCGAGCACTTCCGTTCAGCTTGTCCTCGGTGCCATGTGTCTTTACCAAGTGCATGGCAGTCATAGCAGCAGCCCTCAGGAGACAAGTCCATTATGTCTTCCCTTATTTGGATGACTGGCTCCTGATGGCCTCCTTCCCAGAGGCATTGGAGAAGGACATTCACGACACCTGCTCCCTATTTCAGTCTCTAGGGATCACCATCAGTAAAGAGAAGTCATCTCTCACTCCCTCGCAGAGACTACAATTCATCGGCGCGGTTCTGGATACCCATCAAGGGAGAGCCTTCCTGCCCATGGACAGAGTGGAATGTATCAAGTCACTGATCAGGACTATCATGGCAAAAAATCTGGTCTCCACTCGGACCATACTTTGCCTGCTCGGACATATGGCGGCTGACATCGCCACGGTCCACCATGCTCACCTCCACATGAGAGCTACTCAGTTGACACTGAGAACCCAATGGGACCAGAGGCAGGATCACTTAGACCAGCCGATCAGACTCACATGACCAGTCATTCAAAACATACAGTGGTGGCTGCTCCTGGAACATCTTTCCATGGGAGTCCCCTTTGTGGTGCCAGTGCCATCTCTGACTCTCACCATCGACGCTTCGGGGTCCAGCTGCGGAGCTCATCTGAGAGACAACAGAACCCAGGGAACCTGGTCACCCCTGGAGACTCACCTCCATATCAGTGTCCTGGAGATGAGGGCAGTCCTTTATGCCTTACAGTAAGAGATTCCACCAGGTCATGTATTGGTCCAAATGGACAACATCTCAGTGATGTATTACATCAACAAACAAGGAGGCACTCACTCCTGCCCTTTTTGCAGCGAGGAAAAGCGGGTGTGGGAATGGGCACTACGGCACAACACCACGCTCACCGCAGTGCATGTTCCTGGTGTGGACAACACTGTTTGCAGACCTCCTGAGCCAGTCGAAGACCAGGGCTCATGAATGGGAACTGATACAAGAGGTCGCCGAGGACCTGTTCTGATGATGGGGGATACCAGACGTTGACTTATTCGCATCCCCATACAATGCAAAACTACCCAATTTCTGCTCGCTAGATCCAGGGCCTGGTGTTTTCTGGTGAAACGCATCATCTCTCTCCTGAATGGGCAGGTTTCTCTACACTTTCTCACCTTTCCCTTTGATCCAGAGGGTTCTTCTCAAGCTCTGATTGAAATGAGCGTCAATGATCTTGACAGTGCCCTTTTGGCCCAGATTTGGTTTCCGCTGCTTCACCAGTTGGCTCAGCCTCCCTTACCCTTACCGGTCAGCTCTCATTTGCTGTCCCAGGAGGCCAGCTCCCTAGTCCATCTGAACCTCAAATCCCTGAACCTGTACGCCTGGCTCCTAAAGAGCTGCTAGAAAACCTTCGACTCACGCCATGTATGCTCTGAAATGGCAGAGATTTTGTCTATGGGCTCAGGCCTGCGATATCAATCCTCTTCAATGCCCTGAGAAGTCCATTTTAGACTACCTCCTATTCCTTTTCCAGTCGGGACTGGCATATTTCTCTCTGAAGGTACACCTCTGTGCCATATCAGTGTACCACACACCGGTTAGTCAGCACTTGTTAGCCCAATTAGAGGCTTCTCGCACTTTTCTGTGCAGTGTCTTGCATCTCTGACCCCCAATTAAGGATCTAATTCCTTCTTGGGACCTTCTTTTCATTTTAGAACAGCTTACACTACCTCCCTTTGAACCAGCCGTGGATTGCAAGCTTTGCATTCTCTCCTGGAAGGCGTTAATTTTAGTTGCCGTTACTTCAGCACAGAGAATTTCTGAACTTCAGGCGCTCATGTGTAAAGAGCTTTGCTTGATTTTCCATAAGGACAGGGTGTCTTTAAGGACCAATCCTAAGTTCCTTCCAAAGGTGGTTTCAGCCTTAACCTTAAACCAGGACATTGACCTACTGGTATACTTCCCCAACTACACAAACAGAGGGGAAGCTGTCTTACACACTCTAGATGTGCATAGGATTTTGCGGTTCTACTTGGCCAGAACCCATTTGCACAGACAATCTGACCAATTTTTTTTATCCTTCGCTCGAAGGATGGTGGGTGTACCAGTATCGAAACAAACTCTCTCCAAGTGGCTTGTTAACTGCATTATCTTCTGTTACCAGAAATGCAATAAACCCTTCCCAGGACTGGTTAAGGGCCACTCTACAAAGGGGGTTGCTACCTCCTTCATTGCCTTGAAAAATGTAGGGACATCCACCATTTGTGTGGCTACTACTTGGAGTTCAGTGCACACATTCATGGGACACTACAGTTTGGACATTGACTCCAGGCATAGAGCAGGCTTTGGCCTGGCAGTCCTCCAGGGACTTCTGTCCTGTGAGGTTCCTTTCTGTCTTGATCTCTCCCATCCTCCTCCTGACTGGGTTACCATTACTCCATTACGGCTTGGGAATCAGTCCTTATGGTGTAACCTGCTGCAAGAGCCGTATCTCGAAGTCAGATAGTACAGTTACGTAAGAACTTACCATAACAATAGATCTTTGAGAACAGCTCTTGCAGCAGGTAGTTTCCCTCCCACCTTCCCCTCACGAGGTTTGGTTCTATTTCATAGTGTCTCCAATACATCAGAATTATTAGTCTTCCTCTGAAAGTGGATCCTCGGTCTCCCCTTCTGAATCACATCATTGTGCCAGGAGTCTCGGCGGAGAACTAAGGTATGCTGGGGACCGCTTTCTTTATTATATATGTATCTGATGCGAAGTGGTCCCTGCTTGGTATAGCTAGCTAGAAGTTTTCTCGTGGGGTCCTGCTGCCTACCAGCTTCAGTCCTTATGGTGTAACCTGCTGCAAGAGCTGTTCTCGAAGATCTACTGTTACTGTAAGTTCTTATGTAATTGTACTTTCCCATATTGTTGTTGAGGCGATGTGAATATTTGTAAAGGTGACTACTCCATGTGCATTTGCTGCCCAGGCTTCATCTGTAGCATTTCCCAATGTTTTAACAAGGCCACCAGGAGGTGCCACAAGAAAGTCTTTGAGCTATATTTAAAAATAAAGGTAATGGAAGAGAAGCGAGTGCACCGAATGCAGCTTCACTGTTGTCAACTGCTCCCTCTTCATGCTTTGCTGTTAACTTGCCGTTCTGCACAGTCAACTGCATCCATTGCCTATTCTATCAAAAAGGACAAATCTGTACAGTTGGCAGACAAGCGCTGCCTCTCCTGACCATTCCCGATCTCTGACAAGAGGTAAGTCGATTGAAAAAGACAGGTCCCAGGCCAAGGCATGTGGTCCTGCTGCCCTCAACTGACTGCCTCTCAGACAGCAAGCTGGGGGTCTGGCACAGGCTCAGTTTCCCCCACCAGGAGGACTCACAGCCAGTACCACTGTCTGGCATTGTACCATCGACGATTCTGCTGTCATTAACCCTTTCTGGGCCCATCGACGAGCAGCTCATATACCGACATCAGACCTCTTTAAATGGATACTGCCTTGGCCTCAGTCATAGATGCCATTCCCATTAATACCCTTGGAGCAGCTGCTGTTGCCCTCCTTTATGACATGAGTTCCCCCTGCCCATTGTCATGCCAGGCAAGGATCATGCTACATCGATGGTTCCTCTTTCTTTCTTTCTCATCTCATTGACTCTTTGCCTGTGTCCTCCGATGAGGAACTGGAGTATAATCCTGAATACATGGAAGAGGAGGAAGAAATGGAAGAAGAGGTGGATCCCCTGAATGTGGTAGGTTCCAGCTCTACTCTGTCCCTCTGTAGTGAAGAGAGTGTGGAAAAAACACTCCTAGATCACCTTCTGACGATGCCTTCTTTCAGGCTTTCCTCAAGCTGGTTCAGGCCAGAATGGGTTTGATGCTGAGGAGGAGGATTCCCCTAAGAAGAATTTATGAGATCTTCTTCAAGGATATCTCTTTCATCAGGCCACACCTATAGAACTATAAGCCACCAGGTGCTAGGACCACACAGAAGCTTTTGCAAGCAGCCAGGGGCCACCCATGATGACGTCAGCCTTTAAAGCATAGATAAATGTAGGAGGCTCCTTCTCTCCTCAGTTCTTTTCCTGCAGTCGACCATATTCATCAGACTGCTGAAGGAAATGGCACTGCAGTAGCCACTGTTTTTATTTCTTTTATAAAAAAGTAATCACTTTAATTGTAATTTTTCATGACCTGTATGTCATCGAAGGAACCATTTAAACTATTTCAGTATTGCACTTGTGGAGACAAATCTACACTGGCAACTCTCACAACGTCTGTGTCTGCTGCCTAGGCCTGGAACACAATGGGAAACCCTATGAAATCTGCCAGAGTTTTAATTCCATGATCAGATGACACCATAAAGGGGCTCTTCAGAAGCATCTCCTCAAGCAAAAAGTAGCCAGAATGGAGAAGGAGCTCCAACAGAAGAGTATAGCATCGTCACTGGCCAAGTTGACCAAATCCAAGTAATCTAAATCCCAGGACAAGGTGTCAAAGAGTCACAAACACAAGCACCAGTACAAGAACAAGGAGACAGCCCCCCTGACATGTTCCAGGTCACCCCTCTGCTCTACAGGTACGACCTTCTCAGTGCCATCATCCCCTCCGGCAGCAACGCCACTCACTCCCCAGCCACCAACATGACACCAAGGTCAGTGTGTGGTACAGCACTACCAGGCCTAGTACGGCTGGTACGTCAACATCGGGGACTCAGCCTCCCCTGTCAACTCCAGCTGCACCCGTCAAGGCCTAGTGTGGCTGGTACGTCCCGTCAGTGTCAGAGACTCAGCTCCTCCAGTTGCAGGACCCTGAAGTCTGTGCATTCCCTCTACTTTACCCAGTCAAGTGGAGGAGCAGGGGTCCCTTTCATCTGGCAGGTGTCAGACAATGCCCAGACAGCAGGGCAGGGGAACTGGAGTCTTGCCAGTCCCCAGTACCACCCCAGGTGCCCACTCAAAAGGACCTTGAGGTGGTGGCACACGAAGAGCCACCCCAACCAGCTCTGCCTAACTTCTTATATACCCCCCAACCACCTTTACCTTCAGGGATGGTTGTAATGGATCACCTCTCCCTTCACTTAAACCAGTGGAAGGAGCTGACTACAGATGCATGGGTTCTGGAAATTGTAAAACAGGGCCATGCTCTGGAACTTCTAGACATACATCCAGATCATCCTCCAATAGTGACACATTATCCTCCAGAGCACCTATCTCTGCTGCTGGAGGAAGTTCAGCCTTTGCTACAAAAGTGGGCCATATAACCTGTGCCCTTAGAACAAAGGAACACAGGCTTTTACTCAGGGTATTTCTTTGTCCCAAAGTGGACAGGGGACCTGTGGCCTATCCTGGATCTCAGGGAGCTAATCTTCTCCCAAGAGTACAAAAAATTCAGAATGGTCACCTTGCAAAGCTATCTCCCACTGCTGCAAGCAGGAGATTGGATCTGTTCCCTATATATGAAGGGTGCTTACCTCCATAACACAATCCAGAAGCCCCACAGAAAATATTAGAGGTTCCTGTTTCAAGGAGAACATTATCAATTCAGAGTGTTGCCCTGTTTGTATCTGGATGGATCTTCACCAAATGCTTGGCAGTAGTGGAAGCAGCCCTTTGCAGGGAAGGCCTCTGTGTTTTCCCGTACCTGGAGAACTGGCTATTGAAAGCCCACTCCAGGGATCAGCTCCTAAGGACCTTAGCTCAAACTGGCAGTCATTTGTGACTAGACCTGGTACTTAACCTCTGTGAAATAGGTGTTTGTTAAGGGGAGGAGCTGAAAGGGGCCTAGTTGAACTGTGGACTTAAAACAGGAGTTGTTTGTGGTCTCTGTCTGCTGAGACACAGAGAGAGTGAAAGCAGCCAGATAGTTCTTAAATCAAGAAGGTTATTTTCTAGACTACACTGAACTGAATTATTACTTTTTGGACCTGTGTAAGTAACTAGTATTGATTCTGTTTTTGGGGTTGACTTGTCTTAGTTTTAACTTTAATTTGCCAGGGAGGAACTGTAGCTGGGAGATATTTGCAGTCATTTGTGACTAGACCTGGTACTTAACCTCTGTGAAATAGGTGTTTGTTAAAGGGAGGAGCTGAAAGGGGCCTAGTTGAACTGTGGACTTAAAACAGGAGTTGTTTGTGGTCTCTGTCTGCTGAGGCACAGAGAGAGAGAAAGCAGCCAGAGGTTCCTTAAATCAAGGAGGTTATTTTCTAGACTACACTGAACTGGTACTTAACCTCTGTGAAATAGATGTCTGAAAGGAAGGAAGGCACTCCCCGGGGTAGAGGGTCAGAGTTGTAGTTGATTGTATCTGGATGGCATGGGTCCGGCGGAGCATGGTTCCTCTATGGAGGCACCCGCAGTGGAGACCAAGGAGGATGCTGGGAACCTCCACAGTGGAGACCCACTTGAGGGTGGCACAGGACCCCACAGGGGAAGGAAACAACTCCTGGTGGGGGACTCGATTGTTAGGGGGTCAAACTGGGGGAGGGAAGGGAAAGGGAGATAAGGTGCCTGCCCAGTGCCATGGCTTGGAGGGATAGGAAACGAATCCTCAGGATCATGGGAGCAGCTGCAAGGGGGAGTATGCTGGATGTCATTATCCACCTAGGGACAAATGACCTGGCTGAGAATGGGATCAGAGCAGTGCAACAGGAGTTTGTGGAGTTGGGGAGGGGCCTTAGACAAGTAGAACACATGGTAACTTTCTCGGAAGTGCTACCTATCTATGGCATGGATGAGGCTAGGGTACTCCACACCATGGGATTCAATGACTAGTTGAACAACTGGTGCAGAGCTCAGGGATTTGGCTTCATTAGGGACTGGGGCTCCACCTGGAGGGATGCAAGCCTATACAGGTGCGATGGTCTGCATGTATCCTGGAGGGAACCAGGATCCTAGGTGATGGGTTTAAATGCTTCATTGGCAAGCATTTAAACTAGCCAAGGGGGGAGGCACTGAAAGGGAGAAGGGAAATCCTAGCCTCCCCTAAAAATCAGGGTAGTTAGTGAGGTAAACACAAAGATAGAGCAGTCAATAGGGATAAGGGCAGGGGTAAATGGAGAAAAAGACAAAGGCAGTAAGGACAGGGATGGGGCAAAAAGAAATAAAGGCAGAAAAAAATGGAGGGTAAGGAGTACCAATGCCCGTAGTCTAGGTAAAAAGCTCCCTGAAATGGTGGCCTTGATGGAAGAGGGATGCCTGGATATCGTGGCAGTCACAGAAACATGGTACACAGAGAACCATGACTGGGATGTCAACATACCAGGGTACACAATCTCCAGAGGGACAGGGAGGGAAGAAGAGGAGGAGGAGGAGTAGCTCTCTATGTAAGGGAAGGGATCAAGCAACGGAACTAAAGGGTAAAAAGGGAGGAGAGGAAGCACTGTGGGTCACCCTGGAGACTGGAAATGGCTCCACAATCCGCAAAGGGGTTGTATACAGACCCCAGTCTCAGGGAGAGGAAATGGACAAGGAAATGATAGAAGGCATCCTTGGGATGGCAGAGGAAGGTGGGATATTGCTAATGGTGGACCTGAATATGCCAGATGTTAACTGGAGCACCTTTGCTGCAGCCACATCCAAGAGCAGGGCCATTCTCGATGCCCTACAGGGGGCATGCCTCAGACAGCTAGTTTTGGAACCCACTCAGGAGGGAGCAATCGTAGACCTGGTACTCTCAAATGGGGACGGAGAGAGGATCTCTGATCTTGAAGTGTGTAGTCATCTGGGAACAAGCGACCACCAAACAGTGTGGTTCACGATAAACTTAGCTGTAGAGTCAAGCCACACAAAAGTGAAGGTACTGAACTTCAGGAGGGCTGATTTTGTCAAAATGGGAGAGTGCCTCAGAAAAGCACTAGCAAACAGGCAAGAAGGTGGGGTGGAGCAACAATGGGGAAACATCAAAACAGCCATCACAGAGGCAACAAGCCTTTGTGTGAAGCAAATAAAAAATCAAAATAAAAGAAAAAAACACTATGGTTCTCAAAAGGAAGTGGCGGGGAAGGTAAGGGAGAAAAAGATAACATTCAGTAAGTATAAGGAAACACAAAAAGAGCAGGACAGAGAACTGTATCAGTTAAAGCAGAAGGAAGCGGGGAAGGCAGTCAGAATAGCAAAGGCCCAAACTGAGGAAAAGATAGCCAACTCAGTTAAGAAGGGGGATAAAACCTTTTATAGGTACATTAGAGAGCAAAGAAAGATGAAGGCAGGGATACTGAGGCTGAATAAAGAGGAAGGTGGTTGGGCAGAGAGTGATAGTGAAAAAGCAGGGATACCGAATGAATATTTCTGCTCAGTATTCACAATGGAAAAGCAGGGGGAGAGACCTAATCCAGTCAAAAGAAGCACTCTGGATAGGGGGGTTGATATTTAGTCCTTTCACAGAAGAAAGGGTTCTGAAGGAACTCTTAAAACTGAAGGTGGATAAAGCAATGGGGCTTGATGGGATTCACCCCAGAATTCTAAAAGAACTAAGGGAAGAACTAGTAACACCACTGACTACCCTTTTTAATAAATTATGAGAGGATGGTGTGGTACCTGAGGACTGGAGGAGGGCAGATGTGATTCCCCTTTACAAAAGTGGGAGCAAGACAGGGGCAGGACACTACAGACCTATCTGTTTGACTTCTGTGGTAGGGAAAATGATGGAATCACTTCTGAAGGAAAGAATTATTGAGTACCTAGAGGACAGTGGGGCACAGGACCCAAGGCAGCATGGATTCACAGCAGAAAGGTCATGTCAGACAAATCTAATTGATTTCTTTGACTGGGTGGCCAAAGTAGTAGACCAGGGAGGGGCTGTGGACATGGCCTACCTAGACTTCAGCAAGGCATTTGACACAGTCCCGCACAAAAGATTAATAAACAAATTAGCCAGCCTGGGAGTGGGTGCACTGTCTGGACAACAGGACACAGTGGGTAATAGTAAATGGAGTCCACAGTGAAGAAAGGAAGGTTACTAGTGGGGTACGGCAGGGTTCAGTACTGGGGCTGGTCCTTTCTAATGTCTTTATATGTGACATTGCGGAGGGACTGGAGGGGAAGGTATGTCTCTTTGCAGATGACACAAAGATCTGCAACAGGGTTGATATGCAAGGTGGGGTGGAAAGGATGAAAGGGGCTTGGCAAGATTGGAGGAATGGTCAAATGTACAGCAGCTTCGATTCAACGCAAAGAAGTGCAAAGTAATGCACCTGGGAAACAAAAACCCAGGGCAAGAGTACACAATGTTGGGGGTGAGATACTGACAACAACAAAAATGGAAAGGGACCTGGGGGTAGTCATATCAAACTACCTAAAGGTGGGCCAGCAATGTGAGAAGGCAGTAAGGAGGGCTGGGGGGATACTGGGATGCATAGGGAGAGGCATCACTGGTAGAAAACAGGATGTTGTTGGCCCTCTGTACAGACAGTTGGTAAGACTACAACTGGAGTACTGTGTACAGTTCTGGAGACCCCCATCTCTGCAAAGACATAGACAGGGTGGAGGCTGTCCAGAGGAGGGCAATCAAAATGGTGCAGGGTCTGCACCAGAAGACATATGAAGACAGACTGAAAGAGCTTAAGATGTATAGCCTCAAGGAAAGGAGGGAGAGGGGGGACATGATAGAAACTTTCAAATACCTCAAGGGAATCAACAAAGTCCAAGAGGGTAGCATCTTTCAAAAAAAGAGATGTGCAAGAACAAGGGGGCATAATTTGGAGATAGAGGGAGGACGGCTCAGAGGTAATGTGAGGAAGTATTTCTTCACAGAGAGGGTTTTAGATGAATATAACAGCCTTCCTGAGGAGGTCACAGAGTCAAAAACAGTGGGGGAATTCAAGAATGCATGGGACAGACATAAGGCAATTCTAGTGGGTGTAGGAGGAAGTAGGCTGTTGGTTAACTAGGATCTGCAGCTTATCTGTTAGGTAGGAAAATGGGCAGACTAGGTGGGCCAAGCGGTCCTTATCTGCCGTCAGATTCTATGTTTCTATGTTTCTATGTTCGATGCTCTGGGGGTGACTGTCAACCTACAAAATCAGTGTTGACACCCTGCCAGTGACTGCAGTACATAGGAGCAGTCTTGGACACAGCCCAGGGCTCAGACATCCTGCCCCTGGACAGGGCTGACTGCCTGGTTGCCCAAGCACAACTAGTGCATGACATCCGTTATGTCTCAGCATGGTAATTCCTATGCCTGCTGGGCCTCCTGACAGTGGCCACTGTTACAGTACCACTGACCAGACTACACATGCGGATTCCCCAGTGGACCCTAAGAGTCCAGTGGGATCAGTTCAAAGATGACCTAGAACTGATGGTTCTAGTAACATCCGCTGTGCGCAAAGTGCTCAAGTGGTGGATAGAATCCAGCAACCTGTTAAAGGGGGTTCCCTTCCTGATCCCCTTCCCTTTCCACATTCTCACAACAGATGCTTCGGGGATTGCCTGGGGTGCATGCTTGGGCTCCCATCAGACACAGGACACATGGACCCCAGTGGAGAGCATCTTGCATATAAATGTTCTAGAAATGTGTTGGTCCAACCTGTCAGTGCAGTGGTAGCACTACTACCTGTGACACCGGTGACCTCAGTTCAAGAATAGGCCTGGGTTGTCAGGGGGCCTTGGGGTGGTGGTGGTGTTCGAGCATCCCATAGGGCACTCTCCTTCTCCAAGGGGGGGGGCTGTCACATCACCCATTCTCTCTGCTGGTGGATGCACAAGCAGCGATACAGGATCAGCGGTGTGTGAAGAGGGGAGGATGCCATGAGGTGCTTGGCAGAGACATGTCGGCATGTCTATAGCCTGGTGTGACAGAGTTGAATAAGGCCCTGTTCCATTTGGTATGCAAAAAGAAATGTAAGGATGTGTTCTATCCTCTTCTTTTCTGTCTCTTGTCTGTCTGGTTGCGCAACCAAATGTTCTAGTGAGACCTAGGAACTGATCACTATGGTGGTCTTGCGATTCTCTGCCTCTCACTATCTCTTTGCCTTCACTTTCTGTTTCTGTCTTTTCTTGCCCCTTACATATCTACGGTTGTAGAAATGTATGTGGATCTCTATGTGAAACTGGGATCCCCTGGTTTGAAATGTATATAGTTATCCTGTTGAAATGATTGCAAAAAGCTTTTTGGAATTTAGGGGGTTAACCTGAGATGCAGTTTGAGCTCGTCTTAGGCTTGTTTGCAAACTCTTTTGCAGAGCTGTCAGCAGGAGGCCAGCTTGGGACACTTCTGTTTGCAGGCCTGCTCTGCAAAGAAACTAACAAGAACTCTGATACATTTTATGAGAAACAGGATGTCTCCTTAACAAGCTCTTGTTATACAGAAGATCAGCAATATTTTTGCTAGAGAGATTTCTTGAAACTTAGAATTAGAGATTCCTTCAGATTAAGGACTTTGTTTTTTGTTTGTTCTGCCTTTGTAAATAGCTATCCTGAACAATTTTTTTTTATTTTACTGTTGGAAATAAAACGCTGCTTGCGAATTTTATAACTGCTCCTGGTTTTCCTATGCTTCTAGACCTGTGCCTCAATGACACCTGGACTTCCATCCTTCATGCCATTGTCCTTGGTGGGGGTAGGATCTCAGGGAATAAAACAGGAAAATTGAGGCACAGGCCCAGGAAGATGACGCCCCAGCCTGCCCACCACATCTGATGCCGGATCAAGCCGCCAGCCTCCAGAGATGTCGTTGGCCCTCGCCCCTGCAGCTGCAAGTGGCCAGATTTCTGAGGGGAAGAAATGCCAAGAGGTAGGTGTACCCAGTCCTGGAGAGTAAGCTAGGAAGGCAGCACAGCAGTGGGTGGGCCGATGGCTCTGGTAGTCTCAGTGGCAGGATTTCAGGCAGGACACCACAAGGGCACTTGGCATGGGGTGGAAGGAGGTCCCGGCCTGTCCTGTAGCTGGAAAACATAAACAAAGTTATTTTTTTGGGGGGGGTGGGGATGTGAGCTGTTCTGTATAGGCTCCAGGCCTTCCAGACCCACTTGTCCTCAGGTCTTCTGCTAACACAGATAGTGTCTGTGTGATGCATTACATCAACAAACAGGGGGGACTCATTCCTATCCCCTAATCAGGGAAGCAATGAGTGCTTGGTATTGGGCTCTAGAGTACAGTCTAGAACTGTAGGCAGTACATGTTCCAGGTGTCCTAAATGTCTTGGCAGACAGGTTAAGGAGGTCCCAGTCCGGGATGCATGAGTGGGAACTGCTAACCTCAGTAGTTGTAGACCTGTTTAAACAATTGGCTTGTCCACAGCTAGACCTTTTTGTGTCCCCCACAATGCAAAACTGCTGATCTTCCTCGACTAAGTCTCCATCACTCATTCACACTAGTGGGGGATAGCACCGGAGATGCTAGGACTAAGTGGGAGCCTAAAATTTTCAGAAGAGTCGGCGCCGAGACAGGACCATGCATGCACGGCACCATGAGACTAGTTTGCGCCTGTGTAGGCTATCTAGGCGTCAACCCTCCAACTGCCTCAGTTCCTTTTCTTCTGCCGTCGAGTGCACTTGAATGCCGACGTCGCTCATCTGCCGGAGTCAAAGTTTTCGTCTATACAACAGCAGCTTTTAGCATTTAATTTAATATTTTAGTAGTAATTTCTTATTTTTACGAACAACAAGAAAAGAAGATTATGAAGAAGAAGAAAAATAAATTCTTTCCTGCTATCAATGGAGTCATCCTTAGACGGTAGCGGTGACGGTAGGAGGACTTTGTTTAAAAGTTTTTATGGCAGAGGGGCTGTATCCGGTCTGCCGCACTTAATAATTGGGGGGGGGTGACTACGGACAGTCCTGTGCTCGGGGGGAGGACAGTCCACTGAAGCACAAATCTAGCGGTTCCAGGGATCCGGATCCACTTTACTTCAAGCTCTTCTTCCTCGTTTGGGGAAGAAGAATCGGTGCCGCTTGAGGTTGCCCTTTGGTACGTCTGCACGAGGATTGTTCGCTGGCAGGGGCGATAGGCCTGAACCAACTTTGGTGGGTTCCCTTTGGCCCTGCTCCTAATGGCTGCATTCTCGACTCCGAACTCCATCTCTGTCCTCGTTGGAGCTCCGGTGAGCAGTTTCACCTCTGGGCCGCTCCTGTGGAGCAGGGGGTTTGATTTCTCCAGTTTTCCTGGTTGTGTTTCTGATTTTGGGGTCTCCGGGCCTCAGAGCCGTTGGACCAGAGCTGGGTCGATTGGATCAGGATGAGTGCGGTGCCCTCTTGGTGCCTTCACCATTGTGTCGACCTCTTGTGCCTACCCCCTCTCCCTTTTCCTTGCAGGGGCCGGCATGGGTACCACCTTTTTCCTTCTCCCCTTCTTCTCAGGATTTCCATTGGCATTTTCCTTTGGTGCCGTGGTTACGGCACTGTGGCTCAGAATGCCTTGGTCGGCGCCGTGCCTCTGAGCCGTGGCTCGGCACCTTGGTCAGTGCCTTGCATTGGTCGGTGCTGTGGGTCAGCACCATCATCAGCGCCATCGCTCTGTGTGGCACTGTGGGTGTTCTTGTTGCTGCCATTGGTTGTTGGGGCCACTAGTGGTGCTGCAAGTGTCTAGGTGGTGCCAAGCACCCACAGGTGGTGCCAAGCACTGAGCATCCATGGGTGCCATGGGTGGTGCTGCAGGCACCCCTGGGTGCCATGGGTGGTGCTGTGGACACCCATGGGTGCCATGGGCACTACAAGTGGCACCAGGAGCACCCATGGGTGCCATGGATGGCACTGCAGGTGCCCATGGGTGCCACTGATACCATGGGTGCCATTGGTGCCCTTGGGTGCCATTCTTGCCATGGGTGTCATGGGTACCATGGTGCCATGGGTGCCATTTTACCATGTGTGTCTGGGGTGCCCTCGGGTGCTATTGCTGCATGGGTGCCTGCGGGTACCACTGCGGGTGCCCTCGGGTATCACCCAGGTTGGCATAGGCACTGCTTGGAGCCCTCCTGTGCCATGAGTGATGCTGGTGCTGCAGGGGTGCTACTGGGTGCTGTCTGGCAGAATTGGTGACACATTTTTCCTTTTCAGACTTCTTCGCCACAGAACTTGTGGCACAATGTTTTCCGCAGAATGAAGTCCTGTTCTGTGGATTATTTTTTTCCCCACATCTTAGTGAGTGGCGTTCTGCATGGGATCTTGTGTCATCCATTGGTTTTCTACTGATGGAACTCTGCTGTACTGTTCTGCCAGTGGAATCTCTCATTCCGCTCAGCACTTTCTTGGCTCCCTACATGGTACCAAGCTCCTCGACATCCTTCCTGGTGGCGGAGTCTCTAGTGGCACTGATCTAGACCTCCCTTAGAGGTCCTTCTGGGGTAGAAGTGCATCTAGATGGGTCTTTCCCTGTCCTGGTCAGTAATACAGCGGATGACTCATTTTATATACTGAAGGGCACATCCTCTCTATTATCAGAGTCCATGATAGAAGATCTTTTCAGTAGTTCCTCAGTAATGGGGTCCACTATAATATTTCAGACTGCATCCATGGACTGTACACTTCTGCGTGTAGACTTTTTTCAGCCATCAAGACAATTACACTCTGTGGAACATTCTAATTTAAAGGTCGGGAGCCGGTCAGGCTCTTCCGCTCCTTTAATAGGGGTATATAGCCCCCTTGTGATATTGCCCCTTCGGTGGCTTCTTCGGCACAGGTGGTTAACATCTCTCCAGCTGTGATTATTAGTCTGGTCATGATTTCAGTATGGACGCTCAGGCTCGTCCTGCACTCAGATGGAGAACATCTTCGTCATTTTGTATCAGACAATCCTTGCGAAATAGCCTGAAAGCCTTGTTAGGCTCGGACTAAAAAAAAAAAAAAAATTACCCGATACCACCCTTTTGGATCTGGTCAGGTTCTGCCTCAGCCCCTGAGGTGCTCGACTCCAGAGCATGGTAAAGAGTACCTGACTTCTTCTTCCCCTAGGGGGAGTCCGATCCAGCGGCAGTATGGGTCATCTCTCCAAGAGAGCTTTCTCTCATTCAGAGACATTTCCTAGACCTAGGCAACTGCCCAGTCTGTTAATTCCCCTTTCTTTTTATCAGGCTTTCTTCTCTTGAGCAGAGCCTCGCAGCAACAGATGCGACTCTCCAGCGAGTCGGAACTCAGGTTTCTACTTCCTTGCTTGCTTTAACTTAACAGGCGATATACTCCTTCTTAAATGGTCAAGTAGGTCTTTTTCCTGAGGTAGCTTCTGAAATATTCACACCTTCAGTTCCTGCGCACTGGTTCCATGCCAGTCACTCATGAAGCTATCCTCCCCAAGTATGTGACTGAGTTGTGATGTTTGTTTTTCAGCAAACAAACTAGACTCCTTTCCTACTCCCTTCAGGGAGGCCAGAGTGAGTAGTACCTCACCGCATTGAGTCATTGCCGCTTTCAGTCACTTTCAATGTATGGGTTAGCCCTAATTTGGTCCTGCTGCATCCCTCCTCGATGCACATTTGCCTCTATTTGCCTTAGACATCCTACCTCTGTTTTTTTTCTGTCGGAATGTTTTTCTGCAGTGGAGATGTCCTCCCATACATTTTTCCTCTCTTCCCTGAGTTCAGAGACTGCTGCTACAGTTGTACACACAGTGGCAGGATACTTCCTTTTGGAATATAAAGTGGGTTGGATCTGGTTCTACTAGACCACCACAAGAGACTTCTAAGTCATGCTTTGGGCTTCCATCAGGAGAGTTTCAGTGACTGAGTGAAAACCCTCCTCCTTGATAGGCTAACCCCACCTGCACCTTCTTGCTCACCAAGTAGGGGTTCAAGTGCGTCTGGATTTGTTGCTTGTTTTCATCTGCGCTTTTCGGTCTTCTCTTAACCAGTAGACTTTACCTCTAGCTTTTTCAGCTCCTGACGTCCTTTACATCAGATTAGTACACGTCTTTGACACTATTAATTTCGGTCCTATACCAAATTGTGAGGCCGGGTTCTCACCGCTCTCCTAGAGGTAGTTGCAGCTTCCTGGCAGAGTTCATTTTTGTGTCCATTACAGTCGTCTGTAAAGTGGTGTTACAACTCGAGCACTTATCTTGTGAGCACTATATTCTAGATGCTCTTTACAAGATAGCTCTTTTTATTAGCAGAACTGTCCTTGGCTGTCCTTTCTGAAGTGAACCCTATCTCCTCCACCCTACTCAGGGTTGTTGGTTTTAGCTCAGTACTCTCCCACTAGTGTGAATGAGTGATGGAGACTTAGTCCAGGAAAATATGGAAATTACGTACTTACCATAATTATTGATCTTCTTGGACAGTCTCCATCACTCATTCACATGCCCACCCACCATCCCCTGGGTTCACTCATTCTCTTTCCTGGTCTTCATGATCCTATGGCTCAGGCTGAGAAGACATTATTCTTTGACCCTTCTTGCAAGGGCCATCTGGGCCCTCTCTGGCCCAGAAATTCAGGATGAGTTATTTTCATTAGTTATACTGCACCTCCTCGGTCGAAAAGGTACTGAGGCAGTTGGAGGGTTGATGCTGAGATAGCCTACACAGGCGTGAGCTAGTCTCATGGTGCCACACATGCGTGGTCCTGTCTTGGCGCCAACCCTTCTGAAAATTTTAGGCTCCTGCTTGGTCCTACTGCCTCTGGCGCTATCCCCCACTAGTGTGAATGAGTGATGGAGACTGTCCAAGAAAATTAATAATTACGGTAAGTACATAATTTCCATTTTTTCTGCTCATTTGCTCCAGGGCCTGGAGTTTTCTGATGAGACATGTTGTCCCTCTCTTGGAAAGGGAGATTCCTGTATGCCTTTCCTCCCTTCTCTCTAATTCAGAGTACTTATCAAGCTCCAAATGAAAGAGGGCATCTCTGATACTCATTACTCCCCTATGGCCTCGACAGATCTGGTTCCCCTTACTGCAACAGCTAACAGTGGAACCTCCAGTGCCTCTGCACCTGTGCAAGGGCCTACTGTCACAGGAACAGGGAGCCCTGGTCCATTCAGACCTGAAATCTCTCCTTCTGCATGCATGGCTCATGAAGGCATAGCCATTGCTCATTTTGGGGTTTCCCAAAAAGTGGCTGATGTTCTAGTGTCTGCTTAAAAGCCTTTCACCAGCACCACTATTCTACGAAGTGGAAGCAGTTTGCTTTGTGGGCCACTTCCCACCATCTAGATCCATTCACCTGTTCAGTCAGTCAGGTTCTACTGTATCTGCTGTCCTTATTTGATTCGGGCCTGCAATATTCCTCTGTCAACATGCACCTAGCTGCCATATTAGGTTTCCATGTGCCTCTAGAGAGTCGTACAGTTGCCCAGCTGGAGGTGGCTTGTACATTTTTGAGTGGCATTCTAGATCTGAAGCTTCACATCTGTAATCCAGTCCTGGCTTGGAACCTGGATTTTGTTTTGGAAAAGCTTACTCTGGCACCTTTTGAGCCAGCCATGACCTGTGGCTTGCGCTTTCTTTCTTGGAAAGCGTTATTTTTAGTTTCAGTCACTTCTGCTCAAAGATTTCAGAGCTGCAGGGCTGTAATGTGTGAGCCTCCTTATTTGATTTTCCACAAAGACAGGGTGTCATTGCGTACAGTCCTAAGTTTCTACCAAAGGTGGTGTCTTAAGTTTACTTTAAATTGAACCATCCACCTGCCAGTGTGTTATCCTGAGCGTGCCCATCCAGGGGAAACATTACTCCATATTCTAGATGTATATAGAATTTCAGGTACTACATACACCACACAAAGGACTGCAGAAATTTCTTGCAGCTTTTTTTTTCATTCACCCCTGGGAAAGAGGATGCCTCAGTTTCTAAACAGTGCTTCTCCAATTGGCTAGATAACTGTATTACTTTTTGTTACAGGAAGTATGGTAAGGAACTTCCTGGGGTGGTTCGTGGTCATTCCACAAGATGCGTGACCACCTCTGTTTCTTATTTTAAAAATGTTTCCACTGCAGACATCTGTGCAGCTGACACCTGGAAAATTGCCCTCACTTTCATCAAACACTACAGTGTGGACATCGTCTCTTGTAAACAGTCTTGCTTTGGCTTAGCTGTATTGCAAGATCTACTTTATTAAGCCCATAGGCTCCAGCTACCCAGACTGTTCTCTGTGAGTACTGATTGGTACTCATTCCATAGGTGTGACCTGATGAAAGAGATATCCTCAAAGATGATAAAACAGTTGCATACTTGCTCTAACAATAGATCTTCGAGAGAATCTGTTTCATCAGGCCATGCCTTCCTCCTTATGGCTTGAAACTCTAGATCTTACTTCAAGATTTGCTCTTTCAGCAGGTAACACCATTAGGACTGAAGATGGCAGGCATCAGGACCCCACGGAAACTTTCTAGCTAGCAGTACCCAGCGGGGGACCACCCCAGACATTGGCCTGCCCCCCACATCATGTATGATATAAAAGGGGTGATCCTCCAGCTCATCCCCAGTTCTTTTCCTGCTGTTGACCACGCAAGTCGCTCCTCCGCAGATGCCTTCTGCTAGTTGACCGCCATCTTACTGTGTTTTTTCAATGCCTTTTTCTTTTTCCAAATTTTTTCCCAAAAGTACATGTCGTCTTCTCCAACTTCTTCAATTGAAAGGCACCTTTCCAAGTGTGTGTGCAGCAAGCAGATCCTGCATAAAGATGGCCATTTGGCCTGCCTTTTTTGCTTAACCCTGACCACAACATCATGGCCTGTCAGCACTGCCGTGATTTCAGCCAACGTACGTGGCTGCAGTGCCAGAAGACCCCCAAAGCTTTCCTGCTGAAAAAACATATCTGCTTTGGAGAAGGAACTTCATCACAAAAGCTTGTCTTCTTCTCCCTCATCCTCTTCTTCTCTGTGACACGGTTGTATAGGACCCTGTCCCAGTTGTTATGGAGAGTTTGAATGCAGGGATCTGTTCTTTTCTTTCCTTTTCTGGCTCTTCTCTGTCTGATTGCACAACCAAATTTTCTCATGAGACCTAGGACTTGATCACCCCGACAGTCTTGCAGTTCTTTGCCTCTCATTGTCTCTCAATCATCCCTTGCTATTTCTGTCTTTTCCTCCCTTTGCTATCTGCTGGTATAAAAATATATGCAAATCATTATATGTAAATGTAACTGATATTGGGATCCCTTTGTTTAGAAATGATATAGTGTTACTGTTGAAATGTATATAATTATAATTTGAGATGATTGCAAAAAGCTATTGGAAACTCAAGGGGTTAACCTGAGAGCAGTTTTAAGCCCTTTTTCAGAAGAGCTGTAGAGAAGGGGCCTCAGTTGTAGGACATTGTGTTCTTGCTGCACCTGCCTGACACTTACAAGAACACTGGAAATTTACAAGAACATTTTGGAAAACAAAAACACAATGCTTGTTAAGGAGGGAGGTTGCATGGACTTAAACAGAGCTGCAGTTTCTTGCAAGAAACACACAGAGACTGAAGAAAAACTCGGATGGATCTTCTGTTTATTTGGTCTTTGTAAATAGTTATATTGAACAAGTTTATTTTTTTATGTTACTGCTAGTACTAATAAACACTTTTTACGAATTCTACAACTGCTCCTTGTTTTTTCTGTGCTTCCTGACCTGTGCCTCGACAACAGATGGTGTCAGCCTAAGTGGGATTTACGCCGTGCATACTCTAGGCCAGGAGTTTTGTGCTTGGGTACTGGACCTAGTACCAAGGAAGCATAGAGAATGGTATGGATTCTGCAGTAGCAAGTCCAGGAGTGGTTACCAGAAGAATGGCAGCCAAACTAGCAGAGACACAAGTCCAGTCTGAGATTGTACAGCCAGCACAAGTTATGGAAAAAGAACAGGCAGTGACAGAACCTGAAAGCCTGATGGACTTTTCAAATGGTGGGCTATACAACAAAAAGAGATGCAGAAACAGAGAGAGAAAAAGAGATTCAATATTTAGAAGCACAGAGGAGAGAAGAGATGCAGCTACAGGAGCAGCAGAGGAGAGAAGAGATGCAGCGATGGCTGGATGCCTTGCAAGCTATCAAAGGCAGGGGATCTGGCACAGATCCAGACAAGCAACAAAACACAAGCAACTTAAAAGCCATTAAACTTATAAAATTGTGTCCCTCGGATGATATTGAGGCATACCTGATAACTTTTGAAAGAGCTGCCACAACCTGCCAATGGCCAAAGCAGCAATGGACAATCAGACTGGCACCCTACCTGACAGGGAAAGCCCAACTTGCCTACAGCAATATGGACAGAAAACTATGACCTGGTGGAAAGTGAAATCCTGAAAAGGTATGACATCTCAGGGGAGACCTGCAGGCAGAGATTTCAATCTCTGAAGTATAACTCAGTTGTCAATCCTGAAGAAGCCTTCACCTGACTCAGAGAACTCCTGATAAAATGGTTCCAACCAGAGGGCAGAACAGTCCCACAGATTGACACATTTGCAATGGAGCAATTCATCAACATCTGCCTGCAGATGTGTAGCTTTGGGTAAAGGAACACCGCCCAGGAAGTGAGAAAAAGGCTGTTTCTTTGGCCGAAGACTACCAAATGACTAGACAGATGCCACAGCAGCGAGGTAACAGCCAAGTATTGATAAGACACTCTTTTTCCCATTTAAACTCAAAGTCCAATAAGAACTCTGGCAGGGGCAACATATCTGCTCCCAAAGGTTTTTATTTGTTATAATTGTAACAAGCTAGGCCATATTGCAAGAAACTTCAGTAGTAAGGAGAGTTGCACTGTAGCAGATTTGTCCTTAGCAAATTGGGGCAATTACTTAACAGATGTGAAGGTGGGGAATAAGACTGTAAAGGGAGCTGGCCCATCGGTGCAGCAATTGGATTTCTGCTTGCGACGCTGGTGACTCAGGAGCTGGGTCATCGGAGGGACGGCCAGGGGGAGAAGGATGGAGCAACCTAAGGACTGCTCTCCTTCTCCCGGGGGAGGGAGGGGAGTGTGACTGGTGCATGGTGGACCCCTGATGGAGGCTGGTGGCACCACAGCAGTCAGCACCAGAATGAAGTTCGAGGGGCCGGGCGGATGCCAGCCGTCATTGCATGTCCCCACCCCCCCACATACAAGGGAGAAAATGCAGCTGCCTGCCATCTGGATGATGAAGTCTGCCCCTCCACTCCGATGAGCTCCCAAACCGGCTCCCTGACCTATCCCGACATTGCGGCACTTAGGCATGGTGCCGTGACCCCACCCTGGGGAATAAACCAGGGGGTATCAGGGAATTGTGGCTAAATGTGGGAGTGGGAGCGAAGGGGCCATGACCAAGGCTGAGGTAATGGCGGCAGGTGGCATGAAAAAGTATAATAAATTTAAAAAAAAAAGACCGTAAAGGGACTCATTGATTTGGGAATCAGACAGACCCTAGTGCATGTTGAAGTGCTTGGAAAACACTGTGCAAAAGGACCAGGTACTGGTGTCATCTGCATCCATGGGGACACTCGATACATCCCACCACCCAAGTGACTTTGACCATTAAAGATGTGTCGCACCAAATGAAAGTGGGGGATAGTATTTAAGTTACCTGTACCTGTGATTACTGGAAATGACTATTCAGGATTTACTGAGTTAATCTCAGAGGAACTGAACCCTGCAGTTTCAGCAGCAGTGGTAACAAGAGCTCAGGCAAAGAAATTTCAAATGGTGGGGACACATTTCCTTTTAGTGACTTTGATTCGGACGTGTTTGAGATCAGCTCCAAGATCCAGAAGTCCAGGAAAGAAAGAAGACTTTTGAAACAACAGTGGCAATAAATGACTGATGGACATAAGGAATTAACATATGAAAATGCTGCAACTAAACTGATCACTGATTGTGATTTTCTTTCACAACAAGCTAACTATGTGTCTCTCCAGTGTTACTTTAAGCAGCTGGGGGTGAAACCAAAACAGGGTGGACCAATGTTTAAAAAATGTAATGGGTTACTATACAGAGTTTTGGTTAAACCTCAGACACAGGAACAGACAGAATAATTGGTTATACCACAGAAGTACAGAACAAAGTTGTTACAGATAGCACATGATAATCCAATGGCTGGTCACTCAGGGAGGGATCGCACCCTTGCCAGATTGCTGTATAGATTTTACTGGCCTGGAATTCATGACAATGTTGCTACCTATTGTAATTCCTGTGCTGAGTGTCAGAAAGTAGCCCCAGTCATTAGAAAAGACAAGGTACCCCTGGTGCCCCTACCCTTAATAGATGTGCGTTTTGAGAGAATTGCAAAGGATGTGGTTGGTCCTTTAGACAAAAGTAAAAAGGGTTATAGATTTATCCTGGTAGTATGTGACTATGCTACTTGGTACCCAGAAGCAGTTCCAATGTGTACTATCACAGCTTCAAAGGTGGCAGTAGAGCTTGCAAACATTTTCAGCAGCGTGGGCATGCAAAAATAAATTATTACTGATCAGCGTAGTCATTTTGGTGCTGCATTTCTTAACAAGCTGTACAGACTACTAGGTATCACTGCCATATGAACCTCCCCCTATCACCATCAGACAGATGGTCTTGTTGAGCATTTTAACCAAACCCTAAACCGCATGTTAAAAAAGGTTTGTAAAAGGGGAAGGGAAAGATTGGGACCAATACTTGCCTTACTACTTTTTGCTTACAGAAGTGCCACAGGCATCAACAGGGTTTTCACCATTTGAAATGCTGTATGGTAGACAGCCAAGAGGGCCACTGGATGTGATGAAAGAAATGTGGGAAGATAACCCCACTCAGAAGCAATCTCTACCATCTTATATGTGTCCCTATGGAAGAAGCTTGCAAAATATGTTGAAATTACCCATAGTAATCAGGAAGAGGCCCAACACTAGCAGAAGGCATATTATGACCATGGGGTAAAAAAACGTTTTTGAGCCAGGTGAAAAGGTTTTGCTACTGTTACCCACAACATGTTAATGAAGTGGCAAGGGCCTTATAGAGTGCTTAGATACACTGGCACTGTTAACTATAGTGGAAAATATACATTACATAGTGAAATACATATATCATATAGTGAAATATATATATCATATAGTGAAATACATACACAATGTAGTGAACCACATACACTATCTACTGAAATATATGCATCATATAGTGAAATACATATACTGTATACTGAAATGCATATATCATACAGTGAAACACATACACTATATAGTGAAATGCTTACATTATATAATGAAATACATACACTATCTACTGAAATCCACATATTGAGTACTGGAAATCCACATACACTATATACTGAAATAAATGTACTGAAACATATACACTACCTATTGAGATACACACACAATAGACTGAAAAATCCACATAAAGTATCTACTGGAGCAAATACTCTATACATTGTAATACATACACTATATATTGAAAAAATCTGCATACACTATATACTGAAACATTATATATTAAAATACACACACTATCTATTGAAATACATACACTACACACTGAAAAAAGCACATACGCTGTCTGCTGAAACAAATACAAGATATATTGAAACATCTACACTTTATATTGAAATTCATACACTATATATTGAAACAAATACACTATGCATTCCACAATCTGCATACACTATATACTGAAACAAATACACTATATATTAAAAACACTTACCCTCTCTATTGAAAAATTACGCATACTCTATGTACTGAGAGAAATATATTACATACTGAAATACATACACAGTATATATATTTTTTAACTTTATATTTATTGTATGTTATAACAAACATACAGTTGATACTTCAGAGTAAAAGATATACAGTTGTTTTTTACACCTGAAGTCGCCACTCCTCTTAATACTATGATTCGATCATCTTTACTATTGAAATACATCTTTGGAGGCTTAGTACTATTAATACTACGCGTTGATTGATTCTTTGGTGCTGTTAAATTAGAGTCCATGAGCAGCATGTGTATTTTCTTAAACAAGTCCACTGAAACATCAAAAATGCACCCCCCATGTAGGAGTAGGAGTACTTAAACATGCATAACGTTAGTTAAGTTACATCATTGTAACTTTCGACGATTAGGCATTAGAGTAAGAACACTTCCATAACTTTTGGCGCTAAACTTGTTCATACAGCACTATACAAAAACAGTAATATAACGAAACTCCACCAAGAAGCAACATGCAGCACACTTTATCAAATGAGTAGTCACCCCAAAGACCAAAGTGAATGAAATTCCCCAATCAGAAGGCAATGTACACTTACCCAGGGTCAGACCAAATACCCACTGCTCCCCTACCATACTGACCACCTTGAGATACCATGTTCAGTTCTAGATAACATAATGTCTCTCTTTCTTTGGGATTCTTCATCCTCCACTTGAAGTCTTCTTCTTCTTCCCTAGATCTTTGTGCTTGGACGTTCTTCTGCGACCACTTTATGGCATCCGCTGGGTCATTAAATATGTAAATCTTCCCCCATGGACGATTCTAGGTCTCGCAGGAAACAATACACCATGAGGGATTCCAGCCTTCCTTAAAATAGCTTTCATCCTATCTAAGCTCCTCTTCCTTTGCCGTGTGGCATAGCTTAGGTCTGGGTAGAGACGTACCACCTGCCCATCCTGAAGCAGCATTCCTTTTTTCCTTGTGAGGGCCAAGACATAATCCCTTGTTCTGACCCCATCTAGAACCACAGTAATGGTACATGGTGCATCTTTGTCATCTCTTCTGCCATGAGGCATCACCCGGTAGGCCTTCTGGATGGGAATCGGGTTAAGCGTCCCCATCTCCCCCCGTTGGTGCTGGAGCCATTCTATTAAAAATAAAGGCTGGTGGTCACCCTCAGAGTTCTCCAGCATCCCCACTATTCACAAATTCATTGCTCATGCTTGATTTTCAAGCATTTCAATCCAGGATCTGAGGTGAACATTTTCTTTTATCAGGGTTGCTGAGGTTCCCATTGCAGCTTCAGATCACTTGGTGTAATCGACTATAGCGGTCTTAACCAAGTCCATTGCTGTTTCCAGGCATAGTACCCAGTTGCTGAGACTGTCGAACTTCTCCGATAATCCTGCCACTACTGGATGAGGCGGGAGATCTTCATTCCCAGAGATTGCAGTGTCTCTTCAGCTGGCTCCTTGGGCCCTAGATTACTTGGGGCCAACCTTGTGCTGTGCCGTCCCGCAGCTCCCTTATTTTTTGCACCATCTGTCTGAGGACGGTCTTTTCAAGGATTTCTCATAATGTTCTCATAGCATTCCCACACACTTGCTGTGATTCTGGTAGAGTTTCTGCAGTAACAAACTTATTTTCCTAGCTGTTTTAATCCAAGTTGGTTCCCGTTCTCTATGCCTGAGCGTCCATCTTGCTCAGGCTCCACAGCGCCCCCCCATACACAGTATATTTAAAAAAAAACACATACTGAAACAAATACATCATGTATTGAAATTCATACACTGTAGACTGAAAAATTCACATACACTATATACTGAAACAAATAAACTATATACTGAAATGGATTACATTCTGAAACTACCCATCCCCCAGCCCCTACCCCTTGAATGGCCTGCCACTGCACTCCCCTGCCTGTTGCATTCAGTTAGCTGCTGGCTTGATGACAGGATGTCTAAAACTGTAAAGCAAGAGGTAAATAAAACAGGGCTATCTACTTCTTTATGGAGTTTTCCATCTTGTTTTGCTTTCACACCATTAATCAAATGTCAGAACATTGTGATGTGACAAGAAACTTTTAGAACTAATTTAAAATGCTCTAGTTTATTCTTTTAAATAAGTGCTGCCTTCATTTACTGTTAGACAACACATTTGTATAGGAAGCTAATACTGGATATTCCTAACATATACATAGTGGGTGCATGCATTTTTCCAAGTTAAATTTTTAATCAGATTTATGTGTAATTAATTACTGTGTTAATCCATCAACTTATCTGAGCTGAATGCTTGGGAAGCAATTCAGGAACTGTGATAGTGTAAGCCCAAAACTTTGCTAGTTTGTACTCTATGGACTATGTTTTGATTAAGTTTTTTTTTTATTTCAGTGTTTTGTTTAATAAAAGTTTCTTGGCTAAGAAACAAAAATATATTTCTAGGATTGTGGCTATGTTGTTCATCCACAATCTTTGGCATGTCCCCTTCCACTTTAAGATTAACCAGAAGTATTCAAGCTGGCTCTTCCCACCCACCCAGGTGGTATATACCTTGGCTCCACCCCATGACACCAGATCTTCCTTTCCACTGGAAGATTCAGGTTGCCTCCCTCGTGCTGTCGCATTTCGTAGGCCCTGGCTTTCAACCCTTTGGTTTTACCGAAATTTCACATTTTTTGAGTTAGCGATCGCAAGTTTGCAGCTTCGATCATGGAAGATAAATCTTCCCCTGGATTTCGTTGGTGCCCGTGCAGCCAGAAGATGTCGCATACCGATCCCCATACCACGTGCATCTATTGCCTCGATGTTGGCTATGACACCTCAACTTGCAGTCTATGCTTGGCTTTTCATCCCAATGTCCTAGATGACTATCTTGCATGCCTGAAACTGGGGAGGCTGGAGAAGAGGAACCCTCTGGTGAAATCCAAGGCTAGGTGGGCAGTTTCTGTGGCTGCAAGATCTGCCGAGCAGTTGGAATGTATGCAGACATTCAAGGAGCAGGTGGCTCATGCTGCTGAGTCTTCTCAGAGCTTTTTTGTTCCACTCAACCTGGGCTCCACCTTCTCGGGTTCCTTTGCCAGTCTCTCCCTACCAAGGGAGAGGCGCCTGTGGGCTCACACACCTCTTGATCCTGTAAGCAGGAGAAGGATCCAAGTGCATCTTCATCTCGACAGAGACAGTCCTGGGAGTGGGAGAGATCTTGGTCCCAGGAACATGCGGTCTGGACTTCAGTCGAGATTGCTTCTTCAGCCCCTGGCTTTTTGTACTTGCTGTCAAGCCAGCTGACCGAGGGTTTGGTCGACAATGTGGAAATCGTCATCGATCATATTGACCCTTTGTCACCGACTCCGGTCCTTGTTTTCCCTGATGAGGAGACCCAGCCTGCTGAAGTCCCCATCGAGGAACTGGTCCCAGACCCTGGGAAGTCACCGGCTCCCCTGGTGCCTCCCAAGTGACTGAGTTGGCCTGCCCAATCTCGGTCGTGGTCTAGGACTCCCTTGACCAACAAGCCGAGGAAGAGTCATAAGTGCTCTAAAATGAGGTGACGCTGCTGGTCATCGTCCTCCTCGGATGAGGAGAGGCTCTGGCGGAAACTCCGTCGGCGCTACGAGGACCTCAAATTTTTATTTTTATTTATCCAGGTGAACACCATTGAGCATAGCTCATTTACAAGATGAACCTGGTTAGCACAGGATATACAATATATGAACAGTCACAACATAATACTTCAGTAATATTATACAATACAGAGATACAATAGTTAAACGTAGTCATAAGTGGAGAACAGTTTGGAAACAGTGGTTCAATTCCTTCGTGGTGTATAATGAGTCTAGTAATAGTCGCTGGAAATACTAACAAGGGCAATTGTTAGGTAATGGTATATTACATACAATGCCGTAAGTAACAAGACAGACAGTGAGTTAGAAATAGAAAAAAAAAAACCCAGCGTAGTAGGGTAGAAGGGGGAGTGTGGTAGGCGAGGTGAGATAGGGTACAGGCAGGATGGTAGGGGATAGACGAAGGACAAATGAAGCCTCAGAGAGGACACAGGACGGGAGTTCAGGGAGCACAATTAGGTATTAGAGAAATGTGAAGAAGAAGCCACAAGGTCAGGTGTAGCGGAGAGGGCAATGCCATCATGGTACGCTATAAGTGCAGGGAAGTTTAGGATTGGGGGAAGCAGTTGCAAATTTCCTTGACCAAATAGTCATATAGTGTCTTGAAGGAAGATAGACTGACTGGGGTACTAAGCTTTAGCGATTTTTGTATTTTGTTCCATAGAGATGGCAGCGCAAAGCTTATAGCTATTCTCCCAATGCGTGTTTTTAGCTTAGGTACCTTTAAGGAAATAAAGAAGTAACTTCTCAGTGCATAGTTCCCAAGCTCGCATAACGGAAGACAATCAGAGATATATAGGGGTAGTTTTTTGATAATAGCGCTCAACATCCAGAGTACAGCATTTCTGTTTCTCCTGTACTGAAGGGAGGGCCACCCCACGGCAGCATAAAGGGCACAATGATGAGTGGAAAAAGGTAGGCCAGTAATGAATCTCAGAGCCCTATGATACAACATATCCAATTTAGCAAGATGAGAGACAAGGTAGTGACTATGAGGAAAGTCAGCATAGTCGACCAAGGAGAGAAACGTTGTTTGTACCATCCACCGCTTGGCATCGCTAGTTAGGAAGTTATTAATCCTGAAAGAGTCCAAACCTCTGCCTCAATTTCTTTAGCAGATCTTTGATATGGTCCGTAAAGGAAAGTCTATGGTCACGCCACACTCCCAAGTACTTGAATTTATTGACAAATTCTAGGTTTTCTCCCAGGATTGTTGTGATCTGTGGAATGGAGCCAGCACTAGCCGGGTTTGCAGCATGGGAAAAGTGGAGAAAATAGCATTGCCTTAGTTTTTCTGGCGTTTAATAGGAGCTTTTTGTTTAGGAGTTGGCTCTGAAGTAAATTGAATTCAGATTGTAGGTCCTCCTAGGCCAAAGCCGACTCCTTCGGAGCCGACTAAATCGATTCCCCAGCCTGCAGAGCTGGCAAAACTACCTGTACGGCTCGAAACGGTCTCTCCACCTATTGTGGTGGAACCACCGCCCAAACAGCCTGTGGGAGGGGCTCCTTCCAAGGAAGACAGACTGGACACCGGCTGTCCCCAGCGATTGTCGGTCACGGTCACCCCAGACCACCCCCAGCGAGTCGAAGGTGACTTGGGTGGTAGGCCGTTGTATCTGGATTCCTCAGATTCGGACGTCACTGGTTTGCATTCACATCCAGGTGATGATGAATCGACCGCTGACCTAGAGATGGAGGAAGGTCCCTCATCTTTTCAAGGGATCCTTCACCTCATCCCTGAGTCTACAGGGATGCCCCTGGAGCCAATCCAGAAAAAGGTGGAGTACCCTCTTACGGACATCCTTAAGAGAGGGGATACCCCAATGGAGGCCTTTCCTGTGGCTGAGGCCATTGTTGGACTGGTTCTAGAACTTTGGCAATGTCTTGCCTCTTGTCCAGCTCCATCTTCCTCTATGGCATGCAAATACGCGGTGCCCATGGGGTCCCTAGCTGAGAGCCTGGTGACTTCCTCTGAGTTCAGGCATACTGGTAGTTCTGCCAACTCTGACTGACCTCCTGATAGAATCCAAGCTTTTGGACCATTCAGCCAGGAAGGTCTATGTGGCTCCCA
The DNA here is from genome assembly GCA_016271365.2 of Neoceratodus forsteri. Lineage (NCBI taxonomy): Eukaryota > Metazoa > Chordata > Ceratodontiformes > Ceratodontidae > Neoceratodus > Neoceratodus forsteri. Next base: position 679,716,540 of record CM028131.1, on the reverse strand, counting down.
CCTTGGGCCTTCATCAGGCAAATTTGGCTATCATCATGGCACACTTCTCTCACGCCCTTCTGGGGTCGCTAGATGAAGTCCTCCCACATCTCCCCATGGACATGCAGACCACGATCAAGCAGGTCTGGGATCAGGGCCGAGCTGTTGCCAAACAGCAGTTCTAGACAGCCTTAGACATTGGGGATTCTTGTGCCCATTCAATGGCTGTCGCAGTTGCCTCTCACTGCAGGGCTTGGCTGAGGCTTTTCTCCTTTCTGGTGGATATCCAGCACAAACTAGCTGATGTACCCTTCCTTGGGACTGACTTGTTCAGCCCAGGAGTGGCTGGTCACCTTCAGTTCATTGAGCAGTCCAATGCCACCTTGGACGCTACTTCTGCCAAGGGTTCTTCGGGCCAGAACCAACAGAAGAAGAAGCCTTTTCGGCCCTCTTCCCCTGTGGCTCAGCAGTCCTCCTTTCAGGGCAGACAGCAGAACCAGCATCAGCAGCAGGCTCAAGCTTGGCACCCTTGACCCAAGCCCGGACCCTAACAGGCCCGTAATGGAGGCCAAGGCTCAGGTCCTGGAGCCTTCTCCTCCTCCAAGCCTGCTCAGTGATGGGGCAGGGGCTGCCACCCACTCTTCCATCATGCCAGCTCTGGGTCTTCCCGTGGGGGGCCGGCTCCACCACTTTCTTTCCGCCTGATCTACTGTCACTTTGGGCTGGTGAGTTCTTGAAGTGGTCGGTCAGGCACTGCCTCTGGAATTCAAGCAGTACCCTCCAAGCTGAGTCCGCACCCTCCGGGAGGAAAGAGTATCCACTCAGACCCAGTCAGCTCTCTGAGATGACATCGCTCAGCTCCTCCTCAAGGAGGCAGTAGCTCCAGTGGTGGATCCTCCAGCAAACCCAGGCTTTGTCTCCAGGTACTTCCTGGTGCCCAAGTGGATGGGGGTCTGGTGCCCCATTCTAGATCTGCATGACCTAAATCAATATCATGCACCTTTCAGATGGTCACTCTGTCCCAGATCATACCATCCTTGGAGCGAAACATGTGGTTCTGTTCACTGGATCGGCAGGACGTGTTCTTTCACATCCCAATCCGTCCATCCCATCAACGGTTCCTCTGCTTCAGGGTCAAAGGGACCCTGTACGAGTTCCGAGCCATGCCGTTCGGCCTGTCTTTGGCCCCACAGGTCTTCACCAAATGCATTGCAGTGGTGGCAACCCATCTCTGGCATCGGGGGGTCAGGATTTATCCCTGCCTCAACAAGTGGCTCCTAGCAGGTTCCACCCAACAGGAGGTGGAGAGGTCCAGGGACCTGGCCCTCCAGACCTGCTCTCGACTCGGCCTCCTGTCAATGATGCAAAGTCGGAACTCGTGCCTTCTCAGGTGATGGGCTTCATCAGGGCAGAGCTCAACTTTTGTCAAGCCAGAGCTTGGCTCCTGGCAGACAGGGAAGAGGTTCTTTCCTCCTTTGCCCAATCATTTCTGGTTGGGCCCTTGCGCCCTGCCCGGAACCTTCTGTGCCTTCTGGATTACATGGCGGCATGCACCTCAGTGGTCCGTTGGGCCCGGTTGTACATGTGCCCCCTCCAGTGGGAGCTGGCCACCCAGTGGACTCAGCGTCACAGTCATTTTGACCAGCTGATCACTGTAACCCAAAAGATGTGGGACACTCTCCGGTGGTGGACTGCCCCAGAATGGTTGCAGGAAGGGATCCCATTTGTCCGCCTCTAGCCAACGGTTGTACTCATGACCAATGCCTCTCTATTGAGCTGGGGAGCCCACATGGGGGACAAAAGGGCCCACAGGCTCTGGACCTCCGAGGAGTCCCGATGCCACATCAACCTGTTGGAGCTCAGAGCAGTCAGACTGGCATTGTCAGCTTTTGCTCCTCAGCTCCGGGGTCAAGTGGTTCAAGTCCAGATGGACAATACCATGACCATGTACTACCTCAACAAACAGGGCAGCATGCACTCCCATCTGCTGTGCAAGGAGGCGCTCCACATCTGGACCCTCGTGAGCCGACTGGAGGCATATCTCCTTGCCATCCATGTGGCAGGAGCCTCAAACCATCTGGCAGATGCTCTTAGCCGCTTAGGCCAGACATCCCATGAGAGGTCTCTCCATCCAGAGGTAGCTTATAGCCTGTTCTCCCACTGGGGCAAACCAATGGTGGACCTGTTTGCCTCCAGGGAAAACACCAAGCTGAGGCTGTTTCATGCCCACCTCCTTCAGCAGGGCTCGCTGCAGGGGGATGCCTTCTCGAGGCCATGGACCCCAGGCCTCCTCTATGCCTTCCCTCCATTTTCCTTGATCCACAAGGTGCTCCTCAAGGTGAGGAGGGACAAGACAAAGGTGATCCTGGTAGCCTCAAACTGGCTGCGTCAGTTCTGGTATCCAGATGATCTCAGCCTCAGCTGCAGATCCCTGGAGCAGCTTTGCACACGCCCTGACCTGATCTCTCTCAATCAGGGGACGGTATTCCATCCAAACCTTCAATCCCTGTACCTCACAGCCTGGTACCTGAGCAGCTGGAGTTCCAGGCTTTGGGTCTTTCACGAATTTGAATTTGTCTACACCGTGGTGGAGTTATCCAGAAAGGAATCGACGAGGAAATGTTATGCTTTCAAATGGAAACGGTTTTCCATTTGGTTTCAGGGCAAGGGCCTAGACCACCTGTCCTGTCCAGTGGCTAACATTCTCGACTACCTTTGGTCTCTCTCTTCAAATGGGGTCTACGGTCATCGAGCCTTAGGGTGCACCTGGCAGCCATCTCTGCTTACCGGGCGCAGGCTGGTTAGCTGGCGTTGGTGCAGGAGACAGTGGCCAGGTGCTTTTTCAAAGGCCTGGATCACATATCCCCTCCGGTGCATGAACCTCCACCTCCATGGGATCTACTGCTGGTACTAGCAAAGCTCATGGGCAAGCCATTCAAACCAATGCACAAGTGTGCCTTGTCACACTTGTCATGGAAGATGGCCTTTCTGGTGGCTATCACATCTGCCAGAAGGAAAGGGGAGCTCCAGGCACTTTCAGTGGACTCCCTTATCTGGTCTTCCACAGGGACAAGGTTAGTGTAGGTGACAAACAGCTGGCGAACCTCTCCCCGAATTTTCGCCATCTTCTCCTTGTAATAGGATAGAGCATGTCTCAGGTCCAAAGTATGGAGCCTGTACTCAGCCTCTGAGGTGTAATTAGGGTAGTACACTGGCAGGGTTAACACCTGGGTAAGATGGAACTCTGACACCACCTTCGGAAGGAATTTCGGGTGGGGGTGCAGGATAACATAGAAACATAGACTTTGACGGCAGATAAGGACCACTTGGCCCACCCAGACTGCACATTTCCCTACTTACTGGATAAGCAGCAGATTCTAGTTAACCAACAGCCTACTTCCTGCAACCCCCCAACATAATTGCCTTATGTCTGTCCCATGCATGTTTGAATTCCCCCACTGTTTTAGACCCAATGAACCGCCTTCCTGAGGAGGTCTAAAACAGTGGGGGAATTCAAACATGCATGGGACAGACATAAAGCAATTATAGTGGGGGGTTGCAGAAAGTAGGCTGTTGGACTGAAGGGCTAACCTTAAGAGGGGGTCAGGATGGGGGGGTGTCTCGTATTCCTCCCCCCCTCCAAAAAACTTATACTGCCAGGAGGGCGTTAGAGAAATTAACTCAAAAGCTTTGAGATCATAAAGAAAAAGAGAGGGGGGCCCCAAACTCTCAACTCACTCCTGAAGAAATGAGGGAGAAGAATAGAGACAGGGGAGAGAACCCCCCTTCCATACACCCCAGTAATAACCCCTAAGGAGAACATTCCTCCCTGTGTGTCTCCAGGGTCCTCTTCCTCCTAATCATGAGGGAGAGGAAAGCGAGGAGAAAAACCAAAGAGAGACACACAGAGGGGAAGAGGGAGCCCAGAGACTGAGGCCCCAGGGGGAAGGAGGGTGGGATTTAGTGATGAATGGTGAAGATACACAGAAAGATCAACAATTATGGTAGGTACATAATTTTCATATCTTATCTGTGTCAGTCTTTACCATTCATCACTAGTGGGTGAGTACCAAGCCCCCCGAATGGGGCACTAGACAACCCTAAGGGACTAAGTCCCTTAGCCCCCAGTGGGTGAGACACAGGAGGAGAGAACCCTTAAAGGCCTGGGGAGGCCTGAGACTGGTCCGGGTGAGACAGGGAGCCCCCAGTGGGGGAGGGAAGGTGCCCCAAAAGTCGCTGTCTCACCCAGTGGGAGAAGAGGTGGGTTCTCCAGTATGCGAAGGAGATCACCCTATGCCGGGGCCAGGGGTGAAAACCAGGATAAGCAAAGCCATGCCATCCACCTAATACAGATCACTGTCCCTATTGCTGTGGATGCCACCTCACTGGCATCATAAGATGCCCTTGCTTGGTGCCCTGCTAGCTCCAGGCCCTGAGCAGAGAGGGCAATGGCTTGCCTGGTTTCCTCCAAATCAGGCATTGAGGCTAGGAGCTGTCCTAGCATGGACCACAGGAACCTATCGTAGGATGCAAAGGGCCTGATGTGAAGCAATAGAAAGAAGAATCTGTAACAAATAGAAAACTCTCCTCCCCCAGAAATCAAAGTCCGCAGAATCCGAGTCTGGGGTCGGTCACAGTGGGGGGCGCAAGGCCCAGAGGGGGTGTCCAGGGAGGTCAAGCCCAAAGAGGGAGGAGCCAGAGAACCTGGAGACCTGGGAGGGGCACAATACCGTTGACATAGGTCCTTTGGGGCTGGAACAGTGGAGAAGGGATGTAGCCAAAGCCGATGTGTCACTTCCTGGAAAGGAACAGGCCAGGCGGGAACCACCAGGTTGGCCGTACTGTACTCACCTAGGAAGGCATGTGTCACATGCTCAGGATTGCTGGCAGGGACTGGGGTAAGACGGAGCTCATCCAACATCCTCGTGAGGAAGCACTGATAGGAAGAGAGATCAGACACTGTGGAGATGTGGACAGATAATTCCTCTCCCTCCGAGGAGGAGGAGGAGGAAGAAGATGCAGGCGAGCTCCGAGGGAGCATGGTGGAACACCTGCTGGTCCATGGCATGGAGATTGGTAGGGAAATGTGCAGTGGAACCTCTGAACTGTTCCCAAGTAAGAGGTCCCCTAGGACCGGGAATACCTGGGATAGCCTAGGATGGAGACAGAGGCTCAGGGGACAAGCTCCTAATAATAAGAGAATGGTCTCTGTCAGGGCAGGGGGGCCAAAAGGAAACTCCCCGCAAGGAGGGAGATCTGAAGGTCCCAGCAGCTAACTACCGTTCAACCAGATTGGAATGGTCAGAGCTGTGCCCATAGGAAGAAATCCCCCTGTGAGGTGACCAGGACCATGTGAGTCCAGAAGGATGGCCCCTGACCTCAGAAACTGAAGCCCCTCTTGAGGACCTATCCAGAGAAGAGTGAGGGTCTGCACTGCGGCTCCTCCTGGAACCCAGCCGGGCTCTGGTGAGGGTGCGCTGTGCCACACCCTTGCTCCTCAACCCTTCAGAGTTGGAGAGGGACCTTGTCCTCATAGCCACCAGCCTAGGCAGCTGACAGCTCTGGGCATCCTCCGAGGAGTCCACCCAGGGAACAGTACCCTCCCCTTCCTGGCATGCCCTGGGCTGTCCCAAACTTGGACACATCAAGGAAGGGGGTGCCCCAACTGGAGTAGCAGAAGTGCCAGTGGCCCCAGGTTGCACAGCAGCAGCCATGGGGACCACCACTGGCTGGTCAGTACCACTGACCCTAGGGCCTACTAGTGATGGCTGACCCCAGAGGGAGGCTGAGTGGGGGCCAAGGTGCTGGAAACAGAGGGATCTGAGGATTCTGAAGAATCTGGGAGCCAATCTGGATCAGACCCAGAGTCCTCCTCCGAGGAGGTAGACTCCGAGGTTCGATGCCAGATGACTCCTCAATCCCCCCCCCAATTCCTGGACCATGAGTCAGACCACCTACCACCCCGGCACCGCAAACAGCACCGGAGTCAAGCACAAAACTGTGCCTGATGCCACCACCCTCCCCGATGCTGCAAATGGCACCGGAGTTGGGCGCGACACTGAGCATGGCACCGCACTCCCCCCGGTGCTGCAAGCGGTGCTGGAGCCAAGGTCAGTGCCAGCCACAGTGCTGCCCCCATCCCCAGTGCCACGAATGGTGCCGGAATCAGGGGTAGCACTGGCTTCAGTCCTGGCACAGCGCACGGTGCCAGAAACAGAAACAGGCCCAGAAACACCTGAAGCACTGCCCCTGACTTCCCCGACACAGCGAATGATGCCAGGAGCAAAAGCAGCACTGAGAGATGGCCTGGCGCCAACCGTGGTGCTGCCCTCCAAGCCCACGGTGCCACAAAAGTCACCGGGACCAAGAGTGGTGCCACCAGATGATGATGAGGACAGTGTTGGTCCAGACTCAGAGGGCCCAGAACATGACACCGAGGGAGCCTTCACCTCCGAAGAGGCGACTGCAAAAGCAGTGCCTCCCGACTCCCCTGAGAGGGACAGACTGGGCCTCCTGTACCACAGAAGGAGCCCCTGCTGTGGCAAGGCTAAGAGAGGCAGGGGTCCCCTCCTCCACGGGCCATATAGGACTTGGAGGGGACCCGGAGGAAGGGCCGAGAATCCTTGCCTTGGCCTGTTGACTGCGAATCCATTCTCTAAAAGTTGGTGGGGCAAGTCCGACTTTAAACGTGTGGATTTTGACAACTCGGTGGTCCATGGAGAAGCAGGCATCGCAGTTGTCCATATCATGGGTTGGGCCGAGGCAGGAGAGGCAGTGGTCATGCTGGTCCTTCATGATGTAGAGGCGGCCACAGGGGCACCGACACATAGGAGGCCGCCCCGCTTTCAACGGTTTCTTGCCCCCTGGACGAGACATGACCATACGAGAAATAAAGACAAAAACAGCACTCAACGCCACTTAAAAGTAAAGGAATGATCTAACCAGCCAGAAGCAACGTCGAGCAAGGCGAACAGAATGGAGGCAACACAGACACAAGGCCGATGAACTAGGCCACAAATCTTGATTGTAGAACAGAGTCTCCACACGAGGTCTTCACTAGACGACAGGAGAAGAAGAATTGGGGCTGGGGTGGAGTCGATGACAGATAATGGCTAACCCGTGAGTGCTACATAGAACATTGGCCTCGAGGGCGGCACTGGCCCTGTGTCAATTCTGCCCATTGGAAAAAAAAGTTTCCTGCGGGGTCCTAGCTCTGGCGCTGTACCCGCTAGTGATGAATGGTGAAGATTGACACAGATAAGATCACTCCTGTTCATATTGCTGAGCCTTTGCCAGGTTCAAGGGTGACCCACAGTGCCTCAGCCTCCCCCCTGTCTACCCTGCACCTCTGTCACCTTTATAGCCTCTCTGACGTACAGGGCCACACTCCCTCCTTTTTTACCACCATCCCTCCTGAACAGAGCATAACCTGGTACTTCAATGTCCTATGATTAACAGTGTACCATGTCTCAGTTATTGCTACTATGTCCAGGTTTGCCTCTACTATCAATGCCTCTATTTCTGGGATTTTATTACCCAGGCTGTGGGCATTTGTTACCATGCCTTCCATGTTTTGTGTCCTATCCCCCACCTTCTCTTGCTGCTGCTCTCCTGCTTCCTTCCCCTTCCCTCCTCTGCTTCATCCCCACTCCCCAGTTGTCTTTCTCGTGTGGCCTAGAATTCACTGCTTCCCACTCCCCTTCTGCTCTCAGTGTCCCAGACTTCAACTCATTTTCCTGCATGTGCCTGGTGGTGGTGGTGGTGGTGGTGTGATACTAAATCATCTGACCTTCCTGACTCCCTCCTCCCCCGGCCATTTTAAATGCTTGTCACTAAAGCATTCACACTTCTTACTTGGGTCATGTTCCCTGACGGATGCAGGCCGTTATCTTTATATAGGCTTGCATCCAACCAGGCCCCTATTCCCCCATGATGCCATAACCCTCTCTTCCACACCATTCCTTCAACCAGGAGTTTAATTACTGGATGTGGAGTGCCCTAGCCTTTCCCCTGCCATGGACAGGTGGCACCTCTGAGAAGGAGACGGAGTGTTTTTTTTATTTATTTTTTTAACCAGAAGAGACAAACTAAGCTGAAGCTCATTTACAGGTGCAACCTGGGAGCACAAGGAAGTTAAGTGACTTGCTTAGGATCACACAGTATGCAAGTGGGGGCTGTGGGATTCAAACCCAGGCCTCCAGGTTTGCAGCTCAGAGCCTTAAACCACTGTGCTATACTGCCTCCTTGAAGTGTTCTACTTGTTTCAGGCTCCCCCCAACTTCCTGAAATCCTTTTGGATTCTAGCTACTTCCACTTTGTCTCCTGCCAGGTCATTCATCCCCAGGTGGATGATAACACCAAGTTCCTCGCTCCTTGCCATTACACTTGTGATCCTATTGATCCACTTCTCATCCCACCATGCAGAGCCTTCTGAAATGCATTTTACCTCCCTGTCCTTCCTGCTAGGTTCCCTTAACTTCACTCCTCAGATAACTGAGTCCCCCACCAGGAGAAGCTTCCTCCTCCTCTGGAGTTTTCTTTCCCCCTTTCCTGGTGCTGCATCCCTGAGGATCTGCCCATCCACCTTGGTCTTGGCTGTGGGTGACATTGTGGGGCTATCCCACTCCTGCAAAACAGCATAGGAATTGCTTAACCCGACTGGTTGGGGGATGTGCTTCAGACACCTTCATGGCAATTTCCCTACAGTACCATAATGGTCCTTTTTATGTTGTCTTGTGTGCACAGCGCAGACAACATATTGTGGTAGCAGGTTTTAGAGGTGCTGTTGTGTTGTGGCCAGTGGTGCCACTGCTTTTTCAGGCTCGGCTCTGTGGCATGAATCAAATAACACACTGTCTCTGACAGCACTGCAAAAACATGCCACCAACTTGAAACAATTTCACCGCTGCAGTGAGGGTGCTCCTTGTCATTGCAGGCCATGCCTTGCCTGGTGTAACATTTTAATAAATATGGTTGCGTCTGCTGCTGTCCACCTCTCACAATCCCCAGCAAGCCGACTTTGGGGGTGCCCAGTCCCCTTGTCGGCATAGTTACCCCCAAGATTGTGTGGCACACTGGGAGCCCAACCCAATGTGTCTCCGTGTTCAAAAGCTGATTGCGTCTGCATTTTTCTGCCCCTGCCCACCGCAGTGTGGCTAACATCACACCACAAACCCACGGGACATGCTGGGAACCCACCCCAGTGTGCCCAACATTTTTCTTACACCTGTGAAAAAAAAGAAAATGGTCTGTGGTATTCTTTCTTTTATTTTTACTATAACCTGAAACAAAGAAAATGGTCCATTGCCGTCGGGTCCCCTTCCCCAACCTGCACCCACCCTCTGAGCACCCCACCTCCCCACACACACACCCTCACCCCATACTTACCTCCGGAGTCCAGCACTGTGATCTTCGGTGGAGCGGGAACACGTCTGCACTCTTCAAAACCGACTGCAAACTGAAGAAATGCTGGTAAACTGTATAATGGCATCAATGGGGGGGAGGGTTCAACTTAGGTGGATATCTCATCCATTTTTGTAACTTTTGGCTCCAGATTTTCAATATGAGGTTCTTGGGACTCACTTCATGAACTCAGTCACTGTCATTTCATTATTCGGTTCCTTAAGGTGATTTCATGATCACTGAGCAGAAACACCTTTTGGGACCTATTAATAAAACAACAGTGTCACTGTTCATAAGATGGGTTCCCAGAATGCCTATGTTGAAAATTTGGTGAACAAATTCCACAAAATGACCGTGTTACGAGTGTGCACTGTGCAGTTTCCATGCAGCCTCGTAACTTCGAGAATTTTTAATGTTTTCACTCCAGATTTCCAATGTTGCCATTCAAACACCATGAAGTCTTGCTATATTATGACTATATGCAGTCAGCCACTGCAGCTGAACTGCCCCGGAGAGGAAAGAGTTAACTCCAGAGAGTCTGGAGTTCCACAGCGCGAGGGCGCTATACCAAAGCTCTATCTGGCCAGTTTCAAATGAAACTGTCAGATTCTTTACTCCGCTTCACTGAACAGTCGCTCCGGAGATCAGCTCCTTCACATCGGTTCATTTCTCGGTTCAAGCGAGTATTTTCAGTTCATTTGAACTGGCAAAAAGTATTTATTTTACCGCATTTCGGTTAAAAGCTCTATCTGGTAAACCGTAAGTAGAAAATTTAAAGTCTGTGTGGAAATTCAATTATCGGTTCGGTTTTGAACCGATCGGTTTGCTTAAATTAACGTTTTAAAGTGTTGGTTGGGCTTTTAGAGTGCGGTTCCTGTTCTTATCGGTTCTAAAAAAACCTTGCTTTTAAAATAGGTCTTTTCAAATACCCGTGACACGGTTAGGAACCGATAAGGGTGTCTTGCCTGGCACTGCCATCAAAAGGGCAAGTTTTGGTTAGGCTGGCATTATGTCTGAGAAACCCAAAAGGAAAACCGGGCCCACTGGGTTTCAACACTGTGATGTCTGTGGGGAAGCCTTTGCCAAGGCTGACCCACACACCACTTGTGTTTATTGTCTGGGGGCTGACCACCTCCTGTCAGACTGCCAGGTGTGTAAAAATTTCCCTGCAGCCACCCTGGAAAAGAGATTGGGCCGGCTCAGGGAACGAGAGGCCAAGAAGTCCGCTGACCCGGATGGCCAGCCCGGTCCAGTACCCACTGGACCAGAGGGAGTGCCCTCTGACCAGGGCGAGACTTCCTCGGGCCAAAGGAAGGCTGGTTCAGGGGAACCAGTCTCAGTGAAAAAGACAAAGAAATCAGTAGGTTTGGAGTCCAAAATTGTCTCTCCAACTGCTGCAGAAATAGCTAAAGCCATACAGATTGTCCAGTCACTGTCTCAGGGTCCTGCCGAACCACCTACAGTTGGTAAAAGGCTGGTTCATTCAGTGCCAGTGGTTCAGGAGTATGATGTTGAGGAATTTTATGAACCACAGGAGAGGGAGGACGAATTTGATCATTACATGTGTGGCTGGGAGGGTCTGGACGTGCCCATTGAACCGGACATTTCTCCAGACAGACCTTTAGAATCTCCTCCTATTCTGTCTGAGTCCCTTCTCATTTTATGTTTTACAAAGGTTGAGAAACCCTCCAGCTTCCTTTAGAGGAAGCTGTGGATGAGCAAGAGGAGCCTGATTATGTAGAAATGATGGATATACCAGAGTCTAGGGAGGTTGTCTATTCCTTTGCATAAGTCATTTAGGAAGCAAACAACAAAGATTTTAAAAATCCTCATTCTGTCCCTCCTGTAGATAAAAAATGGACAGAAGATATACCTTGTCAGGCTCTGATACAGACTTCCTCACTGAGCAGTGTAGTCATGTAGGGTGGTACAAGCTGCAGCCTGTGACAAGGCTAATATTCCTCTGGCCTCACATCCTCCTGATAAGGATTCCAGGAAGATTGATGCCATGGTGAAAAACAGTATATGGCAGCTTCTTTGGGACTCAGGCAGGCAAATTATATGGCTTATGTGGCTAGATATCAGAAATCTAGGTGGGACACAGTATTGCAGTTAGCCAAGCAGGCCCATGGCCAGCTGGCTAGTGAGTTGGAACAGGTGGCTGCTGATGGCATTGAAGCCTCTAAAGTTCAATTTCATACTGCTGTTGATGTTAATGATGTTTCCTCTAGGGTCATGGCCACTTCTGTAGCTTTCCGTAGGTTGGCATGGCTCAGATGCACTAATCTGTCCCAAGATACTCAGTCAAAGGCTATGGATTTTCCTGTTGTGGTAATTCTCTGTTTGGGGAACAAACAGAAAACTATATGAAAAGATGGATGAATACAGAACTACCTACAAAAGTGCCCAGGCTAAGGAGAGGCATGCCACTCCACAGAGGCACGCTCCCAGAGGTAGGGGCAGGCCTTTCCACAGGCCTTTTTACCAATTTCAGGCCTCCTCTGCATTTGCACAGAGGGGTTTCTTTAGAGGCAGAGGTAGGTGGGGCACAAGTAAACCATCCCCCTCCTCTCAGCCTAAGGCTACTGCCAAGCAGGCACCCTGATGGGGTGCCCAGGGCCGATTCTCCTGTACCAGTGGGGGGCAGGTTGGTTTATTTCAGCCAGAACTGGGTGTCCCTAACTTTGGACAGGTGGGTTCTGGAGGTATTAGTCAGGGTCTGGTTCTTCAGCTTCAAACAGTTTCCAAGATGAGAGCCAGATATTTTCCACCTGCAAATCCTTCAGAAGCTCTTGCTTTGAAGCAGAGGTTTCTTCTGTTTGGACTGCAAAGCAGTAGAAAGGGTCCCTCCTTGCCATCAGGGCAAGGGGCTGTACTCAAGATACTTTCTTACCCCAAAAAGACAGGAGAATGGCGGCCCATTTTAGATTTAAGGTACCTGAACAAGCATCTTTTGAAACCAAAGTTCAAAATGTTAACTCTGACAATGATTTTGCCCTCCCTGAGGCCAGGGGACTGGTTAGCTTCCCTGGACCTCAAGGATGCCTATTTTCATGTTCTGATCAGGCCTTCTCACCGAAAGTACCTCAGGTTCGACTACCCTCAGGCCACTACCAGTTCAGGGCAATGCCCTTCGGCCTTACCTCTGCGCCAAGGGTATTCACGAAATGTCTAGCTGTGGTAGTGGCTCATTTAAGAAGGCAAGGGATTGCTGTGTTTCCCTACCTGGACGACTGGCTCATAGTGGGTCAGTCCCAGATCAGGTAAAATCCACTTGCAAGTCACCCAGCAGCTTCTCACTTCCTGGGATTCCTGCTGAATTTACCAAAGTCAGTTCTCGAACCAGTTCAGGTACTAACTTTCATAGGTGCAGAATTGAACACAGAGTTAGCCAGGGCATTTCTCCCCTCGGAAAGGGTAGACAGACTCATTGCCCTGGCATCCTCCTTTACCCTGTGGGTCTCTCGACCAGCAAGGCATTTTCTGCAACTCCTAGGGCACATGGCTGCTTCCACAGCTGTAGTGCAAGGAGCAAGATTCCAGATGAGGGACATTCAGTTCCATTTGAGGGCCTATTGGTCTCAAAGGAGGGACCCCTTTCAAATTGGTTCCAGTGACCCAAACCCTGATCCTGGCCTTACACTGGTGGCAGGATCAAAGCAATCTAAAACAAGGGGTTCCTTTCATTCCCGTTTCCCACTCCCTCACCCTCACCACGGATGCTTCCCTGTTAGGGTGGGGAGCTCACTTGGGCGACCTGTCCACTCAGGGAGTGTGGTCTCCCCAGGAATCTCTGCTCCACATCAATCTTTTGGAACTCAGAGCTGTCTTTTTAGCTCTTCAGGTGTTTTCAGCTTCTGTCCAGAACAAAGTAGTTCAAGTCAGGACAGACAACACCACAACAATGTGGTACATCAACAAGCAAGGGGGCACTCGGTCATCAGCCTTGTGCACCGAAGCAATGAAGTTGTGGTCTCTGGCTTACTCCCTGAACACCTCCCTGATAGCAGTTCACCTTCCAGGGAAGGACAATGTCCTGGCGGATGCCCTCAGCAGGATTTCTCAGGGCCATCACGAATGGGCTCTGAATCCTCAGGTGCTGGGGTCAGTCTTTGCCAGATGGGACACCCCTCAGATAGATCTTTTCGCAGCCCCAGACAACCACCAACTTCCTCTGTTTTGTTGCAGGCCTCCAGTGCTGGGATCAGTCCCCCTGGATGCCTTTCAGTTGGATTGGAAAGGGAAGTTCCTGTATGCCTTTCCCCCCTTTCCCCTTCTTTTCAGGGTACTAGTAAAAATCAGATCTCAGCCTTGCAAGGTGATTCTGATTGCTCCAGATTGGGCCAGACAGCCCTGGTACCCACTGCTTCTGTCCTTGACAGTCCACCCTGCCCTAAGCTTGCCCAGAGTCCATGACTTACTGGCCTGTGCACAGGGGAGAGTGTGGTATCCGGACCTCAATTCCCTCCATCTCAAGGCATGGCTCTTGAGGAGTTAGAATTTGCTGACTTACACCTTTCCCAAGGTGTTTTGGATATTTAAAGGCTTCAAGGAAGCCTTCCACTAGACCACTTACAATTCTAAGTGGAAAAGGTTTTCCATCTGGTGCTCTGAGAAGCAGATTATCCCAGAATCTGCTGATCTGCCCATTTACTGACTATTTGGTCCATTTAAATTCCTTAGGCCAGCTACCTTAAAGGTTCATCTGGCAGCTGTCTCTGCTTTTCTGTCAGCAGGGAAGCCTGCTTCCTTTTCTTCTCACCCTGTGCTTTCCAAGTTTTTAAAGGGTTACCACACCAACCTCCTTTTCGAGAACCAGCTCCGCTTGGGACCTGAATGTTTGCATTGCTCAGTTAATGCAACCCCTTTGAGCCTCTGTCCTCAGCAGAGCTCAAGTTTCTGACTTGGAAAACTGTTTTCCTTGTGGCTATCACTTCTGCTAGACGCATAAGTGAACCACAGGCCCTGTCAGTGGAAGAAGATTTTATCTCTTTCCACAGAGATAAGAGTAGTCCTCAGGACTAACAGAAAGTTTTTGCCTAAAGTGGTTTCAGATTTCCACCTGAACCAATCCATCTCTCTTCCAGTATTTTTCACTGAGCATTCTTCCTCAGGTGAGAGGAGTCTGCACAGCTTGGACGTCAAAAGAGCCTTAAGCTACTATTTGGAACGCACCAAGGGTCACAGGTTCGAATCCCTCCAACTCTTCCTTACCTATGGCGAGGTTGGCAAAGGGAAACCTGCCACTAAGAGGACAATTGCAAGGTGGATTGTCTCTTGTATCCAATTTTGTTATCAAAAACTAGGTAGAGAACCCCCCTCAGGACTGAGGGCTCACTCCACCAGGGGTACAGCTGCATCTCTAGCGGCTGCTAGAGATATTCCCATTCTGGAAATCTGTCATGCTGCTACTTGGAAAACAATTCACACTTTTACCAAGCATTATTCCCTGGATATTCAGTCCAGGAGAGATGCTCGTTTGCTGCTGTAGCTCAGAGCCTATTTCCTAAGTAGGTTCTGACCCTCCTCCATGGAGGTACTGCTGTGTAATCTGCATATAGTCATAATATAGCAAGACTTCATGGTGTTTGAAGAAAAATTACTCACCTTAGTAATTGCTTTTCTTCTCATGGAGTCTTGCTATTATGACCATCCCTCCTCCTGCCCTCTCAGAACTTCTGCTTGGTAGGGTGGCAAATTAGTGCAAGCACTGTGTCATGCCATTTTAGTTCTTCCCTTCACCCCTTTATTTAGGGTTGGGGAATTAGGTATTTCTGTTTTAAGTAATATGTTGGCCCCCTTCCTGGACTTGAGTCTTGGGGGAAGGGGGGTCTAATAGTGCTTGTTAGGGAGAAACTAATAATACTATTATTCATTGTTATTATTATTATTGCTGTTTATATTGTTGTTATTCCTACTAGTAGGTAGCCACTTGGCTAGTGTAGAGCTTTCCACACAGACTTGTTGTTTAGTGTTAGCTTCGTAAAGATCTGACAGTTTCATTTGAAACTGGCCAGATAGAGCTTTGGTATAGCGCCCTCGCGCTGTGGAACTCCAGACTCTCTGGAGTTAACTCTTTCCTCTCCGGGGCAGTTCAGCTGCAGTGGCTGACTGCATATAGTCATAATATAGCAAGACTCCATGAGAAAAAAAGCAATTACTAAGGTGAGTAATTTTTTCTTTCTTCACACGTCCTTATGAACAGTAAAGCTGTCATTTTTCACATCCTACCCAAAATGTGTTTCTGCACATGTGGCACAGAATGCCACAGTTGCTGTGGGAAATCAACATTCAGAACACATTAAGAAAATCACAGTGCCACTGTTCATGAGCGGAGATCCCAAATGCTTTCATGAGGTGGGGTCACAAAAAGCCCATGTTGAAAATTTGGAGTGCAAATACCAACAAATGCCTGGAGCGTTAAGGTTTCTAACCATAATGTCCCACCCTGTAGAGACTGGCTGATATCAGGGGAGTGACTTTGGATTGCTGGCTGTAGTGGTTATGCCAATCCACCCCACCCCCACCATGCAGCCTCTGACATGCATCAAGGTGTGCCTTGGACTTGTCAGCCCCAATATTCACCCCATTCTCCTATACTGCACCCATCTCAACGTATTTCCTTATGGAATGGGGTGAGCATAAGGCCCGATGACCCCAAGGCACAATGCAACACTTGTCAGAGTCGGCAGGGTAGGGTGAGGTAAAATGGAATGAGCATTGTGGCCGACAACCCAAAGGCTCACCTCAATGCCTGTCAGTCTCTGCAGGGTGGTGTGGGGTTGACGTCACTTCCATACTTCACTGCCATTCCTATTATGCATCTCTCTAACTCCTGCACTACAATGCTAATGCTAGCAAGACAACATTCAGCATTGACAAATGCTTGTTTCCTCCTGCTTTTGCTCACTTCCTTCATGCAGATGCTGGTTGCCTTCCCTATGCCTTTACTTAATTTTCTCCACTGTTCCTCTACCCCTCTCTGGCAATTCTCCCCTGCTAGGTTGCTTCTGAAGAAGTCTCCAATTTCTTTAAAATCCATCCTACTAAAGTCTAGGACCATCTTCTTTTTGTAGCTTGCCTCTGTACCCATCGTAATATTGAACCACACTGTACAATGATCACTGGTTCCCATTGGATAGCCCACTGTGACATGACTAGGCACTATCCCAGCCTCTAGTAGGACAGGGATTCAGAGGAACAATGGGAGAAAGCATGTCTCAAATAGGATAGCACCTTTACCCCATGAGACATTTTCAACTCTCAGCATGCTAAGTCCATAGGGCAGGAAAGGTGCTAATGGGACATTTGCCAGTCCATATGGGCTAACATCTCCTCACAATGCCTCTGTGCCTGACTTCATGGGGAAATTATACAGAGCAGTGCCAGCCCCCACCTCCTCATCGCAATTCAGATGCCCTGATATTATAATAAAATGATCCCTGGCATCTAGTAGTTCCCCCAGTCACATTCAGATAACCCCAATTAGTAAAATTATCCCTGGCATCTAGAATTTCCCCACCCCTAATCACCATTCAGATGCTTCTGATTAGTATATTAAGAGGATCCCATGCATTTAGATCACCCAGATTGCAAATTTGAGCCTCCTCCCAATTCCACCCATTAAGGTCGTTCCACCCTTCTCCCCATGGTGGCTCATAAATTACCCTAGCTGCCAGTCCCTCCCACTGTGACAGTGACAGGTCCAGTCCCTTTTCTCACCACCTTGGCTGGCCACTTTCTGAGTGACAGGGAGTGAGTACACACCTACTATAGAAACAGATGCTCTACAATAGGTGCGCATTCACTCCCTTTCACTCAGACAGTGATCAGCCAAGGTAATGAGCTAAGACACTGTACTGATCACAGTCACAGGGAAGTGGCTGTAATCTTGGGTAAATGGGGGGCCAGTGGGGAAGGGGTGGAGGGACCTGGCTGGATGGCTTTGGGAGGGGGCTCAGATTTGCGACTAGTGGAGGGGGCTGATAGATGTCAGGGATCATGGAGAAATAGAAACGCAGAAAATGATGGCAGAAAAAAGATGGTACATCCTGTCTACCCCTATTAAACCTTGGAACCTGCTGTCCATACAGGGTACTAGCCTTCACTATCCACGCCCCTGTTCCCCTCCCTACTACTATCAGCCTGAGTAACCATTATACCCTTCACTTTGTCACAACCATGCTTAAAACCATTTATGCTTTTGGTGCCCACCATCTCAGTTGGCAGACTATTCCACATTTCTGCCACCATTTCTGGAAAATAAAACTTTCTAATATCCCTCTTGAATCTTCCTCCCATCAGTTTCTACTTGTGCACTCATGCCCTTGAACTGTTACCCATGCTAAGTAGTTCTCCATCCACCTTGTTTATTCCTTACAGGAACTTGAAGGTGAAGACATGTTCAGTGCCTTGAGCAGATCCTCATACGATCTGTCCTGTCAGCTCTGAATCATCCTGATCACCCTTTGTCCTTATCTTTCCTGAGGTGAGGTCTTCAGAAGTTCAGAACTCTGAACAGTATACCAGGCACAGCCTCACCAACGATCAATAAAGAGGCAGTAAACCTCTTTTCTTCTACTATCAGAACCTCTTCTGGCATATCCTAGTATCCTATTTGCCTTACTAGATGCCTCACTGTACTAGCTTGATTGTTTAAGGGAGTCACTAATGATGAATACTAGGTCCCTTTCCTCAGCTGTAGTGCTCAGCTCTACACCTCCTATCCAGTACTCTGTCCTGGGGTTCTTGCCCCCAAGTGAGTCACCTTGCTCTTTTTGGCATTGAATTTCAACTGCCAAACCTTAGGCCACCTCTCTAATCTTTACATGTCACTCTGTAGTTTCCTACTGTCCTCATCACTACCTACCCTCCCATAAGCTTGATGTCATCTTCAAAGAGACACAGACCCAAATTCATTCTCAAATGTTAATGAGCATATTGAAGAGAGCAAGATTCAGGATGGATCCCTGTGGCATTCCACTCTTGACTTCCCTCTCTTCTGATTTGATGCCATAATCACAACTCTTTACTGCCTCTCATGCGACTAAAGCCCCCTCATCCCCACCAAAACACTTCTTATAGCTCCTTCAAATCTCTGGACCTCACCCCCTTGTGCAATGACCTAAGCCACTCTGATTGGTCTCCTATCTCATTGGCCTGCTCCACTGACTCCATGCTAATGTATTTCAAAACAAAATTCCTTGAAATATGGGACTGCCATGCCCCCCCCCGAGCAGGACATGAGAAATGGTACCCAACCTCCCCTAGATCATGGCCGAGCTCATAGCTTGCTTGCAAGTGCATGATTTGGCCTGGTCAGAAAATAAATGTAACCCATCCCCTATGGCTTCCAGAGGTATCATCACCTCCACAACACCTGTACTAGGGCAATAAGGCTTGCCAAAGGTGAGTATTTTACATCTACCTTCAGTACCAACATCGGTCGCCTGTCTAAATTTTGGAAGGCTGCCACAATCTCTTCTCCCCTCCCACTCAGTCTCCTTTGCCTGTCCTCAAAGTGGGTGACACCCCTATCTCTAACCCCTCCTTCATCACCACAGAGGTGTAATTCCTTTTTATCACCTGCACCTCCTCTCCCCTCTCCTCCCTCTCACCCCTGCCAGCCTGCATGACTGTCATCTCCTTCCTTCCCCCTATTGTTTTTTTCCTCACCAGTAACTCCATCCTTCATCACCAACACCCTTCCTTCCCTTAATCCTTCCAGTGGTAGGAGCCAAGATGGCCTGGATAGCAAGCTCCTCCTTCTGTCTGCTTCTGCAATCTCCTCTCCATTGGCTGACCTCCCTAACCTCTCTTTCTGCTGTTCCTCCATCCCTGCTGACTGGAAGACTGCCTCTGTTACTGCTCCTCCAAAAGGTAGTACTAACAGCTACCGACCCATTTCTCTCTCCTCCCTCCAAAATACAGGAACAAATTGTCTTGTCACAACTCTCTCCCTTTCTGGACTCCTCTTCCTTTTTCACCCAATACAAGTCTGGCTTCTGCAAAAATCACTCCACCACCACCTCCCTGCTCAGGCTCACCAAATCTATTACAGTGATATAGATCACAGTCTATTCACCTCTGCTATCTTTGTTGATCTAGCCAAAGCATTCAGCCCTGTCTCCCACCCCAATTATTAGCCAAACTCTAAGCTGCAAGCCTCTCCAACTCAGCCATTAGCTGTTCCACTCCTACCGCATGGGTAGGTCCCAAGCAGTCAAAATTGGTGACCTCCTCTCTCCTCCCCTCCGCCTGTATCCAGTTGGGTCCCACAAGGATCTGTGTTAGGTCCTCTACTTTTCTCCATTTTCCTTAATGATCTCACCTCCATATGCTTGTCTGCATCCATTCACATATACATGGATGACACGGTCCTCTTCACAGCATGCTCACAGACTCCAGCTGGATTTTGATCAAGTTCAGCTCTGACCGTGCACAAATCAGCTTTTCCTCAATGCCAGGAAGACTGTCTCCATATCCTTTGGCACAAGGCACAGACTCTCTAGGCTCCCTCCCCTTCCTACTATCCATACCCTGGATGGCTCTCCTGTGGAGGATGTTACCACCTTTGGTTATCTTGGTATCTGGCTAGACCAGCACCTAAACTTTTCTGAACAAGTGGATGCTATAGTCAAAAAGCTGCACCCCAATTTGGTGCACTTTAAAGGAACTGTGACTGCATCCCACCTCCAGCACACCACGCTATTATCGAGAGAATTATCCTCCTGATCACTGACTATGGTGATGTGGTCTACAGCGTAGCTCCAGTCACTACCCTTGCCAGGCTGGACACACTCTTCAACTATTTCTGCCATTACGCTCTCGACTATCCTTCTTGGACTCATCACTGTTCTATATATAAATCTCTCTCCTTTTCTTCTCTTGTGGACAGACACCATGGTCACTGTGCCAGTTTTGTGGGCAAATCGGGTTTGTTTCCCTACTCTCCTATCTCTCCATTCCCCCTCACCACAGCCATACCATCAGAAGCTGAAATATTCAAACCCTAGCAGTCCCTTCAGTTTCTACAGCCATCATCAAAGCCATGTTCAGCCACCGCTTCCTCAAAATTGGGAACCCTCGCCTAAGTTTCCATTCACCAACTTCCTCCATGGATTCTTTCAAACCACTTCAGAGGTCTCACCTCCCTCCCTGCACTTGCCTAATTTCCTTCACTCTCTTATGACTTGTTTTCAATTTAGGTATAGCTATAATTTGTACTTATGCTTCCAATTATAGGAATTATGCACAAATGCTTACAACTAGTGTTAGATTTAAACTGCTCTGTATTTGATTGCCAGCATATGTTTGTGATCCTGACCGCGCTTGTATATGCATTGTCGATTGTTTGCTTGTCACCAAGTTCTCACATCTTGCATGTATTATTCCAATGTAATTTGTGCTTGTGTACCACTTTGCTCCATGTATGTTATGTGTTTTGAACTTTTGTGCTACCTAAGCCCCACTTGTACAAGTTCCTCTTCCCCCAGGATGCATCTGGAAATGAGCTCCCAGCTTAGTATGCCGGGGGGCACTAGACACCAAGGATCATTTTACTATAATAACTGGAGCCATTTAAACTGTGATCAGGGGTGTAGAACCTTTATGTGCCAAGGATAATTTTGGTATACTACTTGGCAGCATCAGAATGGTGACCAGGGAAAGGGTGACAATATGCACCACTGTGTGCTCAAATGAGGGCAGGATTTTTGGAAGCAGTAAACAGTCTTGCAATTTCAGTTCTTAAGCACTTTCAAAACCTTTTATATAGCACTGTGCTCTGTATGCAGGAGGGGATCCCTCATTTGCAAGGCGTTAGTAATACATATGCACATACATATGATCAGGTTACCATCGGGGGCTGCTAAATATATGGCACCTGTTCAACCATACTGTTCTCCCACATGGCACAGTGCTTAAATGTTTAACACTCTGATAACCTTCTGAAAATGGGGCCCTAATTGAGTAAAAATCCCCTGCCGATGCCTCTTAAGATGCAGAAAGTAAACAAAAATGGATTATCTTATTCTACATCTTTATTATTTTATGTTATTTTCCTTGGAAAACTTTTATCCAATTTCAAAACATTGTGATGTGTCTTAAATATTTATAACAACTGTAGCTAAAATACATTTTCTTCTTTCATCTGAGTGCTGTTTTTATTTACTTATAAAAATACAGTCTGGTGGGGTGGCTTGGTGGTAGCTGTACTGCCTCCCATGCCAATGGTCCAGTTTCAGGGGAGGACCTAGGTCAAATGGGTTAGCTGGCGGGAGAGATGGGGACTGCTCTCCTCTCCTCTCAGGGAGGAGGAGTCTGACCACCCCACTCTTTAACAGTCACCTAGGTGAGGAATGCTGGCAGGGCATCAGAGTGGCATAATGGGCAGGGCTCAGGCAGGCACAAAGCAGTACTTG
Source organism: Neoceratodus forsteri (assembly GCA_016271365.2). Classification (NCBI taxonomy): domain Eukaryota; kingdom Metazoa; phylum Chordata; order Ceratodontiformes; family Ceratodontidae; genus Neoceratodus; species Neoceratodus forsteri. The sequence goes on along the minus strand of CM028131.1, from coordinate 679,694,737 downwards.
CCTTTAATTGGATTGGCATCATTGCATGCTTGGCTGCCCAGGGGATAAACTAAAGGTAGAAAACCTCCAATGGCAAAATAATCCACCAACCTGCCACAGGCTTTGTACTACTAACTAGGCTCTGCTCCTGTCTGAATATGTGTCTCCTTGTGAATGGCCCTCTCCCTCCTGGCCCCACCATGGGGGGGCATGGGAGATCACAGAGCAGGTAAGTCCTGATGATTTAGGGTGATGTGGATGGACAGGCCAGTGCACAAGGGGGTCAGTGAGTGACCTAGAAGATAAACATCTCAATGTAAAAAGAAATAAAACACAGTTTGGGAATCTCAAACTCAATAAAACAGTCATACCATATAAACAGCGTAACTATGCACTATGAGGCTAGACCAGGGCAGGTTTATTAGTGGAGACCAAGTGCCTGGCAAAGCTCTGTCCACCTTGCAATGCTCCGTAGACATGTAATGGGGAGATTAGGAGCTGTGAGAGCCACCAGTGAGGCATCACAGTGAAGTTATTCAGAACAGAGAGTGAAAATTATGCATATGCCAGCTGAGCTCCTGACGAGAATTGGGCCCTGAGTGATTGCTGAAAAAAATATATATTATTTTTCTTAACCAAGAACCTTTATTAAACAAAACATTCAAATAAAAACAAAAACTAAATCAAAAGTAACTCAGTAGAATACAAACTAGGAAAGCATTTGGTTTACACTTTCACAGCTCCTGCAGGACACATCCCAAGCACTCAGCTCAGATGAGTTGCTGGACCAATATAGTAATTAATTATACATAAATCTGATAAAAATTTAACTTAGAAAAATGCATGCAGTCCCCTATGTTTATGTTAGGAATATCCTAAGTATTAGCTTTCCATACAAATGTGTCAAACAGTAAATGAAGGCAGCACTTATTTAAAAGAATAAACTACAGCATTTTAAATGTGTTCTAAAAGTTTCTTGTCACATCACAATGTTTTGAAATTTGATTAAAGGTGTGCAAGAAAAACAAGATGCAAAAACCTCATTAAGAAGTAGAATAAGAGATAGCCCTGTTTTGTTTACCTCTTGCTCTGCAGTTTTAGACATCCTCTCATCAAGCCAGCAGCTAACTGAATGCAACAGAAAATGAGTGCAGTGGCAGGCCATTCAAGGGGGAGGGGCTGGGGGATGGGTAGTTTCAGAATGTAATCCATTTCAGTATGTAGTTTGTTTGTTTCAGTATATAGTGTATGTGAATTTTTCAGTCTACAGTGTATGTATTTCAGTACAGTGTATGTGTTTCACCATGTAGTGTATTTCTTTCAGAATATAGTGTATGTGTTTTTTTAAATATACTGTGTCTGTATTTCAGTATGTAATATATTTCTCTCAGTATATAGAGTATGCACAATTTTTCAATAGAGAGGGTAAGTGTTTTTAATATATAGTGTATTTGTTTCAGTATACAGTGTATGGAGATTTTTCAATGCATAGTGTATTTACTTCAATAGTATATGTATTTCAAGATAAAGTGTAGATGTTTCAACATATAGTGTATTTGTTTCAGTATAAAGTGTATGTGCTTTTTTCAATTTGTAGTGTATGCATTTCAATAGATAGTGCATGTATTTCAATATATATAGTGTATTTGTTTCAGTATATAATATATGCAGATTTTTTCAATATATAGTGTGTTACAATGTATAGCGTATTTGTTTCAGTAGATTGTTTAAAAAAACAAAAACAAGGCACTGCGTCAGCATGTGGTCTGTGCACGTGGGGGTGTCCAATAAAGTCCAGAGAGCAGTCAGGATCCGATATTTCAAAATGTATTAGAAGCAGAAAAAAATAAAATGGACTTAAAGCAGAACTTGTACATAACTTTCAAAAAAAAAAAACATAAGGCACAGGAAATCATATCTTTAACAAGAAAGAAAATTCCTGCCAAAAGGCACCTAGAATCTGGCTAGGCATCTGGTAGGTTTGCCTTCCTACCACACACTGACTCAACATTTCATTCACCTCCTTTTATACCAGTGGAGGCACATGACTTTGTTAGCTCCTCCCCCAACTTGCATCATAAAAGTGGGTCAATTCAGGGCCGCTCAGTCCTATAAGGAGTTGGACTGAGAGGGAGCTGAAGCACTTTTACAAGAGAGTTGTAAGTCTAAGGGCATTTCTGCATCACATTAGGAGACTTTAGTCCTTTTAAGTTAAACAGTATTATCTCTCTCCTTTTAACAGTGGCATGCTTTGCCTTTCTCTCTTTAAAAGTACTAGTTTAACCTTTTAATTTAAGCAAACAAATAAACACCACTTTTTAAATGATTCTTGGTTGTAATTCTGAGGTATAACATAACTCTGAACTTCTCACACTAAAACTAGCACAAAAGCTATTAATTTGTTCAGAATTCACCAGATAATGAAAACGCCATAACAAACTCTTTTCCGTTCGCATAGTCGCACGATCGCACAGTCGCACGATCGCACAGTCGAATGTGTGCATATCTGCAGTGAAAATTAATCAGAACAGCTTGTACTGCAAGCACAGAACATTCTGAACATTGGGGCTTTATTATTTAGAGAAAATGAACTGGAAATAAGGAAAGGGACAGAAAGACTGCTCAAAGCTGGTCAAGCTTGAGTAGGGGAATGACAGAGAAGGAGCAATAGTAAAAGGAAGAGATTAGAAGAGCAGGAGACTGTTGCAACAGATTTTTTTAATATTTTAGCCCACAATGTTCTCAAGTTACCTCCAAAACATAGGCAGGTAATTACATATGCTCTGTATCCATGAGAGCATATCCAAGTTCAGGGGGTCACCGACCCTACCACAGTCCTCCCCACTCAAGATGAAAACTAGTAGTTTTCACTACTTGCAATAGCATGTAGATCTCTTTTGTAAAACAAAAAGAGATGGAGCTTTAGCCCACCCACTCCCAAAGCTCCACCTCGAGGCCCTTTAATATTCTCTTTTTACTTAAATACAATGCATTTTCAAAATACAAATATATTCATTCCCCGAGGTCTACATTTGGTTCTAACATTATGTCTGCCCCAAATCGAGACATAAAGTCAGCATTACTATTAGCAGTTCCAGCTCTATGATTGACAGTGAATTTATATGGTTGCAATGTTAGATACCATCTCATAACCCTTGGATTACTATCTTTCATGTTATGTATCCATCGTAATGGATTATGATCTGTCCATACTGTAAATTGAGTTCCCCATAAATAATATCGTAGGGATTCTATGGCCCATTTGAGTGCTAAACACTCTTCTCTATTGTGGAGTACTTGGTTTCCTGACATGTAATTTGAGGTTGATATACAGTACTGGATGTTCTTCTCCATGATGGATTTGAGATAACACAGCCCCCAAACCAACATTAAAGCATCCGTCTGTAACAAAATGGTTTATCAAAATCAGGACTTTTAACACTGGGGAGGAACAAAGTATTGCTTTTATGGCAAGAAATGATTCTTCACATTCTGAATTCCAGATTACTTTTGAGGGTTTGTTCTTTTTGGTCAATTCAATTAGAGGGCTAGCTAAAGTAGCAAATTGAGGCACAAAATGTCTATAGTAGCCTGCTAGACCTAAAAATGAACGCACATGTTTTTTTGTGAGGGGACGAGGACTCTTGGCTACAGCGTCCACTTTCCCTACCTCTGGTTTTACCTGCCCATTACCAATTATAAATCCCAAATACCGGGCTTCCTCCATAGCAAAGAAACATTTGTTGGGGTTGATGGTGAGACCAGCTTGTTTATAGTCCTTAAAACAGCAGTAAGGTGTTTAACATGGTCTTCCCATGTTGGACTATAAATGATTAAATCTATCTAAATAAGCTGCGCTTATATCTAACGTGAGGTCTCAGGAGTTTATCCATCAACCTTTGAAAACTAGCTGGGCTCTGTGAGTCCAAATGGCATCATTGTGAACTGAAAAGATGCCAAAGGAGTGCAAAAAGCAGTTTTCTCTTTTGATTCTTTCTCAAGCAGAATTTGCCAGTATCCTTTAGTTAAATCAAGTATACTAACATATCTCGCTTGCCCAAGTTGATCAATGATGTCATCTATATGGGGCATTGGATATCCATCAAACTTTGATATTGCGTTGAGTTTTCGGAAGTCTAGACAAATTCTTATCCCTCCCTCTTTTTTAGGGACAAGGACCATAGGAAACGCCCATTCGCTATTAGCTTCTTCTATAATACCCATTTCTTTCATTCTTTCTATCTCTGTGATGACTTCTTGTTTTAATTTCTCAGGAATCCGATAGGGCTTTACTCTAATGGGTGTATTTTGAAATGTATGGATCTGATGACACATTTCCATAGTTTTCCCTGGGACTGTTGTAAAAGTATCATGAAACTGACTTAGAATGTGGGCTAGTTCTTGTTTTTGACTGTCTAGTAAAGAAGGATTTATTGTCAAATCTTTAGACAATTGTTCTCCTTCCAGTCTATCATATGCCAGCTCCATCTCATTGTCCAATGGGTTGAATACATACATGACTTCAGTAGGCCTATCATGCCATCTTTTTCAATAAATTGGCATGGTACACTTTTAGTTTTGTTTTCTGTCTGGTACTTCCACCAAACACGTAGTGGGGCTTAATTTGCTTCTGTATCACATAAGGCCCTTGCCATTTCATAAGTTAACTTGTTTTCAGTGGATGGAAGCAACAATAAGACACGATCCCCAGAGCTAAAGTGTTTTCACCCACCCTATGTCATATATTTCTTTCTGATAGTCTTGCTTGATTTGATTCTGTTCTTGTGCAACCTGAGTATACTTAGCTATTTTTTTACGTAGCTGCGTAACATAATCAAGGGTAGTGGGATTTTTCCAGGTGGTAATATCCTCCCACTGTTCCTTAACTACGTCTAGGAGACCTCTGGGATTCTTACCATATAATAGTTCAAATGGTGAGAATCCACTCGATGCTTGAGGTACCTCACGATATGCAAAAAGTAACAGTGGCAGATATAGGTCCCAGTGTTTACCCTCATCTTCCACATACTTTTGTATCCTTTTCTTCAGTGTTTTGTTGAAACGCTCAACCAAGCCATCAGTCTGGGGATGGTATGGAGATATGTAGACAGCTTCTACCCCCAGAGCTTGGTAGAGACATTTCAAAATGGCTGAACAGAAATTGGTTCCCCTATCCATTAAAATAACTTTTGGTATGCCCACTCTGCTAAATACCTTGAGCAACTCCTCTGCTATTTTATCCACTGTTATTGTGCGTAGAGGAATAGCCTCAGGATATTTTGTAGCATAGTCACACAACACAAGGGCAAACCTGTTGCCTTTAGTACTTTTGGGAGAGGTCCCATAATATCCATGGCCAATCTTTCAAAGGGCATAGCAACCAATGGTAAGGTTGAAAGGGACTTTGTCCTTTCTTGTAACCAGCACCACGCTTTGGCACTGGCTGCAACTTTGCAATATTCAGCCACTTGATCATGAATGCCAGGCCAAAAGAATCTATATAGTAACCTTTTAAAGTTCTATCCTTCCTGCATGTCCCCACATGGTACATCATGCGCTAAGAATATTAACTGTTCTCTATACTGACTAGGAACCACCAGCTGATCTACCATTTCCCCAGTTTTGGGATTTTGACAAACTCTATACAATTTATCCTGTTGCAGTTTATACATTGGAGGTGTACCTTCCACCCCATCAGCAATAACCTGGGAAAACAAAGGGGTTAGTGTAAGGTCATTCTTTTGGTCACTGATAAAAGAGTCCGACTTTACAGTTTTTACCATGGCATCATCACAACCTAAGTCCTTTGTTTTATTCCATGTCCATGTTTCTAGTCTCTTTTGTTTTTTTGATTTAACAGTTTTTCCAGGAACATCAAATAAGGTATCATCAAAAGGAAACAATTCACTGTCCATTTATTCCTGAGATGCTTGAGATCGTGTAGTCACAGCAGATATAGAAGAAGAAGCAGTCAATAAATTGTTAAATACAGGAAAGTCATGTTCCAATATCACAGGTACAGGTAATCTAGGAATCACGCCTATCTTCAGATGATGTGCCATGCCTGATGCAGTAATAGTAGCTTCTTGTACAGGATAGAAATGAATGTCCCCATGAACACAAGTCACCCTAGTTTTCTCTGAGTGTTTCTTTTGTAAGAGCACCACTGGAGTAGATCAGCACATACCAGGGTTTACTACTTTCCTGAATCAATCAATGCCATCACATCCTGTCCTCCAACATTAACAGACACAGTATATTGCCCCAGTTTGCTAAGGCCAGATGAGAAGGATCAGATTTTTTCTTGGGGCAGAATCTAGCGATGTGTCCCTTGGTCTGACACTTGTGGCAAATAATATCTGGGTTAAATGTTCTCATACTTTTTCTTTCCTCTTTCATCTTAGTAGAAGGACTAGTGGGTGGATGTTTTATCAATACTTGGGAAGTATTTGTTCCATGAGACCCTTTCTGACGATGTGGGTGAGCTGTAATATAATCTTCAGCTAAACTGACAGCTTTTTCTACTGTGTCAGGTTGATGTTCTCTTACCCACATTTGAACCTCATAAGGTAGTATTTTTACAAATTGTTCTAACACAACTGACTCAACCACTTGATGTATGGTACGAGTTGCAGGTTGTAACCATTTTGTGCACAAGTCTTGCAATCGAGTACAAGCTTCTTGTGGGGACTCAACAGTATGATATCTGAATGCTCGAAACCTTTGATAAGTCTCTGTACAGATGTCATACCTTTTTAATATTGCTTGTTTAACATGATCATAGTTGGTAACATTTGCAGGTTCTATGTGACTATAAGCTAGCTGAGCCTTGCCTGTGAGATATGGGGCTAAACAAATAACCCACTGATCCCTAGGCCACCCACAAGCTGTTGCCACTCTTTCAAATGTTGTAATGTATGCTTCAATATCATCACTGTCCATTAGTCTGGAAATTTTAATGTCCTTTGGGCCCTCACTAGGTAGTATAGGTCTAGTAGTTCCAATAGCCTGAATAGCCTTAAGAGTCTCCACCCACCTGGTCTCATTTTGTAGACGGTCTCTCTCATTTTGTAGATGGTCTCTCTCTCTCTCTCTGCTTCTCCAGATCGAGCTGTCTCACACATAACCATCTCAGCAAATCATATACTTCAGAAGGGGGATCCTCCTCCTTCTCCTCTTCTTTGACATCTTCGCCCCCAATAGCTTCTTCCGCTGCCTTTGGTTTACCAGTCTCTTTCCTTCTGACATCACCCAATCCAGCTGCTAGGGGTAGTTGAAATTTGTCCACCATGGTTCTGGTCCATGTACCTTCCGGTGCAGACATTTCCGCTTTCTCCATCTTCTTCTGCTCCTCTATAATGACTCTGGACAATATCCACAAGAAAGGTGGCTCTCCTTCCCTTGTGATATCCCACTTCTAACACCAAATGTGCACGTGGGGGTGTTCAATAAAGTCCAGAGAGCAGTCAGGATCCGATATTTCAAAATTTATTAGAAGCAGAAAGAAATAAAATGGACTTAAAGCAGAACTTGTACATAACTTTCAAAAATAAAAAAACATAAGGCACAGGAAATCATATCTTTAACAAGAAAGAAAATTCCTGCCAAAAAGGCACCTAGAATCTGGCTAGGCATCTGGTAGGTTTGCCTTCCTACCACACACTGACTCAACATTTCACATTCACCTCCTTTTATACCAGTGGAGGAGCACATGACTTTGTTAGCTCCTCCCCCAACTTGCATCATAAAAGTGGGTCAACCAGGCAGCTCAGTCCCATAAGGAGTTGGACTGAGAGGGAGCTGGAAGACTTACAAGAGAGTTGTAAGTCTAAGGCATTTCTGCATCACATTAGGAGACTTTAGTCCTTTTAAGTTAAACAGTATTATCTCTCTCCTTTTAACAGTGGCATGCTTTGCCTTTTCTCTTTAAAAGTACTAGTTTAACCTTTTAATTTAAGCAAACAAATAAACACCACTTTTAAATGATTCTTGGTTGTAATTCTAAGTATAACATAACTCTGAACTTCTCCACATAGAAACTAGCACAAAGGCTATTAATTGTTCAAATTCACAGATAATAAGCATATAACAAACTCTTTTTGGCGTCTTACATGGTCGTATTGATCGCACGCACCGCACAGTTTTAATCCAGCATATCTGCAGTGAAAATTTCATCAGAACAGCTTGTACTGCAAGCACAGAACATTCTAAACATTGGGGCTTTATTATTTAGAGAAATGAACTGGAAATAAGGAAAGGACAGAAAGACTGCTCAAAGCTGGCCAAGCTTGAGTAGGGGAATGACAGAGAAGGAGCAATAGTAAAAGGAAGAGATTAGAAGAGCAGGAGACTGTTGCAACAAATTTTTTTAATATTTTAGCCCACAATGTTCTCAAATTACCTCCAAAACATAGGCAGGTAATTACATATGCTCTGTATCCATGAGAGCATATCCAAGTTCGGAGGGGTCACCGACCCTACCACATGGTCTAAAAGCAAAACAAAATGGTTATATTAAATGCACACTGAAAATAGAAAATAGAGTTAAAAATCTACGTTTCGACCTTAGGTCTCCTTCAAGAAGTATCTAAAAGAGAGATTGTTTATGTGGATGTTTCAGTCTGTAGTGTATGTATTTCAATAGGTAGTGTATATGTTTCAGTACATAGTACATTTGTTTCAGTATATAGTGTATGTGGATTTTCAGCACTCAGTATGTGGATTTCAGTAGATAGTGTATGTATTTCGCTGTATAATGCAATCATTTCACTATATAGTGTATGTGTTTCACTATATGATATATGTATTTCAGTATACAGTATATGTATTTCACTATGTGATATATATATTTCAGTAGATAGTGTATGTGGTTCACTACGTTGCGTATGCATTTCACTATATGATGTATGTATTTCACTATATGATATATGTATTTCACTATGTAATGCATGTGTTTTACTATACAGCCAGAGAGTATGAATTATGTCCCTAATGGCTTGCCATACCCCTGACAGGAAAAATCCTACTAAGATATACCATGCTAACCTCCTCAAGAAATGGGATGAAAAAACACCAAAAGCTGTTTTACTAGTTTTACCAGAAACTGATAAAGAAGATATTGATGTAGCGTATGATATACTGGAACAAACTGTAACTGCTGATACTGTAAAGGTGAATGTTTCCTTAACCTCAGAACAAACTGCAGAAATTCATAATGTGCTAAAGACATTTAACAGTACTTTTACCACAGTACCAGGCCAAGCAAAAGGGGTCGAGCATGTAATAGTGCCAAGGAATGCTCGCCCAATTAGGCAAAAGACAGATTACCAGACCTGTTAAGAGCTGACGTGGTTAAGGAAATACAAAAAATGAAAGAATTGGGTATCATAGAAGAGTCGAGGAGTGCTTGGTTATCTCCAATTGTAATTGTAAACAAAAAAGAAGGGGGTGTTAGAATCTGCCTTGATTTTAGGAAACTTGATCAAGCGTCAGAATTTAACAGTTATCCTGTGCCCAGAATAGATGATTTGGTGGACAGACTGGGGAGTGCAGAGTATATCAGTACCCTCGGACTCACCAAGGGTTACTGGCAGATCCCTTTAGCTAAAGAATCCAAAGACAAAACTGCATTTGCCATTCCTGTTGGATTCTATCAGTTCACCACCATGCCATTTGGTTTACATGGCGCTCCCGCTACATGGATGTAATTGTATCCCCTCATACTGGTTATTGTGCTGCGTACCTGGATGATAGTCTGTTGATTAGGGGGAACCAGATCTGACGAGGCCAGAACAGGGCAATCAGAATAATTCTGCCCCCCTTTGCCTCCAGTTTGAGCATTACCGTCTGAAGTAAGGGAAGAGGAGGAAATGCGTATAGAAAGCGTTTTGTCCACTGCAGCCTGAATGCATCCTGACAAAAAATGTCAGGTCCTGGATTTCTGGAGCAGGAGAGAGGCAGTTTTGCATTGAGTGGGGATGCAAAAAGGTCCAGGTACAGAGTTCCCCGCTCTTCAAAGAGTGACTGAATGACGGTTAAGTCGAGAGACCACTCGTGAGGATCTGTCTCCATTCTGCTGAGACAGTCTGCCAGCTCATTTTGTACCCCTGGCAGGTAAACCGCTTGAATCTGTGGCCGGTTACATAAAACTTGGCTTATGATTAGCCTAAATAGATGCTCTTAGGACTTAAAAGTGGTCTTGTCTAAGTCTGGCAGATAAGACTGTTGCAGGATCAAAAAATTTTCTTGACTTACACAAGACAGGTCTTACCCTGATGTTGCCTAGCAACATAGATTGGGCTTTAAATCAGACTTGTACACTGCTGAAGGAAAAAAAAACAAGATGGCTACCAATTGCAAGAACAGAGAGTTATGTTGACAACAGTAGTGAATGTACTAAATAGTGCTACAGAAGAAACTGGTATTCTGCAGCACACTAGTGGTGAGAAACTTTTTTTTTTCAAACATACTGCTTACTTTAATTTTTGAACTTGTATGACTTCTTTCCTTTTTGTTTGATGTCGGGAACACAGGAGTCTTTTCAAATCTGTTGCCAGATACAGCTGCTCACTGTGCAGTTTTTATACTGGCCCAACCAGCCCCTGTATAGCACTCTCCTATCCCTTTCATACTCAGCCTTCCTTCAGACTCAGGCACCTTCATCATTTCCCCAATATTGGTATAATTCAACACTCTCTTATACTCAGCCCCCACATATACATTCCTATCTCAGTCCACTTCTCCTACCCAGCCTCCACCCTGCCACTCATACTGAACCCCTCGGGGTGGGGAACAATGCCCTGTGCAGCAGGCATTATTTAAGTAAATAAGGGCCAGTCGGGCACTGTAAAGTTAGCTACCATGCGGCTTCAATAATCCCCCCATCCCATCTGCATAAAATCTGTCACGGGACTAATTCGGTAGATGCCGCGGTGTGGCTAGGCTGTCTGACAGTTCTCGTTGCCTTCCACTTCTGACTGGGTGTTGTTTAAGAGCTGCAAGTGTGACTTGTTACGTCACAGTCTCCCGGATACTGAGTCTCCTGCTTCCAAATTCCTTGGGGCAATTATATTTGCTGCCAGAGTGGCAGCTCTGGTAGATGCAGAGAGGTGCACTTGTACTGCCCCATCTCTCGCCCACATGGAGCAGGCCAAAGCCTGAGCTCCATACAGGTTAGAGTAGTAAGTGCCGCCTGGCATTTTCACTTTTAGCGCATTCACTCGCGCTACCGGCAGCAGCCCCAGGATAGATTTTATTGATACAGCAGGATGGAAGCATGTTCAGAGCTCAGAAAGTGCAGATCAAGACAGCCTCAACGTATTGTGTGCCATGTATTCCGTAACCAGCAAATTGTTTGTCTGTTACCATGCCCCCCTTCTCCCCTTCCCCCATCCTGGAAAAGAGCAATACTGCTTAGTATGCTTTTTTCTGGTGAAACTTTCAAGTAAGCAAAATAAATAATAAATGGCACATTATGTTAAAATCAGATTGCATGAAGTGTGTAAGGAAGTTTATAGATTTTTCTGCTTTATATACAGTGAATGGAATACTGTATTATGTTCACATTTATTTACAGAAAGAAAACCAAAAATAATTGATTACCTATGCATCTCAGCCCATATTTAATATGAATGCTGGTTGCTGTTATGGCTGTTTTGATTAAATTGTTTCTTTTGAGTGTTATTTTATTTTAAATTATATTTTGGTTATAGATGATTAACTGAGCCAGAATTCCCTTATGAAGGGGTATTCCCCAAAACGCAGGCGCTGTTTTTGCTAGTTGCTGTTTTTGGTTGGATAATAAATTGTTTTTATTCAGATTTTGATTTTGATTTTGGTGAGTGGGCTTGATTGATCCAATAAATGTTTGAGTAGTTTCAGGGCTCGACTGGCTGTAGCTCCTCTGCTATGAGATGTTTTTTGCCTTATATTCATTTGTCCAGCTCCAGGCTCAGTATAAAATACCCCAGGGATTCTTTCACAAGTATTTGCAGCTAAAATCTTATTTGCGGCCAATGGAGGAAGCACTGGCAGCAGTGGCTGAAAACCCCTTACTAATAATAAAATTACTTCTATCACAGAGACAAGGTACCACTCTAGACCACGGTATCAGTCTGACGTACCTTGCTTTGGGAGAGAAACCAGAAGACTCTACTGAGTCGATAAGAGCCTGTTGGTCCTTGAAATTGGGGACTGACCTACCGGTTACTAACTGGAAGATGGCCTCCCCACTTATGCTTAAGGCCTCGGGATCCCCATATTGGAAAGAATTTGCATGGAAATTACGATATAGATTTTTCAGCACTCCTGCTGTGGTAGCTAGTTTTACAGGCAATCCTGAAGAAAAGTGCTGGAGGGGATGTGGAGCAGTACATGCAGACCAGACTCATATATTTTGGAATTGCAGCATGCTGGGTCCTTATTGGGGGGAGGTAGTGCAGGAGCTGGTGGCAATATATGAAAACCCAGGTCATTTACCTCTGGGTATATACTGACAGCTACTACCCCATTTGGTCTAAAAGTAGAGAAGAATGTATACCTGCAAACTACATTGCTAATATTGGCAGCAAAAAAGGTAATAACCATTCTATGGGGAACGAATAGGCTGCCAACTAAGGGAGAGTGGCTAAACTTGACAAGAGAGATATATAGGATGGAGAAGATGGCGGCCAGAGTATGGGATAGAGTGGAGATATTCCATACAAAATGGAGAAAATGGATTATGTATCAGTTAAGCGCTTATTCAGACTTTGTTCCCTGAAGCTAATCAAATCAATACTGGAGAAATGTTAAAACAAGACTTGTCTAGTTCATGCGATTAATTAGTCCTGATGCTGGGTGAGAGTTTTTTTTGTAAGTCCAATGTATAATTATATAAACTGAACGAATATATCTATGTAAAATGTCTTGTATAATGTATAAATGTCCTCATGCCTAATAAAAATGTTATTATAAAAAAAAAGGACAAAGGTAAGGAGTCTTCTTCCAGGTGTTCATCCGTTCAGCTCCCCTTGGCTCACCAACCCCACAAACCTTCAGGGTCAACCTAAGAGGGAAAGGCATCTTCAGGCATGCCTTCAGACTTGGGCCATAAGTCCAGTGGTTTGTCTGACAAGCCCAAGCACTTGGACGACTACACCAGGTACCAGGAGTCCGTCCGACACCAGATGCCTCCACCCCCTGCTAAGGGGAAGCCTCCCGCATGCAACAAACATCCCGTTAGCCAGGCTAGCTCGGCCTCAGGTCAGGACTTGGCCCCATCGACTGATAAGAGGCCGTCAGGCACCATGACTCAAGCATCTGCCCCTGCTCCAGGGAATCAGTCGCCAGATGACTCTCAATCGAAACCGGATGCTGGATTGGACGACAGGTCTGCCTCTGATACTGAGCCAGACCAGCAGCCTGATACCATAATAGAAGGATCCCCTGAGTGGACACCCACACCAGATGTCCCTAAGGGTCCGACTCCCAGCCCTTTGGATCTGACGCCCACACCACCGGTCATCCTGTTAGTGGACTTTGACACCTTGTTCACCTCCTGGTAGAACACAGTAAAAAGGGATCTGCTCTACAGGCATCTGGAGCCTTCCCCAAAGGAAACTCCTGCAATGCCTCCTCCACCCACTGATGGTCAGGTGCCCAATGAGGGCTTTCATCCACTGTCTGGCCCAGTAAGAAGAATGAAAAGGCACCCATCATTGGTACCTTCTTCATGCAGTCGTCCGCTGTCATCCTCTGGAGAGGACTTAGGGAACTCTTCATCAGATTATTCTTCCGGAGAAGATCTGCCACTACCTTCCCCTAGTCTGAGGGACTCCCCTAGGTCCCCCAGATGACCCCTCATTTCTGGATGCAATGAGGCATATTCAGACAATTTACCAGTGGGACATCGAGGAGCTTGATCCTGAGAGGTGCCGCTTGGCTAAATTTTTAGGATCCAAGGACCTAAAACCCTTGGTTATCCCACCCTTGGTGGAGCCTTTTCAGGACATAACTAGGCTCACCTGGCAGTACCCCTCCACAATGCCTGCTGTGCCCAGAAAGGTGGACAGGCTGTACAGGACTCCAAGGCAGACTCCATGGTGCTCGCAGAAGCTCATGGAAGAGCTCAACAGCCCAAACACATGAGTGTCCAGCCTCCAGACCCAGAATCTAAAAAGCTGGACCACATGGGATGAAAAGCCTATACTTCTGCCACCGGGGCAATTTGTTCCCTAAATTTTTTAGCTCATATGGCGACTTACCAGAAGTGGGAGAAAACCATGGACCTGGTGAAAGCTCAGCCAGATTCTGACAACAAGAATGAGCTCATGGCTTACACACAATTGAGCATGGATGTAGATAAGCATGTGCTTAGGTGCTCCTAGGACTCAGTGGATATGGCAGCCGGGGCTGCGGCCTCAGGCATCTGCATGAGGAGGCACACCTGGCTTAGAGTGTCAGGATTCCACCAGGACCTGCAGGATACCATCCTGGATGCCCCTTCCCAGGGCTCTGTAGTCTTTGAGCAATAAGCAGAGAAAGTTATCCTGGGACTTCAGGACTCTGGCAAGGCGGTAGCTGAGGTACACAGGATGTACAAGTCAGAACTGCCCACCTCCTGTCATCGTCCTTTTCGTAAGAACCAAGGACAACAAAGGAAAAGGCAACCTCAGAATAAAGGAGCCTTCAAGTGACATGGCCACTCTGTCTCTACCGGCACCCAGGGCCCCAAGCATCCTAAGGTGCCCTTAACCCCCTTGCCCAACCCCCAAACACAGCATGACTCCCTGCCATCCCTTCCCCATCCTCAGATTCCATTGGGGAGATGGTAGGAGGGAGATTCTCCCTCTGCCTGTCAGGGTGGTGCAGTATCACCTCAGACCTGTGGGTCCTTCAGACAATACAGAGGGGCTACTCCCTAGAGTTTCTAAGCTGCCCCCAGACAATCCTCCTGTTCAGTCCCTTCACTCAGCCAACCACGCTCTTCTTCTGAAGGCAGAGATCCAAGCCCTCCTACAGAAGAAGGCCATCCAGGTGGTTCCACCTACCCAGCAGGGCAAAGGCTTCTACTCACATTTTTGTCTGGTTCCCAAAAAATTGGAGATCTCCTCCCTATACTGGATCTCAGTCAGCAGAATCAATTTATCCAGTAAAGGAGATTCAGAATGGTGACACTAGCAAGCCTCTTGCCCATGATTCATCGTGGAGATTGGCTATGCTCCCTACATATGCAGGATGCGTACATGCACATCAAGATCCTGCCTTCACATAGGAAGTTCCTGCACTTCCTGTTTCAAGGTCAGCACTATCAATTCAGGGTACTTCCATTTGGCCTCTCGTCAGCAGCACCAAATGTCTGGCAGTAGTAGCAACAGCCTTGAGAAGGGAGGGTCACTTTGTCTAACCTTACCTGGATGACTGGTTCATTTCTGCCCAGGCAGAAGACCAGCTCACTGATGCCTTGCAGGAAACAGTCTCCATGTTCCAGTCCCTGAGCATCACCCTGAATTGATCAAAGTCACACCCCTGACCCTCCCAAAGGCTTCAATATATTGGGGTGGTCCTAGACACCATTCAAGGCAAGGCTTTTCTGCTGGAATACAGAGCAGAACGGCTAAGAGTAGTTGCCCGCAGAGTGCAGAGTGCAGACCTCAGACCTCAGACCGAGTCGCAGCAAGAGTTGTCCTGCAGCTTCCAGGGCACATGGCAGCTGCCATAACCATGGTACCCTTGGCAAGACTGAACATGAGGACTATTCAGTGGCACCTCAGAGTTCAGTGGGACCAAGGCGTAGACGAACTGGACCACCCTATCTGAATTTTGGAGGCTGTCCATTGCTCTCTTCTGTGGTGGTTAAGTCCAGTCAACCTCAAGCTGGGAGTTCCCTTCCAGAGACCGAACCCAATGCAGATCCTTACGACAGATGCTTTGGGTCTAGGCTGGGGAGCCCATCTGGGTGTACACCGAAGAAAGGGTTCCTGGAATGTAACAGAACAGTCTCTTCACAGCACTATTCAACCTAAACAAACAAGGGGGTACTCACTCCTATCCCCTTTGCAGAGAGGCCATGAGAGTGTGGTGCTGGGCAGCAGAACCCAATCTGGACATCATGGCTATTCACGTGCCAGGGATCCATTTGGGCCACCTCAAAGTGTTGGGACCCCTTTTCATGTCCCATTCCTCAAGTCTTGGAGTATCTCTTGCACCTCTATGACTTCTTATATATATATATATATATATATATATATATACACACACACATACACACATACACACAACCTTGCCTGTCCTCCATTCCCCACCGGATATCATACTCGGAGGGCCTCTCTGTAGGGAACCAGGAGAGAGAACCCAACACTCTGCAAATCGAGGCAAGACAGAGGACGATAGATATAACCCAGATAGACCATCTTAGGGTAGCTGGTTCATTCCACTGGGGTGTCAGACAGACGAGGCATACTGATGAGTCCTGGTAGGACGAAACACGTGTATGTCTTCTGTTGGCACCCTTTGCAAACTGTGTGAAAGGCCTTTCGGCACCATGCATTTCTGCTTAAAGTTGAACCAGCATAATATTCTGTGGTGATTTGCATATGCAGCCCACGATGCTTTGCATTGTAGGGGCATGTGTGATGATATATATATATATATATATATATATTACATATGTAAGCAACCTTGCCTGTCCTTTGGAACATTGGAGCCTATGGAGTGATTTCTGATGTGGTTGGTGAGTATTCACCTCTGACTGTGCATATATATATGAAATCACTCTGTAGGCTCCAATGTTCCAAAGAATAGTTTATTTCAAGACACACACATGGTCTGCACACTTGACATGTTTTGGACATAGGTCCTTTTATTTTGCTTTTGATAAAGGACCTATGTCCGAAATGCTTAAGCATGCAGACCATGTGTGTCTTGAAATAAACTATTCTTTGGAACATTGGAGCTTACAGAGTGATTTCTGATGTAGTTGGTGAGTGCTCACCTCTGACTGTACCTACTCTTATGTTTTGGGTTGAAGCACCACCACTCCTTGTACAGCCTTTTTGTGTTTCTGTCTGTTACTTTGTTTGATCAGGTCACCACAGGAGCCAACGGTGCTGCACAATAGTATAACTTCAAATCAGGCATCGCCAAGACCCCCTTTTCCCTTGGGAAGGACAACACCTTACCAGTAACTCTGTGTCTATGCCTCCTCCAGACAAAACTCCTAATGGCTTTATTTATTAGTTTCCAGAATGACACTGGAAAATTAATGGGTAAGGCCTGAAACAGAAACAGAAATCTTGGTAGGATATTCATTTTAAAGGTGGCTATCCTTCCCCTCTGGAGAGAGTGGAAGGACCTCCCATCTGGCCAGATCTGATTTAACCTCTGCCCAAAGTTTATTGTAATTTATCTTGAAAAGTGAATTTATATGAGGAGTTATCTTAACTCCTAGATATTATACCGTGTTATTTGCAGCTAACTTACAGGGAATTTGTTTGGAATTTTTTGGGGAAGGTCCCGGTTATTTTAATTGCTTTGGATTTTTCAATATTTATCTTACATATGCGACCATAACTATTCAATTCCTGCAGCAGAGCCGGCACTGATGTCTGGTGAGGTGAGGAAGAAATGAAAATTACGTACCCTACCGTAATTCCTGATCTTCTCTTGTATCTTCACCATTCATACTTACTGGAGTGTTGGCAGAATGGCGCACCCTGCAAGGCTTTTTTTTTTTTTTTAAAGTTTGCCTAAGCACCACCCTCGAGAGTGGCGTCATCGTCATCTGAGGCGGCGATAGTAGCGACCGACTCCTCCTCCAACTCAGTTCTGTGAGCCGGAGAGGCAAAAGTGAGAGCAGAGAATATAGATAGCGAGGCAAGATAGCCGAGGGATAGCAAAGCAAGGAAGAATGAACTGAAAAAGGAATAAGCCGATGGAGGAAGGACAGAGGAGATAAAGTATCCCTAGCCTAGGGACTGCAGGGCCTTCTTACCTGGGTGACTCTAGGAGGAGAGATAAAGTAAGGAGATGAGAAAATAGAAGAAGAAGAAGAAAGAGAAGAGAGATGGGATGTTGAAGGGACCAAATGCTATGAGCATAGTTACTTAGAGCTGAAGGCTCGATAAGAGGAAGCAAGAATCCCTGGAGATAGAGCTGAAGAGAAGGTTCACCAAACCCGCTAGACAGACTCTGGAGGCATAGTCCTTATCCTCAACATGCCATTATTATTGATACCCCCTCGGGTTCCTGGCGCGACAGGCCTAGAATTGAGGACACCGAGGAGGAAAAAGGAACCCCAGGCAGCAGGAGAGTGCTGCTCTGGGACTTAGAAAAAAATGTAAGCCTTTCAGGTGTTTTAAGCATAGAAATGGGACTCAGACAGGCTGGCCAAGGCTTAGGCTGGCGGTTGTATATGGTCAGCACAGCTCTTCTTAAAATTGTCCAGGAGGACACTTAAAAGGAGAAACCAATATGCAAACTAGCAAGAAGGGAGATTACCTTCTCATTTCCCTTCTTGTTTGTTTTTTCCTTTTTTTTTTTTTACAGAAGAAATTTGAGGTTGGTTGCATGACTCCAAAATCAAGATGCCTACAGCAGTCGAAAAGAGTTCCCTCAGCATTTTTTCTCTTTTTTTTTTTTTAAAAAGAAAAAAGGAACAGACGTGCCCGTTCCTCTGCTCTGCAGGGCAAGAATAGGGGGGGGGTTTGATTCAGGGCAATATCTGGAACTACAGGATTGCAGGATCAACTGAATAGCCTGAACCAGGCCAAAACCCCAGAGATATCTTGTCAGGATAACGGCAAGAGATAGTTGTGCAGTCTGATTGCCAATGCAATCCACTGAGATGGCATCTGAATCTTAGAGTAATTAATTTTTCTGAAAATTAGACCCCCCACAAAGAAGGATTTTTTTTTTTGAAAAATTAAGCAATTTTTCCTAGTTTTTAAGAAAAAATTTTTTTTTTTTTTGCAGAGAGAGAAGGAGGCGGGAGGTGGAGAAGCCACAGGAAGAGGCCACTGAGGGGATGGTGGGCGGGAGTAAGTAATGAATGGTGAAGATACAAGAGAGATCAGGAATTACGGTGGAGTGCGTAATTTTCATATCTTCCTTGTCAATCTTCACCATTCATTACTCCTAGTGAGTACCAAGCTCCTCTTCCCTGGAGGAAGAGGTAATACCCTGAGGGAACAGACCCCAGCCTTCTGCTGGTGAGAAAACAGAAGGAGAAGACCTGGCTTATTCAGAAAGCCTAAGTGGGAGAAGAGCTAGGAGGTGCCTCCCGAAGAGCCGAGGGAGGAGGGAGCCCTGTAAAGTCTCCTAGCTCTGGAGAGAAAAGACAAGGTCCCAGGAGAATGAATCCCCCTCGCTTGGGCCAGGGTGACAACCTGGAAAGATGAAGCCATGCCGTCCCCTGATGCAGATCGCTGTCCCAGCAAGCCTGAAGCCACCTCATTGGCGCCATAAGATGCCCTTGCTTGGTGTCTTGCCAGCTCCAGGCCTACAGCGGAGAGGACAGCGGCTTGTCTGGTTTGCTCCGTGTCAGGCATAGATGCCAGCAGCTGGGACATCATCGACCACAAATGCGGTTATAGGCAGCGTGGTGAGCCTGATGTGATGCAATACATGCACTGCTTGCGAAAGGAACACTCTTAAGCCCCATGAGAACTGGAGAGAGTCCGAATCGATTGGGCGGTCGTGCGCCGACAGCGCACCCAGAAGGAGTATTCAGGTATACCAAACCTGAGGGCGGGTTGGGAAGGGAACCTAGAGACTCAGAGGGGCACAATACTCGCTGGCAGTCCGCCGGGGCTGGGGAAAAGCGGCAGGGAACTGCCAGGACGGATAGACACCTCCTGGAAGGGATAGGCCAGGAAGGTACCACCAGATGCTGGGCACTGAATTCACCAAGGAATTCGCATCTCCCGTTCAGGTATTGTCTCTCGAACATGAATCAGATCCCTCACCATCCTCGAGAGAAGAAGCTGATATTCTGTAGAAATCAGCATCGGAGGACTGTAGATGAGCAGGGTTCCTCTCCCTCAGAGGAGGGAGGCGAGGATGATGTGGAGCTGGAATGCTCAGAGAGATTCCCTGGTGGGAGAGTCGAAAGACCTGCTCATGCATGTATCTAACATATGAGGAAGGCCGCTGCAGAACCTCTGAACTGCTCCCAGGATAACGGACCCGTGGGACCGACATGGCCAGGCGGGGTGGTGAAGGCAGAGAGGGAGAGAGGGCACCTCCGAGGAGAGCAACTGCTCTGCAGGGCTCTGGAATCCGGAAAAGGAGCCTAGTAGGAGGGATCCGGATATCAAACCAGGCCATGAGCGGAACTCTGGGGAAGCGGAGCCTGGAAGAGCCCTGGGGGAGAAACTCCCCTGCGACGATGCCGGGACTGCATGGATCCAGAAGGGCAGTCCGCACAAACCCGCCGGAGGACACCCTAGAACCCTGGGGGGAGGGACGGGGCTCTGCACTATGGCTCCTGGCCACCCCCCCTGAGGTGGCCAAAGAAGACCGGGCAGCAGGCCACCTGCCCCTCAACCCCTCGGATTCTGAGAGGGCCCTCCTCCTCGACTGCAACGTCCCCCTGTCCCTAGAGGAGGCAACAGCACCCCGGGGGGTAGCCATCACCGAGCCTCCAGAGAGGGGAGCCTCCCCCTCCGTCACCCCCACGTCTGCCCCCCGGGACTCTCGGCCACCCCCAGCCAAGGAACCCTCAGGAGATGACGGTAAGGGGGACAGAGGGAGGGGCCCGCTGCGCCACCTGGTACCCCTAGCCACCGAGGACCCAGATCCCGAAGAATGGGGGTGCCAGGATGGGTCCACATCTGAGTCATCGTCCTCCGAGGAGGACGAGACCAGCAGGACCTCGATGCTGGCCACCCCAGGGGTCCCTGAGGCCACGGGGCCACGAACGGCCCCGGTACCAAGGGTGACACCGCTCGCCCCACACCGGCAGCAGGAAGGCCTAACCCCACACCCCCAGCGGCTCCGGCAGGCCCGGCACCACCCGGGGGAAGGGGAAGGCCAACGGCACCGCCGGCAGCGTCGGGAGGTGGAGCGGCACCGTCGACGGTGCCGCCATGTCCACCGGCACTCGCGAACGGCGCCGAGGCCAAAGCGGCACCGCCAACGGCGCGCACTCAATCACCGGTGCCCGAACGCGCCCGGGATCCAAGCGGGCGCTGTCTCGATCACCGCGCCGGATCCGGCGGGCGCCAGAACGGCGCTGCTGATCACCGGCACCACGAACGGTGCCGGGATCCGAAACGACGCTGCGAGGCGGCGTCGAGGGTCCACCCAAGCCGGGCCCAAAAGCCAAGGGCCTCGACACGGGGGGAGCCTGCACCTCCGAAGAGGTGACTGCCGAGGCGGTGTCAGCGCTGCAGCCCCGGGAGGGGCTACGACGCTCCCCCAACACCGCGGAAGGGGCCTCCTCCTCGGCAAGATAGGATGAGGAAACCCCCTCCTCCTCGGACCGTATAGGCCTGGGAGGGACCTGGGGAAGGGCCTAAAGATCTCGCCCGAGATTCCCGTGAGCGATGCCGTCCCCCGAAAGTCGGCGGAGCCTTGCCGAGCTTGAACGTGCGGACTTCAAGGACGTGATGGTCCATCGAGAAACCGGCGTCGCACGAATCCATATCATGGTTGGGTCCCAGGCAACGAAGGCAAACGTCATGCCGGTCCGAGACGGAGAAATGCCGGCCACAGGAGCACCGACGCATAGGGGCGCGGCCCGTCTTCGAAGAACGCTTAGCTCCAGAACCAGACATAACGCGAAACCAACGAGACTAAAACACAGTAGGAAATACACCCGGCGCCGAAAGATAGAAAAAAGAACAGTCTTACCGTATCGGCATCGAGTGCAAGGAAAACAGAGTCGGTAACTATGAAGATAGAAAAACACTGAAGCGCTTCACGCAGACAGGTGCTGCCTCGATGGCGGGAGAAACAGAACTGAGTTGGAGGAGGAGTTGGTCGCTACTAACTGCCGCCACAAGATGATTTACGATTACTTCCTAGGGCGTGCCATACAAATCCTCAAAAAGCCTGCGGCGGGTGCGCGCCTCCAGCTAACACCCAGGAAGTAATGAATGGTGAAGATTGACAAGGGAAGATGAGGGAGTCATCAGCATAAAGAGATGTTTTATAGATCCTACCCACTGCTGCAATTCCTGATATATTTTCATTGCTCCTAACTGTTATTGCCAGGGGTTCAATGTACAAAGTGAAGAGCAATGGAGAAATAGGGCAACCCTGTCTTGTTCCATGCTGTAGGTGGAACCGTGGTGTGGTGACCCCATTTACCTTGATCATAGCCTGGGGTGAAGCATACACCATATCAACGTGGTCTCTGAACTTCGGTCCCAGCCCCATTTCCTCCAGGGTCCTGCACAGAGACCCCCACTCCACCTGATCAAATGCCTTCACTGCATTCATAAAGATGGCCAGTGCTGGATCTTTAATCGCTGTTGCCACATGATTAGATTCAGAAGGTGTCTTACATTGTCATGAATTAATCTTCCATTAATAAACCCAGTCTCATCTGGGTAGACCAGCATCTCCACACAGCCCAGGAGCCTCCTGGCCAGGATGGAGGCAAAGATTTTTTGGTTCACATTCAGTAGAGAAATGGGGTGGGAGGAGCCACACAGGGTGGGGTACCTACCTATGTGCATATTGCCAAATGGGAGGAGCCCCCTTTCCCTCCTGCACTTCCCTGAACACCCTTCCCAGGTGAGGAGCTAAGTATTCTCTAAACATTTTATAAAATTCTGAAGAAAGGCTGTTAGGGCCTGGTGCCTCCCCCCCTTTGAGCCCCACCAGGACAGTTGTTATTTCGTCCTACATGATGGGGGCATCCATTATTTCCCTCTGTTTCTGAGTCAACTTTTTAGCCTTCCCCCTTTGAGAAGAAAAACTCTGTTTCTTCTAAGTAGTTATTGACTTGCTCCCATGAGTAGAGTTTCTTATAAAATTCGAGGAAGTGTTGGGAGATTTTAACAGGGTCCGATTAGTACTGTGTGGACTTTTGGTCTTTCCTAATATGTAGGACTAGCTTGCTTGCCACCTCCTTTCAGAGTTGCCAAGCAAGCAATCTCCCTGTTTGGTTCTTTGCCTCATAATATCTTTGCCTTGAATATCTCAGAGACCCCTCTAGTTTGTTGTCCAGTAATTTATTCAACTTTCCTCACCTTGCCATTGAGGACAGTTTTGTGCATGGCTTCTAGATCAAACAACCAGGCCTCTAAGTCAGACTGTTCTTTCAGCCTCATTTTTTTTAACCTGCGGCATAACTTATGGTCTTACCTGTCATCAGAGCTTTAAACCCATCCCGCCATATTGCTGGTGAAAAGGCCTGGGGAGAGTTTGTGGTTGTGAATTCCATAAGGGATTTTTTAACTAACTACTTATATTCTTCTTAGTTTAAAAGTGAGATGTTTAGTCTCCAAGTGGAGTTTTTAATAATGGGAGAAAGTGAAAGCTCCATATAGACCATAGCGTGGTCTGATATTGTTCTGGGGAGTATTTGCAATGCATCCAGAGTATGGATCCACTCCGAAGAAATAAACAGCATGTCTAGTCTAGGGTATGCTTTTTTTTTTGTTTTAACTTCAAGTTTATTGATTATCAGGTCTGACATGTTGCTCTGATATACAGTTTAAGATCACATACATCTGATAATGTTAAAATTACAAATGCTCAAATCTCACATTGGACTTTTCTTACCACAAAAGAAAATTTGTCTACAATAATTTGTATGGACCATAATGCTCTTTCCCAATATTAGATCCACATACTATTCTCTGTTCATGTAAGGACTCAGAACAGTCAAATAAAAATCTTAAAAAATTAACCAGCTAATCACTCATGACAGGCTTAAATTACATCCTCCTTACATTTACTCTATCTTTCCGTTCCTTATGTTTAAGATAGGTCTGTGGACCCTCCTGTAGGGACCATAACCCCTTCTTGCATATATTGATGCCATGGCATCCAGATTTGGAGCAACCTTTCCTTTTGTAATCTCAAGTTACCCGTAATTCTTTCCATGACTTCCAGATGAGCCATCCTAGCCCTCCATTCCTGTACTGTAGGAGGCTGCGGTGACAGCCATCTAGCCGTAATACACTTCAATGCTGCTAGCCTCATTATTTGTGCTAACATGGTGGCCTTCCTAGGCCCATGAAGCAGAGTTGGGAGACCCAAAACCAGTTCCTCTCCTGAGAATGGAATTTGCAGGTCCGTTATTCTCAATAACAGAGTATGTACCCCCTCCAGAATGACTGATGCCCAGGGCAGCTCCAAAACTTGTGAGTTTGTGTTCCTATTTCTCCACATCCCCTCCAACACAATTCAGAATAATGTTGGCCAAAATGCTTCACTGTGGTAGGGGTGAGAAAGTATCTTAAAGCTATCTTCCAATGAAACTCCCGCCAAGTTGGGGAACTGGTTACTGCCCAGCCTCTGCTGAGTCTTTTGTCCCAGATAGATTGTGTTATAACAATATCCAGTTCTCTTTCCCATTTGTCTTTAATTCTATCTATTCCTGATAAAAGATTACCCAATAATAGTTTATACAGTTGGGATAAAGGGTGGAGGTTACCGTTGATTGTTATGCACCCATAAAAAAAATCTTCTAAGTCCGTTCTGTCTCTATTTATTTTCTGAATTCTGTTGAAGGAGGTTATATAATGACGGACCTGTAAAAATCTGAAGTGGTCCTGTTTCTGTAGGTTAAATTTGTTGGATAATTGTGTAAAGGATAGACAGATACCCCTCTCCAAACACTGAGCAAATGTAGATAACCTTTTTGTAGCCCACCTCTTAAAACCCACATCCCATCTAGGTGGAGTGAAAGAAGGTTCAAACCTTATTAAAGAAAGCGGGCCAAGACCCTCTGGGGTATTCATAAGTTTTCTCAGTTTCCGCAAAATCTTCAGAGAATGGGCCACCCAAGGATTCAGCCATTGATTTTGATGTCTAAATGGTACTGTGTTTGTAGGAACTGCCCAGAGTGCCCAGTCTCCAAAAGATTCCTCTTCTAATAAGTACCAACCCTACTCCATTCTACGTTAGGCCCAGGTACATAACTGTGCCCCTCTAGCCACCAAGAAATAAAAATAAAAATGTGGGAGAGCTAAACCTCCCCTTTCTCTGGGAGCCTGCAATAGAATCTGTGCTAGTCTTGGGCGTTTGTTATTCCACAGGAATCTCTGGGTCACTTTCTGAAGTTTAATCCAGAAATCCCTAGGGATCTGTATTGGCAGAGTCTGGAAACGAAAGAGGAGTCTGGGTAGGGCATTCATCTTAATAGTTTGTGCTCTACCGTAGAGTGTCAGTGGCAATATTTGCCATTTAGCCATATCTGCTTGCAGAGCTTGAAATAGCTTCAAGTAATTATTTTTGTAGAGCTGAGTCAAATCTACCGATATCAAGATCCCCAAATAACGTATACAATTCTTGTTAGCCCAGGTAAATGGAAAGGAAACCTTAAATGCCTGTGAAGGAGTACCACTCAAGACCAGTGCTTCTGATTTAGAATGATTAATTTTATAACCCACTAACCTGCCATATTCTGCTAATTCACCTATAAGAATAGGGACTGAGGTTAGTCTAGGGTATGCTTGATGTGTTAGGATCAACAGGTGTAGTCTTTGACCCTTGGATTAATAAATCTGCATGCTTCCATTAGACCTGTCTCCCTGGACAAACCAGTTAAGCACTTCATGGCTGGGCTGCTTGGTTCAGATCAGACCTCTGATCTGTCTAAACAAGGATTTAGCACAGTATTAAAATCTGCTCCAGTGATGAAGAGCTCACCCGGTGTGGTGTGGTGGGGAGGAGGGGGGGCAAATTTAAGCATGACCTGCTTTAAGAATTGTACATTTCTAACCCCAGGAATTCTTCAATATGCTTAACTCTTGCAGTCAATCTACAGTGTTGAACTGCCTGGAGAATGGAACATATGCAAATGATGGAATACTCATTGGCTCGTACCACCATTCAAACCGCTGCATTCTATAATGCTCAGATTTCATTCTCTGCTTGCTCAGTAAGACATCCCAGAGAGCTCTTCTCTAGAAGAAACTCTACTCATTCATTTCCATGAAAAACTTAAGTAGAAAGTTTTCTTTTTTCATCTGCTGCCTTTATTTAACTTTAGCGCTAGTTTAGTTATTACCTCAGTTTGCGGTTCCTCCTCGGTTCTCAGCAACTGACAGGGAACCGGGGTTTTCTACCCTTTTTTCCTTTATCTTGCTAAAAGTAACTATTGGGACCTGTTTATTTTATTGTGTTTTGGGGATTTACTATGGTTTCTTTCCCCTTTTGGGGACTAACCGTTTATCACTTAGCGGTTCCTTTTAACCTTCGTTGGTTTAAAAGTTGTATACTTTTGTAGTTTGGAACAGAGTTACAACCATATTTAGGGTGTTTTCTAACTATGTCTGAGAGATCTAAAAAGAAAACAGGACCCACTGGTTTCAAAAATTGTTTAGAGTGCGGTGAAATGTTTGTTAAAGCAAATAAGCACGATTTATGCTTATTTTGCTTGGGTGAATCACACTTTACTGCAGATTGTGAGATTTGTAGAACCTTCTTTGAAAAAAATGAAAGAAAAATGAGTAGAAAGGTTCAAGAAAAAGATGGCATCTCCTTCGGTTCAGGAGGGGTCTGAACAACACAGTACTCCGACTAGTTCAAAAAAAGATAAAAATGCGGATACCAAACCAACTGCAAACAAAGGAGAGCCTTGTAAAACAAAAAGAACTGGAGAAACAGATGCTGAACTGGCCCCAGCTAAAAAGAAACATAAAACAAAACACACTGAACCTCCTGCTGATAAAGCAAAGGAGCCCCCCCAGTGTCGAACCCTGTAATGCCAACCACTGAAGTGATAGCACAGGCCCAGCAAGTTCTGCAGGTACTTCAGGCTGCAACCCCTCAAAGTTTAACACTGGTTCCAACTGTACCGGTTACAGTTCCACAGGTGGTACCGTTATCGGTTCATAGTTCGGTTCTTTTGTCCCAAGACCCAAACTATGAGCAGCATGAGAAGGAGGAGGAAGAGAGTGAAGGGGAGCCTAATCAACCAGAGGTCTCCCCAAATCCAGAGTTCGATTCCCCTCCAAGACTAACCGAGGATTACTCCTTACATTATACATTTGTCAGGCAGATGGTGGATGCTTTAGATCTTGCTACCAATGAGATGGTAGAGGATGAAGAGGAGGCAGAGTTTTTGGAGATGATGGGCCTGGCACCAACAAAAAAGGCTGCTATTGCCAATCAATAAATCATTGAAGAAGCAAGTGCTAAAGCTGCTTCAGACTCTAAACTCTGTTCCACCAGTTGACAAAAAGGCTGATTAAAAATATCAGGACAGGGGCCAAATTATTTTGACACCCTGACCACAAAGGGGTTGTGCAGCCTGTGACAGAGCCAGAGTGCCCCTGGCTTCACACCCACCAGACAAGAATTCTAGAAAACTAGATAGCATGGGAAAAAAGGCTATCTAGCAGCATCACTGGGCATAAGGCAAGCCAATTATATGGCCTATGCAGCCAAATACCAGAAATATTTGTGGCAATCAGTCATGTCCATGGTGGATAAGGCACCACCAGGACTAGCAGCTGACCTGGTAGAGACAGCTAAGTGTGGACTTGAGGCTACCGAGTACCAGTTCCACATGGCAGTAGATGCCAACGATACAGCCACTCGCTGGATGGCACTTACTGTGGCACTGAGCCATTTTACATGGCTAGGGGCAACAAATTTATCTCAAGACACTCAGACTAAGGCCATGGACTTCCTCTGTGAAAATAATTTGCTATTTGGGGACAAGATGGAGGCATACATGAAAAAGGTGGATGAATACAAATCCACTTACAAAAGTAATTCAGCTAAGGAGAAGCATTCTGTCTCTTACAGGGGAGGGGGAGGTAGGGGGAAATCAACTTATGGCAGACCCTTCTTTCAGGCTCAAGCCATTCCTGAGTACCAGCAGCAACAGCAAACTGGATACTTTAGGAGCAGAGGCAGAAGGGGTTCCAGATATGTAGGCCAAGCTACCCAAGCTCCAACCCAGCAGAAACAAAACCCCTGACATGGTTGCCAGGGTCACCTCCCTACTTCTAGTAGGGGGCAGGCTAACTCACTACCTCCAGGCTTGAAAAAACATCACCACAGACAAGTGAGTCCTGGAAGTAGTGAGTCAGGGCCTGGTCCTAAACTTCAAATCATTCCCAAAGTTAAGATCTTGGATTTTCAGACCAGCTACCACCTCAGAAAGAAAACTTCTGGAGGCAGAAGTGACAAACCTTCTGCAAGCAAATGCAGTAGAACCAGTTCATCAACACAAAGAGGGAAAGGGTTCTATTCCAGGTACTTCCTAACTTTGAAGAAAAATGTGGAGTGGTGACCCATTTCAGACCTAAGAACTCTGAACAAGCATCTCACAAAGCTATACTTCTGGATGATAAATTTGGCAATGATCCTCCCAACTCTGCAAAAGGGAGATTGGCTGGCTTCCCTGGATTGGATCTAAAAGATGATTATTTCCATTTTCCCATAAGGGAGTACCACAGAAAGTACCTCAGGTTCAGACTACCATCAGGACACTACCAGTTTTCAGCTCTGCCTTTCAGCTTCACCTCAGCACCCAGGACTTTCACAAAGTGCTTGGCAGGCATGGTGGCATACCTCAGAAGGCAGGGCATCACAGTATTCCCATATCTAGACAACTGGCTAGTTGTAGGAAAGTCACCTCCAAAGATAAGGGTGGCCTTAAAGGCAACCCAGAAAGTCTTGTGGTCTGATCATTGCACGGTGAAGTTCTTGTTTGGGGCTCCCCCCCAAGAGTCCCCCCATTGATATGGTCAGCTACTGCCCTTTAAGGGGATTGTCCTTGGAGGGATTACTGGCAATAGCTGATCTATCTAGTGTAGATATTGCATGTGCAATGGGTACGGTTGAAGTGGTTGCCGCATATAATAGAGCAGTTTCTGGGGCTCTCAATACCCTCACACCAGTCCATGTATGACCCAGATCCTCTCACTTGAGGTCTCCATGGTTTGATAGTGACCTCAAGGTGATTAAGATTAGGGGTCAGAAGTTTGAGCATTGTTGGTGGAGGTCCCGGTCAGAGACAGACAAAATGGCCCTGTGTGCTCATTATGATGAGTTCCAGGGAGCAATCAACCTATAAGAAGGCATAGTTCCTGTCCAGGGAGATTGCTGCAGGGAAGAACTTACCATCTCAACGTTTTTGAACTGTAGTCAGACTTCTTCAGTCTGTCTACAGCCGAAAAAAACCTTTTTAATCACCTTATGTGATGAGTTTGCTTGGTTTTTCACTGACAGGGTGTCCTCTGTCCAGCAGGGGATCCCGTCAGCAAGTCGCATTGCAGCTCGCATTGATTGACCTGGGGGGTTGTGGAGGTGCTCTGCCTGTCTGGGATGAGTTTAAACCAGTGGAGGTGGCTGAAGTCACTGAGGTCGCTTCAAAGCTGAAGCACAGATATTGTGAACTGGACCCAGCTCCAACACATTTTTTAATGAGATGTGTTGTTTCCATTGGCCCGGTGTTTGCCATGATTGTCCAGTGCTTGTTGTCGGAGGAGTTTTTACCAGTTTCCTTGAAGGAAGCACTGAGACTCCTTCTGAAGAAGTCATCTCTCTGTCATCGAGGCACAGGTCAGGAAGCATAGGGAAAACCAGGAGCAGTTGTAGAATTTATTTATTTATTTAGTTAAACATCAGTTTAGAAACCTTTGAGCCAGAGGCTCATTTACAAAGGTACCTCGTCACAAAGAGGACATCAGAATAGTAGTACAAGGGACACAGTAGTACAAGGGACACAGTACTTACAAACAAAAAAGTTACAGTTCAATTACAATTTTGTTACAATAGAGCACAATCTCCAATGAGCTAAAGATAACAAAAGGTGCAAAACTTATGGTCGGGGGAGAGCTGGTGGGGGTAGAAGGGAGGGAGATAGGGGAGGAGGAATAAGTAGGGAAAGGAAGGGAGCAGCTCAGTGAGCATTGTCAAACAGAGTATATATATATATATATATTTTTTTACACACTAGGCTAGCGGCAGTTGCATTTGCGAGCTAAGCAGGAAGTTTCTGAGCCTGGGCTTAAAGCAAGCTAAGGTTAGAGAGTTTGAGACACTGGCAGGGAGGGAGTTATACCAGTGGGGCGCACGGTAGGGGAATGCCCTCTGACCTTGTGAGGTCCTGGCTCTCGGAATAACTAGGGTAGCTCTTGACAAGCTGCGCGTGATCAGGGTCGGTGCAGTACGGTGAATGGAGTTGGATAGGCCTATGGGGGATAGGCCATGCAGGGCTTTAAAGGTGAGCTGGCATGTCTGATACATGAGTCGCTCTTCCAGGTTGAGTAGGGTAGCCAGGGTGTACAGCTCACATGTGTGAGTGAGTCTGGGAGCACCAGTGATAAGTCTGCAGGCCTTATTTACTGTGAGACGAACCT
This sequence comes from Neoceratodus forsteri, assembly GCA_016271365.2. Lineage (NCBI taxonomy): Eukaryota > Metazoa > Chordata > Ceratodontiformes > Ceratodontidae > Neoceratodus > Neoceratodus forsteri. Next base: position 679,664,282 of record CM028131.1, on the reverse strand, counting down.
TGTTGAGGGCAGTCTGATCTGCTGAGCCATAGACCGGAAGGCCATAGTCAATGAGAGACATGACAGAGGAAGTGACAGCCAGGTGGAGGGCATCAGGAGGAGGCATTTCTTGTGCAGTAAAGAATGCCTAGCCATGAGTTGGCGACAAATTTAGGACAATATATGTCCATGGAATGAAAGTGCAGGGTCAAAGGTTATACCAAGATATTTATAGGATTGCACCTGGTCAATGGCAGATTGGGTGTGGAGTGGACAGCTAAAGGAAACTTGCTGTACTTATTTTGGGGTGGGAGAAGAGCATCGTTTTTGTTTTCTTAAGGTTGATAACAAGTCGGTGCTCAGTGAACCAGGTAGCTGCAGAGTCAAAGACTAGTTGGAGGGAGTTCTGTAGCAGCATGGGGTCATTGTGGGAGCAACGAGAACAGCATCATCAGCATAGAAAGCATCTTACCCATACAACTGCTGGGTAGGGAGTTAGAAAGAGTGAGAATAGTAGGGGTCCAAGAGTGAGCCCTGCGGCACTAGCTGAATGGGGCATGTTTCAGAGAGAGTACGTTGACTTTCACACATTGGGAGCGGCTGGAGAGATAGCTACTGCACCAGGAAACAGGTCCTGAGGCAAAGCCTATTAGGTCGAGGGTGGAGAGCAAAAGAGGATGCTAAACAGTATCGAATGCTTTAGACAGGTCAATGAATATAGCACCAGCCAGGGCACCAGAGTCCAAGGAGGCATGGAGGAAGTTGGAAAATTCCAGGAGTGCTGTATTGGTACTATGACCTGCTCTGAACCCATGTTGTTCAGGGCAGAGAACATTGTACTTACAGAGGTAGTCAGAGACCTGGGACGCCACAATTTTCTAACGCCTTAAGAGGGGGAGAGGATTGAGATGGGTCGGTTACCTGGAAGAGTCCTGTCACCACCTTTATGGACAGGGTAACTGTGGCAATCTTCCAGGCAGAGGGGAATTTTCGAGACAGAGTGATTTGTTGAAAATGCATGTAATAGGTGAGAGGACCTGATCCAAGACCTGGCGTAAAAGGCAGGGATCAAGTGAGTCATACCGATGGTGTTACCTACTTTAGGGCTTTTAGCAAGTAGGCTAACTTCTTGCATGGTGACACGACGCAGATGGAAAGAGGCGGGCAATGGTGGTGGTACAGATGGAGGAGGTGGACTGAAAAAGTTACAGGAAGTACTGAGCTAAGGTCGGTAAAGGAGTTATTGAGGTGGGAGGCAATGAGGGCAGGGTCAGAGGAGGCGGTACCATTGATGTTGAGAAGAGAAGGAGGGGGACTGGGGTGACCATTCAGTTGCTTGATGTTGTCCCAGAAGCACCTGGGGTTCCCCAGGAGGAGGTAAGAGAGGCTTGGTAGTATTCGCTTTGCTTTGTGGATGGCCCAGGTGCACTGGTTATGGGCAGCAACATGGGACTGCCTGTCAGCTGAGCGACCAGTAGCAACAACAAGGTGCCAAAGATTGTCACGTTGCTTAAGTTGCCACAGAAGGGCAGGGGTGATCCAAGGGGCATGTTTCACTTTGGACCTCCTAGCAGTTATGGGAGCAAAGATATCACAGGCAAAGTTGAAAGTGCTTACAAAGAAGCCCAGGGCCAAGTCAATGTTGGTTGCCCTCGTTAGAGGGGACCAATCAGTGTGGGCAAGGAAGCGCTTAAGGCCTATGAGTCCCCCAGGCCTAAGCCACCTTCGAGAGGTGGTTTTGACTGGGGATGAGAGCCGAGGGGTTTCCCAGTTGAAAAGCACAGGGGAGTGGTCACTGAGGCAGTCAGGGAGGATTTGGATGTTGTGGATACGGATTGGCCTGTTGGTGAGGACCACATCCAGGAGAGTGCTTGTCCTCCCCCTAGGGTTTTTTCTAGTAGGCTGTGAGACCAGTTGAGTTAGGTCAATTGAATCGAAAGCCTCATGGTGGGAGGAAGATGAGGGGCAGAGCCAGTTTATATTCAAGTCGCCCACCAAGATTTGGTCAGACGAGTTGGGTAGGGAGGTGAGGTAGTCAATTAGTGGGCCCAGGGCCTGGGATTGGTTCTTGGGGGGTATGTAGGCTACGGTTAGGAATAATGGGCCTCTAGCTGGGTCCGGGGACAGCTTTAGAGTGAGTGCCTGGGCCTTATGGTGGAGGTCAGGCGGAAGTGGTAGGCCACGAGAGAGATCCTTCAAATAGAGACACAGCCCCACCTCTCCTGCCGCACATGGTCCAACAGGTGGAGAGTGTAGGCGGGGAGAGAGACATGAGAGTTAGGAGTGGAGGGAGACAGCCAGGTTTCAACAAGGCAACAACATCAGGTTTATGAAGAGTCACCCAGCAGTGCAGAGAGTCCAGTTTTCAGGAGGCTACAGATGTTCATAGAAGCAATCGCAGCCCAGGAGATTTCAGGGGAGGACCAGTGCTGCCAGGCCGGGATTGGGGTGGACATTGCCTGACAGGAGCAGGAGGAGGAGGGCTGATCTGGGGAGTGCACAATGGCGGGATAACTTTCGACGATTGGAGAGGGGGTGATGAGGGAGTGATGAGGGGGTGATGACCAAGTGAAAACAACTACTAGAGAGCAGTAAAATGTGACAAGTGAGGTACTGGGAGCAAGTTGTATTCACCAAAAACAGTTATTTACAGTAGCAGTAACATAAAAAATAAACTTGTTCAGTATAACTATGTACAGAGGAGAAATGAAATAGTTTTTTCTTTCAGTCTCTGTGTCCCTTTTTCTTCTGATCTCTCTTGCAGTTGCAGCTTAGCTCTTATAAGTCCTTTCACCCCCCCAATCCTTAGCAAGCATCCTGTTTTTGTAAATATCAGGCAGGAGCTGCTAGAACATAGTGTACTTCTTGAGTTGAGACCCCCTTTTGCACAGCTTTTGCAAAAAGCTTAAAAATTGAACTCTGGTAACCTCTAGCTTCCAACAGCTTATTGCAGTCATCTCAAATTATAATTATAAACATTTAAACAGTAATGCTATATATTTTCCAAACACAAGGGATCCCAATATCAGTTACATTTCCATACAATGATTTGCACATATTTTTATATCAGCAGATCTAGATATGCAAGGGAGAAAATCAGACAGCAAGAGAAAACTGAGAGACAGCGAGAGGCAAAGAATTGTGAGCCTGTCAGGTTGATCAAGTCCGAAGTCTCACAGGAAAGTTTGGTTGCACAACCAGAGAAGAGACAGAAAAGGAAAGATCTTCCCTTGTCAATCTTCACCATTCATTACTGCTTGGGTGTAAGCTGGAGGCATGCACCTGCCACGGGAGTTTTTATTTTTTGGAAGAGTCGACACGATGGCGCCGCACCCAGGCTTGACCCTTTACCAGTGCATGAGGGGCAGCTGTTAGGCACCGCAGACTCCTCCTCCATCCCAGTTCTGTTTCTCCCACCATCAAGGCTGCACCTGCTGCATGTGTAGAGTGTTTTTCTTAGTGTGCCATTTGGCCTAGTTCTTCATTCAAAGTGACTCCTTCATCCCAGTTCGATTTTCCTGACGCCGTTGACTCCAGTAATTCCGTTCCATTTTCTTTTTCGATGGCGCCAGGAACTTTGCTGTGTTTTAGGTTATTTTTGCATCATGTCCAGTTCGGGAGCTAAGCGAAAGTCGAAAGTGGGCCGTGCCCCTATGCATCAGTGTTCCTGTGCCCGGCATTTTTCCATGACGGACCGGCATGATGTCTGCCTTCGGTGCCTGGGACCTAACCACAATATGGACAGATGCGATGCCTATTTCTCAATGGACCACCGTGTTCTCGAAGTCCACGGTTTCAAAATCGTCAAGGCCCCACTGTCTTTTGGAGGACAGCATCACTCTAGGGCATCCCAGGCCAGGTCTCTAGACCCTTCCTCCGGGTCCCCTCCCAGGCCCATATGGTCTGGTGAGGAGGAGGTCTCCTCATCTTCAAGCCTTGCAGAGGAGGAAGCCTCTTTCACGGTGTTGGGGGAAGGTTGTGGTCCCTCCCAGGGACGTGGTGGAGACATCGCCTCAGCAGTCACCTCTTCGGAGGTGCAGGCTCCCCCAGTGTTGCAGCCTATGGTTTCTGGGTCCGGCATTGGTGGACCCTCGACGTTGCCCTCTGGTGCCATCTCGGATCCTGGCATTGTTCGCAGTGCAGTGTGATCAGTGGCACCGTGTGTAATGCTGTGATAGGACTTGCTCTTTTCGGGTCGATGCGACTCTGTTAAGCGGCGCGTGTTGGGTTCAGTGCCGTGGGTGACACCGGGGACTTAGCTGGAGCCATAGGCAGATCAGAGACATACTCTGGCGCTGCAGGCGATACGCAGGGACCTTGCAGTGCCATGCTTGATTCCGGTGCTGCTAGCGGTGCCATTTCTCAAGGGACTCTTGGGGTGGCCAGCATCAAGGTCCTTCTGCTCGACTCTTCCTCAGAGGCAGATGATTCAGAGGTTGACCCGACTTGGTGCCCCGATTCCTTGGAGTCAGAGTCTTTTCTGGAATGCAGAGTCAGACGATCCAGCGTTCCCATTCCTGAGTCCCCAGATCCATCTTCCTCTGAGGGTCTCCAGGCTGGGGGTGGCCTGGAGTCCATCGGGGAGGGCAGTTTGGGGACTAAGGAGCGGCTGTCTCTTGGAGGAGGCTGTGGCTGCTGCCATTCTTGGTGCTGCCGCACCTTCTCAGGGTGGACTAGGGGTTCTGCCTCCAGGGGGCCCCCTCGGGAGGCCTCAGGTTCAATGGAGGCTATCGCTGGGGTCGAGGAAGAGGGCATCCTCAGAGTCTGAGGGGTTGAGAGGTCGGGTGAGGGGCTTCGAGTTCCGCCTTCCACCCCTTGGGGTGTAGGGAGGAGCAGAAGCACTGAACCCCATCTCTCCCTCTTGGGCTCAAGGGACCCCTCTGGTGGCGTTGCTGTGGGTTTCCCTTCTGGACTCTTGCAACCCCAGGTGCATCACAGGGGAGGTTCCCCATCCAGGTTCTTCCAGAGTTCGCTCCCCCAGGGTTCTGTTTTGTGACCTGGATTGATGTCCGGGACCCTGCCAGCTCGGGTTCCATTCCCCGGATTTCAGACCCCTAGCAGAGGACAGTTGCCTTCTTGTGGGTGCCCCTCTCCCATTCCTCTGCAGCCACCTCCCTCCCTCCCAGGCCATGTCGGTCCTATGGGCCCATTATCCTGGGAGACATTCAGAGGCTCTGCGGAGGTCTTCCCCTCATATGTTAGGTATATGCATGAGTGGGTGTTTCGCATCTCCCCACCACTGCAGGAGTCCTCTGGACATTCAAACTCCTCACCTTCCTCGTCTCCCTCCTCTGAGGGAGAGGAACCCTTTGCTCACCTTTCATCAGACGCTGATTTTACAGACTATCAGCGATTCCTGTCAAGGATGGTTAAGGATCTCCATATCTCCTTTCTCAGACATGACAATACCGAGTGAGAGATGCATGAATTCCTTGGGGAATTCAGTGCCCAACAACTGGTGGTACCATCCTGGCCTATTCCTTTTCAGGAGGCATCTATCCGTGCCTGTCAGTCTCCAGCCACCACTTTTCCAGCCCCGGTAGACTGCAGGAGGAGGTATTGTGCCCCATTGGATTCTCTGAGTATACTCCCCAAACCCGCCCACAGGATTGGTGTCCCTAGAGACTCCCTGCGGGCCCCATCGCCTGGCGCATGACCATGCACCGGACTCAGATTCCCTGCAATTTGACTGGTGGGTGCGAACAGTGTTCTCTTCCTCTCATGCTATGGTATACATTGCATCACATCAGGCTCACCATGCTGCCTACAGTAGGCATTTATGGTTGATGCTATCCCAAGTCCTAGCATCAATGCCTGATTTGGAGCAATCCAGACAAGCTATTGCCCTCTCTGCTATAGGTCTGGAACTGGCAAGGCACCAAGCAAGGGCATCTTATGATGCCAATGAGGTGGCTTCCAGGCTTGCTGGGACAGCGATCTGCATTAGGCAGATGGCATGGCTTCGTCTATCAAGATTGTCACCTCTGGTATTGTGATTCACTCCGCTTTCTGAGAGACCCGCCTCTTTTCCACCAGAGCTAGAAGGTTTCTGCAGGGGCTTCCTCCATCTCCTCATCTCCAAGGGACACCTTCTAGCTCTCCTCAGCCTTAAACTCCTGTCTTTTAGGCCAGGATCTCTTCCTTCTGCTTTTCACCAGCAGCAGGCTGAGGGTCTTGTTCCCTCAGGGCTTTTCCTAGTCCCCCTTCGGGGGGGGCTTGGTACTCACCCAAGCAGTAATGAATGGTGAAGATTGACAAAGGAAGGCTCAAAAAATGTATTTATTTTTTTTGCATGAAAAGGAGAGGGGAGGAATGAGCAGGGAGGTGGAGATGCCGAAGAAGGAGGCCCATGAGGGGAAGGTGGGCGGGTATCAGTAATGAATGGTGAAGATACAAGAGAAGATCAAGAATTCTGGTAGGTATGTAATTTCCATATCCTTGCATTTAAACACTTTCTCTATAACAAATGGGACAGGGTCCTATTCCACCCTGTCACACTCTCAACTCGGATATCTTAGCAAATTATCTTCCTATCTCCAATCTTCCCTTTTTGGCTAAGGTTGTTCAGAAAATTGTGGCGCAATAGCTTGAGGAGCACCTCATGGCTTTTGACATCTATGAGCCACTCCAGTTGGGTTTCAGATCCTGGCATGGCACCAAAATGGCATTAGGGTGCATAATGACCTCCTCAGGGCTAGGGATAGAGGAGGCAGGTCAGATCTTATTGGACTAAAAAGTTTCCACCCCTCAGTCACACTAATGGGACTATTCTGGAGGTGCTAGGACCCAGTGGGAACCAAAAATCTTCAGGAAGGCTGGCACTGAGATAGGATCACGCACACACGGTGCTGCAAGACTGCCTCGCATTGTATAGGCTATCTTAGCGTCAACCCTTGAACTGCCTCAGTTCCTTTTTTCCCCTGCTGTTGAGTGTGCTTCAGTGATGATGTTGCTTGCATGCCGGGAGTCAAACCTCTCATCTATATGACAGCAGCATATAGTCATTCAGTTCGTTTAGTTATTTATTTATTTATTTTTTATTTAGTATACTTTTTGCCCCTTGGTCGCCATTCCTTCAGCTCCCTAGCACCCACCTCCTCCTTCCCTTGTGCCTACCTCAGGATACACCTCTCTTGCCCCCTGAGTAGGGCCATGGCACCTACCAGGCCTGTCTATGATGGGGAAGGTGTCAGCTACTGCCAACATCGCCTCCTTGGCTCCCCCTCTGGGCGGGGTTCAGGACCTGGAGATGCCATCCGTGGAGCCGTATTAGGTTGAGGAGAGGCAGGGAGTAATTGAGGCCAGGCGTTGGGGGTGGCCATCATCCTTGGCAGCCAACGAGTAGTTTTCCTGTTTTTTCCTGGGGGTGGGGACATGCAATGATGTCCAGCATCTGCCCCGCCCCCCCAGAACATTTAGATGCCAGCTGCTGTGGAACCCCGGCCTCCACCAGGGGTCCGTCAAGCACCAGACACACTCACCACCTTCCCCCTCAGAGAAGGAGAGCCATCCTCAGGATGCTCCATCCCTCTCCCCCTGGCCAGCCCTCCGATACCCCAGGTCCATTCCTGAACCCAGGTAGCCGGCGTGCAAGCAGAAATCCAACCACTGTGCCGACGGGTCAGCTTGTTTAGTTATTTAGTATTATTTAGTACTGTTTTATTTATTGAAAAAAAAACATCTGAAGAAAACCTCTCTCAGCCTGTCATCGACGGAGTCGACCATGGACGGTTTCAATGATGGTAGGGAGACTTCGCTAGAAAGTTCTTCTGGTAGTGGGGCTGTGTCCAGTCCACCGCCCTTTGCGGAGGGGTGGTCTGGCCATGGGCAGTCTGGTGCTTAGGAGGGAGGACAGTCCTCCCGAAAGCACAAAAAGAAGCAGGCCTGTTCTGATCTCTGTCAAGAATCCAGCGCCGCTTGACCTCGAGCTCTTCTTCTTTCTGTAGAAGGAGGAAGAAGAGACGAAACTGCTCAAGGTCGCCCTCTGGTAGGTATGCTAAGAGGTCTTTGGTTGTGGAGGGTGGATCTGCTCTGACCCCTCCTGGATCCCTGGTGGACTCTGTTCTTAGTGGCTGGGATCCTTGACTCTGGATCCCCTCTCTCTGTCCTCTGACAGGGTTTCCGGTGGGCAGTTGCACCACTGAGCTGCTCTTATGGAGCAGTGGGTACAACATCTCTCTCACCTGCCCTTGCCCGTAGACCCAGTTCTGGGTCCTTCAGGTCTTGGGGCCGCTGGGCCAGGGTGATTGGGACAGGATGTCCGTTTGGTGCCAGCAACAGAGTTTTCTCCCTCTCCGGTACAGATGACATCGGTGCTAGTTCCACATGCCTACCCCCCTCTCAAAGCTTCCACACTGGGGCTGGCACAGGTACCATTTTCCTCCCCCTTTTCTTCTAGGTCTGACAGGGGTCAGGGTTCATCAGAGCCAGGTGTAGTGTCGAGCCCTTCAGTGCCGACCTCAGTGTTGAGGGACCCATTGGTGCCGCATGTGGCGCTGGCCTCGGCGCATCATGGATTAGTGCCGTGTACAATGCTGACTTCCTCGACGCTGGTGGGGGCCTTGGTGACTCCTGTGTACCCCTCAACTGAACCAGGGCTCAGTTTGGCAGGATTTGCCCCTGACATCTCAGGGCTGGGGGACAGCTATGAGTCTGACGCTGATCTGGTTCTGTTGGATGATGCCAGAGATAACTCAGTCCATGACCTGGAAAGCAAGCCTTTGGTCTCAGCTGAATCCACAGTAGAGGATCTTTCTTTCCAGTCTCTCCTCAGGAAGGCTGGATCAGCCCTGGCTCTTCAGAACTCTGAGGTGGACCCAGGGAAACTTCTACGTCTCGAGTATCTCCACGTTCCTATTATTCTTACAGATTTCATTGCATCTGTCCCCCCATCTTTCAAAACCCTGTCAGAGATGGTGTGGGCCAATCTGGAACTTTTTCCCTCCTTGTCTAAGGCTGCAAACAGGAAATATTTGCTCCACCTAAGGACAGGCCCTTCCTGGCATCACAGCCCTTTGTGGATACCTTGGTAGTGCTTGCAGAGAATGATAAGGTTGTCCTCCCTCAGGAGATCTCGTCTCGATCTATCAATAAAGAGTATCACAAGGTTGTCACCTTAGGGAAGCGTGTTTTTGCAGCCACAACCTTAGGAATGCGTATTGCTGGTTATCAGGGTCATTTCTCTCAATATGAGTACGCCCTGTGGAACTCCCTTAAGGAGGTGATTGAGGGCCTCCCAGAGTTGGAGGTCAATTTGGAGCTTCTCCAAATGATTACCAGGGGCATAGAATCCAACAACCATCAGTTGAAAGCTGCTATGGATGCCTATGATGCTGCAGCATGGGCAGCAGCTGCAGGCTTCCATATCAGGTGATATTCCTGGCTCAGAACACCTGGCTTTTCGCCAGAGGCTCAACGTCAGTTGATGAATGTCCACTTCAACAAGGCTTATTTGTTTGGCCCTCAAGTAGGACAAGCATTGGAGGCTGCTCATAAAACTAGGACTGCCATTAAAACAGCCAGACCAGCTTCAGCTGCCCCTCAAAGGGGCGGGAACCGCCAACAATTTCGTAACAGGCAGTCCTTTCAGGGTAAAGGACGAGGAGCCTCTAATAGGAACCAGACTCCTCAGCTGCAAAAGAAAACACAGCAAAAGGCACAGGACCCAAAAGCGCCTACTGCCACCTTCTGAAAACCCAGCCCAGGTCCCACCTCAGCTGTCTGAGGTGGGCACCACTTCGTCAGTGGGAGGTCATCTGACTCAGTTTCACAACCAGTGGAAATCCATCACAATGGACAAATGGGCCTTCAAAATCATACAACAGGGATACTCTCTTTCAGTTTTCCAGAGATCCCCCCAGATCTTCCACCCAGGTGGCAGCACAGTCTGTCTATAGCTCAGTCTGGCCTTCTTACTTCCAAGATACAGGACCTTCTGACCAACAGAGCAGTAGAAGTGGTTCTGCAGGCAGAATGGAACATGGGTTTCTACTCTCACTACTTTTTGGTTCCAAAGAAAACAGGCGGCATGTGCCTGATTCTTGACCTCAGAAAGTTGAACAAATACCTGTTCAGGGAAGCGTTCAAGATGGTCTCCCTAGGAACATTATTTCTGCTGATTCATTGTTATGACTGGCTGGAGTCCCTGGACATGCAGGATGCCTACCAGCACATCCCAGTGCACCCAAGTCACCACAAGTATCTCTGTTTTGTGGCTCTGAGTCAGCACTACCAGTTCACAGTCCTGCCCTTTGGGCTCTTCTCGGCATCTCAAGTTTTTACAAAGTGCTTCGCAGTTCTCGCAGCACACCTCATAAAGCTCGCCATTAAAGTCTACCTGTACCTGGATGATTGTCTCATAGCAAGCCCATCCAGACAAGAGACGCAGGAAGCAGTCACCACAGCTTCTCAGTTCCTCACTTCCATGGAGGGTACTACTAAATCTGGAGAAACCCCAGCTTCAGCCCTCCCAGCAGCTCCTCTTCATAGGAGCCCTCCTGGACACCTCCAGGGCAAGGGCTTTCCTTCCAGAGGACAGGAGAAATGATTTTCTCCAGATCGCTCACTACATCAGGGGGAACAACTCTGTTTGAGCACTCTCGATGCAGCGGATGTTGGGTCTCATGGCATTTCCATCTTCACGGTAGCTCTAGCCCGGTTACAGATGAGGACAACACAGTGGATGCTCAGCACTCAGTGATCACCAACCACACACTCACAGTCATTTCACATAAAAGTTATGGAGCCTTTGACAAGATTGCTTGCATGTTGGACACAGGAAAACAAGCTTCCTCAAGGTCTACCCTTTGCCCTACTGGAATCTCAGATCACCATTACCACAGATGCATCTCTGATCAGTTGGGGGTCCCACTGTCAAGACCTCCACACTCGGGGAGTGTGGAGTCAGGAGGAGTCTCATCTACACATAAATGTCTTAGAGATGAGAGCTGTCCTATATGCTGTCTGAGCCCTGAAGGACATCTTCTGTCGCAAAGTAATTCTCCTTCAGACAGAGAACAAGGCTGTGATGTATTACATCAACAAGCAGGGTGGAGTGCACTCCTGCCCTCTGTGCTGGGAGGCCATGAGGGTGTGGGAGTTGTGCCTCAAGCACGATGCCTTGATTCAGGCAGTCTACCTGCCAGGAAGTCAGAATGACCTATCGGATCACCTCAGCAGAATGGAGGCAGATCCACATGAATGGTCACCCGCACCAGACATCATGTAGTTGCTATTCGATGAGTGGGGCAGTCCAGACTTGGACCTTTTTGCATCCCCATTCAATGCAAAACTGCCTCTATTCTGCTCCAGAAATCCAGAACCTATCCTTTTCTGTCAGGATGCATTCAGACTGCGGTGCACAAGACGCTTTCTGTATGCATTTCCTCTTCTTCCATTGATTCATAGAGTGCTGCTCAAACTGGAGGTACAAGGGGGCAGGATGATTCTCATCACCCCATAGTGGCCGCTGCAGATATAGTTTCCATTGGTCAACAGGTTGTCGGAAGTCCCTCCGAGGCAACTTCCTCTATGAATGAAACTCCTGACACAGGGACCTGTGGTCCATCCCAGCCTGTGCTCCCTTCATCTCCACATCTGGCTCCTGAGGAGGTAGAAGTGGGTAGGTTTCAGGTCTCTCAAAGGATCTCAGAAATCTTCTTAGTGGTGCATAAGCCCTCCATGAGGAAAAATTACACAGCAAAGTGGAAGCAGTTTTCCATTTGGTGCGTAAAGTCCATCCTGGACCCATTTTGTTGCCCAAAAAGTAAAGTGCCGGAGTACCTCTTAGACCTGTCCAATGCAGGGCTGCAATACTCGACAGTGAAGGTACACCTCTGCGTAATTTCTGCCTACCATAAGTCAGTGCAGAACATGTCACTGACCCAGTTACTGCTAGTCAAGAGATTCCTCAAGGGCATCCTACACACTAGACCCCAGTTCAGAAGACCGGTGGCCATGTAGGATATCGACCTCGTGCTAGACATGCTCACCCGTAAGCCTTTTGAGCTTCTAGCCACCTGTGACTTGAAGTTTCTGATCTGGAAGTCTGCCTTCCTGGTGGCCATTACCTCTGCTCGCAGAATCTCTGAAATACACTCCATTGTCACTGACCCTCCTTACACGGTATTTCACAAAGACAAGGTCGTTCTTCAGACCCACTCCAAATTCCTTCCCAAGGTGGTTTTGGAATTCCACCTTAACCAGCCCTTGGTTCTGCCTACTTATTTTGCTAACTTCCAGAATGAAGGGGAATGCACCCTTCACTCTTTAGATGTTAAAAGGGTTCTGCAGCTGGCCCGGTGGTGCTGAGGGCTGAGGCACTGGACACCTTACCTCCCGGCACGCTGGCAACCCTGGTTCGGGAACGAGCTCGGGTCATCGGAGGTCGGCAGCAGGGAAAGGGAGGAGCTGAATTGAGCTGCAGACAGGCAGGTTCTCCTTTCTGGGGAGGGAAAGTGGCACCCCTCGGCCAATGGTGACCCCTAGTGGAGGCTAGGAGTGGCACAGGCTTAGAGGGGGCCAGGCGTTAGTCCATGGGGTGGGGGAAAAGAGTCATAACTGGGGGCTGTAGGGCGCATTCATGCCTCCATGCACATGCGCTCCTACTCCTGGGGCTCCTGGGTGATAAGTGGAGGCAGAAAACACCGGCGGCAGCAGGATGATGACCGACTTCCCGCAGGCTCCGTTTCCGGGCCAGGTATAAGGTAGGCGCCGGCTATTCCGGGGGATGGGGCTGGGGGAGTTGGTCAGAATGGGGCGGCCGACCGGAGGAGCAGAAATAGAAATAATAATAAAAAAAAAAAGGGTTCTGTGATTTTACATTGACAGAACTAAAGGGATTTGCAAATCCAAAGAACTTTTTGTATCTTTTAGCATGGCCCGGCTGGGTTAGCCTGTTGCCATTAGATGCATCTCTGCATGGTTGGTGGCATGTCTTCATCACTGCTACTCAATGGCGCAGGTCAAGTTGGAAGGCCGGGTTTATGCGCACTGTATCAGAGCGGTTGCAGCATCCCTGGCAGAGATTTGTAATGTACCCATTACAGATATTTGTAATGTGGCGACTTGGAACTTGGTGCACACATTCATGAAGAACTATGCTCTTCATGTCCATGCTAGACAGCACACTTCCTTCAGCAGGACAATCCTCAATGGACTTTTGTCCTGAGCGAGCTCAGTCTCCTACCACCCTACTCGGGGGATTGTTCTTTAGCTCAGTACTCTCCCATTAGTGTGAAAAAGTGGTGGAGACTTTTAGTCCAGGAAGATATGGAAATTATGTACCTACTGTAATTCTTGATCTTCCTGGACGAAGTCTCCACTACTCATTCACACACCCACCCACCATCCCCTGAGCTCTCGCATCCTGTTTCTGGTCTTCACTCTCTCATTGACCTTTGCTGTGAAGACATTGTTGGGTTAACCCTTCTTACACGGGTCATCCGGGCTATCTTATGCACAGATTAGGTTAGTTTCCTAGGTTAGTTTATGCTGCACCTCCTTGGTTAAAAAGGTAATGAGGTGGTTGGAAGGTCGACGCCAAGATAGCCTATACAGCGTGAGGCAGTCTCACAGCATCACACATGTGCAGTACTATCTTGGCGCTGGCCCTTCTGAAGATTTTTGTCTCCCACTGGGTCCTAGTGCCTCCAGCATAGTCCCATTAGTGTGAATGAGTGGTGGAGACTTCTTCCAAGAAGATAAAGAATTACAGTACGTACGTAATTTCCATTTCTTGTTCTCCAATCTCTCCTTAGCTTTTGACACTATAGCTCACATTGTGCTTCTTGATTGCCTCAGAGAGTACTGTGGACTCACCGGCACTGTCATCAGCTGGTTTGAGATCTTTCTCATTGGCAGGAAGCAGCGGGTAGTGATGGGGAATTTCTCCTCCTCCCTGATGCTCCTGACTTGTGGAGTGCCTCAGGGGTCGATCATGTTGCCGATGCTATTTGCAGTGTATATGCTGCTCCTGGGTGAGCTCATTAGGTGATACAATGTGTGGTTTCATTGCTATGCAGATAATACCCAATTGTATCTGTCCTTTGCCCGTAGAACACCAAATGCTGTGGAAGTGCTTAACAGCTGCCTGGCTAAGATCAAGGACCGGATGTCCTCCAGCTGGTTACGACTGAACCGGATAAGATGGAGGTAATGGTGGTTGAGGTGGGTCAAGGGCATGATGAGAATGCTTCCAGCGGGGCCTCAGGTCTTTTTCTAGGACCTAAGCTGTTGACTGCCTCCTCTAGGGTGTGAGATCTTGGTGTGATCTGGGATGACAGATAGACATCTGAAGCTCAGGTGTCATCTGTTGTCCAAAGTGGTTTTTATCACTTGAGAAACATCACCAGGATCAAACCCCTAGTTCCACCTGAAGACCTGCCCACACTAGTTCATGCCTTTGTAAAGTCCAGGCTTGATTACTATAATGCTCTATACTTCAGGGTCTCTGGAGGTACCCTCCACCAGCTGCAGCTGTTGCAGAATGCTGCTGCCAGGTTCCTGACTAGCCTTTCTAGGTCCAGTCATGTGACCCTGGTCCTGCGGACTCTGCACTGGTTGTCGGTCAGGTGGAGGGTTATCATCATGGTGAATTTACTTACCTACAAGGCCCTGCATGGACTAGGCCCTTGCTATCTGGCTGACCTTCTGACACTGGCTGTCTCGGTCTGACCCCTCTGCTCCTCAACCAGGGGCCTCCTTGAAGTTCCCAGGACCCAACTAAAAGCAACCAGTGACCTGGCTTTTAGTGTCGCCGGCCTGGTCTTATGAAACACTCTTTCTCTCTACATTTGGGAGGCCCCATCAGTTGAGTGTTTTAAGAGCAGTCTCATGGCCCATCTGTTCTCTTTGGCATTTCCTGATGTAATCTGACCAGTATTTGGATCTATTTTATATTTAATTGCTGTTTTATAATTCTGATATCTGATATTTATTATGTTTTGTTTTTGAGTTATATTGTACTGGATGTTTTACTTGCCTTTGTGTGTGTGTTAGGCTCCCAGAGCCTCCAGGATTGGGGGCGCTACAAATAAACTTTGCCTTGCCTTGCCTAGTTGTTAGAATTACTGGGTTTCCTGGCAAACATCAGCAAGTCTGTCCTGGAGCCAGCTCAAGTACTGAACTTCATAGGTGCGGAGTCAGACACCTTAAAAGGAAGAGCCTTCCTTCCCCGTGAAAGGGTGAACAACATAATAGAGCTTGCTGGGAATTTCAGGGTAAACTCACCAAGGTCAGCAAGGCATTTTCTGTAACTTCTAGGCCATATGGCTGCAGCAACAGGCACAGTTATGGGGTCCAGGTTCTGGATGAGGGATATCCAGTTCCACCTCACAGCACACAAGTGCCAGAGGAGGGACCCCCTCACAAAGCTGATACCACTAACCAGAACACTACTGCAGGCCCTGCAGTGGTGGCAAGACGGCACAACCTAAGATAAGGAGTTCCTTTCCAATAGGAATCACCTTCCCTGGATCTAATGACAGATGCTTCCCTGCTAGGTTGGGTGCACATCTACAAGAACACACGGTGCATGACACTTGGTCTCCGCAGAATCTCTCCAACATATAAACTTGCTGGAGCTCAGAGCAGTAATGCTAGCTCTGTAGTCTTTTGCATCCATGGTACAGGGGAAAGTGGTGCAAGTCAGAACAGACAATACCACTACCATGTGCTACATCAACAAGCAAGGGGGAACAAGGTCCAGCCCCCTGTGGACAGAAGCAATGAAACTTTAGAGTCTGACTTACTCACTTCAGGCTTCATTGGTGGCAATTCATTTGGTAGGAAAGGACAATACAGTGACACATGCCCTCAGCAGAATCAGCCAAAACCACCACGAGTGGTCTCTAAACAGAAAAGTGTTAGAGGTGGTGTTCCACAGGTGGGGCACTCCAGAGATAGATCTGTTTGCCTCACAGGACAACCATCAGTTGCCAAAATTCTGCTGCAGGCCTCTAGCAAAGGGGACAGTACCTCTGGATGCCCTAGTACTGGACTGGTCGGGGAGGAAGCTATATGCATTTCCCCCATTCCCCTTGCTACTCAGGGTCCTGATCAGGCTCAGGTCCCAGCCAGCTACAATGATCCTAATAGCTCCAGATTGGGTCAGACAGCCATGGTACTCACTACTGCTGTTGTCACTGTCAGTAGCCCCTCCCATACACCTCCCTCGGAGACACAATCTCTTGACCTCCTCCCAGGGGAGGATCCTGTAGGGGGCTGAACCTTGATCCTGTACCCGAAGCTCAGGTCATTCAGGCTCAAGGCCTGCTCTTGAAGACCTAGAATATGGTGGTTTGCAGCTTTCTGAGAGTGTCCTTAATGTCTTGAGGGGATCCAAAAAACCTTCAACCAGGAAAAATGATGCCTCCAAGTGGAAGAGGTTTTCCATATGGTGTGACAATCATAGCATAATACCAGTTCAGGCAGGATTGCCAGCTCTGCTGGATTATCTCACACACATTCATTGGGCCTTCAGCCCACTACCCTTAAAGTCTATTTAGCCTCAGTTTCAGCCTATATCTCGGCTGGCAAGGATGTCTCTATGGCATCAAATCCCTTTTTTAAGAAATTCTTTAAGGGACTGGTACTCCTGCACCCCCCACACAGGGAACCGGTACCAACATGGGATCTTAATTTCTGCATTGCCAGGCTCATGGAGCCCCCATTCGAGCCTATGGCTACTGAACATCTGAAATTTGTGACTTGGAAGCATTTTTTTCTGGTGGCCATGACCTCAGCCAGATGGATTAGGGAGCTCCAGGCATTACATCTCATTCCACAGGGATAAGGTGGTGTTGAGAACAAATAGGAAGTTTTTGGCAAAGGTGGTCTCTGATTTCCATCTGAGCCAATCACTTTACCAGTTTTCTTCAGTGAACATTCCAGTTCAGAGGAGTGCAGGCTGCATAGCCTAGATGTAAATATACTGTAGCTTTAAGCTATTATGTTACTCAAGCCTGACAGGCAGGACAGACAGCAGCTGTTCCTCACTTATGGGGATGAGGGAAAAGGAAAGCCAGCAACTAAAAGGACTGTTTCACACTAGATAGTGCAATGTATCCAGTTTTGTTACAGTAAGGCTAACAAGGAGCCCCCAGTAGGCCTGAGTGCACACTCCAAAAGAGGCACAGCTGCAACAATTGCAGTTGCCAGGGACATTCCCCTACTGGAAATATGTAAAGCAGCTACCTGGAGAACAGTGCACACTTTCACAAAGCACTAATTCAAAGTGTTGTTGTTTTAAATAATGTTTTTTTATGTATGTTTGTCTTTTACATTTATGTTGTATATTATTTATGTATGTATTATGTTGTGACTGGGCATCAGTGAAAATGGGCATTTTTGCTCACTGATTATACAGAATAAAAATTAACAAACAAAACAAACAAACAAAAAACAAACAAACTATTGTCCGCATACTCAGTCCAGAAGTGATGCCAGGCTTGGCACAGCAGTTTTGTCGAGCCTATTTCCAAAATAGGTTCTGTGCCCACCTCCAAAGGTATTGCTTCGTAGTCTGCAAGAGTTAAGCATATTGAAGAATTCCTGGGGTTATTAGAAAAAATTACTCACCTTAGTAATCTTGTTTCTTCCAAAGTATTCTTCAATATACCTAACTCAGCCTCCCTACCTCCCCTTCTAGAACCAATGGCCTCTGCATAACAGCTGGGTGTCTGAGTTTAACTGGTTCATATCATGTGGTGGTACAGAAGGTTTTTGAACCCAGTTCTTGGAAGAGGTGCTTGGAAGTAATGGTACTGTAAATGATTTGTCTCCTTCCTCTTCGCTGCAATCACTCTGATGGCCAAATGTAGTGGAGGTGGAGTGGCCACAGCTGGTCACTCTGGTGTCTTGTGGCTTCATTGCTGTTACCAGTTTTAAGTATTCCAGCAGTGTCTCTATTTGCTTGCCTTTTGATGGCATCCCACTGGTAATCGCAACTGGCTTTTTTTCTTTGTAGTTGTGGATGTCCACCATGTGGATTAATATAGATTATATATTGGGGATTACGGAGCAGTAATCCCTTATGTTTGCATTAGATGAAGGTGGAACCGGAAGTATAAATCTGCTTCTAAAGGTGGGTAGCTCATCTCCACTTGACTCAGAATCTCCAGACATTGCAATGGTATGTCACCTATGGGGGGAAAAGAATGGACACGTGTGAATACTTGAAACAACAACATATGTAACCTTTATTAGAAACACAACATGCAGAAAATCACACCCAAACAGACAGATGAACCACACCATCATCTCAATAGAGACTGTCAGCCACTGTATCAACAGACATACAAAACAGTACATGAACAGCCAACAAACACAGCAGCATGCAGCAGTAGCAACAGCAATGCCACAGGCTGGGAAGTACTGAAGAAACATAGCCCCAAGAGAAAGCATATCCTCCAGATACAACAGTGCAGCCACAGCAACAAGTAAAACAAGATCTGCAGTACTTTGCAAACATACATATGAAAAACAATGGGCACAAGTACCCCTGCACCAAAACATCATGTACATATGCGGTGGCAGGTATGGCAACAGACAAAACATGTCTCAGAAACACAACATTCGGACATTGCGTAACACACAAACACAATCAATGGAACACATGACACACATGAATAACATGCGGTATTATGAAAACAAAAAAATTTACTTATCGGTTATTCCATGACATAGTTGGAGGAATGTTAGTGAAAAGCAGTGCCACCCCGACAAGGCCATCCATCCACAGGAAATGGTTAGAGACTGAAAGAGACATTGTTAAATGGCATATGAAAAAAAATAACACGACACCAACACAATACGGCTACAAAAGGAATCACAAACATTACATGCTTTATGGTAGTTGCAGAAAATGGCAGTAGCTGAATAAGCAATTATCACACAGTGAAACACATATATTTTCAAGTGCAAACATTGAACAGTGTCAAAACATGAGTCACCAACAACATGGCCAAAGTGTCGACATCACCACTGGAGACAGGTGAAGGAATGACACCATACGTCCTGACTGAAGTGTTACATGCTGGTAACAGGTGAGGAAACAACTGCATAGTTCCACTGCGGTACTCGCCAATGGTGACAGGTAGATTCAGATTTTAATTTACTGTTTGACTTCAAATTAAGTCATTACAAATATACATCAATAAATACAAACATTAGTACCTACATTAAAAACCTTTGCAGATAGCCACATTTACATATTCCATAAATATCCACAGTGTGTGATAATATATAGAAAAACACGTCTGTTTAACACACTACATTTTAAAATTCATCTCATGTGCACCATTCTAATATCATAATGTATTCAAATTTAAGTACCATCTATCTTAGAAACTATGGCCCAGATATTCAAAAGGGCACTGATGCGCCCTGGCGCAATATTCAAAAGGGAAAAGTGCGTAGCACAAATCCCGATGCGCCGGAGCGCATCAGTAATGTATGCAGGCACAGGTAGGGGGGGTGTGCCCATGCATACTCTGCACAGCCCGATATTCAGCCCGGGATTTGCAGAGCCATGCATGCGCAACCTCTACCTGTGCCAGCACAAAGTTATGCAAAAAAAAAAAGGGAACTGATGGCCACCCACAGGTGAGCTGCCGCATTGCAGGGCGCAACACAGCAGCTGCCACCTGTGGGTAGCCACCCGAGTTCTGGCTGCACCTGGCGGCGCCCCCCATGCCTGATCACAGGCATTTGTAAAAAAAACCATGAATTCCAACATCACTGGTGGTCCAGTGGACCACTATCAGCCCGATCGTGGGCATTTGTAATAGAAAAAGAAGAATTCGTCCAATATCCCTGGTGGTCCAGTGGACCGCTATCTGCCCGATTGCGGGCATCTGTATAAAAGAAAGACAAATCCGTCCTATATCCCTGGTGGTCCAGTGGACCGCTATCTCCCCGATCGCGGGCATCTGTACAAAAGAAAGACAAATCCATCCAATATCTCTGGTGGTACAGTGGACCGCTATCTGCCTGATCGCAGGCATTTGTAAAAAAAAATAATTCCAATATCCCTGGTGGTCTAGTGGTACCCCTGCCCGCCCACTAGGCCCACCGTCAGCTCCCCATTCAGCGGTAGGCGGCAGCACCCCGCCTGCCACTCCGCCACCCGCTGACTGACACCTGGTGAGGCTGCCGCCCATTGGTTCACAGTGTGAGCCAATGGTAGCCTTCCACTACTACATTCAGATATGTATGATTCATTCACATATCTGGAATGTCTAGTACCAACAGTCCGGGAAGCGAGCGGTGAGGCTCAGTGGTGCTACATAATCAGGCAGATGAGCAGTCCACTGGACCACCAGGGATATAGAATGGATTTTTCTTTCTTTTGTACAGATGCCCACAATTGGGCACATAGTGGTCCACTGGACCACCAGGGATATTGGACAGATTTGTCTTTCTTTTGTACAGATGCCCTCGATCGGGCAGATAGCAGTCCACTGGACCACCAGGGATATTGGACAGATTTTTCTTTCTTTTGTACAGATGCCCATGATTGGGCAGATAGCGGTCCACTGGACCACCAGGGATATAGGACGGATTTTTCTTTCTTTTGTACAGATGCCCGTAATCAGGCACATAGCGGTCCACTGGACCACCAGGGATATTAGACGAAGTCTTTGCTATTTACAAATGCCTGCAATCCAGCAGAAAGTGGTCCACTGGACCACCAGGGATATTGAGAATATTTATTTTGTATACAGATGCCCGCGATCGGGCTGCAGGGGGTGTCAGTCCCCGACGGCTGCTGCCTGGCAGGGCGCCAGGCGCAAGTCGTCGGGGCTCGGTGCACCTGCATGCAAATGGGGCCATACGACATGCAAATGGCCCCATGTGCACCTTGCATACATTATGGCCCCATTTGCATGTTAAGTTTTGAATATCGCGGTTGCTGTGCATGGCGCAATGGAACTTGCACTAGCGCATCCCCATGCTCCACTCTGGCCACTTGCGCTGGCGCAGTGCCACTGCGCCATGCACACTGGGGGTGGCCAGGGTGCGATATTCAAAGCTGCTGAGCCATGGTGCAGCTCTGTTGAATATCGCCCAGTCCACACCCCTGCGCAGCCAAGTTGTGCTGCACCCAAGCTTGCGCCACAGCCTGGCGCAGTTTGAATATCTGGGCCTATGTGTTTTTTTATCAATATATGTTGGCAAAATCATGCAATTGCTTTTAAATATAGTAAATTGGAAGTTTTTAAGAGATAAGTGTATTGATAGCAAGGTTCCATATCTAGAGTTATCAAGATATCGGCTAAAATCAATCTTCTCTCAAACTCATATAATGGGCAGAACATAAGTAGAGGAACTGGACTGTCATCATCCAATTCACACTTGCACCTTCTCATATTGGAAATGTCAAATTGAGATCTCAAATATTGGCTATCTATGTATCCAAACCTAAATTTTGTGAAAGCTTTCCGATGTACAGGGTTTTTTAGTTTATCTAGCTATTTCTCCAAACCGAAAAATCTTTTTGAATTTGCTATAAGCCAGCTACTTAGCTAATAACATCTTACCCCACTGATTTCTTTTTGCATGAACACATCCTTGATTTTTCTTTTAATTTTATATTGTATCTCTGCTGGAGAAACAATATAGGTTTCCAATATACATTCCAACAATCCATTTGGTTTTAAGATATTTTCTAGTATGTTAAAACTTTGGAATGTCAGTCCGGCTCCTCTATATTCAATTGTTTCATCTAAACATATTCTAGATAATATTTTTTCTGGTCTATTATAAGTTTTTATCCAATGGACTGCTAATCTCGAATCAACACTGCACTTCATAGAGGTCTGTCCCAATTCAAGCCTAACTAATCCAGAAGCTGTACTCATAGGCAGTCCCAATAGTCTCTTATATATTTTATTCATAACCTTTTCTAAAGGGTCCAATTTACCTTGTCCCCATATTTCTGCACCGTATAATATACAGCTTTTAATTTTTGCATTTAAAACTTGCAATGTTCCTCTTACTGATTGTCCTCCATACTTGTATGAAAACTTCTCTACGGCTGGAAAAAATTTATTAATTTTAGCAGCCACTGTTTGAATATGCACCTGTCATTTTACATTGTAATTAAATATAATCCCCAGATATGAAAAATTCTTTACATACTCTATTTCATGCTTATCACATTTTAAAGATGTTGTTTTCCCTTTTATCACATACTTTTGATTGAAAATCATGTATTTAGTTTTGTCAAAATTTATCACCAATCCTGCCCTTGTACATTCACCATAAAATGTTTTCATACTCCTGTTTATGCCCAAATAGCTTGTCGAAATCAGAATTACATCATCTGCATATGCTAGGTAGGGACAGCGTCCAGAGCCCAGTCTTGGCATGTGCAGCTCTGAGTCATCCATTGGTTTCAGGACTTTATTCAAAAATACATTAAATAAATTGGGGAATGCACATGGCCCTGTCTTAGTCCAATGCTTGTAGCAAATTTAGGTGTACAATCAACCTCCCTGTTATATCGCACTGAAGTGTAATTATTCTCATATAATGTCAAGATATTCAGCATAGCAACATCTGTTTCATAGCTCCCCAGAACATCCCACAATTTCTCCTGCTCAAGCATATAAAACGCTGCTTTAAGATCTATAAAGGCACAATATAATTTCTGTTTTTTAATATAGGTGCATTTATGTACAAGATGTGATAGTACAAAACATTGATAGATTGTGGAATGTTCTGGAAGAAACTCTGCTTGAGCCTCACTCAATATGTTTTTTTTATCAATCCAAGACATTATTCTAGTATATATATTATCTTTGTAAATATTTTTAAGGAAGTATCCAGTAAACTTATGGGTCTATAATTATGTGGGTCTGCTTTTTCTCCTTTTTGTAAATTGGTATTATAATATTCTCCCTCCATGTTTCCGGTATTTTACCCAACTGGATTATGTTATTAAAAAGGGATTTCAAGACTGGGATCCACAAATCGGGGTTATCCAAGTATGTGTCCACATGTACCCTATCTGGCCCTGGGGAGTTATGCCTTTTTGAGGATTCTAGAGCCAATCGTATTTCTTGCTCTGTACATAGATCTATAAATGTTTCACATTTCTTAACAGGCTGGACCTTTTCATTTGACATATGTTTATAGAACAAGTTTTTAAAATATTGTTTCTAGATCGACGGAGCTATATGATTCTCCATATTTTCAGGTAATTCATCCCATCCATATGCTACTAATTTCCAAAATTGTTTCAATTTTTTTTCTTTAACTGTATTTTCAAACTGTTCCCAAATACTCTTTCTATATCCTTCCCTCTTTTCCCTTAATACTTTTTTATATTCCTTTCTCAATTTATTCTATTTAACTTTGTTCTCTTTTGTTACATTGTTTTGTATTTTTCTAACACATTTATTAATCTCAGTTTTCAATTTAACACAGTCCTTATTGTACCACCTACTGCCCTTTCTTTCTTTCATTAATGAAACTTTTAAGAGTGAGTCTGATATTTTCTTTGTTATTCCTACAAGTTTTTTTACTAGACCCCCAGATAATTCTCGGAGTGGAAAATCCTGTATTATATCCATAATGCCATATTCCTGCAACAATCCACTCGATTTGTAGCATACAATCAAATCCCATTGAACCCCTTTTTTTGTCCTAATAATAGACAATTTTTTATTTACTTTCCTAATTATCCCTAACCAGGATGCTATTTCTATATCTAGGGGGAAATGTTCACTCTCTGATCTGCTACCTACTTTAAAATCTTGAAAGTATATGATTAGAGTCATAGAAACAATGATCAATAACTGATGCAACCCTTGGGCTTATATATGTATGTGCACCTAATGGATCACCCCTTGACCTTTCATTCATTAGGATCAAACCAAAATCTTCCAATTCTTTATTTAATTGCTTTCCTCTTTTATTACCTTTTAGGTCCCTTGACCTCCTTTGTCAACATAAGGCGTCAAGACTCAGAGCTGCACAAACCATAGTCATATCCAAACGAGGCTCTGGACTATGCTCCAACCTGGCACTGAAGTCTCCCATTAAAATTAACCCACTTAAAGGTTTTTAGACAGCACATCTTCTAAAAACTTAATAAGTGATCCTATACTATCCTTATCCATACATTTAGATCCTTTTGGGTGAAAATACACATTAATTTAAAACACTGTTTTCTTTCTAGCTATCATGCAGACTGGCAGTATGCATTCTGACTTAATTTCCACCACTTTGTGGTCAGTTTTATCATTTATTTTACACCATGTTATTAAACCCCCTGACTTTCTCCCAAAATGTTTTGATTTTTTTGCTTTTTTTCTGAAACATTTTATATACATCCAGATTGAGTGCCTCATCTGTCCATGTTTCTTGTATACACATATACTCAAATGTTGATAAATAAGTCAGAAATGACACATCTGCCAGGCTTTCCCCAATCCCTGCCACATTCCATGAAAGAAGTTTCATATTATTTGTACAGCCATCTATAGTATTCTGTTCAACATTAGGTTGTCAATGACATGTCCTGGAGCACCTGAAATCTGTTTGATGTCTTAATTAAATTCTGCCACTGATTATTTCCTGTTACACTTTTTACAAGTGGTTCAATTTCTTCCTCACCATACATATTAATGTTAAATTTATCTAACAGTTCTGATTTTCCCAATATGTATATGTAGTCGGTTTCATTCCTTATCCATATTGTTATCTGTCAGTCACTCTCCCATCTTTTAGCTGTTTTAATCCTTCTCTGCATAGAGGTGTCTTTGGTCAAGCTTTGCACTAAATCCAACAATTTGATTTTTAAATTATTTTTAGATTCTGTTAAAAAGTTACCTATCCCAAAAATAGAGATTTGGAGCTCGTTTCTCTTATTTTCTCTTTCTTTAACTTCTTTATAGTATTCTGGAAATATTATTCTGATAGGGACTACACAATCCATTTCGAAACCCAATTCCCGCATCCTATCTTTTTGATTTTGTATCACTTTTAATACATAATACTGATCTGATAATAAGAGTATCAAATCCGTATTTAGTAAGGATCTAATTACACTGAGTTTCTTCAGTAGGTTATCATGACTGCCCTGTCCTTGGAGTATTGTGCTCAGGAATTGTTTTAAATGAATATTCAAACTCTCTTCTGTTTCCTCTGGAATTATTGGCACATTATACAGGGGTGAGACAAAACTGGTTACTAGAGTTCTTCCCAAAATCTTTCTTAAGTTACTTTTGTCAGTATTATCTTTCCCTTCTTTCCCTTTCTCAGATACCTCTTATACCAACAATCCTTCTTTTCTAATATCATTTCCTCTTTTTTTGTTTTGATCTACTTGTTCTTCAATAATATCACTTTTTTCTATCTGTTTTCCATCAGCTTTTACCTTCGATTTTCCCTTTTTCCTTTTTAATTTTACTCCATCATTTTGTATTGTTTTATTGTTTAACTTTGCTCCCAACTTTTGTAAATATTTTTTATTGTTTGGTTTTAGTTTCCTTATTTTCCCTAACTCTTTCCTGCTCTTTTTAACTTTATTATCATCCACTTCATTTTTTCTTTCACTTATTCTCCCAGTTTCCTTAGTATAATTACTACTTGCTTCTAGTTTATCCTTCCTTCTCTACTTCCTAACTTGAGCCACTCCCTCATCCCACAAAGAGGGATTTCCATCCCTTAATTCCTCCAAAACACTGTTCTGATCATTGAACCCCTCAGGTACCATTATCAGCTCCCTTTCTGCTCTATTCACTCAGAATAGACCCTATAATGGTAAATTGAAAAAAATGTTGGGCTTTCATTGGTATCTTCAGTACTTAGAACAGGACTCCCTACTTCTATCAGTACCTCTCCCTTTTTTGATTGTTTACTTATAGGACTTATTATGGTGGTTTGATTACATTGCTTAGAGTCTGATCTGATGAGTCCCATTGTATCATTTTAATTAATACCAACTAAACTTTCCTCTTATTATCTATTACCACTCCCTTGATAAATAAGAGAACCATTTTAATCATCACCATCTGTTCATAGATCATGGTGTTAGCTTTAAAAGGATCTCTCAATGCCTTAATACATTGTTTAGTAAAGTTTTCAAAAGAGGGAGTAGAAGTATCTGAGTCCTGAGGACTCATCCATAATGTCTCTTCAGTATCATACTCTAAATTATGTTTATCCATGCTATTCATTTTATTCTCATTTTCCCTGCCCATTATATTCTCACAATAGGAATCACAACCATATCTCATTTCTTTAATTTTCATTTCTATCTTATTATTGGTGCTAATCATCTCTTTAATACTTTCAATTGTTTCACTAACTTCTTTGTTAACCCTTGCCAGTAAACTCTCATTATGCAGCACTGGCCAATTATTCAGATTATTAGAGTTATCACCTCCTTTGTCTGTTTCTTGTGCACTATCTTGTGCTGGAACCACAGAACTTTGTTTGCTCACATCATGTGAGCTTCTATCCTTTTGTTCTGTATTAGTATTATCATTAGCACACACCCTTAATATATGATCCTTCTTGTTACTCCACATTTCCAGACCCAATGGTTGGATCAGCCTTGCCTTCGAGTTATGTTCTACTGGAATGCAAGTTTGTTTATGGCTTTGGTTAGCATCAAAAGAAAATAAGAGAGGTTTCTGTATCGGGGATAAAGTTGTTTCTAAATTCTTAACCCTCTTTAACTCTCCAGATCCATTGTTAACCTAATCCTTCCGTTTCTTCCTCTCTCTCCTTTATAATTCTTCTACTTCCCCCTTGTCTACTTAACTGTTTGTTTGTATCAGGCAATGACATACTCCCCTACTAGTACTCTTACCATTCAACTTCATTTTGTACCCCCTAGCTCTTACTCCCTCAGTATTTACTGATGTCACTGAGATAACGTTACCACTTCTTGTATTCACAGGCATTAAATTAAATGTTTACTTATCCACAAACTTTCAGTTAGGTTCTTACACAGTCCCACACCAGATTTATATATCAGTAGGGATTTACAAAAACACCAGCCTCCTAGGGCGATATACAAATAATGTTATAAATGAGATAAATTAACCTGTAGAAAGCTCTCAGTTTTCAAAACCTCAAAAACCTTACTCCACTCCTCAGCCCAGAACTCTTCCAATCTTTTTCATATAGGTGTTATAAGATTACTCTGATTCAAGTTCCAAAGGTCTGATTTAGGCAATCAGCTCCCATAGACCACTTTATTCCTGATTAAATTTCAAAAGTTCCAATTCAGTATGATAAGTCTCCAAATATCTCTATGTGGAATCTTATCTAACAGTCTATCAACTTATCTCAGAGTTCCATGACCAAAAACCCCTCAGTCCAGTGTTAAGGGTAAAGATGAGTGTCTTTTTTTTCATTTCGGGGGCAATAATCACTTTTCCCCTTTTACTGTAATGGAGAAAAGACAGAAGCTAACAGCAGGCTAATGAAGGACATTCACAAAAATGACAATATCTGTGATAACAAGCACTACCTAGTTATAAGGAACAATAAGAAGCAAATGCTGTCTTAATTTAAGCCAAATCCAGTTCTTAAGTCTATATATTTTTTTTTTCAACTTTCAAAAATAGCCACTAAGGCCACCAAACCCATAAATTTTTGCAAGACTAAAATAAGTTATTTTCTAATGCATTAAGCAGTGAAGAAAAATAACCTTATTTCTCTACTTACATTTCTGCATTTTCACAATGTGACCTCACTGGAATGTTTTACAGTGCTAAGGGTTTTGAAGACTAGGACTCAAAGTATAGCCCCTATGTCCCTCGTTCCCTTATCTCCTCTTCCCTTCCCTCCTTTTTAGTGAGCAGGAGCTATTTATTTCTGGAGGAGACTCAAAAATATAGTCCCAATTTACCAGCGATTCTGCCTTTCTTTACTTTATAAGGCAATTCTGCTCTAAGGAGACCGGGGGTGGGTGGCCTGGATAAACATGGACACGAACCCAGAATGGAACACACCTCTCTAGTATACAAACTATGGTTTGGTTATACAAAACTCTCATGGCTTGCATGGGAGATAAGCTTTTTAGTGTGCTGAAGTAAAAAAATCCAACAAAGCAACCAAAATAATCGTGGCAGGGAAGCTAATAATAAGCTAAAAATCAGCACACCAACAAAAAGAACTATAAAGGGCTAAAGGCCTGCAGTTGGACTTTAGATCTCTGCTTTCTCAGCATCTTAGTGTGCAACTCTGTAAGAAATGGTGTTAGCGAGTTCGAAATGCCAGTGCATGCTCTTTAACTCCACCATCACATGCTGGTCATGCTCCAATGAGCTCTTTACTTCCTGGTTAGTATTTCACTACTTTTTAAATGCTAATTTCTAATTAATAAAATTAAAAATATATCCTGAACATGCACACAATAGACTTCTAATACCCCTTTAAAACTAAAAATGTGATTTTCAACCCCAAACAGCACTAAGTAATTCAACGGTCAGGCTGTTCAGTTTAATTCAATGTCACTTGCTACTAAGCAAAACACAAATAAAACACAATAAAGCAATAAAGTTCCTTCTGGTTATCTCTTTTTAAACATTGTAAAATACAGTGCAGATCTAAATAGTACACTGCCTGCGCAAATACAACGCAGTGCAATACAACCACAATCGAGACTGTGAGACTAAGAAAATTTAACACCTGGCAGTCCTCTTCTTTTCTCCTTTACTTCTCTCTGGGTGACTTTCAAGGCCAACAAGCCTCCACAGGCTTCTCTAGGTTCTCCCCTCTCGTGGCAGGCTTCTCAGCCTTCAAACTCCTCGCTGCTCAGTAGAGAGGCCCAGAGGCCATTGAACACCACTCCATGGACTGCCAAGAAGGGCCAAGCTCTTAGACAGACCGGAAAGGTCAGTGAAAATTAAAAATAAATAGTGGCAACAGTAGCATACCTTTTGTAAAAACTTTAAAAGCACTTCACTGACTTCTGCTACTGGCACTTCTCCACAACGCCCTAGCGACCAGCTTGAATCCCTGCTTGAATTATCAACTACTGTCCAGGTAAGGGATCAACACCATTACCACACTGCATGCTTCAGCACTGGTGATCAGTGAATGATCAACAGCATGGTGCCAGTGCAGTGCTCCACAATGCTGATAGGTGATGTAACAAGATGGGTGAAGTGCAGACCTAACAAGTGTCACAAACCCACTCCTGGGGGTCAGGCCCACTGAGCTCACAGTTCCCACCCTTAAGTGCAATCCATGATGGGGGGACAAGGATACCCTCCTTATGCTTTTAGAATGCTTGCTGAGGTCATGATTGTACCTCTGCCACAAGGATCCAGGCCATCCCTCTAACTCTGGATAAGGGCACAATACCAGTCTTGAGTCTTGTGGCCAAATATGAACCCTTCTTTGGCTATTACACAAAGGAGGAAGACCCAGGCATCACACACTCTTCGGAGGTAGCAGTGTAAAACCTGATTTGGCCTTCTCCTTACAGGACATGCAACAGCCTGGTTCAAAATTCCTGCAGACTCGACTCTGAGACTTTGGTATTCTCCCTATCCTTCCAGATCCCTTACAGACCATTTTCTCAATGTGGTTGCTTATGGTGGACCCTCTAAACAATTAACAGGTGTCACAGATGATTGATAAACCTTCTACAGTCACACACACATATAGAAATCTCACACAGGCAGAATTCTTCAGGAACAAAAATCTTTACTAAAATACTTAAATACGGTTACAACTAAAAAGAACATACACTAATTTGGGTTACAGTATATATAAACAAAAATGGAAAAATGTACAGTGAAATGCACTAAAACTGTTAGCTAAAGTGTCTACCCTATATTTGCAGTAAATTGAAGTCCAGAAAAGTAGATGAAAGTTTTCAGTTCCATTAATCCTTATAGCCACACTGGATTTCAGCAGTTGGGCTTTTTTGTGGGTGTCAGGTGGAATCCAGATGAGAAAGTGTGTGTTCAAATGCCCTGATCTAGGGCTATTTATAGGGATGGCCATCCCAGTATGTGGAAAGAGGCTGGCCCTTCCATTTTAGGCCACCGGGTGTCAATCTTGCACTTCTCCAACACAATGTTCTGCCACCTGATGATGTTACCCAGTCTACATTTATGACACCTGACATTACAATCTCACACAGGTTCTGTTAGAAGGAAATTTCCTGTTTTTTTCTTTCATCTCATCAATCAATCAAGTTTTTATTTATCCTGGTGAACACCATTGAGCAGGCTCATTTACAAGGTGGACCTGTGTTACACAAGGTCAAAGAATAACACTTGTATGTACAGATAATAAATAGATATAATTATACAGAAATAGAAAAAAAATACACAGAGCAATAACAAGTACTTCATTTATAGGGTTAACAAGGTTAGGGAGAATGGTGTGAGAAGGGGAATTAAACCATTCTGAAACCACCAGCAAATTAAAACATTTTCAAACAGCACGGCATATCATTGGTCAGGACATACACAAACTTAAGGGGCAGATATGGAGAGGAGGGGCACAGGACTGCAGCTGTTCTAATAGGGGTGCTACGGTAGATGGGCTGGGGACATATATGTTAGGAGTCTGAGGGTAAGAAAGGTAGTGGATTAGTAGAAAAAAGGGGGTATAGGTGGCGACAATCAAGGGGCAGGGTTAGGAGAAGATGTAGTGGGCAGGTAAGCAGTAGACACCCTAGCATGCTAAGCATGCTGGGAAGAGCTGCATAGCTCCTTAACAGCCTTGGAATACAAGGTCTTGAAGGTGGTAAGACTAACAGGGAGACTCAGTTTCATAGATTTCTGTAGTTTGTTCCAGTGTGAGGGCAACAAAGCCTATGGCCACTCTCCCAAAGTGTGCATTAGCCCTAGGTACCTTCAGTAGAAGCAGAGAATAGCTTCTCAGTGCATAGTTGCTTACTACGTATAACAGTAAACAGTCGGAAATGTACTGGGGTAATTTGTTGGTAATAGCTCTGTAAGTCCAGAGAGCCGCATTTCTATTCTTTCTGTACTGAAGGTCATCAAAGGCAATACCCTGGATCACAGCATCCTGCTTCCTGAAGTTAAAAAGGGCCATCTCCTGAACATTCCACTCACCTCTGTTTCCCTTGGTCAGCCAACCATGGGAAATACCCCTTTGATCAGTTCTCCCCAAAGCCTTTGACAGTAACTTGTCAGATTCCTGGCAAGCAAGTCGGCCTTCCAGATCAAAGGAAGGTCAAAACCTTTTTTTAAAAATCCAGTCTTTTCTCTATGTGCCTTTGCATTAACACTGGCATTTTGTGGCCTGTACATATACATAGAACTACATAAAACATTTTATAAATATATATATATATATATATATATATATATATATATACACACACACACACAAAACAAATTGTATCTACAGATAAGGACTGGCAGTCAGGTAGCTCGCCACAACAAGTACTGACCACTAAGGACTTACAGCATCAGTCCACTGCAGGCTGCCACATGGGTGACACTGTAGGGAACAACACCATAGAGCCACTGCATTGTTCACCACTGGTGACAGGTGAGGGAATGATAGCATGGGGCCAGTAGACTGTTCACTACTGGTGACAGGTGTGTGAATGAAAGCATAGAGCCAGTGCAGCATTTGCCAGCAGTACTGGGTATGGGATCAACATCACTGGCACATTGTACACTTCACCACTGGTGAACTATGATGGATCAACAGCATGGTGCTAGCACAGTGTTCCACACTGGTGACAGGTGATGTAACAAGAGGATGGCCTGAGTGCAGACCTAACAAGTATTGACTACTGAGGATTTACAGCATCAGTTCACTGCAGGCTGCCACACTAGTGATGCTGTAGGGAACAACACCATAGGGCCACTGCATTGTTCACCACTGGTGACAGGTGAGAGAATGACAGCATGGTGCCAGTACACTGTTCGCCACTGGTGACAGGTGTGTGAATGACAGCATAGGACCAGTGCAGTGTTTGCCAATGGTAACAGGTAAGGGATTGACAGTATTTGCACATTGCAAACTTCACCACTGGTGAACTGTGATGGATCAACAGTATGGTGCCAGCACAATGTTCCATACTGGTGACAGGTGATCTAACAAGAGGATGGCAAGAGTGCAGACCTAACAAGTATTGACCAATGAGGATTTACAACATCAGTCCACTGCATTGTTCGCCACTGGTGACAGGTGTGTGAATGACAACATAGGGCCAGTGCAGTGTTTGCCAATGGTGACAGATCAAGGAATGACTGGATAGGGCCCTTACAGTGATGTACAGTGGTGACAAGGGCACTAACGACAGCTTGGGAACAGTGCTCACTTCCCAACTAGTGACCAGTGAAGGAGTGACAGCATTGGTCCCATGTAGGTTGCACCAGTGCAGGCAGTGGAGGGAACACTATCATATCACCACGGCAGTGTTGTCCAGTGGTGACATGTCAGGAAACAACATCCTGGTCACACTACATAGCTTGCCAGTACTCACAGGTGATTGAACGGCAGCATGGACACTGTGCACACTTCTACACTTCTGACAGTGAGGGAATGACAGCATGGCAACAGTAAACACTTCTCCACTAGTGACAAGTGAGTGAAGAACAGCATAGAAACAGTGCAGACTTCCCCATTGTTGACAGGTGAGGGAATGACTGCATCGACTGAATTCCATAATAAGCAACAATTCAACAGAGGGAAAAATCAAGGGTAAAGTGATCAATCAGGACACAGTAATGCGTTCCCTGGCTGTGTCCCGATTCATATTATGTTGATGCATACACCTTTGAGGTGGTGGGGGTGGATGCTGCCCATTCAGCTCAGAATTTAAAAAAAAAAGGAAACCAGAGGCATACTGGCATGTCCACGTAGGCGTGTTTTGATTTTACCAAGCACAAATACAGGCCCTTTTATGGATAACAAAAGTCCTGTACCCAGATATTTTTGTTAAGATGTAACTGCTATCACATCAAATGCTGGTATACACGCAGTCAATGCACTAGGTTGTTTTACAGCAAGATCATTTAGGACAACACCTTATGAGCAACTGAGCTACACTGCAAAACTATGTATAGTTATGGGTGGCATGAAAGATCACAACAAAAAACATTGACATCAGTGACACAGGCACAACCATCAACTGAGAGGTACAATGGGGTGGGGGAACAGTGAATCAGGAGGGGAGCATTTAAAAGCATTATATTGATGGTGCAAAAGCCATTTTTTATATAAGTTATGGTTCTCAACCTTTTTACCATGAAAACTACTGAGCACCGATATGCAGCAGCCAGCCCAGCCACAACACAATGAAAAACAGCAAGCAGGCACCCCCCTCCTCTTGAAGCTTCAACCCACGAAATTCAGGCAAGTCAGATGAAACAGACTGTCTACAAGGAGAGATCTACTCACGTACTCAGATAAACTGCTTCAGTTACTTGCTGTCTGTTTATAAGTCCCAAAATCACACTGTACTTCAAAAGCAGAAGTAAGTGGCAAACTTAGCAGGAAAAAAAAAAACACAGTCCAACGATCACGTCATTTTCGGTAGTTGCGAGGTCAGACGAGCACCAACATGGAGGGGAAACATGGATGGAACAAATTTAAAACAAATTAGGTATTTATAAATCTTTTTTTCTTGCTAGGAATGTGATTCAGCTATTATTCTGCATTACATAGGCCAGGTCTGCTCAGAAGTACTAGGGATGTGGATGTCATATTCTAACCACACTGTCTGGCAGATGCCTTTCCCCTTTAATTCCTGCCAGAATGTCTTCAACCTGTCTCCTCCCATCCACCCAGGTGGTAAAACCCTTGGCTCCACCCCTAGACACCAGATCTTCCTTTCTGCTTGGAAGATTCAGGTTCCCTCCTTACCGCTCCCGCATGTAGTAGGCCCTGGTGCTCGAATCTTCAGATTTGCTTCCTAAACTTATTTTAAAACTCGTACAAGTTATGACTTCAGTGATTTCTGCGATTGCTCCCGCGATGGACGACAAGACCACTCCTGGGTTTCACTGGTGCCCCGTGGGCAGAAGATGTTGCGGACTGACCCTCATGCCACGTGCGTGTACTGCCTAGGCCATGATCACGATCCACAGGCCTGCAATATCTGTTGGTCCTTCCACCCAAATGTGTTGGACGACCGCACTGCCTGACTTCAGTTGGGGTGTCCAGAGAAGCATTACCTGCCAGTCAAGTCCAAGGATGCCCGTTGGGTGGTCTCCACAGCTGCAGGGTCTGCCGAGCAGCTTGAACAGCTCAAGGCCTTTGAGGAGGAGGTGGTCTAGACGCCACTCAATTCTCTTCAGCTTCAGCCTCTGTTCCACTTCAATTGGGCTCCACTTACTTGGCTTCCTTCAAGGAGCTGTGCCAATCCCTCTCAACTAAAAGAGAGGGTCCTTTGGCATGGCACGGTTTGTGTTCTCGCAAGAAGGAGTCGAAGAGAGATAAGGAGAAGACTCATCGTCAAAGTTCCTGAGATCGGAAATGTTCCAGTTCTCAGGAGACTCCTGTTTCGAAAACTGCGGCCTTGGCTGCTGGTTTCACGGTGCCCCCATCAGACCAGTTGGCTGAGACACCAGCCAAAAATGTGGCTGAGATTTTTCTCGACCCAGTCAACCAGTTGTCATCCAAAGAGGCTGATAACTCTCTCTTTAGGACTCCGGTCCTTTTGATGACCTCTGATGAGTCAGCCCAGCCTGCTGAGCCGAACCCGCTGGTCCCAGACCCTGACCAGGAGGAGCCGTGGGGTTCCCCAGCTCCCTCTGGGGCTCCCTGTCGGCACCACCAATGGTTGAGGTTGAGGTCTTCCTCCTTTGAGTCAGGCAGGTCTTGCTGTTATCGGTGATCTTGCTCCTGGCACCATGGAAAGCAGCACCACCGGTACTCTTCTTCGTCCTCCTTGGATGAGGAGAGGCTTCAGCGCAAGTTGCATCAAAGCTACAGAGATTTGATGTGGCAGCAGCTGATTTGTCTGGGTCAAAGCCAATGCCGGTTTCTATCCCGGCCATTAAGTGGCTATCACCCGTACAGCCAACGATTCCCCCCGTCTGGGTTGGTCGTTACTGTCCCTCCCCCAGCAGAGCCAGTGCAGACCATGTCAGCTTGGCCTAACCAGACCTCTTTGCCCATTGTGGTGGAGCCGCCACCTAAACAGCTGATGACTGGGGCTCTGAATAAGGAGGCTCAGCTGGCCAAGAGGCTTCCCCATTGGCTGTCAGTCACCCTCACTCCTGACCATCCTAGGCGGGTCGAGGGCGACACTGGTGGCCGCTCATTTTATTTGGACTCCTCGGAGTCTGAAGATTCCTCCCTGCACTCAAATCCCATCAAAACTGAGTCAATGGGGGGCATCTCCATGGAGGAAGGTTCTTCTTCATTCACGGGCATTCTTCAGCTCATCTATAAGTCCATAGGGATGGAGCTCGAGCTTGTCCAGAAATGGGCTTGGTAACCCCTCACAGAGATTCTGGAAAAAGGGGATTCTTCCACAGAGGCCTTTGTCAGTCTGGCCCTGGAGCTTTGGCAGCATCCCTCCTCTTGCCCAGCGCCTTTGGCCCGGATGGCTCACAAGTATGTGGTACCCACCGGCTCCCTTTTGGGGTTTTTGGAGCATCCCTCAGCTGAGGGTTTCGTGGCTGACTCCATCTTCCGACGCTTGGGCAATACAGGCGATATCGACAGACCACCAGACAAAGAGCCCAAGAAGCTGGACCAATTGGCTAAGAAAGTCTAGGCTGCCTCTTTGCTCGGCCTTCACTAGGCTAGCTTGGCCATGCTGATGGCACACTTCTCTCATGCCCTGATGGGCTCCCTGGATGAGGTGATTCCTCACCTCCTGGCAGACCTCCAGACCACAGTCAAGCAGGTCTAAGACCAGAGGAGGCAGTGGCGAAGCAGCAACTCCAGACAGCTTTGGACATTGGTGACTCTTGTGCCCATTCAGTCACAGCCACAGTAGCCATGTGCCGTAGGGCATCGTTGAAGATCTCGACCTTCATGGCGGATACCAACACAAGCTGGTGGATGTCCTCTTTTTGGGCACTGATCTGTTCAGCCTGGTGTGGAGGATCACTTCCAGCACATTAAAAAAAGTCCAATGCTACCCTGGACTCTGTGACATCCGCCCAGATGGACAAGGGCCCTAAACACCAGAAGTGCAAGCCCTTTCAGTCCTCCACTCCTGCGGCCAAACCAGCCCAGTACCAGCAGGGTCAGCAGGCTCAATCTTGGCAACCTCGGGCCAAGTCAGTGGCCTTGTCAGTACAAAAGCCCGGAGGGAAGGGACCCGGCAGCCCCCAGCCAGATCCTCCTCCTCCTCCTCCTCCAAGCCTGCTCAGTGACAGGATGGGGGTCGCCACCCTCATACCTGTCACACCACCCCTGGGTCCTCCCATGGGGGGGGCTGGCTCTGCCACTTCCTTTCCACCTGGTCTGTTGTCACCACAGACAGGTGGGTTCTGGAAGTGGTCTGCCAGGGTCTGCCTCTGGAATTCGAGCAGTACCCTCTAAGTCGAGCCCATGCCCCATGGGGGGACTTGGTTTCCGCAGTAACTTGGTTGGCTGTTTGAGGTGACATAGCCTAGATCCTCCACAAGGAGGTCATCGTCAGAGTTTGGGATCCTCTGGAGCACCCAGGGTTTGTCTCCAGGTATTTCCTGGTGCCAAAGCAGATGGGGGGCTGGTGCCTCATTCTAGATCTGCATGACCTGAACAAATTTCTCAGGTCTCGTACATTCAGGATGGTAACTCTGGCACAGATTATACCATCTCTGGAGCAAGGCATATGGTTTTGCTCCCTGTTTCTTCAGGGCACATTCTTTCACATCCTGATTCTTCCGTCCCATCGAAGGTTCCTCTGTTTTTGGATGGAGGGAATCCTTTATGAGTCATGCCCTTCAGCCTCTCCTCAGCCCCCAGGGTCTTCACCAAATGTGTTGCAATGGTGGCAGCTTACCTGAGGCACCGAGGGGTCTGGGTGTACCCCTACCTGGACAGCTGGCTCATAGCAGGTCCCTGTAGGCAGGAGGTGGAACAGTCCAGAGACCTGGTCCTCCAGACTTGCTTCGAGCTTGGCCTCCTAGTCAACGAGACCAAGTCAGAACTCGTTCCCTTGCAGGTGATCACTTTCATCAGGGCAGAGCTTGGCGAGTCAGAGCCCGGCTCCCAGAGGACAGGGTGGAGGTCCTCTCCTCCTTTGCCCAATCATTTCTGCTTGGGCAATTGTGCCCTGCCCGGGACTTTGTGTGTCTTCTGGGTTACATGGCAGCCTGCACCAGCATGGTCCAATGGGCTCACTGGCATATACGCTCTCTCCAGTGGGAGCTGGCCAGCCAGTGGTCTCAGCGCTAAGGTCACTTTGACCAGCTGGTCACCATGACCCAGAGGATGTGGGATGCCCTCCAGTGGTGGCTCATCCCAGCACATCTGCAGGAAGTGATCCCATTTGTCCGCCCTGAGCCGATGGTCATCTTGATGACTGATGCCTCTCTGACGGGCTGGGGTGCCCACCTGGGGGAGCACAGAGTCCATGGGCTCTGGTCTCCTCGGGAGTCCCAATGTCATATCAACCTGCTGGAGCTCCAAGTGATTCAGCTCACCCTGACCGCATTCGCTCCATTCATTCAGGGTCAAGTGGTCCAGGTCCAGACAGACAACACCACACCCATGTACTATCTCAACAAGCAGGGTGGGATGCACTCCTTACCTCTGTGCAAGGAAGCTTCCCACATCTGGACCCTTGTGCACAGTCTGGAGGCAGATCTCCTCGCCATCCATTTGGCAGGAGTCTCGAATCAGCTGTCGGATGCATTCAGCTGAGTGGGCGAGGCATCTCACGAGTGGTCTCTCCATCCAGAGGTAGTACACAATCTGTTCTAGTGGGGCACCCCTCAGGTGGACCTGTTCACCTCCAGGGAGAACACAAAGCTGGGGCTGTTTTGTGCCCACCCCCCCTCAGCAGAGCTCACTGCAGGGAGATGCCTTCTCAAGGCCATGGACCCTGAGACTCTTTTATGCCTTCCCTCCACTTCCCTTGATTCACAAGATGCTCCTCAAGGTGAGGAGGGACAAGGTACAGGTGATTCTGGTGGCTCCAGACTGACCCTGCCAGTTTTGGTACCCCGATCTCCTCAGCCTCAGCAACAGGCTCCTGAGGCATCTTCCAGCACACCCGGACCTGCTCTCCAATAATCAAGGGATGGTACTCCACCTGGACCTTCAATCCCTGCACCTGACAGCCTGGTTCCTGAGTGGCTAGAGTTTCAGTCCTTGGGTCTCTCCCACGAGGTCCTCACGGTTGTTGAGGCATGCTCATGGACATGCCATTTGAACTGATGCACAGGTGTGACATCACCCACCTGTCATGGAAAACTGCCTTCCTGGTGATTATCACGTCAGCCAGAAGGATAAGTGAGCTCCAGGTACTCTCAGTGGAGTCTCCTTACCTGGTCTTCCACAGGGACAAGGTTGTCCTATGCCCCAACCTGAAGTTCTTTCTGAAGGTGGTGTCAGAGTTTCACCTTAACCAGGTGATGACTCTGCCAGTGTACTAGCCCAATTACACCTTGGAGGCCGAGTACAGGCTCCATACTTTGGACCTGAAAGAGCGTACGGCTGAAGTTTGGGGAGAGGTTTGCCAGCTGTTTGTCACCTATGCTGATGCTGCACCTGGCAGACCTGCAGCCAAGTGGATGATTGGCAGGTGAATCACTTCCTGCATTGATCTCTACCATAGGTTGGCGGGTAGGGAACCTCCCACAGGGCTAAGGGCTCGTTCCACTCACCATACTGCCGTGTTGGTGACTGCTTCTAGGGACGTCTCTATCCAGGAAATCTACAGGGCTGCTACCTGGAAGTCAGTAAACACCTTCAGTTCCCATTACCACATTGACCTCGAGTCACGGCGGGATGCTGGTTTTGGGGCCTCAGTTCTCCAATCTCTTTTTCCAAAGTAGGGGGTGCACGCCTTGCCTCCCTCCTCCCAGAGAACTGCTAGGAGTCTGCCAGACAGTGTGGATAGAACATCATATCCACATCCCTAGAAACACAGGTTACTCACCTGTAACAGTGGTTCTAGGATTGGATATGTTTATCCACACAGACCCACCCGACCTCCCCAGGCTCAGGCACACAACCTTGCTTCCTGCA
The DNA here is from genome assembly GCA_016271365.2 of Neoceratodus forsteri. NCBI lineage: Eukaryota > Metazoa > Chordata > Ceratodontiformes > Ceratodontidae > Neoceratodus > Neoceratodus forsteri. The sequence goes on along the minus strand of CM028131.1, from coordinate 679,625,198 downwards.
GGCAAAGATCTGGCATCTAGGGGTGGAGTCAAGGGTTTTATCACCTGGGTGAGTGGGAGGAGCCAGCTTGAAGACCTTCTGGCAGGAATTAAAGGAGAAAGGCATCTGCTAGACAGTGTGGTTGAACATTATATACCACTCCTACAACTACTGTTACAGGTGAGTAACCTGTGTTTCTCACCCCAGGGGTCCTTTAGCATCAGTAACTGTGTGTGCAGTAAGCTACCCAGGTTGAATTGTCTCAAAGGTGGAGCCATGAGTATTTCATATATGAATTGGCCAATCAGGAAAGAGCAGGAGGGTGTGCTGAGCAGAGTCTGCCCAGAGGGCACGATAATTTTTTCTCCAACTGACTGAGAACCACTGCCTCTGAGGTACTCTCTCTCTCATAGAGAAAACCAATTTTTGACCCTTATTCTTCACTTCTGTGCTGAGTCTGTGAGTATTTTGGTCATTTTTTCTAATTTTAAAAGAGTTTTTATCAGTTCCCGACCGGTTCCCAGGAATCACGTTTTTCTTTTCTTTCCGAAGTTCCCCTTTTACTTTTCTGAAGTAAAATTTAATTGTGTCTAGAGTATTTCGATGGTTCTTTTACTTATCTTAATAGCGATTCCCATTTTTTACCAGGAACCACTATTTTTCTTGTTTCTGTGTGTTTAACTTTTATTAAATCGTGGTTCTTTACCATGAGGGAACCGATGGCTTTTAATTTTATTTCCTATTGGGAACCGAGAGTTTAAACCTTTTCTGACAAATTGGCATGTCAGAAAAGTCAAAAAAGAGGTCTGGACCCACATGTTTTAAAAAACTGTGTTAAGTGCCACAGAATGGTGACTAAAGCCGATACCCATGACCTGTGCTTACAGTGCTTAGGTCCAGCTCATTACTGTTCCCTTTGCTCTAAATGTTGTTCTAAGACTCTAAGAAAAAGAGCAAAAAGATTAAGAGGAAATGGCTGCTAAGGCTACCACATGAGGGGCCTTCTAAAACAAGGGTGCTGATGAAGTACCTTCTAAACCTAAAGGTAATAGCAGCAAAGGTGCTGATGAAGTGCTATCTAAAGGGAAAGGTGGAACTAGTGGTGCTAATGAAGTGCTTAACAAGCCTAGAACTTCCAAAGGTGCCGATGAAGTGCTAAGTATGAAAAGAAAACCAGACCAGGTCACTGATGAAGCGCCTGCAAAGAAACCTCTAAAAGATAAACATGCCACTGCCCCTCCCTTGGCAAGCAAAGGAGAGATGTCAGTAGGCAAAAACACAAAGATAAGTTTAAAAATGTTGAGCCTCAGGGGCACAATCCCCCAGATTTTCAAGGGAATTTACCCTCTGTGGAAGAAATGGCCAAAGCATGGCATCTTTATCAAACTCTGCAGGGCATGGCATCCATGTTCAATACCCCTACCACTCCTAGTCACCCCCCAGTCCAGCCCCTTCTCATGCAGGAAGCTTTCCTGGGACAGATGAAGATTATTATAGTGGCATGGACCCTGACGATGACTCAGGAGAAAGCTCCCTGGAGCCTGTTTCCACAGATCCTAATTTTGGTGCTTCCCCCAGTGATCAGGAGGAGTCTTCCTCGATGCCAACTTTTTTGCAGTATATGGTAGACACCCTGGATCTCCCCTCACAGGACTCCACACAGGAGGAGGAGGAGGAGGAGGAGGAGGAAGACTACAGGAATATGATGGTCTTCCTCCTCCAAAAAAGATTGTACTCCCTATCTATAAGGCTTTCAGGAAAAATACTATGAAACTCCTCCAGACACCTACTTCCCTGTCTGGAGTTGACAATAAAATAGACAAAAAGTACCAGCTATCTAGGACTGACACTGACTTCCTGTACGTGCACCCAGTCATGAAGGAGTAGTACAGCAGGCAGCCTGTGATAAAGCTCATGTTCCCCTCTCCTCTCAGCCACCTGAGAAGGAGTCAGAGGCTTGACTTCATGGTCATATACTTCAGCCTCTCTCCTCTTGTGCCTTTCTTCCTACCTGGCTTATATTGCCAAGTACCAGAAGGCTCTATGGCAATCTGTTGTGGCTATTGCTCAGAATAACCGAGATACCATGGCCTAGCACATACTAGAGACCACTAAAACTGCCTTGGAAACTACTAAATTTCAATTCCATATGGCAGCAGACAGCAGTGATGCAGCTTCCAGGATTATGGCCCAGGCCATTTCCCTTACATGCTTCACCTGGTTAAAAACAACTAACCTGACACAGGACATCCAATCCAAAGCAATGGACTTTCCCTGTGACCAAAACTGTCTCTTTGGTGATAGAACTTAGGCTTTCATGAAGAAGGTAGATGAGTACAAAGTGGCCTACCAGAGTAACACTGACAAAGGTAAGGCCACTTCTCAGCAGAGAGCTCAAAACAAGAGGACTAGAGGCAGGTGCTTCTTCCCTAGAGCCTTCCTTTCCTATCCTATGCCTGTAGACTATACTCAAATGAGGGGATTCTATAGGGGGAGAGGCAGGAGAGGACACAGGAGGGGTACCCCTACTCCTGCTCCTGCCACACAACCTAAGCCCTGACTCTTCTGTCCAGGTCACCTCCCCTTCTACCAGTAGGGGGAAAACTCCCTCACTACCTCCAGTCTTAGTCCCTCATAATGTCAGACATCTGGGTCCTGGAGGTAGTGGAAAAGGGCCTGCCCCTTCAAGGATACCTAAACAACATTTTGACAACAAACTATTCAAAACTCTGACCTCAAACTGGACTAAAGGAAAGGCTGCTGAATTCGTTAATGCTAAAAATGGAAATGACATACCTACCGTAATTCTTGATCTTCTTGGACGAAGTCTCCACCACTTATTCACACTAATGGGATCTACACCGGAGGTGCTAGGACCCAGCAGGAGCAAACCTTTCAAGAGGGTTGGTGCCAGAGATGGAGCCACGAGGAAGTGGGACCATGAGCCCTGGCTCGTGCAGTAAAGACTACCTCGGTGTCGACCCTCCAACCGCCTCAGTACCTTTTTTTCTGAGGAGGTGCAGCATAACTAACCTAGAGGTCAAACTTAAAAAAATCAGACATAAAATAGTCTGAAAGACCCGTGTAAGAAGGGTCAACAATAAAGTCTTCACAGCCCAGCCACTGAGGGAGTGAAGACCAAAAACAGAGACGTGATCTCAGGGGATGGTGGGTGGGCGTGTGAACGAGTGGTGGAGACTTCATCCAAGAAGATCAAGAATTACGGTAGGTATGTAATTTCCATATCTTCCTGGACATAAAGTCTCCACCACTCATTCACACTAATGGGAGAGTACCGAGCTAATAAACCCCCGAGACAGGCGGCAGGAGAAACTAAGAGCTCACATACTTAGGACAGAAGTCCGTTAAGAATAGTCTTACCAAACGACAGATGTCATCTGGCATGGACATCTAAAGCATAGTGCTTAACGAAAGTATGCACTGAGCTCCATGTAGCCGCATTGCAAATATGTACAATGGGCATGTTGCGGATTTCCGCAAGAGATGTCATGACTGCTCTAGTAGAGTGAGCATATACTCTGCCTTCTAGCTTAACCTCTGCCATAGAATAGCAGCGGAGGAGGCATGCTACCAGCTGTACTGAAATGCACCTAACAGTGACAGGTTGACCCAGCCGGGTCTCGCTGAAGGAAACAAACAGTTGCTGAGCCATGCAAATTTCTTTTGTTCTATCCAGATAGAATTGCAGTGCTCTCTTAACATCCAAAGAACAAAAGGTACGTTCTCCTTCATTCTGGAAGTTAGCAAAGTAGGTAGGTAGGACTAAAGGTTGATTTAGATGAAATTCTGAAGCAACCTTAGGAAGAAACTTAGGGTGAGTCCTAAGAACTACTTTGTCCTTGTGAAATACAGTGTACAGGAGGTCTGTGACCAGAGCATGTATTTCAGAAACTCTACGGGTCAAAGTGATGGCCAGTGATGGCCACCAGGAAGGCCATTTTCCAAGTGAGGAACTTCAACTCATAGGTAGCTAGAGGCTCGAAAGGTTTCCGAGTGAGCATGTCTAGCACAAGATCAATGTCCTAGGCTGTGACTGGACATCTGATAGGAGGTCTGGTATGCAGAATACCCTTAAGAAGCCTCTTAACTACAGGTAACTGAGCCAGAGACAAGGAATGTACCGGCTCATGATAAGCTTAAATGGCACAGAGATGAACTTTGACAGTAGAGTACTGCAGACCTGAATTTGAGAGGTCTAAAAGGTACTCCAAGACTTTATTTGGTGGGCAGAAAAAAGGGTTTGAAGAGGATTTTGCACACCAGAGAGAGAAACGCTTTGATTTGGCTGTGTAGTTCTTTCTAGTGGCTGGTTTACGTGCAGCCAAGAGAATATCTGAAACCCTATGGGAAACATTGAACCTATTCACCTCTGTCTCTTCAGGAGTCAAGCGTGAAGGTGAAGCACCTTCAGATTGGGATGGACCATGGGCCCCTGGGTCAGAAGGTTCATCTGAAGGGGAAGTGCCTTCGGGAGGGTTGCTGAAAGACTGTTGAGCAGTGGGAATCATACCTGTCAACACCAGAAGGGAACAATGAGACTCATTCTGTCTCTCTGAGACTCGAATTTGAGAAGTACCCTCTGAATTAGAGAAAGAAGAGGAAAGGCGTATAGAAAGCATTTTGTCCACTGCAGCCTGACCGCATCCTGACAGAAAGTGCCAGGTCCTGGATTTCTGGAGCAGAAGAGAGGCAGTTTTGCATTGAGTGGAGTTGCAAAAAGGTCCAGGTCTGGAGTTCCCCACTCTTTGAAGAGTGACTGAGTGACGGTTGAGTAGACAGACCACTCGTGAGGATCTGTCTCCGTTCTGCTGAGACGGTCTGCCAGTTCATCCTGCATGCCTGATAAGTAAACCACATGGATTAGAGCCTTGTGCTCCAGGCATCATTCCCACACTCTCATAGCTTCCCTGCATAATGGGAAAGAGCATGCACTGCCCTGTTTGTTGATGTAATACATCACTACTTTGTTGTCTGTTTGAAGGAGAATGTTCTAGTGACAGAGTATGTCTTTCAAGGCTCGGACTGCATAGAGGACGGCTCTCATTTCCAGGATGTTTATGTGAAGCTGGGACCCATCCTGAGTCCACGTACCTTGGGTGTGAAGATTCTGGCAGTGAGCTCCCAGTCACATCAGGGATACGTCGGTGGTAAGGGAGATCTGGTGATCCAGAGGAACAAAGGGATACCCTTCCAGAAGGCTGTTCTCCTGTGACCACCAGGTGAGTGACCTCTTTAGAGGTTCTGTCACCTTGATGGGAAAGGACTGAGGGTGAGTGGTTGGGGACCACTGAGTACTGAGCATCCACTGAGAGGTTCTCATGTGGAGACGTGCTAGGGGTACAGGGAACACCGAGGATGCCATGAGACCCAGCATCCATTGCATGTTTTCTCTGATGTATCGGGCCATCTGTAGGATATCGCTCCTTCTGTCCTCTGGGAGAAAAGCTTTCACATGGGAGGTATCCAGAAGAGTTCCTATGAAAAGGAGTTTCTGGGAGGGCTGCAACAGCGATTTGTTGTGATTTAGCAGGACTCCCATGAACGTGAGGAAGTCTGAAGCCTTGGCAACAGTGTCCAGAGTTCCCTGCCTGGAAGGGCTTGCTAGAAGCCAGTCATCCAGATATGGAAACACTTGAATTCCAATTTTCCTGAGATGCACTGCGAGAATTGCACAACACTTTGTAAAAACTCGCAGTGCTGAGGATAGCCCAAAGGGCAGGAATCTGAACTTATAATGTTGCCCCAACGCCACAAACCTCAGGTATTTGTTGTGATTGGGGTGTATAAGAATGTGCTGGTAGGCATCCTAAATGTCCAGGGAGGCTAGCCAATTGTGTTGATGAATCAAAGGTAGAAGGGTACCTAGAGATATCATCTTGAACTTTTCCTTGTGAAGGAATTTGTTTAACTTTCTGAGATCCAGAATGGGGCGCATGCCTTCAGTTTTCTTCGGATCTAGAAAGTAATGGGAGTAGACACCTGTGTTTCGATGGTCCAGCAGAACTACTTCTACTGTCCTCTTGTTCAGAAGGCCTTGCACCTCGGAAGCAAGAAGGTCTGACTGTACTGCTGACAGCTTGGGCTGTTGTTTGGGGGGATGATCCGGGGAGGTTTCTGAAAGATTAAGCGAATACCCCTTGCGGATTATCTGGAGGACCCATTTGTCTGATGTTATAGACTTCCACTGGTCATAGAACTGAGTCAGACATCCTCCCACTGCTGAAGAAGAGTCCCCCTCGGGCAGTTGAGGTGGGACCTGGGCCAAGAACTCAGAAGGTGGCACTGGGCGCTTTGGGGCTTTGTGCCTTCTGCTGCATTTTCTTTTGTGGCTGTGGGGTGTGGTTTTTGTTAAAGCCCCCCTGCCTTTGCCCCAAAAGGACTGACGGTTGTGAAATTTACGCTTATTGGCACCCCCCGAGAGGGGGCGGGTGCAGGTTGAGCTGTCTTAATGGCTGACCTAGTCTTCTGTGTGACCTCCAGAGCTTGTTCCACCTGGGGTCTGAACAGATACATACCATCAAAGGGTAAGGCCATGACCTGCTGCTGTGCATCATTCATGAAGCCCGAAGTACGTAGCCAAGAGTGGCGACGGGTACAAATGCCTGCCGCCGCTCAAGAAGCAGTATCGAAAGCATTCATTGCAGCTTTAACCTGTTGGTTATTGGACTCGATGCCCCTGGTTATGGTGTGAAGTAGCTCTGAATTAGTTTCCGACTCAGGCAGAGCTTCTATCATTTGCTTGAGCGAATGCCAAAGGACATACTCATATTGAGAAAAATAGCCCTGCTAGCTGGCAAATCGCATACCCAGGGTGGAGGTAGCAAAGACTCTCTTACCTAAGGTCTCTATCTTATGAGATTCTTTATTGATAGGCCGGGCTGTAGATGCCTGAGGAAGGACAGCCTTGTCATTCTCTGCTAAGACTACAATGGGATCAGCAAACGCATGCGAGGCCGATATGGGTTGATCCTTGGGAGCAACATATTTCCTATCTATGGACTTAGCCATGGAAGGTATGAGAGCAGGATTGTTCCATACCATCTGAAAAAAGGGTCTCAAAAGATGGTTGTACCAGAGGAGTTAAATCCATAGGGATCTCTGGGACATATAGGTATTGGAGTCTTAAAAGCTTCCCAGGATCGATTTCTGTAGTCTGGAGAGAAAGAGTGGAATTAAAATTTTTCAGCAGAGACTTAAAGGAAAGGACTTTGACCACAGACTCTGTAGCAGGATTAATCTCTGCTCCTTCAACATCATCACCACCCAGATGAAGATCTGGGTCAGGCTCAAAATCATCTCCTGCCAGTCCAGGGGGGACTGTATGGACAGGAAAGGAGTGAAAATTAGAATGGAAATTAGAGGAAGAAAGAATCGGAGTCGAAAAGCCCTGGAGGCTGGATGACGCTGCACCAAGCATCAGCACTGAAGAAAAGGGCATGGTGCTGAACCCAAGGAAGTTGGCACCATCAGAAACAGCCCAGTACATGGTGCCAACAAAGGCCACGGCGCCGACAGAGCCCCCGGTGCCACGGACAGTGCTGACAGAACCACCGGCACCACAGATGGTGCCAGCAGAGCCCTTGGCACTGCAGATGGTGCTAACAGAGCCCTCAGCTCTGCGGATGGTGCCAACAGTGTCATGGATGGTGCCGACAGAGCCCCCGGCACCATGGGTGGCGCTGACAGAGCCCTTGGCACTGCGGAAGGCACCGACAGAGCCCTCAACACCGTGGACAGCTCCAAGAGTGTTCCAAGGTTCCAAAAACTGTGATTTGAAGGAAAAGAAGGAAAATTAACGGGAGATAGAGGCATCGGTGTGGACCCCAGCACCCCAACCATGTGATGGGGGAAACACCTGAGCACGAAGTCGACGGCACCGAAGAAGTCGCTGCATGACTAGGAAGGTCCAACCACCCTACCCGGTCCCTCAAGCGGCCTGAAGGCCCTGGAGTCACTGGGCCAGGCAGCTGGACCAATCTCCATGCCCATTGCTCCATAAGAGCAGCCCACTGGTGAAACTGCTCATTGGAGGCTCGTCCAATAGGCGGGGACGGGCTCCGATGTCGAAGAGGTCAGGCACTGGAGCCAGAAACTGATGACTCTGAAAGAGGAGGAGACCGATGCCTAGTCCCAATGACTGACCGTCGATGCACAGACGTGCCAGAAGGAACCCTCGAGAGATGCCTTCTTCTTTGACTTGTGCACTGAAGAAGAATTCGAGGCCAAACGGTGTCATGTAATGGACCGCTTCTTTTATGTTTTGAGGGACTGCCGATCTCCCTGAGCATTGGACCATCCATTGTCAGACCAAACTCTCCGGGGGGGGGGGCGGCGGACTGGACCCAGCCTGGCTGACTGAACAGCTTTCATACGAAGTCTCCCTACCATCACCTGACCCGCTCATGGTTGACTCCGTCAATGGAGGGTTGAAGACTTCTTTTATTAATCAATAATTTTAAATGTAAATCTACTAGGTACTTTTGAAGATAAATTACAAAACAATAAACTGAAAACTATGCTGCTAGCTTGAAGTTTGACTCCCGGCAGGCGAGCGATGTCGTCACTGAAGCACACTCAATGGCTGGAAAAAAAGGAACTGAGGCAGTTGGAGGGTCGACGCTGGGATAGTCTTTACTGCATGAGCCAGGGCTCGCGGTGCCGCTTCCTCGTGGCTCCACGTCTGGAGCCAACCCCCTTGAAAAGTCTGCTCCCGCTGGGTCCTAGCGTCTCTGGCGTAGATCCCATTAGTGTGAATAAGTAGTGGAGACTTTATGTCCAGGAAGATCTACATTTATATAAGTTACCTAAATGTGGTTCCAAAGCATTTGAAAAATGTAAAATCAGCCTTTCAATTAAAAAAAAACTGCCTTACCTGCTTTTTAAAATGGCCGACAAATGTGTTAAGTGATGACATAATCGGAGCCAAAGTCAGAGAGCTATATGACTAGTTCTTTTTTCCCTTTGTATAGAATTGTTTCACCAAAATGGTCAAAACCATGTGCATTATTTAGATCAATACGCATGCTAGGCTATGGTTCTGTTCATTTTGTTTCCTTTAACATGCTGAAATTGTGTTTTAATCTAACCTACTTTCTCTTTGGCAAACCATAGTGCAGTACACATCTTGAATAACCTGGTGGTCTAGTAGTTATGGCAGATCCAGGATGCTACAATAAATGGGGGGGTGCTGGGAGTGTGTGCATGATATGCACTTTTTAACAGTTTTATGAAACCTTTATATGTTCTACTATTATGTTTTTCTAGTATGTTTTTGACTGAAACTACAAATGTAATCCATATTTTTGAATGTAAACATTTGTACAATCAATACATCAGACTTCTCCAACAAAGTGAAATGCAGCAGCAGCAAGCACGTACTTTACAATGGGGGGTTTATAGCCGCACACTTGACCACCTCATAGATCCACCACTTGTTTGTAGAAAAGTTCTTTTGTAGTCCAATGCCAGAGTTTGTACTTTCTTGGAAATCAAACATATGCTTGTCTTATCTTCTCGTCTTTATCCATGGGAAATAATAATAAGAATCAGTATTTATATAGTGCTTTCATACACACTGCATCCCAAAGTGCTTTACAAGTAATGCTAGAGAGGTAGTGAAGTGACTGAACATGTAGTGGCAACCATTTCACACATTAATACCCACACACAACCTTGGACAATTGCATGAACTGGTTTTATGGGAAGGGGAATGTTGGCCAGGACAATAGGGTCAGGTAGTGATCATGGTGCAGACAGCCTCCCATCTTATATCTCACAGTGGTCTACTCATACTTCTCCCCTTCTGTCTTCCCCCTACCCTGAATATAGCAATACCTTGCAGGAGTGGCCTTCTCAGTCCCTCTCTGGTATTCATTCTCCTTACTTCTCCCCACACCAAAAACTGGTGAGCTCATCACCCTTGTGCATCATGAATGTAGGTAGTACAGTCCCCAGGTTTTTTGATATATCAAAAATAAACATATCTTTCCAGTAAGTCAGGCTGATAGCAGCATGGGACAAGGGGAATTATAGGCTTTCCTATCCTTAAAAGATCTAGGCTACCTTTGATTAGGCACTATTAAATGATGGGTGTGCACATCATTAGGCATGTCATTTACTAGTGCCTAATTATAGGTGGATTAGATCTTATATGGGTAGGAATGCATATGTTTCCCCTTGTGCCCTGCTATCATCAGCCTGGCTTACCAGAAGATAATTTTTGTTATTAATATGTAAAATTGACACGGGCGACTATACTAACTGCATTCATGATGCAGAAGGGTAGTGAGCTCACCAGTTTTTGATGTGGGGAGCAGAAGAGAATGAATGAATGCCAGAGAGGGACTGAAGAGGCAATTCCAGCAGTGTACAGCTATATTCAAATTAGGGGAAGACAGGAAAAGGGATGTTTAGCAGATCATTGTGAGATCTGAAATGTAGGGCTGCCAGCACCATGATCACTACCTGACTATGAATGAGAGCGGCCAGTGGCAGGGCTGCACTTAAAGTGTTACTCGAATTCAGTGTAGGGAGATTACCCCCAGGTTGGAGGGGTGTTGACGCTTGTTAGGACAGTATTGAGGGAGCTGTGTATAGATCATTCAAGATTTAGAAGGGTGGTAGCCAACCAGCTCGCATTGTGGAGTACAGCACTAAAAAGTACTGGAGAAGATTTGCAGGGAACTGTCCTGTGAGGTTCTGCAGATCACAGGTAAAGGAGTAGACTGACACTGGAAGTCTGGTGGATTCACCCAAGGCATTAGTAAGCCTCTCCTACTAATAATATTGTTATCCATAGTAAGTACTGCTCTTATGAGGGAATGAACAGCAGTTTTTCTGGCGAGTCCTAAGGCTTATTGCTTGGCCCTCCACAAAGACCCAATTGTTGCTTAATGAGGCGGGACAAAAACACAACAGGGGAACTATGTTTCTACGTTTCTATGAACTGTACATACTGCCTTCACTGTGCAGAAGGATGGTGATCCACTCAATGTTTACTGTGGGAGCAGAAGTTAAACATTGAAAAAGTGGACTTAAGTGTGATTTGGGAGGTATGTTCTAACAGTGCCAGCTGATGATCCGTATCGGTGTAGGTATGCACAACTCTCTGAGGTATGCGATTACAGTCTGAGGTATGATAATTCTCTTCATGAGACCGCAAGCTCATATGCAGCCCCAGGCAGTACTAAGGACACAGTATGGATGGTGGGGTGTTCAACAGAAGCCAGTTTAGGTGCAGATGGTTCACTTGGAAAAAGAATACAAGAGACGCTTTTTTTGTGGATTAACAAGAATGCATGAGCTTTGGAATTGGACCAGACCGGTACTTTCCTGTATGACCCTGAGCAAGTCACTTAACTTCCTTGTGCTGCCAGGCCACATCTGTAAACAAGGTTTCAATATAGTGTCTCTCTCCTGGTTAAAAAAATTCAGGGCATCACATAACCACTAGATCATCAGGTATTTGAAATGGTGTACTGTTCTGCAGTTTGCCAAAGAGAAAGTCAGCTAGATTGCAAAACATTTTCAGCAAGTTAAAGTAAATGAAATGAACACAATCATAGCCTAACATGTGTACTGATCAAAATAATCCACGTTAACATATGGTGTTGATCATTCTGGTAAAACAATTCAAAACAATGAGGGAAAGAAGAACTAGTTAGCCTATAGGAATATAAATTGGTCTCTGGTTCTGGCTCCGATAATGTCATCATGACTCATCACTTAACACAGTTGGCAGACATCTTAGGGAGAAGGCAAGGCTGTTTTTTTTTGTAAGTGAAAGGCTGATGTTTACATTTTTCAAAAGCTATGAAACTGCATTTATGTTACTTACATAAATGCAGTTTTAGCATATATATAAACAGTAGCCTTTTCTTTACCTTGCAATGAAGACAGATTTTGGAGTTTGCAGTTTTAAAAAAACTACTTGTTCAGGTATCCTTTCAGTTCCACATGTTTCCACCTCTTAGGGGTTCTTTTCTGTCAAAACCCCAAACTCCTACAGAAAAACTTCTTCTGGAGCTGGAAGTAAAAAAGTTGCTATTAGCAAAGGTAATAGAGTACCTCCTTCCTAGAGAGGGAAAGGTCTCTAATCCAGATAGTTCCTAGCAGAGAAGAAAAATGGGGAGTGGCGACCTATTCGAGACCTCAGGCACCTGAACAGGCACTTACTCACACCAAAATTCAAAATGGTCACTCTCTCTCTACAGTGATTCATTCCCTTCAGCAAGGAAACTGGCTAGTCTCCCTGGATCTCAAGAATGCCGATTTTCATATTCCAATAAGGCTGTCCCACAGAAAATTCCTAAGGTTCATTCAGGCTGCCATCAGGGCACTACCAGTTTGCAGCTATGCTATTCAGCCTTTCTTCAGCCCCAAGGTTGTTCAGCAAATGCCTGGCTGTGGTGGCAGCTCATCTCAGAAAACAGGGCATTTCAGTCTACCCATACCTGGACAACTGGCTCCTGGTGGGCAAGACTGCTCTGTAGGTGGCAGAGGCCCTCAACATTACAAAGCAAACCCTGCAATCTCTGGACTTCCTCATAAATGAAAAGGAGTCCCATCTGACCCCAGTTCAGCTCCTTACCTTTACTGGGACAGAGCTGGATACTCAGCAAAGCAGGGCCTTCCTTCCTGCAGAAAGGATGCAAAGGTTCCTGTCACTAGCAAACTCCTTTGTCTTGGGCCGGGCCAGGCCAGCCAGACATTTTCTAAAGCTACTGGGACACATAGCGTCCATGACAGCAGTTGTTCCAGGAGTCAGATTCCAGATGAGGGACATATACGAACATACGAAATTTGCCAGCAGATAAAGGCCTAGAGGTCTATCAAGTCTGCTCGAATGTGCAGCTAGCACCCCTTATTCTGCAGCTGCCCCTCCCTTCCACCCTTCCCCTTCATTAACCCTCCCCCTTGTCCTGTCCCATCCTCGTTTGAAGCAGTCCACTGTTCTACTGCATACCACTTCAGCAGGTAACGCATTCCACCCAACCACCACCCTCTCTGTAAAAAAGTGTCTCCTCATCTCCCTCCTGAACCTTCCTCGCTCCAGTCTCATATCATGGCCCCTGGTGTCCCTCCCCTCCCTTACTTTGAACAGCCCCTCTGTACCTGTCTTGTTTATTCCTTTCATGTATTTAAAGGTTTCAATCATGTCCTGGTTGAAACCTGGCTGTCCAAATCAACTCCAGACTCATCTGTCTCCCTCCCAGGCTATACCTTATACCGGGAGGACCGAGTAGGCAAACGAGGGGGAGGCTGTGCAATCTACACCAGGGACACAATACCTGGACACGCACTCCCCACCCCTGCCCTCACAAATGGGGCCCAGGCCTACCTCCTCAGACTCACCCCAGACCCTCTAGGAGCCCTCTCTATCTCACCACAGCCCACGTTCCCCCAAAGAACCAGCACCCAGCCCTGATATCTTTAACGGACTACCTGGCCACCCTCCACCATAAGGTAGAACAAATCCTAGTGGGGACCTTAATGTAAATTGGCTCAGCACCTCCTCATCCACCACCAGAGACTCATTTGCCGCCCAAGATATGACACAACTCGCACCCAGCCCACGAGACTTAACCCTAAGAGTGGTACCAGCACCCTGCTGGATGGTAATATAACCAACTGACCCCATAAAATCCAAAACATCCAGGTCCTCCCAGACTCCCTGAGTGACCACTCCCCTATCCTATTCCACTGGGTAGCCCCCAATCCCAAACCCAAAGCCCAGACCACCCTCCGCAGGCGCCTCCGCCCTGGTGGGCTGAAGAAACTTAAGGCACTCCTCACCCACATAGACTGGTCCCCCATTCAGCAGGCAACCAACATTGATACTGCCCTCACCTTTTTCACTCACACCTTCAACATGGCCTGTGATCTCTTTGCACCCTTAACCAAAACCGGTCCAAGAAACAGAGCAGCACCCTGGGTTAGCCCGGCCCTCCTACAATTACTTAGAGACGGGATAACCTCTGGCTTGCCTGCCACTGAAACAGGTCGTCTGTCTGATAGGCAGCAATACAATGCAACCCGAAATAAATGCTCATGGGCCATCAGGAAAGCCAAGGCAGACCATTACCAGGCCTCCTTACACCTCCTCTGGGGCTCAGCCGGACCTTCTGGGATAATATTAGCAACTCAATGGTAAAGCTTGCTCCCCTGCCCCATCCCAGCTCACTAGAAATGGCACAACCTCCACGAGCCTGCCACCATAGCTAACTGGTTCAACACCACTTTCACTGACCTTAGCTCAGTCCTCCCTAGTAATTTCTTTGACCCTCCCCAGCCAAACTCCCCTGTCCTCCAGCACCCCAGCTTCCTCCTCGAAAGATTTCCACCGGAAGCCAGACCCATCCTAATCAAAGCTCTGAATGGCAACAATCCCGGCAGTGACTCACTGGACCCCAGCATCCTCAGGCTGGTGCTAGATGAGGTCCTTGCACCTCTCACAAGCCTAATTAACCAGTCACTCTGCCTGGGACAATTCCCCACAGCTTGAAAACAGCCATTATCACACCTATTCATAAAGGAGGCGACAGGTCATCGCCAACAACTACCAGCCAATCTCCATCCTCCTCCCTCTCTAAAGCCCTGGAGAAAGTGGTGGCCATTCAAATCACTGATTATCTGGCTAAGCATAACATCTTATGCCCAGAGCAACTGGCTTCCATGCGGTCACAGTACCAGCACTGCCCTTACTGAATTCTCCAACTTCCTACACTCCTCCTTGATACCAGCTCCTCTGCTGGTGCAGTGTTCATTGACCTCTCAAAGGCTTTTTGACACTGTCTCCCATCCACTGCTGCTGAATGCACTCTGCCTCACTGGTCTCTCGGCTGGCCCCTGGCATGGTGGCTAGCTATCTTGACACTCGATTCCAGTGTGTCAAGATTAATAACATCCTCTCGATACCCGGCCCCATTCTCTCTGGGGCTCCCCCAAGGCTCCATCCTGGGCACCCTTCTTCTCGCTGTATCTGAACACCCTGCCCAGTGCATGCTCTGGCAAAATTCTGCTGTATGCAGACGACGCTGTCCTTTTGCACCCACTGTAATCCCATCTCCCTACAGGACTCCCTACAGCAGTCCTTAACAGTGCCGAGGCTTGGTTTAAGGAGGACTGCCATCAATCTTAAGAAAACCAAACCTATGCTCTTTTCACACCCCCAAAACAAAGCTAGCAACCACCCACTCTATATCCTTCCAAGCACCAACCAACCACTGGAACAAGTCTGCTCCTACAAATACCTTGGGTTACCTTGATTCAGCCTCACATTTCACACCCACATCACGCCTCTAACATCCGCCACCAACACACAGCTTGGCATCCTATTCCGCCATAAACCTGCCTTCCCAAATGCTCTCCGCTAGCTGTTACATCGTCTGTTCTGTCCCTTTGTAGACTATGGTCTACCAGTATATGGTGCTGCCGACGCCACTGCACTCAACAAAATTCACCTAACCCTGAATAAAGCATGCAGATTGATTACTGGTGCCCCAGGCTCACACACACCTGTCAGCTATATGTCGATGCTAACCTGCTTACCCTGGATGAATGGCTCCATACCAGACCTGTCTCCTCACCAAAAACCCTACTGGCCTCCTCTGGGTAACGCACTATCCACCAGAGCCTCCCACCATTGCAACACGGTCTTCCTACAAGACCACTCTAAAGATCCCCAGAACAAGAACCAGCCATGGCCAGAGGTCCTTCAGCTATAGAGCCCCAACCTGGTTTAACTCTCTCCTGCCACCATCACCAATGCCATCACCATCTCCACATTCAAAACCGCACTTGAACCACATCTTCAGCACTGTAACTGCTCCTGTCTCTGAACATAGCCTCCACCTCCTTTTCTTTTTGACAATGCCTCCTGGCAGCTCTCCACCCAACCATCCCTCCACCACTTCCCTATACACCATGCCTAGGTTTAACCTGGCCATGTGCCAGCTGTTTCAATGTTTATCTACCAGAATGCTCACTTGATACCAACTTGTTTATACCTGTTATCGATTACGTACCCTGTACCTGTACCCAATTGTATCTGTCTGTACCCAACTGTATCTGTCTGACCACAATGTGACGTGGCACCTCTGGTGAATGCCTATTGATTTTGGCAAATTGCTATGTAACTGAAACACAATGTATGTCTTTATGTGACTAAGTACCTTGTAAACGAGCCTCTGGCTCAAAGGTTGTAAACTGATTCTTAAATAAATAAAAAATAAAAATGTCACCCTGTCTCTCCTCTCCTTCAGTGAGTACATGTTCAACTCCTTCAACCTCCTCGTAGTATAAGTCCCCAGCCCTTGATCATCTTTGTTGCGCTGCGCTGCACCCTCTCCAGTAACTTAATGTCCCTCTTCAGATACGGATGCCAGTACTGCATGCAGTACTCCAGGTGTGGTCTAACTAATGACCTATACAGTGGCAGAATCACCTCCTCCCTCCTCTAGGATATACCCCTTGCAATACAACCCAGCATTTTGTTGGCCTTTCCAGCTGCCTTCCTACATTGTGCCGAGTTGTTCATTGACTCTGTAATGAGCACACCCAGATCCTTCTCCTCCTCTGCCTGGGCTAGCTGCACTCCCCCTAGCTGGTAACTCCTCCTTGGGTTCTTCTTCCCAAAATGCAGCACCTTGCACTTTTGGCATTAAAGCCCAGTTGCCAGACGTCTGACCAGGTTTCAAGCTTTGCCAGATCATCCTGCAACCCCTGCCATCCCCTAGGTCATCCACCACTGCGCCTACCTTGGTATCATCAGCAAACAGACTGATCTTGCTCTTGATGTCCCATGATATGTCTGCAATGAATATCCCAAACAACACTGGTCCCAACACCGAGCCCTGTGGGAACACTGCTCGTCACTGCCCTTGGGTGTGAGAGCTCCCCACCCACCACCACCCTCTGTTGCCTTCCCTGAAGCCAGTTTCCTACCCATCTCACCAGCTTTGCACCCGCCCCTGTGCCTACTAACTTCCTTCCCAGCCTTCCATGTGGCACTGAGTCGAATGCCTTACTGAAGTCCAGATACAGGACATCCACTGCATGGCCCCTGTCCAGTTGCCTAGTTACCCAGTCATAGAACTCGACCAGGTTGGTTTGGCAGGATCTTCCATGTATGAAGCCATGCTGTCTGCTGTCCTGTAGTCCTTTGGCCTCTAGGAGGCCACCAGCCTCCTTCAGGATAGTCTCCATTAGCTTACCCATGATGGATGTGAGGCTCACTGGTCTGTAGTTTCTGGTTCATCCTTGGAGCTACTCTTGTGGAGGGGCACCACATGAGCCATCCTCCAGTCCTGAGGTACACGCCCCGAATGTAGTGAGGCATTAAATAGGTCTGCCAAAGGTCCTGCAAGGACCTCTGCCAGCTCCTTCAGTACCCTGGGGTGGATGCCATCTGGGCCTGGCGCCTTGTCCACCCACTTGCCTTCAAACCCTCTCGAACTCTGCTCTCCATGACTTCCTCATCTGTCACCACTTCCCACCCTGCTTCTGCCATTTCTCCCACCTTGGGTGTCACCCCCCTCTTCTCTTTAGTAAATACTGAGCAGAAGTACTCATTTAGTGCTTCCGCCTTATCGCACCCTGCTTCCACCCAACCCCCCTCCTTACTAATCCTTACTATGTGGTCCTTACAGCTCCTTTTCTCCCTGATGTACTTAAAGAAGTCCTTCTCCCTTCTTAATGCCTTTGCCAGCCTGAGTTCCAGAGATGTTTGGCTCCTTACTGCCCCTTGTCACCCTTCGATTCTGTCAGGTACCCTCCCTGTCCTCCCCCTCCCTGTTTTCTTGTACTCTAAAGGCAGCTCTTTTCCTCCCTACCTTTCCATGACCTCCTTGCTCAACCAGATCGGTTTCTTAGCCCCAGCCTTCTTGCTCTGGGCTTTGCAGCAGGTTTTGGTTGCCTCCACTATCCCCAGCTTTATGAGCTCCCACCTCTGGTTAGTGTCCATACTAGATTGAATTTTGACCAGGTACCCTTTTACCACTTCCCATCCTCCCAAAGTCGGCCCTCCTGAAGTCCAGCACTATTGTGCCAGATTCCCTCCTTCCTTGCCCATATCCAATGTGAGCCATACTGAGTGGTGTACTCCTGACAGTCGTCCTCCACTGTAAGTTCTCTCACAAAGTCCCCATTTGCCAGCACAAGGTCAAGGGTATTCCCAACCTGGTTGGTTCACTGACCATTTGCAGCAGGAAGCTGTCCTGAAGGCATCCAGCAGTACCTGCTACCTTCTGTTCCTGGTTGTTGGGGTGCTCCAGTCCACTCCTGGCATGTTGAAGTCCCCACAATCACCACACTACCCTTCTCACAGGTCCTCCTGATCTGTCCCTCTAGTTCCCTGTCTAACTCCTCCGTCTGAGATGGTGGCCTGTACACCACTCCCATTCTAAGAATCCTATTCTTAGAATCCTGGATTTGCATCCAAATTGACTCTGTACTACCCTCCTCCCCTTCCTCCCTTACACACACTTCAGTCCTTCCTTCACATATAGTGCCACCCCCCCTTCTTTCCCAATCACCCTGTCCCTACAAAATAACCTGTACCCTGGTACAGACAGGTCCCAGTCATTGCATTGGGTGGCCCATGTTTCCGTGATGGCTGCAATGTCTACCTCTCCCTCTGCCATGAGAACCTGTAACTCTGCAGTTTTCCTCCCAAGGCTCCTAGCATTAAGAGTAACCACCTTCCACCCTTTTCTCCCCCTCCCATCCTGTCCTTCTTTCCTAGCATCACTAACAGTACTTGCCATTTGTCCTTTGTCACTGTTATGGGGGGTAAGCTCATATGGTTTCCCAACCTGTGGTCTCTGCATATCTTCCCCAACTGCCACCCCCCACTCCTAGTTTAAATTCCCAACTTCCTCTATGTACTCCTCCATCCTCTTTTCAACACTTTCTTTCCTCCTCACTCAAGTGTAGTCTGTCCTGGCATAGAGACTACTGTCCTCCCAGGTCCCTCCCCCAACAGCCCATACCCTTTAGCACAACACCAGGTTCTTAGCCATCCGTTAAATTCCTCTATTCTCAGCTTTCTTGTTGTGCTTGCCTTTGCACCGGAAGTATCTCTGAAAAAGTTACTGATCTTCCTGCCCCCTCACATAATTGTGCTAGTTCCTCAAACCTCCTCTGGACTGTATCTACTGTCTTGTTAGCCAGGTCATTTGTCCCAAGATGTATAATTAAATGAGGCTTGTCCCTACCCCTTCTATCATATTTCAGAACAGACTGTCCCACCCTTTCCGCTGTCATTCCTGGCATGGCCTCCACCCAAATGCGGCTATGCCTCTCCCCCTTGCTACCCCACCTAACTCCTCTTAGTATTGAGTCCCCCAGCACTAAGATTCCACCCCTCTTACTATATATATATATTTTGTGACTGGGACCAGCTTGGACAGAGGATGTCTTCTTTGGGACCAGTAAGCCTGAAGGTGTGTATATATATGTCTTCTTTGGGACCAGTAAGCCTGAAGATAGATATATATATATATATATCTATCTTCAGGCTTACTGGTCCCAAAGAAGATATATATATATACACCTTCAGGCTTACTGGTCCCAAAGAAGACATCCTCTGTCCAAGCTGGTCCCAGTCACAAAAACATTACACTAAGCTCTGGACTAGTGGAAGGATCCTACCAACCTGTCAGTGGGGATCCCTTTCCAACTGCCTTTTCCTACAAAAATCATTACCACAGACACCTCCCTCCTGGGGTTGGGAGCTCATCTGGACAGCCACTCTGTCAGTGGCATTTGGACTCCCAAAGAATCTGCCATCCACATCAACCTATTGGAACTCAGAGTTATTTACCTTTCTCTGAAGTCCTTTGCCTCGCAGCTGAAAGGCCATTCAGTGCAAATCAGAACAGACAATACCACTGCAATGTTTTACATAAACAGGCAGGGTGGCACAAGGTCCACAGTGCTTTGTACAGAGGCAATGAAATCTGGCCTCTGGATTACTCCCTCGATGTCAGTCTTTCAGCCATACACCTTCCAGGCAAGGACAATACTCTGGCTGATGCCCTCAGTCATAACAGCCAGGGGCACAATGAATGGGCTCTGAAAAAACAGGTCCTTGTCACAGTTTTCAGATGGTGTGGCACACCAGAAATAGATCTGTTTGCTTCTCATCTCAACCATCAACTTCCTCTGTACTGCTGCAGGCCACCAACACTAGGGACTCTTCTAACAGATGCCTTGTCTCTGGACTGGTCAGGGAAGTTCCTTTGTGCCT
Source organism: Neoceratodus forsteri (assembly GCA_016271365.2). Taxonomy (NCBI): domain Eukaryota; kingdom Metazoa; phylum Chordata; order Ceratodontiformes; family Ceratodontidae; genus Neoceratodus; species Neoceratodus forsteri. The sequence goes on along the minus strand of CM028131.1, from coordinate 679,604,950 downwards.
TTCTTCTCATTCACAAGGTGTTGCTTAAGCTGAGATCCCAGCCTGCAACAATGATCCTGGTGGCACTGGATTGGCCAAGGCAGTCATGGTACTCTCTCCTCCTAGCTGTGGCTTCCAGCAAGCCAATTCAGTTTCCCCTCAGTCACTCTCTCCTGACTCTTCCTCAGACAGAGGTGACTTATCCCAACCTGCACTCTCTTCACCTCAAAGCCTGGCTCTTGAGGAGTTCGAGCACCCAGAATCCCAGTATTCAGAACAGGTCTGCAACATCCTGAGAATGGCCAAGAACCCAGTACCAAGAAAACCTATGCAGCCAAGTGGAAAAGATTCTCTTTATGGTGCAAGACGAAGCACATAAACCCTCTCAAAGCATTAGTCCCCTGTCTTCTGGACTATTTGGCGGGCCTGAAGACCTCATCATTAAAGCTGCACCTAGCTTTAATTTCTGCTTACCTGTCCATAGGCAAAGAGCACTCTATCATTTATTTACCTGTCTTCAAAAAAGTATGTAAAGGCCTTCTCCACCTTCAGCTGCCAATCAAGGAACCTGTTCCTCCTTGGGACCTTAATCTGTGCATTGCCAAGCTCATGGAGTCACCTTTTGAACCCATGGCTATGGCTCATCTGAAATATGTCACTTGGAAGACAGTCTTCCTAGTTGCCATTGCCTCTGCCAAAAGGATTTCAGAGTTGCAGGCACTCTGCGCAGATCCCAACTATATTATCCCTCACAGGGACAAGGTAGGGCTCAGAACAAACAGGAAATTCCTGCCTAAGGTGGTCTCTGAATTTCATATCACTCTTCCTGTTTTCTTCACTGAGAAATCCACTCCTGGAGAACAGAGACTCCATAGTCTGGATATGAAGAGATCCCTATCCTACTACCTGGAGCACACCAAGCAGTTCAAATGCTCCACTACCCAGCTTTTCTTCACCTATGGGGAGGTAGGTAGAGGAAGACCAGCCACTAAGAGGACTATCTCTCATTGGATAGTCTCCTGTATTCAGTTTTGCTATGACAAGGCTTGTAAACAGCCCCCCGAGGGCCTCAGAGCTCACGCTACCAGGGACACTGCCGACACAGTGGCAGCTGCAAGGGATAGTCCCTTACTTGATGTCTGCAAAGCAGCCACATGGAAGACCATACATACATTCACAAGGCATTTTTGCCTGGATGTACAGTCCAGATCTGATGCCAAATTTGGCAGGGCAGTTTTGCAGAGCCTCTTCCCTAAGTAGGTTCTGTGCCCGCATCCCAACTGCACTGCTTTGTAGTCTGCACATAGTTACTGATGCTAAAGGACCCCTGGGATGAGAAGAAAAAATGACTCACTGTACTAATATTGTTTCTTCCAAGGTGTCCTTTAGCATCAGTGATCTCCCACCCTTCCTCCCCAGCAAACCTATCTGAAGATGGCTCTGCTTCCTCATTATTGCCAAATTTGTTCCTGAGTTTTGAATTCCATTTAGAACAAACTTTTCATGTTTTCCATTTTGGAGGTCGTGAGGGCAGCCAAGAAGCCCTTCCCTGAACTGGAGCATGGACCTCCCTCCCAGAAACTGCACGCAGCAAGCAGCTCCTGTGTCCATTTTGGAGGTCGTGAGGGCAGCCAAGAAGCCCTCCCCCGAACTGGAGCACGGACCCTCCCCCAGCAATTGCATGCAGCAAGCAGCTCCTGTGTCCATTTTAGAGGCTGTGAGGGCAGCCAAAGCCCTCCCGCGACTCCCCAGTAATCGCACGCAGCAAGCAGCTCCTGTGTCCATTTTGGAGGTTATGAGAGCAGCCAAGAAGCCCTCCCCAAACCGAGCACAGACCCCCCAGCAATCGTGATGCAGCAAGTAGCTCCTGTGTCCATTTTGGATGTCGTGAGGGCAGCCAAGAAGCCCTCCCCGAACTGCAGACCCCTCCCCAGCATTCGCATGCAGCAAGCAGCTCCTGTGTCCATTTTGGAGGTCATGAGGGCAGCCAAGAAGCCTCCCTAACTGGAGCACGGACCCCCCCCAGCAATCGATGCAGCAAGCAGCTCCTGTGTCCATTTTGGAGGTCATGAGGGCAGCCAAGAAGCCTCCCCGAACCGAGCACGGACCCTCCCCCCGAAGTACGACGCAGCAAGCAGGTACGCACAGCACAGCTCACTCAAGAAAGAAAGGGCGCCAATTTCAAATTCCACCGCAGACGAATGGAGATAGTTTTTATACTGACTGCTCTTAGCCTGAAGTACTGAGTATTTCTCTCCTGCACTAAGGAGCTTTAATTCTGCTGTTACCTTAACTTTAATTGCTGCTCGATACCCGTGTGTAAAGAAAGCGTATTGAAAGTTTACAGTCCTGTAGTGCACAATTCGAATTATATGTACATGCAGCTCGCTACCCATTTAAAACTATGCTGCATTTGAGCTTTAATCCTGTAGTGCTCTATCCGAATTAATGTCTCTAGAACTCTGATAACCTATTCTTGTAATTGTACACTGTGCTGAATGTTAGCAAGCCCCTCCCTCACTCTTACCTATTTATTCTGTTCTCCTTCAGCTCCTGTGCCCATTTTGGAGGTCATGAGGGCAGCCAAGAAGCCCTCCCCCGAACCGGAGCATGGACCCCGCCCCCAGCAATCGCACGCAGCAAGCAGGTATGGCACAGCACAGCTCACCAAGAAAGAGAGTTCTGCTGACGCTCTGGGCCACCTCCCCACCACCCCACCACCACCCTTGGCAAACTCTGAGCTATAAAGGGTGATCACATGCTGTAAAAAAACAATCAGCTCACTTTACCATTTGCAGGCAATACCGAGTATCCACTAGTGGCTGCTACACTCAGGTCTCAACATTAATAAGCCCATCTCAACCCTTGCACTGCTGCCTCTCCATGTTGCTTCAACTGCACCTAATAACCCTCTTTACCCTAATCCCCTGGGTGTCCCTCCTGCCAGCTAATTACCCCACCCCATACCTCTCAACTGTACCTCATTGCGAGGAATGTTCCTCATTTTACTTCACAAAAGCTCCCTGTTCCACATTGTGAGGACTTGTCCCACATTCAGTGTCAACATTTGAAAGCAAAAATCTTTAGTAAATGATGCAACAAATATATTATTCAATTAATAACAGACTTTCGGAACATAAATGCAAACATGTTAACAGTGTTCTGAGATTCTTAGGTAAAGATTTGATTAAGTGTTGCACATTTTGCTCATTTGTTCCACATTTTGAGATACAATGTTCCACATTTGGGGGACAAAAGGTTGAGAGGTATGCCCTACCAGCCTGCCAAGTACCATGTATCAAACTGCAAACATATATTGGTACCTCTACTACTATAGCTGTTTCACACCATGGCCACCTCATCCAGACACTATTAATTGGCCCCGGGCTAATCCCTTCTACCTTCCAAATTAGCCACCTCATCCTGCTTCCACATGCTCGGAGATCTAAAGCCTGTATAGCCAAGCCTCATACTATTTCAAGAAAGCTTCAGTGGGTGGCGCATCATACCAAACTCCTAGTCACCCTACTACTTCTCCTTGCTGGTGATATCAAGCTTAACCCCAGACCCACCCACCACAACACCCCAAACCCCTCCGTCCCACTCCAACTCCCCACAGGCCTTAAACTGATTCACATAAATATTTGTAGCCTCCTACATAAAATAACCTTGCTTCAAACTCTTGTCTTGTCCCTTAGCCCAGATATCCTGATTATCTCCGAAACCTGGCTGAAGCCACATAACCCTGACACAGAATTTGCTACACCCAGCTATACACTGCTCCGGCATGACCATATGGACAAAAAAGGGGGTGGCTTAGCTATGTACATCGCCACCGCCATCCAGTTTTCCTCAGTTGCCCTATCCATACCTTCGCAGTCCATCAATGCCTTAATGGTAAAACTCTTCATCCCCCACTCAATTCCAGTTTACATAGCAGGTACATACTGTGCTCCTGACACCAACACACCTGCCATACTTGACCACCTGGGTACCTTAAACTCCCCAGCAGCAGGACGTGAGATCCATATACTTGGAGATTTTAATCTGAACTGGCTCGCTGAATCTCATTCTAAATTTCGTGACAAGGTGACAGCCCTAATCCTAACTCAACTAATCTCTGAACCCACTCGGCTAAACCACAAAACACAGAACCGCACTCTTCTAGACTGGTCCCTCATCTCTCACCTGCACAGGATCTTAGCCCCTGGCCTCCTTCCGGATGCCCTCAGCGACCACCACAGAATCTACTCTGTACGCAAAATTTATAGACCTAAAGCTCCCCCACCCAGAGTAATTTTGACCAGATCCTACAAGTCTCTGGACCTCCCCTCTCTACTAAATGATTAGGGCAACGCAGACTGGTCGCACATTAGTCAATTCACCTCCATAGACGAGGCCCTGCTGTTCTTTAAGTCCAAGTTCACCGCCATCTGGGACCGATACACCCCTCTCAGACGTACCAGAGTTCAAGGTGCTCACCTCCTATGGATCTCTTCCGAAATCCTAGCCCACCTTCATATCAGAGACAAGGCCTGGAAAAACTTTAAGTCTTCCAGTTCTCCGGCTGACTTCCAGATTTACCGTGAGCTTCAGAATTCAAGCACCAAAATAATCTGCCAAGCAAAAGCTAATTATTTCAAAGGTGCATTCAATTCCACCTCCTATCTCCTGTCAAAATTCTGGAAAGTGGTCAAATAACTCCTCAGCCCTCTATCGCAGCCCCCCATCCCTTCCCTGCAGGTAGGCGGTCTTACCATCACTGATCCCCCAGTTGTGGTCACATTGTTTAACTCTCTCTTCATAACTTGCTATGCCACGCCCCTGTCCACTCCTCACCCTGCTTGGCACCCCTCCCCCTCCAACCGACCTAGTGGCACACCCACAGCTCACGCCTTCTCCTTCCTGCCGGTCACCCCGGTCGAGGTGTATAATGCATTGGTTGCCCTTAACCCAAGTAAGGGCAAATGTGCCACTGGGCTGGACTCCAAAATGCTCCACCTATCTGCCCCTGCCATAGCTCAACCCCTGGCCTCCCTTTTTAACTTATCCTTCTCCCTAGCCAAAGTCCCCTCTGAATGGAAACATGCTATTGTAATCCCGCTTCCTAAGAGTGGAGATGCCTCAAACCCTAACAACTACCGGCCCATCTCCCTCCTACCGATCTAGGCCAAACTACAGGAGCACCTGGTACTCTCTCGTCTATCCTCCTTTCTGAACTCCCCCCCCCCATCAGTCTGGTTTTAGGAAATCCCACTCTACCACTACCTCCCTTCTCACAATTACCGATTCCATCCTCACTGCGATGGATGCCAGCCACATCACAGCTGCCATCTTCATCGACCTGGCTAAGGCATTCGACACAGTGTCACACTCCCTTCTCCTGGCAAAATTTGCCAATGCTGGACTATCCAACTGGGTCACATCTTGGTTTCTCTCATACCTCGCTATTAGATCCCAAGCCATCCACATCAGTTCTTCCACCTCGACACCCTTCACAGTCACCTCAGGGGTACCACAAGGCTCTGTCCTTGGTCCACTCCTGTTCTCGGTCTTCCTGAACGACCTGCCTTCTGCCTGCCCACACTTCTCCATCCACATGTATGCAGATGATACAGTGCTGTATGCATTCAGCCCCTCGTCCATAGAGATTGCGACCAGGCTGCAGCAAGATTTTATCTCAGTCCAGCACTGGCTCCGCTCAAATCACCTCCTCCTCAATGCCAAAAACACAGTCTCACTAACCTTTGGCACAAGGCAGAGAATTTCCAGGCTCCCCTCCTCGATCACATTCCACACCCTGGAAGGGTCCCCCCTGGAGGCCTGCACCTCCTTCAGATACCTCGGCGTCTGGCTTGACCAGCACCTCAATTTTTCCATGCACATCGACTCCATACTCAAAAAGCTGCACCCCAGGCTTGGTGCACTTTACCAGAATCATGACAGCATCCCTTTATCTGCCAGGAAGGCCATAGTGCAGAAAATGATCCTCCCTGTCCTCAACTATGGGGACGTAGTCTACTGCGCCGGCCCCAAGTCCACATTAGCCAGACTCAACCCTCTCTTCCACTCTTTCTGTCGTTTCGCCCTGAACTGTCTCTACACCACACACCACTGTGCCCTATATCAATCTATGCACCTCACCTCTCTAGACATTCGCAGACAGACCCACTGTGCCAAGATCCCAGCCAAGTTTTGGTCCCAGCGGCTCCCCTCCTACCTCACTGATGCCCTAACCATCCCCTGCAGCCAAGCTTACTCTCTCAGAAACACCGACTCTCAGTCTCTAGCTGTCCCACACCGGTCTACTACCGTCGGCCAGGCAGTTTTCAGCTACCACCTTTCTCTATTGTGGAACTCCCTCCCAGCTTCCGTTCGTCACTTTTCCTCCCTCTCGCAACTCAACTCCTTGCTCCAAGTTCATTTTGCCCCTACCTGCGCATGTGTCTAGGTGTTTTCCAGTCTCTGTGTGGTATGTCTGGGTATGTCTCCACTTAGTAACACATTAATCTGACCAACTTGTTAGAGGCGTACACTATGTACTTATTGTATCATACTGTATCAACTGTGGCCACCTACTATCTCTCTTGACCCACTATTGTCTAGCAAACAGAAATAATGTTAGTGTTACCCCTACTATGTAATATCACTTGTTTTTATACTGTCTTCAACTGTTATCCACGTTCCCCCCTCCCCCAGGACACATCTGGAATTGAGCAGTAGTCTGCTCAGCATGCCTTCCTGGTAAAACGTTTAAATAAATAAATGTTTTAATGGTTTTCTGTTCATGCTTTTGCATGATTTTTGGATCCTGTTGGTCCACACTAACATGGACATGTTCCCATTCTTCCTTCGAAAAAAATTCTGGTGCCCACTGGGCAGACTCCACTCAGGACACCCTCCTGCTGTTTTCTGATTGGCTAATTAATATATGAATTATTGATGGCTCCACCTCCAATGCAGTTCAACCTGGTCAGCTTACTGCACAGTTACTGATACTAAAGTACACCTTGGAAGAAACAATTACTATGGTAAAAATTTTTTTACTTCCCCTTTAATGAAAAACAAAGAACACACACATATATACACTTTATTTTTCAGTGACAAGAGGTTTGATAGCTAACAGATGTATTTGGGTGCTGATGAAAGAAGATGACTGTCATCTGCTCAAGAATATATATTTTAATTCAAAAAAGTAGGACGTTTTACTGGCATGACTCCACTGTATAAGGTTGGAAAAAAGATTGATGAAGAGATCACCAGAAAACATGTTGCAGTATGACTTTTGAATCTGAGCCTTGCAGGCTTGTGTAAAGTGTAAGGATCTTGCCTCAAGAGAAATCATGTCATTGTTTCTGGCATAGACAGACAATGGCAAGCCTTTTTAGAGGATATGAGAAAATATAAAAAGTGCAATAAAGGGTTTAAATGCATACTAACATGCCTCGATGTGCTATCCAAGTGTGCCTGGGTAGTGGCTTTAAAAGACAAATCACCTTACCTCGGCCTACGCCGGTAACTCGGGTTCAAGAATGGACTCGGGACGTCGGGGGCTGGCAGGGGCGGGAGAGGATCAAGCATCTGTAGGACTGCTCTCCTCTCCTGGGGTGGGTAGTGGGTGGTCATCATGCCACAGTGGCCTCTGGTGGAGACCAGGAGCACTGCCGATGCACGCAGGAGGGATCAGCTTGAAAAGCGGAAATACGGACGATGGCTGCCCAGCTCTCTGAGGCCATCCAGGTCCTACTGAGCTCTCCATCTCAGCAGCACCCCCGGGGCTAAGTGTTGTGCTGGTCTGCCCCCCCTTGGCTGGTGCTTTCCCCCTCAGAGGAGAGGGACCCATTCAGTGAAGGGTTACGCCGGGTCACCCTGGGGGCTGGCTGCGATTTGAGGCGGAGGCTTGGAGGACGGATGGGTCGGAGGTCAGCCTTGGTAGGCCCGAAGGAGTGGCTGCCGTGGAGCATGTAGGGGCAGAAAGAAATAACAAAAAAAAAAAGACAAATCAGAAAAGGCAGTGACACTGGTCCTTTAAACTCTTGTTTTTTTTATTGTGTTTTTCAACCTCATTCTGTGGAACTGGCAGGTGGCCTCCGGCCCTCCCTTGGAGGGCTCATCCTCTGGTCCCAGCCATCCCACCTCAGTTCTGCCCAGGTAATTTCCCATGTGTTGCCCCCTTCCCCCGTGGCAGGGCTGGATTGAGGAATGTCGAACCCCGGAACACAAATCTAGAATCCGGGGCGGCTGGTGCAGGAGCGTGTCTGTGCCATCACAGAGCCTGCCAGCTCCATTTTCACGTTTTCTCCCTTCCCTCATTGTTGCTGGCCTGCACGTGTGTGGAGGCGCGTGCACACTGCCTACCGCAATGCCCACCTGCCATGTCTCTTCCCCATCCCACACTGCTTCTCGGGCCTCCACCTGGGGGCAGTCGTTCAGCGGGGAGCAGCAACCCTCCCACCCCAGGCAAGGAGAGCAGTCCTTTGGATACTCAATCTTGCACCCCCTGGCCATCCCCCAGCAACCTGTGTTTGCTTCTGAACATGGGTCACCGGCGTGGAGTGAGGTGTGGCATCCAGTACCTCAACCCTCGGCACCACCGGGTCGCCTGGTCCTTAAAACTTTAAAAGTGGGTGCACACCTCAGAGGTTGCAGACTGATCAGGGTGAAAAAAATTCTAAATGCCTCCATAAAGACATTATGGTAACAAAACAAAATTCACCATTTTCTGACAAATAATGACGTTAGAGAGTCTCTGACGCACTTGAGAGAACATAGAAAAAAAATATTTAGACACAATTCAGCTGATATTTCTTTTTTTCCTCCATAATTCTTGCCCTTATTTCTTTATTACTAAGGAAAATTGCATGAAGACAGGATCTCTGCCCTATCCGCTCTTGCCACTTTTGTACACCTGACATCATGGAGCTCTGTTTATGACATCACAATTTGTTTCTGTTGAGATAATTGGGATGCCACAAACTGGGGATTATGATATCAGGTGTAGACAAGCAGCCAGAGCAGATAAAGTCTAGGGGACAGTGATCTTGTTTTCGTGCAGCAGTTCTCAGTCAAAGAAAAATGGAAAAATAACAACAGAAAATGTATGAAATACAGAATGAATTGTGTCTAAACGAGCCTCAAACCAGCACCACGCACACTTCGCTCTACCTCTCTCTCCCCCTTCTCATTGTCCCCAAAATACGTCTTGCTGTATCCAGACGCTCCTTTTCATATGCCGCTCTAACTGACTGGAACGCCCTTCCTCCATTCTCTCCTGCTCCTCCCTCTCACAATTTCAGTCCCAACTGTCTGCCTTTCTGTCGTCGTCTGCTACCTGCTCCTGCTTTGGCTGAAGCTTGCCTACCCAGAAACTCCCCCACCTTACCTACGGCTGCCTCCTCCTGCTCCACTACTACCGCACCTAGCATAATAGGAGACTAATGTGTGTAGAAGTCGCTGGTCCTAGCCTCTCCCATGTATATTATTAGTATGTTTACTATGAAGTATTGTACTATAACTACCCTGTATATAGCCCATCAGGCATCCAATTCATGCACCGCTTGTCAAATCTGTTGTCAGTTGCTTGTGTACTTGCAAACGTTGTGTCTAGACATGTACTCTGCCTAATGCCATCCGTGTACCATGAGAACTAGATTGCTTTTTGCTCTTGCACCCTCGTGGTTGATTCTTGACCCCGGGTCGACCCTGAAAAAGGCACTGTAATTGTCTTAGTGGACTTACCCAGTTACCAAAACTCAAATAAATAAATAATAAAGCTTACATTTTTCAGAGTTTTTCTCAATGGTGTCGGGGCTCTTTAAAGCAATAATGCAGAAAGACTGAACAAAACCTTAAAGACACAAATGTGATATTTCTTTACAGCCATGAATACAAGGAAGTATACAGATGTGTTTCCTGACCTTGGGTTCAATTCACAAAACTTTGCCCTGGCGAAAACCTGGTTTTGCGCCGACTTGGTATTCACAGAAGCCTGGTTTGTGCCAGGGCAAAGTGTGGAGGGGGCTGCAATGCAAATGAGGGGGAGGGGATGTGAATATCAGCGCTGCCCATTTTACAAAGCATTTCCTGTGTACAAGGACCTCTTGAGTGGTCCCCTTTGCTCGGAGCAAATACTGCTGACCAAGACCTGGTGGTATCCCACACAACCCTAGTGGCTGGTGGAGGTACTGCAGCACCACCTGCGACTGCCAATCGCCAGCCCGAGTAAAACCCAAAAATGTTTCCCTGGTGGCTAGTGGCTCCTCCCACTGATCACCATCCCATTTAGAAAAACAAATATCTCCCTGGTGGCTAGTGGTCCCTCCCCTTCCCCGATTGCTATCCTGTTAATAAATAAAAACATCTCCCTGGTGGCTAGTGGTCCCTCCCCTTCCCCGATCACCGATTGCCATCCCATTTAGAAAAACAAATATCTCCCTGGTAGCTAGTGGCTCCTCTCCCCACCAATCGCTGTCCCATTTAGAGGAAAACATATCTCCCTGGTGGCTAGCGGTCCCTCTCCACACCCGATCACCTGCCCAATAGATAAATAAAATCATCCCTGGTCTCCAGTGTAACCCCCTACCCTGAACCCTCACATAATAATGTGACACATATCCCTGGTAGTTTAGGGGATCCCCTCCCACCCAATCTCCTGTATAGCGATGGTAGACTATACTCTGGTGGTCTAGTGGACCCCCCAACCCACCACCCTGGCAGGGAGGACCCACCACTTCTTCACCCCAACCCCCAGCCGGGCCACCAGCACAGCCTTCCTCTCTACCATGACTGGCTGCTGACTGAGCTGTCACTGAGCACCTGCGGTATGCAGTATGTGCTCAGTGGCATGAGCTGTCAATCAGTGTCACTGTGCATGTACTGTATACAGTAGATGCTCAATGACAGCTCAGTTGATGGCCAGCCATGGTGGAGAGAGGAGGGTTGTGCTAGCTGCTGGCTGGGGTTGGGCTGGGGGAGCAGGTGGTGGGTCACTGCCTGCCAGGGTGGGAGGTCCACTAGACCACCAGGGTACGGTTTACAGTCACTCATACAGGGATAGAGTGGGGGTATCCACTAGACCACCAGGGAAATGTGTCACATTATTATAGCAGGGGTCTGGGGTTGGGGGGTTACACTGACACCGGGAACAATTTTTATCTCTATTGGGTGGGTGATTGCGGGGGAAGGGATGACTAGCCACCAGGGAGATATGTTTTTCTCTAAATGGGATGGCGATTGGTGGAGGGAGGGACCATTAGCTACCAGAGAGATGCTTTTATTTGTCAACGGGATGGTGATCGGCAATCGGGAAAGAGGAGACACCACTGGACCACCAGGGAGATGTTTTTTTTTTTTTATCATGGGACCAGCGATTGGTGGTGTGGGGGGGGACCACTAGCCACCATAGACTGTTTATGTATTTCTCAGGACAGTAATCGGCAATGAGGGATAGGAGGATCATACTACACTCACTGCAGCCTATGCAAATTGGCCCATAATGGGCATGCAAATGGCCACCCAGCACCTTGCATGCCCAATCAGCTCATTTGCATGGCTTACTTTGTGAATAGGAAATAGTGCCCCTGCACTATTCCTTGCGGGGCCATGCACCTGGCTGCAAGTTGGGGCGGTGCTACTGGAGTAGCACTGGTGGTACTGGGCTTACCGCTGACTCAGACCACTCCTATTCACAGTCAGATAGTGCAGAGTGTAGGCCGGCCTGGTGGCGCTGAGGGTTGAGGGACTGGACGCCACACCTCGCGCCATGCCGGTGACCCAGGTTCGGGAACAAGCCCGGTTCATCGGGGATCAGCAGGGGAGGACTGGGACTGAGCATCCGTAGACTGCTCTCCTGGTCCTGGGGTGGGTTGGGGACTCTCGACGTGCTGTAGTGGCCTCTGGGGATGCCCAGGGGCACTACCGGAGTGGGGGATATCGGAGGGGGAACGTGGCAGACGTCAGCACGCTGTGTCTGGACATCATTGCACGTCCACATTCCGGAGGACCAATCAGGAGAGAAAATGGCTGGGCGCGACCGTGCAGCTTGATGGTCGCGCTTCGAGCCGCCTGGAGGACTTTGGCGGAGTCCTGTCGGGGATGGTCCAGGGCTATCCTGGCTGGCTGAGGCTGAGGGGGGCCCTCCAGTGGGATGGCAAGATGGCAGTCCCAGATCCCCTGGGTGCAGTTTGAGCTACCCAGTTCTCTGGGCGGGTGGAGCTGGCGGCTGGATGCCCCAAAAAAGCCGGAGTGCGCCGCAGCAAGGGCGATAAAAAAGTTAAATGATAAAAAAAGATAGTGCAGAGTGCTATCCGACTGTGAATAGCAATTTTGGACAGCTGGGCAACCACAAATTGTGACGCAAAAGTTTGCATTGCCTTTGTGAGTTTTTGTGATTCAGGGATCTGGTGCACAGCTGTAGTCGTACTTATCACAGATGCATTAAACACAGACCGGCAGATGTTAACACTTCCAATGCCCTAGGGGTATGGAAGACAATCTAATACGATGCTGTTCTTGGCAAAAAACAAAAGGGTATCCTTCAGAAAGGTGATCATGTGAGAATATCTAAGCTAAAAGGTTTTTTTGAAAAGGGATTTGAATAGACATTCACAGATGAGATATTTATTGTGACAGATGTCTTAAAAACACTGAGACTGACCTATAAGTTAAAAGACTATCATGGGGAAGACATCAAAGGAACTTTTATGCAGAGGAGTTGCAAACAGTTGAACCAGCTGTCCCATCGGCACAGTGCTAGTACTACCGCTTGTGAAGCCGATGACCTATGTTCGGGAACGAGCATGAGTCATCAGAGGGCCAGCCGGGGGAGGTGAGCAGAGCATCCCATGAATGTTCTCCACCTCAAGGGAGGGAGGGTTGATGGCAGTGCAAGCAGAGCTGCAGAACAGACGGTAGACGCCGATGCCATGTGACACATGTGCACGCATGCTCAACTGGCTCAGGGGATCTCTTGGTGTCCAATGGAACAGCAAGGAAAAACACCTCCAGTCACTGCAGGACATTCGCCTCTCACTACACGATCCCCCCCATTGCTGACAGTGGCCCTCCTCTCCTGAAGAGCAGTGACCGAATCTCCATTGAGGTAAGGTGGGTCTCCCTCCTAATGGCCCCACCCAGGGGGAGGGTGAGCAAGGGTGTCCTAAGGAGATGGAGATAAGTCCTGAAGAAGGTGAGTGAGGGGGCTGGGTGTGTGGGCAGGACCGATGGAGGCAGACTGGCGTGAGAGAAAATAAAACATAGTAAATTGAAAAAAAAATGGAACCAGGTGGGGTGGGAATTCCAAAAAGCTATTATCGTAGCATCACAAGCGTCATCTATCAGATCAATTAAAGCATTTTTGTTTTATTAGAAGAATCGGATATTTACCTTTGAGCTAAGAGCTCGTTTACAAAGGTTCCTCATCAGTACAGTGAATTACAGACATACAGAGACAAAAAATAATACATATTAGCAGTTATACAAGGAGGCAATCAGGTGATACAGTGTTAGATCTCAGCTAGTTACAGACTAGAGGAGTAAAAAATGTAAACATGTTGAGACAGTTCTTGTCGTAAGTGCTGCAGGTGGGGAACACAGCAGTTTTATTTTTATTGGATAGTGGGACTATAACCAGTGCCTGTTGAGAAGGACAGGACCTAGAAAGGGAAGAATAGGAGGGGAGGGGGTGCGACCAGAGGGCGATGGGAGTGACCAACAGAGAAAAACATGGGTTGAGGTGAGGGGGCATGGTGGATTTACAGATCAATTAAAGCATATTTCTAAGAAATGAACTGCCCATGGTATTGGAACAACAGCTCATTGGCAGAGAAATAAGTGTTGAAAGTGACATAAAATGCATTCTGCACATCAAAGGGCAATTAAAGTACCTTTTCGGTTTTAAAAGACAATGGAAATATAGGAAAGTCTATATCAAAGAACTCTACAGATATGAATGGGGGCTTTTACACATTACATATCTACAAAGACATTATTATACATGAAATGGTGGGAGATGGTTAAATGCCTTTGTTGAGATGTGTACCCAAGAGGGGCCAAGACAATGAGATTGTGACAGTTACCTATGATAAACTCCACTACCCGGCACTCAGTAGACAATAACTTAATGCAGTTAGTAATGAAATAAAGAATGATCAAAACAAACCTGTGTCATTTCAGTTTGGACGATTGTGAAGTTGCATTTTTGCCTGAAGAGACTACTTTAAAATTAAAAAAAGGATGGTGATTGCTCAACATTATGGGAACTCAGCATTGTACAGAAGCTCTTACAAGGCACAGGCTGAATATTGTCATATGAACATACAAACCTGCCAGAAGATAAAGGTCTTGTGGTCTATCGAGTCTGCTTGAATGTGCAGCTAGCAGTGCTCATACTGCAGCTGCCCCTCCCTTCCCTCCCAGTGACTCTTCCCCTTACTCTATCCCATTCCCTTTTGAAGCCACCCACCGTGTTACAGGATACCACTCCCCCTGGTAATGTGTTCCAACCTGCCACCACCCTCTCCATAGAAAAGTGTCTCCTCATTTCCCCTCCTGAACCTACCCCCCTCCATTCTCAGATCATGCCCTTGGGTGTTCTTCCCCCTCCTTAACTGGAAAAGCCCCTCTGTGCCCGACCTATTTATCCCCTTAATGTATTTGAAGGTCTCAATCATGTCCCCCCCATCCCTTCTCTCCTCCAAGGAGTACATGTTCAGCTCCCTCAACCTGCTCTTGTAGGGAAAGTCCCCTAACCCTTCGATCATTTTTGTTGCCCTGCGCTGCACCACCTCCAGTAATCCAATATCTTTTTTCAATTATGGCCGCCAGAACTGCACACAGTACTCCAGGTGTGGCCTAACCAGTGACCTGTACAGGGCAGGATCACTTTCCCCTCCTGGAGGATATGCCCCTGGCAATACAACCCAGCATCTTGTTAGTCTTGGCAGCTGCCTTTCTACACTGTGCAGTGTTGTTCATTGTTCCTGTTATGATCACCCCTAGATCCTTCTCCTCCTCCTCCTCCTCCTCTGTCCTGGTCAGCTGAATACCCCCTAGCTGGTAGCTCATCCTTGGTTTTTTTGTGTCCAAAATGTAGCACCTTGCATTTCTTAGCATTGAACCCCAACTGCCAAGTGTCAGACCAGGCCTCCAATTTTGCCAGATCATCCTACAACCCCTGCCACCCCTCCAGGTCATCCACTACTGCTCCCATCTTGGTGTCATCTGCAAACAGACTGATCTTGCTCTTGATGCCTAAGGAAATGTCTGCTATGAAGATCCCAAATAACACCGGCCCCAGTACAGATCCCTGTGGCATCCCGCTTGTCACTGCCTTTGGCAACGAGAGCTCCACCACCACCACCACCACCCTCTGCTGTCTCCCTTGCAACCAATTCCCTACCCATCCCACCATCTTTGCCCCGGCCCCTGTGCCCTCCAGCTTACTACCTAGCTTCTCATGCAGCACCAAATCGAATGCCTTGCTGAAGTCCAGGTACAGGACATCAACTGCATGGCCTCTGTCCAACTGCCTGGTTACCCAATCATAGTACTTCACCAGGTTAGTCTGACAGGATCTACCCAAGACAAATCCATGCTGCCTACTATCCTGCAGTCCATTAGCCTCCAGGAGGGAAACCAGCCTCTCCTTCAAGATTGTCTCCATCAGTTTTCCTACAATGGATGTGAGACTTACTGGCCTGTACTTCTCTGGCTCATCCTTGGGGCCACTCTTGTGATGGGGCACCATGTGTGCCATCCTCCAGTCCTGTGGTACACAACCAGAGTCCAGGGAGGCATTTAACAGGTCTGCCAGTGGTTCTGCCAGGACATCTGCTAGCTCCCTTAGCACCCTTGGGTGTATGCCATCTGGCCTCAGTGCCTTGTCCACCCTCAGTGCCCTCAAGCTCTCCAGTACCCTGCCCATTGGGATTTCCCTGTCTGTTTCTCTCCTCCATGCCCCCCACCCCCTGGTTATTGCCTCCCTTTCTCTTTGGTAAACACAGAGCAGAAGTACTCATTTAATGCTTCTGCTTGTTCTGCCCTCGACTCGCCCACCACCCTCCCTTTAATCCTCACATTTGGTCTTTACAGCTCCGATGCCTTGGCTGCCCTGACTACTCTTGTCACCTCCCTTGACTCTTTCAGATATTCCGCTCTGTCCTCCTCCCTCCCTGTTCTCTTGTATTGTCTAAAGGCAGCTCTTTTCCTTCTTACTTTCTCCATGACCTCCCTGCTCACCCAACTTGGCTTCTTGGCCCTCACCATCTTACTCTGGACCCTTGTACATGTTGCAATTGCTTCCTCTATACCCCATTTAATGACCTCCCACCTCTGATTAGTGTCCATATCTGGACTGATCCTGGCCGGATACCCCTGAACTATTTCCCTCATCCTCCTGAAGTCGGCTCTTCTTAAGTCTAACACCCTTGTGCCTGATCCTACCCCCTTTTCCCATGTTTATCCTGAACCACACTGAGTGGTGGCCACTCCCAGCCAGTGGTTCCTCCACCCTCAGCTCCCTCATGGATTCATGCATGAGGTCAAGGGTGTTCTCTGACCTGGTCAGCTCGTTGATCATCTGCAATAGGAAGCTGTCCTGGAAGGCCTCCAGAAGTACCTGCTCCCTCCTATTTGTGGTGGCTGGGGCACCCCAATCCACCCCTGGCAGGTTAAAGTTGCCTACAATTACTGTACTGCCCCTTTCACAGATCCTTCTGATCTGCCCTGCCAGCTGCCTAACTTCTCAGTCTGAGATGGTGGCCTGTACACCACTTCCAACCTGAGGGCCCTATGCTTGGAGTCCTGGAGCTGCACTCGTAATGACTCTGTGTTGCCTTCCTCCCCGATGCATTTCAGACCTTCCCTCACATACAGTGCCACCCCACCTCCTTTCACTTTTACCCTGTCCCTCCGAAATATCTTATATCCTGGTATTGCTAGGTCCCAATCATGGTAGTGGGTGGCCAATGTCTCGGTTATGGCTGCCATATCCACCTCCCCATCTGCCATGAGAGCCTGTAACTCTGCTACTTTGTTTGCTAGACTCCTAGTGTTCAAGATTATCACCCTCCACCCCTCTTCCTTTGCCTCTCTCCCTACTTGCTCCCCTTTCTTTGCACCCCCCTCCTGATGCCTCTCTAGGTCCCCTGCTACCAGCATGGGGGGTAGGCTCATTCGATTTCCCTGCCTGAGCATCCTGACGGGTTCCTGCCCACCTGCCAACCCCATTACTAGTTTAAATTCTTATTATTTACCAAATACTCTTCCAGTTTTTGTTTCAAGACCCTCCTCCTCCCCTCCCCACTTAAGTGAAGCCTGTCCCTGGCACAGAGATCCTTGCTCTCCCATGTGCTTCCTCACCTCCCACCAGCCCATACCCTTTGGATAGACACCATTCTCTTAGCCACATGTTAAATTCCTCTATCCTCAGCTTCCTTGTTGTGCTCACCCTGGGTACAGGAAGCACCTCTGAGAAGGTCACTGATCCTCCCACCTCCTCTCAAATCTGCCCCAGCTCCACAAACCTTCCCTGGACTACATCAACTGTATTATCCACCAGATCATTATTTCCCAAATGCAGAACTATGTGAGGTTTCTCCCTACCCTTCCTAGCATACTTCAGGATGGATTACACCACCTTCTCTGCTGTCATGCCTGGCATGGCCTCCACTCATATTCTATTATGCCTCTCTCCCTTGCTCCCCCATCTGAGCCCCTTCAGAACTGAATCCCCCAGTACTAGGATCCCACTCTTGTTCCCTGTACTGCTTGTCCTGTTCATTCCCTGTCCCTTCCTGCCAGATCTTCTGTTCCCAAGTACAACTCAGCTGTTCCCTCTTCCACTCCTGTCCCTGTCTTGCCCTCCCCCTCCCCAACCTCTTCCGATATCCCCACCCTTTCGCCCTGGGCATCACCTGCCCCTTCTCCCTGTTGCCTCCCTTCCCTTATACCCGAATACCCTCACCTCCCTCCCCTTAGTTACTGCCCCCTGTCCAATCTTATTGCCCCCACATTGTTATCCCTATCCACCGTAGTCCTGCTCCCTTTAGCCACCCTTCCAATGCCCACTGGTTTGCTAGTATTCCCATCTTCGCCAGCCTTGCCCACTTGGTCCTCCTGCCTCATCTCCTCCAGAGACACCAGCACTGAGAACCTGTTTCGTGGTTCCCCCCTTCCCCCACTCAGTGTCCTCCCTGGCACACTATTGAGAGGCCCATATTTGATACCTGCCCTGGGGCCATTCCTGCCCCTATACCCCATTGTCCTCCACCCCCTCGTCTGTACCCGGTGGTCCTTTAGGTGGCACTATTGGTCCATAGATCCCTTCCCCTCTCCCCCCCAGGCCTGTGATGCCTGCAGTCTACTGGGGTACCCCCATAAGCCCCCAGTCCTGGGTTATCTGACTAATCTCCTCCTTTTACTCTACCTATCTCCACCCTTAACCACATAATCTCTTCCCTGAGATGTTTCAGTTGTCTATACACCAGGCAACCCCCTGCTGTCCATGCAACCCTTAAAAAGATGGCTGTCCCACAGTTGTTGCAGCCTACTACTCTCCCCATACTCCTACCTGGCCCTCTACCACCTGTCCAGCTTGCCTTTGCTTCATACTGCCTGCCCAATCCCCTGGGACTTCCCTCCTTACTAGGGTTAAATATGATTTCTCCTGTCCCTCGTCCTACCCTTTTCCTGTCAGGAATAATCTACCAGTCCCACGGCAGCACCTGTGTGTGTCGACCACCGATCCTGCCCCAGCACCTCCCCTATAAAAGGCGAGTGGCTCAGGGATGGAGGGATGGGGGAGGGTTGGCAGGCTTCCTACTCGAGAGAGTCAATCTGTCATGATCTGTTTGCCGCTGCATGCCCCAGCCTGACAGCGCTCACTCCGCTCCCCTACCAGCAAGCGATTCAGTACAAGAAACAGTTATTACACAGCTCAGAAACACACTTCAGGCACTGCTGCTCACTTGTTTATGCACTGCTAGCAAGGCAAAATAAATAGAAGCAAACTTCCCTCCAGGTGTTCCTTCCTCTCTCTTCATTGCTCCTCACCCAGTAACGGCTGGACCCCTGACGCTCCTGCTCATCCCCTTACACTAACAGCTCCTCCCATCTGATGCTTCCACTGCTGCAATCCCCCTCACCGCTCAGGTGCTGTTCCCCTCACTCCCTTCCTGCACCCGTTGCTCTGCTCGGTTTGTCCTGTAAGGCACTGGCCCTCAGTATTAGTAGGCCCCTGCCCTTTGTTTGCCATTCACTGGCTTTTCTCACACTGATTGGCTCTCTCTATCAGACTCCCTCTATCGAGAGTCAATCAGTCGCGATCGGTTTGCCGCTGCATGCCCCAGCCCCCACAGCGCTCAATCTGCTCCCTTACCAGCAAGCAATATAGTGCAAGAAATAGTTATTACACAGCTCAGAAACACACTTCAGGCACTACTGCTTACTTGTTTATGCACTGCTAGTAAGGCAAAATAAATAGAAGCAAACTTCCCTCTAGGCATTCCTTCCTCTCTCTTCACTGCTCCTCACCCGGTAACGGCTGGACCCACGATGCTCCTGCTTGTCCCCTTGCGCTAATGGCTCCTCCTGTCCAATGCTTCCACTGCTACAATCTTCCTCACCACTCGGGTGCCATTCCCCTCACCCCCTTCCCGCACCCATTGCTCTGCTCGGTTTCATTGTCCTCCTACTATGTATGGTTCTGTATCGGGGTGGTGATGGTATTTCGTAGTCTGTTTAGAAAAGCAGTTCCATTTTTAAGAAATGGGTTCGAAATTGCCAAACCACACATAAAAACAATCGTTAAAAATGTTGCAAATGATGTTATGGCACATGTGACTAGTGCTATCACTCAAAAGATATCAGAAGGAGATCCACCCACTCAAGGAGAATCAGGGCTGACTGTGGTCAAGAGAGGGAGAAAGAGAACGCACAGAGTGCCCTCTTTCCTTCTCACTAGGCCTCCAAACTACTTGTAAAGACATGTTTCAAATTGCAAAATATCACAAAAACAGAAAGAGGTTGAAATCTGAAGGATCTGCAAAGGGGCATTAAAAAAAGATAGCTATTTTACAAACATGGTCTTCATACACTGTGGGTCAGAAGAATGCACAGAATCAGAACTGGGCTTGTTTGCTGTACCACCCGCACAGACAAGCATTGAAATGACATTTATGTTGAGATAACCTCTCTGGCAGCCCTTTCAGAAACCTCACCAACTGAAGTTTACATAACCAGGTATGGCGAACATTATTTGGATCTAAACAACATGCTTCTTCACCTGGTTTGCAAAATCACTAAAGCACATGGTGGATATATCTCTGCACCTGCCAGTGTGAGTCTAATAAACTACAGTGTGTCATCCATTTTCAGCCACCTGGATGTTACTGTTGGGGATTGGCTCATCAGTCAGAGCAAAGAATAGTTACTTACCCGGAAGAGCAGAACTTCAAGAGAATCACCTCCATGGAGTCACATCATGGAACTGTAAACTGTCGACTTCAGAACATATGGAATTTTTTGCTGGCTGGGACTGCCTGTGTCGGTGTGCTTCATCGGCACACATATAATGTGGACATCCCCAGCATACTTCAGTTCCCCGCCTGAGCCAAACTCGGAGGATCATTGGACCAGCAGGGACCAAAGCAACCAGGACCAAACCAGACACATAGGAGAGGATATGGAAACCTGATTACAGATGCCAAAGTAGGCATCAGAGGAGAACCAGCTTTATGTCACCAATCACTTGACGGGGGGAAGCAGGAAGGAAATCAGTGGCTCAGTGGAGGGAGATTGTCTTGAAGATCTACTGTTATGGTAAATAACTATTTTATCTTCTTTTAGGACATCTCCCTCCATTGAGCAACATCAAATGATTCCCATGCAGTACCAATGACTGAGGAAGGATGGCAGGAGATAATGATCCTGAGTAAGGAGGCTTTGCAGAACAGAGGCCAAAAGTCAGAACGTCTACAGGAGATGATGTTCAGACTATAGTGTTTAGTAAATGTATGAACAGTATTCCAAGTAGCAACAGCACATACGTCAGCTGCAGACATACTGTGGGAACAAGTCACTGAGGTGGCCACCCCAGGGGTGGAGTGAGCACAGACAAGACCAGGTAGCTGCTTACCGCACTTCTGGTAACAAAGTAATACAACTGGTCAACCATTTGGATAGGTTCTGATTGTCTGTGGGACAAAAGCCTCAACAAATTTTGAGTATTTTCTACAATCCTTAGTACAATCTAAGTACCAACACAGCATCTGGCAGATTTCTAACATATGCAAACAATGTTCCCCACTATCTGTGGGAGTCAAAAAATAAACAGGAAAGTCAATGGTCTGATTTAGTGTTCTCTCAGACACAACCTTTGAAGGAAATGAGGATTTGTACATAATATAAACTACCCTTGTGAAAGAAAAGGAGGGTCTGCAATCTGAGCCTGCAACTCTGAAATGCGTCTAGCAGATGTCATTGCCACTAGGAACAGTGTCTATCAAGGAAGGAAGTGTAGCTCACAGGTAGCAGCAGGCTCAAAGAGAGGTGCAGTCAGGGTCACTAGGACCAAATTAAAGTCCCACACCAGAACTGGATCACAGAACAGGGATGTAAGAGGAGGATATCTCTAAGAAACCTATAGGAAACCTCATGCTGGGCCACTGTTCTGCCCTCTGTGAGGGCATTAAAAGCTGAAACTGTGGCCAAGTGGACCCTGGGCCTGAATCCTTAAGGGACAAGCCGTAGTCCAATTCTTGATTAACTAGACATGTAAAGGGATCCAGGGCACGTGCAGTACATCAAACTGTAAAACGTTTCCATTTTTGCAAGTAAGTGTACCACATAGATGGCTTTCTAGCCACCAGTAGAACAGCTGCAACTGCCTGGGAAACCTTGAAGTGGGAGAGCTCTACATCCTCAGAAGCCAGGCATGGAAGTGCAAGGACCAAAGACCTGGGTACACTAGAGCACCCTGCTCCAGTGTTGGAAGTCCCATGCACAAGGGGAGTGGAGGAGGGGGTTCCACTGCCAATTGCTAGAGCACAGGGAGTCAAATTTATCTGGATCAGTAAGGGGCCACCAGGATAAGGGTGGTGGACTCAGCCTACAGCTTGACTAGGATCTTCTGTATGAGAGGGAATGGAGAAGTATAGAGAAACTTTTTTTTTTGTTTATTTGTTAACCGGGTAAGGATTAGCCCATTTTCAGATCTGACCCAATGAAAAAATAAACAATCACAATACAAATAAGATATACAAAACAGGTACATAATTAAGTTGAGTTCAAATAAGTCCTTAAATTATGCTTAAAATGTAGCAAAGAGGTGGATGAGTGAATAACAAGAGGCAAATCTCTCTTTCCAGGAGAGGAACTATACGTCTCACCAGAAAACTCCAGGCCCTGGAGCAAGCAAGCAGAAAATGCAACAGTTTTGTGTTGTATGGTGATATAAACAGGCCTACAGTATGTAGTGGCAACCCTATTTTCTGAAGACGTTATCCATGATGGAGTCTAAGAGTTCCCACTCATGGTAGAGCACATGGGATCGACTGAGGCGATCCGCTACGGCATTCAGGGTACTGGGCAGGAATACTGCTGACAGAAATATGTTGTTTTCTACTGCTCAGTGCCAAACTCTCAGTGCCTCTTTGCAGAGAGGATACAAGTGGACTCTGCCTTGTTGGTAGTACCTCACCAAAATATTGTTTGTACAGAGCAGCAGCTGATGCCCCAGAAGGAGGGCAGTAAAAGCCTGTAGGCCATGCAGAATAGCCCTCACTTCCAGAGTGTTGCTGTGCAGAACCATATCCAGAGGGGTTCCTTGGCCCAGAGTTCTGATGGAGCCTAGATGGGCACCCCAGCCCAAACTCTAGGCATCCAATGGGGGGATGGTTGGAGGAATGGAGACCCTGTCTCTAGGTTGGAGCGGTCCAACCACCTCAGCAGGGAGTAACGGAAGGGATGAGTTATGAGAAACTCCAGCTCATCAGAATGCTGGGCCCACTGTGCCCAGAGAAACCACTGAGGGATCCTCATGTGCAGATGTGCAAGTGGGACTGTCAATATGACAGCTGCCATGAGGCCGATGAGCCATAAGAGGCATCTGGTCAAAACAAAGTCACAGAAGGAAACCAGTTGAGCTTGGGCCACCAGTGCCGTAGCACATTCTGAGGGCAGAAATGCCTGACCCAGCCCTATGGCCAGGGCAGCCCCTATGCCCCACTGTGACCCCACTAGGGAGACTGCCATTCTTGATGCAGTTCTTACTAACTCGAAAGTGGTAGGAGGAGTGAGGGAAGGGGAGCCACTAGGGTCCACTGACCATAATTCTATATGGTTTGATCTGGACTTTGGGACAAGTAATCCATCATCAAAGGCTGAAGTCCTAGATTTCAGAAGGGCAGACTTCAGCTGGATGAAGTAGCTGGTCTGGGACAAGTTAGTCAGAGTGGACAGCATCAGGGATGTGGAGAAAAATGGGCAATCAAGGGGGCCATTCTTGAGGCAACACAGTCTTACATAAGAATGATAATCAAAAGAAAAAGGTATGGGAGACCAGCATGGTTCTCTGGAAAGGTCAGGGAACTAGTAAGAGTCAAAAAGAAGGCCTTCATCAGGTACAAGGAAAAACAAGGGGAAGAAGAATGGGGAGGGTACCAAATAAGAACAAGGGAAATGAAGAGGGTGGTCAGAGAAGCAAAGTCAGACACAGAGCTGCATATTGTGGAGGGCATCAAGGCAAGGTAAAAACAGTTCTGTATTTATATTAGGAATAAAGAAAGAAGGAAGGAGGAATTGTTAGACTAACAGAGGGGAGGTAGGGTAATTGAGGAGGGGCAGAAAGCAACCATTCTCAAAGACTAGCTCAGTTCTATATTCACCAAGGAAGACAGAGGGCCTCTACCAGAGAGTGGCATTAAGGCAGCTGTGAGGGGGATCATGGAGATGAGGCAACAATTATTTATTAATGAAAGAGTTCAAAAATGGCAAGCAGCCCCAAAGATAGATAAATTCCTGGTGCCAGATGAAATGATCCGAGGGTGTTCAAGAAACTGGTAACAGTACTAAATGAACCTCTGGTAAGAGTATTCAGTAACTCAATTCAAACAGGGGTCATTCCAAAATACTGGAGGGTAGTGGACATAGTCCCACTCCATGGGGGGGACAAAGAGCAACTGGTACCTACAGACCTGTCAGTCTTACCTCTACTGCGGGTAAACTGATTGAGACACTAGTAAGAGGACCTTGAAAACTACCTGGAGAGCAGTGGATTTCAGGACAGTAAATAACATGGGTTCACGGTAGGGAGGTCTTGTCAGACCAAGCTGATGATATTCTTTGCCTGGGTAATGAGGGTATGGATAAGGACCATCTGTGGATTTACTGTACTTCAATTTTGGCAAGGCTTTTGACTTGATTAAGCACAGAAGGTTGCTGAAGAAGTCAGAGGTTCTGGGTGCAATGAAGGACACAGTTAGATAGGTGAGAAACTGGATGGAAGGAAGACAGCAGAGGGTTGTAGTTAATGGCATCAAATCAGGAGAGAAGGAGTTACCAGTAGGGTGCCACAAGGATTGGTCGTGGTTCCAGTCCTTTTCAATATGTTCATCAGTGACATGGGAGAAGGAATCCAGGGCAAGATGTGTCTCTTATTTTTTTTACTTTTTTTCTCAATTCTATTTCTCACTTGGGTGACAGGCGGGGATATACCCCTCTCTCAGAGTCTGGACCACCAACCTGGCACCCCCCAGGTTGCCTAGACTGGGAGGCCCACAGCTTAGCCCCTGCAGCAGGCCTCCCCAAAGATAGAGACCAAGATCCACCTCAGGCCCAGCTGGGGCTACATCTGGGGTGTCATTTGAGTGGTGGTCAAGGGTCATCACCATGCGACTGGCCCAAGAGTTTTCTGGCTTCTTGTTACCCCTGTACACATGGACATGCAATGACGTCAGTGCAGAACATGCGCTCACACTCCACAGATGTCTGCCATTGCCTTTACCCTTCAGATGTGGTCCAAGCCTGGTGTACACCTGATCTTCACTGGGTGTCACTCATGCACTGGAAGTCCACAGCCTAACCCCCTGGAGGAGGAGAGCAGTTTCTGGGATGCTTGATCCTCCTCCTCCCACTGACCCTCTGATGCTCCAAGCTCATTCCTGAACCCAGGTCATTGGTGCCACAAGCGGTAGTGCTACTACTTGTGTCAGTGGGACAGCAAGCTATGTCTCTTTGCAGACAACACTAAGCTCTGTGGCAGGGTACATAGTGAGGAGGGGGTTAGGAAGATGCAATGGGACTTGCAAAGGCTAGGGAGTTGGACAAGGTCTGGCAGTTGAAAATCAGTGCCAAAAAGTGCAAGATGATAGGCATAAGGAACACAAATATGAGGACAGAATACTTAATGGTGGTGGGGGGTAAAGCTTGGTGCAAACTCTGAGGAAAGAGACCTGGGGTCATCATCAGTGACTCCCTAAAACAATCAAACTAGTGTAACAAGGCCAACAGAAAGGGAAATGGGATGCTGGGGTGTATAAGAAAGGGTACTGACAGCAGGCCCCCACCTGGATTACCATGCCCAGTTCTGGAGTCCTCATCTAAGGAAAGATAAGGACAGGCTGGAGACAGTGTAACCTAGGGTGACCAAAATGATTCTGGGCCAGCAGGGCAGATCTTAACAAGGATCAGCTCAAGGCACTGAACATGTACTCGGAGGCCAGATGAGAGATATAATAGAGACCTTCAAGTTCCTGAAAGGAATGCACAAGAACTATTTAGCATAAGTAGCAGATCAATAACACGGGGCACAAGTAGAAACTGACATGGTATTCAAGAAGGAAAGGAAGCTGTATTTTACAGAGAGGATGGTGGAGCCGTGGAACAATCTGCCAGCTGAAGTGGTTAACGCCAAACCTATCAATAGTCTCAGACATGACTGGGACAGAATGAATGGCTTAGTGTTTGCTCAGGGTGGTAGTGGTAGGGCAGGGAGCATGGGGATGGATATGGACAATAAATCCTAGGTTTGTTAGGGTTTATGAGCAGAGTGGATGGACCAATGGTCTTTTTTTTGTTTGTTTATAATTAATGATATGGGATAGTAACACATTTCATTGGACATGAAAAATTCCTAGCAAGGGTATAGCCCCTTGGAGGTATAATCTAAATCTTGCAGTTTCTAGTAAAACAGCATCAGTTATACAGAAACAACAATACAAAACATGAAGCTGAACAGATGTGCAAAACAGGATTAGAAGATCTAGAATTTAGAGTAATATAGTTTAAGGTAACTAGCACTACATTTTATGTAACTTTCATCTTTTATATCTCAGATAGTATTATATGTATTAAGCAGACCTGTAGACATGCTGCAAGCCTGGGTGAGCTGTCTAGAGAAGGATTTCCCAGAGTGCCTCCCAGAGGGAGTTTGTTGCTTCCTAGGGCTCCATCCTCTGCTGTAACATGCGTTGTGGGAATGTAATAATTATCTAGTGTGTTGTAAGGGTGACATGGGTGTCATCAGACTTGGGAGAGAGTAGCTTGCCAGGATAACATATAAGTCCAACTCTAAATATGCTCCCCAAATTTCCCAATACGGGTCCATTTTGTTTTCATGACTATAATTGACCCTTTCAAACCAGTTGGTCTTCCCCAATTCTATGAGCTTTTCCTCAAGACAGGGGGTTCTGCCTATTTTTAATGGCAGAAGATGATCCTTTTGGCAGATATGAGTCTGATATCAGCCATCTGTGATTCGTGGCTATGGTGGGTGTGTTGCAGTCGTTAACACCAAGGACAGCCCAGGTGGCATTAAGGTATATGGGTTGCTTTAGGAGCACCATGCAAACCTGTTACCTGCTGTCATCGAGGCAAAGATCAAGAAGCATAGGATGACCAGGAGCAGCTGTAACATTTGCAATGAATGTTTTATTATTAGTAATAACAGCAAAATAAAAAATTTAAATTTGTTCAGTATAACTATTTACAAAGGCAGTACAAACAGAGAAAACAAAGCCCTTCTTCTGAGTGTTTCTTCTCAATTTCAAAGCTCAGTCCCTCACTCTCCTTGTTTCTGTAGCAAAAGCATTACTGCTCTTTTTATAACAAGTCTTTGTAGGGAGCTCGTTAAGAAGATAGTGTTTTTTCACAGAATGTTCTTGTCAGTTTCCAATGTTCTTGCAGGTGCAGCAAAAAGAACATAATGGCCAAGAACTGACCTCTTGTGGACAGCTCTGTAAAGTTTGCATACCAGCATCTCAGTTTAACCCCACGAGTTCCATATGGCTTTTTGCAATCATTTCAACAGTATAACTATATACAGTTTTAAACAAAGGGATAAAGTTTCAAACAAATGGATCCCAGTATCACTTATAGTTTCACGCAAAGATGCACATGTTTTTGTAACTGCAGATATGCAAGAGGGAAGAAAATACAGAACAGAAAGTGAAGGCAGAGAGATAGTGAGAGGCGAAGAATTGTGAAACCATCAGAGTGATCAGTACCTAGGTCTCACACGAAAATTTGGTTGCACAACCAGACAGACAAGAGACAGAAAAGGAGTAGCTAGAACAGATCCTTGCATTTAACTCTTGATGAATAACACATGGGACAGGGCCTTTTTCAACTCTGTCACATACCTCCCTCTTTAAGAGGGAACCTGTTTATATAAAAAAAAAAAAAAAAAACAGATTTCCAAAATGTTCTATTAAAGTCCTGTCTAACATTAGCTTATAACCTTTACAGTTCAGTGCATATGCAGCATAACAAACAGAGAAGTTTCAACTCACATTTTTTCAACCTTCAGAATTCTCAATTCCTGATCCATATCTTGACAGAAAATCAGCAGCACTGACATTCTCTTTCCCAGATTTGTGCATCATTTTAAATTTAAATGGTTGTAGTACCAGGTACCACCATGTGATTCTAGAATGTGTATCCTTCATTTGCTGAAAGAAGAAGTCCACCCAGAATGTGCAAAAACATATGTTATGTAGAGTGTTTTGATATGCATGTTAAGTCCTAGTGTGTCCTTCCTTCTGTCTGCTATTCGGAGTTTTTCCTAAATTAGCCTGCTAGCTGTATGGTAGTTTTATGACCCCTGGGGATCTCCATCACAAATAGGTTTCTTGGCTTTCTTTCTCCTATGATGCACCCTGGTTCATGTGACAGCGATGTAGCTATGCCCCTAGATTTAGCAGGGTCTGTCACAGCTCAGCCACAAAGATAATACTTTCAGAGAAGAAGTCACATTGCTACATTTTGGGTGAGTGTAATCATTATTATTTTTTGATATTAGTACCTTGTCCTGCTATGTTACAACCTATAAGGTGATGTTTAATTTTTGCTACTTAGTACTGGTGCAAAAACTGAAAGTGACAGAGGAATAGAGTAAACAGTGACATGATTCACACACACACACACACACACACACACACACACACACACACACACACACACACAGCAGAGCATAGCAGGGCATGGTACTGATATCAAAAAATAATAATGATTACATTCACCCAAAATCTAGCAGTTTGTCTTCTCTGGAAGAAATATTTTCTCTGTGGCTGAGCTGTGACAGACCCTGTAACAAGACACTGGCTTCCTGCAAGGGCAATTAGACATCACACCAAAGGGCACTCTGGGAAGACTAGGAGCCATAAAAGAAACCAGAATAGCAACCTCCAAGGGCAATAAAACAGTTAGGGAAAGTTAGAAAAAACATCTCTCACAGCCAGAGGAAAAGAAAATGCTGGGAACTGGTTAGAACACAGAAACAAATACTACTACATATCTTTTTCTGATTTTAACATGGAGTTTTCCTTTAAGCCAACAGAGAGGATTATGATCTGTTACAACTACAAAGTCAGCTCCTAGTGAATAAAACTTAAGGAACTCCATGGCCTATTTTGTTGCAAGGCATTCCTTTTCAATGGTGGAGTACTTTTTCTCTCCGTCATGCAATTTCCTGCTGATGTATAGAATAGAATGTTCTTTCCCATCTGATTGCTGACTCAAAACTGCACCTAGGCCTACCTCTGATGCACCTGTCTGTAACAAAAACTGTTCCTCAAAGTCTGGGCTTCTTAAAACAGGGACCGAACATAATGCAGCCTTAATGGCCCAAAACATCTCGTCACACTCTGGGGTCCATTTCACATTATTCGGGAACCATTTCTTTGTGAGTTCAGTAAGGGGAGTAGCTAACTCTGCAAAGTTGGGAACAAATCTCCGATAATAACCAGCCAGTCCTAAAAATGACCTGACATATTTCTTGGTTTTGGGGACAGGGCTGTTAGCTACAGCTTCTATCTTGGAACCCTCTGGCTTGACTTCTCCATTTCCCAAAACATAGCCCAAATATCTGGCTCCTGCATGCCCAATGCACACTTGGTAAGATTAATTGTCAGACCAGCCTTTTTGATTGATTGGGTAATTGCTCGTAGGTGTTCCAGGTGGCTTTTCCAGTCTGGACTGTACACCACGACATCATCCAGGTATGCAGCACAATAAGCAGTGTGAGGTGATAAAATTACATCCATGTACCGCTGGACTGTAGAAGGCTGCGCCATGTAAACCAAACAGCATGGTAGTGAACTGATAGAATCCTATAGGAGTGGCAAGTGCAGTTTTTTCTCTGGATTCTTTAGCTAGGGGGATTTGCCAGCAACCTGTGGTGAGAGTGAGGGTACTGATATACTTGGCAGTCCCCAGTCTGTCCACCAAATCATCTATTCTGGGCATAGAATAACTGTCGAATTCTGACACTTGATTAAGTTTCCTAAAATCAAGGCAGATTCTCACACCCCCTTCTTTTTTGTTTACAGTCACCATTGGTGATGACCAAGTACTTCTCGACTCTTCTATGATACTCAGTCCTTTCATTTTTTGTATTTCCTTAATCACGTCAGCTCTTAACCGCTCTAATAATCTGTATATCTTTTGTCTAATAGGGTGAGCATTCTTTGTCACTATTATGTGCACGACCCCTTTTGCTTGGCCTGGTACTGTGGTAAAATTACTGTTAAATGTTTTTAGCAAATTACAAATTTCTGCAGTTTGTTCTGAGGTTAAGGAAACATACAACTTTACAGCATCAGCAGTTACAGTTTGTTCCAGTCTATCATAAGCTGCATCAATATCTTCTTTATCAGTTTCTGGTAAAACCAGCAAAACAGCTTTTGGTATTTTTTTTTCCCCAACCCATTTCTTGAGGAGGTTAGTATGGTATATCTTAATAGGATTTTTCCTATCGAGGGTCTCAGCTTCATAGTTAACTGTGCCGGTATGACTAAACACTTTATAAGGCCGTTGCCACTTCAATAACAGTTTATTTTCTGTAGTGGGTAACAATAGCAAGACCGTTTCACCTGGCTCAAAAACATTTGTTTTACCCCATGGTCATAATACACCTTCTGCTGGTTTTAGGCCTCGTCCTGATTACTACGGGTGATTTCAACATATTTTGCCAGCTTCTTTCTCAAGGCACACATATAAGATGTAATAGATTGTTTCTGATGGAGGTTATCTTCCCATGTTTCTTTTATGACATCTAGTGGCCCCTCTACGTTATCTACCATACATCATTTCAAATGGTGAGAAATCTGTTGATGCTTGTGGCACTTCTCTGTAAGCAAAAAGCAGGTTAGGTAAGTATTGGTCCCAGTCTTTCCCTTCCCCTTTTACAAACCTTTTTAACACGCGTTTTAGGGTTTGATTAAAATGCTCAACAAGACCGTCTGTCTGAGGGTGATATGGGGAGGTTCTTATGGCAGTGATATCTAGTAGTCGGTACAGCTCCTTCAGTAATGCAGCACCAAAATTACTAACCTGATCAGTAATAATCTTTTTAGGTATGCCTGCCCTGCTGAAAATGTTGGCAAGCTCTGCTGCCACTTTTGTGGCTGTGACAGTATGCATTGGAGCTGCCTCTGGGTATTGAGTAGCATAGTCACATACTACCATAATGAATCGATTACCCTTTTTACTTTTGTCTAAGGGGCCAACCACATCCATTGCAATTCTCGCAAAAGGCACATCTATCAAGGGTAGGGGCACCAAGGGCACCTTGTCTTTTTTTAGTCACTGGGGCTATTGTCTGGCACTCAGCACAGGAACTGCAATAGGTAGCAACATCTTCATAAATTCCAGGCTAGTAAAATCTGTACAGTAGTCTGGCAAGGGTGCGACACCCTCCTCTAGTGACCAGTCACAGGACTAGCATGTGCTATCTGTAACAACTCAGATCTATACTTTTGTGGTATAACCAATTGTTCTATCTGGTCCTGTGTCTGAAGTTTAACCCAAACTCTGTACAGTTGCCCATTACATTTTTTAAACATAGGTTCCCCCCTATTTTGGTTTCACCCCCAGCTGCTTAAAATAACCCTGAAGAGAAACATTGTTAGCTCGTTCTGAAAGAAAATCACAATCAGTGATCAGTTTAGTTTCAGTATTTTCATATGTTAACCCCTTATGTCCATCAGTCTTTTGTTGCCACTGTTTCTTCAGGCGTCTTTTTTTTCCTGGACTTCTGGATCTTGGAGCTGTGCTGAAACAAGTCCAAATCTTTCTCCACTCCTCCTTAGACACTGGTTCTCTGGCTGGTGCTGTCTTCATTGACCTCTCGAAAGCTTTCGACACTGTCTCCCACCCCCTCCTTCTTGATGCCCTTAGTCTCTCTGGTTTTGCTGCTGGGCCTATCTCCTGGTGCACCAGTTATCTGTCTGACTGCTCACAGCGTGTAAAAATTAATGGGACCTGCTCAGACATCTGTCCCATCTTTTCTGGGGTTCCCCAGGGCTCCATTCTGGGCCCCTTACTATTCTCCCTTTACCTTAACACCCTTCCACACTCTTGCTCGGGGAACATTCTATTGTACGCTGATGATGCAGTCATCTTTGCCTCAAGTCGTAACCCTATTGCCCTCCAGGACTCGCTGCAGAAGTCCTTCACTGAAGCCGAGGGCTGGTTCAAGGAACATAGATTGGTGATAAATCTTAAAAAAACCAAAACGATGTTCTTCTCTCATCCCCAAAACAAGTCCTGCAACTTCAAACT